>CM035174.1:5231399-6681410 GCA_020205615.1 Panax quinquefolius | reverse complement strand
ACAAATAGATCTATGTGGAGCAACTGCAGGTGCTTGTCAATTGAGTTGGCAGTTTTGCTCTTGAATGAGCTTCTGGTCTGCTTTCCAAGCTGACTTGCATTGCACGGCTTTTCTTTAACGAAGCTGAACTTTGGTAAGCCTGTAACTAGATCTTTTGAGGCAAGTTTGGACATGCTTTTGAAGTTGAGATGGGACAGTCTTCGATGCCATAACCAGCTTATTTCTTCAGATGCTTTAGCCAGAAAGCGTATTGTCTCGTCTAAGCTTAGTTATCCAAGATTTACTGTGTAAACATTTCCTTCTCTTGTTCCGGTTAACTTTACAGCAGATGTCTTCAGGTCTCTGACTTGAGATTGATTGCTGAGGAATATTACTTGATGACCCTTATCGCAGAGTTGGCTAATGCTTAGAAGATTGTGTTGTTGTCTTTCCACATAGGCCACTTTACTAAAGGACACTGCACCATTTCCAGCTGAGCCATATCCTCTTGTGTTGCCAGAGCCGTTGTCTCCAAAGATGATTGAGGGACCTTCCTTCTCTATGTAGTTATATAAAAGGGCTTTGTTCCCAGTGATGTGCCTTGAGCATCCACTGTCCAGATACCAGGTTGTGATCGTGGAGCTCTTTTCCTGTGGTAACATTAAACCTTCATTTTGGTACCTATACTTACATGGGTCCTACTTTGTTAGTACCCTTGGGGACCCAAATTTGCTTTATTTTGGGTCACACATGCATGGAATTATAATAACAATTTACAGCCTTGTGACCAACTTTATAGCACACAAAACATCTAATATGATGCATGCTTGTGTGTGTGTGAGAATTCTTCCTCCATTTGGACTTTTGTGAATCTTTAGTTATCCTTCTGTTAGGCTGATTTTCCTTCTTCCATGTGTCCTTGTGTTTCATGATTTGTGAGGAGTGTACCTTACCTCTATTGTACCTTCCCAGTTGGTTCGTAGAGTTGGTCTTATTCGACTCTATGATCCTTCGAGGTTGGTGAGTAGTGGCTGGGTTACTCTTCTCTTTTTTGAAACCCAGGCCAGCATGAGATCCCTTACTCCTTGGAATATGGATTGAATCAGTAGAGCAAGGTTTGGCTGGCTCATCCTTCTGTGATGATTTCATAAATATAATGCCTCTACTAAAACTTGAAGCATTACTGATGCTAGTTTCCTTTACCTTTTCCACACATGGCTTTGAGGTAGATTCTCTAAAGCCTAAACCTGTTCTGTCAGAGACACTTCTCTGGCTTGAGATCAGGGAGTCCATGGATGAAGAGGATTTATTCCATGTAGAGATTGTCTTTTCTAGTTCCTCAATTTTAGAGGTTAGACTTGACTCTCTTTGTGCATTGAGCTCATTGGTTTGTTTTATGTGCTTATTCTCAGCTTTAAACTTGGAGAGAGAGTCAATACTTAGAAGGGTTGTTTCCATTTCTTCTTGAACTTTCTCTTTCTCCTTTTGAAGAAGTGAATAGTCCTTAGACAGAACTCTAAACTATTTCATGTATTGATGCAGATCAGATGTTATGTCATGCAGTGCAGTTCTTAAATCATCAATGTCTACATCAGGAGAGTTGAAGTCAAATACCTCATATTACTTCATGTATGTTGGAGTTCTGTTTATCTTTTACATTCTTGGCCATTAGGCAATGATTTGCCATTTGACGATCTTCATCATCTCTCGATTCAGGGGTTGAGTCATTGTCTGAGTCACTCCACGATTGTCCAGCTACAAGGCCTTTGTCTCTCTTCTGAGGCCTTTTTTGCCTTTGTATTCCTTCTTTGGATGTGATTTCTTCTTTAGTTCTTCTCTAAGAGGTTTGTTACAGTAGGAAATGAAATGGCCAGGCTTCTTGCAATTATAGCATAGATCATTAATCTGCCCCGGGCTGCTGTAGTTGTTGACTTTCTTTGGCTTGCTGGTTTTGCCTTGATGCATGAACCTTTTGAGTCTTTTCACCAGCATTGCAAAGTCCTCATCATCATCTTCATCATAGTCAGAGTCAATTTCAGTGTTGACCTTGGAGGTACTTTCAGTTGCTTTGAGAGCAACACCCTTATCCTTCTTTCTTCCTTCTAATAGAGTTTCTGCTCGTTGAGTCAGCTCCAGTTCGAATGTAAGAAGGTTGCCATATAACTATTGAACAGTCATCTCATGAAGATTCTTTGACTCTCTAATAGCAGTGGTTTTGGCATCCCACTTGCTTGGTAAGGCTCTCATGAACTTTATGATTAGATCTTTGTTTGGATAGATCTTTCCATAGGCTCGTAGAGAGTTGAGTAGAACGTTAAATCTCTCGTAGGTGGCAGTGACGTTTTCTCTTTGAACGTGTGCAAACATTTCATATTGCTGTGTCAGGAGAGATTGTTTGTTTTTCTCTAACTTCTTCCGTTCCTTCATGCATGATGAGCAGTGCTTCCCGAACCTCCTTTGTTGTTTTGCTGTTGACCACATGTCGAGTTGAACATCTCTCTTCTCGTTGTCAGTCCATTCTTCTTTGACCTTGATTTGTATTCTGTTTGGATCGTTTGTAGTTGGTGCAAGCTTTGTAGGATTGTAGGGCCCATTCTGAATAGTTACAAATAGATCTTCATCTATTGAGTCCATGTATGCTTGCATCAGAACTTTCCAGTTGGCGAATTTATCTTTGTTGCACATAGGTGGCTTGTTGCCTCCTCCAGTCCTTGATTCGCTTGGTAAGTGTTCCATTGGATCTACTTAAGCTTTGTAGGCTATATAATAGAACCTGCTCTGATACCAATTGTTAGTTCCCGGAGTCACAATAGTTATCTAGAAGGGAGGGGGGGGGGGGGTTGAATAGATATTTAAAATTCTTTTCGTTTTACTTTGTTAGTTTTGATACAGATTAAAACACAACGGAATTAAGATTTGTTTAATCTCCCTTAAGATATCGTGAATTAATGAGAGTGATGTAGTTATAGCAGTTATAACACAAATGTAATAGACACAACAGTTTTAAGTGGTTAAGAGCACTTAAAGCTCCTAGTCCATTCTTCTACTCCTCGAGTAGGAAATCCACTAAGGATATCTTTTATACTTTCTGAATCTCATAGATTCCTTCTAGACCAACAGTCTAGGCACTTCTTATTTCACTCTTGAACTCTTCAAGTCCAGCAGACTTGGTTCTTAACAGTTCACTTAGAACTCTTCAAGTCCTTCTAACTTGGAACTCTTACTTCAGTTGATTGGTAGTTGTTGAGTTCTTGGTTGGTGCTACTCAGTTGCTGTTAAGCACTTGTTCGAAAGAACTGAGTAGCTGAGCAAGCTTTCTCTTTTTCTCAGATCGTAGAGTTGAGCATTGAGTGTTCTTGTGCGTTTTGTTCAATGCTTGCTTAGCTTTCTCATCTGCATATGTTTTGCATATATTTGATCCTTGAAATCTATCCGTTGAAGCCATTTGTTGAAGCATTAAATGCGTTTGACATTTCTGAACTTTGATGGAGACTTTTCTGCACAACTTCTGAATTGCATTCTGGCCCACTGACACAACAGACTGCTTTCTCACCTAACACCTGAAAAGGTGTTTTCCTCTGTCCTATGGTCCTTTCTTTAGCTTCTTGAATACGTTCCTTTTGTTGTATACTAATGATATCTTTTGTGCCGTTGGGACTAGTGAGGACTACAACGTTTAAAACCCATTCCACATTTGTTGGAATTTGTCTCCAAACAAAAGGTAGGGCTCGATGCTTCTGACACAAGGTAGATGATACTCTACGATCTATATCGTGGTGTCTTGTCACCTTGGTGCTTGGTCTGATGAGAACACTACGATTTCTCTCAAGGTCTTGCACACTACGATCTTCACTTGCTTGTTTTGCAGACTCTATATTTTCGAGAGCACACTACGATCTCTGAGTTAGTTTTGGCAAACGTTTGGACCACTCTACGATTCCTGGAGAGGCCCTTCAAAGCAGATACACTACGATCTTCGAAGCTCTACGATCCTGCCTTGGCTTCTGCAATCTCTTGATCAGTTCGATAGACTGCGATTCTTGTTGAAGCCTATCTATTACACTTCAAGATGTAGATCAACCTAACATCTTTGATCTCTTCATCTATACATCCGTTTATAGAATGATAAACATTAAAAGCTTAGATCAACCTAACAAATTTGATCTATCACTAAGTCCTTGTACATATATTCCTTGAAGGACTTTACATATAATCATGAGCATTTACTTTAAACATCAAATCAAAATATGCACTCTCCCAACAAACTTTATCGCTGAAACTCAGCTTAATAAATAAACCGCATCATCGAATCATCCTTGAACTACACACCAAGGATATTCATGTAATCATCAATAGTCATGATCATACCAACAATTGTCTATCAATGCACTACTAGTCAATGAGGACTTTTACCACATCATTTATAACATTATGGTCATGATTATACCGAAAAATCCCTGGTCATAACCATACCAATCAATAGTACATCTACGCACGTAAGCCACATATGACTTTTATCACAATATAAGCATGAGGATCATGACAATGATATAAGAATTCAATTAAAAGAAAGTAAAGGATAAAATTTTAAAGATTTATAATTTAATTTATCCAGAATTCAATAATGTCCAAATTGTCAACATGATACTGTTTTGTGGAGTAAAATTCAAAAATAATATTGTATCAAAAATGATTTGGACAGCAAAGAAATCAATTTTTGTCATGAATAATTCCCCGGGTGAATAGTACCCGAGTGAATAGTGTCCCATGAATAGTACTTCGAGAATATTACCCCGTGAATAGTACTATATGAATAGTACTTTATGAATAGTATCCCTGAATAATACTTTATGAATAGTACCCCGTGAATAGTACTTTGTGAATAGTACCCCATGAATAGTATTTCAGCATGAAAAGAGCAATAATTATCAAGAATGCTCAGAATAATATTTTCATGAAAAGATACTGGATGAAGCGCAAATATCAAGGATATTCTACAAATTTCACGGAGTATAGAAGCAATACTTTAGCAGAATGAGTGAAGAATTAGGAATATGAGACGAAATAATATTACTCACATACTACAGAGTATGGAAGAAAATATTATTCCTTATGAATACTGAATAAAAATAATATGCCTTACCTCAGAAGAAGACAGGATACCGGAATAATGAAGTAGCAGACTTCTCTTCTTCTTTCTCTCTATAGCTTCTCTCTTTATAATTGCTCTTGTGAGTCTTAGTGAATTGGTGAGAATGAAAGAAGAATGAGCTTCTATTTATAGGAAAACATAGTTTTGATAATTGCACGTTTTGGGGCTCAAAATATTACATTATAATACCTTCATCTTTTCCTTCATTTTTAATTTAGTCCTGCAAGTATTATCAAACTTGCACCACCTCCCCTAATAGTACATCGTGTGAATCAATAGTACAATCATGTGAATCAATAGTTCTATACATGTGAAAAAAATAATTACAGTATAGTACCTTCATCTATACCTCCATTTTTAATTTAGTTATGCAAGTATTATCAATCTTGCACCACCTCCCCTAATAGTACATGCATGTGAATCAATAGTACACACATGTGAACAAATAGTTATAAGCATGTGAATTAATAGCAATTAATTGCTCATTTATCCGATTAATACTCTGATTGGTTAATATAACCTCCAGAGATCAATTATTATCGGATTAGATGTCGATTTTCACTAACACTAATAATCCCAACATAATGAAAATATCAATTTCATCTTTAATTAACACGAACTTATTTATCATTAATATTATAACTCACAATATTTAACAACCAGATCATTCCTAGGAAAAAAGGGTCTTTCCGATAAGGATTTCTCCCTATTGGCGCGCAATTAGGTGACCAAATATCTCCTCGATAGAACTTTCTAGACATTATCAATATTGCAAATAATAATAATAAATATTATGCAGATGATACTGTGATAATAATAGAATCAATAATATGAGAGATATTATGCAACAATTACTGTAGCAATAATTGAGTATAACTGAGTGACTTCTCATGTAAGCATCAATAATCAATACCGTGTGCTACTATGCAATCACGCGTATTACTGTACTTTTACCACTGGGAAGTTCAACAGTTTAACTGTAAAACTTTCGCCATAATTTTTATAAAAAGATAATTCTGTCGTTTTCTAACTACGACAATACTCCCGTTATATGGTCCACCAATGATTGTGCCGTCGTACAAATATTCCATATTAAAACGAATATTCCCCGACTAATCGAATATTCCCCGACACAACAAATATTTTATATCAACTTGCTTACTTTGCAAAATTTTCAAATGTCACCCTAAACTTTAACCTTTATCAATTTAACCATTTACTAAATAAAATAATAATTATAAGAAAATTGAATACTTTCATTTTATAAAATTCGGGGTCTTACATACATGGTACGAAGGGCTGATCCCCCTAAGTACGTAAGGAAGGGTCTGTATAGTCTAAACGACTATTAAGGTTGAGGTAGAAATATTTAGTAACGTGGGACATAGTTCATGGTCTTAAGACCCTCAGATATAAATCTTGAACTTGTTTTCTATTCTTGATTCATAGAACAAGTTCTCTATTCTTCAGTATTCATTGCTTACCCTTATGTTACTGCTATTATCATTTTTTATATTAGTGAGCAATTGTTTGCTCACTCTTGCAATTAACACTGCAGCTAAAGTTGAGAAAGTTGAAGAGCCGTCTACTAGTAAGGGCAAGAGAAAGATGTCCAAATGATGAAGACTTGTTTAATTTTATTTACTGAATTTATGTTATGAGACTTATTTAATCATGTGATGTATTTCGCAGATTTACGTAATAATTTAAGGTTAGATTACCTGAGATTTGTTTTACATTGATGTAACCTATAATGGGGAGGATTATTATTTAAGTTGTTTAATTTATGTAATTATCCTTGATTATGGGCAGTTACAAGTAATTGTTTTGAATAGTGAGCACTAAATCCTGTGGGAATGAAGTACCCGGATTTGGGAGTGTCACATTAAGACACGAAAAAAGGGATATAGGGAGAATTCACGAGGATTAAAAAAGCATCATATGAGAGTTTGAAGAATGTAGAAGAAGGAGCACAAGAAGACCAAGTGAAGGATTCAAGAAGAAGAAGGAAAATTCTACATAGTTTATTTCTTTTTCTCTTCTTTTACTTGTAAACTTCAGATGTTAAATTCTTCTATGGATTCATTATTTGCTTTTATGATGTGGAACTAAAGTCTATTTTAAGATTACAATGGATATTATTGAGTATCTTTGACTAATATTCTTCCTTGTTGGCTATTGTTAACTATTATGGGATTTTCTAGTATGGTTTATGTTTAATTGCTTAATTGCCTGATCAAAAATTACTGTGATAATCTATATGAACTCGAGAGATGGATTATAGATTTAGATATGATCGTAATAGCATGTGATTGTGTTTTTTGCATGGTGATGGAACTCATGATTTGTGTTTAGGATATAGATATACTTATACACCGCATGTAATCTGATAGGGAACCTGTACTTTTAATCCTCCTTAATTGTAATTCACATAAAGATATAATAAATTAGTTAACTAGGGTTTTCACCTTAATTCTATCATTTGTGGATTTAATTTAATTCGCTTATGATACATCGAGAGATGGTCATAAATATTGATGAGTTCTCAATTAACAATCCAGAATAATTAACACAACAAGAAGTATATTGATCTAGGTGAAACAATAAGTGAAATTGTAGTCTTAAATCTTCATATCTGTTAACAATTTCATGGTAATTAACATTAGCTTAATTAATTATTTGATTCGGTATATTCACATTTTTTAATCAATTTTTTAATAAAATCCATTTAATACAAATTGATAGTTGTTAGTATAAATTGCAGTTTTTCTCCGTAGGAACGATACTCTACTTATCATTATATTACTTTTTGATCACGTATACTTGCGTGTTGTGCTAACCTAGATTAAGGCAAACAAGTTTTTTACGCTGTTGTTGGGGAATAAATTGTGTTTATAACTTTTAATATTAGTTTAATTAATTCGGTCTTAGGGAAACACTTTTGTTTTTCTGTTTTACTTCATGCTTTAGGTGTTCTTGATTAGTACATGCAAACTCGGTCAAAGAAGCCAGAGTTGTTGCCTTACAAGGACGACATCGAAAAATGGTTTTAGCATTTGCGTAAGTGGATAAAAGAAACACTAGAAAAAAGATAACACGACTGAAGAGGAGCAAAAGGCATTGCGGGATTATGCCACACCGCGGGTTACTAAAATTAACTCGAGTATTACGATACCTGCCATTAATGCTACTAATTTTGAGATAAAGCCTGGGATAATACAGATGATTCTGAATTGCGTTTAGTTAGGAGGATTACTGAATGATGACTCGAACGATCACTTGGTTAGTTTCATAGAAATTTATGATATGTTCAAGTACAATAAAGTGTTAGAGGATGCTATAAGACTCAAGTTGTTTCCCTTCACCCTCAGATATAAGGCTAAGAGTTGGTTCCATTCATTACCATCACGTTTGATTACTACATGGATTGATCTAGCCCAGAAATATCTTGCTAAGTTTTTTCCGCCTACAAAAATAGCGAAGATACGGAATGATATCACCTCTTTTGTTTATTTAGACTCAGAATCACTGTATGAAACATGTGAGAGATTTAAAGACTGTTTAAGATGATGACCACACCATGGGATCCCTAAATGGCTTTAGGTACAAACTTTTTACAATGGATTAGCTAGTACAGTGTGGACTAGTATTGATGCTACAGCGGGTGGAGCTATTATGGCAAAAAACTGTGATGAGGCATATCAGCTGCTCGAGACAATGACAACTAATAACTATCAGTGGCCAACTGCAAGAATGACTTAGCTGAAAACAACTAGGGTTTATGAAGTGGATGCAATGACAACGTTATCAGCTCAAGTGACATCACAAATTTTTGCTTTTACAAAGAAAATAGATGCATTTGGGGTACAAAATGTTCAGAGAGTGGAGAGAATTTGTGAGATTGAAATTCAGATAAGGCACACTTAGAAGGGGGGTTGAATAAGAGTAGGAAAAAACTATGACCAATATTTGTTTTTAAATCAAACCACTTAATTCAGCCTACTATAATAATAAATACAACTTCCTGGATAAATACGACCTACTGGATTGATTCTTTGTTTTTAATGAAAATAACTTGCTGAATCTATAGCTTTGTAAAAATACTCAGTGTTAACAATTTATCTTAAGATAATAAAAATATCCAAGTTTTAAGTATCAATGCAATTAAATAAATTTTGTGAGCAAATAAAGTAAAGTAAGTAATAAGATGAACACCAAGATTTTTTACGTGGTTCAGCTATTACCCTCTATAATAATAGCCTAGTCCACGTCCAATACCAACTAGTATTGGAGACTCACTTTATTTCTTTAAATTGACTCCTTTTACAAAATAGATTCTTTCAAAACTTGAATTACAAAATTCACTTAAGCACTTTTGCTCCTTGTAAACCAATGCACTCCTTAAGCACCTGTAGAAACTCAAAATTTTGCATTCCTGTTACTAACCTTACAGGAGGGCAGGATTGTCTTTCAAAGATAACCTTGGAAGATAACTCAACTCCGTCCCGGAGACATCCCCGGGATACTCAGTTTTCCATCTCGGAGATAACCCCGAGATATTCAGTACAGTCCTGGAGACAAGCCCGTGAGATTCAGTTAAAACCTCTGAGAAAACCTCGAGGTGTTCATTTCCAGTCCCGGAGACAACCCCGGGATCTTCAAACCAAACTAGGAGACAACCCCAAGGGATGCAGTTGTAGTTCCGGAGATAACCCCAGAAATGCTCTTTTCCACTCTCAGTAATCAGCTTCAACACTCGGCGATTACCCCGAGGCACTCATTTCCCAAGCCTCGAGATAACCCCGGGAGGTCAGGCACATCTCAAAGATAACCCTGAGGATGGTCAACACCTGCAGCAGTCCAATCTCAGAGATAACCCTGAGCAACGACTGCTAAATCAGCTCAAATCGGAGATAACCTCGATGAGGGGCAAAATCGTCATTTTTCTATCTCGATCCCACATTACGCCGTCTCCACAACATTCAAACATAAATTCTACACAGAAATATTCTACAAGAACCAAAGAGCTCCAATCCCGAGTGACTACTACACAAGACAGCACACCGGATAGAATTTGAAGCCTGAAGACCAAGGGCATGGTCCTATCTTCCTGTTGTCTTACAACCTCTAATCCAATGTCATTGTGTATCTCTCGACAACAACATGCCGAAAAAGGTCTTATACACCTTGATCAGATGCCCAAATTGAAGTTCTGAAAGTTTGAGCGGACAACACGTTGCACGTATGCACGTACTTCGAGACGGCGGGACCTGCGAAGCCCGAGGCAGCCGCAGGTGCACCTGTGGCCCCCCCTCTATAAACAGAGGGCTTGGGGCAGCCATTTTGGATATAGAAAGGCGAGGAAGCCCTGTCTAATTTGCTCTGTACACATTATAAATTGAGTGCTTTCTCATTTTAAACACTTGTGAGCTTCTATATTATTATATTTTTACTGGCGGGAGCCAAGTGTTCATCCATTTAAAGCTTTTGAAGTCTTGTTTTGCAGTCCACTGTAAGCCTTCTTACACTTTCTAAAGCCTTTCTCCACTACTGTGCACACACAGTTCTTCACGTTGAGGGTCGTGTTGCGTGTGTATGCCCGAACTTCAGTCCGTGGATTTTATTTCTTTTTGTATATATATATATATATTATATATACTAACATTATCGAGTTATGCCTCGATTGAGCCTGAATTTATATCTGGAGCGTTTATTACTTATATATATATATACTTATATATAAACTGTGGCCGAACTCTATTCGATGAGCCTGAATTTACATCCGGAGCGTTTACTGCTTTTATATATATATAAATATTTATATATATGTTTTTGCTATCAAACTCTGTTTGATTGAGCCTGAATTTCACACCCGGTGCGTTTACTGCTTATATATATATATATATACATTTTAGTCTGGCCTGGAGTTTACTTCGTGGCCTTTTACTGCTTTATTTACATTTCTGTCAGGTCTGGAGTTTACTTCGTGGCCTTTTACAGCTTTATTTACATTTTGTCCTTCCTGGAGGTTATGTGACACCCCCAAATCCCGGTACTTCATTACCTTAAGATTTGGTGTTCACTTAATTAAAACATTCACATCTAACTACCCAATCATAATAAAAATTGAATAATAAACCTTCCCCTTAACAGATTACATTAATAAAATCTCCCAGGTTATCTAACCTTTAAATACAATCATTCAAATGCAGAATTTAAATAAGTTTATTACAATATTTCAAATAATGTCTGATAGTAAAATATCAAAATGATTACAAGTCTTCAGTACTTGTTCATCTTTCCCTTTCTCTTACTGATGCTAGGTACGTCGACCTTCTCAACTTTAGCTGTAATGTTTATATAAGCAAGAGTGAGCAAACAAGGCTCACTTGAAAATGAAACTGAATAAAACTTTACGTTAACAGCCAAATAATAGGCTCAATAGAACTGAACAATATGTTCTATTAACATTCTGAATTTATACAACTGAGGGTCTAATGACCACGGACCATGTCCACAGTTATAAGTACTCTTTCAACTTAAACTTTAACAGTCATAAGACTATAAGGACTCCACGTGCATTTAGGGGATCAAATTTCTTCGCATACAATGTATTGTGTACAAACATTTCAACGTTAAGCGTAAACCCCTAATAATAGGGTTGTTCATCTCAGTATTTAGAGTACAAGTCCACACCAAAGAAAGTTTGGTTTGGATATACTTTAAAGGGTAATTTGAAGTTTAACGATCATCAACTAGGGAACTAGTTGAATCAACAATGCTTGATAACACAACAGTGGTTTAATAACAACATAACATAGAACATTTGAGAATCATAGGTGAACTGACTATGTTCTAAACTCATGCTTAAAAATAACTAAAGAGCATAAGTACTGATCAAAATGAAGAAAATGATAAACCTTGGCTTGAACAATAATAAGCTAGGTCGGTGATCTTGCCAAATTATAAATTTAGTTACTGAACATGCACTAATTGATAGCAAGCTGGAAACAATGCTTACTCCACATGGTAATAAATTTTACAAAGTGATTGAACAATTCAACAAAAGGAATTAAACTTTAAGAAACATTTATTACAAAAGAATGAACTAGAGAACTTGTTTAACTGTAAACAAGTTAGAGTAAGCCAACAATGATTAGAATTCCAATAATTTAGGATTAAAACATGCTCAATGTAATAGATGAGATTTTGGAACTTGCATCATCATAAATAAACTAGATACAAGAGACTTGCTCAATGTAAAAAAATAAGTTTAGAAACTTGCACAATTATTATAAGAGTAGAGTTAAAGAACTTGCCTCGAGCGTAAGCTATAATATTAAACTCACGTTCACTTACATATAGGTTTAGAATCACCATCTATTATATATACTAACATTCACATTCCAACATAACACACATTTCTAGTTAGACTTATTATTTTAGCACAAGTCTTAAGCTACCATACGAATATCAGAAAATTACAAGTGTTAACCTTCACAACACCTGTTTACTATTCATTATGCTCACTAAGTTCTAATATACCACGTTCATCACTTACTAATCATTCGAAACTTTGAATTTATCAATTACATATCATGGTTCTGTTTTAACCTTCTTACTATATGCTTGACACATTAACATAACCTTATACCAAGTGGTAAGGCTACCATAAAATCTGCAGAAGCAACAGAAAGCTATGCCTTAAGATCGATTATATGGCAAATGCCTTCACACACAACAAGAATCACAAGTAATTTTAGCTCTTGGCACCGGTAGCAATTACAAGGCTTAGTCATATAAACGTAAGCAGCAGTCGGCTATGAACAATGAGTCGACTTTAGCCCAACAAACACGAATTTGACCCACAAAACAGTAATATTAACATATAAGATAAATATAAAACTATCATAAACATTACTGCTAACATATTCAACCACTTAGCACAATTTAACAACACTTTGAACTATTTTAATTTCTCAAATTTCTCATTTTCATACATAAACACCATTTTTGAGTTCCTTAGACAAAATCAACACTGTAAACACAATTCTTGTCCAAATTGTTTCATTCAAATTACGTTATCTTCGTTTCTTAATGAACTAGCATAAACAAGCTTCAATTTATAGTTTATCATACTAATTGACCATCATAATTGGTACTTGTACAATACATATGAGAAAACATAAACACTGTCATTATTTCTCAACTTTTAACTATAATTAACATACAAATTCTTGTTTAAACATAAACTCTAATATCTCAAACACATACAATCACCATAATCAGTTGTATAACTAGATTTCAAAAAATTTGAATTCACAGAGTTTGAAGCTTCATGCCGTAAAAGTCAAATATATATATATATATATATATATATATATATATATATATATATATACACACACACACAAAAGATATATAAAACCAAGGTTTAGATAAAATACCTTCACTTAATTTGTAATCCTTGCTAAAATCTCTGGAAATTGCTTAAGTTCTCTCTCAATTCTCTCTGAAATTCTCAGTGTTCTTAGCAAATGGCCAAAAACCCAACTGATATGACTTAGCATAAAACAAAATAAAACTGATAACCTTAATACGCCAAAATTAATAAAATGCCAGTTACAAAAACAAACGTATATATTATAAATATACTATATTTATTATTTTAATTTAATTTATTTATATAATTCAAAATTTAAAAATCCAAAAGCCATAAGGCTTTGTTTGGCAAAACCCTTTAAAAATTAAAGACTTAATATATTTAAGCCTTGTTTGGGTTAAATCAATTTAAAACTACTTTAAATATTCTAATAAACAATTTAGTTTATAATTTATAATCACATATAATTTATTTTGATTTCCATATCCAACATTAATCAAATAAATTAATCAACCATACTATATTTTAATTAAATATACCATTTAAACAAATAACACAAAATAATAATTTCATTATAATTTTATTTAATAATTTAATATACCATTTAAATTATTAACTCAACACAACAATATAACATCTCATGTTATATTACAACTCTCTAAATTACAAATTAATTTAATTTAGAATATTATCTAATAAATTAATTCATAAATATTTACTAATAATAACCACATCAATATAATATTTATTTCATCAATTTCAACAATAAACATACCAAATAAATATTTATATAATTCAATAAATATTTAATATTACAATTTGAAATTCCGGATTGTTACATCTTTCCCTTCTTACAAGGATTCTGTCCCCAGAATCACAACTCAAACAATCAAATCGTCACATTCTTCCCTTCTTACAAAGATTCTGTCCCTAGAATCGAAAACACAGATTAAACAAATAACTCAGGATAATTTTTCATCATTTCAGCTTTGAGTTCCCACGTTGCCTCTTCGACATTGTGGTTTCTCCATATCACATTCACAGAAGGTATCACTTTATTTTTGAGCACTTGTTATTTCCTGTCGACTATCTGACTAGGAATCTCTTCATAAGACAAATCTTTATTGAACTACAATGGTTCATACTCGATCACATTCTTGTAATAAGATTTATACGGCCGTAACACCGAAATGTGAAAAATATTATGAACGTTTTCCAACCCTGGAGGTAGAGCTACCTCATAAGTCACTTCTCCAACTCTTCGTAGTATCTCGAAAGGTCCAATATACCTTGGGCTGAGCTTTCCTTTCTTGCCAAAATGAATTTTCCCCTTCCAAGGATAAACTTTTAGGAATACATAATTTCCTAAGTCGAATGCACGATCTTGTCTGTGTTGATCAACATACTTTTTCTGTCTATCTTGGGCTGCTAGGAATCTTGTCATGATGAGTTTGACAACCACAACAGTTTGTTGAACCAGTTCTGGTCTTAATAGCTGCGTTCACCAACTTCATCCTAGCATAATGGAGTTCAACACTTTCTTCCGTATAATGCCTCATAAGGCGGCATGTCGATGCTTGCGTGGTAACTGTTGTTGTAGGCAAATTCCACCAACGGTAAATGTTCTTCCCAGCTCCCTTCGAAATCCATGATGCATGCTCTTAGCATATCTTCCAACGTTTAGATTGTTCGTTCGCTTTGGCCATCTGTTTGTGGATGGTATGCCGTGCTCATTCGCAATTGTGTTCCCATACACTCTTGTAGTCTCTTTCAGAAATTTAATGTGAATCACGGATCTCTATCTGACACAATTGATACTGGCACTCCATGTCTGGAGACGATCTCTTTAACGTACAATCTTGCCAACTTATCAAGATTGAACTTAATCTTTATTGGCAAAAGTGTGCTGATTTCGTTAATCTATCCACCACCACCCAAATCGCATCGTACCCTTTCTGAGTTGTTGGAAGACCTACCACAAATTCCATTGTGATATGCTCCCACTTTCATTCCGGTATTTCTATCGGTTGAAGTAATCCGATTGGTCTTTGATTCTCGGCCTTGACTCTTTGACATGTCAAGCATTTTGCAACACATTCTGCAACATCTCTTTTCATACTTGTCCACCAAAAATGTCGCCGCAAATCTTGATACATTTTCGTACTTCCTGGATGAATCGAATATCTTGAGCTATGAGCGCCTGTCAAGATTTCGTCTTTAATCTCCGGTATTGTTGGAACCCAAATTCTTCCCTCGAATCTCAGTAACCCTTCAGTATCGATCTTGTATTTTGCATCACTACCCTCAACCACTTTCTGTTTGATCGTTATGCATTCTTCATCATGTAGTTGAGCATTCTTCACTCTGTCCACCAAAGTTGGACTAGCGTCTATCTGGTATAATATTTCATCGGTTTCTTTTGGAAATTTGATTTCCAACTCTAGCCTTGCCATCTCTGAAATAAACTCTTCCTGGTTGGTTAACAATATCAATTTTTCCTGACCTTTTCTGCTTAAAGCAGCTGCAACCACATTCTCTTTGCCTGGATGATAAAAGATCTCACAATCGTAATTTTTATCAATTCCATCCATCTTCTTGGACGCATGCTCAGGTCCTTCTATGTGAAAATATACTTCAGACTTTTATGGTCTGTGTAGATCTCACATTTTTCTCCATAGAGATAGTGTCTCCATATCTTCAGAGCAAACACAACCGCCGCTAACTCTAAATCATGAATCGGATACCCTTTTCTCGTAGTCTTTTAGCTGTCTTGATGCATATGCAACAACCTTGCCATTCTGCATAAGAACACAACCCAATCCTTTATGTGAGGAATCACTATACACCACAAAGTTTCCCGTATTATCTGGTAATGACAACACTGGTGCCACACTTAATTTCTTCTACAAATTTTGAAAACTCTCTTCACATTTCTCCGTCCAAACAAATTTTACCGCTTTCTGTGACGCCCCCAAAATAGGTATACATCACCCATCTTGAGTCGCCAAATACATGGTACAAAATTCAAATACAACTTAATAATACAACTGTCGTGTAAAATATGACAAAACATAAATTGAGAGTTTTAAAACGAATATTGTCTTCTAGACAGTATTCAACTCAAATGGAGTTCTCAATATATTTATTATCACACTATTTCATAGAATAGTGAGGACTACTAAGGCTATCATCTGGACCGTCACTCTGTTCCCCGACTAGTCCCGACTACGTTCTCATTTTTTGAAGAGAACAATGAAAGCAACAGGGGTGAGCTCAACTAGCCCAGTAAGAAATATTATGACTAAGATAATGCAGAATAAATTATCGTTAGCCTTCAACAGTGTTAAACTGATAAAATATAGTAAACATCAAGTTTAACTGCAGTGGAACAAGCAATCTATTAGAAGAGTCAAGTAGAGTATAAAATCTATTATCTTCTATGATTTAAAAGGTTTTTCATCACTTTTATCGCTGAGACTCAACAAAACAAATAATCCACATCATCGAATCACCCTTGCACTACGGCCAATGATATTTTTAAGTATCACGACCACAAATTATCCATGCACTACGGGCCAAGGATATTCGTGTATTCACCAATGGTCATGATCATGCCAATAATTGTCCATCAATGCACTACAGGCCAATGAGGACTTTTACCATATTATTTGTAACATTACGGTCATGATTATACCGAATAATCCCTGGTCATAATCATACCAAGTCCATCTATGCACTATGCACTACATATGACTTTCAACATATTATAAACATGAGGATGATGACAATGATATAAGAATTCAATAAAACAAGTTCAAGGATAATTTTTAAAGATTTATAATTTAATTTATCCGAAAATCAATAACGCCTAAATTGTCAACATGATCTTCGCTTTGTGGAGTAAAATTCAAGAATAATATTGTACCAAAAATAATTTGGTAGAAAAATGAATCAATTTTATCATGAATAGTACCCGGTGAATAGTACTCGAATGAATAGTACCGTGAATAGTACTTCGAGAATAGTAACCCCGTGAATAGTACTCCGGCATGAAAAAGTTAAAACATATCAAGAATGCTCCGAATAATATTTCCATAAAAAGATACTTGATAAAGCGCAAATATCAAGGATATTCTACTAATTTTATGGAGTTTAGAAGCCAAAACTTTAACAAAACGAGTATAGAATTCGAAATCTGAAACGAAATAATATTACTTACAAACTACAGAGTATGGAAGAAAATATTATTTCAAGCGAATATTGAACAAAAATAACATCCCTTACCTTGAAAAGAAGAGTATTCCAACTGGTATAACGGAGATATTCTTGAAGAAAACTTTCACTGTTTTCTACGCTCAAAGCTTTCTAAAATTCTAAAGAAATACGCTCAAGATTATAGAAGAAGAATTCTCTGATTCTGGTGTGATTTTCAATTCTAACTAAGCATCCTAAATTCTCTAAAGAAATACGCTCAAGATAATGGAAGGATACTATTTAGAAAATAAAATCACGGACGCACAGTTGTTTTTTTTAATTTTTCACGGACGTCTTACAAATATCACGGGCTACTAAATTTTCTAAGAAATCCTCAATTAAAACAAAAAAAAAATATAATACACACACACACACACACACACACATATATATATATATATATATATATATATATTTATATAAACACATGTTCCATTGAAAAATTTCCTCCTCCGTGACAATTTTTGCAAGATCCCCCCCCCCTCATTTTTTTCTTCCAACGTGGGCCCCACGTGTTCCCCTCCCACCAACATGTCACCATCACAGGTGGGTCCTACCATACTGAATAACTTTCTATCGATTATTTTGAAAAATGATAAATGGGGGTCCATAAAATAAGCAACATTTACAACAAAACTTCATAAAAATTCCTTCAATATTTTTAACAACATTTATCATCATTATTATAATTTGAAATATTTAACAACCATGTCGTTTCCAGGAAAGAGGGGGCTTTCCAATAAGGATTTCTTCCTATTGGCGCGCAATTAGGTGACCAAACCTCTCCTTGACAGAACTTCTAGATATTGTCAATATTACAAATAATAATATGAATAACTTTTTCGTCTCAATTATTGATTTACTAATATATAAAATATCGACAATAATTGAATCAAATAACGTGAGATACTATGCAATAATTACTGTAGCAATAATTGAACAAAACTGAGTGACTTCTCACGTAAGCATCAATAATCAATACCGTGTGCTACTATGCAACCACGCGTATTAATGTACTTTTAACACCGGGTATTTCAATATTTAATGGTAAAACGTTCACCGTTATTTTTATAAAAAGATATTTTTGTCGTTTTCTCATTCCGACAATAATTCCGTTATGGGGTCCACCAATGATTGTGCCGTCGTACGAATATTCCTTGTTAAAACGAATATTCCCCGACCAATCGAATATAATATAACAACTTTCTTACTTTGCAAAATTTATAAATATTACCCACAACTATAACATTATTTCAATTTCAAACCTTAATATTCAAAAATGATATTTATAGAAAAATTCATCTTTATTCATAAACGTTGGGGTCTTACAACCTCCCCTTTTTATGAAATTTCACCCACGAAATTAAGGTACATACCTGGTATGACGAATACGTGAGGATACCTTGATTTCATTTCAGATTCTAACTCCCAGGTCATTTCCTCAACATCGTGGTTTCTCCACAAAACTTTGACTTGATGTATAACCTTGGAGCGTAGAACATGCTCCTTCTTATCCAAGATTTTAACAAGTACCTCTTCATACGTTAAATCTTTCGCTATCTCGTTTGGTTCTAATTCAAGAATGTGGCTCGGTTCTTTCACATAGTTATGTAACATAGATATGTGAAAAACGTTATGAACACGAGACATACTTGGCGATAAGGCGAGTCTATAGGCCACAATTCCTACTCGATCGAGGATTAAAAATGGGCCAATGAATCGAAGATTGAACTTTCCTCTCTTTCCGAATCTTGTAACTCCCTTCCATGGAGCAACACATAACAACACATGTTCTCCAACATTGAATTCCACGTCCTTCCGATAAAGATCAGCATAACTCTTTTGACGATCTTGTGAGGGTTTTATACGTTGTAGGATCATTTGAATCTTTTCCATTGTAATGCATACCATTTTCAGTCCCAACAACGTTGCTTCACCCACCTCGTCCCAGCATACTGGAGAACGACACTTTCTTTCATACAATGCCTCAAATCAAGCCATGTCGATACTTGTTTGATAACTGTTGTTGTAGGAAAATTCCACCAATGGTAAGAACTTGTCCCAAATTCCCTTAAAGTCAAGGACACAGAGTCTTATTAAATCTTCAAGAGTTTTAATAGTCCTCTCCGACTGCCCGTCCGTTTGAGGATGATATGCCGAACTAAATCGTAAATTCGTGCCCATATCTTTTTGTAAACTAACCCAAAATCTTTAAGTGAATCTTGGGTCTCGATCAGAAACTATGGATACTGGGATACCATACAATCTTAAAATCTCGTTTATGTACATACGAGCAAGACGTTCAAGTGTATAAGTTTCTCGTATAGGTAAGAAATGAGCAGACTTGGTCAATCTATCAACAATGACCCAAATTGCATCTATGCCTTGAGAAACCTTGGGAAGACCAGTAACGAAATCCATGGTAATGTGCTCCCACTTCCATTCTAGAATTTCAAGTGGTTGCAATGGACCTTTTGGTACTTGATGCTCCGCCTTTACTCGTTGACAAGTTAGACACCTTGAGATAAACTTCGCGATCTCTCTCTTCATATTGCTCCACTAAAATGTATGTCGAAGATCATGATACATTTTGGTACTCCTAGGATGGATTGCAAACGGTGTGTTGTGTGCCTCCATCATGATTTTATACTTGAAATCAGGGTCGTTAGGAACACAAAGTCTGGAGTTGACTTGAAGTATTCCTTCTTCATCGATTCTTTCTTCCGACATAACATCTTCTTGCACTTTCTTCCTCATACGCATCAGCTCTAGGTCTGTAGCTTGAGCAGCTTTAACTTTATCGATTAAAGTCGGTTCTACTCGTATATTGGCCATCATCACGTGGGTCCCTGGAGTCTTTAACTCTATCTCCATCCTTTGCAAGTCATATAAAATGGGCCTTTGCGTTAACAATATCGTACTCGTACCCGCATATGATCTTCTACTCAATGCATCAGCTACTATATTCGCTTTACCAGGATGTTATTGAATGGTATGATCATAATCTTTCAACAGTTCATGCCAACGTTGTTGCCGCATGTTGAGTTCCTTTTGGGTGATGAAATATTTGAGGCTTTTATGATCCGTATAGATCTCCACTTTCTTCCCATACAGGTAATGCCTCCAAATTTTAAGTGCGAAGACAACAACTGCCAACTCTAGATCATGAGTAGGATAATTCTTCTCATATTCTTTGAGTTGTCGAGAGGCATAGGCTATGACTTTCCCATGTTGCATGATAACACATCCTAACCATTTTCCCGAAGCATCATTGTAGATGACAAATCACTCTGAGCCGGATGGTATTGTTAGAACAGGTGCTGAAATGAGTCTCCTCTTGAGTTCTTGAAAACTCTTCTCACATTCCTCGCTCCAATCGAATTTTGTATCTTTCCAAGTCAGCTAAGTTAATGGAGTTGCGATTCGAGAAAACCCTTCTATGAATCTCTGATAATAACCAGCTAAGCCAAGAAAGCTACGTACTTCGGTCACTGATTTAGGTTGCTCCCAACTTTGAATAGCTTCAATCTTTACCATGTCAACAGATATTCCATGACTTGATACTACGTGCCCAAGGAATGCTACTTCCTCAAGCCAGAACTCGCATTTTTTCAACTTGGCATAAAGCTTGTTTTCACGAAGCTTTTGGAGTATCAGCCTTAAGTGTTGCTCATGATCTTCACGGCTTTTGGAATATATGAGGATGTCATCAATAAAGACTACCGCAAAGTGATCCAAATATTTATTGAATACTCGGTTCATCATATCCATGAAGGCATCATGAGCATTAGTCAATCCAAAAGACATGACTAGGAATTCATAATGCCCGTACCGAGTTCTAAAAGCCGTCTTTGGAATGTCATCGGTTCTAATCTTTAACTGATTATATCCGGAATGAAGATCGATTTTTGAAAAGAATTTGGCGCCTTGCAACTGGTCAAACAGGTCATCAATGCAAGGTAACGTATATCTATTTTTGACAGTGACATGGTTCAACTCCCGATAATCAATACAAAGTCGCATACTCCCATCTTTCTTTTTCACGAATAGAACAGGAGCACCCCAAGGAGAAGTACTAGGACGAATGAAACCGATGTCTAACAATTCCTGCAGTTGGGTCTTTAACTACTGAAATTCAATAGGAGCCATTCGATGTGGGGCTTTGGAAATAGGTTTTGTACCAGGTTCAAGGTCGATACAAAATTCAATTTCACACTCTGGGGATAGGCCAGGAATGTGACGCCCCCAAAATAGGTGTACATCACCCATTCCGAATTGTCAATACATGGTGCGTAAACAACTACAACTTTATTATTACAACAAGAAAAGCTGTGAGTTTGAATACAAATATTATCTTCTAGACAATATCTATACTCAAATAAATCCTCATCACATTTATTGATACATTATTTTACAAAATGGTGAGGACTACTAAACAACTCTCTCTAGAACCTTCATTCCATACCCCAGAGCTAAATACTTTCGCTATATTCTCGCCTCCCGAGAAGAAAAATGGAACAAAAAGGAAAAGGTGAGCTCAACTAGCCCGATAAAAGAATATTATGACTAAGATAATGTACAACAAATTATCGTTAGTCTTCAACAGGAAAAAAATCTAATAGAATACAATAGACAACAAGTTTTAAATCAATATTCGCAGAAATAATAATTCATTAGAAGAGTTAAGTAGAGAATGCAAACTACTATCTTCTATGTATGAATTTAAAAGTTCATCGTCTATCTTTTATCCCCTGTAACATCAATCAATATATATCTGAATCAAATATTCATCTTTGCACTACTGAGCCAAAGATATTCATTAGTTAATCATGTTCATCTAAACACTGCTTCATCTTTTCACTACAGCCAAAGATATTTATCGAAAATCATTCATCTTTTACTCTACAGTGCCAAAGATATTCAACAATATCATCATTTAAGATCGAGGATGATGAAAATATTTCAAAGAAAACGAATCCAAAGAAACAAAAGAATAAATATTAAGGATTCAGTATTTTCGACTATTTCATGTCCAAAAATATCTCATAAATAATCATAGTGGTGTAAAATTCAAGAATGATCAAAACATGGATACAATCAAAGCTAGTATCCATAATAGATATTTTGAACGAAAAGGAAAATTTTTATTTTTCGATGAATAATTGTCGTATTCGTGAATAATCTTGTATCGTGAATAAATAACCTTGACATTAAAAGTTCCAAATTTGATTAAAAAGTTCATATCAATACTTCGGCATAATGATATTAGAAGAAATAATATCAAAAAAAATAATATCCCTTACCTCGAAAGATCGAAGATTTCTAAATTAAAACACCTGGATATAAAGCTATGACTTGAACTTGCACCGTATAGCAATACTCAAAATATACTCAAAATACTCACAAGAATACGCTCGATAATATAGAGAGAGAAAACTTCAGTTTCTGGTGTGATTTTTAATTCTAACCTAAGCACCCTATTTATAGGAAAATGCTTAGAACACCAAAGTAGAAAATTTAATAAAATATAAATATATATATATCAAAATTCCTACGCCACTCTTGAAATCTGATTTCAGCTCAATAAGCACATGCCACCTTCTAGAAAAAGTAAGAAAAAACGTTTTTCTAATTTAAAATAATTTAAACTTCCAAAAATCAATTATTTCGGAGCTTCGGAACTTCAATAATTCACAATAAATAGCCCTTTGTCGTAAAAATTCAAACTTGCAAATTTTTATAGGAATTTCAATTCTCTACAACTTCTGAGTAAGAAAGTTTTTCCAAATTCCAAATAGAAATTGGCCGAAATCCACAAACGGCGATTTTACAAGCTATAATCAAATTTCAGTCAAGAAATGGGGTCCACCGACACATAAAACATGCTTTAAATATTTTTGGTAACAAAAATAGTCCTCCTCCACATATTCTCATATATCCCATATTCATCGTAAAAATATCATCATTATTATATTATTAAAATATAATAATATATTTAAATGAACTATTTTATCAGAAAAAAATAAAATTTCAATTTTCAACAATTGTCACATTAAAATTTTCTCCATTTATATCCACATAAAATCAATATTTTCCTCATCATATGAATCAATAATTAATTATTCACAAATAATATTACGTAATCACAATATTGACATCCGGTAGTTCCCGGAAGGGGCTTTCCAATAAGAATTTCTCTCATCTTCTTGGCGCAATTAGGTGACCAAATCTCTCCTTAGGCGAACTTTCTAGACATTGCCAATAATGTTATCTAATAATATTATTCAGATAATATGAATTATTGTTTCGATAATGAAAATCTTGTAAATGATTATTATTGAACAACAAAGAAATATAAAATATCAACGCAGATAATTATTAAATCAATAAAATACTTGAGCAATAATTACTCGTAACCATTATTGAGTAGTGCCTTCTTACGTAAGAATCAATAATTGGTGCGATACTGCGTGTGCTTGTGTTTTAACTAAAGAGTATTTTAACAAAGATTAATCAGTATAACTACTGCTATTATTTTTAAACAACTTATATTTATCGTTTTCTTCATCCAATCGCTTTCAGTTATGGGGCCCACATATTACAAGACTAAATCATGAATATTCCCAACAAAGATCACGAATATTCCACGACCAAACGAGTATTCCCAAACGACAATGAATATTTTATAACCACTTGCTTATTTTGAAATATTTGCGTATTTTACCCCTAACTATCCACATTAATCAAATCAACCCTTATTATTTCAAAATAATAAATAGAAAATTAAATTTCATTAATAATAAGTTGGGGTCTTACAACCTCCCTCCTTATGAAATTTCATCCTCGAAATTGACGTCGTACACAGTGTTTGAAAAGGTGAGGATACCTCGTTTCCATTTCCGTTTCCATTTCCCGGTCATTTCCTCTATAGCATGATTCCTCCACGAACTTTAACTTGTGGTATGACCTTTCTTGCGTAGGGACATGCTCCTTCTATCCAAGATCTTGGCAGTGTACCTCCTCATACGTTAAGTCTTCGGCTATCTCGTCCGGTTCTAACTCTATAACGTGGTTCGGGTCTTTCACATATTTACGAAGTGCAGATATATGAAACACATTATGAACACGAGACATACTCAGAGGTAACGCGAGTCTATAGGCTACATTTCCTACTCGGTCAAGAATTTGAAATGGACCAATAAATCGTGGATTGAGCTTTCCACTCTTTCCAAATCTTGTAACTCCCTTCCATGGAGCAACTTCGCAACAATACATGATCCCCATACTAAATTCCACGTCCTTTCGATGAAGATCCGCATAACTCTTTTGTCGATCTTGTGCCGTTTGTATACGTTGTCGAATCATTTGGATCTTTTCCGTAGTCATACGTACCGACTCGGGTCCCAACAATGTTGCTTCACCCACCTCGTCCCAACATCTTTGAGAGCGACACTTTCGTCCATATAATGCTTCAAATGGAGCCACACCTATACTTGCCTAATAAGCTGTTGTTGTAGGAGTATTCCACCAATGGTAAATACTTATCCTAACCGCCTTCTTGAAGTCTAGGACACGAGTCTTAATAAATCTTCAAGAGTTTGAATAGTCCTCTCTCGATTGTCCGTCTGGTTTGAGGATGGTATGCGAATCCCAGATAATCAGAAAATCCGTGCCCATAGCTTTTTGCAAGCTAACCCAAAATCTTGAAGTGAATCTTGGGTCACAATCCAAAACTATGGATACTTTGGCATGCCATGCAACCTCACAATCTCATTTACATATATACTAGCAAGACGTTCAAGGGAATAAGTCTCCCGTATCGGCAAGAAAAGAGCAGACTTGGTTAATCTATCAACAATAACCCAAATAGCATTGATGCCTTGAGAAACCGTAGGAAGACCCGTAATGAAATCTATGGTAATGTGTTCCCACTTCCATTTCAGAATCTCAAGTGGTTGCAACGGACCCTTAGGTACTAGATGCTCCGCCTTTACACGTTGACAAGTTAAACACGTTGAGATAAACTTTGCAATCTCTCTATTCATATTGTTCCACCAAAATGTATGTCGAAGATCACGATACATTTTGATACTTCCAGGATGGATTGCAAATGGTGTATTGTGTGCCTCCATCATAATCTTGTACTTCAAATCAGAGTCGTTAGGGACACAAAGTCTGGAGTGGACTCGAAGTATTCCTTCTTCATCAATTCTCGCTTCCAGAATAGCTCCTTCTTGTACTCTCTTCTTCATACGCATCAGCTCCGGGTCGGTGGCTTGAGCAACCTTAACTTTTTCTATTAAAGTTTTCTCTATGCGTATAATTGACATCATCGCACTCATTCCCGCATATGATCTTTTACTCAATGTGTCAGCTACCACGTTCGCTTTACCAGGATGGTATTGAATAGTGTGGTCGTAGTCTTTCAATATCTCGAGCCAACGTCGCTGCCGCATGTTGAGTTCTTTTTGAGTGAAGAAATATTTAAGGCTTTTATGGTGCGAATATATCTCCACTTTCTCCCCATATAGATAGTGCCTCCATATCTTTAAGCGCTGAAACGATTGCGCTAACTCTAGATCATGAGGTAGGATAATTCCTCTCATACTCTTTAAGTTGTCGCGAGGCATAGGCTATGACTTTCCCACGTTGCATGAGAACACATCTTAACCCTTTGCGAAGCGTCCATCAGAGATAACAAATCCATCCGAACCCGATGGTATTGTTAGAAACAGTGCGAAATAAGTCTCCTCTTAAGCTCTTGGAAACTCTTCTCGCATTCTTAAACAAAGCGAATTTTGTACCCTTCGAGTTAGTTGGGTTAATGGAGTAGCGATTCAAGAAAACCTTCCACGAATCTCCGATAATAATCATTAAGCCCAAAAAACTACGTACTTGATCCAGACTTGGTTGCTCCCAACTTTGTATTGCTTCATCTTCACGGATCAATGGATACTCCATGTTTCGACACCACTTGCCCAAGGAATGCTACTTCCTCAAGCCAGAACTCGCATTTCTTCAACTTGGCATAAAGCTTGTTTTCACGAAGCCTTTGGAGTACCAGCTTCAAATGGTGCTCATGATCTTCACGGCTTTTGGAATATATGAGGATGTCATCAATAAAAACTACCGCAAAGTGATCCAAATATTTCTTGAATACTCGGTTCATCATATCCATGAAGGCATAATGAGCATTAGTCAATCCGAAAGATATGACTAAGAATTCATAATGCCCGTACCGAGTTCTAAAGGAAGTCTTTGTAATATCCTCGCCTCTAATCTTGGTGATGATATCCGAGCGAAGATCGATCTTTGAAAAAATTGTGCCCCTTGCAATCGGTCAAACAAGTCATCAATACGAGGTAAAGGATACCTATTCTTGATGGTGACATGGTTCAATTCCGATAGTCAATACAAAAGTCGCATACTCCCGCTTTCTTCTTTACGAATAAAAAACAGGAGCACCCCAAGGAGATGTACTAGGTAGAATGAAACCAATGTCCAACAATTCACGTAGTTGGACCTTTAAGTCCTGAAGTTCAATAGGAGCCATTCGATATGGGGTTTTAGAAATGGGCTTTGTACGGGTTCAAGATCAATAAAGAATTCAACTTCACGTTACGGGGTAGGCCGGAAGTTCTTCAGAAATCGTCGGAAAGTCAATAACAACAGAATATTATTCAAATTTGGCGTGTCTTTATTCAAATCCATAACATGGGCTAAGAAAGCTTGACATCCGTTTTTCAATAAACGCGAATAGCTTTATGATTAGATATGACAGTGATTGATTTTAATGGTTTAGTTGCTTGAATTCGTACAACAGGTTGGTTAGGAATATGAAAACTAACAACCTTACGAAAACAATCAATTTTGGCATAATGAGTAATTAACCAATCAATCCCTAAAATCACATCAAAGGCAAGTATCTTTAAAGAGATAAGGTCAACAGGTAATGTGATGGTGCCAACTTGAATCAAACAAGATTTATAAACAGTGGATGTGATGAAAGTTTCTCCTAACAGAGTTTTCACAGATAGGTCAAAGTCTAATTTCTCCGGAGTCAAGTTTAAACGTTGAGCACAAGCAGGAGAGATAAATGAATAGGTAGCACCGGTATTAAGTAAGGTATAAACTTTGCAAGAATTTATAAATAGCTTACCCATGATCACCTCGTTTGGGTTCCTCGCATTTTGACCAGTCACAACAAATGCTCTTCCAGGAACCGTTGACTTTGACTTTTCTGGGACAGTCTTTTGAGTCACCGTCCCCATTGAACTAGGTTTATTCTACCGTCTGATCTCGAAGCGATATGTCCTTCCTTTCCACAATTATAGCATACCTTGAATGTGTAGGGCGGTTTGAATGATATGTCCCTCTTTCCGCATTTATAGCATATGACCGGTGGTTGTTCTCCTCCCTTAGAACCAGTTGCTGCTGGTGCTGTCGTTTTCACATTGTCGTTGTTGAATCTCCTCTTTTTAAAATCTCCTCCCGATTCGCTTCTTCTATTTTCATGGCCATGATTACCACCAGAGTGGTTACCATTTTTGTCCATCTTTTTCTTTCTCCGCTGGTTATCGTTGTTTTGTTGATTTGCTATCTCCGGTATTATCCGGTTGTGGTCCCTCGGTTGATCGTGCTTTCGTTATCTCGCTTTCTAATAATTGAGCCACATTTACAACATCTGAATAGAGAGAAAATTTATGAGAAATGAGATCTTGACGTATCTTAGGGTTTCAAACCTCTCGAAACATCCGCGTCATCGTTCCTCATTCTCCACAAAATAAGGTGCAAACTGGATAACTCGCAAACTTTGCCTCGTCTTTGAGACACCGCCATGTTGTTTTGTTCTAATCGATGAACTCCACTTCCTTCATATGATGAACACTTTCGTGAAAGTATTTGTCATTAAATAGTTTCTAAAACGTCTCCCAAGACATCTTTGAGTGCGGTTTGGATGTATGCGCTTCATAGACTCCCACCAAATGATCGCCTCGCCACGGAACATAAAAGGTGGCGAATGGAACCTTTGTTCCTCCGTGCATCCCAGTGACATCAAATATCTTGGTAATTTGCTTGACCCATGTTTTACTGCCGTGATCGGATCTGGCTTTCCTTAAATTCTGGTGGTCCCAACTCTTTGAATAACTTGGCTCGACAACCCGTGAATTGCTATCATTTCCTCCTGTATTTTGAACACGAGTCTCCTCGTGCGATTTTACATGAATCTGCAAAAAGCTTCTAAACATCCCTCGTTCATCATCGCTTTCGGTGGTATTGTTCACGGGAGGAACATTGCCGACTATTGCATGTTCTCCTCTCGTTGGTGAGTACAAAGGCGTCTCCACGGTCTCATTTCCACTTTATTAATATTCTCGATTCGACATTCTCAAATCTTGTCGCCAAAAAAAAGGGTTAATTAAGAAATCAATATATCACATAATATCCCTATATCTTGACCAACTAACAAATAAGCTTAGGTAGGACACACTAGCGAAGGATTTACACATCTCTCCCTCCTAGTTCTATTCCCGATCTACGCCAGAGATCATATCCTAAGCTCGATACCAACCGTGGCGCCCCCAAAATAGGTATACATCACCCATTCTCGAGTTGTCAATACATGAGTACGTAAACAACTACAACTTTATTATTACAACAAGAAAAGCTGTGAGTTTGAATACAAATATTATCTTCTAGACAATATCTATACTCAAATAAATCCTCATCACATTTATTGATACATTATTTTACAAAAATGGTGAGGACTACTAAACAACTCTCTCTAGAACCTTCATTCCATTCCAGACTAAATTATTTCATTATATTCTCGCCTCCTCGAGAAGAAAAATGGAACAAAAAGGAAAATGTGAGCTCAACTAGCCCAAGAAAAGAATATTATGACTAAGATAATGTACAACAAATTATCGTTAGTCTTCAATAGGAAAAAATCTAATAGAATACAATAGACAACAAGTTTTAAATCAATATTCACAAAGAAAAATAATAATTCATTAGAAGAGTTAAGTAGAGAATGCAAACTACTATCTTCTACATGTATGAATTTAAAAGTTCATCGTCTATCTTTTATCCACCGTAACATCAATCAATATATATACGAATCAAATATTCATCTTTTACCACTACAGCCAAAGATATTCATTAGTTAATTCATGTTCATCTAAACACTGTTCATCTTTGCACTTTAAGGCGCCAAAGATATTTATCGAAATCATTCATCTTTGCACTTCTGAGCCCAAGAGATATTCAATAATATCATCATTTAAGGCGAGGATGATGAAAAATATTTCAAAGAAAACGAATCCAATTGAAACAAAAGAATAAATATTAAGGATTCAGTATTTCGGTTTATTTCATGTCCAAAATATCACATAAATAATCATAGTGGTGTAAAATTCAAGAATGATCAAAACATGGATACTGATCAAAGCTAGTATCAATAATAGATATTTTGACGAAAAGGAAAATTTTCATTTTTCGATGAATAATGTCGTATTCGTGAATAGTACTGTAGTATCGTGAATAAGTAACTCCCGACATTAAAAGTTCCAAATTTGATTAAAAGTTCATATCAATACTTGACATAATGATATTAGAAGAAATAATATCAAAAAAATAATATCCCTTACCTCGAAAAGATCGGTCTTACAAATTAAAAACAGGATATATAAGCTATGACTTGAACTTGCACCGTATAGCAATACTCAAAATATACTCAAAATACTCACAAGAATACGCTCGATAATATAGAGAGAGAAAACTTTAGTTTATGGTGTGATTTTTAATTCTAACCTAAGCACCCTATTTATAGGAAAATTCTTAGAACACCAAAGTAGAAAATTTAATAAAATATAAATATATATATCAAAATTCTCATACGCCACTCTTGAAATCTAATTTCAGCTCAATAAGCACATGCCACCTTCTAGAAAAAGTAAGAAAAACGTTTTTCTAATTTAAAATAATTTAAACTTCCAAAATCAATTATTTGAGCTTGAACTTCAATAATTCACAATAAATAGCCCTTTTGTCAAAAAATTGAAAACTTGCGACTTTTTATAGGAATTTCAATTCTCTACAACTTTACTGAAGAAAAAGTTTTCCAAATTCCAAACAAAAATTGACCAAATCCACAAACGATTTATTTTACTACAAGCTATAATCAAATTTCAATCAAGAAATGGGGTCCACCGACACATAAAACATGCTTTAAATATTTTTGGTAACAAAATACTCTTCCTCCACATATACTCATATATCCCACATTCATCGTAAAAATATCATCATTATTATATTAGTAAAATATAATAATATATTTAAATAATTATTTTATCAATAAATTAATAAATTTTCAATTTTCAACAATTGTCACATTAAAATTTTTCTCCATCTATATCCACATAAAATCAATATTTTCCTCATCATATGAATCAATAATTAATTATTCACAAATAATATTACGTAATCACAATATTGACAACCGCATAGTTTCCTGGAGAAAGGGGCTTTCCAATAAGAATTTCTCCTTCTTGGCGCCGCAATTAGGTGACCAAACCTCTCCTTAGGCGAGAACTTTCTAGACATTGCCAATAATGTTATCTAATAATATTATTCAGATAATATGAATTATTGCTTCGATAATGAAAAATAATGTGTAATGACAATTATTGAAACAACAACAATATAAAATATCAACGCAGCAATTATTAAATCAATAAAATAAAATCTTTGAGCGATAATTCATCAGTAACCATTATTGAGTAGTGCCTTCTTACGTAAGAATCAATAATTGGTGCAATACCGCAGTAATACTCTTGTGTGTTAACCAATCTAGTATTTTAACAAGATTATTAGTGAATAACTACTGTTGTTATTTTTAAACAACTTATATTTGTCATTTTATTCATCCAATCGCTTTTTAGTTATGGGGCCCATACATGGTCTGCCCGGTATTATACGAATATTCCCAAACAGCATTTAATATTCCACGACCATACGAATATTCCCCGACAATAATGAATATTTTATAACCACTTGCTTATTTTGAAATATTTGCGTATTTTACCCATAACCATCCACATTAATCAAATCAACCCTTACTATTTCAAAATAATAAATAGAGAAAATTAAATTTCATTAATAACAAGTTGGGGTCTTACAAGGAAGTTCTTCAGGGAATACGTCAGGAAATTTATTAGCAATAGAAATATCATTCAAAATTGACGTATTTTTTGTTTAAATCCATGACATGAGCTAAGAAAGCTTGACATCCGCTTTTCAATAAACGAATAGCTTTATGGCTTGAGATGACAGTGATTGATTTTAATGGTTTGGTTGCTTGAATTCGCATAATAGGCTGGTTAGGAATATGAAATCTAACAACCTTACGAAAATAATCAATTTTTGCATGATAAGTAGTTAACCAATCAATCCCTAGAATTACGTCAAATGCAAGTATTTTCAATGAAATAAGATTGACAGGTAATGTGAGGGTACCAATTTGAACCAAACAAGACTTATAAACAGTGGATGTAATGAAGGTTTCTCCCAATGGAGTTTCAACAGATAAGTCAAAGTCTAATTTCTCGGAAGTTAAATTTAAACGTTGAGTGCAAGTAGGAGAAATAAAAGAATGGGTAGAACCGGTATCAAATAAGGTATATACTTCGCTAGAGTTTATGATAAACTTACTCGTGATGACCTCGTTCGGGTTCCTTGCTTTCTGGGAGGTCACAACAAACGCTCTCCCTTGAACTACTGGTTTTGACTTGTCTGGTACGGCATTTGGTGTCACCGTTCCAACTGGACTTAGCTTCCCAGTACCACAAAATCTAGCTAGGTGACCTTTTCTTCCACAATTGTAACACTTTTTGGACTTTTGTGCACAGTTTGGACTTATGTGTCCCTCCCTTCCGCATTTGAAGCATATGATAGGTGGTCGTTCTCCTTCCTTAACAATGGGTGCTGGTGATGACGTCTTTCCATCAGTGTTGAATCTCCTCTTCTTGAAATGTCCACTTTTATTGTCTTGGCCAAGATTACCACCGAAGTGGTTACCATTTCTGGCATGTTAATTCCCTCCACGTTTGTTGTCAACGCTTGATGGTACTACCCTTTGGTATTATCATTTCTTCGATCGCTTCTCTTGGTTGGGTTAACTCGTTATCGCGCTCCAATAACTGAGCCCTATTTACAACATCTAAATACAAACACAGTTTATGAGAAATTAGATATTGACGTATCTCAGGTTTTAAACCTCTTAGAAACATCCGCGTCATTCTCTTCTCATTATCAACCAAGTGGGATGCAAACCGGGACAACTCAACAAACTTAGCTTCGTACTATAACACAATCATATTGTTCTGCTCTAGCTTGATGAACTCTACCTCCTTCATGTGACGAATACTTTCGGGAAAGTACTTATCGTTAAACAGTTCTTGGAACTTCTCCCAAGACATTTTGAGTGCGGCATGTTGAGTACACTTTACCGATTCCCACCAGTAATCTGCCTCTCCTCGAACCATAAAGGTGGTAAAGGGAACCTTTTTCTCCTCGAAGCATCCCAAGACATCAAATATCTTAGTGATCTGCTTTATCCACGTCTCCGCCTTAAGTGGTTTTGGCTGTCCAATAAACTCCGGTGGTCCTAGCTCCTTGAACTGCTTAGCGGTGACCGTCCGAGAGTTGCCAGTGTTTCCACTTGCATTTTGGATAGGAGTCTCTCTTGCCTGATGTTGCACGAATTGCAGAAAGCTCCTAAATATTCCGTCGTTCACCATTTGGTCGGTGTTGTTGTTCACCTGAGGATTATTGCCTTCCTAATGCACATTATCCTGGGTGTTGATCTGTGGCGACTCAACTGTCTCTTGTGCTCCATTGCTATTCTCAACATTCTCGGATGTCATTTTCAAATACTGCCACAAAACAAGGGTTAATTGACATGTCACATATTATCCCTATACTCTGACCAACCAATTAAATACCAAATAAACTTAGGTAGGTCATACTAGCGAAGGAATTTTCCATCTCTCCCCTCCTAGTTCTTGTCTCACATCTCAGCCAGGGATCATATCCCTAAGCTTTGATACCAACTGTGACTCCCCCAAAATAGGTATACATCACCCATCTTGAGTCGCCAAATACATGGTACAAAATTCAAATACAACCTAATAATACAAATGTCGTGTAAAATACGACAAAACATAAATTGAGAGTTTTGATACGAATATTGTCTTCTAGACAGTATTCAACTCAAATGGAGTCCTCAATACATTTATTATCACACTATTTCATAGAATAGTGAGGACTACTAAGGCTATCATCTGGACCGTCACTCCGTTTCGCAACTAATCCCGACTACGTTCTCATTTCCTGAAGAGAACAATGAAAGCAACAGGGTGAGCTCAACTAGCCCAGTACGAAATATTATGACTAAGATAATGCATAATAAATTATCGTTAGCCTTCACCAGTGTTAAACTGATAAAATATAATAAACATCAAGTTTAACTGCAGCGGAACAAGTAATCCATTAGAAGAGATAAGTAGAGTATAAAATCTACTATCTTCTATGATTTAAAAGGTTTTTCATTGCTGAGACTCAGCAAAAAAAATAATCCACATCATCGAATCACCCTTGCACTACGGCCAAGGATATTCTTAAGTATCATGACCACAAATTATCCATGCACTACGGGCCAAGGATGTTCGTGTATTCACCAATGGTCATGATCATGCCAACAACTATCCATCAATGCACTACAGGCCAATGAGGACTTTTACCACATCATTTGTAACATTACGGTCATGATTATACCCAATAATCCCTGGTCATAATCATACCAAGTCCATCTATACACTACAGGCCACAGATGACTTTCAACATATTATAAACATAAGGATGATGACAATGATATAAGAATTCAATAAAACAAGTTCAAGGATAAATTTTTAAAGATTTATAATTTAATTTATCCGTAAATCAATAACGTCCAAATTGTCAACATGATACTGCTTTGTGGAGTAAAATTCAAGAATAATATTGTACCAAAAATAATTTGGGCCGAAAACGAATCAATTTTTATCATGAATAGTACCCCAGATGAATAGTACTCGAATGAATAGTACCCTGTGAATAGTACTTCGGGAATAGTAACCTCGTAAATAGTACTCCGGCATAAAAAAGTTAAATCTTATCAATAATGCTCCGAATAATATTTCCATGAAAAAAATACTGGATGAAGCGCAAATATCAAGGATATTCTACTAATTTCATGGAGTTTAGAAGACAAAACTTTAACAAAACGAGTATAGAATTCGAAATCTGAAACGAAATAATATTACTTACATACTACAGAGTATAGAAGAAAATATTATTTCAAGCGAATATTGAACAAAAATAACATCTCTTTCCATGAAAAGAAGAGTATTCCAACTGGTATAGCGGGGATATTCTTGAAGAAAACTTTCATTGTTTTCTACGCTTAAAGCTTTCTAAAACTCTAAAGAAATACACTCAAGATTATAGAAGAAGAATTCTCTGATTCTGGTGTTATTTTCAATTCTAACTAAGCATCCTATTTATAGGAGAATGGAAAGATACTATTTAGAAAATAAAATCACGGATGCACAGTTGTTGTTTTTTTAATTATTCACGGACGTCTTACAAATATCACGGGTTACTAAATTTTCTAAGAAATCCTCAAGTAAAACAAAAAACAAAAATATAATACATATATATATATATTTATATAAACACATGTTCCATTGAAAAATTTCCTCCTCTGCGACAATTTTTGCAAGATCCACCCCCCTCATTTTTTTCTTCCAACATGGGCCCCACGTGTTCCCCTCCCACCAACATGTCACCATCACAGGTGGGTCCTACCATACTGAATAAGTTTTTACCGATTATTTTGAAAAATGGTAAATGGGGGTCCATAAAATAAGCAACATTTACAACAAAACTTCATAAAAATACCTTCAATATAATTAACAACATTTATCGTCATTATTATAATTCGAAATATTTAACAACCATGTCGTTTCCAGGAAAGAGGGGGCTTTCCAATAACGATTTCTCCCTATTAGCGCGCAATTAGGTGACCAAACCTCTCAATGACAGAACTTCTAGACATTGTCAATATTGCAAATAATAATATGAATAACTTTGTCGTCTCAATTATTGATTTACTAATATATAAAATATCAACAATAATTGAACAAAACTGAGTGACTTCTCATGTAAGTATCAATAATCAATATCGTTTGCTACAATGCAACCACGCTTATTATTGTACTTTTAACACCGAGTATTTCAACAGTTAACGGTAAAACGTTTGCCGTTATTTTTATAAAAAGATATTTTTGTCGTTTTCTCATTCCGACAATAATTTCGTTGTGGGGTCTACCAATGATTGTGTCGTCGTACGAATATTCCTTGTTAAAACGAATATTTCCCGACCAATCGAATGTAATATAACAACTTGCTTACTTTGCAAAATTTATAAATATTACCCACAACTATAACATTATTTCAATTTCAAACCTTAATATTCAAAATTGATATTTATAGAAAAATTCATCTTTATTCATAAAAGTTGGGGTCTTAGACTTTCCTTGTCAAATTTGTTAGCGGAGTGACTATCTTGGAAAAATCTTGAATAAATCTTCTATAATAACTGGCCAGTCCCAAGAAACTCCTCACCTCCAACGGTGTTCTTGGTTGTTCCTAATTGATTACAGCTTCCACTTTTGATGGATCCACTGAAATCTCATCTTTGTCAATCACGTGCCCAAGAAATTGTACACGATCTAGCCAAAATTCGCACTTAGAGAATTTCGCGTACAACTTTTCCTTTCTTAGTGTTTCCAACGTCAAACGTAAGTGATCTACGTTTCCCTCTTGAGTTTTAGAATACACCAGAATGTCATTGATAAATACCACTACAAACTTGTCTAAGAATGGTTTAAACACCATGTTTATCAAATCCATGAATGCAGCAGGGGCATTGGTCAAACCAAAATACATCACCAGAAACTCGTAATGTCCATATCGAGTTCTGAATGCCGTTCTAGGTATATCCTCCTTCCTTAACATCAATTGGTGATACCCACTTCTCAAATCTATTTTTGAGAAGTATTTAGCACCCTTCAATTGATCAAACAAGTCATCTATTCTTGGCAATGGGTATTTGTTTTTAATAGTGACTTTATTCAATTCCCTATAATCAATGCAAAGATGCATCAACCCATCCTTCTTCTTCACGAATAACACTGGCGCTCCCCATGGTGATACGTTTGGTTGAATATACTTCTTCTCTAACATTTCTTGCAATTATACCATCAGTTCTTTCATTTCTGTCTGTACGGGGCCTTCGATATCGGTGCTATTCTTGGAGCTAAGTCGATCACGAACTCAATCTCTCTGTCTGGCGGAAGTCCTGGCAAATTCTCCGGAAACACATCTACAAATTCCCTAACCACTGGTATCTCTTCCAATTTCATACCATTCTTCTGAGTATCGACTATGTAAGCTAAATAACCCATACAACCTTGACTCAACAACTTCTTGGCCTGTATAATCTTCAGACATCTCATTTGTCTAGGCGATTTGCTACCATAGGAAACTACCTTTGATGGACTCATAAGGTTTACACATTTCTTTTGGCAATCAATTATCGCTCCATAATTGAACAACCAATCCATTCCCAAAATAATATCAAACTCTCCAAGTCTAATCGAAATTAAATCTACCATCATGATATTCCCCTTAATATTCACCCTACAGTTCTTGTATACGAACCTAACAGGAATTACTTCCTTATTCGCAATTTTTATATTTAAAGGGATATTCAATTCTTCACTAGGTATTTCTAACTTCTTAGCAAATTCATTAGATATAAACGAGCAAGTAGCACCCAAATCAAACAATACATAAGTATCAATATCATTGATTGGGATAATACCTGACACCACATCTTTTGATTGCACAACATCTTGCACAGTCATGTTGAAGGTTCTGACTGTGGGTTTGTTTGATGTCGTTGGTCCAACAATGGCCCATGTACCTCCACTGTTACCTCCATTGCTTCTGGTTGTCTCTCCAGCCTTCTTCTTAGGGCATTCACGAGCAAAGTGATCCTTGGATCCGCACGTGAAGCACACGTTCTTCTTAGGTTGAGTGCAATTTGGGGCGATGTGACCCTCCTGGCCACAATTGAAGCATACACGTTTCCCCATCAAGCACGCACCCTTGTGAAACTTCCCACATGTAACACATGCTTCAAACTTCTTATTTTGCTGGTTACCCTGCTAGTTTCCAGTACCCACGTTCCCATTCCACTTCCTCTTCAAATTTTTGTTGTCGTTTCCACTACTACCACCCCCATTCTTGATCTCCACTGCATTCTTTTTCTTCTTCTGTTCTTGATTGAACTTTGTCACTGCCTCGCCTCCACCTTCAGCGAATATTTCCTTCTCCATCACTGTTGTGAAAGTCTTCAACTGGAATAGGGAGACCCTACTGTACAACCAGGGCTTTAGTCCCTGTTCAAACCTCTTCGCCTTGCGTTCGTCCGTGCTGACTTGATATGGCGCAAAGCTCGCCAACTCGTTGAATTTAGCGGCATACTCAGGTACTATCATCGTTCCCTGCTTTTGTTCCAAAAATTTCACTTCTAGCTGACTCTTCGAACTCTCTGGGAATTAAGTCTCGAAGAATATTTCTTTAAACCTATCCCAGGTCATCACCCCTGGCCCTTCTCGAGTTTTATTGGTCTGCCACCAATAACTAGCCTCTCCTTTCAACATGAATGTTGCGAAAGAAGTCTTCTGATTACCCCCTACCCTAGCGACATTAAACACCTTTTCTATCTCCATAATCCAGGTCTGTGCTTCGACTGGATTCATGGACCAACAGAATTTAGGTGGTCCAACCGCCTTGAAAAACTTAAACGTTGTACCTTAGTTCTGTGGCTGATTCTGCAACGCTCCAGTCAGTAGCGTCACTAGTTGTTGAATGGGGTTAGCATCAACATTGTCGTTATTGGTTCCTTCAGTGGTTCTCTGTCGTGGTGGTTAACGTCTGGGAGGCATTTTCTGTTAAAATATGCACTCATTAGATTATTACTTAACTTCTTTAAGTACTTTCTACTTAACTTGCCTCTAAAAAGAAATAATCACATAACACATAACACTTTGAATGAAATAATTTTTATTTATTCATAATCTCCTTGAAAACATCATAATAATAGCATCATTGCTATCTACATTACTTTCCTGAACTACGAAAATTTCTGGACAACATCATCATCATATCCCATAGGTTACATAACACTTGGGATTTACAAATTATTTAACATTCTATTAATCGCATAACAACTACGATGTTGTACTAAGATACTGCTTAGCCTTACTACGTTCTTCCTCCATGATCCGGAACATTGTTTTGCGATCTAGTACGTATGATGGCAGCGTCTCAAACTGAATCGGATAACCTATGACTCGATCCTGAGCTCGATTAATCACAGTATTGAATACTCTATTCATCTCTTCCATCTTCATTCTTTTTGTTTGTGCGTCTTTCACTGCTATCCCGGCTTGTTGAAATGCTTCCTCATATGCGTCTTCGGCTCTTGCCCTCTTAGTAACTTCTTCCTTCAGTTTGTTCTTCAGTTCTGCGACCTCCTCAATCAGTTGTTCTTTCTCTCCTTCAGTATGAACTAGCTTCTCCTCGATATTAGTCAATCGTTCCTCACAATCCTGGATCTCGTCGTCCTTCTACGTCATTGCAGTCTGTTGTTCAGCTACTATCTCTTGCAATTCCTCGACTGTATCCTGAAGTTCCACGTTACGGTCGTAGACTTCATCGTATATACGAGCAACTCTCGAGGTTAGTGGAATTTCTTCCTCCTCGTCCTCGTCATCCTCATTCTCTTGTGGCAGCTCAACAGGATCCTCCTCATTCGTTTCCACGTCATCATCCTCATCTTCAATTACTGTGACCAACGGGGCTGACTCCCGTGGCAGTAGTTGTTCCCAAACAACCTGAATGTCGCGAGGCTCCTCCTCTATAGGCATCTGAGGTCCCTCCTCCCTAGCCTGACTGGATTCTCCAACATTAATCATCCTGACAATAACATTTAAAGTTTTAATTATTAATCATTACTACTCGACATTCACGAGCATATAAGTTGTAATCACATAAGCACATAAGTGTTTTATTACTTGTTCCTTAAAACTCGATAAGAGTTTATCATCAGTCTTTTCAAAGGTTACTTCCTAAGGATTTTTCCCCACCTAAGGTTCATAACCTAAAGCTTTGATACCAACTTGTGATACCCCCAAATACCGGTACTTCATTACCTCAAGATTTGGTGTTCACTTAATCAAAACATTCACATCTAACTACCCAATCATAATAAAAATTGAATAATAAACATTCCCCTTAAGGGATTAAATTAATAAAATCTCCCAGGTTATCTAACCTTTAAATACAATCATTCAAATACGGAATTTAAAAAAGTTCATTACAATATTTCAAATAAAGTCTGATAGTAAAATATAAAAATGATTACAAGTCTGTGAACAAATACAACTTCAATACAATTATATTACGTCTAATATATATAATCGTGAGTTTAATACAACTATTGTCTAATAGAGAGTATACAAACTCAAAAGGAGTCCTCATTACAATTATTGATACACTATTTTACAAAATAGTGAGGACTACTAATACAACTATCCGAAAACCATCACTCCATACCCACATTAGTTCTGCTATGTTCTCACCTCCTAAGAAGAAAAATGGAACAAAAAGGAAAAGGGTGAGCTCAACTAGCCCGATAAAGAATATTATGACTAAGATAATATACAACAATTTATCATTAGTCTTCAACGAGGAAAAATCGATAAAATATAATAGACAACAAGTTTTAGATCAACAATTGCGGTGGAACATCAATCCATTAGAAAAGTCAGTAGAAAAAATTCTACTATCTTCTAAGATTTAAAAAGTTCATCATCAATATTTTATCCTGTAACATCAATCAATATACATCTTGAATCAAATATTCATCTTTGCACTACTGAGGCGAAAGATATTCATTTGTATCACCAGTTGGTCGTATTCATCTCAATACACATTCATCTTTGCACTACGGGCCAAAGATATTCATTAGGTAATCATTCATCTTTTGCACTTCTGAGGCCAAAAGATATTCATCGATTAATCATTCATCTTTACACTACTGAGGCCAAATATTTTCAATAATATCATCATTTAGGGTGAGGATGATGAAAAATATCTTAAAGAAAAGCGAATCAAGTGAGATAAAAGATCAAAGATTAGGGATTAGTACTTTAGTTTATCCAAGTTCAAAATACTACCTTATAATAATCAATTGTGGAGCAAAATTTAATAATAAAGATCAAAACATGGATACAATCAAAGATAGTAACCATAATAGACGACTTGGACAAAGAAAAGAAAATTTTATTTTTTCCGTGAATAGTCTTGTGAATAGTGTATTAAGTGAATAGTGCCATATACGTGAATAGTGTCGTATATGTGAATAGTAACCCCGACACAAAAAGGTAGAAATTCCACAATAAAATCCATACCAATATTTTGATATAATGATATTGAAAGAATAACATCATTATGAAGAAAATAACATCTCTTACCTCAAAATAACAGTACTTCTGATCGGAATATCGGTATAAGGCTAAAGGAAACTTGCACTGATGAATAGCAACTCACAAAGTATCTAAATACTCACAAAATACGCTTTCGATAATATAGAGAGAAAGAGAAAACTTGTTTACGGTGTGATTTTCAATTCTAACTAAGCACCTATTTATAGGAAAATGCTTAGAAGCATACATAGCAGACTAACTTTTAAAACTAATGGCTTTACACTACTATTATTCAAGCCCACCACTTTTGAAAATAAATTCCAACACATTTCATTTCTCACCAACCAAAAGTGGGGCCCACCATATTTTTAATAAAAACATTTATTTTTGAAACTTCTATAATTCATAATAAATAGCCCCTTTATCAGAAAAATTTGAATCTCATGTCTATTCCATAGGAAATTAAATTCTCTACAACTTTGTAAGTTTAAGTTTTTCCAAATTCCAAACGAAAAATGACCGAAATCCACATACGGACGATTTTCAAAACTTCCATTCCGATAAAATACTTATAAAATACCTCAGCATTAATTCCTTCATTTATAACCACAATAAATATATCCATCATTTATATCCACATAAAATAAATATTTTCTTATCATATAAATCAATAATTAATTATTCACAAATAATATTACAGAATCACAATTATGACAACCAGGTCGTTCCCAGGAAAGAGGGGGCTTTTCGATAAGGATTTCTCCTTATTGGCGCGCAATTAGGTGACCAAACCCCTTTCCTAGACAGAACTTCCTTAGACATTGCCAATAATGCTATCTAATAATATTATTCAAATAATATGAATTATTGATCTGATAATGGAAAATATTGTGCAGTGATAATTATTGAAACAACAATAATATAAAATATCAACGTAGCAATTATTGAATCAATAAAATAAAATATTGAGCGATAATTCTTTGTAACAATTATTAAGTAGTGTCTTCTTACGTAAGAATCGATAATTCAAAAATATTGTGCAATCTGGTAATGTTCTTCTTGCAACCACAGCGTATTCTTGTATTTTAACCACCGGAATATTCCAACGATGTTAATTCAGTAACAACTACTGTTATTATTTATAAAAAACTCAAACTTGTCGTTTTCTTCATTCGACCGTTTTTTTAGTTATGGGGCCCACAAATGGCTTGGCAGAGTAAATACGAATATTCCCAGACGCAGAGAATATTCCATGACCAAAACGAATATTCCCAAACAACAATGAATATTTTATAACCACTTGCTTATTTTGCAAAATTTATACATTTCACCCATAACCAAAACATTATATCAATCTAACACCTTATTATTCACAATAATAAATAGAGGAAATTCGATTTTATTCATTAAAAAGTTGGGGTCTTACAACCTCCCCTCCTTATGAAATTTCGTCCTCGAAATTGGCGTCGATACTGGTGTTTCAAAAGGTGAGGATACCTCGCTTTCATTTACGATTCTAACTCCCGGTCATTTCTTCATAGTATGGTTCCTCCACAAAATCTTAACTTGTGGTATAACCTTGAGTGCGTAGGACATGCTCTCTCTCTATCCAAGATCTTAACATGTACCTCCTCGTACGTTAAATCTTGGCTATCTCGTCAGTTCTAACTTCAATAATGTGGTTCGGGTCTTTCACATATTTACTGAAGCATAGATATGTGAAAAACATTATGAACACGAGACATGCTTGCTTGGAGGTAATCTTGAGTCTATAGGCCACATTTCCTATTTGGTCAAGAATCTCAAATGGACCAACAAATCGTGGATTGAGCTTTCCTCTCTTCCCAAATCTTGTAACTCCCTTCCATGGAGCAATACGTAACAATACATGATCCTCAATATTAAATTCCACGTCCTTTCGATGAAGATCCGCATAACTCTTTTGTCGATCATGTGCCATTTGTATACTTTGTCGAATCGTCTCTTTTACGTGAGTTATTTGTACCGTCTGGTCCCAATCGTTTTTCATCTTTTCTTTCCCATTATCTTTGGAGAATGACATTTTCGTCCATATAATGCTTCAAATGGAGCCATGCCTATACTTGCTTGATAACTATTGTTGTAGGAGAATTCCACCAATGGTAGGTACTTATCCCAACTCCCTTTGAAATCTAGGACACAAAGTCTTAATAGATCTTAAAGAGTTTGAATAGTTCTCTCTGATTGTCCGTCCGTTTGAGGATGGTATGCCCAACTGAATCGTAAATCCGTGCCAATAGCTTTCTATAAGCTAACCCAAAATCGTGAAGTGAATCTTGGGCCACGATCCAAAACTATGGATACTGGCATACCATGCAATCTCACAATCTCATCTACGTACATACGAGCAAGACGTTTAAGGGAATAAGTCTCCCGTATAGGCAAGAAATGGGCAGACTTGGTTAATCTATCAACAATGACCCAAATCGCATCTATGCCTTGAGAAACCTTGGGAAGACACACAACGAAATCCATAGTAATGTGTTCCCACTTCCATTTCGGAATCTCAAGTGGTTGAAATGGACCCTTTGGCACTTGATGCTCCGCCTTTACACGTTGACAAGTTAAACACCTCGAGATAAACTCCACGATCTCTCTCTTCATATTACTCCACTAAAATGTATGTCGAAGATCATGATACATTTTGGTACTCCCAAGATGGATTACAAATGGTGTGTTGTGTGCCTCCATCATGATTCTATGCTTCAAGTCAGAATCGTTAGGAACACAAAGTCTGGAGTTGACTCGAAGTATTCCTTCTTCATCGATTCTTGCTTCTGGAATAGCACCTTCTTGCACTTTCTTCTTCATACGCATCAACTCCATGTCCGTAGCTTGAGCAGCTATACTTTATTGATTAAAGTCAAATCTACTCATATGCTTGATATCATCACATGGGTACTTGGAGCCTTTAACTCTATCTCCATCATTTGCAAGTCATACAAAATGGGCCTTTGTATTAACAACATTGCACTCGTACCCGTATATGATCTTCTAATTAATGCGTCAGCTACCACGTTTGCTTTTCCTGGATGATATTGGATGGTATGATCGTAATCTTTCAACAGCTCAAGCCAACGTCATTGTCGCATGTTGAGTTCCTTTTGGGTGAAGAAATATTTGAGGCTTTTTTGATCTGTATAGATCTCCACTTTCTTCGCATACAGGTAGTGTCTCCAGATCTTTAATGCGAAAACGACTGCTGCCAACTCCAAATCATGAGTAGGATAATTCCTCTCATATTCTTTGAGTTGTCGCGAGGCATAGTCTATGACTTTCTTATGTTGCATGAGAACACATCCTAAACCTTTGCCTGAAGCATCGCTGTAGATAATAAATCCATTCGAATTAGATGGTATTTTCAAAACAGGTGCTGAAATGAGTCTCCTCTTGAGTTCTTGAAAACTCTTCTCATAATCCTTGCTCCAACAGAATTTTATATCTTTACGAGTCACCTGAGTTAACGGAGTAGCGATTCGAGAAAATACTTCCACGAATCTCCGATAGTAACCAGCTAAGCCCAGAAAGCTACGTACTTCAGTCATCGACTTTGGTTGCTCCCAACTTTGTATGGCTTCAATCTTCGCCAGGTCGACGGATACTCCATGTTTTGACACCACGTGCCCAAGGAATGCTACTTCCTCGAAGCGAACTCGCATTTCTTGACTTGGCATATAGCTTGTTATCATGAAGCCTTTCTGATTACCGACTTCAAATGGTGCTCATGATCTTCATGACTTTTGGAATAGATGAGGATGTCATCAATAAAGATAACAATGAATGATCCAAATATTCTTTGAACACCGGGTTCATCATATCCATAAAAGCGGCGGCGGGAGCATTAGTCAATCCAAAAGACATGACTAAGAATTCATAATGCCCGTCATCTGGGTTTACGAAGGCGGTCTTTGGAATATCCTCGGTTTTAATCTTGATGATGATATCCGAATCGAAGATCGATCTTTGAAAAGAATTGTGCTCCTTGTAACTGGTCAAACAAGTCATCAATGCGAGGTAACGGATACCTATTCTTGATGGTGACATGGTTCAATTCTCGGTAGTCAATACAAAGTCGCATACTCCTGTCTTTCTTCTTTATGAATAACACAAGAGCACCCCAAGGAGATGTACTTGGGGCGAATAAAGCGATGTCCAATAACTCCTGTAGTTGGACCTTTAACTCCTGAAGTTAAATAGGAGCCATTCGATATGGGGTTTTAGAAATGGGCTTTGTACGGGGTTCAAGGTCAATAAAAATTCAACTTCACGTTACTAGGGGTAGGCCAGGAAGTTCTTGAAAATCGTCGGAAATTCATTAACAATGAAATATTATTCAAATCGGCGTGTTTTTGTTCAAGTCAAGTGACATGGGCTAAGAAAGCTTGACATCCGTTTTTAATAAGCGAATAGCTTTATGGCTTGATATGATGATTGATTGACTTTAGTGGTTTTGTTGTTTGAATTAAGCATAATAGGTTGGTTAGGAATATGAAAATTAACAACCTTACGAAAACAATCAATTTTAGCATGATGAGTGGTTAACCAATCAATCCCTAAAACCACATTATATGCAAGTATTTTCAACGAAATAAGATCGGCGGTAATGTTATGGTTCCAACTTGAATCAAGCAAGATTTATAAATAGTAGATGTAATGAAAGTTTCTCTAACGGAGTCTCAATGAGATAAGTCAAGGTCTAATTTCTCCAGAGTCAAGTTCAAGCGTTGAGCACAAGCGGAGAGAGATAAAAGAATGGGTAGAACCGGTATCTAATAAGGTATAAACTTCAAGAAGAGTTTATGATTAGCTTACCATGATCACCTCGTTCGGGTTTCTCGCATTTTGGCGATCACGACAAACGCCCTCCTTGAACCACAGACTTTGTTTTGTCCATGAAGTCGCCTTTGGTGTCGTGTCGTCGGTGGACTTGACTTAGCTGCTGACAAAAATCGGGCTATATGACAAAACTTTCCTTATGTGTCCACTTGGAAGGCTGAGCAGTTTGGACTTATGTGTCCCTCCTCTCGCATCTATCTAATCTAAGGGCGTCGTTCTCTCCCCTAGATTTTGTTGTTGGTCTTTGGTGTCTGCTTTCTTGATGTCTTCTCGTCATTATTGAATCTCCTCTTTCTGAAATTTCGACTTGACTCACCTCTCCTATTATCATGGCCACGATTACCACCCGAGTGGTTACCACTTTTACTTATATTCTTTCCTCCCCGCTGGTTATCATCACTTCGATGACTGCTGTCACCGGTATGACCCTGATTGTGGTCCCTCGGTTGAGCACACTCATTATCTCGCTTTAATAATTGAGCCCTGTTGACAACATCTGAATATAAAGAAATTTGTGAGAGATAAGATATTACCGAATCTCGGGTTTTAGGCCTCTCAAAAACATATGTGTCATTCGTTCATCATTCTCTACCAAATGAAGTGCAAACCTGGATAACTCTGCGAACTTCGCCTCGTACTGGGACACCGTCATGTTGTTTTGTTCCAGTCTGATAAACTCTACCTCCTTCATATGGCGAATACTTTCAGGAAAGTACTTGTCATTAAATAGTTTTTGAAATTTTTCCCAAGACATGTTAAGTGCCGCAGGCTGGGTACGCTTCACAGACTCCCACCAGTAGTCAGCCTCACCACGGAACATAAAAGTTGCGAAAGGAACCTTCTGTTCCTCCGTGCATCCCAAGACATTGAATATCTTGGTAATTTGCTTGACCCACATTTCTGCCTTAATCGAATTTGACTTTCCCACAAATTCTGGTGGTCCCAACTCCTTGAACTGCTTGGTTGTGACAAGCCGCGCATTCTATCATTTCCACCCGTATTTTATGCACGAATCTCCTCGTGCGATTTTGCATGAACTGCAAAAGCTTTTAAACATCCATCATTCATCATTTGTTCGGTAGTGTTGTTTAGAGGAGGAATATTGTCTTCCTGTTGCACGTTCCCCTAGTTAGTGATTAAAGGTGTCTCCACTGTCTCATTCACTCCATTGTTAATATTTCTCGCTGCCATTCTTAAATCTTGCCATAAAATAAGGGTTAATTAACAATTTAACATATCACATATTAACCATATATATATTGACCCGACCAACCAAATAACAAATAAACTTAGTCGAGTCATACTAGCGAAGGAATTCCCGTCTCTCCCCTAGTTCTTGTCTCACATCTCGGCCGGGGATCATATCCCTAGCTTTGATACCAACTATGATGCCCCCCAAAATAGGTATACATCACCCATTACGAGTGCCAAATACATGGTATAGAAACAAATACAACTTCAGTAATACAATTATCGTGTAAAATACGACAACACATATACTGTGAGTTTGAATACAAGTATTGTCTAATAGAGAGTATACAAACTCAAAAGGAGTCCTCATTACAATTATTGATGCACTATTTTACAAAATAGTGAGGACTACTAATACAACTATCCTGAACCATCACTCCATACCCCGGCTAGTTCCTGCTATGTTCTCACCTCCTGAGAAGAAAAATGGAACAAAAAGGAAAAGGGTGAGCTCAACTAGCCCGATAAAAGAATATTATAACTAAGATAATATACAACAATTTATCATTAGTCTTCAACGGGAAAAATCGATAAAATATAATGACAACAAGTTTTAGATCAACACTGCGGTGAACAACAATCCATTAGAAGAGTCAAGTAGAAAAGAATTCTACCATCTTCTAAGATTTAAAAGTCCATCATCAATATTTTATCCTGTAACATCAACCAATATACATCTTAAATCAAATATTCATCTTTTTACTCTGAGCCAAAGATATTCATTTGTATCACCAGGTTGGTCATATTCATCTCAACACTGTTCATCTTTGCACTACTGGGCGAAAGATATTCATTAGTAATCATTTATCTTTTACCTTACATGCCAAATATATTCATCGATTAATCATTCATCTTTTTTGGACTACGAGGCCAAAGATATTAAGTAATATCATCATTTAGGGTGAGGATGATGAAAATATCTTAAAGAAAAGCGAATCTAGTGAGATAAAAATCAAAATTTAGGGATTAGTACTTTAGTTTATCCAAGTTCAAAAATACCTTATAATAATCAATTGTGGAGCAAAATTCAATAATAAAGATCAAAACATGGATACAATCAAAGATAGTAACCATAATAGACAACTTGGACAAAGAAAAGAAAATTTCATTTTTCTTTGAATAGTGTCGATTCGTGAATAATAGTCATGAGTATCGTGAATAGTCCGTATATCGTGAATAAGAACTTCTCGACATAAAAAAGGTAGAAATTCCACAATAAAATCCATACCAATATTTCGGTATAATGATATTGAAAGTGTGGCGCCCCAAAATAGGTATACATCACCCATTATGAGTTGTCGATACATGATACGAAACAACTACAACTTTATTATTACAACAAGAAAAGCGTGAGTTTGAATACAAATATTATCTTCTAGACAATATCTATACTCAAATAAATCCTCATCACATTTATTGATACATTATTTTACAAAATGGTGAGGACTACTAAACAACTCTCTCTAGAACCTTCATTCCATACCCCAAGTCATACTCGCTATATTCTCGCCTCTCGAGAAGAAAAAATGGAACAAAAGGAAAAGGTGAGCTCAACTAGCCCAAGAAAGAATATTATGACTAAGATAATATACAACAAATTACCGTTAGTCTTCAACAGAAAAATCTAATAGAATACAATAGACAACAAATTTTAAATCAATATTACATGACGAAAATAATAATTCATTAGAAGAGTTAAGTAGAGAATGCAAACTACTATCTTCTATGTATGAATTTAAAAGTTCATCGCTCATCTTTTATCCCTCAGAACATCAATCAATATATATCTCGAATCAAATATTCATCTTTGCACTACTGTGCCAAAGATATTCATCATTAATTCATGTTCATCTAAACACTGTTCATCTTTGCACTACGGGCCAAAGATATTTTTCAGAAATCATTCATCTTTGCAGACTACTGAGCCAAAGATATTCAATAATATCATCATTTAAGATCGAGGATGATGAAAATATTTTTAAAGAAACGAATCCAGTGAAACAAAATGACAAGGATTAAGGATTAAGGATTCGTACTTTGTTTTATCCATGTCCAAAAATACCTCAAAAATAATTATAGTGGTGTAAAATTCAAGAATGATCAAAACATGGATACAATCAAAGCTAGTATCTAGAATAGATATTTTGGACGAAAAGAAAATTTTTCATTTTTCGATGAATAGTCATGGGTATCGTGAATAGGTAACTCGGACACCAAAAGTTCCAAATTTGTTAAAAACTTCAGATCAATATTTTAACATAATGATATTGAAGAAATAATATCATTACGGAAAAAAAAATATCCCTTACCTCACAAAGACAGTACTTCTAGTTGAAACACCGGATATAGGCTATGACTTGAACTTGCACCGTATAGCAATACTCAAAGTATACTCAAAATACTCACAAGAATAAACTCGATAATATAGAGAGAAAAAACTTGATTTACGTGTAATTTTCAATTCTAACCTAAGCACCCTATTTATAGGAAATTGCTTAGAACACCAAAGCGTAAAATTTAATTTAATATTATTATATATATCAAAATTCCCTACGCCACTATTGAAATCGATTTCAAATAAAATAAGCACATGCCACATTCTAGAAAAAGTAAGAAAAAACATTTTTCTAATTTAAAATAATTTAAACTTCCGAAAATCAATTATTTCGGAGTTTCGGAACTTCAATAATTCACAATAAATAGCCCTTTTGTCAGAAAATTCGAAACTCGCGACTTTTTATAGGAAATTCAATTCTCTACAACTTTACAGAAGAACCTCTCCTTAGACAGAACATTCTAGACATTGCCAATAATGTTATCTAATAATATTATTCGGATAATATGAATTATTAGCTTCGATAATGAAAAATACCGTAATGACAATTATTGAAACAACAAAGAATATAAAATATCAACGCAGATAATTATTAAATCAATAAAATACTAAAAGGTAATTCATTCGTAACCATTATTGAGTAGTGCGTTCTTACGTAAGAATCAATAATTGGTGCAATCTGGTGTCTTCTTGTGTTTTAACCAATTTAGTATTTTAACAATGATTAATCAGAATAACTACTACATGTTATTTTTTTAAATAACTTATATTTGTCGTTTTCTTCATCCAATCGCTTTCCATTATGGGCCCACATATTTATCGCGTACTCGTCGCATTTAATATTCCCGACGATCATTTAATATTCCACGACCAAACGAGTATTCCCAAACAACAATGAATATTTTATAACCACTTGCTTATTTTGAAATATTTACGTATTTTACCCTAACTATCCACATTAATCAAATCAACCCTTATTATTTCAAAATAATAAATAGAAAAATTAAATTTCATTAATAATAAGTTGGGGTCTTACTGACCTCCCTCCTTATGAAATTTCATCCTCGAAATTGACGTCACGTGCACGGTGTTTGAAAAGGTGAGGATACCTCGTTTCCATTTCCGTTTCCATTTCCCGTCATTTCCTCTATAAAGCATGATTCCTCCACGAACTTTAACTTGTGGTATGACCTTTCATGGCGTAGGACATGCTCCTTCCTATCCAAGATCTTGACAGTACCTCCTCATCGTTAAGTCTTGGCTATCTCGTCCTGGTTCTAACTCTATAACGTGGTTCGGGTCTTTCACATATTTACTGAAATGCGATATGTGAAACACATTATGAACACGAGACATACTTTGAGGTAACGCGAGTCTATAGGCTACATTTCCTACTCGGTCAAGAATTTGAAATGGACCAATAAATCGTGGATTGAGCTTTCCACTCTTTCCAAATCTTGTAACTCCTTCCATGGAGCAACTCGCATGACAATACATGATCCCCTATACTAAATTCCACGTCCTTTCGATGAAGATCCGCATAACTCTTTTGTCGATCTTGTGCCGTTTTTTGTATCGTTATCGAATCATTTGGATCTTTTCCGTAGTCATATACGTATCTAACTTCGGGTCCCAACAATGTTGCTTCACCCACCTCGTCCCAACATATCTTTGGAGAGCGACACTTTCGTCCATATAATGCTTCAAATGGAGCCACACCTATACTTGCCTAATAAGCATTGTTGTAGGAGTATTCCACCAATGGTAAATACTTATCCCAACCGCCCTTGAAGTCTAGGACACGAGTCTTAATAAATCTTCAAGAGTTTGAATAGTCCTTTTTGATTGTCCGTCCGCTTTGAGGATGGTATGCCCAGAATCAATCAAATCCGTGCCCATAGCTTTTTGCAAGCTAACCCAAATCTTGAAGTGAATCTTGGGTCACGATCCGAAACAATGGATACTGGCATGCCATGCAACCTCACAATCTCATTAACGTCACATACTAGCAAGACGTTCAAGGAATAAGTCTCCGTGTCGGCAAGAAATGAGCGGAACTTGGTTAATCTATCAACAATAACCCAAATAGCATTGATGCCTTGAGAAACCGTAGGAAGACCCATAACGAAATCCATGGTAATGTGTTCCCACTTCCATTTTGGAATCTCAAGTGGTTGCAACGGACCCTTAGGTACTAGATGCTCTGCTTTACACGCGTTGACAAGTTAAACACATCGAGATAAACTTTGCAATCTCTCTCTTCATATTGTTCCACCAAAATGTATGTCAAGATCACGATACATTTTGGTACTTCGAGATGGATTGCAAATGGTGTATATTGTGTGCCTCCATCATAATCTTGTACTTTAAATCGAGTCGTTAGGGACACAAAGTCTAGAGTGGACTCAAGTATTCCTTCTTCATCAATTCTCGCTTCTGAATAGCTCCTTCTTGTACTCTCTTCTTCATATACGCATCATTTCGAGGTTGGGTGGCTTGAGCAACCTTTAACTTTTTCTATTAAAGTTTTCTCTATCGTATAATTGACATCATCGCACTCATTCCGCATATGATCTTCTACTCGATGTGTCGGCTACCACGTTAAACTTTACCGGGATGGTATTGAATAGTGTGGTCGTAGTCTTTCAATATCTCGAGCCCAACGTCATTTGCCGCGTGTTGAGTTCTTTTGAGTGAAGAAATATTTAAGGCTTTTATGGTGCGAATATATCTCCACTTTCTCCCCATATAGATAGTGCCTCCATATCTTTAAGCGAAACATTGCCGCTAACTCTAGATCATGAGTAGGATAATTCCTCTCATACTCTTTAAGTTGTCATGAGGCATAAGCTATGACTTTCCCACGTTGCATGAGAACACATCCTAACCCTTTGCTCAAGCATCGTTTGTAGATAACAAATCCATCCAAACCGATGGTATTGTTAGAAACAGTCAAAAATAAGTCTCCTCTTAAGCTCTTGGAAACTCTTCTCGCATTCTTCGCTCCAAACGAATTTTGTATCCTTAAAGAGTTAAATTTGAGTTAATGGAGTAGCGATTAGAAAACCCTTCCACAAATCTCCGATAATAACCAGCTAGACCCGAAAAGCTACGTGCATTGATCACCAACTTCGGTTGCTCCCAACTTTGTATTGCTTCAATCTTCGCGGGTCCACGGATACTCCATGTTTTGACACTGACGTGCCCAAGAAATGCTACTTTCTCAAGCCGAACTCGCATTTCTTCAATTTGGCATATAGTTTGTTTTCACGAAGCCTTTGGAGTACCGAATTTCAAATGGTGCTCATGATCTTCACGACTTTTGGAATATATGAGGATGTTATCAATAAAGACAACAACAAAGCCCGATCCAAATATTCCTTGAATACTCGGTGCATCATATCCATGAAAGCCGCGGGGAGCATTAGTTAGTCCGAAAGACATGACTAAGAATTCATAATGCCCATCTACCGAGTTACAAGGCGGTCTTTGGAATATCCTCGATTCTAATCTTGACTAATGATATCTAGAACGAAGATCGATTTTTGAAAAAATTGTGCCTCTTGCAGAATCGGGTCAAACAAGTCATCAATCACGAGGTAGAGGATACCTATTCATGATGGTGACATGGTTCAATTCCGATAGTCAATACAAAGTCGCGATACTCCCGTCTTTCTTCTTTACTGAATAAAACAGGAGCACCCCAAGGAGATGTACTAGACGAATGAAACCGATGTCCAATAATTCACGTAGTTGGACCTTTAACTCCACGAAGTTCAATAGGAGCCATTCGATATGGGGTTTTAGAAATGGGCTTTGTGCGTTCGGATCAATAAAGAATTCAACTTCACGTTACGGGGTAGGCCAGGGAAGTTCTTGAGAAATCGTCGGAAAGTCAATAAAAACAGAATATTATTCAAATTTGACGTGTCTTTATTCAAATCCATAACATGGGCTAAGAAAGCTTGACATCCGTTTTCAATAAACGAATATCTTTATGATTAGATATGATGGTGATTGATTTTAATGGTTTAGTTGCTTGAATTAAATACAACAGGTTGGTTAGGAATATGAAAACTAACAACCTTACGAAAACAATCAATTTTGGCATGATGAGTAGTTAACCAATCAATTCCTAAAATCACATCAAAAGCAAGTATCTTTAAAGAGATAAGGTCAATAATGTAAGGTGATGGTGCCAACTTGAATCAAACAAGATTTATAAACGATGGATGTGATGAAAGTTTCTCTAACGGAGTTTCCACAAATAGGTCAAAGTCTAATTTCTCCCGAGTCAAGTTTAAACGTTGAGCACATGCAGGAGAGATAAATGAATGGGTAGCACTTGGTATCAAGTAAGGTATAAACTTGAGCAGAATTTATAAATAGCTTACCCGTGATCACCTCGTTTGGGTTCCTCGCATTTTGACCCGATCCACAACAAACGCTCTTCCGGAATCGTAGACTTTGACTTTTCCTCGAATCTTTTGAGTCACCGTCCCCCATTGAACTAGGTTTACATACTGCATCTGATCTCGGCGATATGTCCTTCCTTTCCATAATTATAGCATACCTTGAACTGTTGTGGATGACGCTTTGGTGATATATCCCTCTTTCCGCATTTATAGCATATACCAGGGTGGTGGTTTCTCCTCCCTTAGAACCGGGTTGCTACCAAGACTGCTGTCTTCACATGGTCGTTGTTAAATCTCCTCTTTTAAAATCTTTTCCTGACTCGCTTCTTCTATTTTCATGGCTATGATTACCACCCGAGTGGTTACCATTTTGTCCGTCTGTTTCTTTCTCCGTTTGGTTATCATTATTACATTGTTGTTATCTCCGTAGTACGATCCTCGGTTATGGTCCCTCGGTTGAACATGCTCGTTATCTCGCTCTAACAATTGAGCCTCATTAACAACATCTCGAATAGAGAAAATTTATGAGAAATGAGATATTATCAGATCTGGGGTTTCAAACCTCTCGAAAACATCCGCGTCATCGTTCCTCATTCTCCACCAAATGAGGTGCAAACTCGGATAACTCGCAAACTTTGCCTCGTACTAAAGACACCGTCCATGTTGTTTTGTTCTAATCGATGAACTCCACTTCATACGATAGCGAACACTTTCGTGAAAGTATTTGTCATTAAATAGTTTTTGAAACGTCTCCCAAGACATCTTTGTACTGCAATGGATGGATGGAGTACGCTTCATAGACTCCCACCGATGATCCGCCTCTCGCCACGGAACATAAAAGGTGGTGAATGGAACCTTCTGTTCTCCGTGCATCCCAAGACATCGAATATCTTGGTAATTTGTTTGACCCATGTTTCCGCTTATGATCGGATCTGGCTTTCCTTAAATTCGTGGTGGTCCCAACTCTTTGAACTGCTTGGCGTGTGACAACCCGTGAATTGCTATCATTTCCTCCTATATTTTTAACACGAGCCTCCTCGTCGATTTTGCATGAACTGCAAAAAGCTTCTAAACATCCCTCGTTCATCATCTCGCTTTCGGTGGTGTTGTTCACAGGGAGGAACATTGCCACTGACTGTTACGCGTCTCCTCGTTGGTGAGTATAAAGCGTCTCCACGGTCTCTTTTCCATTGTTAATATTCTCGATTCGACATTCTCAAATACTATCATAAAACAAGGGTTAATTAAGGAAATCAATATATCATATAATATCCCATATATCTTGACCAACTAACAAATAAGCTTAGGTAGGACACACTAGCGAAGGATTTACTCGTCTCTCCCTCCTAGTTCTATTCCCCGATCTCACCAGAGATCATATCCTAAAGCTCGATACCAACTGCACCCCCCCAAAATAGGTATACATCACCCATTCCGAGTTGTCAATACATGGTATGTAAACAACTACAACTTTATTATTACAACAAGAAAAGCGTGAGTTTGAATACAAATATTATCTTCTGCACAATATCTATACTCAAATAAATCCTCATCACATTTATTGATACATTATTTTACAAAATGGTGAGGACTACTAAACAACTCTCTCTAGAACCTTCATTCCATACCCCACTCTAATTACTATCCGCTATATTCTCGCCTCCCGAGAAGAAAAATGAAACAAAAAGGAAAAGGGTGAGCTCAACTAGCCCAAGAAAGAATATTATGACTAAGATAATATACAACAAATTACCGTTAGTCTTCAACAAGAAAAATATAATAGAATACAATAGACAATAAATTTTAAATCAATATTCGCAATGAAATAATAATTCATTAGAAGAGTTAAGTAGAGAATGCAAACTACTATCTTCTATGTATGAATTTAAAAGTTCATCGCTCTATCTTTTATCCCCGTAACATCAATCAATATATATCTCGAATCAAATATTTATCTTTGCACTATGAGCCAAAGATATTCATCATTAATCATGTTCATCTAAACACTGCTCATCATCTTTTACTACGGGCCAAAGATATTCTTCAAATCATTCATCTTTGCACTACTGAGCCAAAGATATTCAATAATATCATCATTTAAGACTAAGGATGATGAAAAATATTTTTAAAAACGAATCCAGTGAAACAAAATGACAAGGATTAAGGATTAAGGATTCGTACTTTGTTTTATCCATGTCCAAAAATACCTCAAAAATAATTATAGTGGTGTAAAATTCAAGAATGATCAAAACATGGATACAATCAAAGCTAGTATCCAGAATAGATATTTTGGACGAAAAGAAAATTTTTCATTTTTCGATGAATAGTGCCGTATTCGTGAATAGTACCGTATACGTGAATAGTGCCGTATACGTGAATAGTAACTCCGACACCAAAAGTTCCAAATTTGTTAAAAAACTTCAGATCAATATTTCAACATAATGATATTGAAGAAATAATATCATTACGAAAAAAAAATAATATCCCTTACCTCATTATCTCGCTTTAATAATTGAGCCCTGTTGACAACATCTGAATATAAAGAAATTTGTGAGAGATAAGATATTACCGAATCTCGGGTTTTAGGCCTCTCAAAAACATATGTGTCATTCGTTCATCATTCTCTACCAAATGAAGTGCAAACCTGGATAACTCTGCAAACTTCGCCTCGTACTGGGACACCGTCATGTTGTTTTGTTCCAGTCTGATAAACTCTACCTCCTTCATATGGCGAATACTTTCAGGAAAGTACTTGTCATTAAATAGTTTTTGAAATTTTTCCCAAGACATGTTAAGTGTCAGCAGTCAGGTACGCTTACGACTCCCACCAAAGAGTCGGCCTCACCACGGAACATAAAAAGTTGAAAGGAACCTTCATTCCTCAAGTGCATCCCAAGACATTGAATATCTTGGTAATTTGCTTGACCCACATTTCTGCCTTAATCGAATTTGACTTTCCCACAAATTCTGGTGGTCCCAACTCCTTGAACTGCTTGGTTGTGACAAGCCGCGCATTGCTATCATTTCCACCCGTATTTTATGCACGAATCTCCCTCGTCTGATTTTGCATGAACTGCAAAAAGCTTTTAAACATCCCATCATTCATCATTTGTTTGGTAGTGTTGTTTAGAGGAGGAATATTGTCTTCCTGTTGCACGTTCCCCTAGTTAGTGATTAAAGGTGTCTCCACTGTCTCATTCACTCCATTGTTAATATTTCTCGCTGCCATTCTTAAATACTGCCATAAAATAAGGGTTAATTAACAATTTAACATATCACATATTAACCATATGCTCCGACTGACCAACTAAATAACAAATAAACTTAGTCAAGTCATACTAGCGAAGGAATTCCCCGTCTCTCCCCTCCTAGTTCTTGTCTCACATCTCAGCCAGGGATCATATCCCTAAGCTTTGATACCAACTATGATGCCCCCAAAATAGGTATACATCACCCATTCTGAGTCGCCAAATACATGGTATAGAAACAAATACAACTTCAGTAATACAATTATCGTGTAAAATACGACAACACATATACTGTGAGTTTGAATACAAGTATTGTCTAATAGAGAGTATACAAACTCAAAAGGAGTCCTCATTACAATTATTGATGCACTATTTTACAAAATAGTGAGGACTACTAATACAACTATCCTGAACCATCACTCCATACCCCGGCTAGTTCCTGCTATGTTCTCACCTCCTGAGAAGAAAAATGGAACAAAAAGGAAAAGGGTGAGCTCAACTAGCCCAGTAAAGAATATTATAACTAAGATAATATACAACAATTTATCATTAGTCTTCAACAGGGAAAAATCTGATAAAATATAATAGACAACAAGTTTTAGATCAACACCTGCAGCGGAACAACAATCCATTAGAAGAGTCAAGTAGAGAAAGAATTCTACCATCTTCTAAGATTTAAAAGTCCATCATCAATATTTTATCCCTGTAACATCAACCAATATACATCTTAAATCAAATATTCATCTTTGCACTACAGGCCAAAGATATTCATTTGTATCACCAGTTGGTCATGTTCATCTCAACACCTGTTCATCTTTGCACTACGGGCCAAAGATATTCATTAGTAATCATTTATCTTTGCACTACATGCCAAATATATTCATCAGTTAATCATTCATCTTTGGACTACAGGCCAAAGATATTAAGTAATATCATCATTTAGGACTGAGGATGATGAAAAATATCTTAAAGAAAACGAATCTAGTGAGATAAAAAATCAAAATTTAGGGATTCGTACTTTAGTTTATCCAAGTTCAAAAATACCTTATAATAATCAATTGTGGAGCAAAATTCAATAATAAAGATCAAAACATGGATACAATCAAAGATAGTAACCATAATAGACAACTTGGACAAAGAAAAGAAAATTTCATTTTTTCTTTGAATAGTGTCGTATTCGTGAATAGTGCCGTATACGTGAATAGTACCGTATACGTGAATAGTAACCTCGACATAAAAAGGTAGAAATTCCACAATAAAATCCATACCAATATTTCGGTATAATGATATTGAAAGTGTGACGCCCCCAAAATAGGTATACATCACCCATTATGAGTTGTCAATACATGGTACAGAAACAACTACAACTTTATTATTACAACAGTAAAACTGTGAGTTTGAATACAAATATTATCTTCTAGACAATATCTATACTCAAATAAATCCTCATCACATTTATTGATACATTATTTTACAAAAATGGTGAGGACTACTAAACAACTCTCTCTAGAACCTTCATTCCATACCCCAAGTCATACTCGCTATATTCTCGCCTCCTGAGAAGAAAAATGGAACAAAAAGGAAAAGGGTGAGCTCAACTAGCCCAGTAAAGAATATTATGACTAAGATAATATACAACAAATTACCGTTAGTCTTCAACAGAAAAAATCTAATAGAATACAATAGACAACAAATTTTAAATCAATATTCGCAGCGAAAATAATAATTCATTAGAAGAGTTAAGTAGAGAATGCAAACTACTATCTTCTACGTATGAATTTAAAAGTTCACCGTCTATCTTTTATCCCCGTAACATCAATCAATATATATCTCGAATCAAATATTCATCTTTGCACTACTGAGCCAAAGATATTCATCGATTAATCATGTTCATCTAAACACTGCTCATCTTTGCACTACTGGGCCAAAGATATTTTTCAGAAATCATTCATCTTTTGCACTACTGCACCAAAGATATTCAATAATATCATCATTTAAGACCGAGGATGATGAAAATATTTTTAAAGAAACGAATCCAAAGGAAACAAAATGACAAGGATTAAGGATTAAGGATTCGTACTTTGTTTTATCCATGTCCAAAAATACCTCAAAAATAATTATAGTGGTGTAAAATTCAAGAATGATCAAAACATGGATACAATCAAAGCTAGTATCTAGAATAGATATTTTGACGAAAAAGAAAATTTTTCATTTTTCGATGAATAGTCAGATATCGTGAATAGTAACTCACACCAAAAGTTCCAAATTTGTTAAAAACTTCGATCAATATTTTAACATAATGATATTGAAGAAATAATATCATTACTGAAAAAAATAATATCCTTACCTCACAAAGACAAGATTTAGTTGAAACACGGATAAAGCTATGACTTGAACTTGCCGTATATAGCAATACTCAAAGTATACTCAAAATACTCACAAGAATACGCTCGATAATATAGAGAGAAAAACTTCAGCTTACGTGTAATTTTCAATTCTAACCTAAGCACCCTATTTATAGGAAATTGCTTAGAACACCAAAGCAGAAAATTTAATTTAATATTATTATATATATCAAAATTCCTACGCCACTATTGAAATCTGATTTCAACTCAATAAGCACATGCCACATTCTAGAAAAAGTAAGAAAAAACATTTTTCTAATTTAAAATAATTTAAACTTCCGAAAATCAATTATTTCGGAGTTTCGGAACTTCAATAATTCACAATAAATAGCCCTTTTGTCAGAAAATTTGAAACTCGCAACTTTTTATAGAAAATTCAATTCTCTACAACTTTACAGAAGAAAGTTTTTTCAAATTCCAAACAAAAATTGACCGAAATCCACAAACAGGCGATTTTACAGGCTATAATCAAATTTCAGTCAATAAATGGGGTCCACCGACATGTTTAACATGTTTTAAACATTTATTGCAACAAAAATACTCTTCCTCCTCGTATACTCATATATCCCACATTCGTTGTAAAAATATCACCATTATTATATTATTAAAATATAATAATATATTTAAATGAATTATTTTATCAGAAAAAGATAAAATTTCAATTTTCAACAATTGTCACATTAAAAATTTTCTCCATCTATATCCACATAAAATCAATATTTTTCTCATCATATGAATCAATAATTAATTGTTCACAAATAATATTACGAGAATCACAATATTAACAACCAGCGCCTCCTGGAAAGAGGGGCTTTCCAATAAGAATTTCTCCTTCTTGGTAGCCAATTAGGTGACCACTCCTCTCCTTGTATGTAACTTTCTAGACATTGTCAATAATGTTATCTAATAATATTATTCGGATAATATGAATTATTGCTTCGATAATGAAAAATAATCGTGTAATGACAATTATTGAAACAACAAAGAATATAAAATATCAACGCAATAATTATTAAATCAATAAAATCTTTGAATAAATAATTATCAGAACCATTATTGAGTAGTGCCTTCTTACGTAAGAATCAATAATTGGTGCAATACAGGTATCTTCTTGTGTTTTAACCACCGAGTATTTTAACAAGATAATTGCAGTAATAACTACGTTGTTATTTTTAAACAACTTATATTTGTCGCTTTCTTCATCCAATTTTTCGTTATGGGGCCCACATATGGTTTAACGCCCGTCGCATTTAATATTCCCCGACGATTCAATATTCCACGACCAAACGAGTATTCCCCCAAACAACAATGAATATTTTATAACCACTTGCTTATTTTGAAATATTTATGTATTTTACCCTAACTATCCACATTAATCAAATCAACCCTTACTATTTCAAAATAATAAATAGAGAAAATTAAATTTCATTAATAATAAGTTGGGGTCTTACAGAAAGAATAACATCATTATGAAGAAAATAACATCTCTTACCTCAAAATAACAAGATTTTGATGATCGGAATATCGATATAAGGTCAAGGAAACTTGCAATCGATGAACAAAGAACTCACAAAGTATCTAAATACTCACAAAATACGCTCGATAATATAGAGAGAGAAATCTTATTTCTGGTGTGATTTTCAATTCTAACTAAGCACCCTATTTATAGAAAATTACTTAGAACGCCATAGCAGACTAACTTGCTACCTGATGGCTTTACCTGCTACTATTCAAGCCCACAACTTTTGAAAATAAATTCCAGCACATTTCATTTCTCACCAACCAAAAGTGGGGCCCACCATATTTTTAATAAAAATATTTATTTTCGAAACTTCAATAATTCATAATAAATAACCCTTTTATCAGAAAAATTCGAATCTCATGTCTATTCCATAGGAAATTAAATTCTCTACAACTTTGTAAGTTTAAGTTTTTCCAAATTCAAAATGAAAAATGACCGAAATCCACATACGGACGATTTTCAAAACTTCTATTACGACAAAATTCTGATAAAACACCTCAGCATTAATTCCTTCATTTATAACCACAATAAATATATACATCATTTATATCCACATAAAATAAATATTTTCTTATCATATAAAACAATAATTAATTATTCACAAATAATATTACAGAATCACAATTATGACAACCAGGTCGTTCCCAGGAAAGAAGGTGCTTTCCGATAAGGATTTCTCCTTATTGGCGCCCAATTAGGTGACTAAACCCCTTTCCTAGACCAAACTCCTTATTGGCGCGCAATTATTAGCGTTTTCTTCATCCAACTATTTTCCGTTATAGGGCCCACAAATGGTCATTTGCTGTATGGTTTATACGAATATTCCCTACGAAGAAGAATATTCCACGACCAAACGAATATTCCCCGACAACAATGAATATTTTATAACCACTTGCTTATTTTGCAAAATTTGCCCATTTCTCCCATAACCAAAACATTATATCAATCTAACACCTTATTATTCACAATAATAAATAGAGGAAATTCGATTTTATTCATTAAAAAGTTGGGGTCTTACATAAACCCCTAATAATAGGGTTGTTCGTCTCAGTATTTAGAGTACAAGTCCACACCAAAGAAAGTTTGGTTTGGATAAGCTTTCAAGGGTAATTTGAATTTTAACGATCATCAACTAGGGAACTAGTTGAATCAACAATGCTTGATAACACAACAGTTATTTAATAACAACATAACATAGAACATTTGAGAATCATATGTGAACTGACTATGTTCTAAACTCATGCTTGAAAATAACTAGAGAGCATAAGTATTGATCAAAATGAAGAAAATGATAAACCTTGGCTTGAACAATAATAAGCTAGGTCGGTGATCTTGCCAAATTGGAAATTTAGTTACCGAACATGCACTAATTGATAGCAAGCTGGAAACAATGCTTACTCCACATGGTAATAAATTTTACAAAGTGATTGAACAATTCAACACAAGGAATTAAAGTTCATGAAACATTTATTATAAAAGAATGAACTAGAGAAACTTGTTTAACTATAAACAAGTTAGAGTAAGCCAACAATGATTAGAATTTAAATAATTTAGGATTTAAACATGCTCAATGTAATAGATGAGATTTTGGAACTTACATCATCATAAATAAACTAGATACAAGAGACTTGCTCAATGTAAAAAGATAAATTTAGAAACTTGTACAATTATTATAAGAGTAGAGTTAAAGAACTTGCCTCGAGTGTAAGCTATAATATTAAACTCACTTTCACCTACATATAGGTTTAGAATCACCATCTATTAGATATACTAACATTCACATTCCAACATAACACGCATTTCTACTTAGACTTATTATTTTAGCACAAGTCTTAAGCTACCATACAAATATCAGAAATTACAAGTGTTAACCTTCACAACACTTGTTTACTATTCATCATGCTCACTAAGTTCTAATATACCACGTTCATCACTTACTAATCATTCGAAACTTTGAATTTATCAATTACATATCATGGTTCTGTTTTAACCTTCTTATTACATGTTTGACACATTAACATAACCTTAGACCAAGTGGTAAGGCTACCCCAAAATCTGCGGCGGCGATTTAAAGCTCTGCCTCGGATCGATGTATGGCGAATCATGACACACACATTGTAATTCCAGTAGCTTTTTTTTAACCTTAGCACAAGGTAATTACTTGGTACATGACACAACGAAGAAGAGTCGGCTATGAACAGTAGCCGACTTTAGCCCAAAAAACACGAATTTCACCCACAAAACAGTAATATTAACATATAAGATAAATATAAAACTATCATAAACATTAGTGCTAACATATTCAACCACTTAGCACAATTTAACAACACTTTTAACTATTTTAATTTCTCAAATTTCTCATTTTCATACATAAACACCATTTTTGAGTTTCTTAGACAAAATCAACACTGTAAACACAATTCTTGTCCAAATTATTTCATTCAAATTACGTTATCTTCGTTTCTTAATGAACTAGCATAAACAAGCTTCAATTTACAGTTTATCATACTAATTGACCATCATAATTGGTACTTTTACAATACATATGAGAAAACATAAACACTGTCATTATTTCTCTACTTTTAACTGTAATCAGTATACAAATTCTTGTTTAAACATATACTCTAATATCTCAAACACATACAATCACCATAATCAGTTGTATAACAAGATTTCGAAAAATTTGAATTCACAAAGTTTGAAGCTTCATGCCGTAAAACTCAAATATATATATATACACACACACACATACACACGCAAGATATATAAAACCAAGGTTTAGATAAAATACCTTCATTTAGTTTGTAATCCTTGCTAAAATCGCTGGAAATTGCTTAAGTTCTCTCTCAATTCTCTCAACTCTCTCTGAAATTCTCAGTGTTCTTAGCAAATGGCCAAAACCCAACTGATATGCCTTATGCGTAAAACAAAATAAAATTGATAACCTTAATACGCCAAAATTAATAAAATGTCAGTTACAAAAACAGACGTATATATTATAAATATTGTACGACCCCAAATTTTATGAATAAAGATTAATTTCTCTCGAAATATATTTTTGAATATTATGGTGTGGATATGATATAATGTTATAGTTGTTGGTAATATTTACAAATTTTGTAAACTACACAAGTGGTTATATAATATTCGATTGGTCGAGGAATATTTGTTTTAACAGGGAATATTCGTACGAGGCACAATCATTGGTGGACCCCACAACGGAAGTATTGTCGTAGTAAGAAAATGACAAAATTATCTTTTTATAAAAATAACGGCGAAAGTGTTACCGTTAAAACTGTTGAACTACCCGATAGTAAAAGTACAGTCATACGCATGGTTGCATAGTAGCACACGGTATTAGTTATTGATGCTTACGTGAGAAGTCACTCAGTTATACTCAATTATTGCTATAGTAATTGCTGCATCATATCTCTCATATTATTGATTCGATTATTGTCACAGTATCATCTGCATTATATGATATATTATTAAATCAATAATTGAGACGACAAAGTTATTCATATTATTAAATTGCAATATTTAAAATGTCTAGAAGTTCTGTCAAGGAGAGGTTTGGTCACTAAATTGCGCGCCAATAAGGAGAAATCCTTATCGGAAAGCCCCCTCTTTCTTGGGAACTATCTGGTTGTTAAATATTGTGAGTTATAATATTAATGATGAATAAGTTCATGTTGATTAAAGATGAATTTAATAGTTCCATTGTGTTGGGATTATTAGTGTTAGTGGAAATCGACATCTATTCCGATGATAATTGATGTCTGGGGGTTATATTGATAAATTGGGTAATTTATCGGATAAATAAGCAATTAATTGCTACTAATTCACATGCTTATATAACTATTTGTTCACATGTGTGTACTATTGAATCACATTCATTTACTATTAGGGGAGGTAGTGCAAGTTTGATAATACTTGCAGGACTAAATTAAAAATTAAAGAAAAGTTGGAGGTATTGTACTGTAATATTTCGAGCCCCAAAACGTGCAATTATAGAAACTATATTTTTCTATAAATAGAAGCTCATTCTTCCTTCATTTCTCACCAATTCACAAAAGCTTTAGAGCAATTATTATAGAGAGAAATTATAGAGAGAAAGAAGAAGAGAAGTCTGCTACCTCACTATTCCAGTATCCAGTTTTTCTAAGGTAAGGGTATTATTTCATTCGTATTCATGAAGAGAACTTATGTTATTCCACTATTTATTATTCTGTTGGAATAACCTGTATACGCGGACTACCCTATACTTGGTGAAATTCTTCTGTTATTCCATTTTTTATTATTCTGTTGGAATTTCCTGTCTGTGCGTTTACGCATGACCTAGTTCCGTTATTTATTATTCTATTGGAATATCTTGTCTGTGCGTTTACGCATGACCTGGTTTCGTTATTTATTATTATGTTGGAATATCCTATCTGTGCGTTTACGCATGACCTGGTTCCGTTATTTATTATTCTCATTGAATAACTCGTCTGTGCATTTATCGCATGCATGCAGTAATTTCTTTTGTTATTCCATTCTTTATTATACTCAGTTGGTTAAAGTTTTGGTTTTTATACTCCATGAAATTAGTGGAATATCCTTAATATTTGTGCTTCATTCAGTATCTTTTCATGAAAATATTCTTCCGAGCATTCTTGAGTTTTATCCCACAAAGCAGTATCATGTTGACAATTTGGACGTTATTGGTTCTTGGATAAATTAATTCTTGAACTTGTTTCATTGAATTCTTATATCATTGTCATCATCCTCATGTTTATAATATGTTGAAAGTCATCTGTGGCGCGTAGTGCAGAGATGGACTTGGTTTGATTATGACCAGGGATTATTCGGTATAATCATGACTGTAATGTTACAAATGATGTGGTAAAAGTCCTCCTTGGCCGTAGTGCATGGATGGACAGTTGTTGGCATGATCATGACCACTAATGAATACACGAATATCCTTGGCCCGTAGTGCATGGATAATTTGTGGTCGTGATACTAATGAATATCCTTGGCCGTAGTCTGCGGGGATGATGTGGTTTATTTATTAAAAATTTGAGTCTCAAATGATAAAAGTGATGAAAAACCTTTTAAATCATAGAAGATAGTAGAATTTATTCTCTACTTGACTCTTCTAATGGATTGCTTGTTCCGTTGCAGTTAAACTTGATGTTTATTATATTTTATCAGTTTAACACTGTTGAAGGCTAATGATAATTTATTCTGTATTATCTTAGTCATAATATTTCTTACTAGGCTAGTTGAGCTCACCCTTTCTTTCACTATTCTCTTTAGGAAATGAGAATGTAGTCGGGACTAGTCGGGGAACGGAGTGACGGTCCAGATGATAGCATTAGTAGTCCTCACTATTCTGTTAAATAGTGTGACAATAAATGTAATAAGGACTCCATTGAGTGTGGATATTGTCTAGATGACAATATTCTTATTAAAACTCTTTGATTATGTTTTGTCGTATTTTGCACGACTGTTGTATAATTAAGTTGTATTTGAATTTTATACCATGTATTTGGCGACTCAAGATGGGTGATGTATACCTATTTTGGGGGTGTCACAGTTGGTATCAAAGCTTAGGGATATGATCCCTGACTAAGATGTGAGACTAGAACTAGAAGGGGAGAGACGGGGAATTCCTTTGCTAGTATGACCTACCTAAGTTTATTTGGTATTTAATTGGTTGGTCAGAGTATACGGATAATATGTGACATGTCAATTAACCCTTGTTTTGTGGCAGTATTTGAAAATGACATCCGAGAATGTTGAGAATATCAATGGAGCACAAGAGACCGTTGAGTCTCCACAGATGAATAACAGGATAATGTGCATCAGGAAGGCGACAATCCTCATGCAAACAACAACACTGACCAAATTATGAACGACAGAATGTTCAGAGGATTTATGCAATTCTTGCAACATCAGGCGAGAGCGGCTCCTATCCAAAATGTGGGTGGAAACACTGGAAACTCTTGGACGATCACCGCAAAACAGTTCAAGGAGCTGGGACCACCAGAGTTTATTGGAGAGCCAAAACCACTTAAGGCGGAGACGTGGATAAAGCAGATCACCAAGATATTTGATGTCTTGGGATGCTCTGAGGAGCAAAAGGTTCCCTTTCCCACCTTTATGTTGCGAGGAGAGGCAGATTACTGGTGGGAATCGGTAAAGCGTACTCAACCTACCACACTGAAGATGTCTTGGGATAAGTTCCAAGAACTATTCAATGACAAGTACTTTTTCGAAAGTATTAGTCACATGAAAGAGGTAGAATTTATCAAGTTGGAGCAGAACAATATGACCGTGTCGCAGTAGATTTGCGTCTCACTTGGTTGACAATGAGGAGAGAATGATGCGAATGTTTCTGAGAGATTTGAAACCCGAGATACGTCAATATCTAATTTCTCATAAACTGTGTTTGTATTCAGATGTTGTAAATATGGCTCATTTTTTGGACGAGTTAACGCAACCAAGAGAAAGCAGTCGGCAAAATGATAATACAAGTGGTAGCAGTCATCGAAGCGGTGACAACTGAAAGTAGTATGCACACAAGCCAATCATGTTTGATGATAAAGCATATACTTTGTAACAATCTTATTCATTTATTAATAAAAGGTATTAATTTATTAAAGGCTTTTAATTATCTACATGATGCTGTTTTATAATATGTGATAAACACATAGTTTTAAGCAATGCTTTTAGAATAATGATGATGATCATTCTAATGAGATCTAAATTCTTAGAAAGCTTAAAACTAAAATAGTTCCCAATCATTGGATTACTAAATTGGGGATTAGTGAATCCGAATAGATTGGTACATACGTTATTTTTGCTCATTGGATGAGGATGATTGATCTCATGATCATTTGTGTGGAGACACTAAAGCAAGTATGTAGGTGCTTATTAGAGAATAAGTTCATCGAACGTGGCTCGCTAAGGAATACCTAATGGAGTTTTATTTGCTCGGCCAATAGGAATTCTGTAGTGATAGTAGTACAAGTAATCCTTGGACTTGAGATCATCATAGTATCTTATGTATGATGAGTTATACTTTGACTTATTCCTTAAGACCCTTAGGGTATATCAAAGGGTATGCTTGGGTATAATAAGTTAGTATATGGAGATAATGTATGATCAATAAAGAATCTACCACTTCTAATAAAAGAAGAGAAATGTCCTATGTGATTCGATAAATGACAACCCAAAGAGTCCTTGGCAAGGCGTAATTAAATTAGAAAGGAGTTTCTAATTTGCATTATTTGAGTTGTGCATTTAAGAATCGAAATACATATAATTAAATAAAATAAGGCTTGATGACAAGAATTCCATGCCTTATATTTAATTGGGACATCAGATGGTGGAAGGATTGAATTGCATTATGCAGTAACTATTTACTCAAAGGTTCTTTAATGATTAATGTTGAAATCTATATTATCCGGAAAGTCGTTGATCGCTAGGAGGCTTATCCCTATTGTAGAATAAATATTATTTATTTAAATAAATTAATTGTTTAATTTATTTATTTAAATAAGATTAGAATTGTTCTAATTGATTTATTCACAACCTATTTAATATGGAGAACCTAAAGGGTCACACCATAAAAGGAAGAATAATTATTTAAGAAGTTAATGGCATAATCGTAATAATATATGTTATGTATATTTAATTTAATCTATGGTGATAGAATAAATTAAATAGCTTAATATTTATTATTTAATATTTTAGAAATATTAAATATAAATTAATAAGAGGAGTCTTATTAATATTATTACAATTATTATTATTTTAATTTCTAAAAGAGTTTAGGAATTAATTTAATATAAATACTCTCATTTATTCCTAATTGGATTAGGAAGGAAAATTAGTTAAAGGAGTTTAATTAATTATCCCTAATAAGATTAGGAAGCTTAATTAATTAAAAGAATTTAATTAATTAAATAAATCCCAATTCCTTAATTGTTAAGGTGGGTTGCCCACATCTATAAATAAGAGGAGTCTTATTATGGGTGGGGGGGTTGTTGACTTTTTCAACATACGACATAATTCCAATTTGTTAGAGAGTACGCCCTTTTTCTATAGAGATAGGAAAACTAGGGTTTGAGCCAATACCACTTCTTCTTGAATTTTCTTCTTCCTTGGTGGATCACCTCTAAAGGCCAAACATTTGGGTGGCTAACGTTGATCAAAGGAAGGAACCAAACCCGGTAGATTCAAGATTGAACGCGAAAGGATTTGGAGGTGAACTTGTACCTGAGGAAGCTCGATCTTCAAGGGTATGATTTATTCTTTATCTTTTCGTTTAATTAATAATTATGCATAAAGGGTGATCCGGTATATGGTTTGTAAAATTTTTAAACTCGATTTTTACATCGCTTAGCATTATTTTGCAATTTGATTACATGCATATGAATATTATTACAAACCTAATAAAGGCATCGAGCCAAACCTTTATGCTAATTATTAATTACTTTAATTTGATATGTATATTGATATGTGTTTAGAACAATTTAATTGGGCATAATTTTATTGTATAAAATTTAAATAAAAAAAAAAAAAAAAAATTACCGAAAAAAGATTTTGCAAAAAACGTGAACTCTTGATTTCCGTGCCCACAGACTCGGCAATATAAAAGGAGCATGCAAACTGATTTTATTTTATTTTTTTTGATTCAAGGCATGCACGGATGTCCTGTTGCTTAAAAAAAAAAAATTTATCCAAATGGGCCACGTATATATATAAGTTAGCAGGAAATCAAAGAAGTTTTTTTTTTAAAAGAGTGGAAGTGCACGGATTTTTGGAAAGAAACTGAATAGGAAGGAATTATTATATATATATATATATATATATATATATATAATATATATATACTGTATATATATATATATATATATATATATATATACCTGTATTATATATATAATATATTCTAGATTAATATATATATATATATATATTATTATTATACTACTAATACAATATATATATATATATATATATATATTAATTATTTTATAATTAAAATAAAAGTTTATTTTAATTTTAAAATAAAAAGTTTATTTTAATATTAAAATAAAAAGGTTTATTTTAATTTTAAAATTGGATTTCATGCTAACTAATTAGAGTTGGAATTGGATTCCATGATAACTAATTGGAGTTGAAATTGGATTTCATTTTTCTTAAAATAAAGGAGTTTATTTATGAATAGGGAAGTAAATCCATCTTTCCTTAAATAAAGGAGTTTGTTTAGATATGAAATAAGATTTCATATTATTCAAAATAAAAGAGTTTATTTGTGAATAGGAAAGAGAATCCTAATTTCCTTAAATAAAAGAGTTTATTTAAATATGAAATAAGATTTCATATTATTCAAAATAAAAGAAGTTTATTTGTGAATAGGAAAGAAAATTCGTGTTTCCTTTAATAAATTTTTTTTTTTTATTACATGGAATTGGATTCCATAATTAATTAAAATAAAAGAGTTTATTTTAATTAAAGATTTTTTATTTTTATTACATGAAATTGGATTCCATAATTAATTAAATTAAAAAGTTTATTTTAATTAAAGATTTTTATTTTTTTTACATGGAATTGGATTCCATAATTATTTAAAATAAAAGAGTTTATTTTAATTAAAGATTTTTTATATATATATGGAATTGGATTCCATAATTAATTAAAATAAAGGCGTTTATTTTGATTAAAAATTTTGATTAAAATAAAATAGTTTATTTTATTCAAAATTAGATAAATTAAAATAAAATAGTTTTATTTTAATTTAAATTTGGATTAAAATAAAGGAGTTTATTTTGATTCAAAATTAGATTTTATACTAACTAAATTTACCCATTAAATGATATCAATATATATATTAAATGTTTATTATTCATAAGATGAATATTATTTATTGATGCATATGGTGATGTGTATGATAATAAATGGGATTGATTATGGACTATCAACCAATGCGATTGGATTTTATTTTAGTTGGATGCATGAATGTATGGGTTTTATTAAATGGGGTCTCACGTGACTGCGCCTTCTAATTTTTTCCGAATGTAAATTCTATCTCCTCCTATGTACTTCCCTCGACTAACGATCAAGGTTTCTATTTATTTTAAATAGTTTTGTAATAGGAATATTTAGAATTAATTTTGAAGAATTAGAGATCAAGGAGCAAGGAGGCGCTTAAAGACCCGCTTTGTAATGGAGCCCGGTTTAAATGTAATAGTTATATTTAAATATTATTTCTTGCACCCCAGGATTTGACCTTTTGGTTCACTTGGTGGCTCTAGTGAACCAAACTAGAATAAAAGTCCATAATCAATCCGGGTAGAATATAGTATTCTATATATGCATGCTTATACTATATATATATATATATATATATATATATATATATATATATATATATATATTATACAAACATGCTTCGCATGTTTATTAATATAACGCGTATTTTATATATATATATGTATGCTGCTAAAACAAGATGAGACAAATTAATAGCAAACCCCTCAATTTTTTATATTAAGTCCTAAGCGCTCAAAGATATTTAGAATATCGAACGTCGCTTTCTAGCATGATAAAATTAATAGAGTATTAAATATTTAATATGAGTTTGTTGTGTCACCACAAGGCAAGTATTAAGTATTTAAGATGTTAATTTATCACATTTGATGCTTATAAAGAAAATTGAACAATATTGTTTTGTTGTGTCACCACAAGGATGATATTTTTCTTTTTGAATATATGGAGTGCTAGGTCGAACTTAACTTGGATAATTTTGGTTCTGATGTGCCACCACTTGATCAAAATAATCTAAGAGGCAAAATACAAGGAGTTGCATAGTTGATGTAATTGACAAAAGTTGTCTACCTATTTATTTATATATAGTTTGTTGTGTCACCACAAGGCTATATACATTTGAAATGGGATCCTTATTCTCACTAGCAAATCTTTAATCGATTTTGCCGAACTATATATAGCGAGGGTAATATAGTTTGAAGAAAATAGTGGGAGATACCAATTTAAAACAAGACCTAAATTATTTTGGTAATTAATAAAAGAATGTATGTTAAAATGTTGTTAATTACAAATTCATTTACTGAAATTTTACAATGTCTAAAATTACTATCATCACAAAGCATATTAAATGCTAAATTAATCGGGGCCAAATTAAACGGATTGGTTAAGGAATTTGAGAATAGTTCTCATAGTGAAAAGCTATCTTATGTCCTTAATACGCCTCCCTCGCAATGGTTGCGCATAATGCCTCCGAGGAAGAGATTGCTACTTTTAGAAAGTGGCAAGATGATGCACAGATTGGCTCAATGCATCATGCTCGTATCCATGAGTAACAAGCTTCAACACGACTGAAACTATGGATACTTCTACTATACTCCCCGCACGTCAAGTAGTTGATGGTGAGGAAAGTAGACCGATAGATATCGAGATCTAAGGAGCTCTTCCGATCTAGAATGGCCAATGGCACTATAAATATGCATAAAAAGTTCTTAACATAATCAATTTGATTGATCAATTAGAATAACTGGTTTTGTCATGGATGGAGAGTTGAGCCAAGATTTGATCTTGCACTCACTCCCCTACTCTTTTCACAATTGTTGTGAATTTTCATATGAACAAGCTAGATATCGCCTTTGATTTGATTTGCTTAACATATTGAAAAATGTTGAGAGTCACTTTCCAACCAAGAAAGATCAAGTCTTCTTGGTAGGGGCCAAAGGATCTTCCAAAAGAAGAACGATTCAAAGAAGGTAAATAGAAAGGCATAAACAAAGGATAATAAGAACAAAATTGATACGAATAGCAAAGGAGTTTGCTTCCACTGCTATAAGCCTGGACACTGGAAAGAAACTGCAAGAAGCATCTTGCAGACGCTAACCAAAGAAGCTTAGTGAAGTTTTGGTTACAAATACAAATTTGTTCATGATTTAAAATAAATTTTTCTTTAAGTCAAGGTTCTACTTGGATATTGGATATCGACTTTGGTTATCATAAATATAGATTTATGAAGGGACCAAGCAGAAGTGGAAAGCTAAACAAATATAAATAATCCTATATAAGGGAAATGTAGCAAAGGTTGCCATATTAGCCATAGAAACTTATAGTTTAGCAATGTCTACGCAAATCTATTAAGTCAATAAGTTGTTATTGTATTCCGATTCTTGTTAAAAATATTATTTCCATTTTATTGTTGGACAATGAAATCTTTGGTATTATAATTAAGAACAATTGTTGTTCTATTTATAATAATAATATTTTGTATAGAACTGGAATATTACTTAATGGATTTTGTATACTTGACTTACATGAAAAATAATTTTGCATATTGAACAAATTAGTATAAGAAAAGGAGATGATCATTCAAAGAGTTGAATGTGTGTATTTGCTGAAATACAAGTGTGAATTATTTGAAAGGTTCAAAGAATTTTAAATTGAAACAAATTGACAAAGTATTAAGATTCTTTGATTAGATCAAGGAATAAATACTTGTGCAATAAGTTTCTAGATCATCTCAAATGGTTTTCTCATAATGGACACATCCTGATACGCAATAATTGATTGATGTATCTGAAGGAAAAATCGTTCCTTGTTGGATATGGTGCGGTCCATAATGATTTTATCGACATTCCAGTATCCTTCTGGGATAATGTCCTAGAAATGGCTGCATATCTACGAAAATGGTAACCTCAAAATCCATTTGAGACTCCATAAAAGTTATGGATGGGAGGATTCCTAATCTTAAGTATGTTAAGATAAGGTGTTGTCCAACTTATGTGAAATGGTTTCAAAGGATAAGCTTGGGACAAGATTTGACAAGTAATTTTGTTTGTGGACATCCTAAAGTAAGTTTAGGGTATATGTTCTATAATCCTACTTAGCAAAAGGTGTTTGTTGCGAAACATTCTGCCTTCTAAGATAAATGTGTTTATTATTGAAGGGGCTAGTGGGAGGATAATAGATCTTGAAGAGTTCAAGAACCACAAAATACTATAAGTCAAATAAGAGGAACCTGTAGATAGACCTATTATACCACAACCAGATCGTAAATCGAATAGTACCAAAGATACCTAGGAGGTATGGATTCATCATGGATGATGATGATGAGGTACACATCATAGAAGATGATGATCCAGAGTTACATACGATGAAGTAAGAGTTCTAGTGTGTACAAAAGGGTCAGTGGGAGCGTTATGACATTTCTAGTATTATATATTGATATACTACGGATAAGGAATAACATGCCAATGCTACAATCAGTAAAGATAAAGTTGTCTAAAATTCCTCCACGAATGATTTGGGAAGAGTATCTTAATTGGGGATAAAATCTATATAGATAGATTTAAAAGGATGCTCAACTTAACCCAAGGAACGTATATTCATTTGATGTTAAAGTCGTTTAGCATGGCAAACTCCAAGAGATGTCTCATGTTGATGAGCTATGGAGTGTATTTCTCTTTATAGTCCCCACAGACTCCTGAAAAGAGAGGTCGCATGAGTGACAATCATGTATGCAATGAAATGTACGAGACCCGATGTTGATCGGTCCATATTATGGAGAAGTTCACTATGAGTCGCTGAAAAACATATTAAAGTGCTTAACCCAAGCACTAAGGATGTGATCATATTCATGGTGGGTCTAAATTAAAACTAGAGGGCTTAACAGACTCAAGTTTTTCGAAGACGCACTAAGATGATGAAAAATCCACTTTAAGGTAAAGCGTTATCTTGAATAAGCAGGTGCGATGAATTGAAAGGTTCCAAACAAAGAAAGAGTTCTTTGGTTTAGTGATAAAGACAAAGTATATAGCTATAAATGAAGTCGCAAGTTGATTGTTTGGATGATAAGTTCATTACAGAACTAGGAATAGTTCCTAAGTCTCATCTTGGATCTAAACATGTGTTGTGGCACTTTCATTTGATTATTAGAATCATTGAAAGATGGCAAATCACTATAGAGATAGTGGACTCTCATGAACAACATTACATATCCATTAACTAAAGCTTATCCAACAGCATGATAATCGTCACTTAGAGAAGAAGAGTATAAGATACAATGGCGATTGGCTTTAGTGCAAGTGGGAGATTGAAAGTAGTATGCACACAAGCCAATCATGTTTGATGATAAAGCATATACTTTGTAACAATCTTATTCATTTATTAATAAAAGGTATTAATTTATTAAAGGCTTTTAATTATCTACATGATGCTGTTTTATAATATGTGATAAACCCATAGTTTTAAGCAATGCTTTTAGAATAATGATGATGATCATTCTAATGAGATCTAAATTCTTAGAAAGCTTAAAACTAAAATAGTTCCCAATCATTGGATTATTAAATTGGGGATTAGTGAATCCGGATAGATTGGGTATACATCACATTGCTTGCTCATTGGATGAGGATGATTGATCTCATGATCATTTGTGTGGAGACACTAAAGCAAGTATGTAGTGCTTATTAGAGAATAAGTTCAATTTGACGTGGCTCGCTAAGAAATACCTAATGGAGTTTTATTTGCTCATCAATAGGAATTCTCAGAGTGATAGTAGTACAAGTAATCCTTGGACTTGAGATCATCATAGTATCTTATGTATGATGAGTTATACTTTGACTTATTCCTTAAGACCCTTAGGGTATATCAAAGGGTATGCTTGGGTATAATAAGTTGTACATGGAGATAATGTATGATCAATAAAGAATCTACCACTTCTAATAAAAGAAGAGAATGTCCTATGTGATTCGATAAATGACAACCCAAAGTAGTCCTTGGCCAAAGCGTAATTAAATTAGAAAGGAGTTTCTAATTTGCATTATTTGAGTTGTGCATTTAAGAATCGAAATACATATAATTAAATAAAATAAGGCTTGACAAAGAATTCCATGTCTTATATTTAATTGGGACATTGTATGGTGGAAGGATTGAATTGTACTTTTAAACTATTTACTCAAAGGTTCTTTAATGATTAATGTTGAAATCTATATTATCCGGAAAGTCGCCGATCGCTAGGAGGCTTATCCCTATCAGAGAATAAATATTATTTATTTAAATAAATTAATTATTTAATTTATTTATTTAAATAAGATTAGAATTGTTCTAATTGATTTATTCACAACCTAAGTTTAATATGGAGAACCTAAAGGGTCACACCATAAAAGGAAGAATAATTATTTAAGAAGTTAATGGCATAATCGTAATAATATAAAGTTGTATATTTAATTTAATCTATGGTGATAGAATAAATTAAATAGCTTAATATTTATTATTTAATATTTTAGAAATATTAAATATAAATTAATAAGAGGAGTCTTATTAATATTATTACAATTATTATTATTTCTTATTAATATTATTACAATTATTATTATTTTAATTTCTAAAAGAGTTTAGGAATTAATTTAATATAAGTACTCTCATTTATTCCTAATTGGATTAGGAAGGAAAATTAGTTAAAAGAGTTTAATTAATTATCCCTAATAAGATTAGGAAGCTTAATTAATTAAAAGAATTTAATTAATTAAATAAATCTCAATTCCTTAATTGTTAAGGTGGGTTGCCCACATCTATAAATAAGAGGAGTCTTATTATGGGTGGGGGGTTGTTTGCTTTTTTCAACATACGACATAATTCCAATTTGTTGGAGAGTACGCCCTTTTTCTATAGAGATAGGAAAACTAGGGTTTGAGCCAATACCACTTCTTCTTGAATTTTCTTCTTCCTTGGTGGATCACCTCTAGAGGCCAAACATTTGGGTGGCTAACGTTGATCAAAGGAAGGAACCAAACCCGGTGGATTCAAGATTGAACGCGAAAGGATTTGGAGGTGAACTTGTACCTGAGGAAGCTCGATCTTCAAGGGTATGATTTATTCTTTATCTTTTCATTTAATTAATAATTATGCATAAAGGGTGATCCGGGTATATGGTTTGTAAAATTTTTTAAACTCTGATTTTTACACGCTTCCGCATTATTTTGCAATTTGATTGCGCACATGAATATTACAAACCTAACAACAACAAACGTGGAGGGAATCAACATGCCAGAAATGGTAACCACTTCGGTGGTAATCATGGCCAAGACAATAAGAATGAACATTTCAAGAAGAGGAGATTCAACAATGATGGAAAGACGTCAGCACCAACACCCGTTGTTAAGGAAGGAGAACGACCACCTATCATATGCTTCAAATGCGAGGGAGGGACACATCACCAAATCTACGATGAAATCCAAAGCGTGTTATAATTGTGGAAGAGAAGGTCACCTAGCCCGATTTTGTCGTGCACTGAAGACAAGTCCAGCTGGGATGGAGGCACCAAAGGCCGTCCCAGAAAAGTTAAAGCCGATACTTCAAGGTAAAGTGTTTGTTGTGACCTCCCAGAAAGCAAGGAACCCGAACGAGGTCATCACGGGTAAGCTTATCATAAACTCTAGCGAAGTCTATACCTTATTTGATACTTGTTCTACCCATTCTTTTATTTCTCCTACTTGCGCTCAACGTTTAAATTTGACTCCAGAGAAATTAGACTTTGACTTATCAGTTAAAACTCCATTGGGAGAAACCTTCATTACATCCACTGTTTATAAGTCTTGTTTGATTCAAATCGGTAACCACACGTTACCTGTCGATCTTATTTCTTTAAAAATACTTGCATTCGACGTGATTCTAGGGATTGATTGGTTAACTACTCATCATGCTAAAATTGATTATTTTCGTAAGGTTGTTAGCTTTCATATTCCTAATCAACCTACTATGCGAATTCAAGCGACCAAACCATTAAAATCAATCACGACCATCTCAAGCCATAAAGCTATTCGTTTATTGAAAAACGGATGTCAAGCTTTCTTAGCTCATGTCACAGATTTAAACAAAAATACCGTCAGATTTGAATGATATTTCTATTGTTAATAATTTTCCTGACGTATTACCCGAAGAACTTCCTAGCCTACCCCCGGAGCGTGAAATCGAGTTTGGTATCGACCTTGAACCCAGTACAAAACCCATTTCCAAAGCCCCATATTGAATGGCTCTTATTGAAACTACAGGAATTGTTAGACATCAGTTTCATTCGTCCTAGTACGTCTCCTTAGGGTGCTCCTGTTCTATTCGTGAAGAAGAAAGATGGAAGTATGCGACTTTGTATTGATTATCGGGAGTTGAATCATGTCACCATCAAAAATAGATACCTGTTGCCTCGCATTGATGACCTGTTTGACCAGTTGCAAGGCGCCAAATTCTTTTCAAATATCGATCTTCATTCCGGATATCATCAGTTGAAGATTAAAATCGATGACATTCCAAAGACTGCTTTCAGAACTCGGTACGGGTATTATGAATTCCTAGTTATGTCTTTTGGATTGACTAATGCTCATGATGCCTTCATGGATATGATGAACCGAGTATTCAAGGAATATTTGGATCACTTTGTGGTTGTCTTTATTGATAACATACCCATATACTCCAAAACCCGTGAAGACCATGAGCAACACTTGAGGCTGATACTCCAAAAGCTTCGTGAAAACAAGCTATATGCCAAGTTGAAGAAATGCGAGTTCTGGCTTGAGGAAGTTGCATTCCTTGGGCACGTAATATCAAATCATGGAATATCTGTTGACCCGACAAAGATTGAAGCAATTCAAAGCTGGGAGCAACCTAAGTCAGTGACCGAAGTACGTAGCTTTCTCGACTTAGCTGGTTATTATTTGAGATTCGTAGAAGGGTTTTCTCGAATCACTACTCCATTAACTCAGCTGACTCGTAAAGATACAAAGTTCAGTTAGAGTGAGGAATGTGAGAAGAGTTTTCAAGAACTCAAGAGGAGACTCATTTCAGCACCTGTTCTGACAATACCATCTGGCTCGGAAGGATTTGTCATCAACAGTGATGCTTCAGGCAAAGGGTTAGGATGTGTTCTCATGCAACACGGGAAAGTCATAGCCTATGCCTCACGATAACTTAAAGAATAAGAGAGGATTATCCTACTCATGATCTAGAGTTGGCCGCCGTCGTTTTTGCGCTTAAGATTTAGAGGCATTACCTGTATAAAGAGAAGGTGGAGATCTATATGGATCATAAAAGCCTCAAATATTTCTTCACTCAAAAGGAACTCAACATGCGGCAAAGATGATGGCTTGAGTTGTTGAAAGATTTTAATCATACCATCCAATACCATCCTGGAAAAGCGAACGTAGTAGCTGACGCATTGAGTAGAAGATCATATGCGGGTACGAGTGCGATATTGTCAACGCAAAGACCCATTTTGTATGACTTACAAAGGATGGAGATAGAGTTAAAGACTCCAGGGACCCATATGATGATGGCGAATATACGAGTAGAACCGACTTTAATCGATAAAGTTAAAGCTGCTCAAACTACAGACTTGGAGCTGATGCGTATGAAGAAAAAAGTACAAGAAGGTGCTATTCCGGAAGCAAGAATCGATGAAGAAGGAATACTTTGAGTCAACTCTAGACTTTGTGTTCCTAACGATTCTGACTTAAAGTATAAAATTATGATGGAGGCGCACAACACACCGTTTGTAATCCATCCTAGGAGTACCAAAATGTATCGTGATCTTCGACATACATTTTGGTGGAGCAATATGAAGAGAGAGATCGCGGAGTTTACCTCAAGGTGTCTAACTTTTCCACGAGTCAAGGCGGAGCATCAAGTGCCAAAAGGTCCATTGCAACCACTTGAAATTCCAAAATAAAAGTGGGAGCACATTACCATGGATTTCGTTATCGGTCTTCCCAAAGTTTCTCAAGGCATAGATGCGATTTGGGTCATTATTGATAGAATTGACCAAGTCGGCTCATTTCTTACCTATACGAGAAACTTATACACTTGAACGTCTTGCTCGTATGTACATAAACAAGATTGTAAGATTGCATGGTATGCCAGTATCCATAGTTTTTTATCGAGACCCAAGATTCACTTCACGATTTTGGGTTAGTTTGCAAAAAGCTATGGGCACGGATTTACGATTTAGTTCGGCATATCATCCTCAAACGGACGAGCAGTCGGAAAGGACTATTCAAACTCTTGAAGATGTATTAAGACTTTGTGTCCTTGACTTCAAAGGAAGTTGGGACAAGTTCTTACCATTGGTGGAGTTTTCCTACAACAACAGTTATCAAGCAAGTATAGGCATTGCTCCATTTGAGGCATTGTATGGATGAAAGTGTCGTTCTCCAGTATGCTGGGATGAGGTGGGTGAAGCAATGTTGTTGGGACCAGATTTGGTACGTATGACTATGAAAAATATTCAAACGATCCGACAACGTATAAAACCTCACAAGATCGACAAAAGAGTTATGCTGATCTTCATCGAAAGGACGTGGAATTCAATATTGGAGATCATGTGTTGTTACGTGTTGCTCCATGGAAAGGAGTTACGAGATTTGAAAAGAGAGAAAAGCTCAATCCTCAATTCATTGGCCCATTTTTAATCCTCGATCGAGTAGGAACTATGGCCTATAGACTCGCCTTACCGCCAAGTATATCTCGTGTTCATAATGTTTTTCACATATCTATATTACGTAAATATATGAAAGACCCGAACCACATTATTGAATTAGGACCAGACGAGATAGAGGAAGATTTAACGTATGAAGAGTTACCTGTTAAAATCTTGGATAAGAAGGATCATATTCTACGCTCCAAGGTTATACCTCAAGTCAAAGTTTTGTGGAGAAACCACAATGTGAAAGAAATGACCTGGGAGTTAGAATCTGAGATGAAGTCAAGATATCCTCACCTCTTTGATATACCAGGTACGTACCCTAATTTCGAGGATGAAATTTTATAAGAAGGGGAGGTTGTAAGATCCCAAATTTTATGAATAAAGATTAATTTCTCTCGAAATATATTTTTGAATATTATGGTGTGGATATGATATAATGTTATAGTTGTGGGTAATATTTACAAATTTTGCAAAGTAAACAAGTGGTTATATAATATTTGATAGGTCGGGGAATATTCGTTTTAACAGGAATATTAGATGCAAGACACAATCATTAATGGACCCCACAATGTAAGTATTGTCGTAGTAAGAAAAACGACAAAATTATCTTTTATAAAAATAACTACGAAAAGTGTTACCGTTAAAACCGTTGAACTACCCGGTAGTAAAAGTACAAGATACGTCTGGCGGGTTGTATAGTAACACACGGTATTGGTTATTGATGCTTACGTGAGAAGTCACTTTCGGTTATACTCAATTATTGCTATAGTAATTGCACGCATCATATCTCTCATATTATTTATGCGATTATTGTCACAAAGATCATCCTCGCATTATATGATATATTATTAAATCAATAATTGAGATGACAAAGTTATTCATATTATTAAATTGTAATATTTACAATGTCTAGAAGTTCTGTCAAGGAGAGGTTTGGTCACCTAATTACGCGCCAATAAGGAGAAATCCTTATCGGAAAGCCCCATCTTTCCTGGGAACGATCTGGTTGTTAAATATTGTGAGTTATAATATTAATGATGAATAAGTTCGTGTTGATTAAAGATGAATTTGATAGTTCCATTGTGTTGGGATTATTAGTGTTAGTGGAAATCGACATCTAGTCCGATGATAATTGATGTCTGGGGATTATATTGATAAATCGGGTAATTTATCGGATAAATGAGCAATTAATTGCTACTAATTCACATGCTTATATAACTATTTGTTCACATGTGTGTACTATTGAATCACATTCATTTACTATTAGGGGAGGTGGTGCAAGTTTGATAATACTTGTAGGACTAAATTAAAAATGAAAGAAAAGTTGGAGGTATTGTACTGTAATATTTCGAGCCCCAAAACGTGCAATTATCGAAACTATATTTTCCTATAAATAGAAGCTCATTCTTCCTTCATTTCTCACCAATTCACAAATATTTTAGAGCAATTATTATAGAGAGAAATTATAGAGAGAAAGAAGAAGAGAAGTCTGCTACCTCACTATTCCAGTATCCAGTTTTTCTAAGGTAAGGGGTATTATTTCTTTCGTATTCATGAAGAGAACTTCTGTTATTCCACTATTTATTATTTTGTTGCAATAACCTGTATACGCGGACTACCCTATACTTGGTGAAATTCTTCTCATTATTCCATTTTTATTATTCATTTGGAACATCATGTCTACATGCGTTTCACGCATGACTTTGAATTCCGTTATTTATTATTATGTTGGAATATCCATGCTGCGTTTATGCATGACTGGTTTCGTTATTTATTATTACTCGTTGAATATCACGTCCGCAATGCGTTTACGCATGACCCGTTCCGTTATTTATTATTACGTTGAATAACTCGCATCATGCGATCTATCGCATGCCTGGTGATTTCTTTTGTTATTCCATTCTTTATTATACTCATTTGGTTAAAGTTTTGGCTTTTATACTCCATGAAATTAGTGGAATATCCTTGATATTTGCTAGTAAAAAATGTGTTTATCATGTTGGAGCTCCAGGACATGATACTCAATATTGCTGGGCCTTGAAACACACGATCCAGGATTTGATTGATAATGATGAGATCATCGTAGCTAAACTCGACCAACCCCATGTGTAAGATAACCCTCTTCCTCAACACAAAGAAGAAGAGGTTAATGTGATTAATTGGAGTAGTGGATAGAGTTCCAATCATGGTGGTTGATCCTCACAAACTAGCAAAGATAATGCTGACAAATGGGATTTTGCACTGTTCCAGTTTACAATGGAACGGAAAATGAAGACTCTCTGTGAGCAAGTTAACCAATTGGTAGAACTGGTGGTCCATCATCACCAAGTAACACGCCAATTATTTAGTCAGGAGCATGCTAGTCTCCTTCCTCTTGTTACAAACACTCCACCTCGTACTCCAAAAAATGAAACTTTGGAGGATAAAATTGCAAAAAGAGCAAATGCCAAAGCCCGTCGGGACTTCGCCAATAAAAGGGAATTTACGTACCTAGGCCAACCGATGGAAGAAATATTACAGATGTTGATCAATGAAAGAAGAATCACAGCTCTGCTCCCTCCAATCAGCCCGCGTTCAAAACGGTTTGATTTCAATGGGGGTGTGCCAATATCACTCCCACTCTCGCGTTCACAATACAGAAGAATGATGGGCACTCTGCCACGTTATTCAGAAATTAATTGACAGCGGTGTCCTGCAGATAGAAGATGATGATGTTATAGTACTAGAGAGTGGGGACGCGTTTCCTACAAAGTGGAAGGAAGTCGTAGCAGTCATATCTTCTGAGACAGATGCAGCTACTCCCTCATATACAATCCAACCAATTCAACTCAAAGGAGTTGACAATCATTTGAAAGTGGCTGTGCCAAAGCCAATTATCTTGCCATTCAGACCACAATATCCTGTTGTCAACCTCCAAAAAGTTCCATGGAATTATGGAGGGGCTGAAGGATCCACATCTCATATAAATGCCGTAGTGTCGAGGGATAATCCACTGTATCTTCCCCAACGGGTGATGAATCCTACCATCAAGTCAAAGGGGAAGATTCTCATGGAAAAAGTGGAAGAATTTCTCCGTATTATGGGCCATAATGAAGCCAAGGTGGTTTTAAGCTTAAGAGAAGCTCCATATCAATTTTCCATATTGGACTTGGTTTTCTCTTTCGAAGATCATAGGAAGGTATTGCTCAGGGTTTTGGAAGAAGCCCAATTGCCTAAGATCAATAGATGTGATATATTTCACTGACGATGATATACCTCCCGAAGGGATCGGTCATTGCAAGCCGTTGCACATAGCGGTTTTGTCTTTCGAATACATGGTGGGAGTTTTGATAGATGGAGGATCATCCTTGAATATCTGCCCTTATGCCACTTTGGTGAAAATGAATATCAATCTCAATAGAATCCGAAGAAGCCATACAATCATTAAAGCTTTTGATGGATCCCGATGAAACGATGTCGAAGAGATTGAACTGCTAGTGGAGATTGGTCCACATACATTCTTCATATCTTTTCACGTGCTCAAAATAGATACAGGATACAACATGATCTTGGGAAGACCGTGGATTCATATGTCCGGAGCCGTCCCCTCCACCCTTCACCATCAACTTAAATACATTATCAATAATAGCTTAGTCAATGTCGATACTGAGCCGGACTGTCCTGAATAAGGTGACATACCACTCATCAGCTTCAATTTAGAAGTTGAACCGGTCTGTTTTCATGCCATGGAGGTGAGCAACACTCACTACCATCCTGTTGGGGTGCCACCCTCATACCCCAGATTTCTACCGAAGTAATGTCAGCCACTCAAGAAATGATGTCATTGGGTTATCAACCTGGACAAGGGTTGGGCAAAGATCATCAGGGCATTAAGCACCCAATTCAAGTTCCCAATCAAACAGGGATAGCCGGACTAGGCTATACTGCCAGTTCCAGTCGCAAGAATCCTTATAAACATAAACAGGTTCCTTCATCTTCAGCCATACGGCGAATGCCTGAACCTATAGTTCCTGAGCTTGTACGGTCTCCGATAAAGGTGCCTGCCCATGTAATAGCTATGTTATTCCCTAAACCAATACCGGTAAAGGGGAAAGAAGTCCTGGTTCCAGATCCCAAAGTAGAAGAAGAGGAGAAGAGACGTAAACAAGATATTGCCAAGATGATGTCAAACATATGCATCATTGTCCATGATGATCACATAAATAGATACACCCCAGATGATGATTGTCAAGACGTAATGGTCATCATTCGGGAGAAGGAAAACGATGACAGCCCCTCCATCATTACACTTCATCAGGACTTCACCCTTGACAATTGGAGCAGCACTCCTTTCATTGGTCAACAAGGGTAAAACGGGCAGAAACTCTTTCTGCCATATAGATAATAATAACTGCTTACTTTTATGTACACTATTAGCGGTTGTTTTTTTCAGTACATGCTAACTCTTTGTCTGATTGAACAGTTTCATATATTAAGTGAAAACGTATTTTGTTTCAGGACTCTGAATTTAGATGTGCCTATACTTGCTGGTAAGGTGCATTTTCTCCACAAGGATTGTAACTTTGATGAAAAGTTGGACTCAGACTTGATGAAAATATAAGAGGACATTGAGATACCTTAGGAGATCAAAGAATGGGTCAAATACAAACTCAAACCAAACCTTGATCAAACCACTTCATTTAATCTCGAAACCTTAGAAAACCCTAAACTAATCCAGATTGGTACAAACCTCACCCCAAACCAAAGGAATGACATGGTTACACTATTAACCTAATTCCAGGATGTGTTTGCATGGTCTCATGAAGACATGGTGGGTTTGTCCACTGACATTGTCATTCATCGCCTCCTTATTAAAGAGGGATTCAAGCCAGTCAGGTAGAAGCTCAGGCGATTAAAACCTGAGTGGAGTTTAAAGGTTAAAGAGGAAATCGTAAAACAATTTCGAGTAGGCATCATCATGCTGTCTACATACCTTGAATGGCTATCCAACATAGTCCCCGTGCCTAAACTAGGAGGAAAGGTGCGAGTTTGCGTAGATTATCGGGATCTGAATAAAGTTTGCCTTAAAGATAGCTTTCCCGTGCCATTTATTCACATTCTCATTAATAATACTGCTCAATACGACATGTACTGCTTCGCTGATTCCTTCGCGTGGTACCATCAAATTATGGTTGCTGAAGAGGATCGTGAGAAAACTGCATTCATCACGCCTTGGGGCTAACACATTTGATCAATTCATTCTAAGTCCTTGTACATATGTTTCTATTATCTATCAAAGGACTTTACAGCTTTTCTTAATGCAAGCATACTTGTATATTCATTCATATATATCATAATCAAATCATATACAAATAGGAATATCATTCACATGTTTATTCCTGACAGAGTTGGTACCTGAGCCTCTCGCTGGTGACTTCCTTTGTGGAATGCACCAAAGCCAGACTCTCCGTAGGGGATGCGATATTCGTGCAGTGGTAAACTGATAGGTGTCATTGTGACGTACTATCCAAGATTGGGATATTAGTCACAGTTGAGAGCAACCTAAGTCGGTAACCGAAGTACGTAGCTTTCTAGGCTTAGATGGTTATTATCACAGATTCATGGAAGGATTTTCTCAAATCGCTACTCCATTAACTCAGCTGACTCGAAAAGATACAAAATTCTAATGGAGCGAGGAATGTGAGAAGGTCTTCCAAGAAATCAAGAGGAGACTCATTTCGGCACATGTTCTGATTATACCAATCTAGAAAAGTGAACGTGGTAGCTGATGCATTGAGTAGAAGATCGTATCCGGGTACGAGTGCGATATTGTTAACACAAAGACCCATTTTGTACGACTTACAAAGGATGGAGATAGAGTTAAAGGCTCCAAGTACCCATGTGATGATATCAAATATACGAGTAGAACCGACTTTAATCGATAAAGTTAAATCTACTCAAGCTACAGACCCGGAGCTGATGAATATGAAAATGAAAGTACAAGAATGTGTTATTCTATAAGCAAGAGTCGATGAAGAGAGGAAATCTCAACCCTCGATTTTATTGGTTTATTTGAAATCCTCGATCGAGTAGAAACTGTGGCCTATAGACTCATTTTACCGTCAAGTATGTCTCGTGTTCATAACATTTTTCACATATCCATGCTACGTAAATATGTGAAAGACCCGAATCACATTATTGAATTAGAACTAGATAAGATAGCCGAAGATTTAACGTACGAATAGGTACCAGTCAAGATCTTGGATAGGAAGGAGCATGTCTTACGCACAAAGGTGATGTGATAAAAATATGTACTGCAAGTGCACAGTGTCTAATTGAAGAACTGGCAAGTACAGGTCGAACCCACAGAGGCTAGATTAATTTTAATGTATCCTTAATATCTATTTTAGGCGAATTAGAAATAAATATGGTGGAGAGAATTTATTAACTAAATTATGCAAACTATTAATTAATAACGAAAACTATTAATGAGAAAAGATACCTAGGAATCAGAATCCACCAAATATTAACATAATAAATAATTTCTTATTTTCTAAATCAATTCCCAAATTATTCTTCCTTCCCTTTAAAAATAAGGATTCATATAATTAATATGGGCAAGCATAAGTTATGAAAAATTCACGATTAACTATAATTTATCAAAACTTATCAATCAATATAAAAAAATCATATGCAATTTATGCGGAGGAAAATATGAAGGCAAAAATAATTAGGCATTAATTATGGAACTGGAAAGAAATATAATTATGAAATACTTAGTTTCATCATAATCCTAGGTATTAGAAATTTAGCTAGCCATGAAATTAAAAACAAAAATAAATAATATTAGTACTACAATTACATGAAATAAGAACAATAATTAAAAAGAGAATTTCTATTATATAAATAAAAGAAAGTTACAAATACTCCTGACAAAGATGTTCCACACGTGATTGGAATAAGAGAGACAAACTCTAAATATCTTCTCCCTCCTACACTAGTGAAAAACTAAGAAAATAAAATAACAAGTGATCTTTTTCTAAAAAACAAGAGACCTATTTATAGGAAAATAACTTTGAACCCTAATTTGGGTTCATAGAACTTGGACACTTTTTGTTCCCTTTCCATGTAGGATTCAACTTCCTAGTGGCAATCAACTTCTCAAGAAGTTCTTCTAGATAGACTTTCCTTTCTCTTGTTGGATTCGACTTCCACACCAATATTGTTCCACCTCTTTCCTTCTCCTTGTAGAATTTTTCTTGGATATTCCTTATATGAATAAAAGCATTAAATATCCCTTGATCACTAAGATTTTGACTTTATTGCAACAATTATTAAATCTTACAAAATAAAATAAAACATTTTAATTTAATAAACTAATATAATTAAAAGGACAAAATTAGGGATAACAAAATGTATGAATTACGTGTTTATCAAATACCCCCATACCTAGCTTTTGCTCGTCCTCGAGTAAAATAAATAAAAGTAAAAATAAACTAAACAAAAATTACACTACCCCATTTTCGTAGAAAACACGATTGCATTTGGCATGTGCAACAAGCCTTTAAACCCCAGAGTTACCCTAAGTGGACGAGTTGTGTCTCGTGAGGGTTTGTAGTGAATATACCTACAAAATTAAAAAATAATTTTGGATTCAACAAATTATGAAATTGAAAGAAAGCTTCTAAATATCTATGGGCATTATACATAAGCAAGATTAAATTCAAAATCACACTTTCACTTTATCAAAAATACTCAATCTTCATTTTAGACACCATCCTTCATTAAATCAATTCCATATGATGCATGCATGTGTATATGATGTAACTCTTAGTAGGAATTTTTACCATGAAAATCAAGCAAGCTCATTTTTTTTTCTTTTTTTTTTCTCTTTTTTTTTCATCATTTTTTATTTCAATCTTGATTCTTGACTTGTGAAATATCTCATTTTCTTAGGCTTTTCAGAGTTACCCATGTAGAGTGAGCGTTGGACCAATGACTCCCAAACCAGATGGCTTTAGGGCACTAGGTGTAGAGACACCCCTAAGGGCTTACTTACTCGAGTAACAAAGGCCACAAAACAAGACTAGTCAAGCTGCTTTTATCCATCACACTTTTCAGCGTGAATATCGATGCTTCCCGAGGCTTAGATACCCAGTTATTTCGTTTAATGGACATTGAAGCAGTTATTTATTCTTTTTTCAACTTCTTTTTTTTTAACTTTTTTTCATTTTTTTTCTCTTTTTTTTTCATTCTTTTTTTTCTTTGTTGAAATTACTCGAATCATGGTTTATACTCCACAACTAAGAAGTAGTGCAAACGTGAAGTGCAAAAATGCTTGTGAAATCAATTTTATTCCGGATGGTATTTCAAACTAAGATTTTGTATCTTATCAAAAATTTAAGAGTTCTAAATCTTTCAATTTTACTCATGAGTTTTGCTCCACAAACACTTATTAGAATTAATTCAATCCATAAAAAGTCAAACAAAATTTTTATTGTATTTTATTTTTTCAATTTTTTTATATATATATATATTTTGGGTGTTTTTTTTCTCTATTTTTTTCCCTAAAAAATAAAAAAAATCTAATACAATAATACAAATAAACTCCCCCCATACCTAAATCATGCATTGTCCTCAATGTGCAAATGAAAAATAGAGAACAAAGATATGAAAGAATTATACCTCGTACAATAGGCATTTGTTCTGCAAGAAAATGTGGTGAGAAAGAAAACAAATGTACATATCTACAAATTTTAAGCATCCTAAAAACTATGCGATTGTAAATGATCAGTGATACAAATAGACAACCTATAGTGGATTTCGTATGATTTTCAGGAGGTCTGGGTAATTGGAAATAGTTAGAATTTGCAATGTAAGAGCAATTGTGAGCATACCCGATCGATTCTTTTTAAAATTGAGTCACGGAATGATAACGAAAATGATAGTTCCTTTTGAAAATTCTAACTTCATAAAATCTATCCAAACTTGCCATCCAAATTCGTTACTAAGGGGCACTAAAATATTTTCATCCTTTTGAATAATTGTTATACCAAGATGTTTAGATACCACTGAATTATCACGTGCATTATCTGAAATGGGAGATATAATCTCATTATCTAAACATGGAAGATTATCATTGTCCACAACCTTTGGTTCATTTGTTAAATCACATTTAGTGTTTCTGGAAGACGCTTCGGATGGACCCATGGTAGACATAAAATGATCATAAGAGGATTTATAACAAAATAAAATAAAACATTTTAATTTAATAAACTAATATAATTAAAAGGACAAAATTAGGTATAACAAAATGTATGAATTACGTGTTTATCAAAAGGTTATACCATAAGTCAAAGTTTTGTGGAGGAACCATGCTATTGAGAAAATTACGTCAGAGTTGGAATTGAAAATGAAAGCGAGGTATCCTCACCTTTTTGAAACACCAGTTATGCACGTCAATTTCGAAGACGAAATTTCATAAGGAGGAGAGGTTATAAGACCCCAATTTTTTTTATAAATAAAATTGAATTTTCTCTATTTATTATTTTAAAATAGTAAGGGGTTGATTTGATTAATGTGGTTAGTTATGGATAAAATGCGCAAATATTTTAAATAAGCAGGTGGTTATAAAATACTCATTGTTTTCAGGGAATATTCATTTGGTCGTGGAATATTCTTGTTGTCGGGGAATATTCGTACGACGGCGCAGCCATTTATGGGCCCCATAACGGAAAACTGTCGGATGAAGAAAATGACAAGTATGAGTTTTTTTTATAAATAACTTGCGTAGTTATTCTTACCAAGTAAACCGTTGGAATACTCGATTGTTTAAAATACGATGTCTACGCAGTGTTGCACAATAACATATACACTGTGATTGCACAATAATTCTAATTATTGATTCTTACGTAAGAAGTCATAACTCAATAATTGTTACAATAATTACTGTTCAATATTTTATTTTATTGATTCAATAATTGTTACGTTGATATTTTATATTATTGATTCAATAATTGTCATTGCAAAGTATTTCGAATTATCAGATCAATAATTTATATTATTTGAATAATATTATTAGATAGCATTATTGGCAATGTCTAAGAAAATTTTGTCTAGGAGGGATTATTTAATTGCGCGCCAGTATGGAGAAATTCTTACCGGAAGGCCCCCTCTTTCTTGGGAACGACCTAGTTGTCAATATTGTAGTTCTATTATATTATTTGTGAATACTTAATTATTGATTTATATCATAAGAAAATATTTATTTTATGTGGATATAAATGAAGGAATTAATGTTGAGGTGTTTTATCAATATTTTGTCGGAATAAAGGTGTTAAAAATCATCCGTATGTGGATTTCGGTCATTTTCCATTTGGAATTTAGAAAAAATTTCTTCTACAAAGTTGTAGAGAATTAAATTTCGTATAAGATGGACATACGATTCAAATTTTTCTGATAAAAGGGCTATTTATTATGAATTATTGAAATTCTTAGATAATAAATTTTTGGAGTTATAAATATTTTTTTAAAGAAAAACATTTTTTATGTTGGTGGGCCTCACTGGTGTGCTGATGAATTTGGTCAAGTGGTGTGTGTGAAATTATTTTAAAAAAATATTATTTTATTAAATTTTTTGCTTTAGTATTCTAAGCATTTTCCTATAAATATAGTGCTTAGGTTCGAATTAAAAATCACACCAGAATCAGAAGTTTTCTCTCTCTATAATATCGAGCGTATTTTTGTGAGTATTTAGATACTTTGAGAGTTAATAAGCAGTGCAAGTTTTTTTCAGCATTATATCCGATATTTCAGTCAGAAGTACTGTTCTTTTGAGGTAAGGGATGTTATTTTTTTCGTAAATGATGTTATTTCTTTCAATATCATTATACCGAAATATTTGTATGAATTTTATTATGAAATTCTTACCTTTTTATGTCGAGGTTACTATTCACGTATACGGCACTATTCATGTACACGACACTATTCACGAATACGGTACTATTCACGAGTACTATTTACGAAGTATGATTTTCTTATAAAAAATTTACCTTTCTGTGTTATGGTTACTATTCACGTATACAACATTATTCACGTATACAACATTATTCACGTATACGACACTATTCACGAATACGGCACTATTCACAGAAAAATTAAATTTTCTTTGCTTTGTTTAAGTTGTCTATTATGGTTATTATCCTTGATTAAATCCATGTTTTGATCTTCATTCTTGAATTTTGCTCCACAATTGATTATTATGGAATATTTTTGAACTTGAATAAACTAAAGTACGAATCCCTAATCTTTGTCTTTTTATCTCTCTGAATTTGTTTTCTTGAAAATATTTTTATCATCATCAGTCCTAAATGGTGATATAACTGAATAAAGAGGCCTGTAGTGCAAAGATGAATGATTACTTGATGAATATCTTTGGCCCATAGTGCAAAGATGGACAAGTGTTGAGACGAACATGACCAACTGGTGATACGATTGAATATCTTTGGCCCGTAGTGCAAAGATGAATATTTAATTCAAGATGTATATTGATTGATGTTATAGGGATAAAATATTGATGATGGACTTTTAAATCATAGAAGATAATAGACTTCATTCTCTACTTAACTCTTCTAATGAATTGTTATTTTCGCTGCGAATATTGATCTAAAACTTGTTGTCCTTTATATTTTATTTGATTTATTGAAGGCTAACGATAATTTTTTTTTCATTATCTTAGTCATAATATTCTTTACTGGACTAGTTGAGCTCACCCTTTTCCTTTTTGTTTCATTTTTCTTCTCAAGAGGCGAGAATATAGCGGGAACTAGTCAGGGTGTGGAGTGATGTTTCAAGACAGTTGTTTTAGCAGTCCTCACTATTTTGTAAAATAGTGTATCAATAATTGTAATGAGGACTTATTTGAGTTTGGATATTGTCTAGAAGACAATATTTGTATTTAAACTCACAACATATGTGTTGTCGTATTTTGCACGATAATTGTAATAATGAAGTTGTAGTTGTTTTCTGTACCATGTATTTAGCGACCCAGAATGGGTTGTGTGGACCTATTTTTGGGGCGTCACATAAAAGATATACCTTATGTAAGACCCCAACTTTTTATGAATAAAGAATTTGTCTTATCTAAATATTATTTTGAATAATAAGGTGTGATTTGATATTATGCTATAGTTATGGGTGATATGTGCAAATTTTGCAAGTAAGCAAGTTGTCATAAAATATTCGTTTAGTTGGGGAATATTCTTTTTATCGGGGAATATTCGTACGACAACACAATCATTGGTGGACCCCACAACGGAATGACTGTCGGATATAGAAAGTGACAAAAATAACCTTTTTATAAAAATAATAGTAAAACTTTTATTGTTAACTGTTGAAGTACCGGTGATAAAAGAATAGTAATACGCGTGGTTGCACAGTAGCACACAGTATTGTACAGTAGTCACTCAGTTCATTTAATAATTGCCACAGTAGTTGCTGCATAGTATCTCATATTATTGATTTAATTATTGTCACAGTATCATCTGCACAATATTTTATATTATTAAATCAATAATTGCATTTACGATTATTCATTTTATTATTTTCATTATTGACAATGTCTAGAAAGTTCTGTCGAGGAAAGGGGATAGGTTATTTAATTGCGCACCAATAAGGAGAAATACTTATCAGAAAGCCCCCTCTTTCCTAGAAATGATCTGGTTGTCAATATTGTGAGTTATAATATTATTGATAAATAAGTGTTGAAAGATTAAAAATGAGTTGATTGAAGATAAGTGATTTGTGGTAGATATTTATGAAGTGTTTGTTGTAAGTTTGACTTATTATTCTATGGACCCCTATGTGCCAATTTTTCAAACCGTCGGTAGAAAGTTATCTCATTTTTGTTTTATTATTATTATAATAGTAATAAAACAGAAAACTTTTTATATAAAACAGAATACTTTTTATATTATATATAAAGTTATTTATTTTATTATATTATAATTAGAATATATTATATTTTATATAAAGTTTTTGTTTTATTAGAATATTTTATTGCAAAGTGATGAATAGTAAAAATCGAATTTTCGACAAATTCGTCCGTGACTTCGGCTGTGAATTTTTTTCCTGTGTATCCGTGATTTTCTTAAATAGTTCCCTGTCATTTGCCTATAAATAGGATGCTTAGTTAAGAAATGAAAATCATACTAAAATCACAAAATTCTTCTTCTATAATATTGTGCGTATTTCTTTTGAGTATAAGGATACTTTGAGTGTAGCAAATAGTGCAGTTTTCCTCAAGAATATCTCCGCTATACCAGTTAGATTTAGTCTCCTACTAAGGTAAAGGATATTATTTTTTTCGTAAGGGATATTATTTTCGTTCAATATTCATAAGAAATATTATTTTCTTCCATACTCTATAGTTAGGGGTGTTCACCAAATTCAGTAATTTCAGTTTTTAAAGTGAACCAAACTGGTCTGAATCGGTCGGTTCGGTACATAAAAAACTGGTTCGGTACAAACCGGTTTTTGGTACCGATTCCGGTTACCTATTTCATAGATCCGGTACATACTAGACCGAACCAGTTGTACCAGTCCAAATTCTTTTTTAAATAATTTTTTTACTTGCCCTTGTAGAATTGGCTTAAAGTTTACTCTATTTATAAAATTCTTTCCTTAGCCTTGTAGAATTGGTTTAAAGTCTACTCTATTTTAGTAAATATAAATAGCATAAGAAAAAAATATTTAGGACTTGATGAAATATGAATTGGTGGTCTCCCCTATTTATAAAATAGAGGTAAGACAATAGAACACAAATTAGACAATGTGGGATGTTGGTAAGACAAGAGAACCAAGTGAAGGTAAAGCCCCACATTGGTTAATTGGTAAAAATTTAAGGAAGTTTTTCTTATAAAATGAATACCAAGAGGAGCCTTAATAGTTGGTGGTTTACAAGTTTTATATTGATTAAATTGGTAAAAGTTAAGGAAATTAGATAGCAATTTTAATAAAAAATAAGAAAATTTTCTTATGAAAAGACTACCAAGTGTGACCTTAAAATGAGTACCAAGGAAGCCTTAATAGTTGGTGGTTTACAAGTTCCATATTGATTAAATGATTAAATTGGTGAAAGTATAAAGAAATTAGATAACCTTAAACTAAGTCTAGTCTTGTTGAAATTGGGTATATATACTTTGTTGATATTAATTAAGGCCAAGAGAATTAAATAATTAATTAATTGGATAGAATATGGTTGTTTGTAACTCCCACATTGATTAATAAACATTTAAGGAAGTTTTTCTTATAAAAAGACTAACAAGTGAATGTCTTAACACTTGGTGGTCTCCAACTCCCACATTGGTTAACTTATAAAAGTCTTAAGGAAGTTTTCCTTATAAAAAGACTTCCAAGTGAAACTTTAATAGCCAAGTCCCACATTGGTTAACTTATAAAAGTTCAATGAAGTTTTCCTTATAAAAAGACTTCCAAGTGAAACCTTAATAGCCAAGTCTAACATTGGTTAACTTATTAAAGTCTAAGGAAGTTTTAAAAAGACTTCCAAGTGAAACCTTAATAGCCAAGTCCCACATTGGTTCACTTATAAATGTCTAAGGAATTTTTCCTTATAAAAAAACTTCCAAGTGAAACCTTTATAATCAAGTCCCACATTGGTGTTAATTGATAAAGTCTAAAAAAGTTTTTCTTATAAAAGAAGGCTAGTATGCTTGGGGCGAATTTAAGGCTGGTATATTGGGTTGCTCGCTTCTTTTCGTTGGGCTTAAGAAGAGCAAATCTTGGGCTGCATTTTTGGGCTGGAGTTTTGAAAGCTTTTGCTGGTTTAAAGATTGGGCCGATTCAAGTCGATAAAAACCTAAGATCGATCCTAAGATCGAACCAATTAATCCATTCCAGATATCTTTGGGTCAATCCCAGATAGGTACCCTATTTTGGGTACATTCGGTATTCTGGACCGGCTTTGGTTCTAATTCTGATTCAATCCCTAGATTTTATCAATGAACACCCCTATCTATAGTATGTAAGTAATATTATTTTGTTTCATATTCCTGAAGTTACTCTTACTTTGATAAGTATTGCTTCTATAATCCCTGAAATTAGTAGAATATCCTTGAGTTTTGTGATTCATCTAGTTTCATTTCATTGGAATATTGGTCTGAACTTTCTTATTAAATTTTAATATTTTCATTCGGGGTACTATTCACTTGGGTACTTTTCAGTCAGGGTACTATTCACGACAAAATTGGTTTCGTTTCTGTCCAAATTATTTTTGATACATGAATATCATTCTTGAATTTTACTCCACAATTAGTTATCATGTTGACAATTTGGACATTCTTGAACTCTGGATAAATTGAATTATAAATCTCTAATATTTATCCTTGATCTCACTTGATTGATTCCTTATATCATTGTCATCATCCTCATGCTTATATTATGGTGAAAGTCATATTTGGCCCATAGTGCATAGATGGACTGTTGATTGGTATGATTATGACCAGAAATTATGTATTGGTATAATCATGACCTATAATGTTACAGACAAATGATGTGGTGAAAGTCCTATTTAGCCCGTAGTGCATAGATGGACAAGTGTTTGGCATGATCATGACCACTGATGATACAAACGAATATTCTTGGCCCGTAATGCATGGATAATTTATTGATTTGAAACATTTATTGATTGTTGTTACATGGATAAAATATTGATGATGGACTTTTAAATCATAGAAGATAATAGACTTTACGCTCTACTTGACTATTCTAATGGATTACTTATTCCGTTGGAGTTGTTGATCTAAAACTTGTTCTCTATTATATTCTATCAGATTTTTCCCTGTTGAGGACTAAAGATAATTTATTATACATTATCTTAGTCATAATATTTTTTATTGGGCTAGTTGAGCTCACCCTTTTCTTTCATTGTTCTCTTCAAGAAATGAGAATATACCTGAGACTAGTCGGGGAATGGAGTGATGGTCCAAGATGGTTGCTATAGTAGTCCTCACTATTCTATAAAATAGTGTGATAATAATTGTAATGAGGACTTTATTTTTGAGTTTGGATATTGTCTACGAGATAATATTTGTATTAAAACTCACAACTTATATTTTATCGTATTTTATACGATAATTAATAATTGTATAAATGAAGTTTGTATTTAAATTATGTACCATGTATTTGGCGACTCAGAATGAGTTGTATGGACCTATTTTGGGGGCATCACACCTTATGAAGATGATCAACTCCTTGATGTAATCTTCAAACTCCAATCCTTTTCTCCTTCCCGTTTCGCCAATTCCTCCGATCAAACGTTCACTACCCAAGTGTGTAATACTCTAAAGTTTATCCACCAAGAGTATATTAATTGAAGAACTAATATTTAGGTTCTACAAGACCTTGAGTGACTAGCCCTAATTATTTCTTTTCTAACTCTTTAGAATTTTGAGAATACTTGCAATATCATTAGTCTGTTCCACAAATAAGATACCTCTTATTTATAGACTAACCTTTTCTCCTAACGCTTGAGTTTGAGTTTTTTTTATATTCATTAAGGCAAACCTTAGTTTAGTAATTTGATATCAGTAGCGTAACTATGTTGGGACCAGAGGAGGCCACAACAAGGACTAGGATCCTCTCCATTTCAAGTAAATAAAGATTTTACATTTTATGGTCCTGATTTAAAATGTGTTGGAATGTGACATCATACTGACAGGAGAGAGAGAGAGAGGGAGAGAGAGAGAGAGAGAGAGAGAAAGTACTACATTTTAAATCTGGACCATGAAATGAATAGTCTCCATTTATTTGAAACAGAGAGGATCCTGATCTCCAAAACAACTCTTGGACCAATTTTTTTAATTATTTTTATCTAATACATTTTGTCACTATTTGATATTATTGGTCACTATCTTATTGTTGTATTTTTTTTAATAGTGGGCTCGTGTTTTAAAAATATAACTTTATATATACTAGACCTCAAATAACATATAAATTAATATTTATATATTAATACATATCAAAGTTCAACTATAATTCAAAGTAAAATAAATAAAATTAAAATTTATAGCTCACCAACAAAATTACTATTTATCGCTTCCCGATAATGGATTCATATATATTTTATTATTTACCGTATAAAATTTTATTTATCTTTTATCGTTGAATACAAAATGACTATTTTTTTTCTTTCTATTTTTACTATTTATTTTGTAGTCATCAATGTTATAATATATTACTAAAATCAAGAACAAATATGATTAGAAGAAAGAAAGTATTCTCATAATCTTTTGTATATATCAACCACTTTACAATGCTCTTATTTATAGATATAAGAACATAAATACTAGGAGGTTACAAAACTCAAAGGACATAAGTTTTAAAACTAAATGGACATGGGAGTTACAATCAAAGATAAGGAGAATGTATCTAGACATTCATTATATGAATCTAGACATCCATAATTTTATAACACTCCCCCTTGTATGTCTATTGTATAGCTATACGCATTGAAAGCTGCCTCATTAAAAACCTTACCAGGAAAAACCCAATGGGAAAAAACCTTGGTTAAGGAAAAAAGAGTGTAGCGCGTATTAGCTCCCCCTCAAGAATATATCCTTAAGTCCTTCAGCTGTCGCATTCCAATATTGTGACGCAATCCTTCAAACGTTGCAGTTAGTAATGCTTTGGTGAATAAATATGCTAGATTATCTTTTGATCGAATTTGTTGAACATCAATGTCACCACACTTCAAGGTCATGTGTGAAAAAGAATTTCGGTGAGATATGCTTTGTTCTATCTCCTTTGATGTATACTCCTTTTAATTGAGCTATACATGCAGTATTGTCTTCATACAGAATGGATGGAGTTCTTTTGTAGCAATTTTCTAAGAATATGCCTCGTTAAAAACCTTACCAAATAAAAACCCAGCGGGAAAAAATTTGGCAAACGAAAAGAGTACAATATTCTTTTATAACTTCTAGTGCCTTGGGATTGGCTCATTAAAACTTTGCAAAGGAAAACTCAGTGGGGAAAAACCTTACCGAAGAAAAAAGAGTACAATCAACACATATCCTTTTTACTCCCCTTCATAAGAACATAGAATTTCCATTGTTCATGGTAAAAATATCATTAAGTCAAAGTATGCCAATATTGTGCACCATCTTCTTCAAAATCATAGTTGGTAATGACTTAATGAGTATATCAACCAAATTATCACATGATCAATATTGTCATTCTTCTGGAGCTCATGTGTATAAAATAATTTTGGTGCAATATGCTTGGTTCTATCACCATTTGGATTACATAATCCCAAATCAATAGTCTCACGTAAAATATGTTTAATTTCATTACAATATCTTCGAGTTGGTGCATAACTATACATTGCTAGTAAGTTAACTGCAAATGTTATATCAGGTCATGTCAAATTTGTAAGATACATCAAATTACCAATTACATTAAGATATAGTACTTCAGGACCAAAATACCAATTTCACAAAGATATGGTACTTCAAGACCAAAAGTTTATTAATCATTTTCTTGTGGTCAAAACAGATATTTCTTGATATCAAGTGACCAACCCATCATTGGAGTACTCAAAAGATTAACATTATCCATGTAAAGTTACTTCAAGACTTTTTCTGTGTATGTTGATTGATGAACAAGAATTCCATAGTTCAATTTGTAGGCCAAGATAAAAAATTGGCTTACCAATATCTTTCATCTTAAATTAGTTGTTTTTGTCGACTCTTCTGGAGCAAGATCTTTCATCAATAAATATAATAATAATAACAAATTCAGATTATGATCTTTTGATAAAAATGCATGCACAAATTGGATTATTCTCATATCCTTCTTTCAAAAGATATCCACTCAGACGATTATACCATAATATGGATCTGGATTGCTTTAACCTATATAAAGATCTTTGTAGCTTAATAGAATACATGTTTTGAGATGTAGAATTATATGCTTCAGGCATTTTATATCCTTCAGAGATTTTCATGTAAATATAATTATATAATGATCCATACAGATATGATGTAACAACATCCATTAATTTCTCTTTTTACCAAGCTAATTAAAAATCTGAATGTAATTGTGTTCATTACAAGAGCATATGTTTCTTCATAATTAATACCATGTCTCTGCAAAGAAACCTTGTGGCTACAAGTCATGCTTCTGCATCAGATAATTTCATTTTTATTATTTCAGAGTAAATACCCATTTGTATTCAACAGGCATTACACCTTTAGGTATTCGGATTACAGGTCCAAAAACTTCACATTTACTTAGTGAATTTAATTCTGCTTGAATCTCCTCTTTTCACATTGGCCAAATATTTCTACATTCATAAACGATTTGTGGTTCATATATATGATCATTACTTCTAGTAATATCCATAGAAAATTTATATGAAAATATGTTGTCGACAACAATTTTATCTCTATCCAATATATACGTCTCCTTATATACATAATGTATCGAGATCTCGTTATTTTCAGGTACCTGGTCCTCTTCAAGGGATAACTCGTCCTCTTCACGGGATAACTCTACAAGATTTTTATTTAAAGGAGATTTTTGTTCATAAGTTTTGGATAGATTGATAAATTTTGTAGCCTGTTTCATGGGTATAGCCTCTTTATAGGTTGCAACTTGTTTTTCTTGTACTTTCTTCTTTTGGGAATTTTTTTTAAACACCGATAGATCTTCCACGCTTCAGGTGTGGTTTTAATTCAATTTTTTGCTGTATTAACTGATTGTCCTACAGGGACTTCAATCTCTGCTAGAGTATTAGCAGCTAGAATGTGAGATATCACTATTTTCTTATTATCGGTGAATAATTCTGGTAATTGATTTGCAATTCATTGCAAATGAATTATCCTTTGAACTTCTAGTTCATATTGATTTGTATAAGGATCAAGATTAAATAACGTTGAAACATTCCAATTAATCTCTCGTCGTGCTTCAGGCAATGATCTCACGTCGTGCTTCTGGCAACGACTTTTCTCCCCCTAATGGTGGGAAGACTGTTTCATTAAAATATATAACAATTTTCAAAATATACCTCAAAAATATCACTTATTGAGGTTATGAATAGCATGACCCCAAGCATATATTGGTAATTAATTTACTTCGATATAATCAACAGGTAAAAGAATATCTAGTTCTTTAAGGGATGTTCATGGGAGTTTTCAATAATTCAATGCATCATTATTGATCCTAGATGATCATGCCAAGACATAAAAATATTTGGATCCGAATACTTCTGGTGTATTGCACACTTCTGGTGTATTACAACATTTATTTCAACTATTCTCATTTTAGTATAATATATCCCAGAAGAGAAAATATAAAGTTTTTTTTAATATGAGCTTCTTGCCCGATACTATTGAAGTAATATAAAGAAATTCTTCACTGCCTTCAATATTGGTTTCAATATGATAACTATTATAACGTATATCCTTAAAACTGAGCAAATTTCTGCTTATCTCAGAAGAATATAAAGAATCATCAATACAAAGTTTTGTGCCCTTTGAAAACATAATAATTGCTCTTCCAGAGACTTTAATTAAATTTGATGAATAATCACTCTTCAAGAGTTTTCAATTATGTTTGATGAATAATCGCATTTCTAGAGCCTTTAAAGTTTGATGAGCTTCTGGCTCATACAACTTCATAAATGCAAAACATAAATTTAACTTTATTACTTGAAACATAAATAAAACATATAATAAAAAAATACTTATTATAATGAAATAAAAATAATTAATTGGTATGAACATTTCTATCAACATATCATTAAGGAAACCATAGATATCAAAATTAGTTATTTTCATTCCATTTGAAAGTCAAAATAATTCATGGGATCTTCAGGATCATTATGATCAATAAAGTTTATTGCAATTCCATTTCCTTTTCTTTTATGGAGTCTTGGTACAAATCTACCAAATGTTTAGGAGTACGACAGGTACATTCCCTTTTCTATATTGATTGTTCCTTTCACGTCCACTATCACAATCATAATTTCCTCTATTATTATCAAATGAGGTTCCATTCACTTTAGGGAATGTAATAGAATTGGTCGAGCGAGCTTTTTGGTTTTTCAGTAAAAACTCATTATTTTGTACAACTACTAGAAGACATAATTTCACTTCTGGAAACATAGTTTCCTTTATCGCTTCAGGGAATATTATGTAAACTTACGCTCTCGATATTGTTACTGCAGGAGCATATTCGAGTGTTTTTCACTCAACACTTTTAAAATCTTACAACTTCAGGTGCAACCAATTATAATGAGCTTTTAAAATTTTTCCTTTAAATCATTTCATAAAACAAGTGAGTCTTTCACTGTAATGTACTCAACTTTTTTTTTTTTTTGGAGATGATAGCGAATAAAAATCATTAATTTTGCATGATCCTGCAGGGATGCATGATTGCCAACTTTAATTGTATCTCCAAGGTTCTTTGCCTTTATATGAATCTCAACATCAAGATTCCATTACAAATAATTCTTGCTCGATATAAATCAAGGGCAACAAATTCAAATTTATAAGATTTGACATCTATATAAATATATAAATACGTAAGAAATTAAATAACTAAGTATAAATTTATAAGAAGACAATAAAAATATTTACCCTTCTCTAGTCACTTTCAAAGTGGGAGAATTGAGAAGTGGAATGCTTATTTGCTAATACTACTACATCACAAAAGTAGTGTACTTACGTAATTTGTATTCTCAGAAACTTCAGAGTTGTCCATTATTATTATTGTCTCACGCGTCTTTTGTTAAACAAAATGATTATATGTATATCAAATTTAATTGTAATGAAACAATAAGTATACATATATTATACGTATATAATTTGATATCTGTATCATTATTTTCAGCGTTATGTTGATTTGATTAGACAGTAGACACCATATATATGTTGCAAACAAACTAATTAACTCTAGGAGTAGAGACATAATTTTTCTATCAAAAATATCGTATACGTATGTATATTAGACTTTGACATAAAATAAAGAAGATGAGCAGAAAATGCAACTTATACGTATATTAGTCGACGACAAGACGTACGGTATGTGTTAAACCTCTCTGAACTGAACGTCACATTTTTAAACGGTCCTAAAAAAATAAAAATCAACATTTGGGTTCCAAAAATTCCTACCACTTTCTTCTCAATGTAATGGGTATGATAGGGAAGTCAGTCAATCAGTCACATATGCCCAATTACTATAACTTTGATCCTCGTCAACTACCAGCTAGCATTGATGTTAATATTGCGGAGCACCAATTTTTCAAAGTTTAATAAGAAGAGTGGCTACCAGAAACCTGACATTTGTGTTAATCATAAGATCAAATAGAAACCTGATAATAAGTATCTCAGGAAATGATGCATATATAGATTGAAATAAAGTGATATGGGATAAATTTCATAAACAAAAATATCATTTTCATACAGATATTTAAAATCAAATAATAAGACAAGTAGTACGAACCATACTTACACTGTTGCTGCTAAATCACCATGAAAACTGAGTCCATTCTCAACTACTCAAGGGAAGCTAAAAGTTCAAGCTCCATTATTTTTTTTTCTTCTTATCAACAAACCAAATATGATTATCTACTACAAGACAAAAGTAAAGAGCAATTCGTGTTGATAACGTGTTATGAAATATTACTAAAATCAAGAACAAATATGATTAGAAGAAAGAAAATATTTTCATAATCTTTTGTATATATCAATCACTTTACAATGCTCTTATTTATAGATATAAGAACATAAATATTAGGAGGTTACAAAATTGAAAGGGCGACATTTAAGCCAAAAACTAAATGGATATTCTGTTATCAAAAATAAGGAGAATGTATCTAGAAATTCATTATATGAATCTAGACATCCATAATTTTATAACAATCAAAATATTATGGTTTTTTTTTTTTTGAAAAATCCAGCTTATAATTTAAATTAAGTGGCCAACAAATAATGGACCTCACGTGCCCAAACAAAACTATGAATAATCAGCACCGTTGATTCGGATAAATCACTGATCTAACATCCAAACGAGTGGCTGAGATCATTTGACTATATCAGAAAGATATGCATGACAGGTGTATTGTGGGCCATGTCAATTGTGGCGGGGCCTGAAAATCTAAGCAGACAGAGAATAGAATTTAGGTTGAGAGAATTGTTTGGGAAATGGTGTTTGTTTCTTAGTTAAATACGCAAGCAAAACAGCTTAATCTATTTATGATTTGGGTCACTATCCAAACAGCTCCTTCTTCGATAGCAACTTCCATGGCTTAAAAAAAACCTATTGTCCAATTACTAATTGGCTGCTGTTTTGATCTTACCTAAAAGTTTAGGCTCCATTTGGTAGCTATTTTTTCTTTTTAAATATATATATATATACTAGTAATCGCCTTAGATCTTGAAAGCGCACAGAATAAAAAAATTAAATTAAAATTTAAAAAATATTATATTACCTAAAGACTTTTTGTAACTTAAAATAACTTACAATCACACATAACAATTATCATAATTTATCACACTACCACAATAATTAATTTTCCTTTAAAAATAGATATTCAGAAAAATCTAAACTTGTCTACAAAACTTACAATCATCAATAACAATTATCATAATTCACCACACTATTACAATAATAATTATTATTGTTATTGTTATTATTATTATTATTATTATTATTGTTGTTGTTGTTGTTGTTGTTGTTGTTGTTGTTGTTGTTATTATTATTGTTATTATTATTATTATTACTATTATTATTATTATAATTATTAGGCTTAAATATGAATTAGTACCCTAAACTATATGCCATATTCAACTTCGGTGATCCAACTTTCAATTTTGTTAATTAGATGATTAAACTATTAAATTTTTTCAATTGCAAAAAATTGAACATGCCACGTCAGAAATTGCTGACGTGGCAACTTGTGTGGGGCCTTATGAAGCTGGTATGAAAAAAAAAAGAGTTTTTTAATCATAATATTGTTTGTTTTGTATTAATTAGTTATGTTATATAATTTATTTTGTTTGACCATTTTACCCCACACCAAATCAGATTTGTTTATTTTATGATTAAAAAACTCTTTTTTTTTACCACACCAGTTTCTTAAGACCCCACACAAGTTGCCACGTCAGCAATTTCTGACGTGACATGTTCAATTTTTTGCAATTGGAAAAAATTAATAGTTTAATCATCTAATTGACAAAATTGAAAGGTGGATCACCGAAGTGGAATATGGTTTATAGTTTAGGGTACTAATTTATATTTAAGCCTAATAATAATTATTGTTATTATTACTACTATTATTATTATTATAATAATTATTATTGTTATTATTATTATTATTATTATTGTTATTATTATTATAATAATAATAATTATAATATAATGTAAAAACAATTGAAAAGGTCTATGCCATTAACAAAGAATACGAAAATTGTAGTCTTTTATCTCCAGATGTTATTAAAAAACATAGGAAGAAAGGTTATAATTTCATTCACATCGGTTTAGTTCAAGTGGCAGTTAAACCTCTAAACATTAAAGGAATAAATTCAAGTATCTATCTTTGTCTTAGAGATGCGAGATTCTTGAACTATTATCCTAGTATGATTGGTGCGATGGAATCAAGTTTGCACAATGGACCTATCCATTTGAGGCGGAAGAAGATAATGAGATGTAATGGTGCATATAACAACACAGATAAGTTACTAAATAGAAATAGTTTTATTGATATACTAAAAATATTTACAAAACCGAAATTTAAATTGACTTACAATTGACTTACAAATTTATTCAGAACATTAAGAAGAGAAGAAGAAGAGGTAGAGAAAGGCTAACAGCGGTAGAGGCTAAAGATTCGACTGAGAAGGAATTCAGCGTCTTTTGAAGTCTGCCTCAATAACTAAGTTCGTTCGTTTTCCTTTTATAGAATAAGGAAAGAACTATTACAAAGTTACTATAACAAAAATAAATGATTACAGACAAAATTTACTATTGATGAACAGTGCTGACTTTTTTACTATTCATGGACGCGTTTGGCAACTTTAGACGAAGTGGCCACAACTTTTGACTTGTGAGCTGCTTTCGGTGGAAAAGCAGGAACCTATTTGAGTGGTGGCTGACTGCTTTCGGCTGAAGGGAATCTTCTGACTGGCTGTAGGAGCAGGTGCATGTAACTGAAGTGAGATGTCAGGCAAATGGGTCCTGAGCATCCTGTAGGTTGATGGTGTCATACGGGTCATCATCCTCATATTGATTGAGAGAAGCATTCTTGGAAGAAGATGAAGAACCTGCAGAGGCTTCTTCATGCAATTCATCAATTCTTTTATTTAATGCTTGAGCAATTAATTTTAACTCTTTTTCGGAACAATTCTTAAAATCAGAAATGTCACGGGAACAGGATGAACCAGTGGGACTGACTCTGGATTCTTTTGATTTTTGACTGGAAGGTTCTTTAATCGTAACTGGGAGAACCTTAAGAGGGACAGTGGGAAATTCTAACTGGACCTGACCAACAATTCTATTAACATCAAATTTGTCCCACCATTTGACGAACCATTGACGGGAGACAAGGGGAAAAGGGTCAGATGAGGGAGAAGCAAGGTGATTGAATTCATCACCATGAGGATGGGTAACTTTGGTTGGAGCCTGAATGTGATATTCCCATTTAAGGATCTAAGGAACCTTATATTTACTTACAAACTGAAGAATGACTGGGACACCAAGATTTGGATTATTTTTACTGTGGTTGCAAAAATGACTGAGTTGGACTTTCAAGAGATCAAGAAGGAGGTCGTAAGTAGAACCAAACCTTGCCCACCAGTGAGAGAACCAACAAGGGAAATGACTTTTGAATTTATGATCGAACTGAACAAACCATAAATGACTGTTTGACTCGTTTTGATGAAGGAAAACTCTATACCAAGCTTCCATGTAATTATAATAACAGTAGGAGTTATTTTGATTAGAAAGCTGCATAAGATCAGAGGGATGTTTTCCCCAATCAGACATCAGAATAAACTGTTTAATGTATAGTGAATGGTAAAGTACTTTGGATTTATCATTATTAGCATAAATGGGTTTAATAAAGATTGACTCGGTTTCAATGAGGATATCCTTATAATACACAAGGGATTTATAAGGAGCAAGGGGCGTGAAGTGCCATCCTGAAGGAAAGAATTGGGAGGTTAATTTGACTGGGTCATCTTTGGGCTTCATATGAGGTTCAATATGAAATAGGTAATTAGTCCATCTAAACATATATTCAGAGGGAGGATTACTGGGGGTTGAAAAGGAGGCCTTCGACTGAAAAGGGTCAACTGGAGTTGGGTTACTAGCTAAGGCAGAACTATAGGGCTTGGGCATTGTCCCAAGGATGGTGAATTTGTTTGTGGTTTGATAAACTGGGTTTACTGGATGTGGAACCAAAGCTCCTTTTGGCTGATTATTTGGGCCAGTAGGGCGACCCGGACCACGAGAAGATGATTCTCCTCGAACACTCATAATGGATGCACGATACCTGTGTTAATAAATTCCCGAGTGAGAAAATTAGGGAATGGAATTATTCACGCTTTTAATGTATTCAATTTCAAAATCAAAGATACTCAAAAGGGCTTGCCATCTAGCAAAGGAATGTTTAGAGGCTATGTTCTCAACATCTTTTTCTAAAACATATTTTGCTGATTTGCAGTCAATACGAACCAAAACTTTTTGATTTAATAAATCAATTTGAAATTTGTTAATACATAATACAAGAGAAAGTATTTCGTTTTTAATAGAGCTGTAATTTAACTGTGTAATATTCCATGCACCGGAATGAAAACGAACAATTTGTTCGGGCGAATTGGGTGTTAACTTTTGTTTGAGAATACCTCCGAATCCAATATTTGAGGCATCAATTTCAACAATTTTAAATGCAGAGTCGTTGAAAATACCAAGGCAGGGCAATGCCTTGACATATTTTTTAATTTGTTGGACGACAGAAGTATGAACGTCACTCCAAGGGGGAGGATTGTCTTGCAAACGCTGAAAGAGAGGTTTGCAAATTTTCCTGAGGTTTTTATAGAACTTGCCAATATAATTGAGCGAGCCCAGAAACCTCTGCAGTTGGGTTTTATTGGTAATTTTATTTGGGATTCTGTCAGCGAATTGAATAGCTCTATCAATTGGCCTTATGAGTCCATGATAAATATTTAAACCAAGAAACCGAACTTTAGCTTGAAACAAGATGCATTTGGAAAGCGAAAGGACAATTGTAAGACCCCGAATTTTATGAAATAAAAGTATTCAATTTTTTATAATTACTATTCATGAGTTACTATTCATGAATTATTATTCATGAGTTACTATTCATGAGTTACTATTCACGAATTACTATTCGTGAATTATTATTCACGAGTTACTATTCACGAGTACTATTCATGAAGCATGATAAAATTTTTCGTAAGAAGGCACTACTCAATAATTGTTACAGTAATTACTGTTCAGTATTTTATTTTATTGATTCAATAAGTGCTACGTTGATATTTTATATTATTGTTGTTTCAATAATTGTCACTACACAAGATTTTCCATTATCGGAGCAATAATTCATATTATCCTAATAATATTATTAGATAACATTATTGGCAATGTCTAAAAGTTCGCTCTAATGAGAGGTTTGGTCACCTAATTGCGCTGCTAGTAAGGAGAAATTCTTATTGAAAAACCCCTCTTTCTTGGAACCGCTTAGTTACGAGATTGTGATTCTGTAATATTATTTCGAATAATTAATTATTAATTTATATGATGAGGAAAATATTCATTTTATGTGGATATAGATGGAGAAAATTTTTAAAGTGACAATTGTTGAAAATCGATATTTTATCTTTTCTCGATAAATTAATATTTTATTATATTATTATAATATAATAATAATGATATTTTACAATGAATGTGGGATATATGAGTATATGAGGAGGAAGAGTATTTTTATTGTAAAAGTTATTTAAAACATGTTAAACATGTCTCATGGGCCCATTTCTTGACTGAAATTTGATAATAGCCTGTAAAATCGCCCGTTTGTGGATTTCGGTCAATTTCTGTTTGGAATTTGAAAAAACTTTCTTCTGTAAAGTTGTAGATAATGAAATTTCCTATAGAAAAAACATGTGTTTCGAATTTTTCTGATAAAAGGGCTATTTATTATGAATTATTGAAGTTCCATAGTTCTGAAATAATTGATTTTTGGAAGTTTTAATTATTATTTTTAAGAAAAACATTTTTTTTTCATTTGAGGGGCGTGTTAAATGGTTGAAATCAGCTGGTAGTGTGCTTAGGAATTTTTTTTATAAATAATATTATTATATTCAATTTTCTGCATTGATGTTCTAAGCAATTTTCTATAAATAGGTGCTTAGGTTAGAATTGAAAATCACACCAAAAACTGAAGTTTTCTCTCTATTTCTCTCTCTATATTATCGAGTGTATTCTTGTGAGTATTTTGATATCTTGAGTGTTACTATACGGTGCAAGTTCGTTCAGCGTTATTCCAGTCAGAAGTACTGCTCTTTTGAGGTAAGGGATATTGTCGTTAGTATGTATGGGTTATTATGTTTTTCAATTTCAAAATTTTTCCGAACCTGCAAAAATTCTGGAAAAATTTGAAATGATAGTTTGATGAGTTTTGTAGATTGTGTCCAAAAATGGCGATTGTTGGATGTATAAATTAGGAGTTATGGATTTTATGAGAAAATACTATTTTAAAAGTAACTGCTTATAACTCCTTGTGATTAACTCCAAAATTGATGAAATTTTTATTGGGAGTACATCTATGTAATATCAGTATACTCTGTAAATTTTAGAATTTTTGGATACAAGTACAATTTATGATAAATGTCTGAATATTCGGTGGTTTTGGCCAAGTGAAAAATAGTAAATGAATTTTAAAAATTCCGAGAAAAATATATGTTCAATATGGGACTATATTATACTAAATCCCAGAAAAGAAATATTTTTGGAACTGATTTGGTATTTTTCATGAAAATGTTCTAGTTATGAGTAAATGAATTAAATATGTTATGTGAAGTAAGAAAATTGGAAAATATGCTTTTATGGCTTGAGAATCATATATGAGGTATATGCAGATTTTTGATGAGGGTTTTGGTTATTGGTGATGAAATTTTATGAGTTTGGCTGTAAAACCCAAACTTTTTGAATAAAGATGAATTTTCTATAAATATTATTTTTGAATATTATGGAGTGAAATTGATATAATAGTTGTGGGTAATATTTATAAATTTTTCAAAATCACGCAAAGTTGTTATATAATATTCGATTGGTGGGGAATATTCGTTTTAACGGGAATATTAGTACAACGGCACAATCATTGGTGGACCCTATTAAACGGAATTATTGTCGGATTGAGAAAACGACAAAATACTTTTTTATGAAAATAACTATGGAAGTTTTACTGTTAATCTGTTGAAACACTTCGGTTGTTAAAAGTAATGCGATGTCTGGCGTGGTTGCGTAAGTAATAACACCAGTATTAATTATTGATGCTTAAGTGATAAGTCACTTAGTTTTGTTGGTATTATTAATGTAATAATACGAGAAAATCTTTTATATAAAAAATGAATACTTTTATAAAGTTATTCTATAAATAGAATATATTATATTCTATTATGCATAGTGTTGCATAGTGTCTGCGTAGTGTTTTGCATAGTAAAAAATTTTTATATAAAAATGTAATACTTTTATAAAAGCTATCTGCTTTATTAGACAATAATTAGAATATATTATATTTTATTATGCATAGTATTTGCATAGTGCATATGCATAGTGTTTGCTTAGTAAAATCTTTTATAAAGTTATTCATTTTATTAGATTATAAATAGAATATATTATATTTTATTTTGCTTTAAATATGGACCGTCAGATTAAAGTAAATCAATCTCAATAGTTCATGAGTTAGTTACTATGCATTCCATTTTTCTATAAATAAAAGCTCATTCATTCATTATTTTCTTAATTCATTCAACTTGAAACTCTGTATAGATAAACTATAGAGAGAAAGAAGAAAGTATTCGCTACTTCACTACTTATATATCCAAAGATTTCTTCTTCTTAAGGTAGGGAATATTATTTGTTGTATTAAAGTAAGGGGTGTTATTCTTTCTTATTCATGAAGGGAACCGTTGTTCTTCCATTGCTTATTATTCTGCTGAATAACTCATATCTGTGATCTACCTATACTTGGTGACATTTTTCTATTATTCCGTCTTTACTATTACATTTGGAATATCCTGTTTGTGTGTTTTTTACGGACCTAATTTCGTCTTTATTATTACTCGCTGGAATATCCTCATGCATGCGCTTTCTGTGGGACCGGTTCCGCCTTTATTATTATTCATTTGGAATATCCTCATGCATGCGTTTTATTTTACGGACTTGATTAAAATCCTTATTAGTATTACATTGGAATAACTTTGCTCATCTGAAGGCACCGTATGCATGGTGATTTCGTTGTTATTCCATTCTTTATTATTACATTTGAACATCCTATCGGTCTGCAATTTTGCACGACACGGTTACATTATTTAGTATTACATTGGAATAACTTTTCATCATGAAATCCGCATGCATGGTGATTTCTTATATTATTCCATTCTTTATTATACTCAGTTGGTTAAAGTTTTGACTTCTATACTCAATGAAATTAATAGAATATCCTTAATATTTGCGCTTCATCCAGAATCTTTTCATGGAAATATTCTTCTGATCATTCTTGAATTTTACTCTACAAAGCAGTATCATGTTGACAATTTGGACATTAGTAGTTCTTGGACAAATTAATTCTTGAACTTGTTTTATTGAATTCTTATATCATTGTCATCATCCTCATGTTTATATTATGTTGAAAGTCATCGTAATTGGTCATAGTGCATAGATGGACTTGGTATGATTATGACCAGATATTATTCGGTGTAATCATGACCGTAATGTTACAAATGATGTGGTAAAAGTCCTCATTGGCCCGTAGTGTATTGATGGACAGTTGTTGGCATGATCATGACCATTAATGAATACACAAATATTCTTGGACCGTAGTGCATGGATAATTGTGGTCATGATACTAAAGAATATCATTGGCCGTAGTGTAGGGGTGATTCGATGATGTGGAATATTTATTAAGCTGAGTCTCAGCGATAACAGTGATGAAAACCTTTTAAATCATAAAAGATAGTAGATTTTATTTTCTACTTGACTCTTTTAATGGATTGCTTGTTCCGCTGCAGTTAAACTTTATGTATATTATATTTTATCAGTTTAACATTGTTGGAGACTAATGATAATTTATTCTGCATTATCTTAGTCACAATATTTCTTACTGGGCTAGTTAAGCTCACCCTTTCTTTCACTGTTCTCTTCAGGAAATGAGAATATAGTTTGGACGAGCCTGGGGAACAGTGATGGTCCGTAGGATAGCATTAGTAGTCCTCACTATTCGCGTGAAATAGTGTGATAATAATTTTAATGAGGACTCCTTTTGAGTTTGTATAATCTCTAGTACATAATATTTGTATTCAAACTCACGGTTTATGTTTGTCGTATTGTACCCTACAGATTGTATTAGTAAGTTGTATTTGAATTACATCGCAGTATCCGACGGCGACCCAAGATGGGTGATGTATACCTAATTTTGGGGGCGTCACATTGGCATTTTAGGATGATTAAATGCATTTATTAGTAAAGTGTAAACAATTAAAATAAATTATTTATAAGTTTAAGAAATGATAAAAATATTGTGGTAGTATTAATAATATTAGATTCTGAGATTATTAAGTGATTTATAACATTTTGATTAAGGTGTTATGAGATCATTGATTTATGAATCTATATCTTTGGCATGTAGTGCAAAGATAACTTGTTGAATATCTTTGGCATGTAATGCAAAGATGAACTGTTGATGAATATCTTTGGCCCGTGGTGCAAAGATGAATTTATTAGTATGATTATGAACAGGAACTGTGATTTGGTATAACCATGATCTTTGATGTTTCAGGTAAAGACATGTGATGAAAATTATCTTCGTCCTGGATGCGAAGAGGAATTTAGAATTACAATTATGATTATGAGTTATTCATATAATTGTGGAAAGGAACTGTTGATTAATGTTACAGGGATAAAACATTGTTGGTGGACTTTTAATGTGGAGAAGATAATAAACTTTATGATCTATTTGACTCTTCTAATGGATTTCTCGTTCCGCTGCAACTATGGTTGAAAAGTTTTATCATCTACCATATGTTCTAAATCTCTGATTTATTACTGATGAAGTCTATTGATAATGTAATTATCTTAGTCATAATATTCTTTACTGAGCTAGTTGTGCTCACCCTTTTGCTTCACAATTCCTTTCAGGTAATAAGAGTGTAGCTGGGTCGAGTGAGAATAACAGGGGAATAGTGTGATGGTTCGGGTCTGTCAAAGTTTTTCAACACATTCTAAAACGGCATGACATACAATATATAATTGTATTGAGGACCTAAGATGTGTGTGTCGTATGTATTATATGTCACTTAATAATTGATTACGTGAACAACAATAATAGGGTGAGGCGAACCCAACTTTGGAAGGGTGTTTTATCACTATCATACAAGATGTCTAATGACATACAACCTCGCGTTATCATAAGACAGGGTTGTGCAAATCCACTCACTGAGTATATCTACGAGCACTACCTATATGATCTTGTAGTTTATTTGAAACATAATGTTCAATTGCAGATGGTGGAGATAGTTATATGTCAAGAGAAGACTCACCATTGGAAAGAAGATGATAGTAATCTTCTCGTTTTTCTTTGGGGTCTATTGGAAGGATAATTCTGTGGGCATATGATATCTATCATTCATGGCCTCCTATGTACGAAGGTTTACTTGAGCACTTCGCAAAGATTTTAATTTCTAAAATAGTTTTAGATTGTACCTTTATGTAAGGTATCACTATGAGGTGCTGTCCATAGTTGGGACATGAGTCATAGTTGGTATTAAAACTCACAGTATATATGTTGTTGTATTTTGCACGACAATTATAGTAATAAAGTTGTAGTTGTTTTCTGTACCATGTATTTGGCGACTCAGAATAGGTTGGATGGATTGGACCTATTTTGGGGGCGTCACAGTTGGTATCAGAGCTTAGGGATATGATCTCTGGCGGAGATCGGGAAATAGAACTAGGAAGGGAGAGACGAGTAATATCCTTCGATAGTGTGTGTCCTACCTAAGCCGAATTTTCTTACTTAAGTTGACAAATTGTGATATGTCAATTAACCTTTGTTTTGAAGCTGTATTCTAGAATGATATCTGAAATACAGGAGATGAGCAATGGAGAAATCATGATGACAGGGAAGATGGAATCTGAAATGAAAGCAAGGTATTCTCAACTCTTTGAAATACCAGGTACGTAAATTTCGGGGACGAAATTTCATAAGGAGGGGAGATTGTAAGACCCCAAATTTTATGAAATAAAAGTATTCAATTTTTTATAATTACTAATCATGAGTTACTATTCATGAGTTACTATTCAAGAGTTACTATTCACGAGTTACTATTCATGAGTTACTATTCACGAGTACTATTCATGAAGCATGATAAATTCTTTCGTAAGAAGACACTACTCAATAATTGTTACAGTAATTACTGTTCAGTATTTTATTTTATTGATTCAATAAGTGCTACGTTGATATTTTATATTACTGTTGTTTCAATAATTGTCACTACACAGTATTTTCCATTATCGGAGCATTAATTCATATTATTTGAATAATATTATTAGATAACATTATTGGCAATGTCTAGAAAGTTCTGTCTAAGGAGAGGTTTGGTCACCTAATTGCGCTCCAGTAAAGAGAAATTCTTATTGGAAAGCCCCCTCTTTCTTGGAAACTGCCTGGTTGTCAGTATTGTGATTCTATAATATTATTTGTGAATAATTAATTATTGATTTATATGATGAGAAAAATATTCATTTTATGTAGATATAGATGGAGAAAATTTTTAAAGTAACAATTGTTGAAAATCGATATTTTATCTTTTCTGATAAAATAATATTTTATTATATTATTATAATATAATAATGATGATATTTTTACAATGAATGTGGGAAATATGAGTATATAAGGAGGAAGAGTATTTTTTTTGCAAAAGTTGTTTAAAACATGTTAAACATGTCTGTGGGCCCATTTCTTGACTGAAATTTGATTATAGTATGTAAAATCGCCCGTTTGTGGATTTCGGTCAATTTTTGTTTGGAATTTGGAATAACTTTCTTCTGCAAAGTTGTAGATAATGAAGTTTCCTATGAAAAAGACATGTGGTTTGAATTTTTCTGATAAAAGGGTATTTAATATGAATTGTTGAAGTTCCGTAGTTCCGAAATAATTGATTTTTGGAAGTTTTAATTATTATTTTTAAGAAAAACATTTTTTTTCATTTGAGGGGCATGTGTTAAATGGTTGAAATCAGCTGGTAGTGTGATTAGGAATTTTGTTTATAAATAATATTATTATATTCAATTTTCTGCTTTGGTGTTCTAAGCAATTTCCTATAAATAGGTGCTTAGGTTAGAATTGAAAATCACACCAGAAACTGAAGTTTTCTCTCTATTTCTCTCTCTATATTATCGAGTGTATTCTTATGAGTATTTTGATATCTTGAGTGTTGCTATACTGATTGCAAGTTAAGTTCGGCGTTATTCCATCGAAGCTCCTTTCTTTTTGAGGTAAGGGATATTGTCGTTAGTATGTATGGGTTATAATGTTTTTCAATTTCAAAATTTTTCTTCACATTAAAAATTCTGGAAAAATTTGAAATGATATTTTGATGAGTTTTGTAGATTGTGTCCAAAAATGGCAATTTTTGGATGTATAAATTAGGAGTTATGGATTTTATGAGAAAATACTATTTTAAAAGTAACTGCTTATAACTCCTTGTGATTAACTCCAAAATTGATGAAATTTTTATTGGGAGTACATCTATGTAATATCAGTATACTCTGTAAATTTTAGAATTTTTGGATACAAGTACAATTTATGATAAATGTCTGAATATTCGGTGGTTTTGGCCATGTGAAAAATAGTAAATGAATTTTAAAGATTCCGAGAAAAATATATGTTCAATATGGGACTATATTATGCTAAATCCCAGAAAAGAAATAGTTTTAGAACTGATTTGGTATTTTTCATGAAAATGTTCTAGTTATGAGTAAATGAATTAAATATGTTATGTGATGTAAGAAAATTGAAAAATATGATTTTATGACTTGAGAATCATATATGAGCTATATGCAGATTTTTTATGAGGGTTTTGGTTATTGGTGATGAAATTTTATGAGTTTGGCATTTTAGGATGATTAAATGCATTTATTAGTAAAGTGTAAACAATTAAAATAAATTATTTATAAGTTTAAGAAATGATTAAAATATTATGGTAGTATTAATAATATTAGATTATGAGATTATTAAGTGATTTATAACATTTTGATTAAGGTGTTATGAGATCATTGATTTATGAATCTTACTCTTGAGATTAAATCTATATGTTGATTATATTGTTTTTATTATCATATATAACATTCTTATAACCCTAATGATGATATTTCTCTTTGACTTGAGTGTAAAGATGGGTAGATTATTGGTATGATCGTGACTATAGGTTCTCTTTGGCCAGTAGTGCAAAGTTGAATTGTTGACTGGTATGATCATGACCATTGAATTTATAATTGAATATCTTTAGCTTAAGTGCAAAGGTGAATTGATCAACATATATGGTTATAATTATGATTTATATAAATTCTGAAATGATTATGTATTTTTTTGAGATATGAATATCTTTGGCATGTAGTTCAAAGATAACTTGTTGTTGAATATCTTTGGCATATAATGCAAAGATGAACTGTTGATGAATATCTTTGGCCCGTGGTGCAAAGATGAATTTATTAGTATGATTATGAACAGGAACTGTGATTTGGTATAACCATGATCTTTGATGTTTCAGGTAAAGACATGTGATGAAAATTATCTTCGTCTTGGATGCGAAGAGGAATTTAGAATTACAATTATGATTATGAGTTATTCATATAATTGTGGAAAGGAACTGTTGATTAATGTTACAGGGATAAAACATTGTTGGTGGACTTTTAATGTGGAGAAGATAATAAACTTTATGATCTATTTGACTCTTCTAATGGATTGCTCGTTCCGCTGCAACTATGGTTGAAAAGTTTTTTCATCTACCATATGTTCTAAATCTCTGATTTATTACTGATGAAGTCTATTAATAATGTAATTATCTTAGTCATAATATTCTTTACTGAGCTAGTTGTGCTCACCCTTTTGCTTCACAATTCCTTTCAGGTAATAAGAGTGTAGCTAGGTCGAGCGAGAATAACAGGGGAATAGTGTGATGGTTCGGGTCTGTCAAAGTTTCTCAACACATTCTAAAACGGCATGACATACAATATATAATTGTATTGAGGACCTAAGATGTGTGTGTCGTGTATTATATGTCACTTAATAATTGATTCTGGTGAACAACAATAGGGTGAGGCGAACCCAACTTTGGAAGGGTGTTTTATCACTATTATACAAGATGTCTAATGACATACAACCTCGCGTTATCATAAGATAGGGTTGTGCAAATCCACTCGCTGAGTATATCTACGAGCACTACCTATATGATCTTGGAGTTTATTTGAAACATAATTGTGACGCCCCCAAAATTAGGTATACATCACCCATCTTTGGTCGCCACTTACATGGTACAGAATTTAAATACAACTTATTAACATAACTGTAGGTATACAATACGACATAAAATCGTGAGTTTAAATACAAATATCGCCTACTAGATATTATACAAACTCAAATAAAAAGTCCTCATTACGATTATTATCACACTATTTTACGTAATAGTGAGGACTACTAATCTATCTTCGAGACCATCACTCGCTTTCCCAGACTCGTCCCGGCTATATTCTCATTTCACGAAGAACAATGAAAAGAAAGGGTGAGCTCAACTAGCCCAAGAAGAAATATTATGACTAAGATAATGCGAAATAAATTATCAATAGTCTTCAACAATGTTAAACCGATAAAATACAATGAAAACCGGTTTAATGCAAAATGAATATACAATCTATTAAAAGAGTCAAGTAGAAAATAAAGTCTACTATCTTTTAGGTTTTAAAAGGTTTTTCATCATCATTTATAAATGAGACTCGACTTTAATAAATATTCCACATCATCGAATCACCCCTCACTTCTGACAAGGATATTCTTTAGTATCACGACCACAATTATTCATGCACTACGGGCCAAGAATATTTGTGTATTCATTAATAGTCATGATCATGCCAACAATCGTCCACCAATGCACTACTGACCATCGAGGATTTTTATCACATCATTTGTAACATTACGGTCATGATTACACCGAATAGTCTCTCATCATAATCATACCAAGTCCATCTATGCACTACAGGCCACAGATGACTTACAACATAATATAAACATGAGGATGATGACAATGATATAAGAATTCAATAAAACAAGTTCAAGAATTATTTTATCCAGAAATTATTAACGTCCAAATTAGTAAAATTCAAGAATGATCAGAAGAATATTTCCATGAAAAGATACTGGATGAAACGCAAATATCAAGGATATTCTACTAATTTCGTGGAGTATATAAGTCAAAGTTTTAACCAACTGGGTATAATAAAGAATGGAATAACAAAAGAAATCACCATGCATGCGATGCCCATACGCAGACGGTTATTCCAATGAATAATAATAACGGAACCGAAGTCGGTGAAATTCACACAAGCGTGATGTTCCAACCGAGAATAATAAAGATGGAACCAGATCCGGTGTAAAACACATGATAGGATATTCAACGGAGAATGATAAAGATTTTAACCAGTCCTGTGTAAAACACATGCGAGACGTGATGTTCCAAATGAAATAATAATAAAAGCGGAACCGAATCCAGTCCTGTAAAACACATGAGCAGTGATGTTCAGCAATGAATAATAATAAAAAAAGAGCGAAACCAGTCCTGTGTAAACACACAGCATGTGATGTTCCAACAGAATAATAGAAGAATGTCACCAAGTATAGGGTAAATCAGGCAGATACGAGGTTATTCCAATGTAATAATAAGCAATGGAATAACAACAGCCTTCTCTTCATGAATATGAAAATAATAACACCCTTACTTTTGGTAGGAGATTGAATATTTAAAGCGATTGTAGTAACAAAATACTCTTCTTCTTTCTCTCTTATTCTTTCTATACTTTCTCTCTATAAATGAATGAATTAAAAAAATAATGAAGCCCTAGGCCTCTATTTATAGAAGATTTCTAGCTTAGCACCTGCCGTGTGAAAAGGCAAGTGGCTTGACGACTAATGATGTGAAAAGAAAAGTGGTTTGACGCCTGTAATATGAAACGACAAGTGGTTCGACGCCTGTAATGTGAAACGACAAGTGGTTCGACGTCTGGTAAAGGTAATTACTATTAACGAAGGTAAATACTATTGACGAAGGTAAATACTATTCACAAGGGTAATTACTATTGAAGGTAATTACTATTGATTTAAGGTAAATACTATTCACAAGGGTAATTACTATTGATGAAGAAGGTAAATACTATTGACGAAGGTAATTACTATTCACAAAGGTAATTACTATCGACGAAGAGACTCTTAGATGATGACATATGAGCCCCCATAAAAATAATCAAACTTACCACAAATCATAACACATATTTAATCTTTCAACAATTATTAATCATTTATAACTTGTCGTCTCAATTATTCATTTAATACTATAACATATTATACTGATGATGATCTTTGTGACAATAATTGAATCAATAATATAAGAGATATGATGCAAGTGAATTCTCAGTAGCAATAATTGAGCATAGTGAGTGACTTCTCACGTAAGCATCAATAATCAATACCGTAGTGTCTACTTATGCAACCACGCAGCGTATTCGCATTTTTACCAAGGTAGTTCAACAGCTTTTAATTCAGTAACACCTCCGCCGTTATTTTTATAAAATATTTTTGTCGTTTTCTCAATCCGACAATAATTTACGCTAGGGTCCACCAATGATTGAGTAGTTGTAACGAATATTCCTAAAAAGAATATTCCCCACCAAACGAATATTTTATAACAACTTGCATACTTTTGCAAAATTTATAAATATTACCCACAACTATAACATTATATCAAATTTATTCCATAATATTCAAAAATAATATTTTAGAAAAATTCATTTTATTTATAAAAGTTGGGGTCTTACAATAATGTTCAATTGCGAGGCATGTGGAGATAGTTATATGTCAAGAGAAGATTCACCATTGGAAAGAAGATGATAGTAATCTTCTCGCTTTTCTTTAGGGGTTCTATTGGAAGGATAATTACGTGGGCATATGATATCTATCATTCATGGCCTCCCCATGTAAGTTTCCTTGAGCACTTTCCAAAGATTTTAATTTCTAAAAGTTCTAGATTGTACCTTTATGTAAGGTATCAACATTGAGGTGTTGTCCATAGTTGGGACATGAGTCATAGTTGGTATTAAAACTCACAAAGATATATATGTTGTTGTATTTTGCACGACAATTGTAGTAATAAAGTTGTAGTTATTTTCTGTACCATGTGTTTGGCGACTCAGAATAGGTTGGATGGATTGGACCTATTTTGGGGGCTTTACAATAAGTCCATTATCTTTAACTGTTTTGAAGAACGATTTCAAATGTTTTATGTGTTCTTCAATAGAATTGGAAAAAATGAGAATATCATCGATGTAAACAACAACAAAATGACTGAAAGGGTTCAAAATGTCATTGAGGATATTCTGGAATTCACTTGGAGCATTATTTAAGCCGAAGGCTTGAACATTCCATTCGTAATGACCAAATGGAGTGGTGAAGGCTGTTTTGTACATGTCATCTGGGTGGATAGAAACTTGCCAGAAACTAGATTTGAGGTCAAATTTACTGAAGATAGTGGCATTACTCAATCGGTTAATGAGGTCATCTTTATTAGGCAGGGGGTACCTAATCCATTCTAAGACCTTATTTAATGGTTTGTGATTGATAACTAAATGGGGAACACCTCTTTCCTTTTCTGCTTCGTTGTTAACATAAAAGGCTGGACATGATCATGGGGATTTACTAGGTTTAATTAATCATTTATTAAGGATATCGTTGATTTCTTTTTTACATAACTCCATTTGTTCATGATTCATTTGTATGGGCCTGACCTTCATAGGAATCAAATGTTCTTTGAATTCCTTAGCTTAAAGAAGCCTTACAACATGCTTTTCCGATGCCAAAAGGCATTAGAAGAATCAGAACAAAGATTGTCCATTAAATAAGTTTTTAAATCTTCAATTTTTTCTTGGACTTCTTTATGTTGAAGTTGCTCTTCAATTCGTTTGTACTTAATCTCTTCCTTTAAGAAATTCAAATGGGTGGATTTACAATTTAATAAATTTAAAGATTTGGAAATAGATTCATCTTGAATAAATTTTAAATCTCTTTCTTTTGGTTTAATAAGGAATTTGAATGTTATTCTTTTTCCTAAGTGTTTACAACTTAACCCATCATTACTGGTAGTAAAAGGGTACAATAAATATATAAATGGTAAACCTAAAATTATCTTATCGGTAAGATTGCGGATTAAAACAAATGATGTTTTAAAACACATATTATCTTGACAGGTATGAACTTTAGGCAATTTATATTTTATTTCCATTTGACTACCATTAGCTGAGTTTAATTTTTCATTAGTTTTTTTATAATACTTTGTAGGGATTAAACCTTCTTGAATACAATTTAAATCAGCACCCGTATCAACTAAGGTGGGAAGTTGTATTGAAAAAGTTTTATCAATAACCAAGTTAATGGAAATATACCATTTTTGAATGGTAATATCTCTAACTCTTTTAAGAGAAAGACCTTGGACAAAAAGATCTGCCTCTTCTTTAGTTCCTGAAGATTCTGGCTCATCGTGATCTTCATCACTAGAGGAGGAATCATGAACCCGAAGATCAGATTTCTTGTCTTCAATTTCTTTTCTTAGATTAGAAACATCTAACTTTAAATTAGAGATTTCTCTTTTAAGTTTATTAACTTCTTGATTTAATTCTGGAAAGGTAACTTCTTTAACTGGTGTTTTAAATCTTTCGAGGATTTTATTAAGGTTAAATATTGATTTTTCTTTATCTTTAATAATCTTGTCATTAACCCTAGCATCCTTAGTTAATAAATCTTTTAGCTGTTTAGTATATTGAGCCTTAAGCTCAGGGTCAGAAATTTTACTAATTAGGTTAATTAACAAATTATTACTATTACTATTATTATAATTATAATTATAATAACAATTATTATTACTATTATTATTATTATTATTATTAGTATTATTATAATAATATCTATTATTATTAGAAGTAGTACTATTATAATTATTATTAGTACTATTATTATTATTATTTGTTTGTGTGTGTGAAGAAGAGATGAGAGAGATTTTGTGTGAACATGAGAGAGAGTAGGATGTAGGGGTAAATTTAATTTGGGCGGGAAGAAATATGAGTCTTTAGATTAAGTTGGAAAAATTAAGTTAGAATGAATCTGAACCGTCCTTGTGCTATGTCAAATGAAAAATTCAAAATGGGTTCTGTTTTATTATATATATTTTGCAGATAATAGCAGAAAACATAGACACGTGTTCTTTTCTTACCATAGACCCTTCGTTCCTTTTTAAATCATTTTTCAAATTTATGAATTTTATTCTTTGAAAGAGGGCATTGAATGACTCATTTCGATTAGAAATGGAATAGAATGAATCATTCAACTTTTCATTTTATTCCCTTCTCAGAATGTAATGACTTAAGAAATATACTGAGAATAAAAATAGAATGATTATTCTTATTTTTATGTTTGGTTTGTCTATTCATTTTTTCATAAATAAAATTATTATTTTATTTTTGTTTTGTTTATTTGAAGTACATTATGAATGGAAAGTGAAATTATCTTTTTCGCTTTTTATATACCACAAACTTATAAAATGAATGAAAAATTGAAGCGAATGAATTATATTAAATATTTACGTAATGTTATTATTTTTGTGATTCCCTCACATTTTTGTCTTGCAATTAAATTATTTTCTAAAATTGCTCAACACTTGTGGTAAACATGAGTTCACTAGTTGTCCTTTTCTTTTCTTTTCTTTTTTCAATAAAAAACGCACGGGGATAAATAAAAAATAATAATATTTGGAACGGTTATATTAATTTTAAAGTATCTTAAATTTAATTTTAAAAAGTTAATATTAATCTTGTTGGGTCATGATATTTTCTCTCGTTTACGTAGGGTATATTGAAACTTCTTTTTAATTAATCTATTGGGCCTTTATTATTGAATCCTCAAGTGAAAGTCTTTTGGTTTCATTATCTTATTATTTTCATTTGGACTTATAAGACCGGATTCATTCCAATTGGATCGATCCTTTGGACATTTTAATATCTATTATTTTGACTGCATGATGATGAAAAAAGCATGATGGTTGACTAGAGAACACCGCCATGCATTAATGTTGATGGGATTATAACCTACGTACGGTGGAAACAAAGACCAAAAAAGCGTTGGATAAACTACATGCGATCGGTGGAACCCATCGATCGGTGTGTGTCGGGTAATAGTGGGTGGCACTTTAATCCGTGAAGGAGGATATAGCTTATGAAGGAAGTCATCACGAAGAGAATGACGTTCTCATACACTTATTCATTCATAATCGGATATACAAGAAAAAAAGGGGAATTATTATTCTCTCTTTCTCAATACACTAAAAGCGATATAGCTTTCCATTTTGATAAACCTTGTGAACACGCGTTCTTCGACTCTCACGCCTGAGCTATCCCGTGGAATGAATCGAAAGCTTGTGGTGTTTATCGTGTTTCTTCGTATGCGAGGATCGAGCGTCTTACGTGATTGGGACGTGACAAAAAATCTTGGCGTTAACAAATCTTATAATTATGAACATATAGAATATAGTATTTTTAAAAATAAAATAAAATAAAACACTTTATGAATGAATTCTAATTTCTTATCTCGATAACTATTTTTTTGGTTGAAACTGTATCACATTTTAAAATAAAAAATATATATTTACTCTTTTTTTCTCTCCCTTTTTATCCCTATATTTCTCATATCTTTTTGCATTCATGTTTTTTAGGTTTTACTTTAATTTTATTTTATTTTAATTGCACACAGTGCCACATAAACTAGTTATCTATAATCCCATATTCTCATGTATCTGTGATACATACTTTTATTGATTTATAAAATTAATTAATTATAAATATAATGTGTATGATCAGACAAACAGAGAACAGTAACATAAATAAATTATACTCTTTTTGTTTTAAAAAATGATTTATTAAAATTTTAAAGTCAAATCATTTTAAAACTTAAAATTAATATAGTTCATTTAACTAGATAAATATTGTAATTAGTGATTATAATTAGTAGGTATGGAATTTGAGCTTGTTTTATTGGGGAGAAAAAGAAATAAAATAATTAGACCCTGGTACTGCTACGAGGGAGGATTAAGGAATGCAGTTGAAATAACTCTTTTTTCTGTCTTCAGCTTGCACCTACAACAGATTTGTGTCTAGGAATGAAATAAACCCAAATATTTGGAAAGTAATGAAAAATAATTTTTAAATTTGAAAGTGAATAACTAAAGGAATAAAATGAATAGTAATTCTAATTGACTAAATAAATATGTTTTAAATCATTCCATTCTCAACCTCCATTCCATTCTCACCAACCAAGCACAACATTAGTATTAGTTTTGAGCCACCAAGACGTGTGGCTGCTTCTAAGAAGTGCTTTTAGCATTAGATTGTCGGAGCACGTGGCGCTTACAAATACATCCATCGGAACACGTGGTGCCTCATATATGCGCCTTGTCAAGTCTAGGAATGTGGGTTCTAGAAGCATTGGGCTTGAGTTGTGGCAATTAGGTCAATACTACTGGTTACATGTTGCATATTTTGATTTGGTGATGATGATGAGATAATGTATATTTGTAACTAGTAAGTTTTGTAAAATTCTTAGAATGAAATTGATGTACAAGAACTTAGAATAAAATATCAAACTTGTTAGGTTGATCTATTGAATTGAACGAATGTATAGTCGATAGGACTTATTCGATCTTATAGGTAAATTAAACAATTGTAAATTTACTCTGAGAAATCGTAAAGTTTTTTTAAGATCGCTGAGTCAGCCAACCTATCGTAGTGCATTCAGTCCAAGATCGCAGAATCTGCAGAAGAATTGTAAAGTTAAATCAAGATCGCAAAGTCTGTAGAAGAATCATAGAGTTTGCCAAAAGATTGTAAAGTTTTGACAAAGATCGTACTGCATATCAAGAATCGTAGAGAAAATCATAGAGCTTAAAGAATTGTAGAGTCAGTTCTGATAGACACTCTACGATCATTATGGAAGTCTATGATCAGAAAAATCGTAGAGTATTTCAGAACTGACATTAAGAAGACTTGTAGAGTGAAGATTTTGAGATGGTTGTTGATCATCCCAAGTTCAAAATGAAGATAAGATTAATATGTGTCTAACAGTTAGTTTGACGATGTGACATCACCAAAGTGGTTGTTGCTGAAACAGTCTGATGTGACATATCAGAGCCGAAAGTAAGCTGACACGTTCATCCTAAAAGTCAACATCAGAGATCTTCTAGGATCAGTGTGACACCCCCAAATCTGGGTACTTTAATTCCACGGGATTTGGTGTTCACTGTACAAATATCATCTATCTATCTACCCATAATAAATGCAAACCAAGCAATAGATAGAAATAAAATCTTCCCCTTAAGGGTTACAACATCCGAATAATACAATCCCAGGTTAAGCTAACCTTAAACATCTGTGCGGAAACATAAACAATAAGTCTTAAACAACATCAAGTCTTAACACATAAATTCAACATCTCATAAATACAAGTCTTCAACATTTGCTAATCTTGCCCTTGCCCTTACTAGTAGAAGGCTCATCGGTTCTTTCGTTCTTAACTGCAATGTTATTATTAAGCAAGAGTGAGCATAATTGCCCACAAATAAAATAATGAAATGACAATGTATAATAACATGCGAGGGAATCAAAGACTTCTGAAATAAAAGCTCAACTTTTGAATCAAGAATGAATAACAAGAATCAAAAGATTTCTGAGGGTCACAAGACCTTGAACTATGTCCTAGGTTATCAAGGGTTATACTTGAAACCTTTAACGATCGTAAGACTATGAACCTTTCTACTGCATGTCTTAGGGGATCACCCCTTAGTACCATCACATGCACAATATCTTAACGCTAACGCATAAGTAAATTCCTTGCGGTTGTTCATCTCGGTTTGACATTCGAGTCCGCACTCAAAGGAAGTTTGGTTTGGATAATTCAATAAGGGTTACGAAATTTAGAACGTTCATCAACTATGGACTAGTCGAATCAATAAGGTTCACTAGTCTAACAAGGTTCAACAATAATGATATTCAAATTGAATAATAATCTCAAGAAGTATACAACAGAACAAATATTGTATAGCAGTTTCATATTTTGAAAGGATAATAAATCTTTAATATAACAGTTCGAACTTGAATAATAGTAATGAGGATTTACTCAATGTAAATAATAAACTTGAACAATGATAACAAGTAGGGGTAGGAAACTTACCTCGTGCGTAGATTACACTTTAACTAAACTCGTTCTTTGATTTAAATCCTACATATCAATTACGTTCACAATACCAGTCAATTTACAACGTACTAAACAACATAAGTTTATTCTTTTGTCTAACTCGAATTCATGACTATACTTAGTCAAATTACCATACTTGTTTTCATATAATATTATACTACAAGAACAACAAGTTAATTACATAATCAACGATTCAATCAACATGTAATTGTCTTCTTGACTTGGTAAAAATTCATTTTAATATCTCATTATATGTCTAATAAATTTTTATGTTCATTAGACTAGATTACTAACACATTTCAATACTTGAATTTTGGAAAAATGCATTTTCTGGACGATACGCTAAGTGGTATTTTGCGCCTCACTTTTGTCTTGGTTTTGGCATTTATATGCAGTCATTGCATTACTATGACTTGGTACTTATGCCTGCGTTACATGGGACATCAATTGAGTTGGTGCCACCGTACACACTCTCAAAATTTGATTCCCAGTTCGCGAAGAACACAGAGTTCAGCGAATTAAACACTACATGATCATTAATTCTCCAAATTAAACATACCCACATGTTAGAATTCATATATAATCGATACCCAACATTTATAGAGTGATTTTAACCCAATAAAACACATAATCACAGAATTAAATTATGCAAATTGTACTGTTCTTGATGTTCTTGAAGGTTTTTGAACAAGAACATAGAATTTAATACTACGGATTCGTTATAAGACCAAATCCAACGATTCGAGTTTCGTTTTGTTCGTTTTAGCATACATAATCATATACAAGTATAAATTTTATAAAACCATTTATGGTTGACATATTAAAGTTACGTATAAGGCCATATGGCCATAACCCAAACTCTATAATTTTGCATTAATCATATACGACATGTTTTCATGAATTTGATGATATGGTTTACATAATATATATAATTAAATACGATGTGTTATGTCATAACACATACACAACCCATAATCATATTACTCCTATTCCAATTACAGAGGTTTAAACCAAAAACTTTAAAACCTATATATATGAAACTTAATGACGTAAAATAGAAATTGGGAAGGAAGAGATTACCCTGTAGAGTATAAATTAGTAGGCTTAGATTCCTCACTCTCAATCTCCTTCACAAACTCACAATTTCTCTCTGAAAGTTTTATCTCTGTGATAATTTTCTAGACTTAGAATAATAAGAAAAGAAAGGAAAAAGGGAATACGTAAAATAAATAAGCACTGACGCGCATGTTGGAGGTCAGTTACCTAACATGGGTAACTGCTCCCAACCTCCCTTAGTGCCATGTTTGTCTAGCTAGAATAGGTTTCAAAAATCATTTAATTTAATAAAGCTTTATCATATAGTTTATTTAATGTCGTACTCCTTAATAAAATAAATCAATATCTTATTTAATTTATTTTAAATAACATATAGTAATTTCTCATTAATTCACATAGTCACATACTTAAATTTCTCCTTTAATAATAATGTCAAATTATTAAATCTCTAATTAATAAATAAATTAATTAAAATAACATTAGGCTTATTAAGTATTTCTTTTAATACAATAAGCTCACATAATTACATAAATCGAATAATAAAATTCTCCACGTTAATTTAATAAATGTAACACATATAATTAAATTAATCTATCACAACTTCATCAATTAATCATTTAATCTATTAATTAAATCATCAAAAATATTTATTTAATTCAATAAATATTAAGATTAAATTACAAAAATCCCGTTCGTCACAATCAGGCCATTTAATGAAACAACGACAAATTTCCAACGAGAAAATCTCAAGGTCTTCTATAAAAGGATACAAAGATTCAATCCAAGAGTATGAATCACAAATTATAATTTGAATCGATGCTCAAGTCTTACAAAGCTCTACTCTATGAAATACAAGAACATCTTGTTCTGCCACTAAGTCTTCAAAAGTTGTGTCTTAACGCCACTTAGTAGCACCTCAACAAATCACTTCATCTCTCAGTGATCTGATCTTAGTGGCCTATTGTTACAAAGTCTAAGTGACTTAAAGAGTTCTAAGTGAACTGGTCTTAGTGACTCTCCTATTTTAGTGACAGTTGCCAAGTCTGAGCAACTTGAAGGAATCTTAGTGATTCAGTGTTGTAATAGATCTTAGTGATCTAATCTTATTGATCGCCCCAACATCCATAGTGGATTCCCTACTCGAGGAGTAGAAGAGTGGATTAGGAGTTATTTGTGCTCCGAAACTCTTAAAATTCTCTTGTCTCATTTACTTTCCTACATTTATATTTCTGTATTTATCTTTTATTTGTTTGTGACTTAATTCCACAGCTGAACTAAATTCAGAGATGAGATTTCATTAAATCTTTGAAGGGGTTTTTCAAACTAATATTTCGTTGTGCAAAATTAAATTAACTCTAATAATTTAATATGGTTATACTTCCTTAAAAGAAAAAGTTTTAAAGGATCTATTCTACCCCCTTCTAAATCTCCAAGTGTCTTAGGGAAACAATAAGTGGTATCAGAGAATTTTCTCAAAATCTGAGCTTAAATCGCTTGACTAGATCAATGGAAAAATAAAACCAGTTCTGAGTTTGGTGGTGGAAACAAGCCACCCCTTTGCAATAAAGATAAATTTGGTAATAGGAAGGTTCGTATGCAGGCCTACATGGATGTTATCGATAAATATTTGTTTGATACAATTATCAGTGGTCCTTACAAATCAACAAAGCTCACTCTAACGGTAGATGATCCGAACAAAGTGGTTTTGAAGGAAAGTGCACGATGGACATACATGGAGAAAAAGTTAGTGCAGCTGGACAAGAAGGCCAAGAATATTTTGTTCATAGCTCTAGAGATGACATATTTGAGAACATCGTCAACTGCATAACAACCGTGGAAGTCTAGGAAGCTTGTTGGTTATGCACAAAAGCACATAAGAAGTTAAGAAGAACAAGCAGTTCATGTTAGCCCAGTAATATGAGATGTTCTCAGACGTTCCTGGAGAGAACATAACCGCCACTTATGAGAGATTCAATGTGCTTCTCAAAGTCTTAAATTCATTTGGCCAACAAATTTATGAATATAGCGCCAAATTTGATTTTTTTTGCTTGAAAAATTACAGTTATGAACTTCAGTTATAACTCACTTACCGAATCATGAGTAGTGTCTTTGCAGATTATGAACTTGCCCATAATTTCAGCAATGAACTCATACTCTTGAGGAAATTCCTTTTTCTTCAGCCCTTTTAGATTTGGGTTCTTCTTATGGCCCATCGATTTCAGTCTTTCTTTGAAATCAATTTCATTCAGCAAAGTGAGACATTTGTTCTAAAAACCCAAACAAGCATTGATTTCTGCAACTCCCATCTAAAGTTTAACTTGTAAGACCCCAACTTTTATGAATAAAAATGAATTTTTCTATAAATATCATTTTTGAATATTATGGAATGAATTTGATATTATGTTATAGTTGTGGGTAATATTTATAAATTTTGCAAAATCATGAAGTTGTTATATAATATTCGATTGGTGGGAATATTCATTTTAACGAGGGAATATTCATGCGATGGCACAATCATTAGTGGACCCTATGAATGGAATTATTGTTTGATTGAGAAAACGACAAAAATATTTTTTATGAATATAACGGCGGAAGTTTACATTAAAATTGTTGAACTACTCGGTAGTAAAAGTACAAAGAATATGTCTGGCGTGGTTGTATAGTAGCACACGGTATTGATTATTGATGCTTACGTGAGAAGTCACTCAGCTTTGTTCAATTATTGCTATAGTAATTGTTGAAAATTTTGCATATTATTTGGATTCCCATATACCCATTTTTCAAAATAATCGGTAGAAAGTTATAAAGTATATATATATATATATATATATATATATATATATATATATTATTGTGTGTGAGTGGGTGGATTAATGTTGGTGTGTCAGTGGAATAATGTGGGTGTGGTGTCCCGTGAAGTGTGAAATGTCTACATAATTATTTGAATAATTTGTTTACTTTTTGCTTATATCATACAAAGTTACAAAAAGGTGCAAAGTTTTTCAATTATGATAGTTGTACTGATTGCTTTAAACAGAAGCTCATGGCCATATTTTGAAAAGACTGGAAGGTTGCGTAGCTTATCTCTAGTGTCAAGACAAGTTGAGAAAATGTTTTGGTGCTTGTAAAATTAAGTCGTGTTCAGTATTATATATATCACGGGTACTGATAATATATATATATATATATATATATATATTATATAAGTTTTGTTTTATTAGACTATAAATAGAATATATTATATTTTATTTAAAAGATTTTGCTTTAAATATGGACCGTCCGATTAAAAGTAAATCAATCTGACCGCTTATGAATTAGTTACTATGCGGTCCATTCTTCATAAATAGAAGCTCATTCCTTCATTATTTCTTACGAATTCACTAAAACTCTGAGAGAAATTATAGAAAGCGTGAAAAGTATTACTGCTGCGTCTCTACTCTTATATCCAGATTTCTTTTTACGATAAGGGTTATTATTTCTTTTGTATTCATGAAGAGAACTTCAGTTATTCCATTATTTATTATTCGGTTGGAATAACTCAGTATCACGGGAGCTACCTATGCTTGGTAATATTCTTACATTATTCCTTTCGTTATTATTACATTGGAATATTACATGCATGCGTTTTCTGTACGGACTGATTCTGACTTTATTATTCATTGGAATATCCTCGTGCATGCGTTTTCTGCCGGACTGATTAAAATCTTTATTATTACTGTTGGAATATCATGTATACATGCATTTTACACCTGACACTGTTCCGTTAATTATTATTCTGTTGGAATAACTTTGCATGTGCGGCCTATCGCGTGCCCGGTGATTTCTTTTGTTATTCCATTCCTTATTATTCTCGATTGATTAAAGTTTTGACTTCTATACTCCATGAAATTAGTGGAATATCCTTGATATTTAAGCTTCATCTAAAGTATCTTTTCATGGAAATATTCTTGAGCATTCTTGAATTTTACTCTACAAAGCGGTATCATGTTGACAATTTGGGCGTTATTGGTTCTGGATAAATTAATTCTTGAACTTGTTTTATTGAATTCTTATATTATTGTCATCATCCTCATGTTTATATTTTGTTGAAAGTCATCTGTGGCCTATAGGGCATAGATGGACTTGGTATGATTATGACCAGGGATTATTCGGTGTAATCATGACCGTAATGTTATAAATGATGTGGAAAAAGTCCTTTTGGCCGTAGTACATTGATTGACAGTTGTTGGAATGATCATGACCATTGATGAATACACCAATGTCCTTGGCCCGTAGTGCATGGATAATTTGTGGTCGTGATACTAAAGAATATCCTTGGCCGTAGTGCAGGGGTGATTCGATGATGTGGATTATTTATTAAGCTGAGTCTAAGCGATAAAAGTGATGAAAAACCTTTTAAATCATAAAAGATAGTAAATTTTATTCTCTACTTGACTCTTTTAATGGATTGCTTGTTCCACTGTAGTTAAACTTGATGTTTGTTATATTGTATCAGTTTAACACGGTTTAAGGCTAATGATAATTTATTCTGTATTATCTTAGTCATAATATTTCTTCTTGGGCTAGTTGAGCTCACTGCTTTCTTTCATTCTCTTGAGGAAATGAGAGCGTAGGGGAACGAGTCGAGAAGCAGTGATGGTCCGGATGATAGTATTAGCTAGTAGTCCTCACTATTACATTAAATAGTGTGACAATAAATGTAATGAGGACTCATTACGAGAGTGGATATTGTCTGAAGACAGTATTTGTATTTAAACTCACAGCTCTCTTGTTGTATAATTAAGATTGTATTTATATTCTGTACCATGTATTTGACGACTCAGAATAGGTGATGTATACCTATTTTGGGGGCGTCAAATAAATCCTTTGACCTTGTTGGTCAAAACATTATTTCTGAACACAACATTGAGATAAAATTCCTTGATGAGGTCTGTGTAGATCTTGGTACCGAAATTTAAACACTTAGAGAACTTAACCAGTTCAATGAGTTTGAGAATGTCTCTGATTTTTTTTTTTTGAGTAACAAACTAATCAGAGCATAGTTGAATATCGGTCATAATTTGGAAGTTTACCATTTCAATAGAATTAATCTGGAAAAATTTGCACAAGTGTTTAAGTTTTCTAATGATTTTGAGAACTAGGGTTCAGAAGCTTTTGAAAATTTGAGAACTCTAAGACTCAAATTTCAAAATGAAAGCATAAAGGTCAGAAATAGAATTTGAAAATATTTTATATAACTTCCCTCTAATTTTGTGAAGTGGAATACGTGTCAAGATATGATAGGTTGTATGTCGTTTTAGTTCTGGAATTTTACAACTGTGAAGTAGTAACTTTATTTTCCACTTGCTCTTCTGAATATGAGCGATAAACGCCTTTTTATTTTGACCGCCTTTAAATTTACCCTTCTTAGAGTGCCTCTTTCCATTCTACGATAAACTTTCGGCTTTTCTAACTACTTCCTCTTTACAATTGTTGATTACAGAACTAGGAATAGTTCCTAAGTCTCATCTTGAATCTAAACATGTGTTGTGGCACTTTCATTTGATTATAGGAATCATTAAAAGATGGAAAATCACTATAGAGATAGTGGACTCTCAAGAACAACATTACATATCCATTAACTAAAGCTTATCCAACAGCAGGATAATCGTCACTTAGAGAAGAAGAGTATGAGATACCATGACGATTGGCTTTTTAGTGCAAGTGGGAGATTGAAAGTAGTATGCACACAAGCCCGATTATGTTTGATGATAAAGCATATACTTTGTAACAATCTTATTCATTTATTAATAAAAAGTATTAATTTATTAAAGGCTTTTAATTATCTACATGATGCTGCTTTATAATATGTGATAAACCCATAGTTTTAAGCATTGCTTTTAGAATAATGATGATGATCATTCTAATGAGATATAAATTTTTAGAAAGCTTAAAACTAAAATAGTTCCCAATCGTTGAATTACTAAATAGGGGATTAGTGAATCCGGATAGATTGGTACATATGTTGCTTGCTCATTGGATGAGGATGATTGATCTCATGATCATTTGTGTGGAGAAACTAAAGCAAATATGTAGGTGCTTATTAGAGAATAAGTTCATTTGAACGCTCGCTAAGGAATACCTAATGGAGTTTTACTTGTGCATCAATAGGAATTCTGTAGTGATAGTAATCTGAAGTGATCCTTGGACTTGAGATCATCATAGTATCTTGTGTATGATGAGTTATAATTTGACTTATTCCTTAAGACCCTTAGGGTATATCAAAGGGTATGCTTGGGTATAATAAGTTGTACATGGAGATAATGTATGATTAATAAAGAATCTACAGCTTCTAGTAAAAGAAGAGAAATATCCTATGTGATTCGATAAATGACAACCTAGTAGTCCTTGGCGCGCGAATGAAATTAGAAAGGAGTTTCTAATTTGCATTATTTGGAGTTAATGCATTTAAGAGTCGAAATACATATAATTAAATAAAATAAGACTTGACAGTAATTTCATGTCTTATACTTAATTGGGACATTATATGGTGGAAGGATTGAATTGTTTGGTAACTATTTACTCAAATGTTCTTTTATGATTAATGTTGAAATCTATATTATCTGAAAAGTCATTAATCGCTAGGGAGGCTTATCCCTATTGTAGAATAAATATTATTTATTTAAATAAATTAATAAATTATTAATTTATTTAAATAAGATTAAATTATTCTAATTGATTTATTCACAACCTAGGTTTAATATGGAGAACCTAAAGGGTCACACTATAAAAGGAAGAATAATTATTTAAGAATTTAATGACATAATCATAATAATAAGTTAAATACATTTAATTTAATCTATGGTGATAGAATAAATTAAATAGCTTAATATTATTATTTAATATGTTGAAAATATTAAATATAAATTAATAAAAGGAGTCTTATTATTATTATTACTATTATTATTATTTAATTCCTAAAGGAGTTTGTGAATTAATTAATAAAAGTACTCTCATATATTCCTAATAAGATTAAGATGTTAAATTAATTAAAAGTGTTTAATTAAATATCTCTAATAAGATTAGGGAGCTTAATTAATTAAAGGAATTTAATTAATTAAAATAAAATCAAATTCTTTAATTGTTAAGGAGGGTTGCCCACATCTATAAATAAGAGGAGTCTTATTATGGGTGATAGTGGTTGTTGTTGACTTTTTCACAACAGACGTAATTCCAATAGTTGAGATAGTACACCCTTTTCTATGAGAGATAGAAAAACTAGGGTTTTGCCAAATACCCTTCTTCTTGAATATTTATTCTTCCTTGGTGGATCACCTCTAGAGACCAAACACTTGGGTGGCTAACGTTGATCAAAGAAAAGAACCAAATCCGGTGAATTCAAGTTGAACGCGAAAAAGATTGGATGTGAACTTGTACCTGAGAGAGCTTGAATCTTCAAGGGTATAATTCTTGTTCTTCATATCTTTTCGTTTAATTAATAATTGTGCATAAAGGATGATTCGGGTATATAGTTTGTAAAAATTTTAAACTCTAATTTTTCATGCTTCCGTTTAATTTGTGCAATTTGATTGCGTTCATAAATATTACAAACCTAACAGTGGCATCAGAGCCAAATCTTTATGCGAATTATTAATTATTTTTATTTGATATGTATATTGATATGTGTTTAGAATAATTTTATTAGGCATAATTTATTGTATAAATTTTTTAAAAAAAATCGCGAATTCGCTACGCCTGAAATCTTAATCACGTGAACCATTCATTGCAGGATATTCAGGTACTTTAGTATGATCACTTAAGTCACTTAAGTCACATGCTTGGTTAATGATATATATTTATATTATTCTTAATAATTTTATAATTAAAATAAAAAGTTTATTTTAATCTTAGAATAAAAATTTTATTTTAATCTTAAAATTGGATTTCATGCTAACTAATTAGAGTTTGAATTGGATTTCATGATAACTAATTGGAGTTGAAAAATAATTCCATGTTTCCCTAAGTAAAGGAGTTTATTTAGATATGGAATAAGATTTCATATTATTCAAAATAAAGGAGTTTATTTGTGAATAGGAAAAAAAATATGTGTTTTCTTTAATAAAGGAGTTTTTTTTATTTGGAATTGGATTCCATAATTAATTAAAATAAATGAGTTTATTTTGATTAAAGAATTTGATTAAAATAAAATAGTTTATTTTATTCAAAATTGGATAAATTAAAATAAAAGAGGTTTATTTTGATTTAAATTTGGATTAAAATAAAAGAGTTTATTTTAATTCAAAATTAAATTTTATACTAACTAATTTTGCCCATTAAATGATATCAATATATATATTGAATGTTTATTATTTATGAGATGAATATATTTATTGATTCATATGGTATGTGTATGATAATAAATGAGATTGATTATGGACTATTGACCAATGTGATTGGATTTTATTTTAGATGGATGCATGAATGTATGGATTTTATTAAATGGGATCTGCGTACCTCGTCTTACCTAATTTTTCTTAATATAAATTTTATCCTCCTCCTATGTACTTCTCCTTGACTACTGATTAAGGTTTCTATTTATTTTAAATAGTTTTGTAATATGAATAGTTAGAATTAATTTTGAAGAATTGGAGATCAAGGAGCATGGAGCGCTTGAAGACTCGTTTATAATGGAGCTCGGGTTTAAATGTAATAGTTATATTTAAATATTAATTCTTGCACCCCTAGGGTTTGACCTTTTGGTTAACTTGGTGGCTCTAATGAACCAAACTAGAATAAAAGTCCATAATCAATCCGAGTAGAATATAGTATTCTATATGTGCATGCTTATACTATATATATATATATATATATATATATTATATATTATGCAAACACGTTTCGCATGTTAATTAATATGACGCGTATTTTATATATATATATATATATGTGCATGCGCGCTAAACAAGATGAGATAAATTAATAACAAACCCCTCAACTTTTTATATTAAGTTTTAGCGTTCAAAGATATTTGGAATATCGAATGTCGCCTTCCAGCATGATAGAAACAATAGAGTATTGAATATTTAATATGAGTTTGTTGTGCACACACAAGGCAAGTATTAAATATTTAAGATGTTGTTTTATTACATATGATATTTATAAGGAATTGAACATTCTTTGCTTTGTTGTTGCACACACAAATATAGTTTTCTCTTCACTTATATTACTGGGTCTGACTTAACTTAAATCATTTTAGTTCGGATGTGCACACACTTGGCCATTATGATTTAAGAGGCAAAATACAAGGAGTTCCATAGTTGATGTAATTGACAAGAGTTGTCTACCTATTTATTTATATATAGTTTATTGTGCACAAACAAGGCTATATACATTTAAAATGGGATCCTTATTCTCACTAGCAAATCTTTAATTAGATTTTGTCGAACTATATAAGTGAGGGTAATATAGTTTGATGAAAATAGTGGGAGATACCAATTTAAAACAAGACCTAAATTATTTTGGTAATTAATAAAAGAATGTATGCTAAAATGTTGTTAAGAACAAATTCATTTACAGAATTTTACAATGTCTAAATTACTATTAGTGCGTAGCATATTAGATGTTAAATTAACCTGACCGAATTAAACGAATTGGTTAAGGAATTTGAGAATAGTTCTCATGGCTGAAAAGCTATCTTATGTCCTTAATACGCCTATCCCTGCAAGGGTTGCAGACAATGCCTCTGAGGAAGATATTGCTACTTTTAGAAAGTGGCAAGATGATACACAGTTGGCTCAATGCATCATGCTCGCATCCATGAATAACAAGCTTCAGCGTCAGCATGAAACTGTGGATGCTCCTATTATATTCCTGCACATCAAGTAGTTGATGGTGAGGAAAGTAGGACTGAAAGATATCAGATATCTAAGGAGTTCTTTCGATCTAGAATGACTGAAGGCACTACAGTACAGACACAATCAATTTGATTGAACAGTTAGGATAATTGGTTTTGTAATGGCTGGAGAGTTGAGCCAAGATTTGATCTCGCACTCATTCCCGGACTCTTTTCACAATTTTTGTGAATTGTTCATATGAACATGCTAGATATCAGCCTCGCTGATTTGCTTAACATGTTGAAAAATGTTGAGAGTCACTTTCCAACCAAGAAAGACCATATCTTACTGGTAGGGGCCAAAGGATCTTCTGAAAAGAAGAACGATTCAAAGAAGGTAAATAGAAAGGCAAAAACAAAGGATAATAAGAACAAAACTGATACGGATAGCAAAGGAGTTTGTTTCCACTCCAATAAACCTGGACACTTGAATGAAACTGCAAGAAGCATCTTGCAGAGGCTAACCAGAAGAAGCTTAATGAAGTTTCGGTTACAAATACAATTTTATTCATAATTTAAAATAAATTTTTTTTAAGTCAAGGTTTTACTTGGGTATTGGATACCGACTTTGGTTATCAAAAATATAGATTTATGAAGGAACCAAGCAGAAGTAGAAAGCTAAACAAAGATAAGTAATCATATGTGTGGGAAATGAAGCAAATGTTGCTACATTAGCCATAGAAACTTATAGTTTAGCTATGCCTACGGGCAAATCTATTAAGTCAATAAGTTGTTATTGTATTCCAGTTTTTGTTATAAACATTATTTTCATTTTGTTGTTGGACAATGAAATCTTTGGTATTATATTTAAGAACAATTGTTGTTCTATTTATAATAATAATATTTTTTTATAGAACTGGAATATTACTTAATGGATTTTGTATACTAGATTTATGTGAAAATAATTTTGTAAATTGAACAAAGTAGTATAAGAAAAGGAGATGATCATTCAAATAGTTGAATGTGTGTATTTGTTGAAATACAAGTTTGAATTATTTGAAAGGTTCAAATAATTCAGAAGTGAAACAAATTGGCAAAGTATTAAGATTATTTGATTAGATCAAGGAATAAATACTTGTGCAATAAGTTTCTAGATCATCTCAAATGGTTTTCTCACAATGGACGCCTCCTGATATGCAATAATTGATTGATGTATCTGAAAGGAAAAATCATACCTTGTTGGACATGGTACGGTCCATAATGATTTTACCGACATTCCAGTATCCTTCTAGGGTAATGTCCTATAAATGGCTGCATATCTACAGAAAAGGTAACCTCAAAATTCGACCCCAAGACTCTATAAGAGTTATGGACAGGGAGGATTCCTAATCTTAAGTATGTTAAGATAAGGGGTTGTCTAGCTTATGTGAAAAAGGTTTCAAAGGATAAGCTTGGGACAAGATTTGACAAGTACAGATTTGTGGGACATCCTAAAGTAAGTTTAGGGTATATGTTCTATAATTCTACTTAGCAAAAGGTGTTTGTTGCGAAACATGTTACCTTCTAAGATAAAGGTGTTTATCATTAAAGGGGCTAGTGGGAAGATAATAGATCTTGAAGAGTTCAAGAACCACAAAACACTATAAGTAAAATAAGAGGAACCTGTAGATAGACCTATTGTACCACAACAAGATAATCGTAAATGCGGAATAGTCACCGAAGATACCTAGGAGGTATGGATTCATCATAGATGATGATGACGAGGTACACATCATAGAAGATGATGATCCAGTTACATACGATGAGGTAAGAGTTTTAGACACTCAAAGAAATGGATTGAAGCAAGCTTCTCAAATATGGAATATTCTTTTTGATGAGACAATCAAAAGAGTTTGATTTTATCAAAAATAATAATGAACCTAGTGTGTACAAAAGGGTCAGTGGGAGCGTCGTGACATTTCTAGTATTATACGTTGATATATTACGGATAAGGAATGACATACTAATGCTACAATCAATAAAGATAAAGTTTTCTAAACATTCCTCTATGAATAATTTGGAAGAGTATCTTAATTGGGGATACAAATCTATATAGATAGATGCAAGAGGATGCTCGACTTAACCCAATGAACGTATATTCATTTGATGCTAAAGTCTTTTAGCATGGCAAACTCCAAGAGATGTCTCATGTTGATGAGTCATGGAGTGTATCTTTCTTAATAGTCCCCAAAGACTCCAAATAGAGAGATCGCATGAGTAACTATCATGTATGCAATGAAATGTACGAGACCTGATGTTGATCAGTCATATTCTTGAGAAGTTCACTATGAGTCAGTGAAAAATATCTTAAAGTACTTAACCGGCACTAAGGATGTGATCATATTCATGATGAGTCTAAATTAAAACTAGAGGGCTTAATAAACTCAAGTTTTTCAGACATACCAAGACGACAGAAAATCCACTTTAAGGTAAAGTGTTACCTTGAATAGTGGTGCAGTGAATTGGAAAGGTTCCAAACAGGAAAGAGTTGCTGGTTTAGTGATAAAGACAAAGTATATAGTTGTAAATGAAGCTGCAAGTTGATTATTTAGATGAAAAGTTCATTACAGAACTAGGAATAGTTCCTAAGTCTCATCTTGGATCTAAACATGTGTTGTGTCACTTTCACTTGATTATAGGAATCATTGAAAGATGAAAAATCATTATAGAGATAGTGGACTCTCAAGAACAACATTACATATCCATTAACTAAAGCTTATCCAACAACAGGATAATCGTCACTTAGAGAAGAAGGGTATGAGATATCATGACGATTGACTTTAGTGCAAGTGGGAGATTGAAAGTAGTATGCACACAAGCCAATCATGTTTAATGATAAAACATATACTTTGTAACAATCTTATTCATTTATTAATAAAAAGTATTAATTTATTAAAGGCTTTTAATTATCTACATGATGTTGTTTTATAATATGTGATAAACCCATAGTTTTAAGTAATGTTTTTAGAATAATGATGATGATCATTCTAATGAGATCTAAATTCTTAGAAAGCTTAAAACTAAAATAGTTTCCAATCGTTGGATTACTAAATTGGGGATTAGTAAATCCGGATAGATTGGTACATACGTTGCTTGCTCATTGGATGAGGATGATTGATCTCATTATCATTTGTATGGAGACACTAAAGCAAGTATGTAGGTGCTTATTAGAGAATAAGTTCACTGAACGTGGCTCACTAAGGAATACCTAATGGAGTTTTACTTGCACATCAATAGAAATTTCTGTAGTGATAGTAGTACAAGTGATCCTTGGACTTGAGATCATTATAGTATCTTGTATATGATGAGTTATACATTGACTTATTCCTTAAGACCCTTAGGGTATATCAAAGGGTATGCTTGGGTATAATAAGTTGTACATGGAGATAATGTATGATCAATAAAGAATCTACTATTTCTAGAAAAAAGAAGAGAAATATCCTATGTGATTCGATAAATGACAACCCAGTAATCCTTGGCCAAGGCAGAATGAAATTAGAAAGGAGTTTCTAATTTGCATTATTTGGAGTTGTGCATTTCAGAGTCGAAAAACATATAATTAAATAAAATAAGACTTAACAGTAATTCCATGTCTTATATTTAATTGGGACATTGTATGGTAAAAGGATTGAATTGTACGATAACTATTTACTCAAAGGTTCTTTTATGATTAATGTTGAAATCTATATTATCTGGAAAGTCGTTGATCGCTAGGGAGACTTATCCCTATTGTAGAATAAATATTATTTATTTAAATAAATTAATTATTTAATTTATTTATTTAAATAAGATTAGAATTGTTCTAATTGATTTATTTCATAACCGGTTTAATATGGAGAACCTAAAAGGTCACACCATAAAAGGAAGCATAATTATTTAAGAAGATAATGGCATAATCGTAATAATAAGTTAAGTATATTTAATTTAATATACGGTGATAGAATAAATTAAATAGCTTAATATTTATTATTTAATATTTTGGAAATATTAAATATAAATTAATAATAAGTCTTATTATTATTTTTAATTTCTAAAGGAGTTTAGGAATTAATTAATAAAAGTACTCTCAAATATCCTAATAAGATTAGGAGGCTAATTAATTAAAAGAATTTAATTAATTATTTCTAATAAGATTGGGAGCCTAATTAATTAAAAGAATTTAATTAATTAAAATAAAACCCAATTCCTTAATTATTAAGGTGGGTTGCCTACATCTATAAATAAGAGGAGTCTTATTATGGGTGAAGGTGGTTGACGTTTTCATAGAATACGTAATTCCAATAGTTGGGAGAGTACACCTTTTTCTATGAGAGATAAAAAAAACTAGGGTTTTGCCAAACACCCATCTTCTTGAATCTTTCTTCTTCCTTGTTGGATCACCTCTAGAGGCCAAACACTTGGGTGGCTAACATGATCAAAGGAAGGAACCAAACCCGGTGGATTCAAGTTGAACGCGAAAGGATTTGGAGGTGAACTTGTACCTGAGGAAGCTCGAATCTTCAAGGGTATGACTCTTATTCTTTATCTTTTCGTTTAATTAATAATTGTGCATAAAGGATGATCGGGGTATATGATTTGTAAAATTTTAAAACTCTGATTTTTCACGTTTCTGCTTATTTTATGCAATTTGATTGCATTCATGAATATTACAAACCTAACACCTTTTGGGTGAAGAAATATTTGAGGCTTTTATGATCTGTATAGATCTCCACTTTCTCCCCATACAGGTAGTGTCTCCAGATCTTCAATGCAAAAAATCGCATCATTGCTTAACTCTCTAGATCATGAGTAGGATAATTCCTCTCATATTCTTTGAGTTGTCGCGAGGCATAGGCTATGACTTTCCCATGTTGTATGAGAACACATCCTAACCCTTTGCCTGAAGCATCGCTGTAGATAACAAATCCATCCAAACCATATGGTATTGTCAGAACAGGTGCTGAAATGAGTCTCCTCTTAAGCTCTTGGAAACTCTTCTCGCATTTCTCGCTCCGTACAAATTTTGTATCTTCGAGTCAAATTTGAGTTAATCGAGAGCGATTCGAGAAAACCCTTCCACAATTTCTAATAATAACCAATTAAGCCCGTAAAGCTACGTGACTTCTATCACCGACTTTGCTGTTCTCCCAACTTTGTATTGCATCAATCTTCGTGGTCAACAGATACTCCATGTTTTGACACTACGCGCCCAAGAAATGCTACTTTCTCAAGCCAGAACTCGCATTTCTTCAGCTTGGCATATAGCTTGTTTTCACGAAGCCTTTGAATGACCAGTTTCAAATGGCGCTCATGATCTTCACGGCTTTTGGAATAGATGAGGATGTCATCAATAAAGACAACAACGAACTGATCCAAATATTCTTTGAACACACGGTTCATCATATCTATGAAAGCAGCAGGAGCATTAGTCAATCCAAAAGACATGACTAAGAATTCATAATGCCCGTACCGAGTTCTGAAGGTAGTCTTTAGAATATCCTCAGTTTTAATCTTCAGCTGATGATATCCAGAACTAAGAATGATCTTTGAAAAGAATTGTGCTCCTTGCAACTGGTCGAATATGTCATCAATGCGAGGTAGCGGATACCTATTCTTGATAGTGAAATGGTTCAATTCCCGGTAGTCAATACAAAGTCGTATACTCCCGTCTTTCTTCTTTACGAATAAAACAAGAGCATTCCAAGGAGATGTAATAGGACGAATGAAACCTGTAAGACCCCAACTTTCTAATGAATAAAATCAAATTTCCTCTATTTATTATTGTGAATAATAAGGTGTTAATTTGATATAATACTTTGGTTATGGGTGAAATGTGCAAATTTTGCAAAATAAGCAAGTGGTTATAAAATATTCATTTGTCGGGAATATTCGTTTGGTCGTGGAATATTCTTTACCGCTTGAGAATATTAATTTACGACGGCCACACCATTTAGGGGCCCCATAATGTATAACCTGTCGAATGAAGAAAATGACAAAATTGAATAACGACATAGTTATTACTGCTAACACCGTTGAATACTCGGTGGTTAAAATACGATGTCTGGCGCTGGTTGCACAAAGTAGCACGGTTTACACGATATTTTTGAATTATTGATCCTTTCTTAAGAAGGCACTACTCAATAATTGTCACAGTAGTTACTGTTCAATATTTTATTTTATTGATTCAATAATTGCTGCATTGATATTTTTTTTATATTATTGTTGTTTCAATAATCGTCACTGCACAGTATTTTCCATTATTAGATCAATAATTCATATTATTTGAATAATATTATTAGATAGCATTATTGGCAATGTCTAGAAAGTTCTGTCAAGGAGAGGTTTGGTCACCTAATTGCGCGCCAGTAAGGAGAAATCCTTATCGGAAAGCCCCCTCTTTCCTGGGAACAGCTTGGTTGTCATAAATGTGAATCTGTAATATTATTTGTGAATAATTAAATATTGATTCATATGATAAGGAAATATTTATTTGATGTGGATATAAATGATGGATTTATTATGTGGTTATAAATGAAAGAATTAATGTTGAGGTGTTTTATCAGTATTTTATCGGATTGGAGGTATTAAAAATCAAACCAGTATATTTTTGAGATATATTGCGGGAGTTGTAATTTTCAATCCGACCGTTGGATCGTTGTAATTTTTGGATATGTTATACATATATAAGTTGAGTATATGTCCACAAATTTTGAACCGTTAAAAATGAGTGTATGATTTGTTATGAATTTTAAGAGGTGACTGATTCGGAAATTAGGTTATAAATCATTTTGGTGGAAAATTCTAGAATTGGTGGGCCCCACTTTTGGTTGGTGAGAAATGTGCTCAATTGAATTTTAAATGTAGTGGGTGGAAATAGTAGCAGGTAAAGCCATCAGGTTGCAGGTTAAGTCTGCTTCGGCGTGCTAACATTTTCCTATAAATAGAGGGCTAAGTTAGAATTGAAAATCACACTAGAAATAAGTTTTCTCTCTTTCTCTCTCTAGATTATTGAGTGTATTTTGTGAGTATTTAGATACTTTATGAGTTTTTGTTCATCAGTACAAGTTTCCTTCAGCCTTATACCGATATTTCGATCAGAAGTACTAATATTTTGAAGTAAGGGATATTATCTTGTTCTTAAATGATATTTTCTTCAATATCATTATGCCAAAATATTGGTATGAACTTTTTATCAAATTTAGAACTTTTTGTGTCGGGATTACTATTCACGATACTGTCTTTATTCACGATATCTGACACTATTCACCTAAAAAATGAAATTTTCTTCTTTTTGTCCAAGTTTTCTATTATGGTTACTATCTTTGATTGTATCCATATTTTGATCAGTATTTTTTGAACTCTGCTTCAAAATTGGTTATTTCGGAATATTATTGAACTTGAATAAACTGTAGTAAGAATCTTTAGTATTTGATCTTTTATCTCACTAGATTCATTTTCTTTAAAATATTTTTCATCATCCTCAGTCCTAAATGTTGATACAAATGAATATCTTTGGCCTGTAGTGCAAAGATGAATGATTACCTAATGAATATCTTTGGCCCGTAGTGCAAAGATGAACAGGTGTTGAGATGAACATGACCAACTGGTGATACAAATGAATATCTTTGGCCTGTAGTGCAAAGATGAATATTTGATTCAAGATGTATATTGATTGATGTTACAGGGATAAAATATTGATGATGGACTTTTAAATCTTAGAAGATAGTAGAATTCTTTCTCTACTTGACTCTTCTAATGGATTGTTGTTTCCGTTGCAATTGTTGATCTAAAACTTGTTGTCTATTATATTTTATCAGATTTTTCCCTGTTGGAGACTAACGATAATTTGTTGTATATTATCTTAGTCGTAATATTCTTTACTGGGCTAGTTGAGCTCACCCTTTTCTTTTTGTTCCATTGTTCTTCTCGGAATGAGAGAATTTAGCAGGAACTAGCCGGGGTATGGAGTGATGATTCAAGATAGTTGTTAAGCAGTCCTCACTATTTTGTAAAATAGTGTATCAATAATTGTAATGAGGACTCCTTTTGAGTTATTATACTCTCTATTAGAGAATATTTGTATTTAAACTCACAGTATATGTGTTGTCGTATTTTGCACGACAATTGTATTACTGAAGTTGTATTTGTTTTTGTACCATGTATTTGGAGACTCAGAATGGGTTGGATGGAATGGACCTATTTTGGGAGCGTCACAAAATCAATGTCCAACAACTCCTGTAGTTGGACCTTTAACTCCTGAAGTTCAATAGGAGCCATTCGCTATGGGGTTTTAGAAATGGGTTTTGTAACAGGTTCAAGGTCAATAAAGAATTCAACTTCACGTTCCGGGGGTAGACCAAAAAGTTCTTCATGAAATACGTCAGGAAATTCACTAACAACAGAAATATTATTCAAATCTGACGTATTTTTGTTCAAGTCCATGAAATGGGCTAAGAAAGTTTGACATCCGTTTTTCAATAAACGAATAGCTTTATGGCTTGATATGATAATGATTGACTTTAGTGGTTTGGTTGCTTGAATTCGCATAACATGTTGATTAGGAATATGAAAACTAACAACCTTACGAAAATAATCAATTTTGGCATGATGAGTAGTTAACCAATCAATCCTTAAAATCACATCAAATGCAAGTATTTTCAAAGAAATAAGATCGACAGGTAATGTGATGGTACCAACTTGAATCAAGCAAGATTTATAAACCGTAGATGTAATGAAAGTTTCTCCTAACGAAGTTTCAACAGATAAGTCAAAGTTTAATTTCTCCGGAGTCAAGTTCAAACGTTAAGCACAAGCAGGAGAGATAAAAGAATGGGTAGAACTGGTATCTAATAAGGTATAAACTTCGCAAGAGTTTATGATTAGCTTACCCGTAATCACCTCGTTCGATTCCTCGCTTTTTGGGAAGTTACGAAAAAGCGCCTCACTGAACCAATCGATTTTGACTTGTGCGGACAAACCTTTGGTGTCATCATTACCGCTAGAATTGACTTTCGCTATAGGGCATATTCCACCCTCAACTGCTTCTTCGTACTCCTGTTTCATGATCTGAATCATTAATCTTCGATCAATATCAAATTGGGGTTGACCGCAATGTACAGGGTAATTCAAAACTCGATGTTGGGTTCTCTCAATTGCTATCCAAAAAGAGAAATACATATCATCTATTTTAGCCTTTTTGGATCGAACTTCTCTTTCCACAATATCAACGCGTCGTGCGGCTTTTTCCCATGCATCCTTCATTCTCACTCGTTCAGTTATTTCTTCTTTCAGCTGATCCTTGACATTTGAATTCTCATATTCTAACTTTATCATCTTATACTCTGCCAAAGAGTGTTTCTGTTCAAGCATCACATATCGGGTAACACAAGCTTGAATTGTTGCATCCTTTTGCTCCACGACTGCCTGCCATTCTTCAGCCTGCTCTTCTAACTCATGAATATGATTTTATAATTCTATATTTTGATCATAAATTTCTCCTAATAAATCCTCCTCGGGTTCCTTTTCTTCTTCACTCTCTGTTGCTACCTCTGCGACTAACTTGGGTACAACTATTAATTCTTCACTCACCACATGGATATCTCTAATTTCATCTTCGCGTAACATCACATTATCCTGGTTGATGATTAGAGGTGTCTCAACGGTCTCATTCGCCCCATTGTTAACATTTTCAGATGCCATTCTCAAATATTGCCATAAAATAAGGGTTAATTACAGAAATTGACATTCCACATGTTATCCATATATTCTGACCGACTAATTAAATACCAAATAAGCTTAGATAGGACACACTAGCGAAGGATTTACTCGTATCTCCCTTCCTAGTTCTATTCCCCGATCTCCGCCAGAGACCATATCCCTAAGCTCTGATACCAACTGTGACACCCCCAAAATAGATATACATCACCCATTCTGAGTCACCAAATACATGTTACAGAAAATAACTATAACATCATTATTACAATTGTCGTGCAAAATGTGACAATACATAAACTGTGAGTTTAAATACAAATATTGTCTTCTAGATAATATCCATACTCAAATAATTCCTCATTATAATTATTGATACACTATTTTACAAAATAGTGAGGACTGTTAAAATAATTGTCTTGAAACATCATTCCACTCCCCGACTAATTCCCGCTATATTCTCGCCTCCTCAGAAGAAAAATGGAACAAAAAGAAGGGTGAGCTCAACTAGCCCAGTAAAGAACATTATGACTAAGATAATATAGAACAAATTATCGTTAGCCTTTAATAAATCAGATAAAATATAATGGACAACCAGTTTTAGATCAATATTCGCAACGGAAATAACAATTCATTTGAAGAGTTAAGTAGATAATGAAATCTACTATCATCTATGAATTTAAAAGTCAATCATCAATATTTTATCCCTGTAACATCAATCAATATACATCTTGAATCAAATATTCATCTTTACACTATGGGTCAAAGATATTCATTTGTATCACCAGTTGCTCATGTTCTTCTCAACACTTGTTTGTCTTTGCACTACGGGCCAAATATATATTCATCAGGTAATCATTCATCTTTGCACTACGGACCAAAGATATTCAGTTATATCATCATTAAGGACTGAGGATGATGAAAAATATTTTAAAGAAACGAATCCAGTGAGATAAAAAGACAAAAATTAGAGATTCGTACTTTAGATAATCCAAGTTCAAAAATACTCCATAATAAACCATAGTGAGTAAAATTCAAGAATGAAGATCAAAACATGGATACAATCAAAGATAGTAACCATAATAGACATCTTGGACAAAGAAGAAAAATTTTCATTTTTCTGTGAATAGTGTCGTATTCGTGAATAGTGTCGTATACGTAAATAGTGTCGTATACGTGAATAGTAACTCCGACACAAAAAGGTAGAAATTCCACAAGAAAAATTATACTTCATGAATAGTACTCGTGAATAGTACCGTATACGTGAATAATATCGTATACGTGAATAGTAACCTCGACATAAAAAGGTGAAATTTTCATAATAAATTCATACCAATATTTCAGCATAATGATATTGAACGAAATAACATCATTTATGAAGAAAATAATATCTCTTACCTCAAAAGAACAAAGATTGACCGAATATCGAGATATAGTCTTTGAAGGAAACTTGACTTTGAATAAAGAACTCTCGAGTATCTAAATACTCACAAAAATACGCTCGATAATATAAAAAGAGAAAACTTATGATTCTGGTGTGATTTTCAATTCTAACTAAGCACCCTATTTATATGAAAATGCTTAGAACGCCAAAGTAAACTAACATTGTAAAACCCCAAACTTTTTGAATAAAGATGAATTTTCTATAAATATTATTTTTGAATATTATGGAGTGAAATTGATATAATAGTTGTGGGTAATATTTATAAATTTTACAAAGTACACAAGTTGTTATATAATATTCGATTGGTCGGGGAATATTCGTTTTAACAGGGAATATTAGTACAACGGCACAATCATTGGTGGACCCCACAACGGAATTATTGTCGGATTGAGAAAACGATAAAAATACTTTATGAAAATAACGGCGAAAGTTTTACCGTTAACTGTTGAAACACCCTGTTAAAAAAATGCAAAGAATACGCTGGCGTGGTAGTTGCAAGAGTAGCACCAGATTGATTATTGATGCTTACGTGATAAGTCACTCAGTTTTGTTGGTATTATTAATGTAATAATACAAAAAATCTTTTTATATAAAACAGAATACTTTTATAAAGTTATTCTATAAATAGAATATATTATATTCTATTATGCATAGTGTTGCATAAATAATGCGCATAGTGTTTTGCATAGTAAATTTTTTTTATATAAAATGTAATACTTTTATAAAGTATACATTTTATTAGAAAATAATTAGAATATATTATATTTTATTATGCATAGTATTTGTATAGTGCTTGCATAGTATTTGCATAGTAAAATCTTTTATAAAGTTATTCGTTTTATTAGATTATAAATAGAATATATTATATTTTATTTAAAAGATTTTGCTTTAAATATGGACCGTCGATTAAAGTAAATCAATCTGGACCGCTCATGAGTTAGTTACTATCTAGATCCATTTTTCTATAAATAGAAGCTCATTCCTTCATTATTTTCTTACGAATTCACCAAACTACAGAGAGAAAAATTATAGAGAGAAAGAAGAAAAGATTTCTTCACTACTTAACTACTCTTATATTCAGGTTCTTTTTACTAGTGAGGGTGTTATTCTTTCTTATTCATGAAGAGAACTGTTGTTATTTCATTGCTTATTATTCTGTTAGAATAACTTTTGTATACGTGATCACCCTATACTTGGTGACATTCTTCTATTATTCCGCTCTTTACTATTTTGTTGGAATATCTCATCTGCATGCGTTTTTGTGGGACTGATTCCGCCTTTATTATTCTATTAGAATATCCTATCATGTGCGTTTACTGGGGGACTGGTTCCGCTCTTTATTATTATTCTGCATTGGAATATCCTGCTGCATGCGTTTACTGCCGACCTGATTCTCGTCCTTATTAGTATTCTCATTGGAATAACTTTGTCATGCTGCAAGTACCGCATGCATGGTGATTTCATTGTTATTCCATTCTTTATTATTACATTTGGAACATCCTGTCTTGCAAGCAATTTCACTGACCGGTTCTCGTTATTTAGTATTCTATTGGAATAACCATTTATCATGCAAGATACCGCATGCATGGTGATTTCTTTTGTTATTCATTCTTTATTATACTCGGTTGGTTAAAGTTTTGACTTCTATACTCCATAAAATTAGTAGAATATCCTTGATATTTGCGCTTCATCCAAAGATATCTTTTCATGGAAATATTCTTCCGATCATTCTTGAATTTTACTCTACAAAGCGATGTCATGTTAACAATTTGGACATTAGTAGTTCTTGGACAAATTAATTCTTGAACTTGTTTTATTGAATTCTTATATCATTGTCATCATCCTCATGTTTATATTATGTTGAAAGTCATCTGTGGCCAGTAGTGCATAGATGGACTTGGTATGATTATGACCAGGGATTATTCGGTATAATCATGACCGTAATGTTACAAATGATGTGGTAAAAGTCCTCGTTGGCCCGTAGTGCATTGATGGACAGTTGTTAGCATGATCATGACCATTAATGAATACACAAATATTCTTGGCCCGTAGTGCATGGATAATTGTGGTCGTGATACTAAAGAATATCCTTGGCCGTAGTGCAGGGGTGATTCGATGATGTGAAATATTTATTAAGCTGAGTCTCAGCAATAATAGTGATGAAAAACCTTTTTAATCATAAAAGATAGTAGATTTTATTTTCTACTTGACTCTTTTAATGGATTGCTTGTTCCACTGCAGTTAAACTTGATGTCTATTATATTTTATCGCTTTAACATTGTTGGAGACTAATGATAATTTATTCGCATTATCTTAGTCACAATATTTCTTCTTGGGCTAGTTGAGCTCACCCTTTCTTTCACCGCTTATTCTCTTTGAAAATGAGAATATAGGCGGGGACGAGTCGGGGAACGGAGTGATGGTCCGAGGGATAGCATTAGTAGTCCTCACTATTCTCGTGAAATAGTGTGATAATAATTGTAATGAGGACTCCTTTTGAGTTTGTATAATCTCTAGTAGATAATATTTGTATTCAAACTCACGCTTTATGTTTTATCGTATTGTACACGACAGTTGTATTAGTAAGTTGTATTTGAATTCTGTACCATGTATCTGGCGACCCAAAATGGGTGATGTATACCTAATTTTGGGGGCGTCACAGTTGGTATCAAAGCTTAGGGATATGATCCCTGGCTAAGATGTGAGACTAGAACTAGGAGGGGAGAGACGGTGAATTCCTTCGCTAGTATAACCTACTTAAATTTATTTTGTATTTAAATTGGTTGGTCAGAGTTTAGAGATATTATGTTACATGTCAATTAACCTTTGTTTTGTGGCAGTATCTGAAAATGACATCCGAAAATGTTAAGAATAACAATGGAGCACAAGAGACCGTTGAGTCTCCACATATCAATAATCAGGAGAATGTGCATCAGGAAGGCGACAATCCTCATGCAAACAACAACACTGACCAAATGATGAATGATGGATTGTTTAGAGCCTTTATGCAATTCATGCAACAAAGAAAGCAGAGTGGCTCTGTCCCAAAATGTAGGTGGAAACACTGAAACTCTCGGGCGGTCACCGCTAAATGCTTCAAGGAGTCGGGACCACCGGAGTTTAAGGAGAGCCAAAACCACTTATGGCGGAAGTATGGATAAAGCGTATCACCAAGATATTTGATGTCTTGGGATTCTCCGAGGAGCAAAAGGTTCCTTTCACGCTTTTATGTTGCGTGAGAGGCGACATCTTTGGTGGGAATCGGTAAAACGTACTCAACTCGCCTGCCGTCTTAAAGATGTCTTGGGAGAAGTTCCAAGAGTCGTTTCAACGACAAATACTTTCCCGAAAGTATTCGGGCTCATACGAAGGAGGTGGAGTTTATCAAATTGGAGCAAAACAATATGACCAGGTGTCGCAATACGAGGCAAAATTTGCGAGTTATCCCGGTTCATGGTCCCACTTGGTGGATAATGAAGAGAGAATGGTGCGAATGTTTTAAGAGGTTTGAAGCGGAGATACGTCAACATCTTATTTCTCATATAAACCGTGTGTTTGTATTCGGATGTTGTAAATAGGGCTCGATTAGTGGAGCGCGATAACGAGTCAACGTAACCAAAAAAGAGCAAAATTTCAAAAATGATAATACCGGTGAGAGCGATCATCGAAGCGGTGACAACAAGCGTGGAGGAATCAACAGGCCGAAATGGTAACCACTTCGGTGGTAATCGTACAAAACAATAAGAATGGACATTTCAAGAAGAGGAGATTCAACAATGATGGAAAGACGTCGGACCAAAGACCCGTTGTTAAGGAAGGAGAAAGACCACCTATCATATGCTTCAAATGCGGAGGGAGGGACACATCGGTCAAATTGTGCGATGTTAGTCAAAGCATGTTATAATTGTGGAAGAGAAGGTCACTTAGCCCGATTTTGTCGTTCACCAGAAGACAAATTCAGCTAGGATGGAGGCACCAAAGGTCGTCCCAAAAAAAAGTGGCCAGAGTAGTGCAAGGGAGAGCGTTTGTTGTGACCTCCCAGAAAGCAAAGAACCCGAATGAGGTCATCACGGGTAAGCTTATCATAAATTCTAGCGAAGTCTACACTTTATTTGATACCGGTTCTACCCATTCTTTTATTTCTCCTACTTGCACTCAACGATTAAATTTGACTCCGGAGAAATTAGACTTTGACTTATCTGTGGAAACTCCATTGGGAGAAACCTTCATTACATCCACGGTTTATAAGTCTTGTTTGGTTCAAGTTGGTACCCACACATTACCTGTCGATCTTATTGCATTAAAAATACTTGCATTTGATGTAATTCTAGGGATTGATTGGTTAACTACTCATCATGCAAAATTTGATTATTTTCGTAAGGTTGTTAGCTTTCATATTCCTAATCGACCTATTATGTGAATTCAAGCAACCAAACCATTAAAATCAATCACTGTCATCTCAAGCCATAAAGCTATTCGTTTATTGAAAAATGGATGTCAAGCTTTCTTAGATCATGTCACAGATCTAAACAAAATACGCCGCTTTTGAATAATATTTCTATTGTTAATGAATTTCCGACGTATTCCTCAAGAACTTCTTCTGCCTACCCCAGAGCATGAAATTGAATTTTGTATCGACCTTGAACCCGGTAACAAAACCCATTTCTAAATCCCCAATCCAATGGCTTCTATTGAACTTCGTGAGTTAAAAACTCAACCGCAGAAATTGTTGAACATCGGCTTTATTCGTCCTAGTACTTCTCCTCGGGGTGCTCTCTGTTCTATTCGTGAAGAAGAAAGATGGGAGTATGCGACTTTGTATTGATTATCGGGAGTTGAATCATGTCACCATCAAAAATAGGTACCCATTGCCACGTATTGATGACCTGTTTGACCAGTTTCAAGGAGCCAAATTCTTTTCAAAGATTGATCTTCATTCCGGATATCACCAATTGAAGATTAGAACCGATGACATTCCAAAGATGGCTTTCAGAACTCGGTACGGGCATTATGAATTCCTGGTCATGTCCTTTGGATTGACTAATGCTCCTACTGCCTTCATGGATATGATGAACCAAGTATTCAAGGAATATTTGGATCACTTTGTGGTAGTCTTTATTGATGACATCCTCATATATTCCAAAACCCATGAAGATCATGAGCAACACTTGAGACTGATACTCCAAAAGCTTCGTGCATATAAGCTTTATGCCAAGTTGAAGAAATGCGAGTTCTGGCTTGAGGAAGTAGCATTCCTTGGGCACGTGGTATCAAGTCGTAGAATATCTGTTGACCCAAAGAAAGATTGAAGTTATTCAAAGCCGGAGCAACCTAAATCGATGGATCGAAATCGTTGCTTTCTCGGCTTAAATTGGTTATTATTATCGGAGATTCGTAGAAGGGTTTTCTCGAATCGCTACTCCACTAACTCAAATGACTCGAAAAGATACAAAGTTCTATTGGAGCGAGGAATGTGAGAAGAGTTTTCAAGAACTCAAGAGAGACTCATTTCAAAGACATGTTTTGACAATACCATCTGGGTTCGGAGGATTTGTCATCTACAAAGTGATGTTTCGAGCAAAGGGTTAGGATGTGTTCTCATGAAACATGGGAAAGTCATAGCCTTTATGCCTCACGACAACTCAAAGAATATGAAAGGAATTATCCTACTCATGATCTAGAGTTGGCAAATTGTTATCTTCGCACTAAAGATTTGGAGGCATTACTTGTATGGGGAGAAAGTGGAGATCTTTACGGATCATAAAAGCCTCAAATATTTCTTCACTCAAAAGGAACTCAACATGCGACAACGACGTTGGCTTGAATCTGCTGAAAGATTATGGTCATACTATCCAATACCATCCCGGAAAAGTAAACGTGGTAGTCGACGCATTGAGTAGAAGATCATATCTTGGTACGAAAGCAATATTGTCAATCTGAAAGGCCCATTTTGTATGACTTGCAAAGGATGGAGATAGAGATAAAGACTCAGGGACCCACATGATAATGGCAAATATCTGAGTAGAACCGACTTTAATTGATAAAATTAAAGTCGCTTTCAAATTACTGATCCGAGTCGATGCGTATGAGGAAGAAAGTTCAAGAAGGTGCGATCTTAGGAAGCAAGAATGGATGAAGAAGGAATACTTGAGTCAACTCCAGACTTTGTGTTCCTAACGACCCTCGATTTAAAGTATAAAATCATGATGGAGGCGCACAACACACACGCTTTGCAATCCATCTCGGGAGTACCAAAATGTATCATGATCTTCACATACATTTTGGTGGGGCAATATGAAGAGAAAGATAATCTTGTTTATCTCAAGGTGTCTAACGTGTCAACGAAGTCAAGCGCGAGCATCAAGTACCAAAAGGTCCATTGCAACCACTTGAAATTCCAGAATGGAAGTGGGAGCACATTAACATGGATTTCATTCTTCGTCTTCCCAAAGTTTCTCAAGGCATAGATGCGATTTGGGTCATTGTTGATAGATTGACCAAGTCTCGCTCATTTCTTACCAATACGAGAAACTTATACACTTGAACGCCTTGCTCAGATGTACATAAATGAGGTTGTAAGATTGCATGGTATGCCAAGATCCATAGTTTCGATCGAGACCCAAGATTCACTTCATGATTTTGGGTTAGTTTGCAAAAAGCTATGGGCACAAATTTACGATTTAGCTTCGGCATATCATCCTCGATTTTTACGGACGATCGAGAGGACTATTCAAACTCTTGAAGATCTATTAAGACTCTGTGTCCTTGATTTCAAGGGAAGTTGGGACAAGTTCTTATCATTGGTGGAGTTTTCCTACAACAACAACAGTTATTATCAAGAAAGTATTGGCATGGCTCCATTCAAGCGTTGTATGGAAGAAAGTGTCGCTTCAAAGATCTTTGGGATGAGGTGGGTGAAGCAACGTTGTTGGGACCAGAGTTGAGTACGTATGACTACGGAAAAGATTCAAACGATCCGAATAACGTGTAAAAAACCTCACAAGATCGACAAAAGAGTTATGCTGATCTTCATCGAAAGGACGTGGAATTCGATATAGGAGATCATGTGTTGTTACGTGTTGCTCCATGGAAAGGAGTTACGAGATTTAGAAAGAGAGGAAAGCTCAATCCTCGATTCATCTACCCATTTTAATCCTTGATCGAGTAGGAACTGTGGCCTATAGACTCGCTTTATCGCCAAGTATGTCTCGTGTTCATAACGTTTTTCACATATCCATGTTACGTAAATATGTGGAAGACCCGAACCACATTATTGAGTTGGAACCGGACGAAATAGCGGAAGATTTGACGTATGAAGAGGTTCCTGTTCAAATCTTGGATAAGAAGGAACATATTCTACGCACCAAGGTTATACCTCAAGTCAAAGTTTTATGGAGAAACCACGATGTTGAGGAAATGACTTGAGAGTTAGAATCTGAAATGAAATCAAGGTATCCTTACCTCATCGACATACCAGGTACGTACCCTAATTTCGAGGGCAAAATTTCATAAGAAGGGGAGATTGTAAAATCCCAAACTTTTTGAATAAAGTTGAATTTTCTATAAATATTATTTTAAAATATTATGGAGTGAAATTGATATAATAGTTGTGGGTAATATTTATAAATTTTGCAAAGTACGCAAGTTGTTATATAATATTTGATTGGTCGGGGAATATTCATTTTAACAGGAAATATTAGTACAACTAAGACAATCATTGGTGGACCCCACAACGGAATTATTATCTGGATTGAGAAAACGATAAAAATACTTTATGAAAATAACGGCGAAAGTTTTACCGTTAATCTGTTGACACACCCAAAGTGTTAAAAAGTACGATGAATACGCTGGTTGCATAGTAGTACACACTGTATTGATTATTGATGCTTACGTGATAAGTCACTCGGTTTTGTTGGTATTATTAATGTAATAATACGTAAAATCTTTTTATATAAAAAATGTAATACTTTTATAAAGTTATTCTATAAATAGAATATATTATATTCTATTATGCATAGTGTTGCATAATATGTCGCATAGTGTTTTGCATAGTAATTTTTTTTATATAAAATGTAAATACTTTTATAAAGCTATCTGCTTTTATTAGAAAATAATTAGAATATATTATATTTTATTATGCATAGTATTTGCATAATGCTCATAGTAGTTTTTGCATAGTAAAATCTTTTATAAAGTTATTCGTTTTATTAGATTATAAATAGAATATATTATATTTTATTTAAAAGATTTTGCTTTAAATATGGACCGTCGAGATTAAAGTAAATCAATCTGACCGCTCATGAGTTAGTTACTATCTAAATCCATTTTTCTATAAATAGAAGCTCATTCCTTCATTATTTTCTTACGAATTCATCAAACTCTAGAGAGAAAATTATAGAGAGAAAGAAGAAAAGATTTCTCGCTACTTAACTACTCTTATATTCATTCTTTTTTTACTAAGTAGGGGTGTTATTCTTTCTTATTCATGAAGAGAACTGTTGTTATTTCATCGCTTATTATTCATTTGGAATAACTGTGTATCTGTGGCTCTACCCTATACTTGGTGACATTCTTCTATTATTCCGCTCTACTATTCATTGGAATATCCTCGCTCATGCATTTTACGCCGTAAACTCGATTCCGCTCTTTATTATTCTATTAGAATACCTGTCGTCTGCGCGTTTACTACCGACCGGTTTCGCTTTTATTATTATTCTGCTGGAATATCCGTCACATGCGTTTTACGCCGGACCGATTCCGCCCTTATTAATATTCTGCTGAATAACTCCGCCTACATCTACCGCATGCATGGTGATTTCATTGTTATTCCATTCTTTATTATTACTGTTGGAACATCTCGCCGGTCTTAATTTACTTTGACACGGTTCCGTTATTTAGTATTCGCTGGAATAACTGCATACTATGCTGGCACAAGCATGCATGGTGATTTCTTTTGTTATTCCATTATTTATTATACTCGGTTGGTTAAAGTTTTGACTTATACTCCATGAAATTAGTAGAATATCCTCGATATTTGCGCTTCATCCAAAGATCTTTTCATGGAAATATTCTTCCGATTATTCTTGAATTTTACTCTACAAAGCAAATCATGTTGATAATTTGGACATTAGTAGTTCTTGGACAAATTAATTCTTGAACTTGTTTTATTGAATTCTTATATCATTGTCATCATCCTCATGTTTATATTATGTTGAAAGTCATCTGTGGCTCAGTGTAGTGCATAGATGGACTTGGTATGATTATGACTGAGGATTATTCGGTATAATCATGACCGTAATGTTACAAATGATGTGGTAAAAGTCCTCGTTGGCCTGTAGTTCATTGATGGATGAGTTGTTGGCATGATCATGACCATTAATGAATACACAAATATTCTTAGCCAGTAGGTATGGATAATTGTGGTCGTGATACTAAAGAATATCCTTGGCCAGTAGTGCGGGGTGATTCGATGATGTGGAATATTTATTAAGGTCGAGTCTCAAATGATAATGATGATGAAAAACCTTTTAATCATAAAAGATAGTAGATTTTATTTTCTACTTGACTCTTTTAATGGATTGCTTGTTCCGCTGTAGTTAAACTTGATGTCTATTATATTTTATCAGTTTAACATTGTTGGAGACTAATGATAATTTATTCTGCATTATCTTAGTCATAATATTTCTTACTGGACTAGTTGAGCTCACCCTTTCTTTCACTGTTCTATTCAGGAAATGAGAATATAGCTGGGACGAGTCGAAAAACGAAGTGATGGTCCAGAGGATAGCATTAGTAGTCCTCATTATTCTGTGAAATAGTGTGATAATAATTGTAATGAGGACTCCTTTTGAGTTTGTATAATCTCTAGTAGATAATATTTGTATTCAAATTCATTAGCTTTATGTTTTGTCGTATTGCATACCTATGTACAGTTGTATTAGTAAGTTGTATTTGAATTCTGTACCATGTATCTGGCGACCCAAGATGGGTGATGTATACTTAATTTTGGGGGCGTCACAAATATGCTACCTGATGACTTTACCTGCTACTATTCACGCCACCACTTTTGAAATAAAATTTCAGCACATTTTTTACCAACTAAAAGTGGGGCCCACCATATTTTTAATAAAAACATTTATTTCTAAAACTTGCATATTCATTCATAATGCAAGCATACTTGCATATTCATTCATATATATCATAATCAAATCATATATAAATAGGAATAACATTCACATGCTTATTCTTGATAATATTTATTTTTGAAACTTCAATAATTCATAATAAATAGCCCTTTATCAGCAAAATATGAATTTTATGTCCATTCCATAGGAATTTTAATTCTCTACAACTTTGTAGAAGAAAGTTTTTTCAAATTTCAAACAGAAAATGTCTGAAATCCACATACGGACGATTTTTAATACCTCCATTCATACAAAATACTGATAAAATACCTCAGCATTACTTTCTTCATTTATATCCACATAAAAATAAATATTTCCTTATCATATAAATTAATAATTAATTATTCACAAATAATATTACAGAATCACAATTATGACAACCATGTCGTTCCCAAGAAAGAGGGGACTTTTCGATAAGGATTTCTTTTTCTTGGCCAAGATTGATTAGGTATCAAACCCCTTCCTGAGCATGTAACTTTCCTTGACATTGCTAATAATGTTATCTAATAATATTATTCAAATAATATGAATTATTGATCCGATATTGGAAAATATTGTGCGTTGACAATTATTAAAATAACAATAATATAAATTATCAACGTAATAATTATTGAATCAATAAAATAAAATATTGAGCGAGAATTATCGTAACAATTATTGAGTAGTGCATTCTTACGTAAGAATCAATAATTCAAAAATCTTGAAAATACCATGTGCCATCTTGTCAACCACGCCAGATTCATCGTATTTTAACCAATTTATTCCAACAAAGTTATTCAGAATAACTACGCTATTATTTGTAAAAACTCAAACTTGTCGTTTTTCTTCATCCGACTGCTTTTTCGTTATGAGGTCCATAAATTGGTTATGTCTGTCAGTATTTAATATTCCTCGACAAAGAAAAAATATTCCACGAAAAAAAACGAATATTCTCCGACAACAATGAATATTTTATAACCACTTGCTTATTTTGTAAAATTTGCACATTTCACTCATACCCAAAGCATTATATCAAATTAACACCTTATTATTCACAATAATAATTAGAGGAAATTCGATTTTATTTATAAAAAGTTGGGGTCTTACCAGAATAATGGTCATACACGATTGTGTATGTTTTATTTGTACATAATATGTCAAAACTACGTCGTTTTGGCAAATTTATTTTATATTTCTGATTTGGAAATAGATAATCTTTTTTTATATAAAAAAGAAATTTGTCAAAATAACATAATTTTGACAGATTGTGCACAAATAAAATATATACAGCTGTGTATTATTATATTATCCATAATATAATATAATATAATATTTTAAAATGGGTAGGGTGTGGCTGCGGTCACATGCAAATGGAGACAACTGCACAATGGGAATGTACTTTTCATTCCAATTCTTAATTATTAGTTTTTCAACTTTAATGGCTCCAACAACAAAAACAACTGTCCGTACCAACATTCATAAACAATATGGAGTATATACTTCGTCTACTTTTTCTCTCTCTTCATTTGTCCTCGTATAAATATGGGAAGCAAATTGGTATTTTTATAATATTTTTTAATATTTTAATTCACATAAAAAGTGTCGCTATAGATATCTTGCAACGGTAAAAATCGTCACTATAAGATCTATAATTACTATTTTTTATTTGTGAATTTATCAATTTTCATATGGAAAATATCAAATGTAATGTAGATTAGGTTTTTGGGGCATTGAATATCAATATATTGTTTTGTAAAACAATAACAACACAGCGAAAATAAATTTTAAAAAAAAAATTACACAAATTTATGTGGTTCGCTAAAAAGTTGAGTTATTTTACTATCGTTGAAAAATTAATCTCACTATCTCAAAAAATTGTACATAATACAGTATAGGATCCACTATTTATATAATGCAATATGAGAATTCTAATTCACTCAAAATTACAAATAAATAAAATAAAGAAGGCACGGATGGTTAACTATATCACGCTCTTGTATGAAGTATCTATTTATAATAATAATAATTTTGAAAAATAAAAAAAATACCTTTTATGCATAATATAATATGTAGGATTGTGCATCATATCCGGTTTTTCCGATTTTTCGGACCGGACCGAACCCAGTTGCCTCTAAGATAAAAAAGAATTAATTCCGGTTTCAAGATTTACTTTATTTATGGTTCGGTTTTACTAAAACGAACCGGTATATACCAGTTTTTTAATTTTTGTTATTATTATTAATAAATAATTAATAATAATAAAATAATGATTATAATAATAAAAAAAATATTAATAAAAAAAATAATAAAAAAATAATAATAATAAAAATAATAATTATATTAATTTTCTAGAAAAAATCTAAGATTGGGATTCAGAGTGGTCCTGTTTTAATTTGCTTTTATCGATTGCACACCCCTAATAATATGGGAGAGAATATATTTAATTATGCAAAACCATGTTGACCCCCCTTTCAGACTAAAATAAAAACAATTGTTTTAACTAAAGGGGTGTTTGTTTAGAATCGAATGGAAATTTGAATCAATAAATTTAATCGGTCGGTCGCGTTTGTTTTTATTCCGAATTAATTTGAATCGGTAAGATAGATGAGGTTGAATAAATAAAATCGATTTTTTTTTTTTTGAATTACCGAACGAATTAAATGAATAAAGTAAAAAAAATAATAAAATAATAATAAAATATATTAACTATTATATTAAGTAATATTAAATAAATTTACAACAATTTTAAATTTTTTTAGAGGGGGTAAAATAATAATGTTTTGTCATTCAGATGTTTCAGATATATCAATTATCAAACAGCTTGTTTCATTCAGATTCAGATTCAGATTCAGATTCAGCTCATTCAGATTCAAATTCAAATTTATTCAGTTTTTATCAAACACCCCTTAAGTTGATGATGAAAATTGGGACAAAGGTGAGAGTTTGGTGGTGGGTCTTGGGGTCTAATTATTGTCCAAAATAATTCAAAGAAGTAATTCCAAGGGTTTTGAAAGATTTGTTCATAAAAGTTGTAGCAAGTTGGCAGCAACTCTCATCACAATATCATATAGTAACTCGGTGCAGCATACTTACTCTATTTTAAAATTAAAGATACATTTTGATTTTTTAGAATCAATTCGCGAAATTCTAAAATTTAAAATTGATATGAAGTTATTTAATTTTGATACAAATAAATATAACAATTGTAAACTATTTGTGAATTACTACTAATTATCATTTTTGTTATTTTAAAATTTGAACGAAATTATATAAATTTTGAGTTTTAAGATTGTGCAAATTGATTCTAAAAAGTCAAAATATATATCTAGTTTTAGAATTGAGGTAGTATTACTTTTAGATGATTTGTTGATTTTTAATTTTAAATGAATCTATATCAATTTAAAATTTAAAAGTATTTTAAATAAACTTTAAAAAATCAATAATAATCTTAAAAATCGGAACTGAGCGAGTGTACTCTCCTTGTTTTTTTTTTCTTTGTTGGACAATTTTTCATATGTAAATATTATATTTATTTCAAAATATAAATTTATTATTAACCTTTTAAAGTTAATTAGAGATGTTTTAAATTAAAAATTAACATATATTCATTAAGTTTTAGTGGATAGAATGATCAATATTGTAACTTATTTGAAATAATACTGTTGTTAATGATAAGATTTATATTATTTTTTGTAATTATTAATGTATCATATTAATTTTAATTTTAAAAATATTTCAAATTATTTTTCAAAAGTCAATATTTCACTTATTATTTTGGAATGTAAAAATAATTGGAATGAAATAATTTTACTTTAAGATGCCCAAAGTCCACAGTTTCAAGTTTCTTACCTACTATTATACAACTTTATCATCTTTTTTGCCCAAAATAATAAAACTATACCAAATTTCTATAGCTAAACTCGAACAATATATATATATATATATATATATATATATATATATATATAACTAGAACCTCTCAAATACGGATCGATCATTTTTTTAAAATATTACATCAACCATAAAATTTATTTCAAACTTTAAACTACCAAATAATTTATTTGGGTTGTATTTTGTTTATATATATATATATATATATATATATAAAAGAATCCTTTTGTTTTGAGATCAGAAGAAAATCTGCAGCATGTGATTATCAGAGATTGAGATGTAAAGTCAACTCCAGTTATAGCTTTTTCCCATTAGGTGCAGCATACTTTTAAGGAAAAGTAAGAACCCTTTTCAGTTATTAAAATCAAAGCAAATTTTCAAAAAAGTCCAAACTACAATTAATAATGTTCTAGTCGTTGTATAAATTATGTGAAATAAAAAAATTTATATAATTGATGAATAAATATAAAGATATGAAAATATAATATTAATAAAAGGATAAAATAGTAATATATCTAAAGTTGTAAGGGCAAAAGAGTAAACAAAAAGAAAGAAAAAAAATGACCCAATTACACTAAACTTGTAGAGAAAGCCTCCATATAGACCTGTCAATATAGCTGATTAACGACCCATATTAACTGGAATCAAATAAGTTGGTTAACTATTTTTATTTATTAAAGTTGGTTAAGGTTTGGAACCATATTTTTAAAAATAAATATAATTCCAAACTAGTTAACCATTTTTCGACTCATATTTCATTCCAAATCTAAATTAAAAGTTCTTTATAACCCAGATTCATAATTTTTTGATTTAAAAAATAATATTCAGTGATTATGTATACACTTCCACCTCCACCCCATCCCCCCCAAAAAAAAAATAAATAAAAAAAATAAATTAATGATTATGTATACAACTCTCACCCCACCCCAAACCCCACTCTTGCCTCTACCAAAAAAAAAAATTAATATTTATTGATTATATATATACCCCCAATGCCACTCCACGCCACCCACTCCCCACACCCCCACCACACCCTAAAAAATAATATTTACTGATTATGTATACACCCCCATCCCCCAAAAAATAATATTTAGTGATTACGTATACCCAACCCAAAACAAAAAATTAATATTCAGTGATTATGTATATACACCCCCACCAAAAAAAATATATTCAGTAATTATTTATATGCCCGCACCCCAACCCCCAACCCAATCCCAACCCTCAAAAAAATAAAATGCTTAGTGATTCTGTATGATATATTTAATAATAATTTATTTAATTGGATCATAATTAAAGTAAGTTTAAAATTTAAAATATGGATCGACTTATATTTGAACCATAACTATATGGTTCCAACCCACACAACTCATATTAAAAATAGTTAATATGATTTTAATTCTTAAATGGAACCATAACCATATTTTATAAACTAAAACCAACTCATAATTATATTTTGTCAGTTCTACTTCCATGGAAGTTTTATAATATAGATACAGATATAGATAGTACAATGTACACTTGGGGAGGAGAAAAACCCAAGTACTTGAATTGATTTTGAAAGAAAACCCATTGGGTGTTTAGTTTTTACCCAGATACTATCATTTTCTCTTGGGTAGTCATTTTTTTCTACAGAAAACTAAACTAAAACGTGCATGGCTAATGATTTCAGTTGATTACTTGCATTTTAGTCAAAAAGTGAGGAAAATGTTTCCTTTAAACCAAACAGAGGTTTAGTGCTTGTTTAGTTACAAAGCGTTTTGTGTGTTTAGAAGATCACAAAAGCAGTTTAGGAACTCAAACGCACCGCACCAAAGGTTTATCTGGTTACTAGTATTTGCCGCGATAACATTTGTAACGGTTATACCTAAATGCATTTTTTTTGTGCATTGCGTTTAGGGATTCATCCAAATGCACTCACACATTTATATATATATATATATATTTTATTTTATTTTAATCACAATTATCATAATAATAAATAAAAAATAATAGAGCAAGTTTGAACAAAAAATTATTTATTGTGTTTTTTTAATAAAAAATATACATTTTTTTATAGTTTTTTATTCAAACTTGCTCTATTATTTTTTATTTATTATTCTGATAATTGTAATTAAAAAAAAAAAAATTAATACTGTACTGGTCGTTAGTCCGGACCCGGTACAGCACTTCCCCCGATCTTTGCATTTGTGCCACAAACAAGATTTCAAGTGCATTTGAAAGTCCGTTATAAAACACCACCGTGCAACGAAATAGACACCAAAAATGATACATTTCATTTAAGGCCAAAAAAACCACCTACTAAGGCCAATCACTTGCAGTGAAGAACTTAATCTATCTATACTGCCAATGGCGCACACATAGTAAACATTTATTAAAAGAATTAAAATAAAAAATAACGAATATATATATATAGTCCGTCGTTAATAATATAGAAGAACCAAGAATCGAATCGGTTATACATTTGGTTATTTCCGTCGCTATAGCATAGAAAGATTTTTATCTTATAGCGACGAAAAAAAACATTCGCTATAATCGGATTCGCTTCCTCCATTATATATAGAGAGCATACTATATATATATATTCGACATTCAACTCGGTACATTATTCTTTCCATCATAAATCTAGCACATGCAGAAAATTAAGATTGAAATGTTGTTCAACCAAAACAAAAGTGAGACCTTAAGAAACTTAGGACATGCTACTTTGTTATATACTGATCCAGCTTGATGCAGCATCAAGTTTCTCAAAGATCATACATAGTCCAGCAAAATGGTCAAAAAGATATCAAGAGTCTAATTAGAAGCATCCACTAAAAAGGGGATATGTGAGAATCAAAATAAAAATGATAAAAAAAGATCTCAACCATTGAGAAACTTTTTTCCCAGAAAACATGAACTTGCATCAAATAATTATGCTTCAATTCCAAGCTCCAACAATAAGGTGTGATTAACATTATCAGATGCAGGGCCGACAAATTGAATGGGACCTGTGATTGAGTGGGGAGAAGAAATGGCCAACAAAAAAAATAAGTTTCTTAGAATAAAAGGAAAAATAAAAGGGGATTGTCAATCAGCATAATAAGCATAGATAGGACTAAGATTTGAGATTGTATAACTATATCAGAAGGGGTTCTAGTAGTTCGAAAATACAAGTGATAAAGAGGTAAATGTACCTGGACTGATGTAACGATTTGTAAGGGCCCACTCTTCACGCATGGACGCAAATTTCTTGAATGGTGCAGCTGAAGAATTCATCATTCTAAGGTTAGATTGCAGTTGGTTTGAGATTCTTGGAGATTAAGGCAACAGGACTAACTAAATTATTCTTTCACTATACAAATCTCACTTCCACAACCACAATAGAAGAACACGATGATATTAGTTCGACTTAATTTAAAGTAGGAACTGTATAAGCAACACAAGAAAGTGTTCATAGAACGATTCCCTACCTTCAAGTTCCACCATTGCCTTCTTAATCACAGGCTTGAATTAGCCTGGAAAATGAATAATTTTCAGAAGAGTTAATGAAACTTTGACATGTCAAAAGACGAATATACTAAACTATGAAATTTCCCATATAAAAACACAACAAGAAAATGACAAGAAAAGCTCTTTTAAGACTAAATTTCAGTTGTACCCAGATACGATGTTACCAAATAACAAAACTAGATAAGCAGTGCCAAATTCAATAGTTAAATATGTTCATAGTTATTCAGAATTTTAGGAAAGAAGTAGAACTCTCGCAAATACGAGCTACGGAGATTCCCCGCTTCCTCCAAATTCTAACAATTTTGAGGAGTGAAACGTTTCCGACAATGTTCTAAAAATCTCCGCCTAAGTCCGCCTAAGTCCGCCCAAGTGCGAGGCCCCCCCTTGGCACCCCGCCTAGGCGCTAGGCCCCCCTAGCGCTTCTCCTAGGCCCAAGGCGGCAAAAAAATCCCTCCAGAAAATTAAGCGAGGTCTAGGCGGAGAGGTTTTTTTTTTAACAACTACCCAAACCAGATCTTGATATATTTATTTTTTTAATGATTTACCCTATTCATAATACAGGTTGTAGCATATCAAATCACAACAAGAAGTGAACAATATCAAGTCAATAGATAATTTTATTATAGTTGTAATTTTTTGAACTTGTACCAACTTCAAATTATATAAATGATAATACATTGGTAATATTTAGTTTAATTCAATATAATTCTTAAATTTATGTTTAGTTTCTTAAGTTTTAATATTGAATTAAATTCTTGAAATTTTAAATTTTATTATTTAATAGCAATCTTGTATATGAATAAAACAAATACGTTAAAAACATATTTGAACTTTGAACAACTGCATGTTTGGATATGTGTTTGAATTTAGCAATATGCCTATATGTTTATTTTTATTATAGATATTATTATTTTATTATATTATTGTTTTGTTTAGATAAATGTAAATAAAATATTAAAATTGACTTAAAATAAAAAAATCCCGCCCAAACCCCTAGACTCTTAGGCTCCCCTAGGCGCCTAGCCCCCCCTCCCCCTCCCCTCCCCTCCCCTCAACTCCAACCTCCAGCCCTTTTAGAACATTGGTTTCTGATAGATAGGACCTATAGGTCATCTATAAATATGATAACATAATGGTTTACAGTTGTACATATACCATGTCTCCTCTCCACATCCATTAAAGAAGTCAATGCAGTACCACCAACAGTCCATTCTTCAACTAGAGCAGCCAAATTCCCAACCTATAAACGCATTAAAGTTGGTTAATTGAATATTTGTTCAGTCTCAGCTAAAAAATATTCAATGTTAAAAATGACAGAAATATTGCTCGGAACTTGGAAGAGTCGACTGTTAACAAATTAACGAAAGTATATAGATGGGAAGAAGCGCACACAGATGAAATCAATCCTGTCTTTCCGCTGTGAAGGAGAGCTCCAGCACCATAACCCAATGCATAACAGTATGTAGAATCGAAATTAGATGGCAAACCACACCTTCCTTCATAACTGAGAAGTAAAAGTCACAGAGCATAAGACATCTAAGTACAGTTTGAGGAAACACTAACATCTGAGCAAATAATAATCGAAACATATTCATCCTAACATGCATTTTAAGAAGGTGTTCAATAAAGAAGATAAATACCCAAAAAAGTGGGATTGCCCTTTGAATTGGCCCTTATATGTCCCCCCCTCCTTCCTCTTCTCCAACTCAGATTCAACCATTTGAATAAGCATTTTCTCTGTTTCTATTTTGGCAACCTGGAGGCAATAAGAGAGGTACGTCAAACCATGTTGCCAAGCACAACTAAGAACTATGAATCCACATACCAAAGCAGTAACAAGATATACACCTGAACATTTCCATGTGGGTCTCTTTCAAGCATCAATTGTTCTTGAATTGTGGGAGGTAGTAATTCAAATAGCTCCAGAGATTGGGGTGCAAGTTTCTTTTTCCAAAGACCACCTTCATCTACAATGTCGGGCCAAAACTTCATTCAGTTTGGCAATCAGTTGCTGCACCTGCAAAATATGACAGCCAAAACAGGAGAAATGTATATCAAGTTGTGAATATACATACAATTTATAGCAGTGCAGATGATTCTCTAGAACATGCCATGGAAGGAACACACAATTAAAAAGTTGGTGGACTTGATCGAGGATTTTACCTCTGGAATGAAATCAATAAGTCCTTCAGGTACAAGTATCACACCGTAGTTATACCCAAGTTCTCCACGCTTGCAGATCACATCAGCAATGTGGTCTGTGACATTTTTTAGAGTTTCCTTCTTGCTGGCAACCTGCAGCAAGATTTTATCTTGTTAAGCAAAATAAATGAGATGTGGGTAATTAAAATACATCAACTTAAAAGGTTTGACAAGTGTTAATATTTGATCCATGTGCTACAGCATGCATGTATGACACTTTCAGAAACTTTAGATGTTTATGAAGAAATTGATCAGTTGAATTGGTTATAGCATTTCTCCAGCTACCTCTTCTCCAATAAGAGTGATGTTTGGATGAGTTTGTAAGGCACACTCCAAGGTAATGTGTGAAGCAGCACGACCCATCAGCCGTACAACTACAAAACAGTAGCATATCCAAGTCAAATTTCTGCATAAAATATGTACTCAAAAGTTTAAACAAAATTATAGAACAACGTATAGGGAAACATGCAATATTGCAATTGGACGAAAATGGTGAAAGAATGAAAAATAAAAATAAAGTATGAAACCATGTTAAGAAGGAAAGGTCCATAACAGACCCAAATACACAAAGCTATATAGATTGTAAAAGACTCGGGTGAATCTTCTGAGAGCAATTATAAATTAACTGTCGAGATCTTAAATGATCATACAACAGGTGTGCTGAAATATTAATTTTACAATATACAATCTGCTTAGACAATAAAAAGGGAGAAATGAATTCATGCATCGGCTTGAAGGAAAGAATGGGATGAACAAAAAGCATATGACACAAAAGGTTTCTACCAAAGGTTTCAACCTGATTTTACAAGTAACATGCACATATATCTGAACAACTCTTCTTTCCGGTGTGTTATTAAGATACTACTCAAGTGGACAGCTGGAGTTGGCTGAGATGGTTTTATCATATGTATAGACTATCAGCATCGACGAGCGTGAGGATTAAGGAAATGATGTTACCCTGAGAGCATAAACTACAAAAGAGAAGGATTTTTAAAAAAAATTTATGGCGGGTTGCGTAAAAGACGTGAAGGCATATTTAGTCAAAACATAAACGACAGCTGGAGCAAGAGTTAAACGTCCATTCTGTAGTCTGCCCCAGATATAGTAGGTAGATTTTTGGGGGGATTACTTGTTTCTGCACGTTTCGAGACTGATATATAACAAAATTTAAGTACTACACGGACAAGATTTTAGACATTAGAATAGGTCATACCCAATTATTCCATTTCTAAAGTATATAAAGCAATTCACCAAAAGAAATCAGGAAGTCATCGGAAAATTTTATACCACAACTGTAAGAGGGTGGGTTTATAGAAAAATCATATGATTCTAATCTATACAGCTGCTTGATATGAGATTATCTAGTCCTAGTATAAATGTATTGAGTTGAATTAGTTAGAAAAAAACTGACCAAAGGCCATAAAATATAGACATAAGGTTCTCTTAAGTTAAAACTCCAGAAGCTATATGCTTACAATGATAATATTTTCCCGTGGAATGAGCATCTGTCATGACATTTCCAATCATTTCTGCATATATCTGCATGAATAACATGTCACTATATAATTTCTTTCCGTATAAAATCACAATGATCGAGTGAAGGCATAGTGGCTAATGATCACCATGGACCACATAATAAATGCTAGATGAGTATGTACAAACTATTCCAATATGAACGTAGCACGCATAAATAATTGAAAATATATAAATAAATCAAGAGATTCAACAAACAACAATCAAGCAGAAATTGATGTTGTTAATTAAAATTAAGTAACATGTGTGTAATGTTAGAAATTGCACCTTATTCTATATTTTGGAGACTTAATTATTGTCAAGTTTGGGCTTGAATAAAACCTACTAGTGGATATAATTTAAGAAAATATAAAGGTGTAATTTGTTTCCCTAATTGTGGATAATAAGAGAGAACTTCATTTGATTTGTGCCTACAATTTTCCTTGGTTCCATTTAATAGAAAAAGACTACTAGTTACTTTATACGTACAAGAGGCATAGTCTATTTTATTTTGGAATAAAAAGAAAATATTGAGAACTATTAAATTCTAATTAACCACTAAATTTAATACTAGTATGTAACTTACATATTTAGTATTAACAAGTCTAATTAACAAATACTCCCTCAAATAGAATTTAATAGTTTATTACTATTTAACTTAAAAATGTATACTTACCTTATGATATTTTTTACAATATTTGCCTATAATACCCTTATTATATATTGTAAGATATATATTCTCTATGCATATTTATGGAGCATCACTATAAGAAAAACTATTAATTAAATGAGAATTTAAATATGGACAATTTTGTCATCTTATCAAATTTTCTTAATATAAAAAATAACTTCTACAAATCCCGTTTCGGGGAACAAATGTAGTATTGTTATCAAAGTTTGTTCAAGTTTGATATATGTACATATATCCTATGAGGATATATCATACAACCCTTAGCAAGTTTACATATAAAAAATACCTTTTGGACGGCTTTTGTCTCTTTTCTATCTTCTCCAAATTTTCTACAAACAAATAATTCTAACAATCAAAGGTTTTGTGAATTGTATCTGTTCATTAGTCATGATTTTGGTGAGATGGAAGACAACACAGTTTTTCAAAGATAAGTGTCATTTTTGTTATATCTATTTTATCAATGGAGTTTTTATGAGAATTAGTAATTTATTGAGATATTAAGCTAATTATTTTTATTGATAACTCTTCTTAGAAGATGGATTGTGGAGAAATGAAAGTGAAAAAGATTTACAATTTACAAATTTGTAAATTGACGTGGAGGAGATGAAGAGTCATCATGGAAAAACATCAAATGTTGATGCCTAGAAATTTTTCTAAAGAGATTATGGTATTCTTCGGATTTAATTCCAAAAAGTATGTTTTTTAACATTTGCCTTTATTTTTATAAATGATAATTGTGTATCATTTTGTATGTGTATATACTTGAAAGTATTATATCATTTATCATTTGTAGATGATATTGTATGTTTGAGTATTGTTTTATTTACATTTTATTGTAATAAATTAATTAATTAGTTTTGTGGGATAAGAAAAGTAATTAAATTTTTGTTCATGATGAAATAAATTTAATTTTGTGCATATATATTTTGGTTATAATATTTTATGAGTAAATAAAATATTATGATGTGTATATATATATGTATGAAATTTGAGATAATTATTTTCTTATACACTAATTGAGATTAATTTAGTATGAGAAAGTTGTAGTAAATTTGAGAAATTTATTTGTCTCTCTGTATAACAAATTAGTTATAAATTAATTTATTTTGAGAATAAAGTAAATTTTGTTCTTCTTGAACAAAATTATGCATATAAATTTGAGGTAATATTTAGTGTGTAATATTACTTGGTATTTGTATGCATGAATTTAAATTACTTTGTTTGTGGATAAAAATTAATTATCAACTAATAGTTAGAAGAGATATTGTAAAAGTAGATTTGGTTGAGTAAATCTTGTATACAATATGATTATAATGTTGAGAAAACACTTAGAAATATTGTTAAGTAGTGTTTTGGGATAATCACAATTGATATATGTTGATTTATTTTGTTAATTTATTTTTATATGTACTTCTTGTCCAAGAAGTATTAATTTTTAATGTGATTATATGAATTTTGTATATTAAAATTGAGATAAATATTTTATTTTTTGATTTTTATAAATATAGTGAAGTTCAAATATTTCATATTATTATGATCTTGAATTCTATATTTCTAAATTTCAAAAGATATATTGTTGATGATATTTTATGCGAAGTCAGACAAGAAACCACTTGAGGATATACTAATTTATGTGTGAATTTTATTTTCTTTCTATATAAATTAATTTCTTTTGTGATAAATTAATTTTTTTTAGAATGTAAATATAAAATTTTATATTTTATGATTTATATGCAAATAAATTTGTGCAATATGATGAGTTCATACTATAATTTGTATATAATGAGTTTTATACTATTTACATAGAGTCAAGTGTTACGTGTCAGTAAACTTAAAAAATGTACATGTATAATTTTAAGTGATTATGTTAAATAATTTTTGGATTTGAGATTTTATGTAATTTCAGAAAATAAGAGCGTGTTTTCTTATGTGGGGGTTTTCTAAAAAATTCTTATGTTGAAGCAATCTTTATATGAATAACTAATACATAAAATGTACATGAACTTATTTTTTGTTTTGAGAAGTGTTCCTTAATATTCTTATGTGGAAATAATATTTATAGGAACATTGTCACACAAAATGTTAATTAATCTAAAATTTATTTTAAATAGTGAGCATAATATTGTGAAGTAAAATATTCAATGAGATTTCAATTATTTAAAAGTGTGGGTGATTCTTTAAGATTTTATTTTATGGACTAAATTTGGTTTTTGAACTATTTGGAGCATAATTTTATTTATGTAAGAAATAATAAAGCTTATGGATTTCTTGTTGCGAAATTCAGTTTGATTATGTAGTCCTATGAAATGAAAGTCTTTGAAACACAAACTTTTGAATAATATTGAAATGTGAACTTATTTCACTTAATTAATTCTTTGAGGTCTTACAAAGTTATAAACTGAACCTAGAAGGAACAATATTGATTTGGAAAAAGAAATCAATATAATAATTTGGTAAATAAAATACTTATTTTATTAGCTTAAATATGATCCAATAGAAGGAAAAATATTGATTTGGTGAAGGAGATCAATATAATAATTTGGTAAATAAAATACATATTTTATTAGCTTAAATATGATCCAATATATTTATAGTGATTGAGTTCAATAGTGAGATTGAAAATAAGCTATAAATATTAAAGTGGATACATATTAGGTGATAATATATAGGTATGTGCGTATTTACCTTGAAATTCTAATTTCGTTGTATAGGAATAAGTGATTTGATACCGACGACTATTTTACTTTGAAAGTAAAAATAACTTTCAAGGTTTTAGACGAGAGTATAAACTATTTTAATATTTTAGCACCGATTATGATATTACTCCAACTCAAGTTTTCAATAAATTTGATTGACGGAGTATATTGGGAATGAACAAGATGGTTTGTTCTTTTTGATTGAGAGGTTATGGTGTTTAATAGTTATGTACTTGTGGTTTAAACTGAGAATTAGTATTTCACTTTTTTCCTATTTATCGGATATATAGAATTATTTATATGTTTACATTAACAATATAATTGTATAAACTATAATGTGATAGTTTTTGTGTATATTAATGATATGTTGATCATTTTACATAGTATTGTTAACGTAAATGAGTTTAAGACATCTATTTTTTGACTTTATGTTGAAAGACTTGTAAAATAGATGTTATCTTATTATCATGTGAAAATATAGTGAGGGTTTCAACTAAACCAATTTAATTGTATTAAGGGGATGTACTAAACTAAGTTTGATAACCTTGAGATTAAAGAATTTAATAATTCTTTAATAGTGATGGTACAGTGGAAGTTAATTTTGATATTGCTATTGCAAATCTGAAGTACGCATGTGCTAGTGGGAGCCTTATGTTTGATATGCAATGCTTGAGATCAAATATTACCTACAGTATTAAACTTAGAAAGTGCATTAGCAACTTAATATTGTTACGTGAAAGCCATTGGAAGGATAGTTTATAATTATTTATAATTAGGGTTATGTTCAGATGACCACCTGGGGTTTGAGCGGTTTCCCACTTAACCACCTGTAGTCAGTAAAGCTACATTTAAACTCCCGACTTTTTGAGTTAAAGTGAAAAAGTGCTTTCCGTCTTAACTCAGTTACTTTATTTGGCTAAAAACTTAATTACCCTCACCATGGTAAACACAGGACGATATTAAAAAGAACAACAATGGTTCCTTATACAATAGTTTGGAAAATCACTCCTGAACTTGATATCAGTCATATTCCATCATTAGCTTTGGAATTTCCAACTCGAGGAATAAGTTGTCGATCTCCAAAATATCATCATTATTATCGGAAGAACAAACAGAACTAAGCCACTCCCCAGAATTATCAACAATGTCCTTCTCCGCACTATGAAGTAGTAAAAACATAAGAGGACAATTAACATATCAAAAAACAAAAGATTCAACCAAAACCCATTTCATTGTAATGTGTGACTGCAATAAAAAAAGGAATCCAAAATTAAAGAAAACCAAAACACGACTCATCAAACACCAAAACTACCCAAGAAAAGGTCTATCATAAACTGAAATTGCAATGAATCTAAATTCACTTCAAAAACATAATACCCAAGCTCATCAAATGATTAAAACATTCAAAAATGGAATCTAATTTATCTAAATCCAACATGTAATTTATGGTAATAAAGGAGAACCAGATTCAAAACTTGTCTTGGACCTTGAGTTTTACAAAGGGCTTTTCTTGATTTAGGACTAAGACTCAAACTCTTACCCCTTTCTTTAATTACTTTCTCTTCGTCGATGTCTTGCGACTTCCAAAAAGCATGATTTTCGCCTACTCAGATCGGTTGAACAGGGTGATCTCTAGCTTACCTAATTGCGGCGGTTTAGCTCGTGATAATCTCCGATGGCCCCATACTCATACCCCTCGCCCTCCGATAATAATCTCCCCTGGACCCATACTAACACCCCTTCTCTGGACCTTTGCTTTAGCACTCCACAGCAAATTTTCTTCACTCTTTTTTAATTCCTCTGAATTCTTAACATTCTGTTTCTGTTCCATGAACTTAGCCAGAATTACCCTTCCACGCCTTTCACCCAATTTCACATTCTGCTAAGCCTTTTCCAATTTAAGAACTTGTAATCGCGATGACAATCGGCTAATTTCCTTCTCAATCTCCTCTATCTCCGAATCGATTTTCTTTTCATCGCGAACTAGTTCTTGATACCACTCTTTGAAACCGCTTCTCAACAAGACCTGTTTGGGAAGAGGCTTGATCATTTTCTTGTCATTGTTTGGATCGCGCCATTTGGGTGAAGTGGCTTAACTGTGCGGGACTTCTGAAATGGGAGATTTGATAAGCACGGACTCGATTTTCTTTAGTTGAAGCAGATTCAAAAGAACCGGATCGATTTACGATTATGGGTTTAATTGGGCACCAAGAAGCTTTGGTTATCGATGGATCTTCTGGATTCACCATTGCCTCGGCGTTCCATATTTGTAGATCTGATGCGTTCATGGCTTCGGTATTGAATAACACTCATTTTCTTCTATGAAGCTTTACAAGAAGAAGAATGGTATTTTAGACATTTTCTATTTATTTTTATTGTTACACCCTCTTTTCACGCTGCGTTTTGGCGTCGACAAGCACGCATTTATTAATTTGGATGGAAAAGGTAACGCTTTCACTTCAACTCAAAAAGTCGAGAGTTTAAATGTAGCTTTACTGACTACAGGTGGTTAAGTGGGAAACCGCTAAAACCCCAGGTGGTCATCTGAAATTAACCCTTATAATTATATTAAAAGGACTACTGGTTTAAAATTGGTCTATGCTAGATTTCTTTATGTTTTAAAAGATCACAAAGTAGGTTAATTTTCACCCAACTTAGGGTATTGTTTCTTAGATGAGTAAGAAACAAATGATGTATGGATTTAATGTTCTTATCTTGTGAGGTAAGCTAAATGGATTAGATTATTATGTTGATTGTCACCTAATTTAGTGCCTCTTATTTTACTAAATGGTGATGGTAATAATAATGTTAAAAACACATTGTGATCTTGAAAAAAAAAATATTCACAAATAGGTGAATATATTCTTATATTTCCACAATGTGGATATATTATTACTCTTAGTGAAGGGTATAATTTACTTGGAGTAGCAAGTAATACTATTGCTTTATATGATGTAGAAAGCAATTGGAATCAAAATTTGTTGTTGAAACATAATTGGAATCAAAATTTGTTGTTGAAACATCAAATTGTGGCCACTTCCAAAATTGCTTAGTTCATTATGTTGTGAGAATGAAATTGTTTTTGTATAGAGCATATGAGAATACATTTAATGGGAAGTCTTGACATGTTGGTCATAGACATAATTTTTGTTAGACAATTGATACAAGAAGGTATTATAATATTTGTGTATGAAGAAGTCAAGTGACAACTTGGCTTATCTTATTACTAAGACTCTGACGAGAGCTTAAAAAGTTTGACTACTTGTGATATGGAACTTAAACCACTTGGAGTTAGGGGTGATGGAAACCCAACCTATTCCTAGATTACCCCTAGTTTATAGGTTCAATGGGAAAAACAAGTCACAGTTGTTGATTGTGTTACTATCAATGTGGTTCCATATCTAGTCTAAGATAGTAACGTTTGTTGCACGATCGAGGTTGAGTTATACTCTTAACAAAGTTGGTGTGTTCTTAGCAACAGAAACACATGTGAAACACTTTGCCTATATGAACTAGAAGTGGAGCCGCTTCTTAGTTCTTATAGAGTGTTGTAGTTTACTTTCTTAGAGGTTCATGAAACACAGTATTACGCATAGCCATATATTAGCGCAAAGAAATTGAGAATTATACTTAGCGTGGTAGGAGGATTTTGTGTGACAATTCCGATCATAGCATATAGGAGTAGAGGTTCAATCTACGGACACCGTCAACTTCGATATGACTTTGAGTTGTTTACACCAAGGACAGGTTCAATGTTCGTTACACCTTCCTTTATGCACACATACCTTGGAGTTGTTTGATAGAATATTGTTTGGGATGAAATATAATTTTTACAAACAAATGGGGGATTGTTAGAAATTGCATCTTATTCTATTTTTTGGACTTAATTATTGTCAAGTTTGGGCTTGAATAAAATCTATTAGTGGACATAATTTAAGTAAATATAAAGTTGTAATTTGTTTCCCTAATTGCGGATAATAAGAGAGAACTTCATTTGATTTGTGTAGAAATCATTTGATTTGTGCCAATAGTGGGGCATTTAATAAGGTGCACAGTTGTTTGATAAAATTAATTTTCCTTAGTTCCATTTAATAGAAAAAGACTACTAGATACTTTATACGTCTGAAGAGGTGTAATTCTATTTTATTTTGGAATAAAAAAGAAAATATTGAGAACTATTAAATTCTAATTAACCACTAAATTAATACTAGTATGTAACTTTAGTATTAATAAGTGTAGTTAAAAATGGAATTTAATAGTATATTATGTAACTTACAAATATGTATGTATATGTAGATATATATACATAAGATAAGATATATGCATATATGAAGTAAGTTTACATATAAGAAAATATTATTTTTGCACATGTTTTTTCTCTTTTCTATCTTCTCCAAATTTTCTACAAACAAATAACTTCTACAAAGAAGTGTTTCGTGTGGAACAAATGTGAATTGCTATCACAAGTTTGTTCAATTTTGAGGCTTGACATATATCCTGGAGGTATATCGCTTGCAACCCTTAGCAAACCGATCGTGGTGGGGGTGATAAAGACCTTAAAGGGATCACTCGTGTCTTGTCCTCTACTACGATTTTGACTCTACGAAACTACAGTTCTAACATGTAATAAACATATATATTTATTATATGTATATATATGGAGAGAGAGAGAGAGATTCGTAGTACTAAAGCACTTCATGCTTTTGTATATTCTATAGCCCTAAGATATTCTTATAGCAGCATAAACCAGGCAACAGTAGAACAACATAATATGTACGTGACACAAGTTTTAAAGTGTTGGTTAAGGGTCAAGATCCAAGGTGACCTAGACCAGGAAACCTATTTACTACTCACATTTCCGATGTCCTGAGAAAAAGTTGAAAATATATTGGTGGATACAGAAATTTGGAGTACAAGAGATTTAAGTCGGAGAGAATAACCTTGCATGCTATATCAAAACCAAAACTTGTGGGAACCTCTTTGCATTTCAAGTCACCATCAATTGTCTTTGGGCATCCAATCACCCGAGTTTTCAAATTCTTACTCCTGAGTTTGCAATTGAGTGACATTATGGTTGCAGGTATGAAAACTCTCACCAAGTAAGCAAAACATAAAAGGAAAAAAGTGGGGTATACGGGACAAACTATAATGTCTATAATTTTAATAGCCAAATCACCTGAAGTTTTCAGTAAGGAGGCAAGCATTAGTGTTTGAGTCATCTCCACCAATCACAACAAGCCCATCAAGATCAAGCCTCAATGCTGTTTCTTGAGCTTGCCTAAACTGAGATCAAATTCATGCAGTTTCAATCAGTCTTAATTGACTAATGAGCTAAGCACTCTTATGAAGCCAGAAAAGAGTCGAACCTGTTCAGGGGTCTCAATCTTGTCCCTCCCACTGCAAATCATATCAAATTCACCCTGATACAGTGATATTGTTAATATGTTTGACATACTCTTATTCTTTTTAATCTAGATAAGAAAACAGCACATAGCCAATTAAAGGAATTTTACAAGCCAATCCTGTGAAATAGAGTCAACTCAAAGTAGTTCCTAAATATATAGATTGTACTTCTAGACCTAGGTGCATACTCCTTAACGACTTTTATTCCAAACTAGTAAGGACTTGGGGTAGGCAGGTAAAGAATCCCATATAGAAACGTAGAGGCAGATGCATCTGAAATAAAATATAAATTCCATATATTGCGTAGGGCTGTAGGCAATATAAGTTTCTGGTACATGAAACTCTTCCTCACATGTTGTGTGAGGAAGAGTTTACTGATTACAAAGTACTTGATACCTATTTACTGTATGTCCATAGTCATGTCTTCAGTAAATTTGAATTTTTGTTATTTCATTGAAAGTTGGATGTTACTAGATAGTGTGTGACCTCACATGACCCACGAGCATGGTTGTTAGAATAAGAGAAGTTTGGAGCACAGTAGCTACCCATTTCAATAGGCTATATCAAGTACTGCAAGTATGAGCACTTGATGCCGAACAGGAAAATTAAGAAATATATTATTAAGTTTGTATTGTTATTTAATGATAAATATTGGATTATTAATGTAATTATTTTAGTAGGATATTCTAGAGGTTTTAATTATGGTAGTAGATTATAATTAGGAGATTTTTAATTATGGTAGTAGATTTTAATTAGGAGATTGTTTCCTTTTTAAATTAGGATTTTTAATTAGTCCCCAAGTATTGGGTTTTCTATTGAAGCATTGTAATACTTCTTATTTTAGAGATTATTAAATGAATTGATTTGAGGTTAAAGCTGTGCGTGTTTCTTTACCGATTACCTGCGGGGATAGATACTATTATTCCTTCTTTCTTACCTCGTCCTACATCATAATGGTATCAAGAGCCAAAATTCCTTATATATTTTGATGTCACCCAATTCCTTCCTACCTACCCTAATTTTCTGGCCTTCATCAATTGTCGAAATTAAGCTAGAGAATCGACACTAGTATTCGAGACGACAACAAAGTCTCAAACTTATCCCAAAATTGAAAAAAATTCTGCCAAATTACAGTTTGGTACCCTCGTGTTTCTGAAATTCTCAACTTAGACCCCAAAGTTTCTGAAACTTTCAATTCGACTAAACATTTCTAAAATTTCAATTCAACCCCTAAAATTTCATTTCAGCCCTAAACTTTCAGAATTATCAATTTTCCCTGTTTTTTATCTATTTTGGGTGGAAAAAAAAAGGTTTGTTTTTTTTTCAATTATGGTGACTTATAATTGGGAGGACCGCTTTAGAAGAATAGAAAAAACCATTGCAAATTATAGCAAATCGGGCAAAAATCAAAATTCATTGTCGCAATTCCAACATGTGGTCAAGAAATCCAATGTTCTCTAATGTTCTAGCAAGGGCGGGAAGGCGAGGGAGGGGCGAGGCGGGAGGCGGGAGGCGGGAGGCCGGGGGCCTAAAGCGAATTTTTTATTTTAAGAAAATTTTAATATTTTATCTTACATTATTCTAACAAAACAATAATATAAAGCAAAATAATCTATAATAAAGATAATAATTAAATTATAGAATTAGTAGTAATTGGTAGTAAGATATATATCCATCTTAGCGAATTTGTAAATTATAGTAATTAGTGTTACTAGTAAGTAGTAAGTAGTAAGTAGTAAGTAGTAAGTAGTATCTTGATATCTTCATATATATAATTATATACGCATTACTTCTTCTCTCTCAAAAATTTAAATAAATGTTATTTTTAAAAATTAGTGTGAAGTTTATTGAATGAGACATTTGATATTATTAATAATGAAATTATTTTAATTTGTGTAATTTTCAAAATTGAGGACTTAAAGAAAATGACAAATATAATATACTAAGTATGACTAACATATCTTTGCAATTATTTTTTCATATACAAAATTTGGTATTAAATAATAAAATTAAAATTTTAATAATTCAATTCAATATTAAAACTTAAGAAACTAAACATAAATTTAAGAATTATATTGAATTAAACTAAATATTACAAATGCATCATCATTTATATAATTTCAAGTTGGTACAAGTTCAAAAAATTACAACTATAATAAAATTATCAATTTTGACTTGATCTTGTTCACTTCTTGTTGTGATTTAATATCTACTACAACTTAAATTAAGAATATGGTAAATCATTAGAAAAATAAATATATCAAAATTTGGCTTTGGTAGTAATTTAAAAAAATCTCCTTTAAGCGCGAAGCGGCCTTTAAGCCGATTTTTAGAATCTCAAGAAATCAACACAAATGTCAAAGCTATGATTAGACTACAAATAAAATAGGAGTTAATGAGACTCTTAAAGAACAAAACTTGACATGTTGAGACTTGTGAGGATCTTAAAGTGACTAAGTTAAGGATGTCAATCAGTTGAAGATTGTTTGTTTGCATTAAAGGAAGTGCGGTCTGAAGAGGTGAATCCTGTTAACCAAGAAGTTAAACACAAAAAGAAAGACACAATTGAAATACAACAAGTTGACTTTCTTAAGCCAAATTTTATATTCAAGTTCAAAGCTACATCTAGTTTCGTGGTTGTGACAATGCTATTCCCAAAAATTGTGCTCAAGAAACATCGAATGTGCATGTTTTGTTGGAATGCATCTCCTAGATTGTGGTTTATTATTCTTCGATATTTCAAAACTTGAGGACGAGTTTTTTTTCAAAGGCGAGGAGAATGATGCGGTACGGATGAGGAAATTAAGAAATGTATTATTAAGTTTGTATTGTTATTTAGAGATAAATATTAGACTATTAATGGAATTATTTTAGTAGATTATTCTAGAAGTTTTAATTATGGTAGCACATTATAATTAGGAGATTTTTAATTATGGTAATAGATTTTAGTTAGGACAGTTTTATTGTAGTAGTAGATTTTAATTAGGAGATTGTTTCCTTTTTAAATTAGGGTTTTCAATTAGTCCTCAAGTATTGGATTTTCTATTTAAGCATTGTAATACTTCATTATTTTAGAGATTATTAAATGAATTGATTTGAGATTACAGTTGTGTGCTTTTGTACGTGTTTCTTTACCGATTCTCTGCGGAGATAGGTACTATTATTCCTTCTTTCCTACCTCATCCTACGTCAGCAGTGCATGTAAATATGTCATTCATTTTATGCATATTATGCTTGAATATCAAATATTGAGAGAAGTTTTTCTCCCTTGTCCCTTTCTTCCCCCACATTTCTTCCCTTTTCTCCCTATTCTAAATCAGCCCTAAATTATAATTCTATTTATTTAACTTGGTTCAAATCATTGTTAGGATCTAGGATTCTAGGTTTGATCCCAACACATGTCCATTTAAAATTCGGAGACACAAATGACACATCCAATTGAAAGTAGATCAGACATGAAGTACAATGGTTTGATTTAAGATTACATTAAATTGATAGGACCAACTATTGCACCCAAAATCCTCACCTGATTTCTGTATGGGTAAATATATTCTGGGGTCAATGTCACATATTTACCCTTCATGATCCCGGCCGGTCCACCCTTGAATCCATACAATGTGCTCCCCATACAACGATCCTGCAAGTAATCTATTTAACAGGTAAAAAAAATACGATTCAATTTTGGGTAGAAGTATTGCACAAGGGATAATTTAATCGTTAAGCCCTTGTCCCCATCCCCATGTATCAAATCTAGAAATAGACTCCTCATGGTCTAAGGACCAACATAAATTTAAAGCCATTTAAATTGTGAAGGTTATGTTTGTTTGCTTTTTGGAATATTTTTAAAGGATTACAACCACATGGACTGTGATTGGGGATTATACTATGGTCTCTATTTGAGGTATTACATGTCCCGGCATTATAGTACAGGGCGAAAATTTGATGCCAAACAAAGTCTCATTGGTTCATTAAGGATCCAACCCAGCCCAAAAAAATCACTTGAAACAGATAAAACCTAAAGGCTTTAAGCTGTAAGCATTTGAAACTTAAGATCCTAACCCAAAATTCCGGAAATGACATTATGTCCTCCAGGAGCTTGGCCTCCTGATAACACCACACCAATCTTCAAGTTTTGACCTGATACAAGATCCTTTCCATCACCGGGTACCAACACTGCTGAAGGTTGTCCAAACAGGCAAGGAAACAACTTCGCAATCTCATCTGCAAACAGCAAAAAAGCAATCAAAATCCTACTCAAAGCCCAAATACCTGTGTGGATGGCCAGGGAAAACATACCTTGTCAATCTGGGTTTAGCTAATTAAATTTTTAGCTTGTCAAATAGTCGTAATTAGTTGAAAAACTAATTGAACTTTAATTTAACCATGCATAGCTGACCACTCAATGCCTCTAAAGATGTGCATAGATCACACAATGTGTCTATGAATCAATCAATCACATAATACATATATATACGATGTAGTTTTGTATAAAATTTATAATTATAGTTTTTTTATATATATAAAACCCTAAAATGAAAAACTTAACCCTAAGGGGTAAAACTACGCCATTTTGTATAGTTTTAGTTAAGCATGGCTAAGGCAATGCCTTAGATAACATTTTTCCCCATATATATATATATATGGGAAATGATCCACAACAACTATTTGCTATAGATCAAGTTTGAGCAAATAAATCTAATACCCACCATTACACTAATCAACGGCCATGATTATAAATTGGACCCCATCATTCGCTACTGTTAGTAGCGGATGCCGCTACTAGTAGTAGAGGATGACGGAATTACAAAAAGAGCCAAATTAATTACAAATTTGTCGCCATCGGCTACTATTAATAGCGGATGTAAACCATCAACTACTAATAGTAGCGGATGTCATCCCTTCATCCGCTACTAATACTAGTGGAATCCGTTAGTAATAGTTGCGGATGAAGGGACTTTATTTAAATTTGGATCGTTCTTGTCTACAATGGACAGTAAAAGATCTATTTGCCCTAATATTGATCATAGCAATTACTTGTTATGGATCAATGAATATAAACACACATATATATATATGGAAAAGAGAATCTAAGGCAAGTCTTAGCCTTGGCTACAATGCATTTTCAAAACGATATTTTTTTAAAGTTTTCTTTCAAATTCAACCGTGTGGATGATGAAAACATAAACAAGGGCTAAAATACACTTTAAACCTTCAAGTTTTTTGTTTTTACAACTTAAACCCTAATGTTTCAACTTTAAGACATTAAACCTTAATTTCTTTAAAAAATTATAAAGTAAACATTTTAGCTACCGGATTTAGCATTTCTTACCGAAATAAGTTACGCAAAAATGAAAGAGAAATCAAGTCTTTTAAGGGTATATATCATTTATATTGGCTTCGAATTTTTCTCCTTTTATTCTTCATGAGAATGAGAATGAGAAACAAGAGATACTCTTTCTAGAAATATGGACAAATGAAAGTTTAACTCCTAAAGAAGCGCCCAATGTGAGTCGGGTCACTTAGCCATGCTTCATAATTAGAAAAAGCGAGCAATCGTGGAAATACACCACTCACCCAAAGAAAGATGGAGAGTCAATAAAGTGGGCACTAAAGACTTTTCGAGAGATCTCCTCCAAATCACTAGTATGGCTATAGACTAAGCACGTGTTTAAAATATTTTGTACTTCCAAAGATATTTAAGGTACTCTATTAATATGGGAAATTAAATGTTTTAGGGGGTATATATCATTTATATTCACTTCAATTTTTCGTTCTTTTTTTTTCATCACACAAACCATATGCCTATAATGTTATCTGCTTTCCAAAGATATTTAAGGGTGAAATTGTTCAAAATACTCTCATTCAGATAAATTATTACACGTCGGAAGCAAAAAGGTTTAATTTATAAAAAATAAAAGATATTAAGGTTCAATGTCATAAAGTTAAAATATTAGGGTTTGTTAGAAATAAAATAAATGTATTAAATATTGTTGTTATCTCATTACAAAGTAAAACCTTGTATATAAGCTACAAGTTGAGTAGTGGCCAAGTATGTGTGGGCATCAAGTATACTTGGTGACCAAGTCTAATAATAATAATATACTAACACTCCCCCTCAAGTTGGAAAGTCATATATCACTACTTACAACTTGTTACATAACATAATCCCAAAAATACTCGAATCAACTGTAGCACAAAATTATTTTATCCTCAACACTCTCCCTCAAATTGAGGCCTTCTTCAATTTGCACGGATTTTTTATTTTTTATTTTTTGATATTTTTTTACATCCAAAGTTAGATTTCTCACCCTCAATACATAACTTCACCCATTCTCTTTCCGAAGATATCATGTGCCAGCAATAATGGAGAACATTCGTCTCCCACAATAAATGTGAAGGACTCTCTATCCTTCTACGAAGGACTTCTTACCGTCCTCAATAACGGAGGACTCTCTAACCTCCTAAAAAATCGAAGCACACATTCCTTCCTGAAATCTCGACCCCATGCAATCCTTACTTTCCAATCAACCATTTATATATTTCAACCCGAGAAATAAACTATTCTAGACATATCACCCCCTTGTTAAGAAAAAAAAATAACAAGCAACAAGAAACTTGCATCTTCGAAAAGAAACCTCAAATGGAGGCAAACGGAGTACTCCCCGACGGCGGAAGCAAGAATTTTTGATTTGATTGTCAAGATCAACCTAGCTCTGATACTATGTTAGGTAACCAACTCATCTAAATGCTTAAGATGTTAGAAAGAGGCACTGCAAGTAATAAAGCCAACACCCCCCCTTGTTGAGGATAAAATATTTTAGTTCGAGTATTTTTAAGATTATGTTATGTAACAAGTTGTAAAGTTGTAGGTCGTGATATAAGACTTTTCAACTTGAGGGAGAGTATTAGAGTATAATATCATTATTATTATTAGAGTATATTATTATTATAACTTTGTCATCAAGTACGCTTGGTGCCCACACATACTTGGCCACTACTCAACTTGTAGTCTATATATAAGGCTTTAGTACTCTTTTTAATGAGATAACAACAATATTTAATACATCTATTTTATCTCTAGCATGATATCAAAGCTCAAGGTGTGCAAGATCTTGGGTTCAAATTTTCTTTCCCTTAATATTGATATTAATGCATATGCATATAATTTGCCTCTACGTATGCACGTGAGGGGTGTTGGCTTGATATACATTGTTGGTGCCTCTTCCTAAGAGCTTAAGCTTTAAATGAGTTGATTACCTAACAGGATTTAAGTTGTAAAAAGAAAAAAACTTGAAAGTTTAAAGTGTACTTAAGCCAAAAATAAGAGACATTGTCGTTTTCTAGGAATTTTTATAATGTAAGACCCTCTTATTTTATTTTTTATTTTTAAAAAAAACAAATCTATGCTATTGAAATTATACTGAAATTTTAATACATTCAAGGACGGAGCTGCTATTGAGCCTGAGGACCAGGCTACCATGGAATTTTTGAAAAAAAATTATACCTATAAAATTTGATATTTTTTATTTCAGGCCCTCAAAATTTATGAAAAAAATAAAATAGTATATAATACTCTCTCAAAAAATATAAGAAAGTACTTCCTCTATTCCAAATCTAAGAATTATTTTAATATTGTAAGTCATTTTTTGGGCATGATAATGTAAATGTCAAATTTTATGATCTCTTTTTGCTCCACATTTGTGTACTATAAAGGTCCATATATACTGCAACACAAAAAAAAATATTATTTCAACCAAAAAGTAAAAATTTGGGCCGAGCAGTACATCCGGGGAAAAAAAAATCCTGGCTTCATCCCTAAATACAAAGATCAGTGGGATTCACTTTGTAGAATTACAATAAAACTGATAGACCCCCTTATTTTTCATGATTCAACTTGTTTGTAAGTTTTGGGGGTAAGGAATGCTAAGAATTTTTAAGTAAGGAAATGATAGGATAGGAAAGGAGAAAAAAATTGTTTTCCTTGGTTTTGTTTGTAAGTTTACTTAAGAAAGTGTCGTTATGTATAGAATATGGATATCTAAATTTGTTTTCCTATGGTAATATTAAGGACAGTTTAGGAATAAAAAATAAATTTACTAATCTCATTTTCCAATCCTTAGTTTTCCTATGGTTTTGCCCAGGAAAGTTTCTAAGGAAAATTGAATCTAATTTTATTTTAGCTTTCTTAACTAAAAAAACTTACAAACAAGGGATTTCCAAGGAAAATTGTAATTTTCTTAGGTTTTCTATCATTCCCTTAGTTTTTTAAACTTAAAAACAAAATTGATCTATACGATTGAATTTGAATGAAAATGTTAAAAAAATGTCATCTTTAGAATTATTTGTAGTGCTTATTAGCTAAAGCATGTCTTATTGGGATATTTCACATGAATCCCACATTAGATAAATTCAAGAGTGTAGATGAATTAATAAGTATGTTTTAATCTTAACCTAATAGGTTAACCTTTTGGGTCGAGATATGGTTTCAGATGAGTATGTATGGGTCACATATTCCCAACAACTGGTATCAAAGTGATGGCTATGGGCTTGGGTCATGGATATGGTATGTATTGCACATGATGGACCCCAAGTGACGAGGTCATGATGGAAGCCCCTCTCATGGATTTGGAGGTGGATATTGTTGGGTTTGTGGGGTCCAAACCCATGGGATGTACCAATTTTAATTGGTGGTGTACCAATTCTTATATGATGTAGATCAAAACCAATTGATTGGTGTCCAAGATGTACATGTTTTTTTTAACCGCGAGTAAAATCCTACCAAGATATGGAATTAAGACTTCAGTAGCCATGTTATGTGATGTGTGTATGTGTGGCCCAATAATAAAAGGATTTGGGATATAAATTTCGAAACCAACACGGAATGGTAATAATATATTAGGATATATATATATATATATATATATATATATATATATGACTTGGTATTGCTTAATAAAATAGTAAATAACAATTGTGATATAAATAGTGAGAGAGTGCTTCGGCAGAAGCAATAACACACAGAGTTGGTATTGCAGAATGGAACAGTTTTCGTGAAGGTTTGTTCTCGGGTATCGCCATCTTATTTCGGGTAATTAATTGCTCAAAGAAAAAATTAATTCGGAAAATTTGGGATGGTGAAGTAATTTGAGTTTTCACTCAAATTAAGGTATTCTTGTATTCTCAATTTGGTGATATTTCAGGTTTTTAGTTATAAAACTAGGAAGCACTATTTGAACTAACAGTTGATTATAGTGGAATTATTCGGAGCTCAGCCCATGATTTTACCTTTTAGTTTTAAAGAGTTTTCCACGTAAAATTTAGTGTCTTGTGTTTGGTTAATTTTTCGTACTATTATTTTTTTGCAGTTGTTATTTATTTGGTGGGATTGCATTAATTGTTTGGTGTGGTTTGTTATTTAATTTATCAGAGATGGTTCTAGTTGGAGTTTTCCCAACAAAGTGGTATCAAAGCAAGGTTCTTTGCGCAGTTGTTTTTTGATAAATTAATAAAAGAATCAAACGGCGCCATGATTAAATTGACCTCATCTAACTTTTCGATATGGAAGCCTAGAATGGAAGACATCCTTTATTGTAAGAATTAGTATGAACCATTGGAGCTTAAAAGAGTTAAGCCAGCGGACAAAACTGAGGTAGATTGGAAAAAGATGAACAGAAAGATGATCGGTCACATCCTACAGTGGATCGATCAAGGTGTGTTCCACCATGTTTTGTAGGAAACGAATGTCAATACTCTTTCGACTACATTAGAGTCCATGTACGAGAAGAAAAATGCGCAAAATAAAATTTTTGTGATACAAAAGATCGTGAACTAAGTACAAATATGGTAACAATGTATCCAAGTATACGAGTGAGTTCCAGGGATTGGTGAATCAGTTGTCTAACATGAAGTTGAATCTTGAGGACGAGATTCAAGCGTTGTTGTTTCTCAGTTCGTTGCCTAACAATTGCGAAACTTTGGTTGTGTCACTAAGCAATTCAGCTCTGAAAAGAAAAATAATCATGCAGATGGTCAAGGACAGCATACACAATGAGGAAACAAGGCAAAAGGAGTAGTGTTAAGAACAGGGGTAAAAGTAATTCTAGGAGATCTCACAAGGGAAACATGAATCGCAACAAAAGCGAAAATTCCAAAAATCATAGGAGCAAGTCAAAGACCAGAGAAGGCGTTACATACAAGTGCTACAATTGTAACAAGGAGGGTCACTTAAAAGAAATTGCAAGATCTGGTTAGACAAGCAGAAAACTAGTGAGCAAGAGGAGGTTAAGGAAATGAATATTGCAGCTACAGTTACCAAGGATGTTGTGCTTCTTTCGTTCAGGGAAGAAGAATGCTTACATGTTGATCAGAAAATTGATTAGGCTGTTGATACAGGTGCTTCGTATCATGCTACTCCCAAGAGAGAATTTTCACGACATACAAAGCTCGAGCCTTTGAGTTTGTGAGGGGGTAACACTGATCAGCCCAAGATTGTTGGAATTGGTGATGAATTGATATGGGATAGATCGTACAATTTTGCTACAAGTGGTATCAGAGTTCATGGTTCGATGGACCTAAGTATCAAGTTGACACTCCAGGGTAGAGCATTTGCAGCCCGCATGTTACCCAGTTCGTGCGGTGGAGCAAATAGAGTTGTGTCAAGTGCAGCACAAGAGGATCACTCACGTGTGTGTCACTACGCGATGAAGTATGGTTTGAGTCGAATGGAACGGGCTCAGGATGGCTCTGGGAACCTGCTCAGGGTGAAGGATTCACACGGACCGAGATTGTACTCCCACGTTTGGCATATGGCGTGGTGAAGTAGTATTAGAGTCGAGCATGGCTCTTGAAGAACTCAAAGAATGTGTCCTCAATGTTAACTACTCTAGTAATATGATACTTGTGATAGATATTCAAGGGAAAAGTAGAGATTGTTTGGATATTTCACATGAATCTCAAATCACATAAATTTAACAGTGTAGATGAACTAATAAGTATGTTGTAGTCTTAAAGGTTAACCTTTTAGGTAAGAATGTGATTCAACATACGTGTTGGGTCTGCATTAGAATGAATTGATGAGGGATAGATCGTACAATTTCGCTTCATGCCTTATATTCAATCTGGATGGTTGATCACAAGTCCGGAAAAATACTTCAGATCAACCAGGCTACATATATTACATTCGATTTCACCATGCTTAGCTAAGTAATAAACTTTACTTAAATTACAGAAACAACCCAATGCTTCAAATCAATTGATTCGACTACAAATAGAAAGTGAAGAGATGACCTGGATTTCCGGCGGCGGAGCTAGTAGGGCCGTCAACGACGTTGAAGGGGTTTCTGATAACAGAAGGGAGAGGAAGAGAGTGGTCTAAGCGGCTGTTCTGTACTTCGCTGTACACCGTCGCTAGACGGCCGGAAAGCTGTGCCTTAACGGTGGAGATATCGCCGATAGCTACCAATGAAGGTGGCGCCATTGATTCAGCAGAGAGTTACAGTTTTGAGTTAAAGACCAAAACTCAGATCTTTCCGGTATCGATTTCTCCGGCTTTGTTTTAGCTGTTTTGTCTCTCACTATTTTTACCGAAAGAGTTCAGTCTAAAAGGGCAAAATCGTCATTGGATCAAGTTCTAGTGGGGAGGTTCTAAAATAATACCCCTAGGTAGGGATGCACAAAAGGCCCGAGGTCTGCGGCCTTGGTCCTACTTGGCCTCGGCCAGTGGTTGCAGCCCTACTTACAGAAGACTGAAAGATCGTTATTTTTAGACAAAATTTGGCGCTGGCTACAGCTACTGCATGATAAGGTGCCTTTAATTTTAATCCTATTGGGCTTGGCGTGAGGTGCAGCTTGGCGGAGACCTTACATAATTTTTTATCCAATTATTTATAATTTTTAAACTTTAAATTTATAATTATTCATCAATAAAGTATAAAATTTTACTTATTCATTATTGTAATTTATAAATTATAATACATTAGTTTTAATTAATACATCAATAATGTGACGCCCCCAAAATAGGTATACATCACCCATTCTGAGTCGCCAAATACATGGTACAGAATTCAAATACAAACTTCTTTTATACAATACGACAAAAGCTTAGCTGAGAGTTTTTACACGAATATTGTCTTCTAGACAGTATTCAAACTCAAAGTGAGTCTTCATTATATTTATTATCACACTATTTCATATAATAGTGAAGACTACTAATGCAAAAATCTGGACCGTCACTCCGTTCTCCGACTAGTCCCGGCTATGTTCTCATTTCCTGAAAAGAACAATGAAAGCAAAGGGTGAGCTCAACTAGTCCAGTAAGAAATATTATGACTAAGATAATGCAGAATAAATTATCGTTAGCCTTCAACAAATATTAAACCGTTAAAATACAATGTACATCAAGTTTAACTGCAATGAAAGAAAGTAATCCATTAGAAGAGTCAGTAGAGCGTGTTATCTACTATCTTCTATGATTTAAAAAGTTTATCATCAATTTTATCATTTGAGACTCGACTTAATAAATAATTCACATCATCGAATCATCTCTCATCTACTGGACAAGGATATTCATTAAGATCACAACCACGAATTATCCATGATCATGCCAAGGATATTCGTGTTTTCATCGATAATCATGATCATGCCAACAACTCATCCATCAATGCACTACGGCCAATGAGGACTTTTACCACATCATTTGTAACATTACGATCACGATTATACTTTGAATAATCCTCGTTATAATCATATCACCATCTATGCACTACTTACCACCAAAGATGACTTTCATAACAATATAAGCATGAGGATGACGACAATGATATAAGAATTCAATTAAATGAAAGCAAATGATAAACTTTAAAGATTTATAATTTAATTTATCCCGAATTCAATAATGTCTAAATTGTCAACATGATACTGCTTTATGGAGTAAAATTCAAGAATAATATTGTATTAAAAATAATTTGGACCGAAAAGAAATCAATTTTTGTCATGAATAGTACCCCGGGTGAATAGTATCTCGTGAATATTATTTCGGGAATAGTACCTTGTGAATAGTACTCCGACATGAAAAGGTTAAAACTTATCAAGAATGCTCAAAATAATATTTTCATGAAAAGATATTGGATGAAACGCAAAACTTCAAGGATATTCTCCTAATTTCATAGAGTATAGAAGCCGAAACTTAACAAAATGAGTGTAGTATTCTGAATCTGAAATGAAATAATATTACTTACATACTACAAAGTATGGAAGAAGATACTATTTGATACGAATACTGAACAAAAATAATATCCCTTACCTTAAAAAGAAGAGTATTCCAACTGGTATAACGGGGATATTCTTGAAGAAAACTTTCACTGTTTTATACGTTTAAAGCTTTCTTAAACTCTAAAGAAATACGCTTAAGATTATAGAAGAAGAATTCTCTGATTCTTGTGTGATTTTCAATTCTAAATAAACATCCTATTTTATAGGAGAATAGAAGGGGTACTGTTTAAGAAAATCACGAATGCAACAGTTGGATTTTGGACGAAAAATCACAGGCTGAATTCTTTGAATTCACGGACACCCGACTTATGAATAAAACAAACTTTTATAACATATATATATATATATATATATATATGTTATAAAACATATATAACATATATGTTTCATCACCCACCACCACATTTCATACACACACATACATCATTATCACACTCACATACATCACTTTCACTTCTTCTTCTTTTTTCTTCCACCACCACATATTCCTACGGCACATCAATACACACACAATTCCCTTCCTATCAAGTCATCTTCCCCCCACCCCCTTTCTTATCCCACCCCACACACACATGTCAATTATATATATGCATATATATATATATATATATATATATATATATATATATATATATATACTTTATAACTTCCTTTCATTTATTTACAAAAATAAATAAGTGGGGGTCCAAATAATACGCCAAAATTTACAACAAACTTCATAAAAAAATCCCCTCAATATTTTTAACAACATGATTCAACTCCCGATAGTCAATACAAAGTCGCATACTCCCATCTTTCTTCTTCATGAATAGAACAGGAGCACCCCAAAGAGACGTACTAGGACGAATGAAACCGATGTCTAACAAGTACTGCAGTTGGGTTTTTAACTCCTGAAGTTCAATAGGAGCCATTCGATATGGGGCTTTGGAAATGGGCTTTGTACCGGGTTCAAGGTCAATACCAAACTCGATTTCACGCCCGGGTAGGCGGAAGTTCTTGAGAATACGTCAGGAAATTTATTAACAATAGAAATATCATTCAAATCTGATGTATTTTTGTTTAAATCCGTGACATGGCTAAGAAAGTTTGACATCCGTTTTTCAATAAACGAATAGTTTTATGGCTTGATATAACAGTGATTGACTTTAGTGGTTTGGTCGCTTGAATTCACATAATAGGTTGGTTAGAGATATGAAAGCTAACAATTTTACGAAAATAATCAATTTTTAGCATAATGAGTAGTTAACCAATCAATCCCTAGAATCACGTCAAATGCAAGTATTTTCAATGAAATAAGATCGACAGGTAATGTGAGGGTACCGATTTGAACTAAACAAGACTTATAAACAGTGGATGTAATGAAAGTTTCTCCCAACGGAGTTTCAACGGATAAGTCAAAGTCTAATTTCTTCGGAGTTAAATTTAAACGTTGAGTGCAAGTAGGAGAAATAAAAGAATGGGTAGAATCGATATCAAATAAGGTATAGACTTCGCTAGAGTTTATGATTAGCTTACTCGTGATGACCTCGTTTGGATTCCTAGCTTTTTGGGAGGTCACGACAAACGCTCTCCCTTGAATTACTGGCTTTGACTTCTCTAGGATGACCTTTTGTGCCTCCATCCCAGCTGGACTCGGCTTTACTGAACGACAAAATCGAGCTAGGTGACCTTCTCTTCCGCAATTATAACATGTTTTGGACTGTTGCGTACAATTTGGACTGATGTGTCCCTCCCCTCCGCATTTGTAGCATACGATCGTTGATCGTTCTCCTTCTTTAACAACGGGTGTTGGTGCTGACGTCTTTTTGTCATTGTTGAATCCCCTCTTCTTGAAATGTCCACTTTTATTATCTTGGCCATGATTACCACCGAAGTGGTTACCATTTTTGGCTTGTTGATTTCCTTCACGTTTGTTGTCACCGCTTCGATGACTGCTACCACTGGTATTATCAATTTTTCGACTACTTTCTCTTAGTTGGGTTGACTCATTATCACGTTCCAATAACTGAGCCCTATTTACAACATCTGAATACAAACACAGTTTGTGAGAAATTAGGTATTGACGTATCTCGAGTTTCAAACCTCGTAGAAACATTCACGGCATTCTCTCCTCATTATCAACCAAGTGGGATGCAAACTAGGATAACTCGACAAACTTAGCTTCGTACTGCGACACGGTCATATTGTTTTGCTCCAGCTTGATAAACTCTACATCCTTCATGTGACGAATACTTTCGGGAAAGTACTTGTCGTTGAACAGTTCTTGGAACTTCTCCCAAGACATCTTCTTGTATGGCAGTCAGGTACGCTTTTGATTCCCACCGTGATCTGCTCTCCTCTCAACACGAAGGTGGAAAATGGAACCTTTTGCTCCTCGGAGCATCCCAAGACATCAAATATCTTAGTGATCTGCTTTATCCACGTCTCTGCCTTAAGTGGTTTTGGCTCTCTAAAAACTTCTTGGTCTCACTCCTCGAATCGCTAAGCGGTTGTAAGACCTCAAATTTTTAAATAAAAGGAATTTCCTTTATTTATTATTTTGAAATAGTAAGGGTGGATTTGATTAATGTGGATAGTTATGGGTAAAATACGCAAATATTTCTAATAAGCAAGTGGTTATAAAATATTCATTATCATTTAGGAATATTCGTTTGGTCGTGGAATATTCAGATCGTTCGGGAATATTCGCATGCGACGGCCAGCAGCCTCTTTTGTGGGCCCCATAACTAAAAGCGATTGGATGAAGAAAACGACAAATATAAGTTGTTTATAAATAACTCACAGTAGTTGTTACCACAGTTATCTTTGTTGGAATACCCTTGGTTAAAACACACTATTACGCGTTGTTGATCAAGAAGAGACACCAGATTGCACCAATTATTGATTCTTACGTAAGAAGGCACTACTCAATAATGGTTACAGAATTACCGCTCAAAGATTTTATCGAGATTAATAATTGCTCGCGTTGATATTTTATATTGTTGTTGTTTGAATAATTGTCATTACACAAAGATCTTTCATTATCGGCAATAATTCATATTATCCGAATAATATTATTAGATAACATTATTGGCAATGTCTAGAAAGTTCTGCCTAAGGAGAGGTTTGGTCACCTAATTGCGCTTACCAAGAAGAAGAAATTCTTATCGGAAAGCCCTCTTTCTCTGAACCGCCTCGTTTGTCAATATTGTGATTCTCGTAATATTATTTGTGAATAATTAATTATTGATTTATATGATGAGGAAAATATTGATTTTATGTGGATATAGATGGAGAAAATTTTAAAATGACAATTGTTAAAATTAATATTTTATCTTTTTCTCGATAAAATAATTCATTTAAATATATTATTTTAATAATATATTAATCTGGTGATATTTTTACAAATCTAATGTGGGATATATGAGTATACGAGGAGGAAGAGTATTTTTGTTGCAATAAATGTTTAAAACATGTTAAACATGCTTGCGGTGGACCCCATTTATCGATCGAAATTTGATTATAAATTGTAAAATCGCCCGCTTGTGGATTTCGGTCAATTTTTATTTGGAATTTGGAAAAAACTTTCTTCTGCAAAGTTGTAGAGAATTGAATTTCCTATAAAAACTCGCGAGATTCGAATTTTCTGATGAAAGGGCTATTTATTATGAATTATTGAAGTTCCGAAGCTCCGAAATAATTGATTTTTGGAAGTTTAAAATATTTAAAATAGGAAAAACGTTTTTGGAATGTTTAGGTGGCCTCATTTAACATGTGTAGGAGCTGAATTCAGTTGGCAAGTGTACGTATGAGGTTTTGGAAAATAAATATTAATATTATATTAAATTTTCTGCTTTGGTGTTCTAAGCATTTTCCTATAAATAGGGTGCTTAGGTTAGAATTGAAAATCACACCAGAAACTGAAGTTTTCTCTCTCTATATTATCGAGCGTATTCTTGTGAGTATTTTGAGTATACTTTGAGTATTGCTATACGGTGCAAGTTCAAGTCATAGCCTATATCCTGTTTTTCAACTAAATACTTGTCTTTCGAGGTAAGGGATATTATTTTTTGTAATGATATTATTTCTTCAATATCATTATCTTCAAATGTTGATCTGAAGTTTTATCAAATTTGGAACTTTTTCATGCCTAAGGTTACTATTCATGGGTTACTATTCATGAGTTACTATTCACGAAGTTACTATTCATGAAGTTACTATTCACGAGTTACTATTCATTAGTACTATTCATGAAGCGTGAAGATATTTTTTTGTGGAATTTCTATCTTTTGGTGTCGGTTACTATTCACGTATACGGCACTATTCACGATATAAGACTATTCAATCTAAAAATAAAATTTCTTCTTTTGTCAAAATATCTATTCGGATACTAACTCGATTGTATCCATGTTTTGATCATTCTTGAATTTTACACCACTATGATTATTTTTGAGGTATTTTTAAGCGTGGATAAAACCAAGTACGAATCCTTAATCCTTAATCCTTGTCATTTTGTTTCAATCGGATTCGCTTTCTTTAAAAATATTTTTCATCATCCTCGCCTTAAATGATGATATTATTGAATATCTTTGGCAGTAGTGCAAAGATGAATGATTTCAAGAATATCTTTGGCCCAGAAATGCAAAAGATGAATGTGTTGAGATGAACACGACCGATTGATTAATATCTTTGGCTCAGAAGTGCAAAGATGAACAGTGTTTAAATGAATACGACTTAATCGATGAATATCTTTGGCCCGTGGTGTGAAGATGAATATTTGATTCCGTATGTATATTGATTGATGTTACAGGATAAAATATTGATGATGGACCGTTAAATTAATAGATTATAGTAGATTTCATTCTCTACGTAACTCTTCTATGAATTATTATTTCACCGCGAATATTGATCCGAAACTTGTTGTTTATCAGATTCTATCGATTTTTCCTCGTGAAGACTAACGATAATTTGTTGTATATTATCTTAGTCATAATATTCTTTATTGGGCTAGTTGAGCTCACCCTTTTCCTTGTTGTTCCATTTTTTCTTCTCAAGAGGCGAGAATGTAGCGAGTACTAGCTAGGGGTATGGAATGAAGGTTCTAGAGAGTTGTTTAGTAGTCCTCACCATTTTGTAAAATAATGAATCAATAATTATGATGGGGATTTATTTGCATGTGGATATTGTCTGAAGACAATATTATATTTAAACTCACAAGATATATTGTCGTATTTCACACGACATTTGTATTATTGAAGTTGTAGTTTACTTTTTGTACCATGTATTTGGCACTTCGAGAATGGGTGTTGTGTATACCTATTTTGGGGGCGTCACAGTGGTATCGAGCTTAGGGATATGATCTCCATGGAGATCTGGAAATAGAACTAGGAGGGAGAGACGAGTAAATCCTTCGCTAAAGGTGTCCTACCTAAGCTTATTTGTTAGTTAGTCAAGATATAGGGATATTATGTGATATATTGATTTCCTTAATTAACCCTTGTTTTATGACGGATTTTGAGAATGTCGAATCGAGAATATTAACAATGGAGTAAATGAGACCGTGGAGATGCTCAGATTTTACAACGAGGAGAACGCGTGCAACAGTGGCAATGTTCCTCCCATGTGAACAACACCACCGAAAGCGAGATGATGAACGAGGGATGTTTAGAAGCTTTTTGCGCTTCATGCAAAATCGATTTGAGGAGACTCGTGTTCAAAATACGAGGAGAAATGATAGCAATTCACGGGTGGTCACAAAACAAACAGTTCAAAGAGTTGGGACCACCCGTGCACTGGGGAAAACGGATCCGATTAAGGCGAGACGTGGGTCAAACAAATTACCAAGATATTCGATGTCTTGGGATGCGAGGAACGAGAAAGTTCCATTCGCTACTTTTATGTTCCGTATGCGGCGGTGACATCGGTGGGAATCAGAAGCGTACCCATCCATACGCCACTCAAAGATGTCATGGGAGACGTTTGAAGCAGTTCAATGACAAGTACTTCCCGAAAGTATTCGTCATATGAAGGAAGTGGAGTTTATTAGACTAGAGCGAGAATAACATGACGGTGTCCCAAAGACGAGGCGAAGTTCGCGGAGTTATCCGAGTTCAGACCTCATTTGGTGGAGAATGAGGAACGATGACGTGGATGTTTCGAGAGGTTTGAAACCCGACATACGCCAAGATCTCATTTCTCATAAATTTTCTCTATTCAGGATGTTGTCAATGTGGCTCACCATGTTGAAAGCGAGATAACGAGTACGCTCAACCGAGGGACCATAACCGTGGATCATCATCAAGATAGCGATCATCGTAATAACGATAACCAAAGGAGAAAGAAGAATACAGACAAAGGCGGTAACCACTCTGGTGGTAATCGTGGCCATGAAAATAGAAGAAGCGAGTGGGAGGAGATTTTAAAAGAGAGAGATTCAACAACGACCATGTGAAGACGTCGGTGCCAAGAAGAAACTAGTTTTAAGGGAGGAGAACGACCACCGGTCATATGCTACAAATGCGAAAAAGAGGGACATATCAGTCCAAACCGCCCACAACAGCTCAAGGTATGCTATAATTGTGGAAAGGAAGGACATATCGCTCGAGATCAGACAAAGATGTAAAACCTAGTTCAATGGGGACGGTGACTCAAAAGATCGTCCCGAGAAAAGTCAAAGTCAACGATTCCGGAAGAGCGTTTGTTGTGGTCATCGGTCAAAATGCGAGGAACCCGAACGGTTAGCACGTTAGTTAGTTAATTATAAATTCTTCAAGTATATACCTTACTAGATATTGGTTCTACCCATTCTTTTATCTCTCTTACTTACGCTACAACGTTTGAACTCGACTACGAGAAATTAAACTTTGACCTATCTGTGGAGACTCCATTAGGAGAAACTTTTATTACATCCGTTGTTTAAAAATCTTGCTTGATTCAAGTTGGCACTATCACATTACCGTTAACCTTATTTCTATAGAGATATTTGCTTTTGATGTGATTTTAAGGTTAACTACTCATCACGCCAAATTGATTGCTTTTGTAAGGTCATTAGTTTTCATATTCCTAAGCAACTCGTTATTCAATTCAAGCAATCAAACCATTGTAGTCAAACATTTTCATATCGCCATGAAGTCATTCGCTTATTACGGATGTCAAGTTTTCTTAGTCCATGTTATGGATTTGAATAAAGACACGCCGATTTGAATAATATTCCCGTTGTTATTGATTTTTCCCGACGATTTCTGAAGAATTTCTTGCTTACTCCCAAAGCTCGATATTAAATTTTGTATCGACTTTGAACCCTAAGACAAAACTCATTTCTAAAATCTCATATCGAATGGCTCCTATTGAACTTCGTGAGTTAAAATTCAACTATAGAATTTGGTACCGAGCCTTTATTTTGTGACTTCCTTTGTGGAATTCACCCAAGCCGAACTCTCTCGTAGGGGACGTCATATTCGCGCGATAGTAAATCGATAGGTGTCATTGTGACGTCTTATCCAAGATTGGGATATGAGTCACGGTTGAGAGCAACCTAAGTCGGGTATCGAAAAGACGTAGCTTTCAGGCTTAGTTGGTTATTATCGGAGATTCGTTGAAGGATATTCTCGAATCGCTATTCCATTAACGCACCGACTCGTAGAGATACAAAATTCGAATGGAGTAAGGAATGTGGGAAGAGCTTCAAGAACTCAAGAGGAGACTCATTTCAAAGACATGTTCGATCATGCCATCCCGAAAAAAGCGAACGTGGTAGTAGTGACGCGATTGAGTAGAAGATCATATGCGGAACGAAAGTGATGATGTCAAGTATACGACAGAGCCAACTTTAATAGAAAAAGTTAAGGTTGCTCAAGCCACCGAATCTTGAGTTGATGCGTATGAAGAAGAAAGTACAAGAAGGAGCTATTCCTAAGCGAGAATTGATGAAGAAGGAATACTTCGAGTCCACTCTAGACTTTGTGTTCATAACGACTCTGATTTGAAGTACAAGATTATGATGGAGGCACACAATACGCCATTTGCAATCCATCTTGGAAGTACTAAAATGTATCGTGATCTTCGACATACATTTTGGTGGAACAATATGAAGAGAGAGATTGCAAAGTTTATCTCGATGTGTTTAACTTGCCAACGTGTAAAGGCGAAGCATCTAGTACCTAAGGGTCCGTTGCAACCACTTGAGATTCCTAATGGAAGTGGGAACACATTACTATGGATTTCGTTACGGGTCTTCCCAAGGTTTCTCAAGGCATCAATGCTATTTGGGTTATTAGATTAACCAAGTTCGCTTATTTCTTACCGATACGAGAGACTTATTCCTCGAACGCCTTTCTCGTATGTACGTAAATGCGATTGTGAGATTGCATGGCATGCCAAGATCCATAGTTTTAGATCGTGACCCAAGATTCACTTCATGATTTTGGGTTAAAAGCTATGGGCACGAATTTACGATTATCTTTGGCATACCATCCTCAAACGGATGGGCAATCGAAAAGGACTACTCAAACTCTCAAGATATATTAAAACTCAGTGTCCTAGATTTCAAAGGAAGTTGATAAGTACTTGCCATTGATGGAATTCTCATACAACAATAGTTATTAAACAAATATAGGCATGGTTCCATTCAAGCATTATATGGACGAAAATGTCGCTCTCCAATATGTTGGGATGAGGTGGGTGAAGCAACATTGTTGGGACCCGAGTTAAGACGTATGACTCACCGAAAAGATCCAAATGATTCGACAACGATATACAACGCACAAGATCGACAAAAGAGTTATGCTAATCTTCATCGAAAGGACGTGGAATTTAGTGTAGGGATCATGTATTATCGCTAGTTGCTCCATGGAAGGAAGTTACAAGATTTGGGAGAGAGAAAAGCTCAATCCACGATTTATCGGTCCATTTCAAATTCTTGACCGAGTAGGAAATATAGCCTATAGACTTATATTACCTCCGAGTATGTCTCGTGTTCATAATGTGTTTCACATATCCGTATTAAGAAATATGTGAAAAACCCGAACCACGTTATAGAGTTAGAACCGGACGAGATAGCCAAGACTTAACGTATGAGGAGGTACCAAGATTTTGGATAGGAAGGAGCATGTCCTACGCTAAGAAAGGTCATACCACAAGTTAAAGTTTTGTGGAGGAATCATGCTATAGATGAAATGACCGGGAGTTGGAAACGGAAATGAAAGCGAGGTATCCTCACCTTTTCAACACACAGTACGTCGTCAATTTCGAGGACGAAATTTCATAAGGAGGGAGGTTGTAAGACCTCAAATTTTTAAATAAAAGGAATTTCCTTTATTTATTATTTTGAAATAGTAAGGGTGGATTTGATTAATGTGGATAGTTATGGGTAAAATACGCAAATATTTCGAATAAGCAAGTGGTTATAAAATATTCATTATCGTTTGAGAATATTCGTTTGGTCGTGGAATATTCGTATCGCTTGTGGGAATATTCGTGATTTGCAAGCAGCTCTTTTGTGGGCCCCATAACTTGAAAGCGATTGGATGAAGAAAACGACAAATATAAGTTGTTTATAAATAACAGTGTAGTTGTTACAATTATCATCGTTGGAATACCCGTGGTTAAAACACACTATTACGCGTTGTTGATCGATAGCACCAGTATTGCACCAATTATTGATTCTTACGTAAGAAGGCACTACTCAATAATGGTTACGATAATTACTCGCTCAAAGATTTTATTGAGATTAATAATTCTTTGCGTTGATATTTTATATTCTTCATTGTTTCATAATTGTCATTTACACAAGATCTTTCATTATCGAAGAATAATTCATATTATCCTAATAATATTATTAGATAACATTATTGGCAATGTCTAGAAAGTTCTCGTCTAAGGAGAGGTTTGGTCACCTAATTGCGCCAAAGAAGAAGAAATTCTTATTGAAAGCCCCTCTTTCTGAACCGCCTGGTTGTCAATATTGTGATTCTCGTAATATTATTTGTGAATAATTAATTATTGATTTATATGATGAGGAAAATATTGATTTTATGTGGATATAGATGGAGATAATTTTAAAATGACAATTGTTAAAATTAATATTTTATCTTTTTTTCGATAAAATAATTCATTTAAATATATTATTTTAATAATATATTAATCGGTGATATTTTTACAACGAATGTGGGATATATGAGTATACGAGGAGGAAGAGTATTTTTGTTACAATAAATGTTTAAAACATGTTAAACATGTCATGGACCCCATTTATCGACCGAAATTTGATTATAAATTGTAAAATCGCCTGCTTGTGGATTTCGGTCAATTTCTATTTGGAATTTGGAAAAACTTTCTTCTGCAAAGTTGTAGAGAATTGAATTTCCTATAAAAACTCAAGAGATTCGAATTTTCTGATGAAAGGGCTATTTATTATGAATTATTGAAGTTCAAGTTCAAAATAATTGATTTTTGGAAGTTTAAAATATTTAAAATAGGAAAAACGTTTTGGAATGTTTAGGTGGCCTCATTTAACATGTGTAGGAGCTAAATTCAGTTGGCAAGGCGTAATGATGAGGTTTGGAAAATAAATATTAATATTATATTAAATTTTCTGCTTTTGTGTGTTCTAAAGCGTTTTCCTATAAATAGGGTGCTTAGGTTAGAATTGAAAATCACACCGTAAATCAAGTTTTCTCTCTATATTATCGAAATTATTCTTGTGAGTATTTTGAGTATACTTTGAGTATTGCTATACTGGTTGCAAGTTCAAGTCATAGCCTATATCCTGTTTCAACTGTAAGTCACCGTCTTTTCGAGGTAAGGATATTATTTTTTTGTAATGATATTATTTCTTCAATATCATTATCTTTGAAATGTTGATCTCAAGTTTTTATCAAATTTGGAACTTTTTATGTCGTGGTTACTATTCATGAGTTACTATTCACGAGTTACTATTTATGAGTTACTATTCACGAAGTTATTATTCACGAGTACTATTCATTAAGTCGTGAAGATGTTTTTTGTGGAATTTCTATCTTTTGGTGTCTGAGTTACTATTCACGATACTGCAAGACTATTCACGATACTCAAGACTATTCACGATACTCAAGACTATTCAATTAAAAATAAAATTTCTTCTTTTGTCCAAAATATCTATTCGGATACTAACTCGATCAGATATCCATGTTTTGATCATTCTTGAATTTTACACCACTATGATTATTTTTGAGGTATTTTTGGGCGTGGATAAAACCAAGTACTTAATCCTTAATCCTTAATCCTTGTCATTTTATTTCAATCGGATTCGCTTTTTTAAAAATATTTTCATCATCCTCGCCTTAAATGATGATATTATTGAATATCTTTGGCCTCAGAAAAGAAAGATGAATGATTTCTGAAGAATATCTTTAGCTTTGTAGTGCAAAGATGAACAGTGTTGAGATGAACACGACCGATTGATTAATATCTTTGGCTCAGTGTGCAAAAGATGAACAGTGTTTAAATGAACATGACTAATCGATGAATATCTTTGGCACAGATAGTGCAAAGATGAATATTTGATTCCAGATGTATATTGATTGATGTTACAGGATAAAATATTGATGATGGACCGTCAAATTCATAGATTATAGTAGATTTCATTCTCTACGTAACTCTTCTATGAATTATTATTTCACTATGAATATTGATCCAAACTTGTTGCCTATTGTATTTCTATCGATTTTTCCTCGTTGAGACTAACGATAATTTGTTGTATATTATCTTAGTCATAATATTCTTTACTTGGGCTAGTTGAGCTCACCCTTTTCCTTGTTGTTCCATTTTTCTTCTCGTGGAGGCGAGAATGTAGCGAGTACTTAGTCTGGGGTATGGAATGAAGGTTCTAGAGAGAGTTGTTTAGTAGTCCTCACCATTTTTGTAAAATAATGAATCAATAATTATGATGGGGATTTATTTGCATGTGGATATTGTCTAGAAGACAATATTATATTTAAACTCATTAAGATATATTGTCGTATTTCACACGACATTTGTATTATTGAAGTTGTAGTTTGCTTTTTTACCGTGTGTTTGGCGACTCGTAATGGGTGTTGTGTATACCTATTTTGGGCGCCACGATTAATATCGTAGCTTAGGGATATGATCTCAAGGAGATCGGGGAATAGAACTAGGAGGGAGAGACGAGTAAATCCTTCGCTAGTGTGTCCTACCTAAGCTTATTTGTTAGTTGGTCAAGATATAGGGATATTATGTGATATATTGATTTCTTTAATTAACCCTTGTTTTATGACAATATTTGAGAATGTCGAATGAGAATATTAATGATGGAGTAAATGAGGCAGAGTGGAGATGCTGTGATTTACCAACGAGGAGAACGTGCAACAGTCGGGCAATGTTCCTCCCGTGAACAACACCACCGAAAAGCGATGATGAACGAGGGGATGTTTAGAAGCTTTTGCGCTTCATGCAAAATCGACGAGGGAGACTCGTGTTCAAAATACAGAGGAAATGATAGCAATTCACGGGTGGTCACAACCAAGCAGTTCAAAGAGTTGGGACCACCTGAGTGCTGGGAAAGCCGGATCCGATTAAAGGCGAGACGTGGGTCAAAACAAATTACCAAGATATTCGATGTCTTGGGATGCACGGAGGAATGTAAAGTTCTATTCGCTACTTTTATGTTCCGTGGCGAGGCAGACATCTTGGTGGGAATCAGTGAAGCGCACCCATCCACCGCACTCAAAGATGTCATGGAGACGTTTGAAATAGTTCAATGACAAGTACTTCCCCGAAAGTATTCGGCTATATGAAGGAAGTGGAGTTTATTAGACTAGAAAGGAGAATAACACGACGTGTCCCAATCGAGGCGAAGTTCATGGAGTTATCGAGTTTGCACCTCATTTGGTGGAGAATGAGGAACGATGACGTGGATGTTTCGAGAGGTTTGAAACCCGACATACGCCAAGATCTCATTTCTCATAAATTTTCTCTATTCGGATGTTGTCAGCGGGGCTCGGTTGTTAGAGCGAGATAACGAGTACGTTCAACCGAGGGACCATAACCAGCTGTGACCATCCGAGAGTTGCCAGTGTTTCCAGCTGCATTTTGCACAGGAGTCGTTCTCGCCTGATGTTGCACGAATTTTAGAAAGCTCCTAAATATTCCGTCGTTCATCGTATAGTCAGTGTTGTTGTTTGCATGAGGATTGTTGCCTTCCTGATGCACATTATCCTGGTTATTGATCATCGGTGATTTAACGGTCTTATGTGCTCCATTGTTATTCTCAACATTCTCGGATGTCATTTTCAAATATTGCCACAAAACAAGGATTAATTTACATGCAACATATTATCCCTGTATTCTGACCGACCAATTAAATAACAAATAAACTTAGGTAGGTCATACTAGCGAAGGAATTTACCCGTCTCTCCCCTCCTTGTTCTAGTCTCACATCTCAGCCAGGGATCATATCCCTAAACTTTGATACCGTTTGTGCCGCCCCCAAAATAGGTATGCATCACTCATTCTGAGTCGCCAAATACATGGTACATAATTCAAATACAAACTTCTTTTATACAATATGACAAAAGCTTATCTGAGAGTTTTTACACGAATATTATCTTCTAGACAGTATTCAAACTCAAATGGAGTCCTCATTACATTTATTATCACACTATTTCATAGAATAGTGAGGACTACTAATGCAAACATCTGAACCGTCACTCCGTTCCCCGACTAGTCCCGACTATGTTCTCATTTCCTGAAGAGAACAATGAAAACAAAGGGTGAGCTCAACTAGCCCAGTAAGAAAAATTATGACTAAGATAATGCAGAATAAATTATCGTTAGCCTTCAACAATGTTAAATTGTTAAAATACAATAGACATCAAGTTTAACTGCAGAGGAACAAGCAATCCATTAGAAAAGTCAAGTAGAGCATGATATCTACTATCTTCCATGATTTAAAAAGTTTATCATCAATTTTATCGTTGAGACTCAGCTTAATAAATAATCTACATCATCCAATCACCCCTGCACTACGGGCGAAGGATATTCATTAGTATCACGACCACAAATTATCCATGCACTGCGGGCCAATGATATTCGTGTTTTCATCAATGGTCATGATCATGCCAACAACTGTCCATCAATACACTACAGGCCAATGAGGACTTTTACCACATCATTTGTAACATTACAGTCATAATTATACCGAATAATCCCTAGTCATAATCATACCAGTCCATCCATGCACTACGGGCCAAAAATGACTTTCATAAAATATAAGCATAAGGATGATGACAATGATATAAGAATTCAATTAAAGATTTATAATTTAATTTATCCCGAACTCAATAATGTCCAAATTATCAACATGATACTGCTTTCTGGAGTAAAATTCAAGAATAATATTGAATCAAAAATGATTTGGATCGAAAAGAAAACAATTTTTGTCATGAATAGTACCCTGGGTGAATATTATCCGAGTGAATAGTACCCCGTGAATAGTACTTCAGGAATAGTACCCCCGTGAATAGTACTCCGACATGAAAAAGTTAAAACTTATCATGAATGCTCAGAATAATATTTTCATGAAAAGATATTGGATGAAATGCAAAACTTCAAGGATATTCTACTAATTTCATGGAGTATAGAAGCCAAAACTTAAAAAAAATGAGTGTAGAATTCTGAATCTGGAACGAAATAATATTACTTACATACTACAGAGTATGGAAGAAGATATTATTTCATACGAATACTGAACAAAAATAATATCCCTTTACCTTAAAAATAAGAGTATTCCAACTGGTATTGCGGGGATATTCTTGAAAAAAAATTTCACTGTTTTCTACGCTCAAAGTTTTCTTAAACTCTAAAGAAATACGCTCAAGATTATAGAAGAAGAATTATCTGATTCCGGTGTGATTTTCAATTCTAAATAAGCATCCTATTTATAGGAGAATGGAAGTGATACTGTTTAAGAAAATCACGGACGCAATAGTTGGATTTCGAACGAAAAATCAAGGGCTGAATTCTTTGAATTCACGGACGCCCAACTTTTGAGTAAAACAAAACTTTATAACATATATATATAGAACCATCACTTTCATCACCCACCACCACATTTTATACAGACACATACATCACTTTCACTTCTTCTTCTTTTTTCTTCCACCACCACATATTTTTACGGCACGTCAATACACACACAATTCCCTTCCTATCAAGTCATCTTCCCCCACCCCTTTCTTATCACATCCCACACACAAATGTCAATTATATATACGTATATATATATACACACACACACACTTTATAACTTCTTTCTGTTTATTTAGAAAAATAAATAAGTTGGGGTCCAAATAATACGCCAAAATTTACAACAAACTTCATTAAAAAATTCCCTCAATATTTTTAACAACATTTATCATCATTATTATAATTCACAATATTTAACAACTAGATCGTTCTCAGGAAAGAGGGGTTTTCCGATAAGGATTTCTCCCTATTGGTGCACAATTAGGTGACCAAACCTCTCCTCGACAGAACATTCTAGACATCGTCAATATTGCAAATAATAATATGAATAACTTTTTCGTCTCAATTATTGATTTAATAATATAAAATATTAACAATAATTGAATCAAATAACGTGAGATACTATGCAATAATTACTGTAGAAATAATTGAATATAACTGAGTGACTTCTCACGTAAGCATCAATAATCAATACCGTGTGCTACTATGCAACCACGCGTTACACTGTACTTTTAACACCGAGTATTTCAAAAGTTAACAGTAAAACTTTCGTCGTTATTTTTATAAAAAGTTATTTCTGTCGTTTTCTAACTCCGACAATAATTTCGCTATGGGGTCCACCAATGATTGTGTCGTCGTACGAATATTCCCTGTTAAAACGAATATTCCCAACCAATCGAATATTTTATAACAACTTGCATACTTTGCAAAATTTATAAATATTACCCACAACTATAACATTATATCAAAGCCACATCATAATATTAAAAATGATATTTCGAGAAAAATAATCTTTATTTATGAAAATTGTGGTCTTACAAATAAAATTTAAAATTTTAATTATTCATTCTTGATTTCTTGTAGATACATTTAATTAATATACATCTTCAATGAATATATCTAGTTAGTATATTTAATATTAATAATAAGTTAGTTACTTAGTTGATTAAATATCAATAATAAGTTAATTTATTGTAAATACTAAATTACTAATATTTAACAATAAAATTTTAATAATATTTTTGTTACTTTAATGTTAAATATTAACATTAATTAATACATCAATAAACTAATTTTTAATATTAAATATTAATAATAAGTTAGTTTCTTGTAAATACTCAAGTTCTTCATTAATTTGGATATGCTAAATTCTTGGGAAATTTATGAGTTTGGTTATTTTTAGGTATTCATTGACCAATTTAAATAAAAATTCTATAAAGCAATTATAAAACTAATCGGAATTAATACGTGAGATATAACTATGTAAGAGTTTAATGACCATAAATGAAAGATATATGTGTATTTAAATTTTACAAAATATATGTCCAATGATCCTAGTATTATAAGAAAATAAAATCGAAACTAACTTTATATTCAAAAATAAAAGTGTAATCTACATGATTTAGGTAATCTACAATATTTTCTACGGTGCATAGTAGACAATTAGACATATATTTAAGAAATCAATTTGTTTTATATTCCATTTACATCTACATTACATTTTTTTATAATTTTATTTTTGTTCTAATCATTCAACTTATATTAGTGTGTAGTAGAATGTTATAAAAAATCTCAAAAATCTTGCATCATTTTTACAAAATTTATTAATTTATATTTTAATATTTAATATGTTACATTAAAAAAAAGAAGGACCCGGACCAATGAAGGCCTTGGGCACAGGGCGTGGCTGGCTTCGGTCAAAGCTCAAGGCTCTGGCGGCTGTGCCAGACAGCACTCAAAGCCAGGCCAAGATGTTAATGTGACGCCCCAAAATAGGTATACATCACCAATTCTGAGTCGCCAAATACATGGTACAGAAACAAATACAACTTTAGTAATACAATTGTCGTGCAAAATACGACAACACATATACTGTGAGTTTGAATACAAATATTGTCTAATAAACAGTATACAAACTCAAAAGGAGTCCTCATTACAATTATTGATACACTATTTTACAAAATAGTGAGGACTACTAAAACAACTATCTTGAACCATCACTCCATACCCCGGCTAGTTCCTGCTATGTTCTCACCTCTTGAGAAGAAAAATGGAATAAAAAAGAAAAAGAGTGAGCTCAACTAGCCCAGTAAAGAATATTATGACTAAGATAATATACAATAAATTATCATTAGTCGTCAACAGTAGAACATAATAGACAACAAGTTTTAGATCAACAACTGCAGCGGAAACAACAATCCATTAGAAGAGTCAAGTAGAAAATGAATTCTACTATCTTCTAAGATTTAAAAGTCCATCATCAATATTTTATCCATGTAACAACAATCAATATACATCTTTAATCAAATATTCATCTTTGCACTACGGCCCAAAGATATTCATTTTAGATCACCAAATGGTCATGTTTCATCTCAACACTGCTCATCTTTTGCACTACGCCAAAAGATATTCATCGATTAATCATTCATCTTTGCACTACAGTGCCAAAGATATTCAAAGGATATCATCATTTAGGACTGATGATGATGAAAAATATCTTAAAGAAAATGAATCCAGTGAGACAAAAGGACACATATTAGGGATTCGTATTACAATTTATCCAAGTTTAATAATACTCCATAATAACCCATTTGTGAAGCAGAATTTAAAAATAAAGATCAAAATATGGATACAATCAATGATAGTAACCATAATAGACATCTTGGACAAAAGGAGAAAATTTCATTTTTCTAATGAATAGTGTCGATTCGTGAATAAAGGTCGATATCGTGAATAGTAACCCCTACACAAAAAGGTAGAAATTCCATAATAAAATCCATACCAATATTTCGGTATAATGATATTAAAAGAATAACATCATTATGAAAAAAATAACACCCCTTACCTCAAAATAATAGTATTTATGATCGGAATATCGGATGTAAAGCCGAAGGAAACTTGCACTGAATAACAACTCTCAAAGTATCTAAATACTCACAAAATACGCTCGATAATATATAGAGAGAGAAAACTTATTTCTGGTGTGATTTTCAATTCTAACCTAAGCGCCTATTTATAGGAAAATGCTAGAACGCCAAAGGAGACTAAATAATAAAATATTAATATAATTCTTTTCTTCCTATGCCTGCCACTTTGAAAATCAACAGCCCACCACCTTTGAAAAAATAATTCAGCACATGTTTTCACAAAAAACAAAAGTGGGTCCCACCCATAATTTTAATAAAAACATTTAATTTTCAAAACATTAATAATTCATAATAAATAGCTATTTTATCAGAAAAATATGAATTTTATGTCCATTCCATAGGAAATCGAATTCTCTACAACTTTGTAGAATAAAGTTTTTCCAAATTCCAAACAAAAATATCTGAAATCCATATACGGATGATTTTAATACATCTATTCGGACAAAATACTGATAAAATACCTCAACATTAATTCCTTCAATTATATCCACATAAAAAAATAAATATTTTCTTATCATAAAAATCAATAAATAATTATTCACAAATAATATTACAGAATCACAATAATGACAACCAGGCCGTTCCTAGGAAAGAGGGGGCTTTCCGATAAGGATTTCTCCTTCTTGCGCCGCAATTAGGTGACCAAACCTCTCCTTGTGTAACTTTCTAGACATTGCCAATAATGATATCTAATAATATTATTCAAATAATATGAATTATTGGTCCGATAATAGAAATATCAGTGTGCGGACAATTATTGAAACAACAATAATATAAAATATCAACGCAAAGAATTATTGAACCAATAAAATAAAATATTGAATAAAGAATTACCGTAATAATTATTGAGTAAAGGCCTTCTTACGTAAGAATCAATAATTTTAAAATACTCGTGCAATACTGCAGTGCCATCTTTAAGCAACCACGCCAGACATCGTATTTTTACCACCAGGTATTCTAACAGTGCTAACGGTAACAATTACGCTATTATTTATAAAAACTCAAACTTGTCGTTTTCTTCATTCGACCATTTTTTGTTATGGGGCCCATAAATGGCTGCGCCGTCGTACGAATATTCTCCAACAGAAAGAATATTCCACGACCAAACGAATATTCCCCGACACAATGAATATTTTATAACCACTATGTTGGTCGATTTCGCAATCAATGAATACATGCAAGTATACACGGTCAACAAGTAATAAAGTGAAAGTAGAGTATCGTTCCCACGAGGAATTATTTAATAAAAATCACCAAGTACTAATTCTTAACCAAACTAATTTTATTTAAACAACCTCAAATCGTGATTTTTCTAATTAAGAAAACTAAATTAACTAATTAAACTGAATTGCTTTATGACTGAATTCAGATAAACAAAGATTAAGACTTCAATATCCCCAATTATGAACTATAAATCAATTATCCAATTATCCCAATTATTATGCCTACTGAATTGTTAACAGGAATTCTCAAATGCCAAAAGTCCTTTTCTAAGTGATCAATTGACTTCTATTTAATCCAGATTAATCTTGTTATATTCCTATGCAAAACAATTGAATTAAACTCATTCAATTCCAATTCCTTATGTGTTACATGCGGTGAACAGATATTTCCATTCAATTCACAAACCTAATTATTCACCATGCAAATAACTAAGTCACATGATATCATGCCCAGTTCTAACCATAAAATTCCTCTTCCAATTCCTTCTAGAGTAACAAGGTAATTATTGATCAAATAATTAAGCAATAATCACAAGACAAGATAAATAATTCACCTTGACACAAATAATTGGAATAAATCAAATAACTAATTTATAGACATAAAAGGTTCAATTGAAATCTTAATAAAAGAATTAGTTCATAGTCATTGAATTAAAATAGAGAATCCACAACTGAAAAGACATTAAAAGATAAAAGTATGATAAGAGAAGAGAATAGAATCTGTTGTCAGCAAATCTGATGCTCCTCTCTTGCTTCTGCTCTTGATCTTCAATGATCTCCAAGTTGCTTCAATCTCCAAAACTAATAAGAACTAGGGTTTATGTTCTAATATAATGGAGTGTATCTCTAATCTAAGCTATGTAATCCCCCTTTATTTTATGTCTTACATCATGTATTTATAGGTTATAAGTCCAATTGTTAGCTTAGAAACAAACCCAATCCAATTTGGAGTCAGAAAAGTGTCAAAATTCGCCCCAAAACGCGTCCAAGCTTGCTCAACCTCTTCCCCAGCGCCCCAGCGTTGGGCACGGTGCAGGGATTCTTCCCCCTAGCACCCCGGCGCTGCAAATAAGCTTGAGTTGGGTGCCCTGGCGGTGGAACAATTCTGGAAATTTTTTACTCCGACGTCCTTTGGGAAAATGGCCATAACTTCTTCGTCCGAACTCCGATTTTGATGATTCAAGATGTTCCGGAAAGAGGAGACGTAGATCTACAAATTTCATTCTTTAAGATTTTCGAAATAAGGTCCCGACAATTACTAAAATTGAATCTGAAGTGACTGTAGTGTAAATGGCAAGCCAAAAACGCGCATCTAGCCACCCCAAACGTCGATCCAAGTAACTTTTGTCCCAATTCCTACAAAACAACATAAAACATGCATGAATAGACATAAACACTTAAAAACATCCAAAAGATTAAGTTCAAACGCACTCAATTATGAGTATAAAACTCACTCATCAAATACCCCCAAACTTAAACATTTCCTTGTCCTCAATTAAAAACATAAAAGAACTAAAAATAAACAACGTAAATTGACTACATGAATGCATATGCATGATCTACTTCCTAATATACCTACGAACCCAGTAATAAATCAATATGATATATAGCAACAGGCCTCAAAGATACCAATGACACTCAAACAATTTATCCGATCAAATCAAAGTCCATCACTCTAACCAGTTAGCCAATCCAAACCTGTCCTCACCCATGTTGTGCGTGTGTGCTTGTTAACCATTCAAACCAACCAAAGTTCAAGATAATCACATAACAAACTTCTTAGAAGGAAAATTTCAGTTCCAATTCAATTACTTTTGAACATGACAACTCCGGTTAAAACTAAGCAATTACCAAGTCTAAGGAAAAATAAAGGATTTATTTATACTTTTATTCAACCACGAGGGCATTTTTGCTCTTTCTCGTGTTTTTTTTTTCATTTTTTTTCTCATGGCTGTGCAATGTCTTATTCCCTTAGGCTTTTCAGTGTTACCTTAATGAGCTTTCGACCAACGACTCCCAAGCCATTAAGACCTTAGGGCACTAGGTGTAAAGACAATCCCCTCGAGCTTACTTGCTCAAGTAACAAAGGCCACAAAACTAGAGAAGCATGCCACGGTATTTATTCTCTTTTTTTTCCTGGATTTTCTATTTTTTTTCTTTTCATCATTTCCTTTTTTTTCATTGTCTTTTTTTATATATATACCGCATAGATTCCCCCAAACTCAAGCTTTTACGTCATTCCAACCTTTACCGCCAGTTCACTAATGTCCTTAAATTTCAACCAAGATTTTCCCTCAGAAACAAATTATGAAACCCTTGAACCAAGTGGATTAAAACAGTTAAACTTTAAGTACTAACCGGTTACATAAGTTTCAGACAGGCTCAGATTTTCTTCATGTTTAAAATTAGAAATCATCATCAATTATCAACACTATTCAAGTTAACATGTAAAACCAATCTTATCATAGGCCGAGCTAAGACCACACCAACTGATCACACAGATTCATGCAAAAAAATGCAATTATACTACATGAACACATATATGAATATGCAAATAACTACCATGTATTATATACCTAAAAAAAACACACAATGCTAACACACACAAAAATGAACTACTATGCAGATAACTAACTATATTCAATACGACACTAAAATTCCCCAAAACTTAAACTAGACATTGTCCTCAATGGCTGAAATATAAAAAAGTAAAGTAGAGGACTTCCCTGAAAATATAACAATCTTCCTCCTTGTTCACTAAGTTTGGAGACTAGGCTAAGCACATGGAACAAATTGGGCACCACACTTGAATTTTACTTGAATAACATGTAAACCATGATAGAAATTTTTTTATTAAATTCTAAATAAATGCAAATTAAAAACTACTAATATAAAACATAATAAAAACTAAAAATAAAAATTAAACTTGGGTTGCCTCCCAATAATCGCAAGTTTTATAGTCTCAGCCTGACTTCTTCAATTCGCTATCCAATTCCCCTACGAAAATTGAGGAACCCTTCATCCATCAGTAATAATGTCTCTTCTGGGAGGTTCCCATTAGGAAAGACCCTTGAATTAAAGTCACCTAGCATGCTCTTTGTAGATAGGTTCCCTATTAAGAACGTCCAACAACTAGGTATTTTCTCCATTATGTCTATGATCAGATTGGGGCATTGAAGCTTAGTAAACACAATGGGATCTTCCTCTATCTTCTCATTTTCAACCCACCATGACTCCACAGTTGTACTAGCTCTTATATCACAAAGAGCTTTCATTGATTTACATACGATCGCTAATTGGGCATGATTTTGCAAAACTGCCTGGATTCTTGAACTTTGGTGGAGAAGGTACATGGGACACTATCAAAATTGGCTCATCTTCATTGGTACTCAAAGTTAGATCTTCGTCGATCTCCTTTTCTTGGTCCCCAAGTCTTTCTTCTCTTTCAACATCTATATCATTTGGCACATCCGGTTGCAGATTTGGTTCGAGCTCAACATCAGTCTCGACATCCATGTCATAGAGCCAAGTGTATTGAGGACAAATGTTCAAGGCATTGGTTAGTTGTTCCATTTGGTTCGTTAAATTTTGACTCAATATCTCTTGATTAATCATCCTCTCCTCAAATGAAGCTAGGTACTTGGACAAAACTTCCTCCAAATTTGAATGTTCTTCCTGTTGTAGTGGAGGTGGACACGAGAAATCTGGTGGGTATGTTGGACTTGGAACATAAAATTGATCTTGATGAGTATGGCTCCATGAAAAATCCTGGTGATACCCCTAATCCTGATAATAGTTGTTAGGATAGACATAATTATTGGCGTAATCACCACCATACTGTACCGGCTCGAAACTGATGGCGCACTGATGACTCATATGATTTCCAGCACAATAATCACAAGTAATCACCATACTTTGACGACGTTGAGCTTCAAAAGCGTCTAACCTCCTCGAAATTGTCTCAATCTGTGCTGACAATGCAGAAAGTGTCGTGAGTCCGCTAATCTCCGCCCCTCGGGTCGAAATCGTTTTGCTTATCCTTCGACTCATTGGGTCATGATAACCTCCAACGTCTTCGAAGTTGCCTCAATTTTTATTGGCTCTATAAAAGATGTATTAAGTCCATCAATCCCTGTTTCCCTTGGTTGAGTCATGTCCGTGTATGGTCATTGATACGCAAAGTCATCCATGGTACCTGAAAAGAGAGAAATATAGGAAGAGAATTAAAAATAAAAATAAAAATGTTTAAATTAAAACTAATTTGATTGAAATTAATATTGGTAAAAAAATTATTAAATTAATTCCCCGGCAACGGCGCCAAAATCTTGTTGGTCGATTTCGCAATCAATGAATACATACAAGTATACACGGTCAACAAGTAATAAAGTGAAAGTAGAGTATCGTTCCCACGAGGAATTATTTAATAAAAATCACCAAGTATTAATTCTTAACCAAACTAATTTTATTTAAACAACCTCAAATCGTGATTTTTCTAATTAAGAAAACTAAATTAACTAATTAAACTGAATTGCTTTATGACTGAATTCAGATAAACAAAGATTAAGACTTCAATATCCCCAATTATGAACTATAAATCAATTATCCAATTATCCCAATTATTATGCCTACTGAATTGTTAACAGGAATTCTCAAATGCCAAAAGTCCTTTTCTAAGTGATCAATTGACTTCTATTTAATCCAGATTAATCTTGTTATATTCCTATGCAAAACAATTGAATTAAACTCATTCAATTCCAATTCCTTATGTGTTACATGCGGTGAACAGATATTTCCATTCAATTCACAAACCTAATTATTCACCATGCAAATAACTAAGTCACATGATATCATGCCCAGTTCTAACCATAAAATTCCTCTTCCAATTCCTTCTAGAGTAACAAGGTAATTATTGATCAAATAATTAAGCAATAAGCACAAGACAAGATAAATAATTCACTTTGACACAAATAATTGGAATAAATCAAATAACTAATTTATAGACATAAAAGGTTCAATTGAAATCTTAATAAAAGAATTAGTTCATAGTCATTGAATTAAAATCAAGAATCCACAACTGAATAGACATTAAAAGATAAAAGTATGATAAGAGAAGAGAATAGAATCTGTTGTCACAAAATCTGATGCTCCCCTCTTGCTCCAGTTCTTGATCTTCAATGATCTCCAAGTTGCTTCAATCTCCAAAACTAATAAGAACTAGGGTTTATGTTCTAATCTAATGGAGTGTATCTCTAATCTAAGCTATGTAATCCCCCTTTATTTTATGTCTTACATCATGTATTTATAGGTTACAAGTCCAATTTTTAGCTTAGGAACAAACCCAATCCAATTCAACCAACCATAGTTCAAGATAACAAACTTCTTAGAAGGAAAATTTCAGTTCCAATTCAATTACTTTTGTGAACATGACAACTCCGGTTAATACTTAGCAATTACCAAGTCTAAGGGTAAATACAGGATTTATTTATACTTTTATTCAACCACGAGGGCATTTTTGCTCTTTCTCGTGTTTTTTTTTCTCATGGCTGTGCAATGTTACCTTAACGAACTTTCGACCAACGACTCCCAAGCCATTAATATCTTAGGGCGCTAGGTGTAAAGACAATCCCCTCGAACTTACTTGCTCAACTAACAAAGGCCACAAAACTAGACAAGCATGCCACGGTATTTATTCGCTTTTTTTTCCTTTTCACCATTTCTTTTTTTTTTCATTTTCTTTTTTTATATATATACCCCATAGATTCCCCCAAACTCAAGCTTTTACGTCATTCCAACCTTTACCGCCAGTTCACTAATTTCCTTAAATTTTAACCAAGATTTTCCCTCAGAAACAAATTATGAAACCCTTGAACTAAGTGGATTAAAACTGTGACATCCCCAAAATTAGGTATACATCACCCATCTTGGGTCGCCAGATACATGGTACAGAATTCAAATACAACTTACTAATACAACTGTCGTGTACAGTACAATAAAACATAAACTATGAGTTTGAATACAAATATTGTCTACTAGAGATTATACAAACTCAAAAGGAGTCCTCATTACAATTATTATCACACTATTTCACAGAATAGTGAGGACTACTAATGCTATCCTCTGGACCATTACTCCGTTCCCCGACTCGTCCCAGCTATATTCTCATTTCCTGAAGAGAACAGTGAAAGAAAGGGTGAGCTCAACTAGAACAGTAAGAAATATTATGACTAAGATAATGCAGAATAAATTATCATTAGCCTTCAACAGTGTTAAACTGATAAAATATAATAAACATCAAGTTTAACTACAGCGGAACCAGCAATCCATTAAAAGAGTCAAGTAGAAAATAAAATCTACTATCTTTTATGATTTAAAAGGTTTTTCATCACTATTATAGCTGAGACTCAGCTTAATAAATATTCCACATCATCTAATCAACCCTGCACTACGGCCAAGGATATTCTTTAGTATCACGACCACAATTATCCATGCACTACGGGCCAAGAATATTTGTGTATTCATTAATGGTCATGATCATGCCAACAACTGTCCATCAATGCATTACGGGCCAATGAGGATTTTTACCACATCATTTGTAACATTACTACCATGATTACAATCGAATAATCCTCGTCATAATCATACCAAGTCCATCTATGCACTACAGTGCCATGTATGACTTTCAACATAATATAAACATGAGGATGATGACAATGATATAAGAATTCAATAAAACAAGTTCAAGAATTAATTTATCCAGAACCAATAACATCCAAATCACAACATGATACTGCTTTGTAGAGTAAAATTCAAGAATACTTAGAAGAATATTTCCATGAAAGGATACTGGATGAAGCACAAATATCAAGGATATTCCACTAATTTCATGGAGTATAGAAGTCAAAGTTTTAACCAACTGAGTATAATAAAGAATGGAATAACAAAAGAAATCACCATGCATGCGATAGATCGCATACGCAATAAATAACGTTATTCCAACAAAATAATAAATAATCGGAACCAGTCCGACGTAAAACGCATGCATCGGATATTCCAATGTAATAATAAAGAATAGAACTAGGTCCAAACAGAAAACACATGCATGTGATGTTCCAATGTAATAATAATAAAATTTTAACCCAGTCCTGTAAAACACATGCATGTGATGTTCCAATGTAATAATAGAAGAATGTCACCAAGTATAGGGTAAAACATACAAAAGTTATTCCAATGTAATAATAAGCAATGGAATAACAACAGCTTTCTTCATGAATAAGAAAGAATAACACCCCTTACTTTAGTAGGAGATTGAATAACGCAAAGAGGTAGTGTAATAATGTAATACTCTTCTTCTTTCTCTTATTCTCTATATACTTTCTCTCTCTATAGCTTGAATGAATTCGTGAAAAATAATGAAGCACTACGCCTCTATTTATACAAGATTTCTAGCTTAGCACTTCATGTGAAAAAGGCAAGTGGCTCGACGAATCGGTGATGTGAAAAGAAAAGTGGTTTGACGCCTCAGTAATGTGAAACGACAATTGGTTGGGGACGCTTGAATGTGAAACGACAAGTGGTTCGGCGCTCGTAATATGAAACGGCAAGTGGTTTGACGATCGATAAAGGTAATTACTATCGACGAAGGTAATTACTATCGACGAAGAGACTTTTAGATGATGACATATATGGGCCCCCATAAAATAACCAAACTTACCACAAACTTCTCATAATGTACTCTTTATATACATCAAGGATTGAATAAATATTACCACAAATTATTTTATTTTAATCAACACATATTTAATCTTTCAACAATTATTAATAATTTATAACTTGTCGCCTCAATTATTGATTTAATAATATAACATATTATATGATGATATCGTGACAATAATTTAATCAATAATATAAGAGATATGATGCAAGAATTATCAGTAGTAATAATCGAGTATAAAATGAGTGACTTCTCACATAAGCATCAATAATCAATACCACGTGCTACAATGCAACCAATGCCAGACATCGTATTTTTACTACCGGGTAGTTTAACAGCTTTTAACTAGTAAGACCTCCGCCGTTATTTTTATAGAAAGATAATTTTGTCGCTTTTTAACTACGACAATAATACTTCCGCTTAGGGGGTCCACCAATGATTGAGCCATTGTATTTAATATTCCCCGACAAAAAGAATATTCCCCACCAAACGAATATTTTATAACAACTTGCTTACTTTGCAAAATTTATAAATATTACCCACAACTATAACATTATATTAAATTTATTCCATAATATTCAAAAATAATATTTATAGAAAATTCATCTTTATTTATAAAAGTCAGGGTCTTACAACCTCCCTTCTTATGAAATTTCTCTCGAAATTAGGGTACGACTGGTATGTCGAAGAGGTAAGGATACCTTGATTTCATTTCAGATTCTAACTCCCATGTCATTTCCCCAACATCGTGGTTTCTCCACAAAACATTGACTTGAGGTATAACTTTTAAGCGTAGAATATGTTCCTTCTTATCCAAGATTTGAACAGGAACCTCTTCATACGTCAAATCTTTCACTATTTCGTCCTGCTTCTAACTCAATAATGTGGTTCGAGTCTTTCACATATTTACGTAATATGGATATGTGAAAACGCTATGAACACGAGACATACTTAGTGGTAAAAGCGAGTCTATAGCCACGCTCCTACTCGATCAAGGATTAAAATGGGCCGATGAATCGAGGATTGAGTTTTTCTCTTTCCAAATCTTGTAACTCCTTTCCATGGAGCAACACGTAACAACACATGATCTCCTATATCGAATTCCACGCCCTTTCGATGAAGATCAAGATAACTCTTTTGTCGATTTTGTGAGGTTTTTATACGTTGTTTGGATCGTTTGAATCTTTTCCGTAGTCATATGTACCAACTCCGGTCCCAACAACGTTGCTTCACCCACCTCATCCCAAAGATACCGAGAACGACACTTTCTTCCATACAACGCTTCAAATGGAGCCATGCCAATACTTTCTTGATAACTGCTGTTGTTGTAGGAAAATTCCACCAATGGTAAGAACTTGTCCCAACTTCCTTGAAATCAAGGACACACGTCTTAATAGATCTTCAAGAGTTTGAATAGTCCTCTCCGATCGTCGTCCCTTCCGAGGATGATATGCCGAAATAAATCGTAAGTCTGCGCTCATAGCTTTTTAGAAACTAACCCAAAATCGCCAAGTGAATCTTGGGTCTCGATCGTAAACTATGGATACCGCATAGATACCATGCAGCCTTACAATCTCGCTTATGTACATACGAGGAAGACGTTCAAGTGTATAAGTTTCTCGATTTCGGTAAGAAATGAGCGCACTTGGTCAATCTATCAATAATGACCCAAATCGCATCTATGCCTTGAGAAACCTTAGGAAGACCGTGAATCTAAATCCATGGTAATGTGCTCCCACTTCCATTCTCGAATTTCAAGTGGTTGCAATGGACCTTTTGGTACTTGATGCTCCGCTTTAACTCTCGCTGACAAGTTAGACACCTTGAGATAAACAACGTTATCTCTCTCTTCATATTGCTCCACCAAAATGTATGACGAATATCACGATACATTTTGGTACTCCCAGATGGATTACAAACGGTGTGTTGTGCGCCCCATCATGATTTTATACTTTAAATCGTGGTCGTTAGAACACAAAGTCCGGAGTTGACTCAAGTATTCCTTCTTCATCGATTCTTGCTTCCTGATAGCACCTTCTTGCACTTTCTTCCTCATACGCATCGCCTCGTGTCTATAGAGCTTCGAGCAAACTTTTAACTTTATCGATTAAAGTCGGTTCTACTCAGATATTTGCCATCATCACACGCGTCCCCTCGAGTCTTTAACTCTATCTCCATCCTTTACAAGTCACACAAAATGGGCCTCATATTGACAATATCGCACTTGTACTTGCATATGATCTTCTACTCAATGCGCCGCCTACCACGCTTGCTTTTCCGTGATGGTATCGATGGTATGATCATAATCTTTCAATAGCTTCAAGCCAACGCGTTGTTGTCGCATGTTGAGTTCCTTTTGAGTGAAGAAATATTTGAGGCTTTTATGATCCGTAAAGATCTCCACTTTCTCCCCATACAAGTAATGCCTCCAAATTTTAAGTGCAAAGACAACAGCTGCCAACTCTAGATCATGAGTAGGATAATTCCTCTCATATTCTTTGAGTTGTCGCGAGGCATAGGCTATGACTTTTCCATGTTACATGAGAACACATCCCAACCCTTTGCTCAAGCATCATCAGAGATGACAAATCCCTCCGAGCCGATGGTATTGTCGTAACAAAATAAATGAGTCTCCTCTCGAAGTTCTTGAAAACTCTTCTCACATTTTTGCTCCAACCAAACTTTGTATCTTTCCGAGTCACCGAGTCAATGGAGTAGCGATTCGAGAAAATCCTTCCACGAATCTCCGATCATAACCAAATTAAACCGAGAAAGCTACGATTTTCTCACCATCGATTTAGGTTGCTCCCATCTTTGAATAGCTTCAATCTTTGTTGGGTTAATGATATTCCATGACTTGATACCACGTGCCCAAGGAATGCTACTTCCTCAAGCCGTAACTCGCATTTCTTCAACTTGGCATAAAGCTTATATTCACGAAGCTTTTGGAGTGTCACCTCAAGTGTTGCTTTCATGATTTTCACTACTTTTGAATAAATAAGGATGTCATCAATAAAGACGACCACAAAGTGATCCAAATATTCCTCAATACTTTGGCTCATCATATCCATGAAGGCAAAGCGGAGCATTAGTCAATCCAAAGGACATGACTAGAATTCATAATGCCCGCATCGAAGTTCTCGAAAGCCGCCTTTTCGAATGTCATCTGCTCTAATCTTCAATTGGTGATATTCTAACGAAGATCAATCTTTGAAAAGAATTTGGCTCCTTGAAACCGGGTCAAACAGTCATCAATACGTGGCAATGGATACCTATTTTTGATGGTGACATGATTCAACTCCCGATAATCAATACAAAGTCGCATACTCCCATCTTTCTTCTTCACGAATAGTAATGAGAGCACCCCAAGAAGAAGTACTAGGACGAATAAAGCCAATGTCTAACAATTCTCTCGGTTGGGTCTTTAACTCCTCAAGTTCAATAGAGCCATTCGATATGGGCTTGGAAATGGGTTTTGTACCGGGTTCAAGGTCGATACAAAATTCAATTTCACGCCTGGGGTAGGCCAGAAATTCTTCTGGGAATACGTCAGGAAATTTATTAACAACAAAAATATCATTCAAAGCTGACGTATTTTTGTTTAGATCTGTGACATGAGCTAAGAAAGCTTGACATCCGTTTTTCAATAAACGAATAGCTTTATGGCTTGAGATGACCGTGATTGATTTTAATGGTTTGGTCGCTTGAATTCGCATAATAGGTTGATTAGGAATATGAAAGCTAACAACCTTACGAAAACAATCAATTTTTGCATGATGAGTAGTTAACCAATCAATCCTTTGAATCACGCCAAATGCAAGTATTTTCAATGAAATAAGATCGACAGTAAATGTGAGGGTACCGATTTGAACAAAACAAGACTTATAAACAAAGGATGTAATGAAGGTTTCTCCCAACGGAGTTTCCACAGATAAGTCAAAGTCTAATTTCTCCTGAGTCAAATTTAATCGATGAGCGCAAGTAGAGAAATAAAAGAATGGGTAGAACCCAGATCAAATAAAGTATAGACTTCGTTAGAGTTTATGATAAGCTTACCCGTGATGACCTCATTCGGGTTTCTTTGCTTTCGGGAGGTCACAACAAACGCCTCCCTTGCACTACTGGCTTTGACCTTTCTCGGACGGCCTTTGGTGCCTCCATCCTAGTTGAATTTGTCTTCTATGAACGACAAAATCGGGCTAAGTGACCTTCTTTCCACAATTATAACATACTTTGACTAAGATCGCGCAATTTGACCGATGTGTCCCTCCCTCCGCATTTGAAGCATATGATAGGTGGTCTTTCTCCTTCCTTAACAACGGTCTTTGGTGCCGACGCCTTTCCATCATCATTGAATCTCCTCTTCTTGAAATGTCCATTCTTATTGTTTTGGCCTCGATTACCACCAAGTGGTTACCATTTCGGCCCGTTGATTCCTCCACGCTTGTTGTCACCACTTCATGACTACTCTCTCACCGGTATTATAATTTTGTTTACCTTCTTTTTAGTCATATTGACTCGTTATCGCTACCCACTAATCGAGCCCTATTTACAACATCTCAATACAAACACGCTTTATAAGAAATAAGATGTCGACGATCTCCCGCTTCAAACCTCTTAAAAACATTCGCGCATTCTCTCTTCATTATCCACCAAATGGGACGAAACCGGATAACTCCGCAAATTTTGCCTCGTATCATGACACTCGGCCATATTGTTTTGTTCCAACTTGATAAACTCCACCTCCTTCATGTGGCGAATACTTTCGGAAAGTATTTGTCGTTGAATGCCTCCCCGAACTTCTCCCAAGATATCTTCAAGATGCAAGAAGTTTAGTATGTTTTACCGATTCCCACCAAGAATCGCCTCTCGCCAAACATAAAGGCGCGGTGGAACCTTTTGCTCTCTGAGCATCCCAAGACATCAAATATCTTGGTGATCTGCTTTATCCATGCTTCCGCCATAAGTGGTTTTGGCTCTCCCTTAAACTCCGGTGGTCCCACTCCTTGAATCATTTAGCGGTGACCGCCTCGAGAGTTTCCAAAGTGTTTCCACCTACGTTTTGGACAGAGCCGCCTCTCCGTCATTGCATGAATCGCATAATGCCTCTGAACATTTGATCATTCATCATTTGGTCAGTGTTGTTGTTTGCATGAGGAATGTCGCCTTCCTGATGCACATTATCCTAATTATTGAAATGTGGTGAATCAACGGTCGCCTGTGCTCCATTGCTATTCTCAATACTCTCAGATGTTATTTTCAGATACTGCCACAAAACAAAAGGTTAATTGACATGTAACATATTATCCATATATTCTGACCGACCAATAAAATAGCATATAAACTTAGGTAGGTCATACTAGCGAAGGAATTCCCCGTCTCTCCCCTCCTAGTACTATTCTCACATCTTAGCCAGGGATCATATCCCTAAGCTTTGATACCAACTGTGACGCCCCCCAAAATTAGGTATACATCACCCATCTTGGGTCGCCAGATACATGGTACATAATTCAAATACAACTTACTAATACAACTGTCGTGTACAATACGACAAAACATAAACTGTGAGTTTGAATACAAATATTTTCTACTAGAGATTATACAAACTCAAAAGGAGTCCTCATTACAATTATTATCACACTATTTCACAGAATAGTGAGGACTACTAATGCTATCCTCTGGACCATTACTCCGTTCCCCGACTCGTCCCAAATTTATATTCTCATTTCAAGAGAAACAATGAAAGAAAGAAAGGGTGAGCTCAACTAGCCTAGTAAGAAATATTATGACTAAGATAATGCAGAATAAATTATCATTAGCCTTCAACAGTGTTAAACTGATAAAATATAATAAACATCAAGTTTAACTGCAGCGGAACCATCAATCCATTAAAAGAGTCAAGTAGAAAATAAAATCTACTATCTTTTATGATTTAAAAGGTTTTTCATCACTGTTATAGCTGAGACTCAACTTAATAAATATTCCACATCATCGAATCACCCCCTGCACTACGGCCAAGGATATTCTTTAGTATCACGACCACAATTATCCATGCACTACGGCCAAGAATATTTGTGTATTCATTAATGGTCATGATCATGCCAACAACTGTCCATCAATGCACTACGGGCCAATGAGGATTTTTACCACATCATTTGTAACATTACAGTCATGATTACACAGAATAATCCCTGGTCATAATCATACCAAGTCCATCTATGCACTATAGGCCACAGATGACTTTCAACATAATATAAACATGAGGATGATGACAATGATATAAGAATTCAATAAAACAAGTTCAAGAATTAATTTATCCAGGAACCAATAACATCCAAACTGTCAACATGATACTGCTTTGTAGAGTAAAATTCAAGAATACTTAGAAGAATATTTCCATGAAAGGATACTGGATGAAGCGCAAATATCAAGGATATTCCACTAATTTCATGGAGTATAGAAGTTAAAGTTTTAACCAACTGAGTATAATAAAGAATGGAATAACAAAAGAAATCACCATGCATGCGATAGACCGCACAGCAAAAAGTTATTCCAATGTAATAATAAATAACGGAACCAGTCCCACAGAAAACGCATGCATGTGATATTCCAATGTAATAATAAAGAATGGAACCAGTCCCACAGTAAAAACACATGCATGTGATGTTCCAATGTAATAATAATAAAGATTTTAACCAGTCCAAAGTAAAAAACACGCATGTGATGTTCCAATGTAATAATAGAAGAATGTCACCAAGTATAGGTAAACCGCAGTATACAAAGTTATTCCTACGTAATAATAAGCAATGGAATAACAATGCTCTCTTCATGAATAAGAAAATAATAACACCCCTTACTTTAGTAGGAGATTGAATACCGCAGAGTGTAGTAATGTAATACTCTTCTTCTTTCTCTTATTCTCTCTATACTTTCTCTCTATAGCTTGAATGAATTCATGAAAAATAATGAAGCACTAGGCCTTTATTTATAGAAGATTTCTAGCTTAGCACTTGCCATGTGAAAAGGCAAGTGGCTCGACAACCGTGATGTGAAAAGAAAAGTGGTTCGACGCTTTGTAATATGAAACGACAATTGGTTCGGCCGCTCAGTAATGTGAAACGACAAGTGGTTCGACGCCTGTAATATGAAACTAAGTGGTTTGACGACCGTAAAGGTAATTACTATCGACGAAGGTAATTACTATCGACGAAAAAGACTCTTAGATGATGACATATGGGCCCCCATAAAATAACCAAACTTACCACAAACGCCTCATAATGTACTCTTTATATACATCAAGGATTGAATAAATATTATCACAAATCATTTTATTTTAATCAACACATATTTAATCTTTCAACAATTATTAATCATTTATAACTTGTCGCCTCAATTATTGATTTAATAATATAACAAATTATACGATGATAATCGTGACAATAATTTAATCAATAATATAAGAGATATGATGCAAAGAATTATCGTAGTAATAATTGAGTATAAATGAGTGACTTCTCACGTAAGCATCAATAATCAATACTACCGTGTGCTACTATGCAACCACGCCAGACATCGTATTTTTTACTACCGGTAGTTCAAGAGTTTTAACAAAGAATAATTCTCCGCCATTATTTTTATAGAAAGATAATTTTGTCATTTTTAACTACGACAATACTTCCATCAGGTCCAACAATAATTGAGCCATCGCATTTAATATTCCCCGACAAAAAGAATATTCCCCACCAAACGAATATTTTATAACAACTTGCCTACTTTGCAAAATTTATAAATATTACCCACAACTATAACATTATATCAAATTTATTCCATAATATTCAAAAATAATATTTATAGAAAATTCATCTTTATTTATAAAAGTTGGGGTCTTACAAAAACAGTTAAACTTTAAGTGCTAACAGGTTACATAAGTTTCAGACAAGCTCAAATTTTCTTCATATTTAAAATTAGAACTCATCATCAATTATCAACACTGTTCAAGTTAACATGTAAAACTAATCTTATCATAGGCCGAGCTAAGACCACACCAACCGATCACACAGATTCATGCAAAAAAAATGCAATTATACTACATGAACACATATATGAATATGCAAATAACTACCATGTATTATATACCTAAAAAAACACACAATGCTAACACACAAAAAATGAACTACTATGCAGATAACTAACTATATGCAATACGACACTAAAATGCCCCAAAACTTAAACTAGACATTGTCCTCAATGGCTTAAATATAAAAAAGTAAAGTAGAGGACTTCCCTGAAAATATAACAATCTTCCTCCTTGTCCACTAAGTTTGGAGACTAGGCTAAGCACATAGAACAAATTGGGCACCACACTTGAATTTTACTTGATTAACATGTAAACCATGATAGAAACAATTTTATTAAATTCTAAATAAATGCAAATTCAAAACTACTAATATAAAATCTAATAAAACTAAAAATAAAAATTAAACTTGGGTCAGCCTCCCAATAAGCGCTTGTTTTATAGTCTCAAATTTCGACTTCTTCAATTCGTTATCCAATTCCCTACAAAATTAAGGAACCCTTCATCCATCAAGAATAATGTCTCTTTTGGGAGGTTCCCATTAGCAAAGACCCTTGAATTAAAGTCACCTAAAGATGCTCTTTTGTAGATAGGTTCCCTATTAAGAACGTCCAACAACTAGGTATTTTCTCCATTATGTATATGATCAGATTGGGGCATTGAAGCTTAGTAAACACAATAGGATCTTCCTCTATCTTCTCCTTTTCAATCCACCATGACTCCACAGTTGTACTAGCTCTTATATCACAAAGAGCTTTGCATTTACACATGATCGCTTAATCAAGCATGATTTTGCAAAACCGCCTCGGATTCTTGAACTTTGGTGGAGAAGGTACATGGGACACTATCAAAATTGGCTCATCTTCGTTGGTACTTAAAGTTAGATCTTCGTCGATCTCCTTTTCTTGGTCCCCAAGTCTTTCTTCTCTTTCAATATCTATATCATTTGGCACATCAAAGTTACAGATTTGGTTCTGCTCAACATCGCCCTCAGATCCATGTCATAGAGCCGAGTGTATTGAGGACAAATGTTCGAGGCATTGGTTAGTTGTTCCATTTGGTTCGTTAAATTTTGACTCAATATCTCTTGATTAATCCTCCTCTCCTCAAATGAAGCTAGGTACTTGGACAAAACTTCCTCCAAATTTGAATGTTCTTCCGTCAGAAGTGGAGTTGACACGAGAAATCCGGGTGGTATATTGGACTTGGAACATAAAATTGATCTTGATGAGTATGGCTCCATGAAAAATTCGGTGATACCCCTAACTCGATAATTGTTGTTGTTAGATAGACATAATTATTGGCGTAATCACCACCATACTGCATCACATCAAACCGATGGCGATCGATGACTCATATGATTTCCAACACAATAATCACAAGTAATCGCCACACTTTGACGACGCTGAGCTTCAAAAGCGCCTTAACCTCCTCGAAATTGTCTCAATTTGTCTTGCCGACAATGCGTAAAGTGTCGTGAGTCCGGCAATCTCCGCCCTCGGGTCGAAGTCATTCTTACAATCCTTCGACTTTCATTGGTCATGATAACCTCCAACGCCTTTGAAGTTGCCTCAATTTGTATTGCTCTCTATAAAAGATGTATTAAGTCTATCAATCCTCGCTTCCTTGGTTTGAGTCATGTTCGTATGGTCATTGATACGCAAAGTCATCCATGGTACCTAAAAGAGAGAAAATATAGAAGAGAATTAAAATAAAAAAATAAAATGTTTAAATTAAGACTAATTTCATTGAAATTAATATTGGTAAAAAATTATTAAATTAATTCCCTAAGAATCTACCAAAAAAAAAATGTTGGTCGATTTCGTAATCAATGAATACATGCAAGTATACACTACAAACAAGTAATAAAGTGAAAGTAGAGTATCGTTCCCACGAGAAATTATTTAATAAAAATCACCAAGTACTAATTCTTAACCAAACTAATTTTATTTAAACAACATCAAATCGTGATTTTTCTAATTAAGAAAACTAAATTAACTAATTAAACTGAATTGCTTTATGACTGAATTCAGATAAACAAAGATTAAGACTTCAATATGCCCAATTATGAACTATAAATCAATTATCCAATTATCCCAATTATTATGCCTACAGAATTGTTAACAGGAATTCTCAAATGCCAAAAGTCCTTTTCCAAGTGATCAATTGACTTCTATTTAATCCAGATTAATCTTATTATATTCATATACAAAACAATTGAATTAAACTCCTTCAATTCCAATTCCTTATGTGTTACATGCGGTGAACAGATATTTTCATTCAATTCATAAAACCTAATTATTCACCATGCAAATAACTAAGTCACATGATATATGCCCAGTTCTAACCCTAGAATTCCTCTTCCAATTCCTTCTAGAGTAACAAGATAATTATTGATCAAATAATTAAGCAATAAGCACAAGACAAGATAAACAATTCACTTTGACACAAATAATTGGAATAGATCAAATAACTAATTTATAGACATAAAAGGTTTAATTGAAATCTTAATAAAAGAATTAGTTCATAGTCATTGAATTAAAATCAAGAATACACAACTAAATAGACATTAAAAGATAAAAGTATGATAAGAGAAGAGAATAGAATCTGTTGTCAGAAAATTTGATGCTCCCCTCTTACTCCTGCTCTTGATCTTCAATGATCTCCAAGTTGCTTCAATCTCCAAAACTAATAAGAACTAGGGTTTATGTTCTAATCTAATGGAGTGTATCTCTAATCTAAGCTATGTAATCCCCCTTTATTTTATGTCTTACATCATGTATTTATAGGTTACAAGTCCAATTTTTAGCTTAAGAACAAACCCAATCCAATTTGGAGTCAGAAAAGTGTCAAAATTCGCCCCAAAACGCGTCCAAGTTTACCCAACCTCTTCCCCAAATACCAAAGAAAGACTGGCATGCTACCGATTCTGCCCCTAGCTCCCCGGAGGTGCAAATAAGCTTGATTTGGGCGCCCCGGCGCTGGAACAATTCTGGAAATTTTCTGCTCCGATGTCCTTTGGGAAAATGGTCATAACATCTTCGCCCGAACTCCGATTTCGATTATTCAAGATGTTCCGGAAAGAGGAGACGTAGGTCTACAACTTTCATTCTTTAAGATTTTCGAAATAAGGTCCCTAGAAATACTCAAATTGGATCTGAAGTGACTGTTGTGTAAATGGCAAGCCAAAAACGCGCATCTAGCCACACCAAACGTCGATCCAAGTAAATTTTGTCCCAATTCCTACAAAACAACATAAAACATGCATGAATAGACATAAACACTTAAAAATATCCAAAAAATTAAGTTCAAACGCACTCAATTATGAGTATAAAACTCACTCATCAAATACCCCCAAACTTAAACATTTGATTGTCCTCAAGCAAAAACACAAAAGAACTAAAAATAAACAACGTAAATTAACTACATAAATGCATATGCATCATCTACGTCCTAATATACCTACGAACCCAGTAATAAATCAATATGATATATAGCAACAGGCCTCAAAGATACCAATGATACTCAAACAATTTATCCGATCAAATCAAAGTCCATCACTCTAACCAATTAGTCAATCCAAACCTGTCACCACCCATGTTGTGCGTGTATGCTTGTTAACCATTCTAACCAATCACAGTTCAAGATAATCACATAACAAACTTCTTAGAAGGAAAATTTCAGTTCCAATTCAATTACTTTTGTGAACATGACAACTCCGGTTAAAACTAAGCAATTACCAAGTCTAAGGGTAAATACAGGATTTATTTATATTTTTATTCAACCACGAGGGCATTTTTGCTCTTTCTCGTGTTTTTTTTTCATTTTTTTTTCTCATGGCTGTGCAATGTCTTATTCCCTTAGGCTTTTCAGTGTTACCTTAACGAGCTTTCGACCAACGACTCCCAAGCCATTAAGAACTTAGGGCGCTAGGTGTAAAGACAATCCCCTCGAGCTTATTTGCTCGAGTAACAAAGGCCACAAAACTAGACAAGCATGCCACGGTATTTATTCTCTTTTTTTTTCTTCTGGATTTTCTATTTTTTTTCTTTTCATCAATTCTTCTTTTTTTTCATTTTCTTTTTTTATATATATACCCCATAGATTCCCCCAAACTCAAGCTTTTACGTCATTCCAACCTTTACCGCCAGTTCACTAATTTCCTTAAATTTTAACCAAGATTTTCCTCGTAAACAAATTATGAAACCCTCGAACCAAGTGGATTAAAATGCAGTTAAACTTTAAGTGCTAACCTACATAAGTTTTAGACAGGATCAGATTTTCTTCATGTTTAAAATTAGAACTCATCATCAATTATCAACACTGTTCAAGTTAACATGTAAAACCAATCTTATCATAGGCCGAGCTAAGACCACACCAACCGATCACACATATTCTTCCAAAAAAAATGCAATTATACTACATGAACACATATATGAATATGCAAATAACTACCATATATTATATACCTAAAAAAAACACACAATGCTAACACACAAAAAAATGAACTACTATGCAGATAACTAACTATATGCAATAAGACACTAAAATGCCCCCAAACTTAAACTAGACATTGTCCTCAATGGCTGAAATATAAAAAAGTAAAGTAGAGGACTTTCCTGAAAATATAACAATCTTCCTCCTTGTCCACTAAGTTTGGAGACTAGGCTAAACACATTGAACAAATTGGGCACCACACTTGAATTTTACTTGAATAACATGTAAACCATGATAGAAACAATTTTATTAAATTCTAAATAAATGCAAATTCAAAACTACTAATATAAAATCTAATAAAAACTAAAAATAAAAATTAAACTTGGGTTGCCTCCCAATAAGCGCTTGTTTTATAGTCTCAGCCTGACTTCTTCAATTCGCTATCCAATTCCCCTACGAAAATTGAGGAACCCTTCATCCATCAGTAATAATGTCTCTTTTGGGAGGTTTCCATTAGCAAAGACCCTTGAATTAAAGTCACCTAAAGATGCTCTTTTGTAGATAGGTTCCCTATTAAGAACGCCCAACAACTAGGTATTTTCTCCATTATGTATATGATCAGATTGGGGCATCGAAGCTTAGTAAACACAATAGGATCTTCCTCTATCTTCTCCTTTTCAACCCACCATGACTCCACAGTTGTATTAGCTCTTATATCACAAAGAGCTTTGCCGACGACATGACTGCCAATTGGGCATGATTTTGCAAAACTGCCCGGATTCTTGAACTTTGGTGGAGAAGGTACATGGGACACTATCAAAATTGGCTCATCTTCGTTGGTACTCAAAGTTAGATCTTCGTCGATCTCCTTTTCTTGGTCCCCAAGTCTTTCTTCTCTTTCAACATCTATATCATTTGGCACATCAGGTTACAGATTTGGTTCTGCTCAACATCGGTCCTCAGATCCATGCCATAGAGCCAAGTGTATTGAGGACAAATGTTCGAGGCATTGGTTAGTTGTTCCATTTGGTTCGTTAAATTTTGACTCAATATCTCTTGATTAATCCTCCCCTCCTCACATGAAGCTAGGTACTTGGACAAAACTTCCTCCAAATTTGAATGTTCTTCCTGTTGTAGTGGAGGTGGACACGAGAAATCCGGTGGGTATGTTGGACTTGGAACATAAAATTGATCTTGATGAGTATGGCTCCATGAAAAATCCGGGTGATACCCCTAATCCTAATAATAGTTGTTAGGATAGACATAATTATTGGCGTAATCACCACCATACTATACCGGCTCGAAACTGATGGCGCACTGATGACTCATATGATTTCCAGAACAATAATCACAAGTAACCGCCACACTTTGACGACGTTGAGCTTCAAAAACGTCTTACCTCCTCGAAATTGTCTCAATTTGTGCTGACAATGCAGAAAGTGTCGTGAGTCTATCAATCTCCGCTCCCCTTGGCTGAGTCATTCTCGCCATCCTTCGACTCATTGGGTCATGATAACCTCCAACGTCTTCAAGTTGCCTCAATTTTATCGGCTCTATAGAGATGTATTAAGTCCATCAATCCTCGCTTCCCTTGGTTGAGTCATGTTCGTATATGGTCATTGATACGCAAAGTCATCCATGGTACCGAAAAGATAGAAATATAGGAAGAGAATTAAAAATAAAAATAAAAATATTTAAATTAAGACTAATTTGATTGAAATTAATATTGGGTAAAAATTATTAAATTAATTCCCAAGAAGAATTCTACGCTAAAAAACTTGTTGGTCGATTTCAAGAATCAATGAATACATGCAAGTATACACTACCAACAAGTAATAAAGTAAAAGTAGAGTATCGTTCCTATGAGGAATTATTTAATAAAAATCACCAAGTACTAATTCTTAACCAAACTAATTTTATTTAAACAACCTCAAATCGTGATTTTTCTAATTAAGAAAACTAAATTAACTAATTAAACTGAATTGCTTTATGACTGAATTCAGATAAACAAAGATTAAGACTTCAATATCCCCAATTATGAACTATAAATCAATTATTCAATTATCCCAATTATTATGCCTACTGAATTGTTAAAAAGAATTCTCAAATGCCAAAAGTCCTTTTCCAAGTGATCAATTGACTTCTATTTAATCCAGATTAATCTTGTTATATTCCTATGCAAAATAATTGAATTAAACTCATTCAATTCCAATTCCTTATGTGTTATATGCGGTGAACAGATATTTCCATTCAATTCACAAACCTAATTATTCACCATGCAAATAACTAAGTCACATGATATCATGCCCAATTCTAACCCTAGAATTTTTCTTCCAATTCCTTCTAGAGTAACAAAGTAATTATTGATCAAATAATTAAGCAATAAGCACAAAACAAGATAAACAATTCACTTTGACACAAATAATTGGAATAAATCAAATAACTAATTTATAGACATAAAAGGTTCAATTGAAATCTTAATAAAAGAATTAGTTCATAGTCATTGAATTAAAATCAAGAATCCACAACTGAATAGACATTAAAAGATAAAAGTATGATAAGAGAAGAGAATAGAATCATTGTCAAGAATCTGATGCTCCCTCTTGCTCCCTCGCTTCTTGATCTTCAAATGATCTCCAAGTTGCTTCAATCTCCAAAACTAATAAGAACTAGGGTTTATGTTCTAATCTAATGGAGTGTATCTCTAATCTAGTCTATGTAATCCCCCTTTATTTTATGTCTTACATCATGTATTTATAGGTTACAAGTCCATTTTTTAGCTTAGGAACAAACCCAATCCAATTTGGAGTCGGAAAAGTGTCAAAATTAAGCCCCAAAACGCGGCCCAAGCTTGCTCAACCTCTTCCCTCAAAGGCCCCAAATACCTTCAAATACTGGGCACGCAAGATCGATTTCTTCCCCTAGTGCCCCGGTGCTGTAAATAAGCTTGAGTTGGGCGCCCCGGCGCTGGAATAATTCTAAAAATTTTCTACTCCGACGTCCTTTGAGAAAATGGCCATAACATCTTCGTCCGAACTCCGATTTTGATGATTCAAGATGTTCCGAAAAGAGGAGACGTAGATCTACTACTTTTATTCTTTAAGGTTTTCGAAATAAGGTCCCGAGCAATACTCAAATTGGCTCAAGTGACTCACTCGTAAATGGCAAGCCAAAACGCGATCTAGCCACCCCAAACGTCGATCCAAGTAACTTTTGTCCCAATTCCTACAAAACAACATAAAACATGCATGAATAGACATAAACACTTAAAAAAATCCAAAAGATTAAGTTCAAACGCACTCAATTATGAGTATAAAACTCACTCATCACACTTGTTTATTTTGTAAAATTTGCACATTTCACCCATAACCAAAGCATTATATCAAATTAACACCTTATTATTCATAATAATAAATAGAGGAAATTCGATTTTATTTATAATAAGTTGGGGTCTTACATGGACCGTCGGTTATGGTTTTAATAGTAAATCAATATGGACCGTCATTTGTGGTTTTAATAGTAAATCGATATGGATCGTCGGTTGTGGTTTTAATAGTAAATTGATATGGACCGTCGGTTGTGGTTTTAATAGTAAATCAATATGGACCGTCCGTTTTAATATTAAATCATTTTGGACCATCCGTGAATCAGTTACTATTTAGTTCATTCTCCTATAAATAGAAGCTTATTTCTTCTTTTATTTTTACCAATTCACTAAGACTCACAAGAGAAATTTTAGAGAGAAAGAATAAGAGTATTTTGATACTTCACTATTGCAGTATCCAATCTCCTACTAAGGTAAGTGATGTTATTTTTTGTATGGTAAGGGGTGTTATTTCTTTTGTATTCGTAAGAGATGTTATTTTTTGTATTTGTAAGGAATATTACTTTTCTTATTTATAAAGGGATGTTATTTTTCGTATGATAAGGGATGTTATTTTTGTAAGGGATGTTAATTTTGTAAAGGGATGTTATTTTTGTAAGGTATATTACTTTTCGTAACCGTAAGGGATATTATCCTTCGCATTCATTCTTTATTTGTGGAAAAGATCCGTCTACGCGGATTACCGCATGACGGGTGAAAATCCATTTGCAGTTTCGTATATTATTTCTTTTCATATTCTTAAATCTCAACTTACTATGGTAAATATTGCTTCTATAATCCCTGAAATTAGTAGAATATCATTGAGTTTTGCGCTTCATCTAGTATCGTTTCATTGGAATATTGGTCTGAATTTTCTTATTAAATTTTAATATTTTCATCCGGGGTACTATTAACGGGGTACTATTCACTCGGGGTACTATTTATTCGGAGTACTTTGCATGACATAGTACTATTCATTTGGTACTATTCATTCGGGTACTATTCACGACAAGAGTGATTTTTTTTTGTCTAAATTATTTTTGATACATGAATATCTATTTATTCGGGGTACTTTGCATGAAGGGGTATTATTCATTTGGTACTATTCTATCGGGGTACTATTCACGATAAAATTAGTTTCTTTTCTTACCAAATTATCTTTGATATATATATGAATCTTATTCTTAAATTTGAATCCACGTTTTGATCATCATGTTGACCATTTGGACATTCTTGAACTCTGAATAAATTAAATTATAAATCTCTAATATTTATCATTGATCTTACTTGATTGATTATTTATATCATTCTCATCATTCTCATGTTTATATTGTGGTGAAAATCATCTTTGGCCCGTAGTGCATATATGAACTGTTGATAGGTATGATTATGACAAGGAATTGTGTATTGGTATAATCATGACCTATAATGTTACAGACAAATGATAGTCATATTTGGCCCGTAATGCATAGATGGACTGTTGATTGGTATGATTATGATCAAGAATCATGTATTGGTATAATTATGACCTGTAATGTTACAGACAAATGATGTGGAAAAAGTCATCTTTGGCCCGTAGTGCATAGATGGACTGTTAATTGGTATGATTATGACTAGAAATTATATATTGGTATAATCATGACCTGTAATGTTACAGACAAATGATGTGGTAAAAGTTATCTTTGGCCCGTAGTGCATAAATGAATTGTTGATTGGTATGATTATGACCAAGAATTGTATATTGGTATAATCATGACTTGTAATGTTACAGACAAATGATGTGATAAAAGTTCTTTTTGACCCACGCTGGTAGGCTCTTGAATCAAACAATGAAAGCTTGGGTTATCCTTTAAGTGTAATGAATCAGTATATCAGGCCATTAGCTATTTAGTCCAATCTACACACAATACCAGTATAGGCTTTTCTTATTTGTATGCAACTTTTGCCCATAACTAAATCATAATCTATCCGCCAGTGTCATTTTCCTATTTACTCTTACTTTTTCGATTAAACATAATTAAAATGCACAGAGTATTAAAAATATATTGCATTTTGTATTATTAGCTCTCTATTTCACAAAAAGCGTCCTAATTAAAAAAAAAAGTATTCCACAAAAAAATTTCTCTCTTGTTTTTCCCTTTTTATCATTGAAGATAGTATAAAATGGGAGTGGTTAAGATCGTACGAAGTTTCACTTCACGTTCAATACAAGATTTTAGATACACGCGAGATATCACCCTTCCGCTCACACAAGATTATATCGACTACGTAAGAAACTTATCACGTGAGCTTCACTTCATCCTAACCGAATCCGTATAAAATAACAGAAGTATATCAACACAATTTCACTGATATGCTACCGCTACAAAACTTAACACTCATTACGTTGCAGTCTCAATATTATATTTTCTCTTTCATTTTATCAAGACAAAGTGAAATTGACATAGAAGTCGTGGGCTAAAAAATGTCATAAATCCTAGCTAATTGTATCAAGACAAATTTAATAATTATTCATTAACATAAAAAAAATGTTATGGGATAGGTTTAGGTAATTTGGGTGGCAGTTGAATAAGTATTAATTATTGTGCCATGTTGTGGAATAGAAACATATCCAATAATTGAAGTGGACTTGCATGGCCCCATTCTCATTGATCCAAAGATGTATAAGATTCTTTAAATAGATTTAGCTATCTTCTAAAAATTAAAAATTAAAAATTAAAATGGAAAAAATTAAAAATTCAGTATACATTAATATATAATGATTCTGATGTATTAACAAATATTCCCTCCTTGTTTGATTATTCACTAATACGTGGCAGACCTCAAATGGGTAACTAATATACTATTCTACAACTAACTTTGGTCAATCAGTTGTACTAAATCATTACTGACAGATGGAAGACTATCATTTTATGGGTGGGTGGGTGAGTATATATATTGTTGACATTCTTTTGTATGTTAAGAACAATTACTGTTATTAAATACAATAACCATATATATTCAATGTTGGCCCAAGCCTATGCCTGATGACCTAGTCTAATGTGGTGCCCGTCTTCTTAATGAGGGTCGGGTTCGGTTTTCATAACCTCTTAAAGTTATTACTAACTTTATCAACAAAAACGGATCCGATTAGTATAAAATTAATTTTTGAGTAAAATGATCAATTGATCAATAAAATATCAACACACATAGAGCTTCGTCTGCGTGTCAATATTCTATTGGTCAATTGATTAATTAACCAAAAATGAACTTTATGCTAACCACTCCTATCAAAAACAGATCTAGAGGTTAATTCTCTACGCATTCGTTTGATTCAGATCACTCGGACTGCATAGATCCTCCGGTGGTGGAGCTAGTTGAAATATAGTCTCACCCCACCCCACCCCACCCCACCCCACCCCACCCTACCCTACCCTACCCTACCCTACCCTCCAACTCCAACTCCGAGGGTTATTTGCTTTCTTTTCTTTTCTTTTTCTTTTATGTATTTTTTTTTCTCCTTTGTTTTTCTCTTTCTTTTGTTTTATCATTAAAGTGGGGTAAAAAAAAATGGTAGTAATTCTCTTAGTAAACTAATTAAAAATAAAAAGCTAAAGAAATAAAATAATTATTTTGAATAAGTACACCATAGTTATATCATATCATCAAGATTATTAAATCTCTCTTCTTCTATTTTTATTTTGTTTTTGTTGTCAAATTCCTTCTTTCAAACTAATTAATCTCATGAACCACAATATAAGGTTTTGAATATATAATATTATAATTTGTAATTTATCTATAAAAGTAGCTAATCAGATGACTAAAAATTTCAAATTCTGATTAATAGTCTCATAGTTCGGGGGAAATTTACATACATATATATATATATATATATATGTATGTATTTAAAATCATTAGACTCATAACTCAAATGTTGACAATGGTTAAAATAAGATGTTGTAAAATACTATAATTGGGCAAAATAAATTTGAAAGAAGCACTCCAAGCATCAATAATTTTTATTTTTATGCCTATCAAATTCACTTATTTTTATTTTTTAAACAAAGGATTTAGAGAAGAAAAAGAACTATAAAAAAAAATTAAAAATCACCAAATTTTAATTTTGATCATTTTTGTAAAAAATATTACTACTAATTATAAATTTTATTATTTTATAATTAAAATAATGTTGTTTTAGTTCTCATAAACACATAATGATCACTCCACATTTTAATTTCTAGCAATATCTATTTTTAAATTAAAATAATTATAAATTTTAAATTCAAACAATAATTACTTTTAAATAAAAAATAGTTACAACGCTCAAAACATGATTTTGATCTGTTGGAATTTTGAAATTTTAAATTTCAAAATTTAATATTTAAGGAATCAATATAAAGAACTCCGTCATTAGAGTACATAGTGAAAAATTAAATCCTAATCATACATAATGACCCAATAAAGATCATGCAGTATAGGGATAGAGATAAGAAAACTGTCATGTGAATCTTTCATAAGTAATTCGTTTTAAAAAGGTAATAAAGGCCTATACAACGATCTTAATGAAAAAAGCCTTCCTTTCTTATTATCTTGATACTTAATCTATTTTATTTGTTATTATGTGATATTCTCTCGTCTATATTAAGATGTAAATCACTATTTTATTTATTGCTCAACAATAATATTTATTGTACATTAAATGACTATATCATAGAGCCAAAACACGTTGATATCCTAATTTAGGATCCTAAATATAAGAAATTAATTTTAGTGATTATAAATTTTATAAGAAATTAAATTATATTATACCATGTTTAGAAAAATCACCCAATCATTTATCTAATAAATTTAATTCATTTTGAAGTATCATTTTCAAAAGTGTTATTATATATGATGTCAAATTTATGACGATATACTGACATATTTGGATAAAAGGGATATAAAATTGTAAAAAAAAAAAAAAAGACTCACATGTTATTATATTATTTTATTTTATCGTTTTGAATTTTATATTAGTCTTTATTGAAATTCGACGTAAAATTAATTGTTTGTAGGAGATTAATTTCTTAGTTTTCATAATACCCTTAAATAATAATGTAAAATCATTTTTCCTCATATTTTTAGGAAATTTTACACCAATGAGAAACCTTTCTCTTCTTGATCTCTCTTATTTTTGCAAGACCCACATTTAAAGATAATATTCATATCTTATATAGCTATTTAAATAAATCAAAATATTAATTGCAATTGTAAAAACTTCATGTGCTTACTATATACAAAGATAATATTAATATCTTATATCCATTTTAATCAATTAATCAAAAAATAATTACAATTTGTAATTTATGTGTCTACTATTTTTAAGATGATACTCTTACTTTCTTTTTATTGTTGAGAAACTTATACTATTATATTTTAATTTTTGGCACCTAGAAAAAATTTAGTACATAGATCAAGAATAAAAGTAAAGGAAAATTTAAAAATAAATCTAAAAAGTATATTATTTGTATAATATAACGTAGATTTACTAAAGAATCCACTCGCACTTATAATATTAAAAGTATATATTCGATTATCAGCGTTTAAAGCATTTTCAATTATCGTTTGGTATGCTTAGAGATCCAAACGCACCGCGCTATTTTTAGTGTATTGCGTTTGGATCTCTAAACGCAATACTTTTAGTGTATTGCGTTTGGTCATAAGACTATAAAATGAGCAAATAGTTTATCTTCGATTCAGATCTTCCGATTAAAAGCTTCGATTCGAAATTCATTTAAAATATATTGATTCAAATATGAGCAAATTTTAAAGTTCGATAAATTACTTGAAACTCCTCAAATTGTAATTTTCTATTGATACTCGGATTATATTCGTTCGAAAATTTCAAACCGCTTCTACCGACTCATTTAATCGCGCTTCATTTCTAGAATTAAATCAAACCTCAATTAAACTTTATTTTATACTCGATAAATTTTATGAACCAAATTTGAACAACTCAATACTCGGTTCGACTCAATTCGTTTACACCCTTACGTTTGGATTTAAAAGGAATAGAATGAATATTTATATTTTTAGTGTCCCAAACTTTATTCAAAATCAAGATCCCATATGAACCCTAGCATCGCTTTATTTAATTTGACCAGCGCCTTTGTCCCACCTCTAATTATAAGTCACCTTAAATTAACGCAAGTTCCACATGGCTAAACCTCGGTCTGTGCACCATCTTCAATGGCATTTGACTTAATTATGGCCGGCAATTACTCTTATAAAACAAACACAAAACAATACTACATGAATACACCAAAGAATTAAATCATAACATACCACATAAGTTATTGATAATGTCTGAAAAATAAGTATTTTTTAAATTATAAAATGTTATTAAAATAAATATAAAAATATTTTTAAATAGATATTTATTCTGACAACATAAATATTGTTATAGCATTATCAACAACCTAAATTATATTTTAAAACTATCACATTAGTACATACTTCACACCCCTACCTTTTTTTTAATAAAAAAATTCATATTTTAGGAAAAAGCATCAAAATTAAAAATATAATTAATATTTTGTCAAATAAATCTAAATAAATATAATTATAAAAGTTATTGAAAAAAAAAAGAGAAAGAAAAAATTAAAACCTATATTATTGTACAATTTAATTATAGAAGAACATTTCATCCTAAAATCCAAGAGAGAACATGAGAAGGGAAATTAGGGGGAATCTTGGGGAGAACTTGTATTCGATCTTTGTAGCATTTCTATTGAGTAATAAATTCAAATTTGGTACAAATAAAATAGTATTCAATGTAAAAATAATATAATAAATTAGGTTATTAATGTTTTGTTAAAATTTACAAACGTCAAATAAAAATAATAAATTTTATTCTTTAAAAAAGACACAATGGAGGGAGTATATATATATATATATATATATATATATATATATATATATATATATATATATAGTGACAGATTGAATATTCGTCAATCCTATCTGTCGCATTTAAGAAAGTATGAAAGCAAAGATATATTAAATAAGGTAGTTTTAAAATTCCGATCCATATATATATATATATTTGAAATTTGGGCTGGAGAAAATAATAAATAAATAATTAATTGGCCAAAAAAGATTGTTCCACAACAACCAAGCCATCGTAAGAACCCCTTTTTTACGTGTATGAAATTTCATTAAAAAAAAAATAAAATTCAAAAGCCAAAAAGGAATTGCTGTAGATGGAACCTATATATATATATATGCTCATTTTTTAAAAAGGGAATTTCTGAATTTGTTGTCACACTTATTCTTCTCCAAAGCAAAGGAAACAAAATATAAAACTAACAAGAAAATATACTCTCTAAAAGCCCCACCGTTACTTTTCCTTTCCTCTTGTTCTCTTCTTAGAATTGTTCCTCATTTCCCCCTTTTCTTTTTCTTCCATTTTTGTCTTTGTTTGTTTCCTTCGAGGTTCAAAGCTGCCCTCTTCTATTTCTTGGCGAAGCTGTCAATGAAATCACAATCCCACCTTTTTATTCACTACCCAACTTCCAAAATCTGATTTCTTAATTACCACCCCTTTAATTCACACACTCTAATTTTCTTTCTCTTTTCCCTAATTTATGTTCAGTCACTTTCATTTATGTGAATTAAAACTACAGGTGGTGGCATATTGAATGGTGGGGTTTTTAATCCTTGAAGAAATTCACGTGATTCCAATGCTTTAGCCTTTAATTTTGATCCAAAAACTTTGTGGGTAAGTTCCTTTCAAACTCAAAATTTCATTTTCACTCCTTTTCTCTCTCTGTATGTAATGTAGGTAATCTATATATATATATATATATATATATAATTGGAGTTGGATTTGTGGGTGTGAAAGAATTGAGGCAATTTTACATTTCACTCATTTTCTCTCTCTGTATGTAATGTAGGTGATTTGGATTTGTGTATATTTACATATACACATTACACACACACACATATATATATGTGTGTGTGTGTGTATGAGTTTGTGTTTTAGTGTGTGAAACTGGATTTGGGTTTGTGGGTGTTAAAGAATGAGGCAATTTGGTGAAATTTTGGGTTTGGGTTTGCAGGTAATTAGGTAGGAGAGAGAAAGAGAAGCAAAAACGATTCTGGAGTTCTTGAGAGAGAGAATGGACGGCGCTGATCGATTGGAGAGGCGGAAGACACTGGCTGAACGGCTGGGGTGGAAGGGGATGGCTTGTTGTGGGGCCACCTGGGCAATCAGGCCGTCCACAATCAGCATCAGAGATGATGAGGACGAGGATGTTGTGGGTCCACTACAACCACAACAACAACAACAAAATCAACAAGAGCAGCAGCAAATTGAGGTTATAAATGTGGGTCGGATTCCGCCGGAGACTAGTTCAGATCCGGGTTGCGACGGTGAGGGTCCGGTTGTTTCAGGGATGAATTTGGCGGATGCGTTAGCGGCAGAGCGACAGTTCCGGGCGGCTGATTTGGATGGTTGGTCGGGTTTGAGTCCAAACCCAAGTCCGGTTCGGCCCAATAGTGATGTGACCGCACCTGAGACACCGTTGAGGGTGTCTTTGTTGAGATTGCTGGAAGAAACGGACGGTGGAGATGGAGAGGAGGAAGTTGAGAAGGGAGAGAAAGTTGTGGGGAATGATTCGGTGTGCTGCGTATGCATGGGAAGGAAGAAAGGAGCAGCGTTCATACCATGTGGGCACACTTTTTGCAGGGTGTGTTCGAGGGAGTTGTGGTTGAACCGAGGGAGTTGTCCCCTCTGCAACCGTTCGATTGTCGAGATCCTTGATATATTCTAAAGATTGCCTCGAGATTTGTGACGAGTTGAAATCATGGTGGTTATACGAGAAACACTCGAATAACTTTTGAGATATGTTTCTCAGTTTTTACTTATTTTTCTACAAAACAAGGTCATGTTCATTTTTGTGATTTAATGTGTGAAAATTGAAATACAGGTCAAAAATCTACTTTTTTTTCCTTCAACAAGATTGGATTATAGGTTGAGTTGAAGTTTCATACAATTGATAGGCATAAATAATCCACCAAAATTATGTAGACCCCACTTGGGAGAAATGTCTAATTATTTATCTATGCATCATTAGGGTTTAAATAGGAAGCATATCTCAATAATAAAGTTTACATGTAAAATATAATAATATTGAAAAATAGATTTAGATAGGCGACTCATGTTTGATAAAATTGAGTAATTAAGATCTGAATGGTTAATATATCTGAATAAATTAGATCATCTAAATAAAATTGCATCTGAATTTAAAAAATTATTTAATAACTAAAAAGTGTAAAATATCTGAATGATATTATTTTACTATTTTAAACCTCCCAGTTATTTAAATTTTTTATTTACATGATCTTAAAATTTAAAATTGAAGGAGTTCAATATTTATTGAGGTTATTTTTGTCCATAAATTTTAAATAAACTATTATCAGATAGTTCTTATTAGTTAAGATTTGAGTTTCTGTCTTAACGATTAAGAGTATTCAGAGACAAAAATCCACTAGTACTAGTGGGAGTATCCTGAGACGCGACCCAAAGAGCCGTCTCCTCGTCCTGAGATAAACTAATCTCCGGCGGAGGGACGGTGGAATCTAACGTCTCAAGATCGCTTCTAGCGACCTGCAAGACTCTCAGATTGCTACTGTTGGCTGGATCTTCTCAAACCACTCCTGTAATTTGATATATGTACATGTGATGTAAGGCCCCAACTTTTATAAATAAAGATGAATTTTCTATAAATATTATTTTTGAATATTATGGAATGAATTTGATATAATGTTATAGTTGTGGGTAATATTTATAAATTTTGCAAAGTATGCAAGTTGTTATATAATATTCGATTGGTCGGGGAATATTCGTTTTAACAGGGAATATTCGTACAACGACACAATTATTGGTGGACCCCACAACGGAATTATTATTTGGATTGAGAAAGCGACAAAAAATACTTTATGAAAATAACTTGGCGGAAGTTTTACTGTTAATCTGTTGAAACACCCTGTTAAAAGTACGATGAATCTGGCGTGGCTGCATGCGAAAGAGCATACAAGATTGATTATTGATGCTTATGTGAGAAGTCACTCAGCTTTTGTTCAATTATTGTTACGATAATTCTGCCGCGTAATAATATCTCACGTTATTTGATTCAATTATTGTCAATATTTTATATATTATTAAATCAATAATTGAGACGACAAAGTTATTAATATTATTATTCGCAATATTAACGATGTCTGAAGTTCATCGAGGAGAGGTTTGGTCACCTAATCAGGCTCTCCAATGAGAAAATCCTTATTGGAAAGCCCCCTCATTCCTGGGAACGACCTGGTCGATTAATATTGTGAATTATAATAAAGGTGATAAATGTTGTTAAAATTATTAAGGTGATTTTTATGAAGTTTTATTTATTTTATGGACCCCCATTTACCCATTTTTCAAAATAATTGGTAGAAAATTATTTAAATGTGGGGCCCACATGTGGGGCCCATATATGTTGAAAAACTGATTTTTGAAATGGGGGTGGGAGGAAGTTACATAAAGGGGATGAAATTTATATATATATGTATATGATGTGTGTATATATATAATGTGTGTGTGAGTGAAAAATGGTGGAAAAGTGATAGTATGAAGGTGATGGGTGTAAAATATGTGTGTGTGTGATAGTGAAAGGTGTATGGTGTGTGTGTGTGTGTAAGAGTGTAGTAAAAGTGATGTGTGGGTGGGAAAGTGAATATTGTGTGTGAATATATATATAATTGATATATATATATATATATATATATATATATATATATATGATGAAAGTGATTTTGGGGGGGTGGGGATTGATGTTGGTTATGGGGGGGGGGGGATAAAAATCAAGTGATAAATATATAAAATTGATATATATAAATTGAAAGTATGTGTTTATATATATATATATATATATTATATTATATTATATTTTTTTGTTTTGTTTTTATTGGATGGTTGATTGAATTTGAGCGTCCAGTGTCTGCAAAAATTATTTAGATCCATGAACAAAGCCTTTTCCATTCTCCTATAAATAGAAGTTTATTCCTTCATTATTTCTTACTAATTCACCAAAACTCTAGAGAGAAATTATAGAAAAACTATAGAAAAGTATTCTACTACTTCCCTACTCTTATATCCAGCTTTTTTTTTCTAGGTGAGGGTATTATTTCTTTCTCATTCATGAAGAGAACTTCATTATTCCATTCTTTATTATTACATTTGAATATCCCATCTGCATGCGTTTTCTGTGGGACTGGTTCCATTATTTATTATTACATTGAATATCATGTATACAAGGCTTTTACGTCGACACATTTTCCGCCTTTATTATTCTGTTGGAATATCCTCGTCGCATGCGCTTTTACGCCGACCTGGTTTTCGTTATTTATTATTACATTGGAATAACTCGCTGTCAAGGCTTGATCTATCGCATGCACGGTGATTTCTTTTGTTATTCCATTCTTTATTATACTCGGGTTGGTTAAAACTTTGACTTATATACTTCATGAAATTAGTGGAATATCCTTGATATTTGCGATTCATCCAAAGATCTTTTTATGGAAATATTCTTACGAGCATTCTTGAATTTTACTCTACAAAGAAGTATCATGTTGACAATTTGGGCGTTATTAGTTCCTGGATAAATTAATTCTTGGACTTGTTTTATTGAATTCTTATATCATTGTCATCATCCTCATGTTTATATTTTGTTGAAAGTCATCTCATGGCTTCGTAGTGCATAGATGGACTTGGTATGATTATGACCGTGGATTATTCGATTGTAATCATGACCGTAATGTTACAAATGATGTGGTAAAGTCCTCATTGGCCCGTAGTGCATTGATGGACGTTGTTGGCATGATCATGACCATTAATGAATACACGAATGTCCTTGCCCGCAAAGGTGCATGGATAATTTATGGTCGTGATACTAAAGAATATCCTCGTCAGTAGTCTGGGGGTGATTCGATGATGTGGATTATTTATTAAGCTGAGTCTCAGTGATAAAAGTGATGAAAAATCTATTAAATCATAGAAGATAGTAGATTTTATTCTCTACTTGACTCTTCTAATGGATTGCTTGTTCCGCTGCAGTTAAACTTGATATTTATTATATTTTATCAATTTAACACTGTTGAAGGCTAACGATAAATTATTCTGCATTATCTTAGTCATAATATTTCTTACTGGGCTAGTTGAGATCACCCTTTTGCTTTCATTGTTCTCTGCAGGAAATGAGAATGTAGCAGGAACTAGTCGGGGAACAGAGTGATGGTCCTAGATGGTGCATTAGTAGTCCTCACTATTCCGTGAAATAGTGTAATAATAAATGTAATGAGGACCCCATTGAGTTTGTATATTGTCTAGATGACAATATTTGTATTAAAACTCACAGAATATGTTTAGTCGTATTTTACACGACTGTTGTATAATTAAGTTTGTATTTGAATTCTGTACCATATATTTGGTGACTCAAGATGGGTGATGTATACCTATTTTGGGGGCGTCACATGTGAGTTATCTTGGTATCATCATATAAATTACGTAATATTATCCTAAATAATATTTATTATAGTAAATGTATTACCCATATAGCTAGTGCTGCTGGAGACATCGTCGACCCCGAAGTAGTGCCCTTCGGCGTACGGACTCTATCCCAGAACTCCATCATAGTAGGAGGTCGGTCCAAGCTACTCCGCATGGCCTAAATCATATACATTAAATAATTATCACCTTAATTTACTATAGTTGCAGTTTAATATTAAACTAAACTAAAGGGAAATACATACCGAAACTTAACCTCTCTGAAACGATCATGAGCCGTAGTATGTATAACTCATGCCTTCCTCGATTCTTCTTCATCTCGCTCACTCTTGGTCTTGAACGTAGCATCATCCCAAAGACGCACACATATCGCAGCGACCATGTTGCATCGATCTCGACATCGGTGGTGATGATGCTCATAAAAAGTAGTCCCAAGCGATTCTTCTATCGCCTGCCCGGACTACCTCTCTCATCTCATCTTGTCAGACACCCAATTGTAAGACCCCAACTTTTAATGAATAAAATCAAATTTTCTCTTTATTATTATGAATAATAATAAGATGTTAATTTGATATAATACTTTGGTTATGGGTGAAATGTGCAAATTTTATAAAATAAGCAAGTGGTTATAAAATATTCATTTTTGCTTGGGAATATTCATTTGGTCGTGGAGTATTCTTTCCGCTTGGGAATATTCAGACGATGGCCCAACCATTTGCGGGCCCCATAAGGGAAAACGGTCGGATGAAGAAAAGGACAAGTTTGAGTTTTTATAAATAACGACGTAGTTATTACTGATTAACATTGTTGGAATACCCGGTGATTAAAATACGATGTCGCGTGGTTGCAAGAAAGACACCTTTCAGTATTGCACAATATTTTGAATTATTGATTCTTACGTAAAGAAGACACTACTCAATAATTGTTACGATAATTCTTACGCTCAATATTTTATTTTATTGATTCAATAATTGCTACGTTGATATTTTATTATTTTTGTTTCAATAATGGTCACTGCACAGTATTTCCCATTATCAGATCAATAATTCATATTATTTGAATAATATTGTTAGATAGCATTATTGGCAATGTCTAAGGAAGTTCTGTCTAGAAAAGGGGTTTAGTCACCTAATTGCGCGCCAATAAGGAGAAATCCTTATCGGAAAGCCCCCTCTTTCCTGGGAACGACCTGGTTGTCATAATTGTGATTCTGTGATATTATTTGCGAATAATTAATTATTGATTTATATGATAATGAAATATTTATTTTATGTGGATATAAATGATGGATATATTTATTATGGTTATAAATGAAGGAATTAATGCTAAGATGTTTTATCAATATTTTATCGGAATGGAAGTTTTGAAAATAGTCTGTATGTAAATTTCGGTCATTTTTCGTTTGGAATTTGGAAAAACTTAAACTTACAAAGTTGCAGAGAATTTAATTTCCTATGGAATAGACATGAGATTCGAATTTTTCTAATAAAGGGCTATTTATTATGAATTATTGATGTTTCGGAAATAAATGTTTTTATTAAAAATATGGTGGGCCCCACTTTTGGTTGGTAAGAAATAAAATGTGCTGGAATTTATTTTCAAAAGTGGTGGGCTTGAATAGTAGCAGGTAAAGCCATCAGGTAGCAGGTTAGTCTGCTATGATGTTCTAAGCATTTTCCTATAAATAGGGTGTTTAGTTAGAATTGAAAATCACACCAGAAATAAGTTTTCTCTCTTTCTCTCTCTATATTATCGAGTGTATTTTGTGAGTATTTAGATACTTTGTGAGTTGTTATTCATCAGTACAAGTTTCCTTCATCCTTATACCGATATTCCGATCAGAAGTACTGCTATTTTGAGGTAAGATATGTTATTTTCTTTATAATGATGTTATTATTTCAATATCATTATACCGAAATATTGGTATGGATTTTATTGTGGAATTTCTACCTTTTTGTGTCGTGGTTACTTTTCACGTATACGACACTATTCACGAATACGCGCAACACTATTCATAAAAAAATGAAAATTTCTTTTCTTTGTCCAAGTTGTCTATTATGGTTACTATCTTTGATTGTATCCATGTTTTGATCTTTATTCTTGAATTTTGCTCCACAATTGATTATTATAAGGTATTTTTGAACTTGGATAAACTAAAGTACAAATCCCTAATCTTTGATATTTTATCTCACTGGATTCATTTTCTTTAAGATATTTTTCATCATCCTCAGTCCTAAATGATGATATTACTGAATATCGTTGGCCTGTAGTGAAAAGATGAATGATTAACTGATGAATATCTTTGGCCTGTAGTGCAAAGATGAATGATTACCTAATGAATATCTTTGGCCCGTAGTGCAAAGATGAATAGGTGTTGAGATGAACATGAACAACTGGTGATACAAATGAATATCTTTGGCCTGTAGTGCAAAGATGAATATTTGATTCAAGATGTATATTGATTGATGTTACCGGGATAAAATATTGATGATGGACTTTTAAATCTCAGAAGATAGTAGAATTCTTTCTCTACTTGACTCTTCTAATGGATTGTTGTTCATTGCAGTTGTTGATCTAAAACTTGTTATACATTATATTTTATCAGATTTTTCCCTGTTGAAGACTAATGATAAATTGTTGTATATTATCTTAGTCATAATATTTTTTACTGGGCTAGTTGAGCTCACCCTTTTCCTTTTTGTTCAATTTTTCTTCTTAGGAGGTGAGAACATAGCAGGAACTAGCCGGGGTATGGAGTGATGGTTCAGAATAGTTTTAGTAGTAGTCCTCACTATTTTATAAAATAGTGTATCAATAATTGTAATGAGGACTCCTTTTGAGTTAGTATACTCTCTATTAGACAATAGTTATATTCAAACTCACAATATATGTGTTGTCGTATTTTGTACGATAATTGTATTACTGAAGTTGTATTTGTTTCTATACCATGTATTTGACGACTCAGAATGAGTGATGTATACCTATTTTTGGGGCGTCATAGTTGGTATCAAAGCTTAGGGATATGATCCCTGGCTGAGATGTGAGATAAGAACTAGGAGGGGAGAGACGGCTGGGAATTCCTTCGCTAGTATGACCTGACTAAGTATATTTGTTATTTGGTTGGTCAGTTAGAGCATATGGTTAATATGTGATATGTTAATTTTTTAATTAACCCTTGTTTTATGGCAGTATTTAAGAATGACAGCGGGAAATATTAACAATGGAGTGAATGAGATAGTGGAGACACCTTTAATCACCACCCAGGGTAACGTGCAACATGAAGGCAATATTCCTCTTGTAAACAACACTACCGAACAAATGATGAATGATGGGATGTTTAGAAGCTTTTTACAGTTCATGCAAAATCAGACGAAGGAGACTCGTGCATAAAATACGGGTGGAAATGATAGCAATGCGCGGCTTGTCACAGCCAAGCAGTTCAAGGAGTTGGGACCACCAGAATTTGCGAGAAAGCTGGATCCGATTAAGGCGGAAACGTGGGTCAAGCAAATTACCAAGATATTCGATGTCTTGGGATGCACGGAGGAACATAAGGTTCCTTTCACCACTTTTATGTTCCGTGGTGAGGCAGACTACTGGTGGGAGTCTGTGAAGCGTACCCAGCCTACCGCACTTAACATGTCTTGGGAAACGTTTCAGAAACTGTTTAATGACAAGTACTTTCCTGAAAGTATTCATCATATGAAGGAGGTAGAGTTTATCAGACTGGAACAAAACAACATGACGGTGTCCCAGTACGAGGCGAAGTTCGCAGAGTTATCTAGGTTTGCATCTCATTTGGTAGAGAATGAGGAACGAATGACACAGATGTTTCTGAGAGGTCTAAAACCCGAGATTCGACAATATTTTATCTCTCATAAATTTTCTTTATATTCAGATGTTGTCAACAGGGCTCAATTATTAGAGCGGGATAATGAGTATGCTCAACCGAGGGACCACAATCAGGGTCATACCGGTGACAGCAGTCATCGGAGCGATGATAACCAGCGGGGAAGAAAGAATACAGACAAAAGCGGTAACCACTTTGGTGGTAATCGTGGCCATAATAATAGGAGATGTGAGTCAAGTGGAAATTTCAGAAAGAGGTGATTCAACAATGACGGGAAGACATCAGCAGCAGCACCAACAACAAATTCTAGGGGAGGAGAACGACCGCCAGTTAGATGCTACAGATGCGAAGAGGAGGGACACATAAGTCCAAACTATTCACAGCCTTCCAAGGTGTGTTTCAGTTGTGGAAAAAATGGTCATATAGCCCGGTTTTGTCCGGTAGCGAAGTCAAGTCCAGCTGGGATGGCGACACCAAAGGCGACTACGGACAAAACAAAGTCGGTGGTTCAAGAGAGGGTGTTTGTCGTGACTGGCTAAAACGCGAGAAACCCGAACGAGGTGATTACAAGTAAGCTAATCATAAACTCTTGCGAAGCTTATACCTTATTAGATACCGGTTCTACCCATTCTTTTATCTCTCCTGCTTGTGCTCAACGTTTGAACTTGACTCTGGAGAAATTAGACATTGACTTATCTGTTGAGACTCCGTTAGGAGAAACTTTTATTACATCTACTGTTTATAAATCTTGTTTGATTCAAGTTGGAACCATAACATTACTTGCCGATCTTATTTCGTTGAAAATACTTGCATTTGATGTGATTTTAGGGATTGATTGGTTAACCACTCATCATGCTAAAATTGATTATTTTCGTAAGGTTGTTAGTTTTCATATTCCTAACCAACCTGTTATGCGAATTCAAACAACAAAACCACTAAAGTCAATCACTATCATATCTAGCCATAAAGCTATTCGTTTATTGAAAAATGGATGTCAAGCTTTCTTAGCCCATGTCACGGACTTGATCAAAAACACGTCAGATTTGAATAATATTTCTATTATTAGTGAATTTCCTGACGTATTTCCTAAAGAACTTCTCGGTCTACCCCCAGAATATGAAGTTGAATTCTTTATTGACCTTGAACTTGGTACAAAGCCCATTTCTAAAACCCCATATCGAATGACTCCTATTGAACTTCAGGAGTTGTTGGACATCGATTTCATTCGTCCTAGTACATCTCCTTGGGGTGCTCCTGTGTTATTCGTAAAGAAGAAAGACGGGAGTATGCGAGTTTGTATTGACTACTGAGAATTGAACCATGTCACCATCAAGAATAGGTATCCGTTACCTCGCATTGATGACCTGTTTGACCAATTGCAAGGAGAACAATTCTTTTCAAATATCGATCTTCGTTTTAGATATCATCAGCTGAAGATTAAAACTGAGGATATTCCAAAGACTGCCTTCAGAACTCGGTACGAGCATTATAAATTCTTAGTCATATCTTTTAGATTGACTAATTCTCTTGCTGCTTTTATGGATATGATGAACCGTGTGTTCAAAGAATATTTGGATCAGTTCATTGTTGTCTTTATTGATGACATCCTCATATATTCCAAAAGTCGTGAAGATCATGAGCACCATTTGAAGCTGGTACTGTAAAGGCTTCGTGATAACAAGCTATATGCAAGGCTGAAGAAATGCGAGTTCTGGCTTGAGAAAGTAACATTCCTTGGGCACGTGGTGTCAAAACATGGAGTATCTGTCAACCCGGTGAAGATTGAAGCCATACAAAGTTGGGAGCAACCAAAGTCGGTGACCGAAGTACGTAGCTTTATGGGCTTAGCTGGTTACTATCGGAGATTCATGGAAGGATTTTCTCGAATCGCTACTCCGTTAACTCAGCTGTCTCGTAAAGATATAAAATTCAATTGGAGCGAGGATTGTGAGAAGAGTTTTCAAGAACTCAAGAGGAGACTCATTTTGGCACCTGTTCTGACAATACCATCTGGTTCGGATGGATTTTTTATCTACAGCGATGCTTCAGGCAAAGGGTTAGGATGTGTTCTCATGCAACATGGGAAAGTCATAGCCTATGCCTCGCGAAAACTCAACGAATATGAGAAGAATTATCCTACTCATGATTTGGAGTTGGCAGAAGTCGTTTTCGCATTGAAGATCTGGAGACATTACTTGTATGGGGAGAAAGTGGAGATCTATACAAATCATAAAATCCTCAAATATTTATTCACCCAAAAGGAACTCAACATATGATAACGACTTTGGCTCGAGCTTTTGAAAGATTACGATCATACCATCCAATATCATCCTGGAAAAGCAAACGTGGTAGCTGACGAATTAAGTAGAAGATCATATGCGGGTACGAGTGCAATGTTGTTAACACAAAGGCCCATTTTCTATGACTTGCAAAGGATGGAGATAGAGTTAAAAGCTCCTAGTACCCACGTGATGATATCAAGCATACAAGTAGAACCGACTTTAATCGATAAAGTTAAAGCTGCTCAAGCTACGGACATGGAGCTGATGCGTATGAAGAACAAAGTACAAGAAGGTGCTATTCTAGAAGCAAGAATCGATGAAGAAGGAATACTTCGAGTTAACTCCAGACTTTGTATTCCTAACGATTCTGACTTGAAGCATAGAATCACGATGTAGGCACATAATACACCGTTTTCAATCCATCCTGGGAGTACAAAAATGTATCATGATCTTCGACATACATTTTGGTGGAGTAATATGAAGAGAGAGATCGCAGAGTTTATCTCGAGGTGTTTAACTTGTCAACGTGTAAAAGTGAAGCATCAAGTGCCAAAGGGTCCATTACAACCACTTGAGATTTCGAAATGAAAGTGGGAACACATTACTATAGATTTCATTACAGGTATTCCCAAGGTTTCTCAAGGCATAAATGCAATTTGGGTAATTGTTGATAGATTAACCAAGTCTGCCCATTTCTTGCCTATACGGGAGACTTATTCCCTTGAACGTCTTGCTCGTATGTACGTGAATGAGATTGTGAGATTGCATGGCATGCCAGTATCCATAGTTTCGAATCGTGACCCAAGATTCACTTCACGATTTTGGGTTAGCTTGCAAATAGCTATGGGCACGGATTTACGATTCAGTTCGACATACCATCCTCAAACGGACGGACAATCAGAAGGGACTATTCAAACTCTTGAAGATCTATTAAGACTCAGTGTCCTAGATTTCAAAGGGAGTTGGGATAAGTACCTACCATTGGTGGAATTCTCCTACAACAACAGTTATCAGGCAAGTATAGGTTTGGCTCAATTTGAAGCATTTTATGGATGAAAGTGTCGCTCTCCAGTATACTGGGATGAGGTGGGAGAAGCAACATTGTTGGGACCAGATTTGGTACGAATGACTACAGAGAAGATCCAAACGATTCGACAACGTATACAAACGGGACATGATCGACAAAAGAGTTATGCAGATCTTCATCGAAAGGTTGTGGAATTTAATATTGGGGATCATGTATTGTTACATATTGCTCCATGGAAGGGAGTTACAAGATTTGGGAAGAGGGGAAAGCTCAATCCAAGATTTATTGGTCCATTTGAGATTTTTAACCGAATAGGAAATGTGGCCTATAGACTCGCATTACCTCCAAGCATGTCTCGTGTTCATAATGTTTTTCACATATCTATGCTTCGTAATTATGTGAAAGACCCGAACCACATTATTGAGTTAGAACCAGACAAGATAGCCGAAGATTTAACGTACGAGGAGGTACCTGTTAAGATCTTGGATAGGAAAGAGCATGTCCTACGCACCAAGGTTATACCACAAGTTAAAATTTTGTGGAGAAACCATACTATTGAAGAAATGACCTGGGAGTTAGAATCAGAAATAAAAGCGAGGTATCCTCACCTTTTTGAAACACCAGGTACATACGTCAGTTTCGAGGACGAAATTTCATAAGGAGGGGAGGTTGTAAGACCCCAACTTTTTAATGAATAAAATTATTTTTTTTCTATTTATTATTGTGAATAATAAGGTGTTAATTTGATATAATACTTTGGTTATGGGTAAAATGTGCAAATTTTGCAAAACAAGCAAGTGGTTATCAAATATTCATTTTAGTCGGGGAATATTCGTTTGGTCGTGGAATATTTTTTCATCGAGGAATATTCGTGATGACGTCGTAACTCATTATTGGGCCCCATAACGAAAAACTATTTGGATGAAGAAAATGACAAGTTTGAGTTTTTATAAATAACGGTGTAGTTGTTACCGTTAACACTATTGGAATACCCGGTGTTTAAAATACAGTAATAAGTGTAGTTGCATAGTAGCACACGGTATTGCACAGTATGTTTTGAATTATTGATTCTTACGTAAGAAGGCGTTACTGTTGGTTGATTTCGCAATCAATAGATTTGTGCAAGTGTACACAGTCAACAAGTAATAAAGTGATAAGATAGAGTGTCGATCCCACAGAGAATTCTAATCAATAAATTCCAACTACCAACACTATATCAATCCAATTTTATTTAAACAACCATAAAGTGTGATTTTTCAAAAATAAGAAAACTAATTTTAGCAATTAAAAGAGATTATTCTAAATTAAATCAAATAAACAAAACTAAGATTTGAATGAATTCAGATAAATAAAGATTAAGACTTCAATATCCCTAATTATGAACTATAAATCAATTATCCAATTATCCTAATTATTATGCTTACTGAATTGTTAACAGGAATTCTCAAATGCCAAAAGTCCTTTTCGAAGTGATCAATTGACTTCTATTTAACCCAGATTAATCTTGCTATATTCCTATGCAAAACAATTGAATTAAACTCCTTCAATTCCAATTCCTTATGTGTTACATGCGGTGAACAGATATTTCCATTCAATTCACGAACCTAATTATTCGTCATGCAAATAACTAAGTCGCATGTTATCATGCCCAGTTCTAACCCTAGAATTCCTCTTTCAATTCCTTCTAGAGTAACAAGGTAATTATTGATCAAATAATTAAGCAATAAGCACAAGACAAGATAAACAATTCACTTTGACATAAATAATTAGAATAAATTGAATAACTAATTTATAGACATAAAAGGTTCAATTGAAATCTTAATAAAAGAGTTAGTTCATAATTAATGAATTAAAACCAAGAATCCACAACTGAATAGACATTAAAAGATAAAAGTATGATAAGAGAAGAGAATAGAATCTGTTGTCAGCAAATCTGATACTCCTCTCTTGCCCTTGCTCTTGATCTTCAATGATTTCTAAGTTGCTTCAATCTCCAAAACTAATAAGAATTAGGGTTTATGTTCTAATCTACTGGAGTGTATCTCTAATCTAATCTATGTAATCCCTCTTTATTTTATGCCTTAAATTATGTATTTATAGGTTACAAGTCCAATTTTTAGTTTAGGAACAAACCCAATCCAATTTAGAGTCAGAAAAGTGTCAAAATTCGCCCCAAAATGCGTCCAAGCCACACCAATCCCTTCCCCAGCGCCCCGGCGCTAGGCACGGCGTCGGTACACTGCCTCCTAGTGCCCCGTCGCTGGGCATAGGCCTTGTTTGGACTCCCCGACGCTGGTCCCTTTTTTGAAAATTTTCTATTCCGACGTCCTTTGGGAAAATGACCATAACTTCTTCGTCGAAACTCTGATTTTGATGATTCAAGATGTTCCGGAACGAGGAGATGTAGATATACAACTTTCATTCTTTAAGGTTTTCGAAATAAGGTCCAGAGAAATACTAAAATTAGCTCTGAAGTGACTGCTGTGTAAATGGCAAGCCGAAAACGCGAATCCAGCAACCCCAAACGTCGATCCAAGTAAATTTTGTCCCAATTCCTATAAGACAACATAAAACATGCATGAATAGACACAAACACTTAAAAACTATTCTAAAAGACTCGAGAACAATAATAAATTAAGCCCGAACGCACTCAATTATTAGTATAAAACTCACTCATCAAATACCCCCGTTGGTTGATTTCGCAATCAATAAATTTGTGCAAGTGTACACAGTCAACAAGTAATAAAGTGATAAGATAGAGAGTCGATCCCACAGAGAATTCTAATCAATAAATTCCAACTACTAGCACTATATCAATCCAATTTTATTTAAACAACCATAAAGTGTGATTTTTCAAAATAAGAAAACTAATTTTAGCATTTAAAAGAGATTATTCTAAATTAAATCAAATAAACAAAAATAAGATTTGAATGAATTCAGATAAATAAAGATTAAGACTTCAATATCCCCAATTATGAACTATAAATCAATTATCCAATTATCCCAATTATTATGCCTACTGAATTGTTAACAGGAATTCTCAAATGCCAAAAGTCCTTTTCCAAGTGATCAATTGACTTCTATTTAACCCAGATTAATCTTGCTATATTCAAATGCAAAACAATTGAATTAAACTCCTTCAATTCCAATTCCTTATGTGTTACATGCGATGAACAGATATTTCCATTCAATTCACGAACCTAATTATTTGTCATGCAAATAACTAAGTAACATGTTATCATGCCCAGTTCTAACCCTAGAATTCCTCTTTTAATTTCTTCTAGAGTAACGAGGTAATTATTGATCAAATAATTAAGCAATAAGCACAAGACAAGATAGACAATTCACTTTGACATAAATAACTGGAATAAATAACATAACTAATTTATAGACATAAAATGTTCAATTGAAATCGTAATAAAAGAGTTAGTTCATAATTAATGAATTAAAACCAAGAATCCACAACTGAATAGACATTAAAAGATAAAAGTATGATAAGAGAAGAGAATAGAATCAGTTGTCGAAGAAATCGATGCTCCCTCTTGCTCCTCTTCTCTTGATCTTCAATGATCTCCAAGTTGCTTCAATCTCCAAAACTAATAAGAACTAGGGTTTATGTTCTAATCTACTGGAGTGTATCTCTAATCTAATCTATGTAATCCCTCTTTATTTTATGCCTTACATCATGTATTTATAGGTTACAAGTCTAATTTTTTTAGCTTAGGAACAAACCCAATCCAATTTGGAGTCAGAAAAGTGTAAAAATTCGCCCCAAAACGCGTCCAAGCCATACCAATCCCTTCCCCAGCACCCCGGCGCTGGGCACGACGCTGGTACACTGCCTCCTAGCGCCCCGATGCTGGGCTTAGGCCTTGTTTGGATGCCCCGGCGCTGGTCCCTTTTTTGGAAATTTTCTGCTCCGACATTGTTTGGGAAAATGACCATAACTTCTTCTTGCGAACTCCGATTTTTATGATTGAAGATGTTCCGGAACGAGGAGACGTAGATCTACAACTTTCATTCTTTAAGTGTTTTGAAATAAGGTCCATAGAAATACTGAAATTGGCTCTGAAGTGACTGCTGTGTAAATGGCAAGCCGAAAACGCGAATCTAGCAACCCCAAACGTCGATCAAAGTAACTTTTGTCCCAATTATTATAAGACAACATAAAACATGCATGAATAGACACAAACAATTAAAAACTATTCTAAAAGACTCGAGAACAACAATAAATTATGCCCGAACGCACTCAATTATGGGTATAAAACTCACTCATCAAATACCCCCAAACTTAAACCTTTGCTTGTCCTCAAGCAAAAACACAAAAGAAGTAAAAATAAACAAGAGAACTCAACTACATAAATGCATATGCATGATTACTTCCTAATATACCTACGAACCCAATAATAAATCAGTATGATATATAGAAACAGACCTCAAAGATACCAATGATACTCAAACAATTTATCCGATCAAATCAAAGTCCATAACTCTAACCAGTTAGTCAATCCAAACCTGTCATCACCCATGTTGTGCGTGTGTGCTTGTTAACCATTCTAACCAACCACAGTTCAAGATAATCACATAACAAACTTCTTAGAAGGAAAGTTTTAGTTCCAATTCAATTACTTTTGTGAACATGACAACTCCAGTTAAAACTAAGCAATTACCAAGTCTAAGGGTAAATACAGGATTTATTTATACTTTTATTCAACCACGAGGGCTTTTTTGCTCTTTCTCGTGTTTTATTCATTTTTTTTATTTTTCTCATGGCTATGCAATGTCCTATTCCCTTAGGCTTTTCAATGCTACCTTAACGAGCTTTCGACCAACGACTCTCAAGCCATTAAGACCTTAGGGCGCTAGTTGTAAAGACAATCCCCTCGGGCTTACTTACTCAAGTAACAAAGGCCACAAAACTAGACAAGCATGCCACGATGTTTATTCACTTTTTTTTTTCTTTTTTTCTTTTTTAATTGCTTTTTTTTTCTTTTCATAATTTCCTTTTTTTTATTTTTTATATATATACCCCATAAATTCCCCCAAATTCAAGCTTTTACGTCATTCTAACCTTTACCGCTAGTTCACTAATTTCCTTAAATTTTAACCAAGATTTTTCCCCAGAAACAAATTATGAAACCCTTGAACCAAGTAGATTAAAACAGTTAAACTTTAAGTGCTAACCGGTTACATAAGTTTCAGACAGGCTCAGATTATCATCATGATTAAAATTAGAACTCATCATCAATTATCAACATTATTCAAGTTAACAATTAATACCAATCTTATCATAGGTCGAGCTAAGACCACACCAACTAATCGCACAGATTCATGCAAAAAAAATAATAAAAAAAATGCAATTATACTACATGAACACATACTAATATAACCTATGTATGCATATGCAATTAACTACCATGTATTATATGCAACCTAAAAAACAATGCTAACACATAAAAATAACGAACTACAATGCAAATAACTAACTATATGCAGTACGACACTAAAATGCCCCCAAACTTAAACTAGACATTGTCCTCAATGACTGAAATAGAAAAAAGTAAAGTAGAGGACTTCCCTGAAACTATAGCAATCTTCCTCCTTGTCCGCTAAGTTTGGAGAATAGGCTAGGCACATGGAACAAATTGGGCACCACACTTGAATTTGACTTGAATAACCTGTAAACCATAATAGAAACAATTTTATTAAATTCTAAATAAATGCAAATTCAAAACTACTAATATAAAACCTAATAAAAACTAAAAATAAAAATTAAACTTGGGTTGCCTCCCAATAAGCGCTTGTTTTATAGTCTCAGCCTGACTTCTTCAATTCTCTATCCAATTCTCCTACGAAAATTGAGGAACCCTCCATCCATCACTAACAATGTCTCTTTCGGGAGGTTCCCATTAGTAATGACCCTTGAATGAAAGTCACCTAGCATGCTCTTTGTAGATATGTTCCCCATTAAGAACTTCCAAAAACTAGGTGTTTTCTCCATTATGTCGATGATCAGATTAGGGCATTGAAGCTTAATAAACACAATGGGATCTTCCTCTATCTTCTCCTTTTCATCCAACCATGACTCCACAACTGTACTAGCTCTTATGTCACAAAGAGCTTTACCGATGATATGACTGCCAATTGGGCATGGTTTTGCAAAACTGCACGGATTCTTGAACTTTGGTGGAGGAGGCACATGGGATATTAATGAAATCAGCTCATCTTCGTTAAATCTCCGTCGATCTTCTTTTTTTGGTTCCCAGTTATTTCTTCTCTTTCAACATCTTTAGTTGTCTCTATCAAATCCTTTCCACTACGTAAAGTCACAGCCTTACAATGCTCATCTCTGCCCGGATTTATCTCTGTATCACTAGGGAGTGTTCTATATGGACGGATATTCAACGCAGGTGCTATCTGCCCCATTTTATTTTTCAGATTCTTTATCGAAGCACCTTGGATTTTCACATTCATATCTACTTGACTCAATAACTTTTCTTGTTCACCGATCCTTTTGTCAGTAGCTAAAATGAATTTTTCCAAAGCTTCTTCCAAATTTTTTTCCTTCTCGGTCATTGTTGAGTCTGATTTTGAAATCCGGATGTGTTTTGCTGTCTAGGTGCTTGAGCTTGATTGTTACTCCATGAAAATCCCGGGTGATTTCTCCAACCTGGATTATATGCATTTTGATTCGGATACGGTTGGGTTGATCGATTATAGCTCCCTACTGGTGAGTGATTGATTCGTAATTGAAGGCACATTGATCTCATGTAGCATGACTCCCAAAGACATAACTCACAAACCATCACTATTTGCTGCGTGGATGGTGGACTCCATGTTTCCATTTTCTTAGCTATTGCGGACACCCGTGCTACCAATGCCGTCACTAGATCCACTTAAACTTTCCTGGTATTTTCGGAGGATTAGACCTAGTTATGGGCACAAAAAATTCCTGCAAATACAAGAAGAAAAAATAAATAACGTTTAAATTAAGACTGAATTGATTATAACTAATATGGAATTAAAATAAATAAAGAATTTCCCAGAAACGGCGCCAAAAACTTATTGGTTGATTTCGCAATCAATAAATTTGTGCAAGTGTACACAGTCAACAAGTAATAAAGTGATAAGATAGAGTGTCGATCCCACAGAGAATTCTAATCAATAAATTCCAACTACTAGCACTATATCAATCCAATTTTATTTAAACAACCATAAAGTGTGATTTTTCAAAATAAGAAAACTAATTTTAGCAATTAAAAGAGATTATTCTAAATTAAATCAAATAAACAAAACTAAGATTTGAATGAATTCAGATAAATAAAGATTAAGACTTCAATATCCCCAATTATGAACTATAGCAATTATCCAATTATCCAAATTATTATGCCTACTGAATTGTTAACAGGAATTCTCAAATGCCAAAAGTTCTTTTCCAAGTGATCAATTGACTTCTATTTAACCCAAATTAATCTTGTTATATTCCTATGCAAAACAATTGAATTAAACTCCTTCAATTCCAATTCCTTATGTGTTACATGCGGTGAACATATATTTCCATTCAATTCACGAACCTAATTATTCGTCATGCAAATAACTAAGTAACATGTTATCATGCCCAGTTCTAACCCTAGAATTCCTCTTTCAATTCCTTCTAGAGTAACAAGGTAATTATTGCTCAAATAATTAAGCAATAAGCACAAGACAAGATAAACAATTCACTTTGACATAAATAATTGGAATAAATTTAATAACTAATTTATAGACATAAAAGGTTCAATTGAAATCTTAATAAAAGAGTTAGTTCATAATTAATGAATTAAAACCAAGAATCCACAACCCGAATAGACATTAAAAGATAAAAGTATGATAAGAGAAGAGAATAGAATCATTGTCGCAAAAATCGATGCTCCCCTCTTTCTCCGCTCTCTTGATCTTCAATGATCTCCAAATTGCTTCAATCTCCAAAACTAATAAGAACTAGGGTTTATGTTCTAATCTACTGGAGTGTATCTCTAATCTAATCTATATAATCCCTCTTTATTTTATGCCTTACATCATGTATTTATAGGTTACAAGTCTAATTTTTAGCTTAGGAACAAACTCAATCCAATTTGGAGTCAGAAAAGTATCAAAATTTGCCCCAAAACGCGTCCAAGTCACACCAATCCCTTCCCCAAATCCCCGGCGCTGGGCACGGCGCTGGTACAATGCCTCCTAGTGCCCCGACGCTGGGTATAGGCCTTGTTTGGATGCCCCGGCGCTAGTCCCTTTTTTGAAAATTTTCTACTCCGACGTCCTTTGGGAAAGTGGCCATAACATCTTCTTCCGAACTCCGATTTTGATGATTCAAAATTTTCCGAAACGAGGATACGTAGATCTACAACTTTCATTCTTTAAGTGTTTCGAAATAAGGTCCATAGAAATACTCAAATTGGCTCTGAAGTGACTGCTGTGTAAATGGCAAGCCGAAAACGTGAATCTAGCAACCCCAAACGTCGATCCAAGTAACTTTTGTCCCAATTCCTATAAGACAACATAAAACATGCATGAATAGACACAAACACTTAAAAACTATTCTAAAAGACTTGAGAACAACAATAAATTAAGCCCGAACGCACTCAATTATGGGTATAAAACTCACTCATCAACTACTCAATAATTGTTACAGTAATTACTGTTCAATATTTTATTTTATTGATTCAGTAATTACTACGTTGTATTTTATATTATTGTTGTTTCAATAATTATCACTGCACAGTATTTCTCATTATCAGATCAATAATTCATATTATTTGAATAATATTATTAGATAGCATTATTTGTAATGTCTAAGGAATTTCTGTCTAGAAAAGAGGTTTGGTCACCTAATTGCGCGCCAATAAGGAGAAATCCTTATCGGAAAGCCCCCTCTTTATTGGGAACGACCTGGTTGTCATAATTGTGATTCTGTAATATTATTTGTGAATAATTAATTGTTGATTTATATGATAAGGAAATATTTATTTTATGTGGATATAAATGATGGATATATTTATTGTGGTTATAAATGAAGGAATTATTGCTGATGTGTTTTATTAGTATTTTGTCGAAATGGAGGAATTTTTAGAAAAGTGTCAATTTTTTAAAATTGATATTTTATCTTACATTATAAATGTATAATATGGTTATATAATAATATAATAATGGTGATATTTTCACACTAAATTCACGGTGCATGAATCAAATGAGAGAAATTTAGAAATCAAAAGAAGAACAAAATATGGGATTTTCAGAAAAATTAGTTTATTACTTGATTTTGTAAAATCCATAACTCTTTGTGTATAATGAGTTAGGAGATGAGCCATATATCAAACGAAAGCCCTGGAAGTAAGCTAATCGTAGAAATTTGAATCACCCAAATATTCTTTGTGGATTTTTCGTGGTATTTGTTTGAGTGAAAGCTGAGTACGAGGACTTATAGTCAAAAATGAAATCAGTGTTCTTAAAGCTCTATTGCGTGAGTTATAATTTTAATCCGACCGTTAGATCATTGTAATTTTTGGATATCTTATACATATATAAGTTGAGTATATGTCCACAAATTTTGAACCGTTAAAGATTAACGTATGATTTGTTATGAATTTTAAGAGGTGTTAAAAATCATCCGTATGTGGATTTCGAATATTTTCTGTTTGGAATTTGGAAAAACTTTCTTCTATAAAGTTGTATAGAATTTAATTTCCTATGAAATGGACATGAGATTTGAATTTTTCTGATAAAAGAGCTATTTATTATGAATTATTGAAGTTTCTGTTTATTATTTAAATTTTAAACCATTTTAGAAAATTCTAGAATGGGTGGGCCCCACCCTTGTCATTGTTGGTGGGCTAAGATTTTTTTCAAAAATGAGGTACTGAATTGACAAAGGGGTGTGTGTAAGGAAAATAAATAAATAAATTAATATTTTATTAATTTAGTCTCCTTTGGCGTTCTAAGCATTTTCCTATAAATCAGGTGCTTAGTTAGAATTGAAAATCACACCAGAAACAAGTTTTCTCTCTTTCTCTCTCTATATTATCGAGCGTATTTTGTGAGTATTTAGATACTTTGTGAGTTCTTATTCATCGGTCTGCAAGTTTCCTTGACCTTATACGATATTTCAAATAGGAAGTACTATTCTTTTGAGGGAAGGGATAGTAAGAGATGTTATTTTCTTCGTAAATGATATTATTTTCTTTTAATATCCTTATGCCGAAATATTGATATGAATTTTATTGTGGAATTTTTACCTTTTTGTGTCGGGGTTACTACTCATGTATACGACACTATTCATGTATATGACATTATTTACGTATATGACATTATTTATGAATACGGTACTATGTAGGAATACGGAGTACTATTCACGAGTTACTATTCACAAGTTATTATTCACAAGTTACTATTCACGGGTACTATTCACAACAAAATTGGTTTCTTTTTCTGACCTTATTATCGTTGATTTATGAATCTTACTCTTGAAATTAAATGCAGTTGCTGATCATATTGTTTTTATTATTATATATAATATTTTTATAATCCTGGTGATGAAATTTCTCTTTGACTTGAGTGTAAAGATGGGTAGATTATTGGTATGATCGTGACAATGGGTTCTCTTTGGCCAGTAGTTCAAAGTTAAATTGTTTACTGGTATGATCATGATCATTGAATTTATAATTGAATATCTTTAGCTTAAGTGCAAAGGTGAATTGATCAACATAATTATAATTATTGTTTATATAAATTCTGAAATGATTATATATTCCTTTGAGATATTAATATCTTTGGTCGTAGTGCAAAGATGACATGTTGTTGAATATCTTTGGTCCGTAGTGCAAAGATTACCTGTTGTTGAATATCTTTTGCCTGTAGTGCAAAGATGATCTGTTGTTGAATATCTTTGGTCCGTAGTGCAAAGATGACCTGTTGTTGAATATCTTTGGCTTGTAGTGCAAAGATAACCTGTTGTTGAATATCTTTCGCCCGTAGTGCAAAGATGACCTGTTGTTGAATATCTTTGGCCAGTAATGCAAAGATGAACTGTTGATGAATATCTTTGGCCCATAGTGCAAAGATGAATTTATTAGTATGATTATGAACATGAACTATGATTTGGTATAACCATGATCTTTGATGTTTCAGGTAAAGACAAGTGATGAAAATTATCTTCGTCCTGTATGAGGAGAGGAATTTAGAACCACAATTATGATTATGATTTATTCATATAATTTTGGACCAGAACTGTTGATTTATGTTACAGGGATAAAAAAAAATTGGTGAACTTTTAACATGGAGAAGATACTAGATTTTATTGTCTATTTGACTCTTCTAATGGATTGCTCGTTCTGCTGCAACTATGGTTGAAAAGTTTTATCATCTACCATATGTTCTAACTGTGACGCCCCCAAAATAGGTATACATCACCTATTCTGAGTCGCCAAATACATAGTACAGAATACAAATACAACCTTAAATATACAACATGAGCTATGGGTTTTAATACAAATAGTGTCTTCTAGACAGTATTCAAACTCAAAATAAGTCCTCAATACATTTATTATCACACTATTTCATAGAATAGTGAGGACTACTAATCTTATCATCTCGGACCGTCACTCTCAGCTCCCGACTAATCCTCGCTACGTTCTCATTTCACTAAGAGAAACAATGAAAGCAAAAGGGTGAGCTCAACTAGCCCGATGAAAAATATTATGACTAAGATAATGCGAGAATAAATTATCATTAGCCTTCAACGATGTTAAACCGATAAAATATAACAAACATCAAGTTTAAGCTGCGGTGAAACAAGCAATTCATTATAAGAGTCAAGTAGAGAATAAAATCTACTATCTTCTATGATTTAAAAGGTTTTTCATCACTTTTATCATTTGAGACTCGAACAATAAAATAATCCACATCATCCCTACACTACGGCCAAGGATATTCATTAGTATCACGACCCCAAATTATCCATGCACTACGGGCCAAAGATATTTGTGTATTCATCAATGGTCATGATTGTGACGCCCCCAAAATTAGGTATACATCACCCATCTTGGGTCGTCAGATACATGGTACAAAATTCAAATACAACTTACTAATATAAGCGCATAGGTATGCAATACGACAAAACATAATCTGTGAGTTTGAATACAATTATTGTTTACTAGAGATTATACAAACTCAAAAGGAGTCCTCATTACAATTATTAACACACTATTTCACACGAATAGTGAGGACTACTAATGCTATCCTCTCGGACCGTCACTCCGTTCCCCGACTAGTCCTCTCGCTATGTTCTCATTTCTGAAGAGAAACGGTGAAAAGAAAAGGGTGAGCTCAACTAGCCAAGATAGAAATATTATGACTAAGATAATGCGAATAAATTATCATTAGTCTTCAACAATGTTAAACCGATAAAATATAATAGACATCAAGTTTAAGCTGCAATGAACAAGCAATCCATTAAAAGAGTCAAGTAGAAAATAAAATCTACTATCTTTTATGATTAAAAGGTTTTTCATCAACTTTGTTATCATTGGGACTCGACAATAAATAATTCACATCATCGAATCACCCCTTTTACTGACCAAGGAAATTCTTTAGTATCACGACCCACAATTATCCATGCACTACGGGCGAAGAATATTTGTGTATTCATTAATGGTCATGATCATGCCAACAACATTCCATCCATCAATACACTACGCAGACGATAAGAACTTTTACCACATCATTTGTAACATTACGGTCATGATTACAAGAATAATCCACAGTCATAATCATACCAAGTCCATCTATGCACTCTGAGCCACAAATAACTTTCAACAAAATATAAACATGAGGATGATGACAATGATATAAGAATTCAATAAAACAAGTTCAAAAATTATTTTATCCAGGAATTATTAACGTCCAAATTGTCAACATGATACTGCTTTGTGGAGTAAAATTCAAGAATGATTAGAAGAATATTTCCATGAAAAGATACTGGATGAAGTGCAAATATCAAGGATATTCTACTAATTTCATGGAGTATAGAAGTCAAAACTTTAACCAACTGAGTATAATAAAGAATGGAATAACAAAAGAAATCACCATGTATGCGGTGCCCATATAGGCAGAGTTATTCCAACGAGAATAATAATAACGGAACCGGTCGGAGCAAAATTTGCACAAGCGGGATGTTCCAACAGAATAATAAAGACGGAACCAGGTCCGGTGTAAAACACACAGACAGGATGTTCCAACCGAATAATAATAAGACGGAACCAGGTCCGGTGTAAAATACATAGACAGGATGTTCCAACGGAATAATAATAAAGACAGAACCAGGTCCGGTGTAAAACACACAGACAGGATGTTCCAACGGAATAATAATAAAGACGGAACCAGGTCCGGTGTAAAATATACAGACAGGATGTTCCAACAGAATAATAGAAGAATGTCACCAAGTATAGGGTAGACCGCGTATATAGGTTATTCCAACAGAATAATATGAAATGGAATAACAACAGTTCTCTTCATGAATAAGAAAGAATAACACCCCTTACCGTAAAAGAAACCGAATATAAAAGTAGTTAAGTAGCAGAATACTTTTCTTCTATCTCTCTATAGTCTCTCTTTATAGTTTCTCTCTCTAGAGTTCAGTGAATTCGTAAGAAAATAATGAAGGAATGAGATTCTATTTATAGGAAAATGGAATGCATAGTAACTAATCCATGAACGGTCTAGATTAATTTACTTTAATCTGACGGTCCATATTTAAAGCAAAATCTTTTAAATAAAATATAATATATTCTATTTATAATCTAATAAAACGAATAACTTTATAAAAGATTTTACTATCTGCAAACCTTATCTGAGAAATATGCAAACACTATGCATAATAAAATATAATATATTCTAATTATTGTCTAATAAAATAGATAGCTTTATAAAAGTATTACATTTTATATAAAAAAGTTTTACTATACAAAACACTATGTAGACACTATGTAACACTATGCGTAATAGAATATAATATATTCTATTTATAGAATAACTTTATAAAAGTATTCTGTTTTATATAAAAAGATTTTCTGTATTATTACATTAATAATACCAACAAAATTGAGTGACTTATCACGTGAGCATCAATAATCAATACCGTGTGCTACTATGCAACCACGCGTATTACTGTATTTTTAACACCGGGTGTTTCAATAGTTAACGATAAAACTGTTAGGTTTGTAATATTCAAGAACGCAATCAAATTGCATAAATAAGCGGAAATGTGTAAAAATCGAGTTTAAAATTTTTACAAACCATATACGGATCACCCTTTATGCACAATTATTAATTAAGCGAAAAGATGAATAAAAACATACCCTTGAAGATCCGAAGCTTCCTCAGTGCAAGTTCACCTCCAATCCTTTTCGTTCAACTTGAATCCACCGGGTTTGGTTCCTTCCTTTGATCAACGTTAGCCACCCAAGTGTTTGGCCTCTGAGGGTGATCCACCAAGGAAGAAGAAGGATTCAAGAAGATGGGTAGTTGGCTAAACCCTAGTTTTTCTATCTCTATAGAAAAGGAACGTCTTTCTCTCCAACCATTGGAATTATAACGTAGTCTTAATATACGATATAAGACTCCTCTTATAAAGATATCAAGTAACCTATTAAAATAAGGTATTATTTAATTAAACCCTTTTAATTAAAGGGGCTCCCTAATCTTATTAGGGATAATTAATTAAATTCCTTTAACTAATTTTCCTTCCTAATCCAATTAGGAATAAATGAAATACTTATATTAAATTAATTCCTAAACTCTTTTAGAAATTAAAATAATAATAATAATTGTAATAATATTAATAAGACTCCTCTTATTAATTTATATTTAATATTTCTAAAATATAAAATAATCAATATTAAGCTATTTAATTTATTCTATCACCATAGATTAAATTAAATATACATAACATATATTATTACGATTATGCCATTAACTTCTTAAATAATTATTCTTCCTTTTATGGTATGACCCTTTAGGTTCTCTATATTAAACCTGGCAGAATAAATCAATTAGAACAATTCTAATCTTATTTAAATAAATAAATTAAACAATTAATTTATTTAAATAAATAATATTTATTCTCTGATAGGGATAAGCCTCCTAGCGATCAACGACTTTCCGAGATAATATAGATTTCAACATTAATCATAAAAGAACCTTTGAGTAAATAGTTACAAATGCAATTCAATCCTTCCACCATACTGATGTCCCAATTAAATATAAGACATGGAATTCTTTGTCGAAGTCTTATTTTATTTAATTATATGTATTTTGACTCTTAAATGCACAACTCCAAATAATGCAAATTAGAAACTCCTTTATAATTTCATTACGCGCCAACCAAGGACTCTTTGGGTTGTCATTTATCGAATCACATAGGACATTTCTCTTCTTTTAATAAAGTGGTAGATTCTTTATTGATCATACATTATCTCCATGTACAACTTATTATACCCAAGTATACCTTTGATATACCCTAAGGGTCTTAAGGAATAAGTCAAAGTATAACTCATCATACACAAGAAACTATGATGATCTCAAGTCCAAGGATCACTTGTCTTACTATCACTACAGAATTCCTATTGACGAGCAAGTAAAACTCCATTAGGTATTCCTTAACGAGCCACGTTCGATGAACTTATTCTCTAATAAGCACCTACATACTTGCTTTAGTGTCTCCACACAAAATGATCATGAGATCAATCATCCTCATCCAATGAGCAAGCAGCGTATGTACCAATCTATCCGGATTCACTAATCCCCAATTTAGTAATCCAATGATTGGGAACTATTTTAGTTTTAAGCTTTCTAAGAATTTAGATCTCATTAGAATGATCATCATTAAAGTGGATTTTTACGTCGTCTTGATGCATCTCGAAAAACTTGAGTCCATTAAGCCCTCTGGTTTTAATTAAGACCCACCATGAATATGATCACATCCTTGAGTGCCATTAAGCACTTTAAGATGTTTTCAGCGACTCATAGTGAACTTCTCCATAATATGACCGATCGTCATCGGTCTCGTACATTTCATTGCATGCATGATTGTCACTCATGCGACCTCTCTTTCGAGAGTCTGTGGGGACTATTAAGAGATACACTCCCATAGCTCATCGACATGAGACATCTCTTGGGTTTTGCCATGCTAAACGACTTTAGCATCAAATGAATATCGTTCCTTGGGTTAAGTCGAGCATCCTCTTGTATCTATCTATATAGATTTTATCCCCAATTAAGATACTCTTCCCAAACCATTCATGGAGGAATGTTTAGACAACTTTATCATTCTTGATTGTAGCATTAGTATGTCATTCCTTATCAAGTAGTATATCAACATATAATATTAGGAATGTCACGGCGCTCCCACTTTGTCCCTTTTGTACACACTAGAACTCTTACCTCATCGTATGTATTCGGATCATCATCTTCTGATGTGTACCTCATCATCATCATCTATGATGAATCCATACCTCTAGGTATCTTGATGACTATTCGATTTACGATTCGGTTGTGGTACAATAGATTACATCTATAGGTTCCTCTTATTTGACTTATAGTGTTTTGTGTTTCTTGAACTCTTCAAGATCTATTATCCTTCCACTAGCCCTTCAATAATAAACACCTTTATCTTAGAAGCGTGTTTTTATAACAAACACCTTTTGCTAAGTAGGATTATAGAACATATACCCTAAACTTACTTTAGGATGTCCCACAAATTGTACTTGTCGAATCTTGTCCCAAGCTTATCCTTTGAAATATTTTCACATAAGTTGGACAACCCCTTAACTTAACATACTTAAGATTAGGAATCCTCCCCATCCATAACTTTTATGGAGTCTTGGTAGGATTTTGAGGTTACCATTTTCGTAGATGTCGACCATTTCTAGGACATTATCCCGGAAGGATCTTTGGAATGTCGGTAAAATCATTATGGACCGCACCATGTCCAACAAGTTATGATTTTTCATTCAGATACATCAATCAATTATTGCGTATCAGGATGTGTCCATTATTAGAAAACCATTTGAGATGATCTAGAAACTTATTGCACAAGTATTTATTTCTTGATCTAATCAAAGAATCTTAATACTTTACCAATTTGTTTCACTTCTGAATTCTTTGAACCTTTCAAATAATTCACACTTGTATTTCAACAAATATATATATTCAACTCTTTGAATGATCATCTCCTTTTCTTATATTATTTTGTTCAATTTATAAAATAATTTTCCACGTAAAGTCAGTATACAAAATCTATTAAGTAATATTTCATTTATACAAAACATTATTATTATAAATAGAACAACAATTGTTCTTAAATATAATACCAAAGATTTCATTGTCCAACAATAAAATGGAAATAATGTTTTCAATGAGAAGCTGGAATACAATAACAACTTATTGACTTAATAGATTTGCGGTAAGCGATCTTTAAACTATAAGTTTCTATGGCTAATGTTGCAACCTTTGCTTCATTTCCCACACATAGGATTACTTATATTTGTTTAGCTTTCTACTTCTATTTGGTCCTTTCATAAATCTATATTTATGATAACCAAAGTTGGTATCCAATACCCAAGTAGAACATTGACTTAAAGAAAAAATTATTTTAAATCATGAACAAATTTGTATTTGTAACCAAAACTTCACTAAGCTTCTTTGGTTAGCCTCTACAAGATGCTTCTTGCAGTTTCTTTCCAGTGTCCAGGCTTATAGCAGTGGAAGCAAACTCCTTTGCTATCCATATCAGTTTTGTTCTTATTATCTTTTGTTTATGCCTTTCTATTTACCTTCTTTGAATCGTTCTTCTTTTCAGAAGATCCTTTGGCCCCTACGAGTAAGACTTGATCTTTCTTGGTTGGAAAGTGACTCTCAACATTTTTCAATATGTTAAGCAAATCAGCGAGGCTAATATCTAGCTTGTTCATATGAAAAATTCATAACAATTGTGAAAAGAGTCCGGGAGTGAGTGCAAGATCAAATCTTGGCTCAACTCTCCATCCATGACAAAACTCGTTGTCCTAATTGATCAATCAAATTGATAATGTTAAGACTTTTATCTGTACTGTAGTATCATCGGTCATTCTAGATCGGAAGAGCTCCTTAGATATTTGATATCTATCAGTCCTACTTTCCTCACCATCAACTACTTGATGTGCAGGAATATAGTAGGAGTATCCATAGTTTCAGTGACGATCTTTGAAGCTTGTTACTCATGGATCTGAGCATGATGATGAGCATCGAGCCAACCGCATCATCATCTTGTCACTTTCTAAAAGCAGCAATTTCTTTCTCAGAGGCATTGTCTACAACCATTGCAGGGATAGGCGTATTAAGGACATAAGATAGCTTTTCAGCCATGAGAACTATTCTCAAATTCCTTAACCAATCCGAGTAATTCGGTTCGATTAATTTAGCATCTAATATGCTTTCTGTGATGATAGTAATTTAAACATTGTAAAATTACAGTAAATGAATTTGTAATTAACAATATTTTAACATACATTCTTTTATTAATTACCAAAATAAATTAGGTCTTGTTTTAAATTGGTATCTCCCACTATTTTCTTCAAACTATATTACCCTCACTTATATAGTTCGGCAAAATCTAATTAAAGATTTGCTAGTGAGAATAAGGATCCCATTTCAAATGTATATAGCCTTGTGGTGACACAACAAACTATATATAAATAAATAGGTAGACAACTTTTGTCAATTACATCAACTATGCAACTCTTTTTCTTTTGCCTCTTAGATTATTTTGATCAAGTGGTGACACATCCGAATCATAATTATCCAAGTTAAGTCCAACCTAGCACTCCATATATTCAAAAAAGAAAAATATCATCCTTGTGGTGACACAACAAAATAATATTGTTCAATTTTCTTTATAAGCATCAAATGTGATAAATTAACATCTTAAATACTTAATACTTGCCTTGTGGTGACACAACAAACTCATATTAAATATTTAATACCCTATTAATTTTATCATGCTAGAAGGCGACGTTCGATATTCCAAATATCTTTGAACGCTTAGGACTTAATATAAAAAATTTGAGGGATTTATTATTAAATGTCTCATCTTGTTTAGCGTACATGCACATATATATATATATATATATATATATATATATATATAAAATACAGCGTCATATTAATTAACATGCTGAGCGTGTTTGCATAATATATAATATATATAGTATAAGCATGAACATATAAAATACTATATTCTACGGATTGATTATGGACTTTTATTCTAATTTGGTTCACTAGAGCCACCAAGTGAACGGAAAGGTCAAACCTCCCCAGGGGTGCAAGAAATAATATTTAAATATAACTATTACATTTAAACCCTGCTCCATTACAAATCGGATCTTCATGCGCTTCTTGTCCCTTGATCTCCAATTCTTCAAAATAATTATAACTATTCCTATTACAAAACTATTTAAAATAAATAGAAACCTTGATCGTGATCGAGGGAAGTGCATAGGAGAGAGATAGAATTTACATTAAGAAAAATTAGAGAAGGCGAAGTCACGCAGACCCCATTTAATAAAACCCATATATTCATGCATCCAACTAAAATAAAATCCAATCGCATTGGTCAATAGTCCATAATTAATCCCATTTATTATCATACACATCATCACATGCATCAATAAATAGCATTCATCTCATGAATAATAAACATTTAATATATATATTGATATCATTTAATGGGCAACTTTAGTTAGTATAAAATCTAATTTTGAATTAAAATAAACTCCTTTATTTTAATCCAAATTTAAATCAAAATAAAACTATTTTATTTTAATTTATCTAATTTTGAATAAAATAAACTATTTTATTTTAATCACAATCTTTAATCAAAATAAACTCCTTTATTTTAATTAATTATGGAATCCAATTCCATGTAAAAAAAAAAATAACTCCTTTATTAAAGGAAACACGGATTCTCTCTTCCTATTAAGCCATAAATAAACTCCTTTATTTTGAATAATATGAAATCTTATTTCATATCTAAATAAACTCCTTTATTTTAAGGAAATTAGGATTCTCTTTCCTATTCACAAATAAACTCTTTTATTTTGAATAATATGAAATCTTATTTCATATCTAAATAAACTACTTTATTTAAGGAAAAATTGATTCACTTTTCCTATTCACAAATAAAGCTGCTTTATTTTGATTAATATGAAATCTTATTTCATATATAAATAAACTCCTTTATTTAAGAAACATATAATCCAATTTCAACTCCAATTAGTTATCATAGAATCCAATTCTAACTCTAATTAGTTAGCATGAAATTCTAATTTTAAAATTAAAATAAACCTTTTATTTTAAAATTAAAATAAACATTTATTTTAAATATAAAATTATTAAAATATATTATATATAATATATATATATATATATATATATATATATATATATATATATATAAGTATGGTGATTCAAGCATACAACAGGTTTAGCATCCAGTGGGTTTATAAATCAACCCACGTTGCAGGAAACTTTAAAAAAAAAAAAAATCACTTGGATACCAACCACGTGAATCATTAACTAATTCACAGGAGAAAAAAAAAACAAACAGTTCGGTATAACAAGCATCCGGAAATTGTTTTTATTTTTTTTTTATTTTTTTTAATTTTATACAATAAAATTATGTCCAATTAAATTGTTCTAAACACATATCAACATACATATCAAATATGAACAATTAATAATTTGCATAAAGGTTTGGCTCTGATGCCACTGTTAGCATGAAATCTAATTTTAAAATTAAAATAAACCTTTATTTTAAAATTAAAATAAACTTTTTATTTCAAGATTAAAATAAACTTTTATTTTAATAATAAAATAATTAAAATATTATATATATATATATATATATATATATATATCCGTACCTTCCTTTTAAAAAAAAATTAGAAACCCATTTAATAAAACCATTTACATTAAATATATTAAGAAAAATTAGAGAAGGCAAGTGCATGATACCCCATTTAATAAAACCCATACATTCATGCATCCAACTAAAATAAAATCCAATCGCATTGGTCGATAGTCCATAATTAATCCCATTTATTATCATACACATCATCATATATGCATCAATAAATAGCATTCATCTCATGAATAATAAACATTTAATATATATATTGATATCATTTAATGGGCAACTTTAGTTAGTATAAAATCTAATTTTGAATTAAAATAAACTCCTTTATTTTAATCCAAATTTAAATCAAAATAAAACTATTTTATTTTAATTTATCCAATTTTGAATAAAATAAACTATTTTATTTTAATCAAAATCTTTAATCAAAATAAACTCCTTTATTTTAATTAATTATGGAATCCAATTCCATGTTAAAAAAATAACTCCTTTATTAAAGGAAACACGGATTCTTCTCTTTCCTATTCACAAATAAACTCCTTTATTTTGAATAATATGAAATCTTATTTCATATCTAAATAAACTCCTTTATTTTAAGGAAATTAGGATTCTCTTTCCTATTCACAAATAAACTCTTTTATTTTGAATAATATGAAATCTTATTTCATATCTAAATAAACTACTTTATTTAAGGAAAGATTGATTCACTTTTCCTATTCACAAATAAAAGCTGCTTTATTTTGATTAATATGAAATCTTATTTCATATCTAAATAAACTCATTTATTTAAGGAAACATATAATCCAATTTCAACTCCAATTAGTTATCATAGAATCCAATTCTAACTCTAATTAGTTAGCAAGAAATTCTAATTTTAAAATTAAAATAAACCTTTTATTTTAAAATTAAAATAAACATTTATTTTAATTATAAAATTATTAAAATATAATATATATATATATATATATATATATATATATATATATATATAAGTATACCGTACAACCTGTAACCTTGATCACGTGTAAACCATTCCTTGTTGTTGTTTTTTTAACTAACATATATATATATATATATATAAGTATGGTGATTCAAGCATACAGCAGGTTTAGCATCCAGTGGGTTTATAAATCAACCCACGTTGCAGGAAACTTTTAAAAAAAAAAAATCACTTGGATACCAACCACGTGAATCATTAACTAATTCACAGGAGAAAAAAAAAACAAACAATTCGGTATAACAAGCATCCGGAAATTGTTTTTTTATTTTTTATTTATTTTTTAATTTTATACAATAAAATTATGCCCAATTAAATTGTTCTAAACACATATCAACATACATATCAAATATGAACAATTAATAATTTGCATAAAGGTTTGGCTCTGATGCCACTGTTAGCATGAAATCTAATTTTAAAATTAAAATAAACCTTTATTTTAAAATTAAAATAACATTTTTATTTCAAGATTAAAATAAACTTTTATTTTAATAATAAAATAATTAAAAATATTATATATATATATATAATATCTGTACCTTCCTTTTAAAAAAAAAAATTAGAAACCCATTTAATAAAACCATTTACATTAAATATATTAAGAAAAATTAGAGAAGACGAGGTACGCAGACCCCATTTAATAAAACCCATACATTCATGCATCCAACTAAAATAAAATCCAATCACATTGGTCAATAGTCCATAATTAATCCCATTTATTATCATACACATCATCATATGCATCAATAAATAGCATTCATCTCATGAATAATAAACATTTAATATATATATTGATATCATTTAATGGGCAACTTTAGTTAGTATAAAATCTAATTTTGAATTAAAATAAACTCCTTTATTTTAATCCAAATTTAAATCAAAATAAAACTATTTTATTTTAATTTATCCAATTTTGAATAAAATAAACTATTTTATTTTAATCAAAATCTTTAATCAAAATAAACTCCTTTATTTTAATTAATTATGGAATCCAATTCTATGTAAAAAAAAAAACTCCTTTTATTAAAGGAAACACGGATTCTCTTTCCTATTCACAAATAAACTCCTTTATTTTGAATAATATGAAATCTTTTTCATATATAAATAAACTCCTTTATTTTAAGGAAATTAGGATTCTCTTTCCTATTCACAAATAAACTCTTTTATTTTGAATAATATGAAATCTTATTTCATATCTAAATAAACTACTTTATTTAAGGAAAGATTGATTCACTTTTCCTATTCACAAATAAAGCTGCTTTATTTTGATTAATATGAAATCTTATTTCATATCTAAATAAACTCATTTATTTAAGAAACATATAATCCAATTTCAACTCCAATTAGTTATCATAGAATCCAATTCTAACTCTAATTAGTTAGCATGAAATTCTAATTTTAAAATTAAAATAAACCTTTTATTTTAAAATTAAAATAAACATTTATTTTAATTATAAAATCATTAAAATATATTATATATATATATATATATATATATATATATAAGTATACCGTACAACATGTAACCTTGATCACGTGTAAACCATTCCTTGTTGATTTTTTTAACTAACATATATATATATATATATATATATATATATATATATATATATAGTCATTAATAATCGCCTAGATGAAATTGATCAACCGTGTGCTCAGAGATTACTTTACCCTTTTGCCCACAATCGGTAAAGTAATCTCTTTCTTTTATTTATAAACATTTGGGAAGGGATTACATTAATTCCTAGACTAAATGTTTAAGGGAAGAAGGAAGTATTGAAGACTTCTTCTTCATCTTTAACTAAGAAGATCGAAACTGAAAGCTTTGTCTCCGGCTAACTAAGAGAGAAGGGAGAGAGGACCTCGAAAGAGCTTTCTAGAGAGAGAAGCTCTGAGGCTATACTGAATTAAGCCTAAAGAAACTCTAACACTTGAGTTTCTTTAAATAGAAAACTGAAAAGTAAATTACTATTGATTCACGCAGGAATCACTATTACATTAACTGAAGTAAAAGTAATTTACTAAAGTAAGAGTCATTAAGAAAGAATTTGTGTTACATTGGATTAATCTTGTGAGTGATTTTACTAATTAAGTCAATTAACAAAGAACTCTCTTCATCATCCTTGTTAATTACATTAATCTTTTTAGTGCAATAATTTTCATTGCAATTATTAGCACAGATGGTGACTTCGCTCGGTCTACTCTTTTAATTATTTTCCTTTGTTAGTATCGAGAGGAATATGAAATGTTAGAGTCTTCATTATTACTAACTTTATTTTCTATTCTCATTAACTCTAGTATATATTCAATTATCTTCGCTAGTAATATTTAACCTGAGACAACTTCATTTTATTTTGCATTCACTTTTTTTATAATGACCCTTTTGCCCACAATTGTGGCACACAATTTTACTTTTATCAAATTTTTAGTTCTTTTATTACATTTTTTATTAATGGGTTTGGGCTTATTATAATAATTATCTTGATTCTTATCTCTATGATGATCAAGCGTCTTTTCTTATAGCGTCTATGACTTACGGGAGAGTCAATATGTTTATGCATGTTTTTCTTCTAGAAGGAGCCACGGAGGTAAACCATATTGCTTTCATGAGAATATTCCGAGCTCATATTTAGCTTTCTTCTTGTCTTTACTAGCTTGTTTGGCTAACTTAAAATCAATGCACATTTTAATCCTATCTTTTGAATATAATGATTATGTCACCATAAGTGAGATTATCATAATCAATATATCCTAAATTTTTACTAAGTTCTTCACGAACTTTATGAGCAAATAAGGATGATGAAACCATTAACAAATTTTTCTTTCCAAAAAGGTTTATTACCGCTCATTTCTCATCATAACTCTAGAAGTAAAAACATCTTTGTACCATCTAAAGTCACTTAGTGTGGGACAAGTGAGATTACTTAGCTGATCGTGAATTCTTTCAGTGATGTTCTTTGGGGTTCCTACGAAGTGTTTTATTATAGTATAAATCAAAGTATTTACTCCATCGGTGGCCCTATTCCTATAGTTTCATTAAAAATCTTTTGCCTTGACATCTAATTGAGCGGCATGGATTATAGATAATCTAGAATCTTCATTGAGATGTTTTTCCCACCAAGATCTCGAGAATACCAGTAAATCAACTAGCCAATAATTCAACAATATCCGGTTGAGTTAGAGTGTTGAATTTAGTTAGATAGTTGTTTGCCACCATGGACATATGATTTAACTTATTGAGGATTTCTTGTTACATAAATCCGTCGATATTCCATTCATAAATTTTATTAGGCGAAAATGTAGAAAATTGTTTATCTAGATTTCTCTCTTCAAATTGTAGATCTGGAGGAGTTGGTCTAGAATACCAATTTACGGTCATACTAAGATTATGGATTTGTTAACTTATTTAACTGTTCATAAATATCTTCAGATCTTGATAAGGTAGTGATTGACTATCGAATGACTCATCGCTTTCATTATCGAGTTAATCGATCGATAATAATAATAATACCAAGCTTATTTAGGTTCGATCTTTGTTTTTAATTTTTTAAATAAGCGATCGATGGCTATAGTAAGATCAACGTCTTTATTAGGTAAACCTAATTTTCTCTATTTTACGGTAGTTTTAATAGTGGTTGAACAATTTTTGACTCTGGTTTTTTAATTATATTTTCTTCAAATTTTCTTCAATCTGTCTAACTGTTTTCCTCTGATTTGCTAGGTATTAGTTACTAAAATTTAACTTTGTTTTATGATTTTTTATCATCATTAATTCCATTGGAGATTTTAAATGGACCGGTCATTCTTCAAGTATTTTTTTTGAAATTAAGATGATTCTAAGGGTGGGTGACTAGGCGAGACCTTAGACTTGTCTTCTTTAACCCATTGAGTTTTAGTTATAACATTGCATTTATATTGATCTTTTTCATACCAATCGTAGAAGGTAATATTAATTTCTTCACTACCAATAAATTTCTTCCATTTATTGACAATCTTATCTCTTTCTTTCTCGGTTGGGTGATTTTTTCTAAATTGATGTCTTTTATTTTTATTAGATTTGGAGTTAAAATCATTCACAAGATTAATCCAATCTAACACAAATTCTTTCTTAATGACTCTTAATTGATTATTAATTGGAACATCAAAATCAGACTGAGTTGGAAGCTCGGAAGAATTCGGAGAAGAAGAGCTCTCTTCTTGGTGGAGTAATTCTCGAGGGTGACAAGAATAACAAGGATGACTTGCTTGACCTTGATTTAAAATTCCTTTTAACTTAATGTCTCTTATAGAAGGGTTACTAAGGACTTGAATCTCTTCTAGGTTTGATTCATAGAAGGAGCTGAAGAACTAGAATAGTCCTCTATAATAACTGGTCTTCTAGAACGTTCAAAGCTAACTTTGACAGTTCCATCAGAAAATTGCCTTATGTTTTCAAGGTCCTCTCTCCCTAGACATTACTAAATAAATTGCCTTCTAGGAGATTACTCTAGCCTTACTTGATTTGTTTACTTTATCTTCGCCTATAATTTTATCAATTTCAGATGATCAAAAATCACCAATTGTGGGCAAAAGGCTATTAGTAAAATCACTGATCCTAAGTTAAAAGCCCAATACACAAAACAGTTAAAAGATTTATTAACTAAAGATAATAGAGAAAACGATAAGTTTATTAAAGCTAAAGAGAAACCAATTTTTAGTCTTAATAAAACTTTGGAAAGATTTAAATCTCCAGTTAAAGAAGTCAGTCTTCCAGAATTAAATCAAGAAGTTAATAAATTAAAGAAAGAAATTGCTAATTTAAAAATAGAAGTCTCTATTCTAAGAAAAGATTTAGATAAAAGGCACGATCTTCGATCAATGATTCTCATCCAAATTGATGAAAATCACGATGAACCGAGAATCATCTGGTACTAAAGATATTTCGGACTTATTTATTCAAGGTCTTTCACTTAAAAGAATTAAAGACATCACCATTCGAAATGGTATGTTTCTATTAACCTAGTTGTGGATAAAAACTTTTCAATACGACTTCTTTGCCTTGGTACGATCTGGTGCGATTTAAATTGTATCCAAGAAGGTCTAATCCCAACTAAATATTACAAAAAACCAAAGAAAAATTGAATTCAATTAATGGTAGTCAAATGAAAATAAAATATAAATTACCTAAAAGTACACATTTGTCAAGATAACATGTGTTTCAAAACATCTTTTGTTTTGATTCGCAATCTTCTGAGACAAAAATTATTTTGGGTTTACCATTTATATACTTATTATACCCATTTACGACTAGTAATGAAGGATTAACCTGTAAACATTTAGGAAAGAAAATAACATTTAAGTTTCTTATTAAACCAAAAGAAAGAGATTTAAAATACATTCAAGAAGAATCCATTTCAAATCATTGAATTTAATAAATCAGAATCTACACATTTGAATTTCTTGAAAGAGGAAATCAAATATAAAAGAATTGAAGAACAACTTCAAAATAAAGAGATTAGGTTAAAATTGAAGAATTAAAAACCTACATGAAGAATAACCTTTGTTCTGATTCCCCCAATGCCTTTTGGCATAGAAAGAAACATATGGTTAGGCTTCCTTATGCTAAGGAATTCAAAGAACATTTAATTCCCACTAAGGCTAGACCTATTCAGATGAGTCATGAACAAATGGAGTTATGTAAAAATGAAATCAATGATCTCCTCAATAAAGGGTTAATTAAACCCAGTAAATCCCCTTGGTCTTGCTCTGCCTTTTATGTCAACAATGAAGCAGAAAAAGAAAGAGGTGTACCTCGTTTAGTTATCAATTACAAACCATTGAACAAGGTCTTAGAATGGATTAGGTACCCCTTCCCAACAAAGACGACCTTATCAATAGGTTAAGTAATGCCACCATTTTCAGTAAATTCGACCTTAAATCCGGTTTCTGGCAAATTGCCATTCATCCTGATGATCAGTACAAAACAGCATTCACCACTCCGTTTGGACATTATGAATGGAATGTTCAGGCATTTGGCCTAAAAAATGCTCCAAGTGAATTTCAAAATATCCTCAATGACATATTAAACCCTTTCAGCCATTTTATCGTTGTTTATATCGACGACATTCTCGTTTACTCCAAGACTATTGAAGAACACGAAAAACATTTAAAATCGTTCTTCACTACTATTAAAGTAAATGGTCTTGTTCTTTCTCCTTCCAAATGCAGCCTGTTTCAGGTCCGAATAAGGTTTCTTGGTCTTAATATCTTCAATGGACAAGTTCAACTTATTGAACGAGCTATTCAATTCAATGACAAGTTCCCGGATAAGATAACCAATAAAACCCAACTTGCAGAGATTTCTTGGCTCATTTGAATTATATAGGCAAGTTCTACAAGAATCTCGGGAAGATTTGCAAACCTCTTTTTCATTTGCAAAATAATCCTCCACCTTGGATGACATTCATATATACGCAATCTAACAAGTTAAAAATATGTCAAGACATTGACTTTTGCCTTTAGCATTTCAATGATTCAAATTTCAAAATTGTTGAGACCGACGCCTCGGATATTGGATTCGGAGGCATTCTTAAACAAAAGTTAACATCCGTTTCCCACTGAACAAATTGTTCGGTTTCATTCGTGCAGCATGGAATACTACACAATTAAAATATAGTACTATTAAAAAGAAATTCTTTCATTGGTATTATGTATAAAAAATTTCAAAATGACTTATTAAATCGAAATTCGATTCGCATTGATTATAAGTCACCCAAATACATTTTAGTAAAGGATGTTGAAAATTTAGCTTCTAAGCATTCTTTACGCTAGATGGCAAGCTTTATTAAGCATTTTGATTTCGATATTGAATACATTAAAAGCGAAAATAATTCTATTCCCGATTTTCTTACCGAGAATTTATTCATACAGTACTTATCTGATCGTGAGTCTCGAGAGGTTCATCCTCCTCTCGAGGTCCGGGTTACGCCCAAGTGGCCCAAGTAATCAACCCAGAGGTACCTTAGTCCCTCACCCAGCTACCCCCCTGTCTATCGGTCCAAACAAATTTTTACATTCTTGGGACAATCCCCAAGCCTTACAGTTCAAATTTCTAGTTAATAAACTTTGAACCCATTGACCCATTCAAGAACCCAAAGAAAGACCTCGTCTTGACTCCAACACTCCTCTTCCGAGCATGTGCTCAAATGGGAAAGTTATTTGTTTCATATTGAACCTTACATGAAGCCAAAAATGATCCAGATTAAGCTTCTTTGCTTGATTTTCCCTCTCCCGGTTGGCATTTTTCTCCTGCCATTCCTTATAAGTCTCTTGTTTATTATAAGGACATTCTCCTTGAAACCAAAGTCGATAAATATCAAACCAATTTATGCAAACAATGATAAATCAAAAGTTCTTTATCATTCTTTGTATATTAAACAATTCCTTGATTTTTCGATTGGGGTAAAAATCCTCCGATCTAATGGATCTCTCTAGTCATAGTAATCCCTTTTGCTTTTATGATTATATTGGCGCTTTGGTATAAGGTTCTCCTTCATCGTAGCGAGTCCCATAGTCATTCCTGGTTTATTCATTTCGATCATAAATTCAAAAGTCCAATCCCTTATTGGTTCGTCCTTCACGTGGTATAGGCATGGTTTTACCTATGACCTCCTTCCCCGAACCCCTTAAGGTCCAAGTTACCCATTTTGCTAATAATTGTAAACGGATCCAAAGAATGAGAACATTCCTCTCACTCTCCTCTTCATTAAAGTAATATACAAAGTTCCACTGGATCCTTAAATGGCAATATGGTATTTCTCACCCTCTCTGTTGCTAGTAATTGACGATTATCTTTGATCCACTCCTCGACTTTCCCGCTTTTTCTACATCAAGTGGTGGGATAAGTTCGACGCGATTGAAATCATTGGTCGGTTCAACAAGAATTTCTGTTGCCCCTATTCCGATTCGAGTTAATTCCCAGATCATTCAAGCTAAGGATTCTAAAGCCATTCCTTTAGAACCCTCTTCCTCAAGTCAGAAAAAGATTTCAAAAGAATCTAAGTCAAAAACCAGTCCTACAGGATCCTCCTGTTCCCGTAGCATTTCTGATTTCAAAGATTGCTCCGGTAGTGAGTTAAAACTTATTGCTCAAGCCCTCAATAAAAGAATTGATGAGTTACACGAAGAAGCCTCTAGGCATTCCTCGAACTTCTTCCCGAATGACTTCGATTAGCCAATTTGCAGAAGATGATGGTCTGTACGATCCCTACGGCACCATCAACCTTCAGGATGCTCAGGACCCATTTGCCTGACATCTACAGTTTAGCCGATTCTTCGTTCACCAAAGACTGCTTCCGTGACAGATTCTTATTCGATTAACTTGACACACTCGTGACGATTCTTCGTTCGATTAGCGACTGCTGCTCCGTGACCGATTCTTCGTTCGATTAGCGGCAGACTGCTTCCGTGACCAATCAAATGATTCCACTTTCTAGCCGAAAGTAGCTCAACAGTAAAAAGAGGCTCTTTTCCACCGAAAGAAGAGTCGAGTCAAAAGTTGTCGGCCAGAAGCATCTGTAATAGTCAAAAGTTAGCACTGTTTATCAACAGTTGCTTGTCTGTACTTTTACTTTTGCTTTTACCTTAGTAACTTGCTTTTACTTTTGCTTTTACTTTAGTAATTCACTTTTACCTAAGTGAAATGTTTCTTACTTTACCCAAGTAAATGTAACAGCTTCCTTTTTCCTTGTTACATAAAAGGAAAGAAGAGCTCATTTGGCAAATCGATTTTGAAACTTAGAAAGACTCTGAGCTCTCTCTCTCAGAAGAATCTTTAGTTTCTACCTCTGATCAGCCTACTTAACCTCTCTTTTCCAATTCTCTAGTTAAATGTTTTAAATTCGTAAGTACTTCTTAGTTTGTAAATAGTTTGTATTACAATTCAGTTACTTATTTATAAATTTACTTATTTATAAAGACTGTGTTTTATTTGTATGCGCTCTCTTTGTTCTTCCTTCTCTTTCGCCTATATGGTATCAGAGCCATATTAACTTAAAGAAATTTAAGTTAAAAAATCACTGATTTGTGGGCAAATCAGTAAAGTAATCTCCGCCTATAAGTTCACTCTTCAGTCAACTGTCGGTGACTGAAGACTCCTCTGGCGTCTTCTTGGTTGACTGGTCCGTCTCACAGTAGATCTTTGGGAAGGTCTTGATCATCTTCTCGGATGAGTCACCATGCCCTACTATTCCGCTTTTTGAAATTTTTTTCCGAAATAACCTATCATTGAAAAATTTGGTTTATAAAGAAGGAGGAAAAAATTTCTACCGAAAATTGGTCAAAATCTTTAAAATTTCTTAGATTTTGTAAAAATTCTTTGTTTAAAAACAGATCAGATGAAATCTGAAACAAAGGATCACTCGATTGGTCCTGATCTATCAGTAAATCGATCTAAACAGAAGACTAATTTGTTAACTGTTTAAACAAAAATTCTTTTTCTTGAAGGTCCACTTATACTCTAGCCTTACTTGCCTTAAATGCATACCCGTAGATCTAAAGGTTCCCTATAGCCTTACACTGCTCCCAATTGAGACTTACAAATGGCATTAGTCGGGACTTAAGGCGATCTTGGGTGTTTCACGGTGAAGGTCGGGCGATTAAAAGTGAGCAAGAAGAAAAAAAAGTTTGAAAAAACATTTAAGTAAACAAATCAAACTGTTTATTCTTCGAAACCACCGATAGCATCAAGAACCAACCGTGTGGCTCTGATACCATATAACAATGATAATAAGTTTTAAAAGAAAACTTAAAATGTAAGAAAGAAAAGATTAAGAAGATGGCCAGGTGAATCGGTAAAGTAATCTCTTTCTTTTATTTATAAACATTTGGGAAGGGATTACATTAATTCCTAGACTAAATGTTTAAGGGAAGAAGGAAGTATTGAAGACTTCTTCTTCATCTTTAACTAAGAAGATCGAAGCTGAAAGCTTCGTCTTCAGCTAACTCTAGAGAGAAGGGAGAGAGGACCTCGGAAGAGCTTTCTAGAGAGAGAAGCTCTGAGGCTATACTGAATTAAGCCTAAAGAAACTCTAACACTTGAGTTTCTTTAAATAGAAAACTGAAAAGTAAATTACTATTGATTCACGCAGGAATCACTATTACATTAACTGAAGTAAAAGTAATTTACTAAAGTAAAAGTAAAACGTAAGAAACATTTTACATTTACTTTTACATGGGTAAATGTAAGAAACATTTAACTAAAGTTAAAAACATTTAACTTAAGTAAAAGCAAAAGTTATTCTTTTACTTTTACTTTTACATTTTATCTAAAGTAAAAGACTTTTGCTTTGTGTAAAAGCAAAAGCTGCTGATGGCGTGGGCCATCACCTGTCGGTGACTGAAGACTTCTCTGGCGTCTTCTTGGTTGGTTGGTCCGCTCTCACATAGATCTTGGGAAGGTCTTGTTGATCATCTTCTCGGATGAGTCACCATCCCTACTATTCCACCTTGAAATTTTTTTTTCCCGAAAATAACCTTATCGATTGAAAATTTAGTTTATAAAGAAGGAGGAAAAAATTCCACCAAAAATTGGTCAAAATCTTTAAAATTTCTTAGATTTTGTAAAATTTCTTTGTTTAAAAACAGATCGATGAAATTTGAAACAAAGGATCACCTTTCGATTGGTCTGATCTATCAAGAAATCGATCTAAAATGTAAGACTAATTTGTTAACTGCTTAAACAAAATTCTTTTCTTGAAGGTCCACTTATACTCTAGCCTTACTTGCCTTAAATGCATACAAGTAGATCTAAAGGTTCCTATAGCCTTACTTGCTCCTCCCAATTGAGACTTACAAAACGGCATTAGTCCGGGACTTAAGGCGATCTTGGGTGTTTCTCCGGTGAAAAGGTCGAGGCGATTAAAAGGATCATTTATTAAAAGCAGTTTGATTAAAAAGCTTTTTAGATTAAAAAGCTTTTTTTAAGCGGTTAGCCTCGAGCTTCTCTCTCTCGAAAGCTCTTTGAGGTCCTCTCTCCTTCTCTCTTAGTTAAGCAGAAGACAAAGCTTTAGGTTCGATCTTCTTAGTTAAAGATGAAGAAGAATCTTGATACTTCCTTCTTCCCTTAAACATTTAGTCTAAAAGTATTAATGTAATCCTTTTTACTTTAGTAAATGTTTATAAATAAAAGAAATAGATTACTTTACAGATTCACGGTCAAATCTTCTTAATTTTTTTCTTTCTTACATCTAAGTTTTACGAATAAAACTTACGCCACTTAAAATATTTAAAGTATTATAATAGTATCGAGCCACGGTTTGGTTCTTGATCTTGTCGATGATTCGATTAAAAGCAGTTTGATTTGTTTACTTAAATGTTTTTTCAAACTTTTATTTTTTGCTCCAGAAATTAATGCACTTCGACCTTGGTTTATAAAAAGGACCCAAAATCGCATCAAGTCCATTAAAATTTCTTAGTTTTGTAAAAAATTCTCGTTTGGGAACGATGTATGGCTAAAGGAACCTTTAGATCTCTGGTATGCATTTAAAGCGAAGTAAGGCTAGAGTATAAAGTGGACCATAAAGAAAAAAATTTTTGTTTAAGCACTTAACAAATTAGTCTTGTTTTAGATCGATTCTTGATTGATCGAAAGGTTCCTTTATCAGTGATCCTTTATTTGATTTCATCGATCTCATTTTAAACAAAGAATTTTTACAAAATCTAAGAAATTTTGAAGATTTTGACCATTTTCGAAATGAAAATTTTTCCACCTTCTTTATAAACCAAACCGTTTTTTTTTTGATAGGGTTATTTCTGGATAAAAATTTTAAAGCGGAATAGTAGGGGATGGTGACTCATACGAAGATGATCGACAACACCTTCCCCGGCATCCACGAAGACGACCATCGAGAAGAAGGCGCAGGAGAATCTTGATCCTGAAAACAGTGATGGCCCACCATCTCTCTTTTACTTTATAAATGTAAAAGTAAAAAGTAAAATATAACTTTTGCTTTTACTTAAGTTAAATATTTTAACTTTGTTAAATGTTTAAACCCATTAAGAAAAGTAAATGTAAAATGTTTTCTTCGTTTACTTTTACTTTAAAATTACTTTTACTTGATTAATGTAATAGTGATTCTGCTTTTACTTTAACTGGGTAAATGAGAAACATTAGAGAAGTTAAAGAGCTTTAACAAGTAAAAAAGTTTCGAGGCTATACATTTACTAAGTTTAAAGAAACTCTAACACTCAAAGTTTCTTTAAATAAAAACTCAAAAAAAATTACTATCGATTCACGCAGAATCACTATTAGTAAAAGTAAAACTTACTAAAGTAAAAGTAAAACGTAAGAAAACATTTTTACATTTACTTTTACATGGGTAAATGTAAGAAACATTTAACTAAGTTAAAACATTTAACTTAAGTAAAAGCAAAAGTTATTCTTTTATTGACTTTTACTTTTACATTTACTAAAGTAAAAGAGATGATGGCGTGGGCCATCAAACATTTTAAGTTAAAATCAAGACTCTTTTACTTTTACATTACTAAAATAAAAGAGCTTGGCTTCACGTCGATCGAAGACTCCGTCTTCTTGGTTGGTAGTCCGTCTCTGTGGATCTTTGGAAGGTGTTAGCTTGATCATCTTCTCGGATGAGTCACCATCCCTACTATTCCGCTTCTTAAAATTTTTATCCAGAAATAACCCTATCATTGAAAAAAATTGGTTTATAAAGAAGGAGGAAAAATTTTCTCTCAAAAATTGGTCAAAATCTTCAAAATTTCTTAGATTTTGTAAAAATTCCTTGTTTAAAAACAGATCGGATGAAATCAAACAAAGGATCACTCGATTGGTCCCGATCTATCAAGATCATCGATCTAAATGTAAGACTAATTTGTTAACTGCTTAAACAAAATTTTTTTTCCTTGAAGGTCCACTTATACTCTAGCCTTACTTGCCTTAAATGCATACAAGTAGATCTAAAGGTTCCTTAGCTCGATACCATTATGACAAAAGATAAGTTTTTAAAAGAAAACTTTTAACAAAAGAAATCAAAAAGATTAAGAAGATACCATATAATCGGTCCAAAAAAGATAATCTCTTTCTTTTCTTTATTTATAAACATTTGAGGAAGGGATTACATTAATTCCTAGACTAAATGTTTAAGGGAAGAAGAAAGTATTGAAGACTTCTTCTTCATCTTTAACTAAGAAGATCAAGTCGAAAGCTTCGTCTCAACTAACTAAGAGAGAAGGGAGAGGACCTCGGAAGAGCTTTCTAGAGAGAGAAGCTCGAGGCTATCTTGAATTAAGCCTAAAGAAACTCTAACACTTGAGTTTCTTTAAATAGAAAAGCGAAAAGTAAATTACTATTTGATTCACGCAGAATCACTATTACATTAACTCAAGTAAAAGTAATTTACTAAAGTAAAAGTAAAAAAAGTAAGAAACATTTTACATTTACTTTTACATGGGTAAATGTAAGAAACATTTAACTAAAGTTAAAAACATATAAGTTAAGTAAAAGCAAAAGTTATTCTTTTACTTTTACTTTTACATTTAACTAAAGTAAAGACTTTTGCTTTAAAGTAAGCAAGTCGATGATGGTACAGCCATCATCGTTTGTCCGATTAAGAAGATGCCTCTGGCGTCTTCTTCCTTGACTTAATCCGCTCCTGTGGATCTTGGGAAGGTGCTGTTGATCATCTTCTCAGATGAGTCACCATCCCCTACTATTCCGCCTTAAAATTTTTATCCAGGAAATAACCCTATCAGCCCCAAAAAAAATTTGTTTATAAAGAAGGAGGAAAAAATTTTCTACCGAAAATTGGTCAAAATCTTCAAAATTTCTTAGATTTTGTAAAAATTCTTTGTTTAAAAACAGATCAGATGAAATCTGAAACAAAGGATCACTCGATTGGTCCTGATCTATCAGTAAATCGATCTAAACAGAAGACTAATTTGTTAACTGTTTAAACAAAAATTCTTTTTCTTGAAGGTCCACTTATACTCTAGCCTTACTTGCCTTAAATGCATACCCGTAGATCTAAAGGTTCCCTTTAGCCTTACACTGCTCCCAATTGAGACTTACAAACGGCATTAGTCGGGACTTAAGGCGATCTTGGGTGTTTCACGGCGAAGGTCGGGCGATTAAAAGCGGAGCAAGAAAAATAAAAGTTTGAAAAAACATTTAAGTAAACAAATCAAACTGTTTTTAATCGAAACCACCGATAGCATCAAGAACCAACCGTGTGGCTCTGATACCATATAACAGCGGGATAAGTTTTTAAAAGAAAAACTTTAACAAAAAGAAAGAAAAGATTAAGAAGATGGCCTAAATTGAATCGGTAAAGTAATCTCTTTCTTTTATTTATAAACATTTGAGGAAGGGATTACATTAATTCCTAGACTAAATGTTTAAGGGAAGAAGGAAGTATTGAAGACTTCTTCTTCATCTTTAACTAAGAAGATCGGTTTGAAAGCTTCGCTCTCCGACTAACTAAGAGAGAAGGAGAGGACCTCGGAAGAGCTTTCTAGAGAGAGAAGCTCCGAGGCTATCTTGAATTAAGCTTCAAAGAAACTCTAACACTTGAGTTTCTTTAAATAGAAAAAGCGAAAAGTAAATTACTATTTGATTCACGCAGAAATCACTATTACATTAATTGAAGTAAAAGTAATTTACTAAAGTAAAAGTAAAACGTAAAAACATTTTACATTTACTTTTACATGGGTAAATGTAAGAAACATTTAACTAAAGTTAAAAACATTTAACTTAAGTAAAAGCAAAAGTTATTCTTTTACTTTTACTTTTACATTTACTTTACTAAAGTAAAAGAGATGATGGTGTGGGCCATCACTGTCGATTCTTCAAGACTCCTCAAGGCGTCTTCTTGGTTGACTTGGTCCGTCTCCTCGTGGATCTTGGGAGGTCTTTGTTGATCATCTTCTCGGATGAGTCACCATCCCTACTATTCCGCCTTAAAATTTTTATCCGTGAAATAACCTATCATTGAAAAATTTGGTTTATAAAGAAGGAGGAAAAATTTTCATAGAAAATTGGTCAAAATCTTCAAAATTTCTTAGATTTTGTAAAAAAATTTGTTTAAAAACAAATCAGATGAAATCTGAAATAAAGGATCACTCGATTGGTCCTGATCTATCAGTAATCGATCTAAACAGAAGACTAATTTGTTAACTGTTTAAACAAAAATTCTTTTTCTTGAAGGTCCACTTAGACTCTAGCCTTACTTGCCTTAAATACATACCCGTAGATCTAAAGGTTCCCTTTAGCCTTACACTGCTCCCAATTGAGACTTACAAACGGCATTAGTCGGGACTTAAGGCGATCTTGGGTGTTTCACGGCGAAGGTCGGGCGATTAAAAGCGGAGCAAGAAAAATAAAAGTTTGAAAAAACATTTAAGTAAACAAATCAAACTGTTTTTAATCGAAACCACCGATAGCATCAAGAACCAACCGTGTGGCTTTGATACCATATAACAGCGGCGTAAGTTTTTATTCAGAAAACTTAGACAGAAGAAAGAAAAGATTAAGAAGATGACCGGTGAATCGGTAAAGTAATCTCTTTCTTTTATTTATAAACATTTGGGAAGGGATTACATTAATTCCTAGACTAAATGTTTAAGGGAAGAAGGAAGTATTGAAGACTTCTTCTTCATCTTTAACTAAGAAGATCGAAACTGAAAGCTTTGTCTTCGGCTAACTAAGAGAGAAGGGAGAGAGGACCTCGAAAGAGCTTTCTAGAGAGAGAAGCTCTGAGGCTATACTGAATTAAGCCTAAAGAAACTCTAACACTTGAGTTTCTTTAAATAGAATTTGAAAAGTAAATTACTATTGAGCTTCCAACTCAGTTGGGTGATTTAGAAAAAATCACCCAACTGAGAAAGAAAGAGAAGGAAGAACAGAGAGAGCGCATACAAATAAAACACAGTCTTTATAAATAAGTAAATTTATAAATAAGTAACTGAATTGTAATACAAACTATTTACAAACTAAGAAGTACTTACGAATTTAAAACATTTAACTAGAGAATTGGAGAAGAGAGGCTAAGTAGGCTGATCAGAGGTAGAAACTAAAGATTCTTCTGAGAGAGAGAGCTCAGAGTCTTTCTAAGTTTCGAAAACTGATTTGCCAAATGAGCTCGCCTTCCTTTTATAGAACAAGGAAAGGGAACTGTTACATTTACTTGGGTAAAGTAAGAAACATTTCACTTAGGAAAAAGTGAATTGCTAAAGTAAAAGCAAAAGTAAAAGCAAGTTACTAAGGTAAAAGCAAAAGTAAAAGTACAGACAAGCAACTGTTGATAAACAGTGCTAACTTTTGACTCGACTCTTCTTTTGGTGGAAAAGAGCCTCTTTTTACTGTTGAGCTACTTTCGGCTGGAAAGTGGAATCATTTATTGGATCGTCACGCCGGGCAGTCTTTAATCGAATAATGGCTCGCTCACGGAGGCAGTCAGTCGCTAATCAACATTAATCGTCACGGAGCAGGTCTTTGTTGATAAAGAATCGGCTAAACTGTGAGATGTCGAGCAAATGGGTCTGAGCATCTCAAGGTTGATGGTGCCGTAGGGATCGTGATGCACCATCATCTTCTTCGAAATTGGCTAATCGAGTCATTCGGGAAGAAGGCGAGGAATGCCTGAGAGGCTTCTTCGTAACTCATCAATTCTTTTATTGAGGGCTTGAGCAATAAGTTTTAACTCACTCTGAGGAGCAATCTTTGAAATCGAAATGCTACGGAACAGGGAGGATCTGTGGGGTGGTTTTTGACTTAGATTCTTTTGAAATCTTTTTCTCGACTTGAGGAAGAGGTTCTAAAGGAATGGCTTTAGAATCCTTAGCTTGAATGATCGGGGATTAATCGAACCGGAATAGGGCAACAGAAATTCTTGTTGAACTTGACCAATGATTACATTAACGTCGAACTTATCCCACCACTTGATGTAGAAAAAGCGGGAAAGTCGAGGGAGTGGATCAAAGATAACCTAACTTTGAATTACTAGCAACAGAGGGTGGAGAAATACCATATTGCCATTTAAGGATCCGAGAACTTTGTATTTACTAATGAAGAGAGAGAGTGAGAGGAATGTTCTCATTCTTTGGATCTGGCTTACAATTATTAGCAAAATGGGTAACTTGGACCTTAAGGGGGTTTGGAAGGAGGTCATAGGTAGAACCATGCCTATACCACCGAAGGACGAACCAATAAGGGATTGGACTTTTGAATTTATGATCGAACCCGAATAAACCAGGGAATGACTATGGGACTCGTTACGATGAAGGAGAACCTTATACCAAAGCGTCAATATAATCATAAAAGCAAAAGGATTACTATGACTAGAGATCCCATTAGATCGGAGGATTTTTACCCAATCGTAAATCAAGGAATTGTTTAATATACAAAAGAATGATAAAGAACTTTTGATTTATCATTGTTTGCATAAATTGGTTTGATATTCTTGACTTCGGTTTCAAGGAGAATGTCCTTATAATAAACAAGAGACTTATAAGGAGCCGGGCGGGAGGAAAATGCCAATCGGGAGGGAAAAAACTGGGCGTAAGCTTAACTGGATCATTTTTGGCTTCATGTAAGGTTCAATATGAAACAAATAACTTTCCCATTTGAGCACATGCTCGGAAGAGGAGTGATCGGGAGTCAAGACGAGGTCTTTCTTTGGAGTTCTTGAATGGGTCAATGGGTTCGAGTTTATTAACTAGAATTTTGAATCCTTAAGGCTTGGGGATTGTCCCAAGAATGTAAAATTTGTTTGACCGATAGACAGGGTAATCGGGTGAGGACTAAGGTACCTCTGGGTTGATTACTTGGGCCACTTGGGCGAATCTTGACCACGAGAGAGGAGGATGAACCTCTGAGACTCATGACCATATAAGTACTGTATGAATAAATTCTCCGTAAGAAAATCGAGAATAGAATTATTTTCGCCTTTAATGTATTCAATATCGAAATCAAAAATGCTTAATAAAGCTTGCCATCTAGCGAAAGAATGCTTAGAAGCTAAATTTTTAACATCCTTTACTAAAATGTATTTGGCTGACTTGCAGTCAATGCGAATCAAAAATTTCTGATTTAATAAGTCATTTTGAAATTTATTAATACATAATACCAATGAAAGAATTTCTTTTTAATAGTACTATATTTTGATTGTGTAGTATTCCATGCGGCCAGGAATGAAACCGAACAATTTGTTCGTGGAAACGGATGTTAACTTTTGTTTAAGAATGCCTCCGAATCCAATATCCGAGGCGTCGGTCTCAACAATTTTGAACACTTGAATCATTGGAAATGCCAAGGCGGGGCAATGTCTTGACATATTTTTTAACTTGTTGAATTGCAGAAGTATGAATGTCAGCCAAGGTGGAGGATTATTTTGCAAACGCTGAAAAAGAGGTTTGCAAATCTTCCTGAGATTCTTGTAGAACTTGCTTATATAATTCAAATGAGCCAAGAAATCTCTGCGGTTGGGTTTTATTGGTTATCTTATCCGGGAACTTGTCGGTGAATTGAATAGCTCGTTCAATAAATTTGAACTTGTCCATCAAGATATTAAGACCAAGAAACCTTATTCAACTCAAAGCAGTGCATTTGGAAGGAGAAAGAACAAGACCATTTACTTTAATAGTAGTGAAGAACGATTTTAAATGTTTTTCGTGTTCTTCAATAGTCTTGGAGTAAACGAGAATGTCGTCGATATAAACAACGATAAAATGGCTGAAAGGGTTTAATATGTCATTGAGGATATTTTGAAATTCACTTGGAGCATTTTTTTAGGCCAAATGCCTGAACATTCCATTCATAATGTCCAAACGGAATTGGTGAATCTTTATTTTGTCTTGATCATCGGGATGAATGGCAATTTGCCAGAAACCGGATTTAAGGTCGAATTCTTTGAAAATGGTGGCATTACTTAACCTATTGATAAGGTCGTCCTTGTTGGGAAGGGGGTACCTAATCCATTCTAAGACCTTGTTCAATGGTTTGTAATTGATAACTAAACGAGGTACACCTCTTTCTTTTTCTGCTTCATTGTTGACATAAAAGGCAGAGCAAGACCAAGGGGATTTACTGGGTTTAATTAACCCTTTATTGAGGAGATCATTGATTTCATTTTTACATAACTCCATTTGTTCATGACTCATCTGAATAGGTCTAGCCTTAGTGGGAATTAAATGTTCTTTGAATTCTTTAGCATAAGGAAGCCTAACCATATGTTTCTTTCTATGCCAAAAGGCATTGGGGGAATCAGAACAAAGGTTATTCTTCATGTAGGTTTTTAATTCTTCAATTTTTAACCGAATCTCTTTATTTTGAAGTTGTTCTTCAATTCTTTTATATTTGATTTCCTCTTTCAAGAAATTCAAATGTGTAGATTTACAGTTTATTAAATTCAATGATTTGGAAATGGATTCTTCTTGAATGTATTTTAAATCTCTTTCTTTTGGTTTAATAAGAAACTTAAATGTTATTTTCTTTCCTAAATGTTTACAAAGTTAATCCTTCATTACTAGTTAAGTAAATGGGTATAATAAGTATATAAATGGTAAACCCAAAATAATTTTGTCTCAGAAGATTGCGAATCAAAACAAAAGATGTTTTGAAACACATGTTATCTTGACAAATGTGTACTTTAGGTAATTTATATTTTATTTCCATTTGACTACCATTAAATTTAATTCAATTTTTCACTTTGTTTTTTTGTAATATTTAGTTGGGATTAGACCTTCTTGGATACAATTTAAATCACTTTTGTATCGACCAAGGCGAGAAGTTTTGTATTGAAAAGTTTTTATCCACAACTAGGTTAATAGAAACATACCATTTACGAATGGTGATGTCTTTAATTCTTTTAAGTGAAAGACCTTGAATAAATAAGTCCGAAATATCTTTAGTACCAGGATGATTACGGTTCATCGTGATTTTCATCATCGGATGAGGAATCATTGATCCGAAGATCGTGCCTTTATCTAAATCTTTTCTTAGAATAGAGACTTCTATTTTTAAATTAGCAATTTCTTTCTTTAATTTATTAACTTCTTGATTTAATTACGGAAAGACCGACTTTTTTAGCGGAGATTTAAATCTTTCCAAAGTTTTATTAAGACTAAAATTGGTTTCTCTTTAGCTTTAATAAACTTATCGCTTTCTCTATTATCTTTAGTTAATAAATCTTTTAACTGCTTTTTGTGTATTGGGCTTTTAACTTAGGATCGTTGATTTTACTAATTAAGTCAATTAACAAAGAACTCTTTTCATCATCCTTGTTAATTACATTAATCTTTTTAGTGCAACAATTTTCATTGCAATTATTAGCACGAGATGGTGACTTAAATCGGTTAAGCTTGCTGAATTATTTTCACTGTTAGTATCAGAGGAATATGAAATGTTAGAGTCTTCATTATTACTAACTTCATTTTCTATTCTCATTAACTCTAGTATATATTCAGTATCTTCAACATAATATTTAACCGAGACAACTTCGCTTTTTATTTTGCATTCACTTTTATAATGACCCTTTTGCCCACAATTGTGGCACACAATTTTACTTTTATCAAATTTTTTAGTTCTTTTATTCTGTTTTTTATTAATGGGTTTGGGCTTATTATAATAATTATCTTGATTCTTATCTCTATGATGACTGCGTCTTTTCTTATGACGTCTATGACTTCTGGGAGAGTCAATATGTTTATGCCTGTGTTTTCTTCTAGAAGGAGCCACAGGAGGTAAACCATATTGCTCGCAGAATGTTCCGAGCTCATATTTAGCTTTCTTCTTGTCTTTACTAGCTTGTTTGGCTAACTTAAAATCAATGCACATTTTTAATCCTATCTTTTGAATATAACTGATTATGTCACCGTAAGTGAGATTATCATAATCAATATATCCTAAATTTTTACTAAGTTCTTCACGAACTTTATGAGCAAATAAGGACTCAGAAACCATTAACAAATTTTTCTTTCCAAAAAGGTTTATTCTTGTCATTTCTCATCATAACTCTAGAAGTAAAAACATCTTTGTACCATCTAAAGTCACTTAGTGTGGGACAAGTGAGATTACTTAGGCGATCGTGAATTCTTTCGGTGATGTTCTTTGGGGTTCCTACTGAAGTGTTTTATTATAGTATAAATCAAAGTATTTACTCCATCGGTGGCCCTATTCCTATAGTTTCATTAAAAATCTAGGCAGTCTTCAAAGATCTAATTGAACGAAGATGGATTATAGATAATCTAGAATCTTCAGTGAGATGTTTTTCCCACCAAGATCTGAGAATACCTGTAAATCCACTAGCCAATAATTCAACAATATCTGGTTGAGTTAGAGTGTTGAATTTAGTTAGATAGTTGTTTGCCACCATGGACATATGATTTAACTTATTGAGGATTTCTTGTTAGCTAAATCCAATCAATATTCCATTCATAAATTTTATTAGGCAAAGCAGAAAATTGTTTATCTAGATTTCTCTCTTCAAATTGTAGATCTGGAGGAGTTGGTCTAGAATACCAATTTACGGTCATACTAGTATTATGGATTTGTTAACTTATTTAACTGTTCATAAATATCTTGTCTTGATAAGGTAGGTGATTGACTATCGGGATGACTATCGCTTTCATTATCGAGTTAATCGATCGATAATAATAATAATAATCGCTTGTTTCCTGCTCATCTTTGTTTTTAATTTTTAAATAAGCGATCAATGGCTATAGTAAGATCAACGTCTTTATTAGGTAAACCTAATTTTCTCTATTTTCTGGTAGTTTTAATAGTGGTTGAACAATTTTTGACTCTGGTTTTTTAATTATATTTTCTTCAAATTTTTCTTCAATCCTGTCTAACTTTGTTTTCCTCTGATTTGCTAGGTATTAGTTACTAAAATTTAAGCTCGTTTCTATGATTTTTTATCATCATTAATTCCATTGGAGATTTTAAATGGACCGTCATTCTTCAAGTATTTTTTTACCGAAATTAAGATGATTCTAAGGGTGGGTGACTAGACGAGACCTTAGACTTGTCTTCTTTAACCCATTGAGTTTTAGTTATAACATTGCATTTATATTGATACTGCTCATACCAATCGTAGAAGGTAATATTAATTTCTTCACTACCAATAAATTTCTTCCATTTATTGACAATCTTATCTCTTTCTTTCTCAGTTGGGTGATTTTTTCTAAATTGATGTCTTTTATTTTTATTAGATTTGGAGTTAAAATCATTCACAAGATTAATCCAATCTAACACAAATTCTTTCTTAATGACTCTTAATTGATTATTAATTGGAACATCAAAATCAGACTGAGTTGGAAGCTCAGAAGGAGTCGGAGAAGAAGAGCTCTCTTCTTCGGCTGGGTAAGTTGATGCTAAGAAAAATAAATCAAACTGTTTATTCTTCAAAACCACCGATAGCATCAAAAACCAACCGTGTGGCTCTGATACCATATAACAGCGGCGATAAGTTTTTAAAAGAAAAACTTAAACAGAAGAAAGAAAAGATTAAGAAGATGACCGGTGAATCGGTAAAGTAATCTCTTTCTTTTATTTATAAACATTTGGGAAGGGATTACATTAATTCCTAGACTAAATGTTTAAGGGAAGAAGGAAGTATTGAAGACTTCTTCTTCATCTTTAACTAAGATCGATCGTTGAAAGCTTAGTCTCCTGCTAACTCTAGAGAGAAGGAGAGGGACCTCGGAAGAGCTTTCTAGAGAGAGCTCTCGAGGCTACACTGAATTAAGCTTAAAGAAACTCTAACACTTGAGTTTCTTTAAATAGAAAAAGCGAAAAAGTAAATTACTATTGATTCACGCAGAAATCACTATTACATTAATCAAGTAAAAGTAATTTACTAAAGTAAAAGTAAAAGCGTAAGAAACATTTTACATTTACTTTTACATGGGTAAATGTAAGAAACATTTAACTAAAGTTAAAAACATTTAACTTAAGTAAAAGCAAAAGTTATTCTTTTACTTTTACTTTTACATTTTAACTAAAGTAAAAGACTTTTGCTTTATGTAAAAGCAAAAAGTCACGATGGCGTGGGCCATCACTGTTAATGATGAAGACTCTCCTCTGGCGTCTTCTTGGTTGACTCGTCCGTCTCTCAGAGATCTTTGGAAGGTCTTTGTTGATCATCTTCTCAGATGAGTCACCATCCCCTACTATTCCGCCTTGAAATTTTTTTCCAGGAAATAACCTATCAGCCCAAAAATTTGGTTTATAAAGAAGGAGGAAAAAATTTCCACCGAAAATTGGTCAAAATCTTTAAAATTTCTTAGATTTTGTAAAAATTCTTTGTTTAAAAACAGATCAGATGAAATCTGAAACAAAGGATCACTCGATTGGTCCTGATCTATCGATGCATCGATCTAAATGAAGACTAATTTGTTAACTGTTTAAACAAAAATTCTTTTTCTTGAAGGTCCACTTATACTCTAGCCTTACTTGCCTTAAATGCATACCCGTAGATCTAAAGGTTCCCTATAGCCTTACACTGCTCCCAATTGAGACTTACAAACGGCATTAGTCGGGACTTAAGGCGATCTTGGGTGTTTCACGGTGAAGGTCGGGCGATTAAAAGTGGAGCAAGAAAAATAAAAGTTTGAAAAAACATTTAAGTAAACAAATCAAACTGTTTATTCTTCGAAACCACCGATAGCATCAAGAACCAACCGTGTGGCTTTGATACCATATAACAGCGGCGATAAGTTTTTAAAAGAAAAACTTAAACAGAAGAAAGAAAAGATTAAGAATATGACCTTGATACCATATCAAGGTCATTAATAAATGTAATAAATGTAATCTCTTTCTTAACGATACCATAGAGATTACATTCATTAATAAATGTAATCTCTATAAACTCTTTTATTTGAAATTCAACTAATAGCTTTACACAATTTGATAAAAGTAAAATTGTGTGCCACAATTGTGGGCAAAAGGGTCATTATAAAAGTGAATGCAAAATAAAACAGAAGTTGTCTCAGTTAAATATTACTAGCGAAGATAATTTAATATATACTAGAGTTAATGAGAATAGAAAATGAAGTTAGTAATAATGAAGACTCTAACATTTCATATTCCTCCGATACTAACAAAGAAAATAATTCAGAAGATGTATAACGAAGTCACCATCTGTAAGTAATAATTGCAATGAAAATTGTTGCACTAAAAAGATTAATGTAATTAACAAGGATGATGAAGAGAGTTCTTTGTTAATTGACTTAATTAGTAAAATCACCGATCCTAAGTTAAAAGCCCAATACACAAAAGCAGCTTAAAAGATTTATTAACTAAAGATAATAGAAAAGCGATAAGTTTATTAAAGCTAAAGAGAAACCAATTTTAGTCTTAATAAAACTTTGGAAAGATTTAAATCTCCGAGTTAAAGAAGTCAGGTCTTCGAAATTAAATCAAAAGTTAATAAATTAAAGAAAGAAATTGCTAATTTAAAAATAGAAGTCTCTATTCTAAGAAAAGATTTAGATAAAAGGCCCGATCTTGGATCAATGATTCCTCATCCAATGATGAAAATCACGATGAACCGAGAATCATCTGGTACTAAAGATATTTCGGACTTATTTATTCAAGGTCTTTCACTTAAAAGAATTAAAGATATCACCATTCGAAATGGTATGTTTCTATTAACCTAGTTGTGGATAAAAACTTTTCAATACGACTTCTTTGCCTTGGGTCGATACAGAAAGCTGATTTAAATTGTATCCAAGAAGGTCTAATCCCAACTAAATATTACAAAAAAACCAAAGAAAAATTGAATTCAAATTTATGGTAGTCAAATGGAAATAAAATATAAATTACCTAAAGTACACATTTGTCGAAGATAACATGTGTTTCAAAACATCTTTTGTTTTGATTCGCAATCTTCTGAGACAAAATTATTTTGGGTTTACCATTTATATACTTATTATACCCATTTACGACTAGTAATGAAGGATTAACTTTTGTAAACATTTAGGAAAGAAAATAATATTTAAGTTTCTTATTAAACCAAAAGAAAGAGATTTAAAATACATTCAAGAAGAATCCATTTCCAAATCATTGAATTTAATAAATCAGAAATCTACACATTTGAATTTCTTGAAAGAGGAAATCAAATATAAAAGAATTGAAGAACAACTTCAAAATAAAGAGATTCGGTTAAAAATTGAAGAATTAAAAACCTACATGAAGAATAACCTTTGTTCTGGTTCCCCCAATGCCTTTTGGCATAGAAAGAAACATATGGTTAGGCTTCCTTATTCTAGGGATCTGGATATTAGCATCACTAGTTGAACTTTGAATTAATACAGTGTGATCTTTAGGGCTTTTATTAAGAGCATGGACGTTCAAATTAGTCTTCATGGTCTTATAATAAATTCTATAGATTAGAGCAATTGGTTGAGAACCTTCAATCATTTGTGTAATTTCTCCTGCTGTTTTAATATTCAATGTTAAAGCTTTTAATAGGTGTTGATCACTTAGACTAAGTGTGTGAAGTCGGGAAAGCAATTAAAGTGAATAGGACCATTGTGCGTGATCGGCTTCCATAGCACCTATTATGCTTGGATAATAATTCAAAAATCTGCATCTCCGAGGCAGGTAGATACTTAAATTAATTCCTTTAATATTCAATGGTTTAGCCTGCTACTTGAACTAGACCTATGTGGATGAAATTATAACCCTTTTTTCTATGTTTTTAATAACATCCGGGGAAAAAAGGCTACAATTTCATACTCTTTGTTAATAACATAGACCTTTTCAACTTGCTTTTAACATTATAATCATTTTAAAGTTATCTAAAAATGTTGATGATAAATTTCTTTGGGAGAAATTGGGTATATTCCAGCTTATGTAAAACTCAATGATATTTTCATAACCTGCTTTTCTTCCGATTAACTATATGCGTAAAGGTTGCAAGGTTGACTATGACTAGGCGAGAGTTTGATCTAAATAACCTACTAATTATTACCGGGTTCAAAAAAATATTCACTCTTTATCTTCCATTCAGACCCTCTTACCTGGGTAGTCTCATACCTATTGTTCTGAAACCCTTCACCGCTCGCACAAGAGACTTACCTAGGGTTGACAGCGAACAAGGTGTTCTACAGTAAGTTAGGTGACTTTTGATAAAGGATGAAATGATTTTTTGAAAACAGTTTTAATGAAGCAAATCAGAAGATCTTACTGGTCGCTAGAACAGAGAACAGCAACTTAGCTCTGAACTTTGAATTTATAAAAAATCACCAATTGTCAAGATAAAGTAATCTCCCTAGAGCACACGGTTTTTATAAATTTTTTTTACCGGTGAATCGGTAAAGTAATCTCTTCCTTCTCTTTCGCCTATATATATATATATATATATATATATATAAGTATGGTGATTCAAGCATACAGCAGGTTTAGCATCCAGTGGGTTTATAAATCAACCCAAGTTGCAGGAAACTTTTAAAAAAAAAAAATCACTAGGATACCAACCACGTGAATCATTAACTAATTCACAGGAGAAAAAAAAACAAACAGTTCGGTATAACAAGTATCCGGAAATTGTTTTTTTTTTTTTTTAATTTTATACAATAAAATTATGCCCAATTAAATTATTCTAAACACATATCAACATACATATCAAATATGAACAATTAATAATTTGCATAAAGGTTTGGCTCTGATGCCATTGTTAGCATGAAATCTAATTTTAAAATTAAAATAAACCTTTATTTTAAAATTAAAATAAACTTTTTATTTCAAGATTAAAATAAACTTTTATTTTAATAATAAAATAATTAAAAATATTATATATATATATATATATAATATCCGTACCTTCCTTTTAAAAAAAAAATTAGAAACCCATTTAATAAAACCATTTACATTAAATATATTAAGAAAAATTAGAGAAGACGAGGTACGCAGACCCCATTTAATAAAACCCATACATTCATGCATCCAACTAAAATAAAATCCAATCGCATTGGTCAATAGTCCATAATTAATCCCATTTATTATCATACACATCATCATATGCATCAATAAATAACATTCATCTCATGAATAATAAACATTTAATATATATATTGATATCATTTAATGGGCAACTTTAGTTAGTATAAAATCTAATTTTGAATTAAAATAAACTCCTTTATTTTAATCCAAATTTAAATCAAAATAAAACTATTTTATTTTAATTTATCCAATTTTGAATAAAATAAACTATTTTATTTTAATCAAAATCTTTAATCAAAATAAACTCCTTTATTTTAATTAATTATGGAATCCAATTCCATGTAAAAAAAATAACTCTTTTATTAAAGGAAACACGATTCTCTTTCCTATTCACAAATAAACTCCTTTATTTTGAATAATATGAAATCTTATTTCATATATAAATAAACTCCTTTATTTTAAGGAAATTAGGATTCTCTTTTCTATTCACAAATAAACTCTTTTATTTTGAATAATATGAAATCTTATTTCATATCTAAATAAACTACTTTATTTAAGGAAAGATTGATTCACTTTTCCTATTCACAAATAAAGCTGCTTTATTTTGATTAATATGAAATCTTATTTCATATCTAAATAAACTCCTTTATTTAAGGAAACATATAATCCAATTTCAACTCCAATTAGTTATCATAGAATCCAATTCTAACTCTAATTAGTTAGCATGAAATTCTAATTTTAAAATTAAAATAAACCTTTTATTTTAAAATTAAAATAAACATTTATTTTAATTATAAAATTATTAAAATATATTATATATAATATATATATATATATATATATATATATATATATAAGTATACCGCATAAACACTGTAACCTTGATCACGTGTAAACTATTCCTTGTTTTTTTTTTTTTAACTAACATATATATATATATATATATATATATATATATAAGTATGGTGATTCAAGCATACAGCAGGTTTAGCATCCAGCGGGTTTATAAATCAACCCACGTTGCAGGAAACTTTTAAAAAAAAAAATCACTTGGATACCAACCGCGTGAATCATTAACTAATTCACAGGAGAAAAAAAAAACAAAGAGTTCGGTATAACAAGTATCCGGAAATTGTTTTTTTTTTATTTTTTTTTAATTTTATACAATAAAATTATGCCTAATTAAATTGTTCTAAACACATATCAATATACATATCAAATATGAACAATTAATAATTTGCATAAAGGTTTGGCTTTGATACCACTGTTAGGTTTGTAATATTCAAGAACGCAATCAAATTGCATAAATAAGCGGAAACATGTAAAAATCAGAGTTTAAAAATTTTACAAACCATATACCCGGATCACCCTTAATGCACAATTATTAATTAAACGAAAAAGATGAATAAGAAACATACCCTTGAAGATCCGAGCTTCCTCAGGTACAAGTTCACCTCCAATCCTTTTCGCGTTCAACTTGAATCCACCGGGTTTGGTTCCTTCCTTTGATCAACGTTAGCCACCCAAGTGTTTGGCCTCTAGAGGTGATCCACCAAGGAAGAAGAAGGATTCAAGAAGATGGGTGGTTGGCTAAACCCTAGTTTTTCTATCTCTATAGAAAAGGCGTACTCTCCAACCATTGGAATTATAACGTAGTCTTAATATCTGATATAAGACTCCTCTTATAAAGATATCAAGTAACCCTATTAAAATAAGGTATTATTTAATTAAACCCTTTTAATTAAAGGGGCTCCCTAATCTTATTAGGGATAATTAATTAAACTCTTTTAACTAATTTTCCTTCCTAATCCAATTAGGAATAAATGAGAGTACTTATATTAAATTAATTCCTAAACTCTTTTAGAAATTAAAATAATAATAATAATTGTAATAATATTAATAAGACTCCTCTTATTAATTTATATTTAATATTTCTAAAATATAAAATAATAAATATTAAGCTATTTAATTTATTCTATCACCATAGATTAAATTAAATATACATAATATATTATTACGATTATGCCATTAACTTCTTAAATAATTATTCTTCCTTTTATGGTATGACCTTTTAGGTTCTCCATATTAAACCTATTGTGAATAAATCAATTAAAACAATTCTAATCTTATTTAAATAAATAAATTAAACAATTAATTTATTTAAATAAATAATATTTATTCTACAATAGGGATAAGCCTCCCTAGCGATCAACGACTTTTCGAGGATAATATAGATTTCAACATTAATCATAAAAGAACCTTTGAGTAAATAGTTCTTGCATAATTCAATCCTTCCACCATACTGATGTCCCGATTAAATATAAGACATGAAATTACCTTTGTCAAGTCTTATTTTATTTAATTATATGTATTTTGACTCTTAAATGCACTGACTCAAATAATGCAAATTAGAAACTCCTTTCTAATTTCATTCTGCCTTGGCCAAGGACTACTGGGTTGTCATTTATCGAATCACATAGGACATTTCTCTTCTTTTAATAGAAGTGGTAGATTCTTTATTGATCATACATTATCTCCATGTACAACTTATTATACCCAAGCATACCCTTTGATATACCCTAAGGGTCTTAAGGAATAAGTCAAAGTATAACTCATCATACACAAGATACTATGATGATCTCAAGTCCAAGGATCACTTGTACTACTATTACTACAGAATTCCTATTGACGATAAGTAAAACTCCATTAGGTATTCCTTAACGAGCCAATGCGATGAACTTATTCTCTAATAAGCACCTACATACTTGCTTTAGTGTCTCCACAAATGATCATGAGATCAATCATCCTCATCCAATGAGCAAGAACGTATGTACCAATCTATCCGGATTCACTAATCCCCAATTTAGTAATCCAATGATTGGGAACTATTTTAGTTTTAAGCTTTCTAAGAATTTAGATCTCATTAGAATGATCATCATCATTATTCTAAAAGCATTGCTTAAAACTATGGGTTTATCACATATTATAAAACAAAGATCATGTAGATAATTAAAAGCCTTTAATAAATTAATACTTTTTATTAATAAATGAATAAGATTGTTACAAAGTATATGCTTTATCATCAAACATGATTGGCTTGTGTGCATACTACTTTCAATCTCCCACTTGCACTAAAAGCCAATCGTCATGGTATCTCATACTCTTCTTCTCTAAGTGACGATTATCCTGCTGTTGTTGGATAAGCTTTAGTTAATGGATATGTAATGTTGTTCATGAGAGTCCACTATCTCTATAGTGATTTCCCATCTTTCAATGATTCAAATAATCAAATGAAAGTGCCACAACACATGTTTAGATCCAAGATGAGACTTAGGAACTATTCCTAGTTACGTAATGAACTTTAATCCAAACAATCAACTTGCGACTTCATTTATAGCTATATACTTTGTCTTTATCACTAAACCAAAGAACTCTTTCTTTGTTTGGAACCTTTCCAATTCAACGCACCACCTTTCAAGGTAACCCTTTACCTTAAAGTGGATTTTTCTGTCGCCTCTTCTCTGTGCATCGAAAAACTTGAGTCATTAAGCCCTCTAGTTTTAATTAAGACCCACCATGAATATGATCACATCCTTAGTGCTTGGTTAAGCACTTTAAGATGTTTTCAGCCGACTCATAGTGAACTTCTCCATAATATATTGATCGTCATCGTGTCTCGTACATTTCATTGCATGCATGATTGTCACTCATGCGACCTCTCTTTTCGTGAGTCTGTGGGGACTATTAAGAGATACACTCCATAGCTCATCGACATGAGACATCTCTTGAGTTTGCCATGCTAAACGACTTTAGCATCAAATGAATATACGTTTTCTTGGGTTAAGTCGAGCATCCTCTTGTATCTATCTATATAGATTTTATCCCCAATTAAGATACTCTTCCCAAACCATTCATGGAGGAATGTTTAGACAACTTTATCATTACTTGATTGTAGCATTAGTATGTCATTCCTTATCCGTAGTATATCAACATATAATATTAGGAATGTCACGGGCGCTCCCCACCGTCCCTTTTGTACACACTAGAACTCTTACCTCATCGTATGTAATCGGATCATCATCTTCTATGATGTGTACATCATCATCATCATCTATGATGAATCCATACCTCCTAGGTATCTTCTTGATACTATTCCGCATTTACGATTCTGGTTGTGGTACAATGGAGTTACATCTATAGGTTCCTCTTATTTGACTTATAGTATTTTGTGTTTCTTGAACTCTTCAAGATCTATTATCCTCCCACTAGACCCTTCAATAATAAACACCTTTATCTTAGAAGGCAGCGTGTTTCGCAACAAACACCTTTTGCTAAGTAGGATTATAGAACATATACCCTAAACTTACTTTAGGATGTCCCACAAATTGTACTTGTCAAATCTTGTCCCAAGCTTATCCTTTGAAACATTTTCACATAAGTTGGACAACCCCTTAATTTAACATACTTAAGATTAGGAATCCTCACTGTCCATAACTTTTATGGAGTCTTGGGGCGGATTTTGAGGTTACCATTTTAAATGAGATGTCGTACCATTTCTAGGACATTATCCCGGAAGGATCTTTGGAATGTCGGTAAAATCATTATGGACCGCACCATGTCCAACAAGTTACAATTTTTCATTCAGATACATCAATCAATTATTGCGTATCAGGATGTGTCCATTATTAGAAAACCATTTGAGATGATCTAGAAACTTATTGCACAAGTATTTATTCCTTGATCTAATCAAAGAATCTTAATACTTTGCCAATTTGTTTCACTTCTGAATTCTTTGAACCTTTCAAATAATTCACACTTGTATTTCAACAAATACATATATTCAACTCTTTGAATGATCATCTCCTTTTCTTATATTATTTTGTTCAATTTATAAAATAATTTTCCACGTAAGTCAAGTATACAAAATCTATTAAGTAATATTTTAGTTCTATACAAAATATTATTATTATAAATAGAACAACAATTGTTCTTAAATATAATACCAAAGATTTCATTGTCCAACAATAAAATGGAAATAATGTTTTCAACGAGAACTGGAATACAATAACAACTTATTGACTTAATAGATTTGCCCGTAGGCAGTGCTAAACTATAAGTTTCTATGGCTAATGTTGCAACCTTTGCTTCATTTCCCACACATAGGATTACTTATATTTGATAAGCTTTCTACTTCTATTTGGTCCTTTCATAAATCTATATTTATGATAACCAAAGTTGGTATCCAATACCCAAGTAGAACATTGACTTAAAGAAAAAATTATTTTAAATCATGAACAAATTTGTATTTGTAACCAAAACTTCACTAAGCTTCTTTGGTTAGCCTCTGCAAGATGCTTCTTGCAGTTTCTTTCCAAAGATGTCGGGGCTTATAGCAATGGAAGCAAACTCCTTTGCTATCCATATCAGTTTTGTTCTTATTATCCTTTTTTTATGCCTTTCTATTTACCTTCTTTGAATCGTTCTTCTTTTCAGAAGATCCTTTGGCCCCTACGAGTAAGACTTGATCTTTCTTGGTTGGAAAGTGACTCTCAACATTTTTCAATATGTTAAACAAATCAGCGAGGCTGATATCTAGCTTGTTCATATGAAAAATTCACAACAATTGAGAAAGGAGTCCGGGAGTGAATGCAAGATCAAATCTTGGCTCAACTCTCCATCCATGACAAAACTCGTTGTCCTAATTGATCAATCAAATTGATAATGTTAAGGACTTTTATCTCATCTTTGTAGTGTCGTCGGTCGTTCTAGATCGGAAGAGCTCCTTAGATATCGATATCTATCGGTCCTACTTTCCTCACCATCAACTACTTGATGTGCGGAATATAGTAGAGTATCCATAGTTTCAGTCGACGTGCCACTGAAGCTTGTTACTCATGGATCTGAGCATGATGCATCGAGCCAACCGTCGCATCATCTTGTCACTTTCTAAAAGCGACAATTTCTTCCTCAGAGGCATTGTCTACAACCATTGCATGGATAGGCGTATTAAGGACATAAGATAGCTTTTCAGCCATGAGAACTATTCTCAAATTCCTTAACCAATCCGAGTAATTTGGTTCGATTAATTTAGCATCTAATATGCTACACAGTGATAGTAATTTAAACATTATAAAATTCTGTAAATGAATTTGTAATTAACAACATTTTAACATACATTCTTTTATTAATTACCAAAATAAATTAGGTCTTGTTTTAAATTGGTATCTCCCACTATTTTCTTCAAACTATATTACCCTCACTTATATAGTTCGGCAAAATCTAATTAAAGATTTGCTAGTGAGAATAAGGATCCCATTTCAAATGTATATAGCCTTGTGGTGACACAACAAACTATATATAAATAAATAGGTAGACAACTTTTGTCAATTACATCAACTATGCAACTCTTTTCTTTTGCCTCTTAGATTATTTTGATCAAGTGGTGACACATCCAAATCATAATTATCCAAGTTAAGTCCAACCTAGCACTCCATATATTCAAAAAGAAAATATCATCCTTGTGGTGACACAACAAAACAATATTGTTCAATTTTCTTTATAAGCATCAAATGTGATAAATTAACATCTTAAATACTTAATACTTGCCTTGTGGTGACACAACAAACTCATATTAAATATTTAATACCCTATTAATTTTATCATGCTAGAAAGCGGACGCTCGATATTCCAAATATCTTTGAACGCTTAGGACTTAATATAAAAAATTTGAGGATTTATTATTAAATGTCTCATCTTGTTTAGCGTATATGCACACACACATATATATATATATATATATATATATATATATATATATATATATATATACGTCATATTAATTAACATGCGAAGCATGTTTGCATAATATATAATATATATAGTATAAGCATGAACATATAGAATACTATATTCTACCCTTGATTGATTATGGACTTTTATTCTAATTTGGTTCACTAGAGCCACCAAGTGAACCAAAAGGTCAAACCCCCAGGGTGCAAGAAATAATATTTAAATATAACTATTACATTTAAACCCTGGGCTCCATCACAAAATCGGATCTTCATGCGCTTTCTTGTCCATTGATCTCCAATTCTTCAAAATAATTCTAACTATTCCTATTACAAAACTATTTAAAATAAATAGAAACCTTGATCGTTAGATCGAGGGAAGTAAATAGGAGAGAGATAGAATTTACATTAAGAAAAATTAGAGAAGACGAGTACGCAGAATCCCCATTTAATAAAACCCATACATTCATGCATCCAACTAAAATAAAATCCAATCGCATTGGTCAATAGTCCATAATTAATCCCATTTATTATCATACACATCATCATATGCATCAATAAATAGCATTCATCTCATGAATAATAAACATTTAATATATATATTGATATCATTTAATGGGCAACTTTAGTTAGTATAAAATCTAATTTTGAATTAAAATAAACTCCTTTATTTTAATCCAAATTTAAATCAAAATAAAACTATTTTATTTTAATTTATCCAATTTTGAATAAAATAAACTATTTTATTTTAATCACAATCTTTAATCAAAATAAACTCCTTTATTTTAATTAATTATGGAATCCAATTCCATGTTAAAAAAAATAACTCCTTTATTAAAGGAAACACGGATTCTCTTTCCTATTCACAAATAAACTCCTTTATTTTGAATAATATGAAATCTTATTTCATATCTAAATAAACTCCTTTATTTTAAGGAAATTAGGATTCTTTTCCTATTCACAAATAAACTCTTTTATTTTGAATAATATGAAATCTTATTTCATATCTAAATAAACTACTTTATTTAAGGAAAGATTGATTCACTTTTCCTATTCACAAATAAACCGATTTATTTTGATTAATATGAAATCTTATTTCATATATAAATAAACTCCTTTATTTAAGGAAACATATAATCCAATTTCAACTCCAATTAGTTATCATAGAATCCAATTCTAACTCTAATTAGTTAGCATGAAATTCTAATTTTAAAATTAAAATAAACCTTTTATTTTAAAATTAAAATAAACATTTATTTTAATTATAAAATTATTAAAATATATTATATATATATATATATATATAAGTATACTGCGTATAACTTGTAACCTTGATCACGTGTAAACCATTCCTTGTTGTTGTTTTTTAACTAACATATATATATATATATATATATATATATATATATATATATATATAAGTATGGTGATTCAAGCATACAGCAGGTTTAGCATCCAGTGGGTTTATAAATCAACCCACGTTGCAGGAAACTTTTAAAAAAAAAAAAATCACTTGGATACCAACCACGTGAATCATTAACTAATTCACAGGAGAAAAAAAAAACAAATAGTTTGGTATAACAAGCATCCGGAAATTGTTTTTTTATTTTCTATTTTTTTTAATTTTATACAATAAAATTATGCCCAATTAAATTGTTCTAAACACATATCAACATACATATCAAATATGAACAATTAATAATTTGCATAAAGGTTTGGCTCTGATGCCATTGTTAGCATGAAATCTAATTTTAAAATTAAAATAAACCTTTATTTTAAAATTAAAATAAACTTTTTATTTCAAGATTAAAATAAACTTTTATTTTAATAATAAAATAATTAAAAATATTATATATATATATATATATATATATCCGTACCTTCCTTTTAAAAAAAAAATTAGAAACCCATTTAATAAAACCATTTACATTAAATATATTAAGAAAAATTAGAGAAGACGAGGTACGCAGACCCCATTTAATAAAACCCATACATTCATGCATCCAACTAAAATAAAATCCAATCGCATTGGTCAATAGTCCATAATTAATCCCATTTATTATCATACACATCATCATATGCATCAATAAATAACATTCATCTCATGAATAATAAACATTTAATATATATATTGATATCATTTAATGGGCAACTTTAGTTAGTATAAAATCTAATTTTGAATTAAAATAAACTCCTTTATTTTAATCCAAATTTAAATCAAAATAAAACTATTTTATTTTAATTTATCCAATTTTGAATAAAATAAACTATTTTATTTTAATCAAAATCTTTAATCAAAATAAACTCCTTTATTTTAATTAATTATGGAATCCAATCCCATGTAAAAAAAAAATAACTCCTTTATTAAAGGAAACACGGATTCTCTTTCCTATTCACAAATAAACTCCTTTATTTTGAATAATATGAAATCTTATTTCATATATAAATAAACTCCTTTATTTTAAGGAAATTAGGATTCTCTTTCCTATTCACAAATAAACTCTTTTATTTTGAATAATATGAAATTTTATTTCATATATAAATAAACTACTTTATTTAAGGAAAGATTGATTCACTTTTCCTATTCACAAATAAACTGCTTTTATTTTGATTAATATGAAATCTTATTTCATATATAAATAAACTCCTTTATTTAAGGAAACATATAATCCAATTTCAACTCCAATTAGTTATCATAGAATCCAATTCTAACTCTAATTAGTTAGCATGAAATTCTAATTTTAAAATTAAAATAAACTTTTTATTTTAAAATTAAAATAAACATTTATTTTAATTATAAAATTATTAAAATATATTATATAATATATATATATATATATATATATATGTTAGTTAAAAAAAAACAACAAGGAATGGTTTACATATATATATATATATATATATATATATATATATATAATATATGGTGATTCAAGCATACAAAGTTTTAGCATCCAAAGGGTTTATAAATCAACCCACGTTGCGAAAACTTTTAAAAAAAATCACTTGGATACCAAACCACGTGAATCATTAACTAATTCACGGGAGAAAAAAAAAAAAGCAGTTCAATTATAACAAGCATCCTAAATTGTTTTTTATTTTTATTTATTTTTAATTTTATACTGATAAAATTATGCCCAATTAAATTGTTCTAAACACATATCAACATACATATCAAATATGAACAATTAATAATTTGCATAAAGGTTTGGCTCGATGCCATTTATTAGCATGAAATCTAATTTTAAATTAAAATAAACCTTTATTTTAAAATTAAAATAAACTTTTTATTTCAAGATTAAAATAAACTTTTATTTTAATAATAAAATAATTAAAAATATTATATATATATATATATATATAATATCTGTACCTTCCTTTTAAAAAAAAAAATTAGAAACCCATTTAATAAAACCATTTACATTAAATATATTAAGAAAAATTAGAGAAGGCGAGTGCACGAGACCCCATTTAATAAAACCCATACATTCATTAAATCCAACTAAAATAAAATCCAATCGCGTTGGTCAATAGTCCATAATTAATCCCATTTATTATCATACACATCATCATATGCATCAATAAATAGCATTAAATCTCATGAATAATAAACATTTAATATATATATTGATATCATTTAATGGGCAACTTTAGTTAGTATAAAATCTAATTTTGAATTAAAATAAACTCCTTTATTTTAATCCAAATTTAAATCAAAATAAAACTATTTTATTTTAATTTATCCAATTTTGAATAAAATAAACTATTTTATTTTAATCAAAATCTTTAATCAAAATAAACTCCTTTATTTTAATTAATTATGGAATCCAATTCTATGTAAAAAAAAAATAACTCCTTTATTAAAGGAAACACGGATTCTCTTTCCTATTCCAAATAAACTCCTTTATTTTTGAATAATATGAAATCTTATTTCATATATAAATAAACTCCTTTTATTTTAAGGAAATTAGGATTCTCTTTCCTATCACAAATAAACTCTTTTATTTTGAATAATATGAAATCTTATTTCATATCTAAATAAACTACTTTTTTATTTAAGGAAAGATTGATTCACTTTTCCTATTCACAAATAAATCTGCTTTATTTTGATTAATATGAAATCTTATTTCATATCTAAATAAACTCCTTTATTTAAGGAAACATATAATCCAATTTCAACTCCAATTAGTTATCATAGAATCCAATTCTAACTCTAATTAGTTAGCATGAAATTCTAATTTTAAAATTAAAATAAACCTTTTATTTTAAAATTAAAATAAACATTTATTTTAATTATAAAATTATTAAAATATATTATATATAATATATATAATATATATATATATATAAGTATACTGCATGACACTGTAACCTTGATCACGTGTAAACCATTCCTTGTTGTTTTTTTAACTAACATATATATATATATATATATATATATATATATATATATAAAGTATACGTGATTCAAGCATACAAGAAGTTTTAGCATCCAGTGGGTTTATAAATCAACCCACGTTGCAGGAAACTTTAAAAAAAAAAATCACTTGGATACCAACCACGTGAATCATTAACTAATTCACGGAGAAAAAAAAAAAACAAGCAGATTAAGTATAACAAGTATCCTGGAAATTGTTTTTTTTTTATTTTTATTTTTAATTTTATACAATAAAATTATGCCCAATTAAATTATTCTAAACACATATCAACATACATATCAAATATGAACAATTAATAATTTGCATAAAGGTTTGGCTCTGATGCCATTGTTAGCATGAAATCTAATTTTAAAATTAAAATAAACCTTTATTTTAAAATTAAAATAAACTTTTTATTTCAAGATTAAAATAAACTTTTATTTTAATAATAAAATAATTAAAATATTATATATATATATATATATATATATAATATCCGTACCTTCCTTTTAAAAAAAAATTAGAAACCCATTTAATAAAACCATTTACATTAAATATATTAAGAAAAGTAGAGAAGGCAGTGCAGTAATGACCCCATTTAATAAAACCCATACATTCATGCATCCAACTAAAATAAAATCCAATCGCATTGGTCAATAGTCCATAATTAATCCCATTTATTATCATACACATCATCATATGCATCAATAAATAACATTCATCTCATGAATAATAAACATTTAATATATATATTGATATCATTTAATGGGCAACTTTAGTTAGTATAAAATCTAATTTTGAATTAAAATAAACTCCTTTATTTTAATCCAAATTTAAATCAAAATAAAACTATTTTATTTTAATTTATCCAATTTTGAATAAAATAAACTATTTTATTTTAATCAAAATCTTTAATCAAAATAAACTCCTTTATTTTAATTAATTATGGAATCCAATTCCATGTAAAAAAAAACTCCTTTATTAAAGGAAACACGGATTCTCTTTTCCTATTCACAAATAAACTCCTTTATTTTGAATAATATGAAATCTTATTTCATATATAAATAAACTCCTTTATTTTAAGGAAATTAGGATTCTTTCCTATTCACAAATAAACTCTTTTATTTTGAATAATATGAAATCTTATTTCATATCTAAATAAACTACTTTATTTAAGGAAAGATTGATTCACTTTTCCTATTCACAAATAAACTATTATTTTTGATTAATATGAAATCTTATTTCATATCTAAATAAACTCCTTTATTTAAGAAACATATAATCCAATTTCAACTCCAATTAGTTATCATAGAATCCAATTCTAACTCTAATTAGTTAGCATGAAATTTTAATTTTAAAATTAAAATAAACCTTTTATTTTAAAATTAAAATAAACATTTATTTTAATTATAAAATTATTAAAATATATTATATATAATATATATATATATATATATATATATATATATAAGTATCTTAATAACCACGTAACCTTGATCACGTATAAACTATTCCTTGTTTTTTTTTAACTAACATATATATATATATATATATATATATATATATATATATATATATATATATATATATATATATATAAGTATGTGATTCAAGCATACAAGTGAGTTTAGCATCCAGCGGGTTTATAAATCAACCCACGTTGCAGGAAACTTTTTTAAAAAAAAAATCACTTGGATACCAACCGCGTGAATCATTAACTAATTCACAGGAGAAAAAAAAAAACAAAGAGTTCGGTATAACAAGTATCCAGAAATTGTTTTTTTTTTATTTTTTTTTAATTTTATACAATAAAATTATGCCTAATTAAATTGTTCTAAACACATATCAATATACATATCAAATATGAACAATTAATAATTGCATAAAGGTTTGGCTTTGATACCACTGTTAGGTTTGTAATATTCAAGAACGCAATCAAATTGCATAAATAAGCGGAAACATGTAAAAATCAGAGTTTAAAATTTTACAAACCATATACGGATCACCCTTTATGCACAATTATTAATTAAACGAAAAAAGATGAATAAAAAAACATACCCTTGAAGATCCGAAACTTCCTCGTACAAGTTCACCTCCATTCCTTTTAGCTTCAACTTGAATCCACCGGGTTTGGTTCCTTCCTTTGATCAACGTTAGCCATCCAAGTGTTTGGCCTCTGAGGTGATCCACCAAGGAAGAAGAAGGATTGAAGAAGATGGGTGGTTGGCTAAACCCTAGTTTTTCTATCTATAGAAAAGGAGCGTACTTCTCGACCATTGGAATTATAACGTAGTCTTAATATCCGATATAAGACTCTCTTATAAAGATATCAAGTAACCCTATTAAAATAAGGTATTATTTAATTAAACCCTTTTTAATTAAAGGGGCTCCCTAATCTTATTAGGGATAATTAATTAAACTCTTTTAACTAATTTTCCTTCCTAATCCAATTAGGAATAAATGAGAGTACTTATATTAAATTAATTCCTAAACTCTTTTAGAAATTAAAATAATAATAATAATTGTAATAATATTAATAAGACTCCTCTTATTAATTTATATTTAATATTTCTAAAATATAAAATAATAAATATTAAGCTATTTAATTTATTCTATCACCATAGATTAAATTAAATATACATAACATATTATTACGATTATGCCATTAACTTCTTAAATAATTATTCTTCCTTTTATGGTATGACCCTTTAGGTTCTCCATATTAAACCTATTGTGAATAAATCAATTAGAACAATTCTAATCTTATTTAAATAAATAAATTAAATAATTAATTTATTTAAATAAATAATATTTATTCTACAATAGGATAAGCCTCCCCTAGCGATCAACGACTTTCCGGATAATATAGATTTCAACATTAATCATAAAAGAACCTTTGAGTAAATAGTTACCGTATAATTCAATCCTTCCACCATCTGATGTCCCAATTAAATATAAGACATGGAATTCTTTGTCAAGTCTTATTTTATTTAATTATATGTATTTCGACTCTTAAATGCACAACTCAAATAATGCAAATTAGAAACTCCTTTCTAATTTCATTACGCCTTAACCAAGGACTCTTTGGGTTGTCATTTATCGAATCACATAGGACATTTCTCTTCTTTTAATAAGTGGTAGATTCTTTATTGATCATACATTATCTCCGTCTGAACTTATTATACCCAAGCATACCCTTTGATATACCCTAAGGGTCTTAAGGAATAAATCAAAGTATAACTCATCATACACAAGATACTATGATGATCTCAAGTCCAAGGATCACTTGTACTACTATCACTACAGGAATTCCTATTGACAGGCAAGTAAAACTCCATTAGGTATTCCTTAGCGAGCCACGTTCAGTGAACTTATTCTCTAATATGCACCTACATACTTGCTTTAGTGTCTCCACACAAATGATCATGAGATCAATCATCCTCATCCAATGAGCAAGTAACGTATATACCAATCTATCCGGATTCACTAATCCCCAATTTAGTAATCCAATGATTGGGAACTATTTTAGTTTTAAGCTTTCTAAGAATTTAGATCTCATTAGAATGATCATCATCATTATTCTAAAAGCATTGCTTAAAACTATGGGTTTATCACATATTATAAAACAGCATCATGTAGATAATTAAAAGCCTTTAATAAATTAATACTTTTTATTAATAAATGAATAAGATTGTTACAAAGTATATGCTTTATCATCAAACATGATTGGCTTGTGTGCATACTACTTTCAAAAACTTCCGCCGTTATTTTCATAAAGTATTTTTGTCATTTTCTCAATCCGACAATAATTCCGTTGTGGGGTCCACCAATGATTGTGCCGTTGTACTAATATTCCCTGTTAAAACGAATATTCCCCGACCAATCGAATATTATATAACAACTTGCGTACTTTGCAAAATTTATAAATATTACCCACAACTATTATATCAATTTCACTCCATAATATTCAAAATTAATATTTATAGAAAATTTATCTTTATTCAAAAAGTTGGGGTTTTACAATCTCCCCTTCTTATGAAATTTTGCCATCGAAATTAGGGTACGTACCTGGTATGTCGAAGAGGTAAGGATACCTTGATTTCATTTCAGATTCTAACTCCCAAGTCATTTCCTCAACATCGTGGTTTCTCCACAAAACTTTGACTTGAGGTATAACCTTGGTGCGTAGAATATGTTCCTTCTTATCCAAGATTTGAACAGAACCTCTTCATACGTCAAATCTTCCGCTATTTCGTCGATTCCAACTCAATGTGGTTGGGTCTTCCACGTATTTACGTAACATGGATATGTGAAAACGTTATGAACACGAGACATACTTGGCGGAAAGCGAGTCTATAGGCCACAGTTCTCGCTCGATTAAGCATTAAAAATGGGCCGATGAATCGAGGATTGAGCTTTCCTCTCTTTCCAAATCTCGTAACTCCTTTCCATGGAGCAACACGTAACAACACATGATCTCCTATATCGAATTCCACGTCCTTTCGATCAAGATCAGCATAACTCTTTTGTCGATCTTGTGAGGTTTTTATACGTTGCTGGATCGTTTGAATCTTTTCCATAGTCATATGTACCAACTCTGGTCCCAACAACGTTGCTTCACCCACCTCATCCTAGCATACTGGAGAACGGCACTTTCTTCCATAAAACGCTTCGAATGGAGCCATGCCAATACTTGTTTGATAACTGTTGTTGTAGGAAAACTCCACCAATGGTAAGAACTTGTCCCAACTTCCCTTGAAATCAAAGACACAGAGTCTTAATAGATCTTCAAGAGTTTGAATAGTCCTCTCCGACTGTCCATCCGTCTGAGGATGATATGCCGAGTTAAATCGTAAATCTGTGCCCATAGCTTTTTGCAATCTAACCCAAAATTGCGAAGTGAATCTTGGGTCTCGATCAGAAACTATGGATACTGGCATACCATGCAATCTTACAACCTTGTTTATGTATATACGAGCAAGACTTTCAAGTGTATAAGTTTCTCGTATCGGTAAGAAATGAGCAGACTTGGTCAATTTATCAACAATGACCCAAATCGCATCTATGCCTTGAGAAACTTTGGGAAGACCAGTAACGAAATCCATGGTAATGTGCTCCCACTTCCATTCTAGAATTTCAAGTGGTTGCAATGGACCTTTTGGTACTTGATACTCCGCCTTGACTCGTTGACACGTTAGACACCTTGAGATAAACAGCGCTATCTCTCTCTTTATATTGCCCCACCAAAATGTATGTCGAAGATCATGATACATTTTGGTACTCCCAGGATGGATTGCAACGCGTGTGTGTGCACCTCCATCATGATTTTATACTTTAAATCGTGGTCGTTAGGAACACAAAGTCCGAGTTGACTCGAATTATTCTTTCTTCATCGATTCTTGCTTAGGCATCGCACCTTCTTGCACTTTCTTCCTCATACGCATCGCTCCGGATCTCAGAATTGAAAGCGGCTTTAATTTTATCAATTAAAGTCGGTTCTACTCAGTATATTTGCCATCATCACGTAGGTCCACAGAGTCTTTATCTTTATCTCCATCCTTTGCAAGTCATACAAAATGGGCCTTTGCATTGATAATATTGCACTCGTGCCGCGTATGATCTTCTACTCATCGATAAATCGACCACCACCACGTTTGCTTTTCCGTGATGGTATTGGATAGTATGATCATAATCTTTCAATGATTCAAGCCAACGTCGTTTATCGCATGTTGAGTTCCTTTTGAGTGAAGAAATATTTGAGGCTTTTATGATCCGTAAAGATCTCCACTTTCTCCCCATACAAGTAATGCCTCCAAATCTTTAGTGCACGAAGATAACAAATGCTAACTCTAGATCATGAGTAGGATAATTCCTCTCATATTCTTTGAGTTGTCGTGAGGCATAAACAATGACTTTCCCATGTTGCATGAGAACACATCCTAACCTTTGCCCAAAGCATCACTTTGAGATGACAAATCCCTCCGAACCGGATGGTATTGTCGAACATGTCTTTGAAATGAGTCTCCTCTTGAGTTCTTGAAAACTCTTCTCACATTCCTTGCTCCAACCGAACTTTGTATCTTTCAAAATTCATTAAGTTAGTGGAGTATCGATTCGAGAAAACCCTTCTACGAATCTCCGATAATAACCAAATAAGCCGAGAAAGCTACGTACTTGATTCTTGATTTAGGTTGCTCCACTTTTGAATAGCTTCAATCTTTCTTTGTGTCAATGAGATATTCCATAACTTGATACCACGTGCCCAAGGAATGCTACTTCCTCGAAGCGAAACTCGCATTTTTCAACTTGGCATAAAGCTTATATTCACGAAGCTTTTTGGAGTATCGACCTCAAGTGTTGCTCACGATCTTCACGGGTTTTGGAATATATGAGGATGTCATCAATAAAGACGACCACAAAGTGATCCAAATATTCCTTGAATACTCGGTTCATCACATCCATGAAGGCAGCGGGAGCATTAGTCAATCCAAAGGACACAACTAGGAATTCATAATGCCCGTCTCAGGAGTTACGAAAGCCATCTTTGGAATGTCATCGGTTCTAATCTTCAATTGGTGATATCCTAACGAAGATCAATCTTTGAAAAGAATTTGGCTCCTTATAACCGGTCAAACAGTCATCAATACGTGGCAATGGGTACCTATTTTTGATGGTGACATGATTCAACTCCAGATAATCAATACAAAGTCGCATACTCCCATCTTTCTTCTTCACGAATAGAACAGGAGCACCCCAAGGAGAAGTACTAGGACGAATAAAGCCAATGTCTAACAATTCCTGCAGTTGAGTTTTTAACTCTTGAAGTTCAATAGGAGCCATTCGATATGGGGATTTAGAAATGGGTTTTGTACCGGGTTCAAGGTTGATACAAAATTCAATTTCACGCTCTGGGGGTAGGCCAGGAAGTTCTTCAGGGAATACGTCAGGAAATTCATTAATAATAGAAATATTATTCAAAACTAGCGTATTTTTGTTTAGATCTGTGACATGAGCTAAGAAAGCTTGACATCCATTTTTCAATAAATGAATAGCTTTATGGCTTGAGATGACAGTGATTGATTTTATTGGTTTGGATGCTTGAATTCGCATAATAGGTCGATTAGGAATATGAAAGCTAACAACCTTACGAAAACAATCAATTTTTGCATGATGAGTAGTTAACCAATCAATCCCTAGAATTACATAAAATGCAAGTATTTTTAATGCAATAAGATCGACAGGTAATGTGTGGGCACCAACTTAAACAAAACAAGACTTATAAACCATGGATGTAATGAAGGTTTCTCCCAACGTAGTTTCTACAGATAAGTCAAAGTCTAATTTCTTCGGAGTCAAATTTAATCGTTGAGCGCAAGTAGGAGAAATAAAAGAATGGGTAGAACCCAGGTATCAAATAAAGTGTAGACTTATTTAGAGTTTATGATAAGCTTACCAAATGATGACCTCATTCGGGTTCCTTGCTTTACGGGAGGTCACAACAAATGCTCTCCTCACTACTAGGGCTTTGACTTTTACGGGACAACCTTTGGTGCCTCCATCCTAGCCGAATTTGTCTTGATGAATGACAAAATCGGGCTAAGTGACCTTCTCTTCCACAATTATAACATGCTTTGGACTGACATCGCGCAATTTGGATCGATGTGTCCCTCCATCCGCATTTGAAGCATATGATGGGTGGTCTTTCTCCTTCCTTAACAACGGGTGCTTGTCTTGGCGACGCCTTTCCATCATTGTTGAATCTCCTCTTCTTGAAATGTCCATTCTTATTGTTTTGGCCTCGATTACCATCGAAGTGGTTACCATTTCTTACTGTTGATTCCTCCACACTTGTTGTCACCGCTTGAATGACCGCTTCTCACCGGTATTATCATTTCTTGCAATTTGCTCTCTCTTTTGGTTGCGTTGACTCGTTATCGCGCTCCACCAACCGAGCCCTATTTACAACATCTCGAATACAAACACGGTTTATGAGAAATAAGATGTTGACGTATCTCCGCTTCAAACCTCTTAAAACATTCGCACCATTCTCTTCATTATCCACCAAGTGGGACCTGGCAACCGGATAACTCGCAAATTTTTGCCTCGTATTACGACACGGTCGTATTATTTTGCTCCAATTTGATAAACTCCACCTCCTTCATGTGACGAATACTTTTGGGAAAGTATTTGTCATTGAACGTGACTCTTGGAACTTCTCCCAAGACATCTTCAATGCGGGTCGTTGAGTACGTTTCTGATTCCCACCAAGTCCGCCTCTCGCAACATAAAGGTGGCAAAGGGAATCTTTTGCTCCTCGGAGCATCCCAAGACATCAAATATCTTGGTGATCTGCTTTATCCATGCTTCCGCCATAAGTGGTTTTGGCTCTCCCTTAAACTCCGGTGGTCCCAACTCTTTGAACTGTTTAGCGGTGACCGCCCGAGAGTTTCCAATGTTTCCACCTACATTTTGGATGAGAGCCGCCTCTCTGCTTTCTTATATTGCATGAATTGCATAAAGCCTCTGAACAATCCATCATTCATCATTTGGTCAGTGTTGTTGTTTGCATGAGGATTGTCGCCTTCCTGATGCACATTCTCCTGATTATTGATATGTGGAGACTCAACGGTCTATTGTGCTCCATTGCTATTCTCAACATTTTCGGATATCATTTTCAGATACTGCCACAAAACAAAGGTTAATTGACATGTAACATAATATCTCTAAACTCTAACCAACCACTTTAAATACAAAATAAATTTAAGTAGGTTATACTAAATAAGAATTCCCGCTCTCCCCTCTAGTTCTAGTCTCACATCTTAGCCGTGGATCATATCCTAAGCTTTGATACTGAACCTTGAAGCCCCCCAAAATTAGGTATACATCACCCATCTTGGGTCGTCAGATACATGGTACAAAATTCAAATACAACTTACTAATACAACTATCGTGTACAATACGACAAAACATAACTATGAGTTTGAATACAATTATTGTCTACTAGAGATTATACAAACTCAAAAGGAGTCCTCATTACAATTATTAACACACTATTTCACATAATAGTGAGGACTACTAATGCTATCCTCTGGACCGTCACTCCGTTCCCTGACTAGTCCCTGCTATGTTCTCATTTCCTGAAGAGAACAATGAAAGCAAAAGGGTGAGCTCAACTAGCCCAGTAAGAAATATTATGACTAAGATAATGCAGAATAAATTATCATTAGTCTTCAACAATGTTAAACTGATAAAATATAACAAACATCAAGTTTAACTGCAGCGGAACAAGCAATTCATTATAAGAGTCAAGTAGAGAATAAAATCTACTATCTTCTATGATTTAAAAGGTTTTTCATCATCATTATCGCCGAGACTCACGACAATAAATAATCCACATCATCCCTACACTACGGCCAAGGATATTCATTAGTATCATGACCACAAATTATCCATGCACTACGGGCCAAAGATATTCGTGTATTCATCAATGGTCATGATTGTGACGCCCCCAAAATTAGGTATACATCACCCATCTTGGGTCGTCAGATACATGGTACAAAATTCAAATACAACTTACTAATACAACCTGCCGTGGTATAATAATACAAAAACATAACTATGAGTTTGAATACAATTATTGTCTACTAGAGATTATACAAACTCAAAAGGAGTCCTCATTACAATTATTAACACACTATTTCACATAATAGTGAGGACTACTAATGCTATCCTCTGGACCGTCACTCCGTTCCCCGACTAGTTCCTGATATGTTCTCATTTCCTGAAGAGAACAGTGAAAGAAAGGGTGAGCTCAACTAGCCCAGTAAGAAATATTATAACTAAGATAATGCAGAATAAATTATCATTAGTCTTCAACAATGTTAAACTGATAAAATATAATAGACATCAAGTTTAACTGCAGTGGAACAAGCAATTCATTAAAAGAGTTAAGTAGAAAATAAAATCTACTATCTTTTATGATTAAAAAGGTTTTTCATCACTGTTATCGCTGGGACTCAGCTTAATAAATAATCCACATCATCGAATCACCCCTGCACTACGGCCAAGGATATTCTTTAGTATCACGACCACAATTATCCATGCACTACGGGCCAAGAATATTTGTGTATTCATTAATGGTCATGATCATGCCAACAACTGTCCATCAATGCACTACAGGCCAATAAGAACCTTTACCACATCATTTGTAACATTACGGTCATGATTACACCGAATAATCCCTGGTCATAATCATACCAAGTCCATCTATGCACTACAAGCCACAGATAACTTTCAACAAAATATAAACATGAGGATGATGACAATGATATAAGAATTCAATAAAACAAGTTCAAAAATTATTTTATCCAGGAATTATTAACATCCAAATTGTCAACACGATCTTCGCTTTGTAGAGTAAAATTCAAGAATGATCGAAGAATATTTCCATGAAAAGATATTTGGATGAAGTGCAAATATCAAGGATATTCTACTAATTTCATGGAGTATAGAAGTCAAAACTTTAACCAACCGAGTATAATAAAGAATGGAATAACAAAAGAAATCACCATGTATGCGGTGCTTAAATTATAGACGAGTTATTCCAACAGAATAATAATAACGGAACCGGTGTCAAAAAAATTTGCAAGCGAAGGTGATGTTCCAACAGAATAATAAAGAGCGGAACCAGTCCTGTAAAAAACATGAACGTAATGTTCCAACAGAATAATAATAAGATTAACCAGTGCAGTGTAAAACATACTGATGTGGATGTTCCAACGGAATAATAATAAATACTTAACCAGTCCAATGTAAAAAACACGACGCAGGATGTTCCAACGGAATAATAATAAAGACGGAACCAGTCCTTGTAAAATATACTGAATGTGATGTTCCAATGTAATAATAGAAGAATGTCACCAAGTATTGGGTAGATCACAGATACAAAAGTTATTCCAATGAATAATAAGAAATGGAATAACAACAGCTTCTCTTCATGAATAAGAAAGAATAACACCCCTCACCGTAAAAAGAAACCGAATATAAAAGTAGTTAAGTAGCGAATACTTTTCTTCTATCTCTATAGTCTCTTTTATAGTTTCTCTCTCTGAGTTCAAAGAATTAAAAGAAAATAATGAAGGAATGAGCTTATTTATAGGAAAATGGAATGCATAGTAACTAATCCATGAACGGTCCGTATTGATTTACTTTAATCGACGGTCCATATTTAAAGCAAAATCTTTTAAATAAAATATAATATATTCTATTTATAATCTAATAAAACGAATAACTTTATAAAAGATTTTACTATGCAAACACTATCTTGAACTATGCAAACACTATGCATAATAAAATATAATATATTCTAATTATTGTCTAATAAAATGATAGCTTTATAAAAGTATTCTTTTTATATATAAAATATTTTACTATGCAAAACACTATGTAACTACTATGCAACACTATGATAATAGAATATAATATATTCTATTTATAGAATAACTTTATAAAAGTATTCTATTTTATATAAAAAGATTTTACGTATTATTACATTAATAATACCAATAAAATTGAGTGACTTATCACGTAAGCATCAATAATCAATACTACGTATGTACTACTTATGCAACCACGCCATTCATCGTACTTTTAACACCGTGTGTTTCAACAGTTAACGATAAAACTTCATGAGTTATTTTCATAAAGTATTTTTGTCATTTTCTCAATCCGAATAATAATTACATTGTGGGGGGTCCACCATGATTGTGCCAGTTGTACTAATATTCCCCTGTTAAAACGAATATTCCCCAATCAATCGAATATTATATAACAACTTATGTACTTTGCAAAATTTATAAATATTACCTGACAACTATTATATCAATTTCACTCCATAATATTCAAAATTAATATTTATAGAAAATTCATCTTTATTCAAAAAGTTGGGGTTTTACAATGATCATGCCAACAGCTGTCCATCAATACACTACGACCAATGAGGATTTTTACCACATCATTTATAACATTACGGTTATGATTATACCGAATAATCCCTAGTCATAATCATACCAAGTCCATCTATGCACTACAGGCCACAGATGACTTTCAACATAATATAAGCATGAGGATGATGAAAATTCAATAAAACAAGTCCAAGAATAAATTTTAAAGATTTATAAGTTAATTTATCCTGAACTCAATAACGTCCAAATTGTCAACATGATACTGCTTTGTGGAGTAAAATTCAAGAATGCTTAGAAGAATATTTTCATGAAAAGATACTGGATGAAGCGTAAATATCCAGGATATTCTACTAATTTCATGGAGTATAGAAGCCAAAACATTAACCAACTGAGTATAATAGAATATATGAAACCGCAAATGGATTTTTGCCCGCCATGCGGTAATCCACGTAGACAGATCATTTCAACAGAGTAATAAAGAATGGAACCAGGTCATGCGTAATCCGCACAGACAGGATATTCCAACAGAATAATAAAGAATGGAACCAGGTCATGCGTAGAATCCGCATGCATGTGATGTTCCAATGTAATAATAAAGAATGGAATAACAATGAATTCACCGGCATGCGATAGATGAGCATGCATGAATGATTATTCCAACATAATAATAAAGAATGGAATAACAACCCTTACGTGTATTGAAAGAAAATAACTCTCTTCATGAATACGAAAGAATAATACCCCTTACCTTAGTAGGAGATTGGATACTGCAATAGTGTAGTAACAGAATATTCTTCTTCTTTCTCTCTTATTTTCTCTATACTTTCTCTCTCTATAGCTTGAATGAATTCATGAAAAATAATGAAGAAATGAGCTTCTATTTATAGGCTTGACAGAGTAAGGGTAAAATAGTCTTTTTTTCCATAATTTATGACATCACTGCTGACGTCATCGATCATAATACATCATTGTATACCTCATCGTCCGATGACATCATCGCTTACCTCATCGTTCGATGACATCATCGCTTGCATCACAGGAATTCAAATTCAATTTGTTCTCTTCCACCTCCTTTTACTTTTATACCATGAATTTACTATAAAAATGCTACCATTCAAATTATAAAAAAATTACTATTATATAATCACATCATACTACTGTAATGTAATATTATAATAATATATTTAAATGAATTATTTTATCAGAAAAGATAAAATACCAACTTTCAACAAATGCCACATGCTAAAAATTCCTCAGTTTAAATCCACTTCAAATAAATATTTTCTTATCTATCATTTGTGTCCACATAAAATAAATATTTCCTTATCATATAAATCAATAATTAATTATTCACAAATAATATTACAGAATCACAATAATGACAACTAGGCCGTTCCCAAGAAAGAGGGGGCTTTCCAATAAGGATTTCTCCTTACTGGCGCGCAATTAGGTGACCAAACCTCTCCTTGACAGAACTTTCTAGACATTGCCAATAATGCTATCTAATAATATTATTCAAATAATATGAATTATTGATCTGATAATGAGAAATACTGTGCAGTAACAATTATTGAAACAACAATAATATAAAATATCAACGCATCAATTATTTAACCAATAAAATAAATATTGAACAGTAATTACTGTAACAATTATTGAGTAGTGCCTTCTTACGTAAGAATCAATAATTCAAAAATCATGCGCATACCGGTGTGCTCTTCGCAACAACAACGCCAGACACCAGTATTTTAACCACTAGGTATTCCAACAGTGTTAACGGTAAAACTTTAACCGTTATTTTATACAAAAAGATATTTTTGTCGTTTTCTCAATCCGACAATAATTCTGTTGTGGGGTCCACTAATGATTGTGCCGTTGTACGAATATTCCCTGTTAAAACGAATATTCCCCGACCAATCGAATATTATATAACAACTTGCGTACTTTGCAAAATTTATAAATATTACCTACAACTATAACATTATATCAAATTCATTCCATAATATTCAAAAATGATATTTATAGAAAATTCATCTTTATTCATAAAAGTTGGGGTCTTACACTAAATCTCTGATTCATTACTGACGAAGGCTATTGATAATTTAATTATCTTTAGTCATAATATTCTTTACTGGGCTAGTTGTGCTCACCTTTTGCTTCACAATTCCTTTCAGGTTATAAGAGTGTAGCTGGGTCGAGCGGGGGTAACAAGGGAATAGAACGGTGGTCTCTAGTTGTGGAGGTTCTTCCTAAACAGTATGTAAATAATTTTATTGAGAACTTTAGAATAGTGTGTTGTATTTTATACATCATTTAGTAGTTATATTTGGTGAATCAAATAGGGTGAGGCGAATCCAACTTTAGAAGGGTGTTTTGCCACTATCACACAAGATGACTAATGACATGCGACTTCGTGTTATCATAAGACATGGTTGTGCACATCCATTTACTGAGTATATCTACGAGCGCTACCTATATAATCTTGGAGTTTGGATGAAACATAATTCTTAATTGGAGACAATAGAGATAATTATATGTCAAGAGAAGACTCACCATTGGAAAGAACATGATATCAATCTTCTCATTTTTTTTTGGGGTCTATTGGGCCAACCAAGGATAATTCTCCAGTCTTATGATATCTATTATAACTTAAATGCATGGCCTCCCATGTATGAAGGTTTCCTTGAGCATTTTCCGAAGATTTTAATTTCTAAAACAGTTATTGACTGTACCTTTATGTAAGGTGTTATTGTGACGTGATATCAAATGTTGGGATAAGAGTTACAGTTGGTATATATTTGTATCAAAACTCACAATATATGTATTGGTGTATTTTGCACGACAATTGTAAACAATAAAGTGGTAGTTATTTTATGTATCATGTATTTGGCGACTCATAATGGGTTGGGTGATGTAAACCTATTTTGGGGGCGTCACACTATACAACAATTACTGTAGCAATAATTGAACAAAATTGAGTGACTTCTCACGTAAGCATCGATGAATCAATACCGGTAAGTTACTATGCAATCAATCCAGACATCTTTATTACTTTTATCACCGGGTATTTCAACCGTTAACGGTAAAACTTCCGCCATTATTTTCATAAAAAGTTATTTCTATCGTTTTCTCATTTCGACAATAATTTCCGTTGTGGGGTCCACCAATGATGGTGCCGTTGTACGAATATTCCCTGTTAAAATGAATATTCTTCGACCAATCGAATATAATATAACAACTTGCGTACTTTGCAAAATTTATAAATATTACCCACAACTATAACATTATATTAAATCCACACCATAATATTCAAAAATGATATTTATAGAAAAATTTATTTTTATTCATAAAAGTTGGGGTCTTACATTAGTAATCCAACGATTGGGAACAATTTTAGTTTTAAGCTATCTAAGAATTTAGATCTCATTAGCATGACCATCATCATGATTCTAAAAGCATTATTCAAAACTACGAGTTTATCACATTTAATATAACAGCACAATGTAGATAAAGTAAAAGCCTTTTATTAAATTAACTTTTATTATTAATAAATGAAAAAGATTACAAAGTATATGTTACATAATATCAAATATGATTGACTTGTGTGCATACTACTTTCAATATCATACAAAATCAAGCATCAAAAAGGGGTTGGGACAGCCCGTGGGCATTAAATCATCTTGACAGTCCCACGCACCCGTAAACATAATTTTTACCATCACGAGACCTTAAATCTTATCTCTTGGAACGAAGCCCTCGATGTCGTTTTAAGGCTCGAGGGTTACATGTGCAATGATTTGGATATCTATTATTATAATTGAAAGGGAATCTAGTCAAGATCCTATTTGTGGATCTCGACTCAAATATTCCTAGACTCACATCCCAAAAGATAATAAACAAAATAAGAGATCTAAAAGGGGGCTCGTAACCCTATCTTTGAGATTGCAAAATCGAAGCTAATATCATGATGGACTTTGTGTATTGACAAGATCTATTTGAAAGTAGTATGCACACAAGCCAATCATGTTTGATGATAAAGCATATACTTTGTAACAATCTTATTCATTTATTAATAAAAAGTATTAATTTATTAAAGGCTTTTAATTATCTACATGATGCTGTTTTATAATATGTGATAAACCCATAGTTTTAAGCAATGCTTTTAGAATAATGATGATGATCATTCTAATGAGATCTAAATTCTTAGAAAGCTTAAAACTAAAATAGTTCCCAATCATTGGATTACTAAATTGGGGATTAGTGAATCCGGATAGATTGGTACATACGTTGCTTGCTCATTGGATGAGGATGATTGATCTCATGATCATTTGTGTGGAGACACTAAAGCAAGTATGTAGGTGCTTATTAGAGAATAAGTTCACTGAACGTGGCTCGCTAAGGAATACCTAATGGAGTTTTATTTTCCTGTCAATAAGAATTCCTGTAGTGATAGTAGTACAAGTGATCCTTGGACTTGAGATCATCATAGTATCTTGTGTATGATGAGTTATACTTTGACTTATTCCTTAAGACCCTTAGGGTATATCAAAGGGTATGCTTGGGTATAATAAGTTGTATATGGAGATAATGTATGATCAATAAAGAATCTACCACTTCTAATAAAGAGAAGAGAAATGTCCTATGTGATTCGATAAATGACAACCCAAAGAGTCCTTGGCAAGCGAGAATGAAATTAGAAAGGAGTTTCTAATTTGCATTATTTGAGTTGTGCATTTAAGGATCGAAATACATATAATTAAATAAAATAAGATTTGTGAAGAATTCCATGTCTTATATTTAATTGGGACATTGTATGGTGGAAGGATTGAATTATGCAGTAACTATTTACTTAAAGGTTCTTTAATGATTAATGTTGAAATCTATATTATCTGGAAAGTCGTTGATCGCTAGGGGAGGCTTATCCCTATTGTAGAATAAATATTATTTATTTAAATAAATTAATTATTTAATTTATTTATTTAAATAAGATTAGAATTGTTCTAATTGATTTATTCACAACCTATTTAATATGGAGAACCTAAAGGGTCACACCATAAAAGGAAGAATAATTATTTAAGAAGTTAATGGCATAATCGTAATAATATGTTAAGTATATTTAATTTAATCTATGGTGATAGAATAAATTAAATAGCTTAATATTTATTATTTAATATTTTAGAAATATTAAATATAAATTAATAAGAGGAGTCTTATTAATATTATTACAATTAATATTATTTTAATTTCTAAAAGAGTTTAGGAATTAATTTAATATAAGTACTCTCATTTATTCCTAATTGGATTAGGAAGGAAAATTAGTTAAAGGAGTTTAATTAATTATCCCTAATAAGATTAGGGAGCTTAATTAATTAAAAGAATTTAATTAATTAAATAAAACCCAATTCCTTAATTATTAAGATGGGTTGCCCACATCTATAAATAAGAGGAGTCTTATTATGGGTGGTATGGGTTGTTGACTTTAACAAATACTTAATAATTCCAATTTGTTGGAGAGTACCATTTTTCTATAGAGATAGAAAAATTAGGGTTTGTTTACAACCACCCTTCTTCTTGAATTTTCTTCTTCCTTGGTGGATCACCTCTGAGAGGCCAAACATTTGAGTGGCTAACGTTGATCGAAGGAAGGAACCAAATCCGGTGGATTCAAGATTGAGCGAAAGGATTTGGAGGTGAACTTGTACCTGAGGAAGCTCGATCTTCAAGGGTATGATTTTATTTTTTATCTTTTCGTTTAATTAATAATTGTGCATAAAGGATGATTCGGGTTTTATGATTTGTAAATATTTTTTTAAACTCTGATTTTTACATGCTTCCGCAATATATTATGCAATTTGATTGCGTTATGAATATTACAAACCTAACAGTGGCATCAGAGCCAAACCTTTATGCGAATTATTAATTGTTCAGATTTAATATGTATATTGATATGTGTTTAGAACAATTTAATTGGGCATATTTTTATTGTATAAATAAAAAAAAAAAAAAAATGCAGCGTGGCCCTTATAACAGTTTATGCACGGAAGTAACAAGTTTTTTTTTAAGCAATTTGTGCGCGAAATTTTTTTTGGAAGGAAATCGGTAAAGCGAATCATGCAATTAATTAATAAAAAAAAAAAAAAAAAAATTGTATATAAACAATAAAAAAAAATAAAGGATCGATTTCTTTTTCTTTTCAAAGCATGGCCGGAAATCGATTCAAGTTTACAAGAAATTCATTAAAGCACGGAAATCGAGGATTTATGTAAGCAACTTGGTATATTAAATAAATATACGGATATTATATATATACATATATATTATACGGATAATATATATATATATATATATTAATTATTTTATATTTAAAATAAAAGTTTATTTTAATTTTAAAATAAAAGGTTTATTTTAATATTAAAATGTAAAGTTTATTTTAATTTTAAAATTAGAATTTCATGCTAACTAATTAGAGTTGGAATTGGATTCCATAATAACTAATTAGAGTTGAAATTGGATTTTATTTTTCCTAAAATAAAGGAGTTTATTTGTGAATAGGAAGTAAATCCATCTTTCCTTAAATAAAGGAGTTTGTTTAGATATGAAATAAGATTTCATATTATTCAAAATAAAAGAGTTTATTTGTGAATAGGAAAGAAATCCTAATTTCCTTAAATAAAAGAGTTTATTTAAATATGGAATAAGATTTCATATTATTCAAAATAAAGGAGTTTATTTGTGAATAGGAAAGAATATCCGTGTTTCCTTTAATAATTTTTTTACATGGAATTGGATTTCATAATTAATTAAAATAAAAGAGTTTATTTTAATTAAAGATTTTTTTATTACATGGAATTGGATTCCATAATTAATTAAAATAAAGGAGTTTATTTTGATTAAAATTTTGATTAAAATAAAATAGTTTATTTTATTCAAAATTAGATAAATTAAAATAAAATAGTTTTATTTTGATTTAAATTTGGATTAAAATAAAGGAGTTTGTTTTGATTCAAAATTAGATTTTATACTAACTAAATTTGTCCATTAAATGATATCAATATATATATTAAATGTTTATTATTCATAAGATGAATGTTATTTATTGATGCGTATGGTGATGTGTATGATAATAAATGGGATTGATTATGGATTATTGACCGATATGATTGGATTTTATTTTAGTTGAATGCATGAATGTATGGGTTTTTATTAAATGGGGTCTGCGTACCTCGTCTTCTCTAATTTTTCTTAATGTAAATTCTATCTCCCTCCTATGTACTTCCACTTGACTGCTGATCAAGGTTTCTATTTATTTTAAATAGTTTTGTAATAGGAATAATTAGAATTAATTTTGAAAATTGGAGATTTAGGAAGCAAGGAGCTTGAAGACCCGTTTGTAATGGAGCCCGAGTTTAAATGTAATAGTTATATTTAAATATTATTTCTTGCACCCCTAGGGTTTGACCTTTTGGTTCACTTGGTGGCTCTAGTGAACCAAACTAGAATAAAAGTCCATAATCAATCCGGTAGAATATAGTATTCTATATGTGCATGCTTATACTATATATATATATTATATATTATGCAAACATGCTTCGCATGTTCATTAATATATTACGCGTATTTTATATATATATGTAATAAATGCTGCTAAACAAGATGAGACAAATTAATAACAAACCCTCATAATTTTATATTAAGTCCTAAGCGTTCAAAGATATTTGGAATATCGAACGTCGCCTTCTAGCATGATAAAATTAATAGAGTATTAAATATTTAATATGAGTTTGTTGTGTCACCACAAGGCAAGTATTAAGTATTTAAGATGTTAATTTATCACATTTGATGCTTATAAAGAAAATTGAACAATATTGTTTTGTTGTGTCACCACAAGGATGATATTTTTCTTTTTATGAATATATGGAGTGCTAGGTCGTACTTAACTTGGATAATTTTGATTCGGATGTGCCACCACTTGATCAAAATAATCTAAGAGGCAAAATACAAGGAGTTGCATAGTTGATGTAATTGACAAAAGTTGTTTACCTATTTATTTATATATAGTTTGTTGTGTCACCACAAGGCTATATACATTTGAAATGGGATCCTTATTCTCACTAGCAAATCTTTAATTAGATTTTTCCGAACTATATAAGTGAGGTAATATAGTTTGAAGAAAATAGTGGGAGATACCAATTTAAAACAAGACCTAATTTATTTTGGTAATTAATAAAAGAATGTATGTTAAAATGTTGTTAATTACAAATTCATTTACGTAATTTTACAATGTCTAAAATTACTATCACTGCTGAAGCATATTAGATGCTAAATTAATCGGGCCCAATTAAACGGATTGGTTAAGGAATTTGAGAATAGTTCTCATAGTTGAAAAGCTATCTTATGTCCTTAATCGCCTATCCTCAAGAATGGTTGCGCAGATAATGCCTCTGAGGAAGACATTGCTACTTTTAGAAAGTGGCAAGATGATGCACTGATTGGCTCGATGCATCATGCTTGCATCCATGAAAGTAACGAGCTTGAGCTTGTCACGACGATGAAACTATGGATGCCCTACTATATTCTGCGCACAACAAGTAGTTGATGGTGAGGAAAGTAGGACTGATAGATATTAGATATCTAAGGAGCTCTTCCGATCTAGAATAACCGATGACACTACAGTACAGACAAAAATCCTTAACATAATCAATTTGATTGATCAATTAGGACAGCTGGTTTTGTCATGGATGGAGAGTTGAGCCAAGATTTGATCTTGCACTCACTCCCGGACTCCTTTCACAATTGTTGTGAATTTTTCATATGAACAAGCTAGATATCAGCCTCGCTGATTTGCTTAACATATTGAAAATGTTGAGTCACTTTCCAACCAAGAAAGATCAAGTCTTACTAGTAGGGGCCAAAGGATCTTCTGAAAAGAAGAACGATTCAAAGAAGGTAAATAGAAAGGCATAAACAAAGGATAATAAGAACAAAAAGCGTCACGGATAGCAAAGGAGTTTGCTTCCACCGCAATAAGCCCGGACAATCGGAAAGAAATCTGCGAAGCATCTTGCGAGGCTAACCAAAGAAGCTTAGTGAAGTTTGATTTATAAATACAAATTTGTTCATGATTTAAAATAAATTTTTCTTTAAGTCAAGGTTCTACTTGGGTATTGGATACCGACTTTGGTTATCATAAATATAGATTTATGAAGGGACCAAGGTATAGAAAGCTAAACAAATATAAGTAATCCTATGTGTGGGAAATGAAGCAAAGGTTGCGACATTAGACATAGAAACTTATAGTTTAGCAATGCCTACGGCAAAATCTATTAAGTCAATAAGTTGTTATTGTATTCCAGATTCTTGTTAAAAATATTATTTCCATTTTATTGTTGGACAATGAAATCTTTGGTATTATAATTAAGAACAATTGTTGTTCTATTTATAATAATAATGTTTTGTATAGAATCGGAATATTACTTAATAAATTTTGTATACTTGACTTACATGAAAATAATTTTGCATATTGAACAAACTAGTATAAGAAAAGGAGATGATCATTCAAAGAGTTGAATCATGTATTTTTATTGAAATACAAGTGTGAATTATTTGAAAGGTTCAAAGAATTCAAAAGTGAAACAAATTGGCAAAGTATTAGGATTCTTTGATCGGATCAAGGAAGGAATACTTGTGCAATAAGTTTCTAGATCATCTCAAATGGTTTTCTCATAATGGGCGCCTCTCGATACATAATAATTGATTGATGTATCTGAATGAAAAATCGTACCTTGTTGGACATGGTGCGGTCCATAATGATTTTACTGACATTTCGAAAGATCCCTCTGTGGTCATGTCCTAGAAATGGCTGCATATCTACGAAAATGGTAACCTCAAAATCGGCCCCAAGACTCCATAAAAGTTATGGATGGGAGGATTTCTAATCTTAAGTATGTTAAGATAAGGGGTTGTCCAACTTATGTGAAAAAGGTTTCAAAGGATAAGCTTGGGACAAGATTTGACATGTACAGATTTGTGGGACATCCTAAAGTAAGTTTAGGGTATATGTTCTATAATTCTACTTAGCAAAAAAGGTGTTTGTTGCGAAACACGCTTCCTTCTAAGATAAAGATGTTTATCATTAAAAGGGCTAGTGGGAGGATAATAGATCTTAAAGAGTTCAAGAACCACAAAACACTATAAGTCGAATAAGAGGAACACAGTAGATGTACTTTATTGTACCACAACCAATCGTAAGTGCGGAATAGTCTGCAAGAAGATACCTAGGAGGTATGGATTCATCATGGATGATGATGATGAGGTACACATCATAGAAGATGATGATCCATTACATACGATGAGGTAAGAGTTCTAGTGTGTACAAAAAGGGACAATGGGGCGCCGTGACATTCCTAATATTATATGTTGATATACTACGGATAAGGAATGACATACTAATGCTACAATCGAGAATGATAAAGTTGTCTAAACATTCCTCCATGAATGGTTTGGGAAGAGTATCTTAATTGGGGATAAAATCTATATAGATAGATACTGAGGATGCTCGCTTTAACCCAAGAAACGATATATTCATTTGATGCTAAAGTCGTTTAGCATGGCAAACTCCAAGAGATGTCTCATGTCGATGAGCTATGGAGTGTATCTCTCTTAATAGTCCCCACAGACTCCTGAAAAGAGAGGTCGCATGAGTGACAATCATGCATGCAATGAAATGTACGAGACCTGATGACGATCAATCATATTATGGAGAAGTTCACTATGAGTCAGTGAAAAACATCTTAAAGTGCTTAACCGGCACTAAGGATGTGATCATATTCATGGTGGGTCTTAATTAAAACTAGAGGGCTTAACAGACTCAAGTTTTTCAGACAGACCAAGACGACAGAAAAATCCACTTTAAGGTAAAGGGTTACCTTGAACGGTGGTGCAGTGAATTAGAAAGGTTCCAAACAGTAAAGAGTTGCTAGTTTAGTGATAAAGACAAAGTATATAGCTATAAATGAAGCTGCAAGTTGATTGTTTGGATTAAAAGTTTATTACAGAACTAGGAATAGTTCCTAAGTCTCATCTTGGATCTAAACATGTGTTGTGACACTTTCATTTGATTATAAGAATCATTAAAATATGTGAAATCACTATAGAGATAGTGGACTCTCAAGAACAACATTACATATCCATTAACTAAAGCTTATCCAACAGCAGGATAATCGTCACTTAGAGAAGAAGAGTATAAGATACCATGACGATTGGCTTTAGTGCAAGTGGGAGATTGAAAGTAGTATGAACACAAGCCAATCATGTTTGATGATAAAGCATATACTTTGTAACAATCTTATTCATTTATTAATAAAAAGTATTAATTTATTAAAGGCTTTTAATTATCTACATGATCTTTGTTTTATAATATGTGATAAACCCATAGTTTTAAGCAATGCTTTTAGAATAATGATGATGATCATTCTAATGAGATCTAAATTCTTAGAAAGCTTAAAACTAAAATAGTTCCCAATCATTGGATTACTAAATTGGGGATTAGTGAATCCGGATAGATTGGTACATCGTTGCTTGCTTTCATTGGATGAGGATGATTGATCTCATGATCATTTGTGTGGAGACACTAAAGCAAGTATGTAGGTGCTTATTAGAGAATAAGTTCCTTTGAGCGTGGCTCGCTAAGGAATACCTAATGGAGTTTTATTTTCTGTCAATAAGAATTCTGTAGTGATAGTAGTCAAGTGATCCTTGGACTTGAGATCATCATAGTATCTTGTGTATGATGACTTATACTTTGACTTATTCCTTAAGACCCTTAGGGTATATCAAAGGGTATGCTTGGGTATAATAAGTTGTACATGGAGATAATGTATGATCAATAAAGAATCTACCACTTCTAATAAAAGAAGAGAAATGTCCTATGTGATTCGATAAATGACAACACAGTAGTCCTTGGCCAAGGCAGAATGAAATTAGAAAGGAGTTTCTAATTTGCATTATTTGGAGTTGTGCATTTAAGGATCGAAATACATATAATTAAATAAAATAAGATTTGATAGTAATTTCATGTCTTATATTTAATTGGGACATTGTATGGTGGAAGGATTGAATTGTACGGTAACTATTTACTTAAAGGTTCTTTAATGATTAATGTTGAAATCTATATTATCTGGAAAGTCGTTGATCGCTAGGGAGGCTTATCCCTATTGTAGAATAAATATTATTTATTTAAATAAATTAATTGTTTAATTTATTTATTTAAATAAGATTAGAATTGTTCTAATTGATTTATTCACAACCGGTTTAATATGTAGAACCTAAAGGGTCACACCATAAAAGGAAGAATAATTATTTAAGAAGTTAATGGCATAATCGTAATAATATGTTAAGTATATTTAATTTAATCTATGGTGATAGAATAAATTAAATAGCTTAATATTATTATTTAATATTTTAGAAATATTAAATATAAATTAATAAGAGGAGTCTTATTAATATTATTACAATTATTATTATTTTAATTTCTAAAAGAGTTTAGGAATTAATTTAATATAAGTACTCTCATTTATTCCTAATTGGATTAGGAAGAAAAATTAGTTAAAGGAGTTTAATTAATTATCCCTAATAAGATTAGGGAGCTTAATTAATTAAAAGAATTTAATTAATTAAATAAAACCCAATTCCTTAATTATTAAGATGGGTTGCCCACATCTATAAATAAGAGGAGTCTTATTATGGGTGGTATGGGTTGTTGACTTTAACAAATACTTAATAATTCCAATTTGTTGGAGAGTACCCTTTTTCTATAGAGATAGAAAAATTAGGGTTTGAGCCATAACCACCCTTCTTCATGAATTTTCTTCTTCCTTGGTGGATCACCTTTAGAGGCCAAACATTTGAGTGGCTAACGTTGATCAAAGGAAGGAACCAAACCCGGTGGATTCAAGATTGAACGCGAAAGAATTTGGAGGTGAACTTGTACCTGAGGAAGCTCGATCTTCAAGGGTATGATTTTATTCTTTATCTTTTCGTTTAATTAATAATTGTGCATAAAGGATGATCCGGGTTTTATGGTTTGTAAATATTTTTTTAAACTCTGATTTTTACACGCTTCCGCAATATATTATGCAATTTGATTGCGTTATGAATATTACAAACCAAACACTATTGAAGGGACTTAGAATCTATGACACAAATCTGTGGATCTAAGATGCCTAAGATCCGTACAATGACACAATCGGGATCAAAAGAGAAAAATATAAAAAATATATCCCAAATTGACTATCAGGTGATTCAATTGTTATAATCCCTTGACGACGGGTAGGTGGTTCCCCCTCCCTACTAGATATAGATCTAGGGTTTTGCATAGTGAACAAAATCAATTTAAAACATTGAGAATAACTATATCTTAGACTAGATCTAAGCCAATCTAACATAAAGATTCAAGCTTTAAGCTTTAGAATCAGGTAAGGGCTAGATCTAGTAAAAAGATTAAGGGGGTGTTTGATAAAAACTGAATAAATCTGAATCTGAATCTTATTGAGCTGAATCTGAATGAAAAAAGCTGTTTGATAATTAACACGTCTGAAACATCTGAATGACAAAACTTTATTATTTTATCCCCTCTAAAAAATCAAAATTGTTTAAATTTATTTAATATTACTTAATATAATAGTTAATATTTTTTTAATTTTTTTTTTAATTTTTTTACTTCATCCATCTGCTCATTCAGCCATTCAGCTCAAAAAATTTGACTTAACCATTCAGCTCATCTATCTTATCGATTCAGCCATTCAGACCAAAACAAAGGCACTGACCGATTCAACCATTCAGATTTAGCTCCATTCAGCTCTAAACAAACACCCCCTAAATCTTTAATAACTTACAAGCAAAATAACCGATAAAATAAAATAGATCTATAAAAAATCAATGGATATATATATATATATATATATACACACACACACACACACACACACACACATAAAGGTCAAAACTTGAACAAGATCTAAGCACAATAATCAATCAAACACAAGAGATCTAATAGATCTACATTGAATATGTAGAAGGATTAGATCTTTCACTTTGAGAAATGGAGGAACAAACTCTCTAGCCTTAAATCTATGTTATTACACTCAAGTATATGAGAGATCCACCTAACAAATACTAGATTTATATGAAATCTACGAATTTTTTACTCACAAATTCGAGCTCCTCTCTAGAACTCCATTTCTCTTAGAGGTGGCAAGCAAGTATGGCCTGGATACGTAAATATGTCGAAGCCTTGATCGGGCCAAAAAGGCCCAGATTTTGGCCGTAAAATGTTGAACCTGTGGGTGGCAAGTTGGTAGGAGCATTACACGCTTTTTCTTCCCTATTTTTTTTTTGTAATTTTGCTACACCAAAAATAGTAATAATAATAAATATTAAAAGTAATAAAATAATTTATAATAAAAATAATTCTAATTACCTACATTAACTACATATCTCAATCAATTAAAATTTTAATAGTATTATAAATTACTTTCAAAGTATATAATCAAATTTGATTTTTTAAAATTATACTTTAAAATTAATATAATTTATTTAACTTTAAAAAATGCATTCATGACTCCACAAATATTGTTCCAAGAGATATCTAATTAATTTCTAAGATTTACACGGTTGGAACTTGGAGATGCCAAGATTTTAGCAATTTGAATATTTAAATTGATTTTCAGAATATTTGCATGACATGATTTTAGGCATTACTCAATATCTCATTATTAACAGCCACATCAAGTAAGAAATTTCAAACTACAATTATTATTTACTACAACTATAATAATTAAAAATATATTTTTATATTGAAGATTGCATTAAAAATAAATAGTTGTTGTAACTCAGTTGGTTTGAACTCTTATTTATTTACTTACAAGTTTTGTCTTCAAGCCTCGTAACTCACAAGTAGCAACATTTTGTTTAAAAAAAAAAAAAAATCACGGTAGCGGGTCTTTGGCCAAAAACTACCAGCGGCCCGAAAAATCACTAAAAATCCAAGCCCAGCCCCCACGTGGCGGTGGTAGACCTAGCCATGAACTGGTCCATCTTTCCAGGTCTATCTAAAACTATGAAAATATGTTTCTCTATTCAAAAATGAGCTGAAATCATCCATTTATAGGCCTCGGGGACCAAATTTCTGGATACATCCATCGTATCGGGTCAGAGATATACCTTCACCAGGCGTAGATGTAAATGCTACCGGCCTTATGCGCCCACAAGTCTCAATTTTTGTGTTGTGCAGTCGGTTTTTGCGTTGTTCGCTGAAACATTCGTATCTTTCAATCCTAGAAAAGTTGGGATACGCGTCATACTATTCTGGAAATCTTTTTGTTAGAGCTACGCAATGACATAGAGTTTGACCAATTTCGAGTTCGGGAAGATGGAGCAAAAAGAAAAAAAACATCTTCTTGAATCTGCCGGACAGTTAAATGCCTTACCTTGGGTAGTCTACGGCTCGGGAATTATTGTGGTGACTCTTATGAACTTGTCCTTAACCCTGTGACCCTTGCTTGAATGTTAGGGTGAAATGACGCTTTTCCCCTCGCGCCAGGGTTAGTAAAAGGAAAGCCAAATTCGGTTGTCTAGAAATATCAAAAAATAAAACTAATCAGCATAAAACAAAACTAAAATAAAATGTGAGAGGAAATGAGAATGTGGAATAATGGGATGAGAACCCAGTGACAAATATGTGAAAAAAATAGAGGAAGTAATTAAGTAAACATTTTCAATATTTTTGTTATTTCCATCAATAAAGTCAGAATCGACAAACAGTACATATTAAAAAAAATTATGCACTAATTTTATATATAAAAATTATGCACCAATAAGATTTAACTTTTTATTTTCTTTCTTTTGTATACATATATATAGATTGTGTTCATGACATTACTCAATCGAAATTAAAGTAGGTTTCACCTAAGTTTTTCCTAATTTCCTTCCTAACTCTTTACCAAGTTCTTCCATAAGCCCATGTGATTAAAATGTATAATACTATATATTTTAATTAAAATTAAAAAAAAGAGAGAATGTAATTACGTTTTAAAATACTTTTTCTTATAATACTTCCTAAAAGGGCAAATCAGTTTCAATACTTGGCCTCTAGCTTCAGCTATACCATATACTTGTAATTGTTTTGCATAATTTCCGCAACATGTATTTGTAGTTGCTTACCATTTTGGTAAATAGAGGAAGCCAAAGAGGCAAACATATGTACCTAACAGTCCAAAATTTTGTAACCAACAAATCTCGTGCATGATTAGACCTGCTTTCTAATATATTATCTAAGTGGGAGTTTGCTTTTTCTGTTTTTTTTTAGCTTTAACTGTTATCAGGTTGACACACAATTCTCCTTTTTTTATTTCCGACATTCAAACGTAGCCTTACTCTATAAATACTGGTGCAAATCACTTCTTGAAAAAAGAAGAGAGAAGCTTAAGAAACTCGTTTCATATAGTGTACGTGAGAGAGAGAGAAAAAATGGAATGGAAGAAATGTTATATGGATGTGGTACTAGTACCTTTGGGGTTTCTAATATCTATAAGTTATCATGTTTGGTTATGGCACAAAGTTCGTACGCAACCGCTCACCACCGTGGTCGGAACGAATTCGATAGGCCGCCGCTGGTGGGTATCGGCGATGATGAAGGTAACTGTCGGTGCTTATATGTTCTAGATTTAAAATCAATTTTGACATTTTAAAGTTATATATTTTAAGATATTTTCTACTTTATATTTAATGTGATTTATTTAAATTACCATTTTGCAGAGGACTCGGTGTTTAATTTTTTTACTTTATATTTAATGTGAACATATTTACCATTTTGCAGAGGACTCGGTGTTTAATTTTTTTTTTTCGGGGCTTGTTTATTTCAAATTTATTAAGTGAGAGAACTTTTTGGTCAATTGGGGACAGATTTTAAGTTCAAGGTTTCAAAATTGTTCAAATTTGCAGGATGTTCTATAAATATATATCTTGGAATATATATATTTTTTTATATAAAAAAATCAATATCACTTTGGTCTTTGTTCTTTTCATTTCCCTTTTTCTTTTCATTTATATTTTTAGTATTTATATATGGTCAATATGGTCAAATACTGACATATATATTTTATTTATTGCAAGATCTGTTAAAACTACGTCGTTTAGACAAATTTGTTTTTAAAAAAAACACGTATCAGACTTCTCTCCTCCTAAATCGAAAATCAAAAACAAATTTGTCAAAACGACATAGTTTTAGCAAACTGTACACAAACAAAACATATACAACTGTGTATGACCATTATTCCCTTTATATTATCAATGTTTTAGCCTTTTAGGGGTTCAACAATCTCACATCTAAAGATCATACAAAAAGAAGTATATAAGATTTCAAAAGGATGTTGAAAGAATTAAGCATAGCATTTGTTATATACATCCAATGCATGTATACCTTGAATAGAAAACCTAATTAACTACATACTGATTCTATGGGGACCGGTACTAGTGACTGGGGTTCTTCTTCTTTTTTTTTTTACTCCAAAAACAATAAATTCTAAACCCAAAATAATAAACCCTAAACCCAAAATAATAAACTCTAAATCTTATTTTTTACATGTATCTAAATTACAAATATATACCGTCTGTGCAACTTTTTATTTTTTTACATGTATCAAAATTACACATAAATCACTGAATTATATAAAAATTTGAATTAAAATAAATATTATAAATTTTTTAAGAGTCAAAAAAAAAAAATAGAACCCCGATCTCTAAATCCGGTCACTAAGACCGGTGGCCCTAAATTTTTCTTAACTACCACATGAAAAATCATGTTAGCATTATTTAGTTTAAATATTACGTTTACGTTAAGATGACATTTTTAGGTATTTAATTTCGAAGAGGTTGAATTATAAAAATGTTGTTCTAACTTGTGACCTAATTTTAATTTAATCCTTTAAATAATAAAACTTTCAATAAAATCCTCTAAGTGGCCAAATTTTATAAAACTCTTATTTTGTCCTTGGGCCAATTATACTACAACTGTGTCACTTGTGCTACTTTTAATTTAAGAAAAGATTGACAGCCATAAAGATTTAATTATAGTTTTGCCTAACAAGAACCAATTGTTGTTGGTGGCTTCTCATGTCAGCTATTTTGTATCCTCTTTGTTTTTTTTCTCCCACACAACTCTAGGAATTCGTAGTGCTAAATCAGCTAATGAAAGAAAAATTCGAATTCGATTCAATGTTCGTTCGATTAAAAAATCGATTTGAAATTTCATTTCGAAATATAAATGAATCAAATATGAGTAAATTTTAAAATTCGATAAATTATTCGAATCTTCTCAAATTACAATTTTTTATTGATACTCGAATTATATTTGTTCAAAAAGTTCAAACTGCTCGGGTTCGATTCGAGTCGTGTTCGACTCGATTAGTAAACAAGCCTTAATAAAACCTTATTTTTTATTCGATAAATTTTATGAACTAAAATCTGAGCAACTCAATACTGGATCGACTCGATTTATTTATACCATTAACTAGGGCAAAGGGTGTTAGCCATTTTGTCAACTAAGTGCAATCCCCGTCAAAATCAATTATCTAACACTGAGCACAATTAATGATCATGAATGTGAGCCATTTGATAGTGTGCCATTTTCAATATCAAAAGTATGTCCATAAAGGATTTTGCGTTTGAGATATGGGAAAGGAAAGTAGAAGAAAATAAAAGGAAAAATAGTACAACTTTATTTTTTATTTTATTTTTTTGGCATATGCATTTCAAAATGCCATGTTTTCCCCATCATTATGATTTTTTGGTTTTGTTTCTAAACTTTCTATTTTTCTTTTCTTTTCTTTTTTTGTAATAAATTAAAATTTTAAATGCCAAAACAATATTTATGTTATCCGAAAAATTGTATTTAGCAAGACTTTAAAAAACTTGTTTTAACGACATTTTTACTTAGCAGTCTTTAGTGCTATTACGATATAATTGTTGCTATCATATTATTATAAATGATCATATATCATAATACTCTCCATATAAGATGACCTTTCCTTTCAAGCATTTTGAGGCATTTTGTAACTAAATATTGAATCAAATTTATTTAATTTTAATAAATACAATAGTAGATATATATGATAAACTATGTAAAATTACAATAAATTACAAAATTTAATGTTCAAATTTTTTAATGAATCATGTTAATTTAAAATTTAAAAATATTTCAAATTAACTTTTAAAAGTCTATAATTTGAAACAAAGAATAAACCAAATCTTTGTAAGAAAATAATATTCGTTATAATATTCCCTATTACTCATTTTCCTGTTCAAGATTTCCGACATTTCAAAGTGATCCACACAAATCACACATCATTTTCTAAGCTTTATGTGCTACACTCATTTTTTTTCCTTTGCCTCCTATTAACAGGACAATGACAAGAAAAACATCTTAGCCGTCCAAACCCTACGGAACGCAATTATGGGCTCAACCCTAATGGCAACCACCTCAATTCTCCTTTGCTGCGGCCTTGCCGCCGTCATAAGCAGTACATACAGCATAAAAAAGCCACTAAACGATGTCGTTTATGGCGGCCATGGCGAATTCTTGATAGCCCTAAAATATGTTACGCTCCTCGTAATCTTCCTTTTCTCCTTCATGTGCCACTCTTTGTCCATTAGGTTCATAAACCAAGTAAACTTCCTCATCAACTGCCCTCAAGATCCCGACAGCCACGTGGCGAGCATAGTAACCCCCGAGTACATTTCTGAGCTCCTCGAGAAAGGATTTACCTTAAACACGGTGGGAAATCGTTTGTTTTACGCCGCGCTTCCGCTCTTGCTTTGGATATTAGGGCCAGTGCTTGTTTTCTTGTGTTCTTTAACTTTGGTGCCAGTGCTTTACAATCTTGACATAGTGTTTGTAAAGGGAAAGGCGAAGGGAAAAGTTGATGAGATTGGAAATGTGTAGGAGACATAACAATGTTAGTAGTGATGTTGTTGGTTGTGTGTATGTCTATGTCATTCGCCATTTATGAGCTAGCTTTTGCTTGTTAGTTGGTGCTTTTAAGTTCAAAGTTGAGATGATATGTTAATCCACTAAAAGTTGTCTTTTATGGCATCAAAGGTTTTGGATTCTATTAAAAAGTGGAACTAATTGATTGTTAACGCCAAGATTTGTCCACGCGTACAATCACCAACAACGCGTCCAATTATGCACAAAAACGAGATCACACGTCGAAAATTGACGGTCTGGACCGTCGGGATATCTCTGGTACTGTGAGAATAAGTACAAGTTAAAATCAAGTTAACAAATGAGACTTGCAATTTAGTGCGTAATGAAAACGTTACCTGTGAATTATAATATAGTTTTGTATTTATAGTGATCACACCTTCACATAAATCGTCCCCGAATTGGAATAGAATTCCTTAGAGCATTCACAACAGTTTCTCCAATAGACTCTCTATCCCCACATTTGAAGAATATATCAATAAATCAGTATCCAACAGTTTCCTTATCCTTATATAATTCTCTATTTTAATCCCTATATATGATTTGACTCCTCAGGATGAGGGAATCAAAAGAGCGTTCCCTATTTATGTAAAATGACATTTCACACCCTATTTATTGCAATTTTATGTTGGTTAAAGGATCTTATCTCACTTAATTGCTGATTTGGGTATGCCTATCAAATTCACTCATTTTTATTTTTTAAACAAAGGATTTAAAGAAGAAAGAGAACTATAAAAAAATTAAAAATCATTCAAATTTTGATTTTGATCATTTTTGTAAAAATATTACTAATAATTATAAATTTTATTATTTTATAATTAAAATAAAGTTCTCATAAACACATAATGATCGTTGCACATTTTGATTTCTAGCAATATCTATTTTTAAATTAAAACAATTGCAAATTTTAAATTCAAACAATAATTACTTTTAAATAAAAAATAGTTACAATATTCAAAACATGATTTGACTGTTAGAACTTTCAAATTTTAATTTTTAATTTTTAATTTTAAATTTCAAAATTTAAAATTTAAGGAATCAATATAAAGAACCTGTTGGGTACATAGTGAAAAAGTTGAATCCCTATCCTACAGAATGACCCAATAGCACTGCAGAGTAGGGATAAAGATAAGGAAACTGTTGTGAATGCTCTTAGTATAGTAGTTACCATACTAGGATGAAAGTCTATCTCTTTAAAGATAGGAAGTCAGATTCAATCTTGACTATTTCCATAATACTAGGAAATAGAGTAGAATTAGGATCGGGATTTTTTAATAACTACAATTCCAATTAAAATATATCCTTACGTGGAGAAAACCCTCAACGTGTATTTCACTACAAAAAAAACCATCATTGCCGACGGGCATTGCCATCACTAATGACCCTCATGCCGTCGGCAATGAGGTCATTAGCGATAGCATCACCTGTCGCCCATCCCGTCGCCCCACGGGTTGTGGCCCCTAGCTCCCGTCGTCATGCTCTCCTCCGTAGGAATTAGGTCATTCTTGAAATGACTCATGGTAAAGAATGAGGCATTAAGCGACGACGACGCAGACGTGATTTTTTGGAATCAATCGGTAATAGTCATTTAAAAGATTTATTACGATAATCATTTAGCGGCCAGCTAGTAAGTCATTAATAATCCCCCATCGCGAATGACCTTAATTTATATTATTTAAACAACCGTTGCTATAGATCATTACCAATGGGAAGCCGTCGCCAATGACCTGCTTTAAAAAAATTTTAAATAATTACAAAATTCCCCTGTTTATTTACATATACATAATTGTACCTGTTATAAACTAAAGAAAAACAAATAATTATTCACGAACGCTTATCAATAACAATCATATCTTTTGTTATCAACCATCAAATATGTAGACAACGTAATGACATATAGATAAAAGTCGTACAATGTAGATAAAAAATGTAATCATAAACAATCAATATAGTTAGATACAAAAACCATCAACCTAAATAGATACAAAACTCTGGTCTATACAAATACATACATAAAAGTCAAAATATAAACATAAACTAACTATAGCCCAAGATCATGAGTGTCAGTATCATCATCGCCGCCATCTATCGTACGACCGTCGGTCCCACCTCCGGTCCCACCTCCGATCCAACTGCTGGTCCCACCCTCCATAGTCTCATCAGCATCAGCTCGGTGGTCATCACCATCTCTTCCACGGTCATCGCCTGTGCTGCAACCTCCACCCCACGAGTCTCATCAACAAGACCCTACAAAATTAAAATATTAATAACGAAGTCGAAAATTGAGCATATTTAAATAATTATTTAGTTTGTGTTCTTCAAGTTTTAACAAAGTAGGCAAACGGGCTGATAACTCGACCTCTGTATATCGAAATCAAGTCTCATAAGTTGTAACATATGCCTAATACATATGCGATGCTATGTATGTGTTTGCGTGTCGTTTATACGACCGAAGCGAGTTTTGGTCTCTTTTTCCACTTTTTTTTCTAAGTTTTGGCAAGTTAGGTAAACGGGCTGATAACTCGGCCTCCGTATATCGGTATCGAGTCCTGTAAATTGTAGCACGTGCGTAATACCTATGTTGTGCTATATATGTGTTTGTGTGTCGTTTCGACGACTGAGGCGAGTTTTGGTCTCTTTTTTAACTTTTTTTACAAGTTTTAACAAAGTAGGCAAACGGGCTGATAAATCGGCCTCCGTATATCGAAATCGAGTCCCGTAAGTTATAACAAGTGTCTAATACTTATGCGGTTCTATGTATGTGTTTGTGTGTCATTTCGACGACCGAGGCGGGTTTTAGTCTCTTTTTCGACTTTTTCTAAGTTTTGGCAAGTCAGGCAAACAGGTTGATAACTTGGCCTCCGTATATCATAATCGAGCCCTGTAAGTTTTAACGCGTGCCTAATACCTATACGATGCTATGTATGTGTTTGTGTGGCGTTTTGACTACCGAGGCGGGTTTTGGTCTCTTTTTTGACTTTTTTCTAAGTTTTGGCAAGTTAGGCAAATAGGATGATAACTCGGCCTTCGTATATCGGAATCGAGTCCCGTAAGTTAAAACGCATGCCTAATACCTATGCAGTGCTACGTATATGTTTGCGTGTCGTTTCGACGACCAATTGGCCCCCAAAAAATCATCTGGACCCTAAAAATCAGGCCCTAACATTGCCCCCACTTTATTCTTATAACAAACACTTAACAAGAAAGTACAAAAAAAACTCTAAATGGGGTATGAAAATCTAAAGGCACATCTTGTGACGACCCAAAAATTCTATTTAGTTTGTAAATCAAATTTTTTGGAATATTATTGAATAAAATAAGATTTTATGAAGATTATTCCGTTTTATGTGTTAAGAGTTGAATTTTTGCAGGAGAACGTGTTTCTGTGATAGAATTTACGAATTTTAAGATCGTATAAGGAAATAATAATTTTTTGAGAAAAAGAGGAAAAAGTCATTATTCATAAAACACAGAAAACACAGAAAAACGCTAATAAACATACTTTTTCGAGAATTTTGAATTACGTCATAGCGTTTATTTGGGAAGGCGAGATAAAATATGTAAAAAAGGTTTTTCGGGAAAAAAACCCATAAAAACAATATTCACGCTAAAAATACAAACTCGTTTTTTCGAATTTTTGAATTACGGCATAGCGTTTCTTTGGAAAAGGGGGAACGGTGGCGAAATTGAATTTTTGAAAATCGAAAGTCACTTTTTCGGCTAACCGAATTGGTTATGAAAATGTAACCGAAAAATTTAGAAAAATTTAACTAGAAAGAAATCGGGTAACCGACTTAGTTCGGGAAGTAAACCCTAATCAATTGTACGAAAGGGCAAAAACGACTTTTTAATAACTAAGAAAGTGAATTACAAAAGTTAAGGGAGAATAATGCGAGTTAGGAAAACCTTAAGGTTATAAACCTAAGGATTAAAACCTAATAAAGTATATTCCGAAAATATGCTAGGAATATGGAATAAGCTAAGCTTGGAGCCAGAGGAAGATAGAGGCTAGGTGTCACTCTTTAGAAATTAAGCACGTGGTTAAATGAATAAGGAGAAGATAGATATGGATAAGGGGAAGGAAAGGAAGGAGGGGAATGTGTCACTTATAAATTAAAGGACATGTGGTTAATTGAATTTGGAAAGGAGAAGGAAGGAAGAAAGGATCTGTTTATGGCAAGAAAAAGAGATAATGTTGGATGAAAACTTTTCATTTTTGGTAAGTTTTAGTCTATAGGAGTGACTAAGCCTATCCTAAGAAATATAAGGAAGGAGGGGATGATTATCCCATGTGGTTTAAATAGAGGAGTGAAAAGACTAAGCTAAGAGGCTAGTGAGGGGACAAAAAGATAAAGAGGTCCGGCCAAATGAGAAGCAAATGAGAAATATTGTAACATTCCAGAATTTAATTATAATATTAAATATTTATTGAATTATATAAATATTTAATGGATGTGTTTATCGTTGAATAAATATTTGTTTAATCGATTTAATTTTATTTGGAGAATTATTTGTTTAATAAATAATTGATGAATTAAGAAAATTATTATTATATTGATATTTCAATTTAATGGTTAATTATTTGTATTTTGTTATGTGATTAAAAGATTTATTTAATTAATTGTGATTTGAATTAATTAAAATAAATATGGAAGCTTGATTAAATATAGTGTGACAAATAACTATACTATAATGAGTTATTAAAATAAATTAAAGTAGTTAAATTAGTTTTTTGTCAAACAAGGCTTAATATATTAATTCTTTAATATTTAAAGGGTTTTTGCTAAACAAGCCTTATGACTTTTGGGATTTCTAGTTTTTGAAATTAAATAAAATAAATAATATAAATAAAACAAATAAAATAATAAATATAATATAATTATAACTTATACATTATTTTTATAATCGATATCCTAATAAGTATACGTATTAGTATTATATCGATTTTATTTTTACGCATACTTGTTAGTTGTCTAATCTAAGCTTCAAGAGAAGAAAACTAAAGTTCGGAGAACTTGAGAGAGAATTGGAGAGGAGTCTTAAGATTTTTCACAGCAAGTTCAGTGTTTAGCAAGGTTGTGCAAGCTAGTTGAAGGTAATTCTCCATAATCTCCATAATCTCCATATTATATTATATATATATATATATATATATATATATGTATGGATGAGTTTATGGCATGAAGTTTCAAACTCTGCGAATTCTAGTTTTCAGTGAATTGTGGTTATGTAATCCGTTGATGGTAATTAGATATAGTTATGATTAGAGATTATGATTAAACAACAATTGGATGCTAATTTCATTTTTGACAGTAGAAAATTTTGACAGTATATGTATTCTTTGTATGGCTTAGGTAAGTACCAATTTAGATGGTCAATTCTTATGTTAAACTGTAAATTGAAACTTATATATGTTAGTTCAATGAGATACAGAGCATAACGTAATTTGAATGAGGTGATTTGGCCAACTAATGAATTCACAGTAATGATTTTTAGGATGAATGTCAAGAAAATTGAGTTTTTCATGAAAATATGAATTTTGAGAAATTAAAATAGTCTTAGTTAGTGTTAAATTGTTTTAATTGGTTGTAAATGTGAGCAATTATGTTTATGATAGTTGTATATTTATTTTACGAGTTAATATTACTGTCTATTGGGTGAAATTGGTGTTTGTTGGGCTAAAGCTCGCCATCTTGTTCATTAGCCTTCTCTCGTCGTCTCGAACAACATCGCAATTGCTTGGCATACAAAAGGCAAAACAATTAATAAGCTGCTGCCCTTCCCAAGCCTTTATAGATGCCGCAATTGCGCCATACCTTGGTTTGAGATTCTGACTTCTGCTATTTCTGCCGATTTGGGAAAGCGTCATAACATGGTCTGAAATTGTGTTAGCATGTTAAATGTGTAATGTTAAGGTTAACATAACATAGTGAATTGTGGTTAGTAAGTTCAAGGTTGCAAAAATGATTAGTAAATCCAGAACGTGTTATGTGATAACTTAGTTTATACAATGAACGTTAGTTAAGTGTTGTGATGATTAACACCTGAGAATTCTGAAATGTAAATGGTAGTATAAGACTTGTGTTAAAATTACAAGTTTAGCTAGTAATGCGTTTTATATTGAAAAGTGAATATTAGTATGTCTAATAGATGTTGTGGTTTTAATAATGTGTATAGGTGAACGTGAGTTTTAATATTTTAACTTACGCTCGAGGCAAGTTTTCTAACTCTACACTTTCGTTGAGCTAGTTCATTTATTACATTGTGCAAGTTCATTCTTTTGATTGAGCAAGCTTTTTATCTCAACTGTTATTGAATAAGTAAATTGTTCCTAAAATCCATTCGAGCAAACTCTAACTCTAATGTTATTGGAAATTCTCATTTGATTGATTTATTCTAACTTGTTTACAGTTAAGCAAGTTTCTTAAAATTCAGGAATTTCATTTCTAATGTTATAAAACTTGAACCTTAGCTTATTTTACTTTATTCGACAAAGGTTAACCATTTTATTCATTCTATCAATACTTATGCTCAGAGAGTTATTTCAAACATGAGTTTGATATGTATAATTAGTTCATTTATGATTTTCAAATGTTCGAAGTTATGTTGTTATTAAACAACTATAGTGTTATCAAGCATTGTTGATTCAACTAGTTCCCTAGTTGATGATCATTAAACTACAATTACCCTTGAAAGCTTATCCAAACCAAATTTTCTTTGGTGCGAACTTGTACTCTAAATATTGAGATGAACAACCCTATGTTTAGGGGTTTACGCTTAGCGTTGAAATGGTTGTGCACAATACATTGTACGTAGGATTGATCCCCCTAAGTACGTGGAGTCCTTATAGTCGAACGGGTTTCTAATTATATTTAATTGTATTTTATTGTATTTTATTTTATTTTGATTTTATTTAACTAAGTAAGTGCTACTCACTTTAATTATATTTATTTTGTATTATATTATATTAAATTAAATTAAGTCAATTTTTTTTGAATTTAATTTAATTTACTTTAATTTGTATTATCTTAAATTAAATAATATTTTTATTTTATTTTATTGTATTTTATTTAATTTTGATTTTATTTAACTAAGTAAGTGCTACTCAATTTAATTATATTTATTTTGTATTATATTATATTAAATTAAATTAAGTCAATTTTTTTAATTTAATTTAATTTACTTTAATTTGTATTATCTTAAATTAAATCATAATTTTATTTTATTTTATTTTATTTAATTTTGATTTTATTTAACTAAGTAAGTGCTACTCAGTTTTAATTATATTTATTTTGAATTATATTATTTTAAATTAAATTAAGTCAATTTTTTTTTTTAATTTAATTTAATTTGTATTATCTTAAATTAAATTATATTTTATTTTATTTTAAATTATTTAATTTAATTTAATTTAATTTATTTTATTTGTATTATATTATATTATAATATTTAATTTATTTAAATTTTATTATCTTAAATTAATTAAATTTAATTTGTATTATATTATATCATATTTTTATTTTATTTTAAATTTAATTAATTTTTTATTATATTATATAATTTAATATTAAATAATTTATTTAAATTTTATTATCTTAAATTAAATCAAGTCAATTTTTTATTTTATTTAATTTAACAAAATTTGTATTATATTATATAATTTAATTTATTTAAATTGTATTTTAGTATTGAGAAACTATTAACTATACATTAATATAATAAAAAGGACCCACATAAATTGCAATTGATGAATTCTGATAGAATTTCGTCGGATATAACAAATATGCCAATGTGATAACAAAATACCCATAAATTTTCAGACCCAAATTACATACCCATAAATTTTCAGAACAAACAATAGCAGTATAACATTAGGGCATGAACAAACTTATGCAGATTCATAGCATTATAAATTACATAGCAATTTATATAACTCAATTAGGGCATGAACACAAAAGTTACTTTGCAAATTTTCAGACCCAAAACAGCCAACAAAATACATAGCAGTTTATATAACTCAATTTGCAAAATTAAGGCATAGATTTAAAACCATTATAATCAAAATCAAATGGCAATTCATTAAATATACCTGATTAACTTGAAAATTTAACAAACAAATGAAAGTACACCACCAATTTGAGAAGAAATCGACTGTAAGCTGCTTGAAATGGTTTGAACTACTTAATCAAGTCACTGAGCCGCTTGGTTTTGAGAAGAAAATGGCGTCGGCATCGGCCGGGAGCTAACTTGAGCAATAGGAGAGAAAGAGAGGTATCATGAGAGAGAGAGCAGCCGGAGAAGGAGTGAGGGTCTGTGAGAGAGAGAGATGGAAATTAAAGAGGAAGAAATAAAATAAGGGGAGCGTAGTAGACTGCTAGGTTTTAAAACATAAACTCGACGGACTTCCGTCGATCTTATATCCATCGGTTTTAGGATAAACTCGACTGAATTCCGTTGGCAGTAATAGGATATTCTGTCGACCCTAGTGTTGGTTCTGAAGGGAGAATTTGGCGTCATGATGGGCTGTGTTTTCGACAGAAGTCCGTCGAAAATGCTTTATGTACGACTGAACTATTATCGACTGAATAATCAGTCAGAAATAGACTAATATCGACTGAATGTATTCCGTCAGAGTTACTTCCGTCGGAGATAAGCCCTTTTCTTGTAGTGAGTCCTTATAGTCATTTGACTGTTAAAGTTAAAGTTGAAAGATTACTTATAACTGTGGACAAGGTTCGTGGTCATTAGACCCTCAGTAGTATATATAAGAATGTTAATAGAACATATCATTCAGTTCTATTGAGCCTATGAATTGACAAATGTTGTAATGTTAATAGAACATATCATTTAGTTCTATTGAGCCTATTATTTGGCAAATGATGTAAAGATATTTATTCTTATTTCAAGTGAGCTTTGTTTGCTCACTCTTGCATATTTATACACTTATTGCAGCTATGGTTGAGAAGGTAGATAAACCTACAACTAGCAAGGAAAATGAAAAAAATGTACAAGTGATGACGAAGTGTAATTGTGCTATATCGTTATGATGATAGACTTTTATTAGATGATGTGATGTAATAAATTTTAAATTCCGCATTTGAATGATTGTATTAAAGGTTATAGAACCTGGGAGATAATGTTTTATTAAAGTAATCCTATATGGGCAGGTTTTATTATTCAATTTATTATGATTGGGTAGTTAGATATGAATGTTTTGATTACGTGAACACCAAATCTTGAGGTAATGAAGTACCTGGATTTGGGGGTGTCACTAGTTGGTATCAAAGCTTTAGGTTATGAACCTTAGGCGGGGAAAAGCCTTAGGAAGTAACCTTTGAAAAGATAGTGGTGATTAACTCTTATCGAGTTTTAAGGAAGAAATAATAAAACGCTTATGTGTTTATAACTTATGTGCTCGTGAATGCCGAGTAGTAATGATTAATAATTAAAACTTAAAATTTTGTTGTCAGGATGACTAATGTCGGAGAATCCAGTCTGGCTAGGGAGGATAGACTTCAGATGCCTATAGAGGAGGAGCCTCGCGACATTCGAAAGTTATTTGGGAACAACTATCGCCACGGAGTCGACCCCGGCTAGTCACGATGGTTGAAGGTGAGGATGATGATGTGGAGACGGATGAGGATGACGAGGACGAGGACGAGGAGGAGGAGACTCCATTAACCTCGATAGCTGCTCGTATGTATGATGAAGTCTACGACCGTAACGTGGAACTTTAGGATACAGTTGAGGAATTGCAAGCGATAGTAGCTGAACAACAGACTGCAATGACATAGAAAGACGATGATATCCAGGATCGTGAGGAGCGAATGACTAATGTCAAGGAGAAGCTAGAACAGACTGAAGGAGAGAAAGACCAATTGATCGAGGAGGTTGCTGAATTGAAGAACAAGCTGAGGGAAGAAGCTACGAAGAGGGCAAGAGCCGAAGACGCATACGAGGAAGTGTTTCAACGAGCCGGGATAGCAGTGAAAGACGCATAGGCAAAGATAATGAAGATGGAAGAGATGAATAGAGTATTCAACACCGTGGTTAATCGAGCTCAAGATCGGGTCATGGGTTATCCGATTCAGTTCGAGACACTGCCATCGTACGTATTAGATAGCAGAACAATGTTCCGGATTATGGAGGAAGAGCGTAGTAAGGCGAAGAAGTATCTTAATAGAACATCGTAGTTGTTATGCGATTGATAAATGTTAAATAAATTGTAAATCCCAAGTGTTATGTGACCTATGGGATAAGATGATGATGTTGTCCTGAAACTTTTGTAGTTCAGGAAAGTAATGTAAATAGTAGTGATGCTATTGTTTTAATGTTTTCAAAAGAGGTTATGAATAAATAAACGTTGTTATTTTATTCAAAAGTGATACGTGATTATGTGGTTATTTCTTTTATGGAGGCAAGTTAAGTAGAAATTTCTTAAAAGAGTTGAATAATAACCCAATGAGTGTATTTTTAACAGAAAATGCCTCGCAGACGTCAACCACCATGACAGAGAACCACTAAAGGATCCAACAATAACGATAATGTTGATACTAATCCTGTTCAACAATTAGTGACGTTACTGACAGGAGCGTTGTAGAATCAACCACAGAACCAAGGAACAACGTTTAAGGAGTTTAAGGCAGTTGGACCACCTGAATTTCGTGGGTCAGTGAATCCAGTCGAGGCACAGACTTGGATTATGGAGATAGAAAAGGTGTTCGATGTTGCTAGGGTAGGGGATGACCTGAAGACTGCTTTTGCAACATTCATGTTGAAAGCAGAGGCTAGTTATTGGTGGCAGGCCAACAAAACTCGAGAAGGACCAGGGATGATGATCTGGGATAGGTTTAAGGAGATATTCTTCGAGACCTATTTTCCCGAGAGTTCGAAGGGTCAGCTGGAAGTGCAATTTTTGGAACTGAAGCAGGGAACAATGACGGTATCCGAGTATACCGTTAAATTCAACGAGTTGGCGAGGTTTGTGCCTTATTAAGTCAGCACGGACGAACGCAAGACGAAGAGATTTGAACATGGACTGAAGCAATGGTTGTACAGTAGGGTTTCCCTATTCCAATTAAAGACTTTTGCAGCAGTGATGGAGAAAGCAATACTCGCTTAAGGTGGAGGCGAGGCGGTGACAAAGTTCAATCAGGAACAGAAGAAGAAGAATGAGGTAGAGATTAAGAATAGAGGTGGTAGTGGTGGAAACAACAACAACAACAACAACAACAACAACAACAACAACAACAACAACAACAACAACAACAACAACAACAACTTGAAGAGGAAGTGGAATGGAAACGTGGGTGCTGGAAATTATTAGGGTAACCAGCAAAACAAGAAGTTTGAAGCATGTGCTACATACGGGAAGTTTCACAAGGGTGCGTGCTTGATGGGGAAACGAGTATGCTTCAATTGTGGCCAGGAGGATCACATCGCCCCAAATTGCACTCAACCTAAGAAAAACGTGTGCTTCACGTGCGGATCTAAGGATCACTTTGCTCGTGAATGCCCTAAGAAGAAGGATGGAGTGATAACCAGAAGCAATGGAGGTAACAGTGGAGGTACATGGGCCATTGCTGGACCCACAACATCAAACAAACCCACAGCCAGAACCTTCAACATGACTGTGCAAGATGTTGTGCAATCAAAAGATGTGGTGTCAGGTATTATTCCAATCAATGATATAAATGCTTATGTATTATTTGATTCAGGTGCTACTTGATCGTTTATCTCTGATGAATTTTCTAAGAGGTTAGAATTGCCTAGAGAAGAACTGAATTTCCCTTTGAACATAGAAATTGCGAATAAGGAGGTAATCCCTATTAGATTCGTATACAAGAACTGTAGGGTGAACATTAAGGAGAATATCTTGATGGTAGGCTTGGAGAGTTTGATGTTATTTTGGGAATGGATTGGCTGTTCAAATATGGAGCGGTAATTGATTGCCAAAAGAAGTGTGTAAACCTTATGACCCCGTCAAAGGTAGTGATCTTTGGTAGCAAGTCACCTAGACAAATGAAATGTCTGACGATTATGCAGGCCAAGAAATTGTTGAGTCAAGGCCGTGTAGGCTATTTAGCTTACATAGTCGATACTCAGAAGAAGAATATAAAACTAGAAGAGATACCAGTGGTGATGGAGTTTGAGAATGTGTTTCCAGAGGATTTGCCAGGACTTCCACCTGACAGAGAGATTGAGTTCATGATCGACTTAGTGCCAGGAACATCATCGATATCGAAGGCCCCGTACAGAATGGCTCCAGTAGAAATGAAGGAACTAATGGTATAATTGCAAGAATTGTTAGACAAGAAGTATATTCAACCAAGCGTATCACCGTGGGGAGCACCAGTGTTATTCGTGAAGAAGAAGGATGGGTCAATGCGTCTTTGCATTGATTATAGAGAATTAAACAAAGTCACTATTAAAAATAAATATCCATTACCAAGAATAGATGACTTGTTTGATCAGTTGAAGGGTGCTAAATACATCTCGAAAATTGATTTGAGAAGTGGGTATCACCAATTGAAAGTGAGGAAGGAGGATATACCTCGAACGACATTCAGAACTTGGTATGGACATTACGAGTTTCTGGTGATGTCTTTTGGTTTAACTAATGCACCTGCTTCATTCATGGATTTGATGAATAGGGTGTTTAAACCATTCTTAGACAAGTTTTTAGTGGTATTCATCGATGACATTCTGGTGTATTCCAAAACTCAAGAAGAACACGTGGAACACTTACGTTTGACATTGGAAACACTAAGAAAGGAAAAGTTATACACGAAATTGTCTAAGTGCGAATTTTGGCTAAATCGTGTGCAATTTCTTGGGCATGTGATTGACAAAGATGGAATTTCAGTGGATCCATCGAAAGTGGAAGCTGTAATCAATTGGGAACAACCAAGAACACCGTTACAAGTGAGGAGTTTCTTGGGACTGGCCGGTTATTACAGATGATTTATTCAAGATTTTTCTAAGATAGCCACTCCATTAACAAATTTGACAAGGAAAACTGTGAAATTTGTTTGGACGGAGAAATGTGAAGAAAGTTTTCAGGATTTGAAGAAGAAATTAAGCATGACACCTGTATTGTCGTTACCAGATAGCACATGAAATTTTGTGGTGTATAGTGATGCCTCACATAAAGGGTTGGGTTGTGTTCTTATACAGAATGACAAAGTTATTGCCTATGCATCAAGACAACTGAAGGATTATGAGAAAGGGTATCTGACTCATGATTTGGAATTGGCTGCAGTAGTATTTGCTCTCAAGATATGGAAACACTATCTCTATGGAGAGAAATATGAAATCTACACAGACCATAAAAGTCTGAAGTATATTTTCACACAGAAGGACCTGAATATGCGTTAAAGAAGATGGATGGAATTGATAAAGGATTACGATTGTGAGATCTTTTATCATCCGGGCAAAGTGAATGTGGTTGCAGATGATTTGAGCAGGAAAGGTCGAGAGAAGTTGATGCTGATAACCACTCAGGAGGAGCTTATTTCAGCAATGACAAAGCTAGAGTTAGAAATCAAATTTCCAAAGGAATCCGATGAACGACTATTCCAGATAAATGCTAGTCCAACTTTGATGGACAAAGTGAAGAATGCTCAACTATAAGATAAAGAATAAGAAATAATCAAAGAGAAAGTGGTTGAGGGTAGAATTTGGGTTCCAGCAGTACCAGAACTTAAAGACAAAATCTTAACCGAAGCACACAACACAAGATATTCGGTTCATCCAGGAAGTACGAAGATGTATCAAGATTTATGGCGACATTTTTGGTGGCCGAACATGAATAGAGACGTTGCCAAATGCGTTGCAAAATGCTTGACGTGTCAGAAGGTGAAAACTGAACATCAACGACCAAGCGGGTTACTTTAACCGTTGGAAATATCGGAATGAAAATGAGAGCATATCACAATGGATTTTGTGGTAGGTCTTCCAATGACTCAGAAAGGATACAATGCGATATGGGTGATAGTAGAAAGACTGACAAAATCTGCACACTTTTTGCCAATAAAGATTAGATTTAATCATGATCAGCTAGCGAAACTGTACGTTAAAGAGATCGTGTCAAGACATGGAATTCCAGTGTCAATTATATCAGACAGATATCTAAGGTTCACATCAAACTTCTGGAAGTGACTGCAAGAATGTATGGGAACATAGTTGCGAATGAGTACATCAAACCATCCGTAAACCGATGGGCAAAGCGAACGAACAATCCAAACATTGGAAGATATGCTGAGAGCATGCTTCATGGATTTCAAAGGAAGCTGGGACGAACATTTACCGTTGGTAGAACTTTCCTACAACAACAGTTATCACACGAGCATCGACATGCCACCTTACGAGGCATTGTACGGCAGAAAGTGCAGAACTCCACTTTGCTGGGATGAAGTCGGTGAATGCCAACTGTTAGGACCAGAACTGGTACAACAAACTACTGAAGTTGTCAAACTCATCAGGACAAGATTGGTAGCAACCTAAGACAGACAGAAAAAGTATGCCGATCAACACAAGCAGAATCGCGAATTTGAAGTAGGAAATTTCGTTTTCCTAAAAGTTTCTCCTTGGATTCATTTTGGCAAGAAAGGAAAGCTCAGCCCAAGATTTATTAGACCGTTTGAAATATTATGAAGAGTGGGGAAAGTGGCTTATGAGGTAGCTCTACCTCCAGAATTGGAAAACATTCATAATATTTTTTACATTTCGGTGTTATGACCATATAAACCCTATTACAAGCACGTGATCGAGTACGAACCATTGCAATTCGATAAAGATTTGTCTTATAAAGAGACTCCTATCCAGATAGTCGACAGAAAAGAACAAGTGCTCGAAATAAAGTGATACCTTACATGAATGTGATATGGAGAAACCACAATGTCGAAGAGCGCAACGGGATCTCGAAGCTGAAATGATGAAAAATTACCCTGAGTTATTTGTTTAATCTATGTCTTCGATTCTGGGGACAAAATCTTTATAAGTAGGGAAGAATGTGTCGAGTTGATTACTTGAATTGTGATCCTGAGGACAGAATCTTTTTAAGGAGGAAATGATGTAACATTCTAGAATTTAATTGTAATATTAAATATTTATTGAATTATATAAATATTTAATGGATGTGTTTATCATTGAATAAATATTTGTTTAATCGATTTAATTTTATTTGGAGAATTATTTGTTAAATAAATAATTATTAAATTAAGGAAATTATTATTATATTGATATTTCAATTTAATGGCTAATTGTTTGTATTATGTTATGTGATTAAAGGATTTATTTAATTAATTGTGATTTGAATTAATTAAAATAAATATGGAAGCTTCGATTAAATATAGTGTGACAAATAACTATACTATAAGGAGTTATTAAAATAAATTAAAGTAGTTAAATTAGTTTTTGTCAAACAAGGCTTAATATATTAATTCTTTAATATTTAAAGGGTTTTGCCAAACAAGCCTTATGGCTTTTGGGATTTCTAGTTTTGAAATAATATAAAATAAATAGTATAAATAAAACAAATAAAATAATAAATATAATATAATTATAACTTATACGTTATTTTTATAACTGATATCCTAATAAGTATACGTATTAGTATTATATCGATTTTATTTTTTACGCATACTTGTTAGTTGTCTAGTCTAAGCCTAAGAGAAGAAAACTAAAAAGTTTAGAGAACTTGAGAGAGAATTGGAGAGGAGTCTTAAGATTTTTCACAGCAAGTTCAGTGTTTAGTAAGGTTGTGCAAGCTAGTTGAAGGTAATTCTCCATAATCTCCATAATCTCCATATATATATATATATGTATATGTATGGATGAGTTTACGGCATGAAGTTTCAAACTCTGTGAATTCTAGTTTTCTGTGAATTGTGGTTATTTAATATGTTGATGGTAATTAGATATAGTTATGATTAGAGATTATGATTAAACAACAATTGGATGCTAAACCCCAACTTTTATGAATAAAGAATAATTTTCTCGAAATATATTTTTGAATATTATGGTGTGGATTTGATATAATGTTATAGTTGTGGGTAATATTTATAAATTTTGCAAAAAGTAAGCAAGTGGTTATATAATATTAGATTGGTGGGGAATATTAGTTTTAACGGGGAATATTAAATGCGATGGCACAATCATTAGTGGACCCCACAACGGAAGTATTATAAGTAGTTAGAAAATGACAAAATTATCTTTATAAAAAATAACGGCGGAGGTGTTACTGTTAAAAGCTGTTGAACTACCCGGTAGTAAAAGAAATGCGATGTCTGGCGTGGTTGCGTAGTAGCACACGGTATTGATTATTGATGCTTCGTGAGAAGTCACTCGGTTATACTCAATTATTACTCTCGATAATTGATTGCATCATATCTCTCTATTATTATTGATTCAATTATTGTTATAGATATCATACGCATAATATGATATATTATTAAATCAATAATTGAGACGACAAAAAGTTATTCATATTATTATTTGCAATATTGATGATGTCTAGAAGTTACATCGAGAGAGAGGTTTGGTCACCTAATTGCGCGCATGATAAGGAGAAATCCTTATCGAAAAGCCCCCTCTTTCACAGGAGCGACACGTTGTTAAATATTGTGAATTATAATATTAATGATGAATAAGTTAAGTGTTGATTAAAGATGAATTTTATAGTTCCATTGTGTTGGAATTATTTGTGTTAGTGGAAATCGACATTTGTTTCGATAATAATTGATGTCTGGAGGTTATATTGTTCAATCGAATTATTAGGGGCACTTTTAGGTATCACGATTCTATTCACGAGTTACTATTCACGAGTTACTATTCACGAGTTACTATTCATTCATGAAATATATTATTCACCCGTAAAATATATTTCTTTTAGGTCCAAATCATTTTTGGGTACAATATTATTCCATGAGGAGATGTGCTAATTTTTTTGAATAGTTGGTTGAAGATATAATAATAAATAAATCAATATGGATACATTTGGTGAAAGTTATAATAGTAAATCAATATGGATCATTTGGTTTAAAGTTTTAATAGTAAATCGGTATGGATGATTGCTTTAAGTTTTAATAGTAAACCAATATGGATAGTCCGTTTAAAAAGTAAATCAATCTGGACCGTTCATGAATTAGTTACTATTAGATCCATTCTCTATATAAATAGAAGCTCATTCCTTCATTATTTCTTACGAATTCACTTTGAAACTCTAGAGAGAAACTATAGAGAGAAAGAAGAAAAGTATTACGCTACTTCACTACTCCATATCCGTTTCTTCTAAGGTAGGGGATATTATTTGTTGTACTAAGTAAGGGTATTATTTCTTTCTTATTCATGAAGAGACACTTTCCATTATTCCATTCTTTATTATTACATTGGAATAACTTTATATTCTTTATTATTATATTTGGTGAATTCTTTGTTATTCCATTCTTATTATTACATTGGAATAACTTTGTTTATCTGAATCTGCATACATGGTGAAATTCTTCTAATATTCCGTTCTTTATTATTACGTTGGAATATCTATATATGTGCATTTTACCTGGGACTGGTTTCCATTATTTATTATTATTGTGGAATATCATCGTATGCGTGCGTTTCTGGGGACTGGTTCCATTATTTATTATTACGTCGAATATCACATATGTGCGTTTCTGTTGGGACACAGTTCCATTATTTATTATTACATTGGGAATAACACATGTATGCATGCGATCTATATCGCATTGCATGGTGAATCATACATTATTCCATTCTTTATTATTACATTGGAATAACTTTTATACATGTGGATTACCATATGCATGGTGAATGATCCTTACGTATTCATTCCTTATTAAATTGTGGAAATGATGCATCTCGTGGATTACTGCATGGCGGGCGAAAATCCATTTTGATTTCATATATTCTATTATACTCGGTTGGTTAAAGCTTTGGCTTCTATACTCCATGAAATTAGTGGAATATCCTTGATATTTAAGCTTCATCCGATATCTTTTCATGGAAATATTCTTACGAGCATTCTTGAATTTTACTCTACAAAGCGATATCATGTTGACAATTTGGGCGTTATTGAGTTCTGGATAAATTAACTTATAAATCTTTAAAATTTATTCTTGAACTTGTTTTATTGAATTATTATCATCATCATCATCCTCATGCTTATATTATGATGAAAAGTCATCTTTGGCTTACGTGCGTAGATGGACTTGGTATGATTATGACCGAGGATTATTCGGTATAATCATGGCCGTAATGTGACGAATGATGTGGTAAAAGTCCTCATTGGCACATAGTTCATTGGTGGGCGATTGTTGGTATGATTATGACCGAGGGATTATTCGGTATAGTCATGACCATTGATGATTACATGAATATCCTTGGTAGTGGAAGCGAGGATGATTCAATTTTATTTATTAAGTTTGAGTCTCGTGATAAAGTTGATGAAAAACTTTTTAAATCATAGAAGATAGTAGATTTTATACTTTACTTGACTCTTAATGGATTGCTTGATCCATTGCGATTTTTGAAACTTGTTGTCTATTATATTATATCGGTTTAACATTGTTGAAGGCTAATGATAATTTATTACGCATTATCTTAGTCATAATATTTCTTCTTGGGCTAGTTGAGCTCACCCTTTCTTTCCTTTGTTCTCTTGAGGAAATGAGAACGTGGTTGGGACTAGTCGGGGAGCAGTGATGGTCTTAGATGGTGCATTAGTAGTCCTCACTATTACGTGAAATAGTGTGATAATAAATGTAATGAGGACTCCATTGAGTGTGGATATTGTCTAGATGACAATATTTGTATTAAAACTCACGACTATGTTTTGTCGTATTTTACACATTTGTTGTATAATTAAGTTGTATTTGTATTAATTACCTTGTATCTGGCGACTCAAGATGGGTGATGTATACTGTTTTGGGGGCGTCACGGTTGGTATCAAAGCTTAGGGATATGATCCTGGTGAGATGTGAGACAAGAACTAGGAGGAGAGGCAGGGAAATTCCTTCGCTAGTATGACCTACCTAAGTTTATTTGGTATTTAAGCGGTGGGTTGAGTATAGGGATAATATGTGATATATTAATTAACCCTTGTTTTGTGGCAGTATTGGAAAATGGCATCCAAAAATGTTGAGATAAGCAATGAAGCACATGAGATCGTGGAGTCACCACAGATTAATACCCAGGATAATGTGCAACAGGAAGACAATAATCCTCGGTGAACAACAACAGACCCAATGGCGAATGACGGAATGTTTAGGAGCTTTACTGCGATTAAATACAACATCGAGCAAGAGAAACTCTCATGTCCAAAATGTAGGTGGAAACATTGGAAACTCTCGGACGGTCACCGCTAAATGAGTTCAAGAGGCTGGGACCACCGGAGTTTATTGGAGCCAAAACCACTTAAAGCGGATGCATGGATAAAGCGGATCACCAAGATATTTGATGTCTTGGGATGCTCAGGAGCAAAAGGTTCCTTTTGCCACCTTTATGTTGCGAGGAGAGGCGATTCTTGGTGGGAATCGATAAAAAGCGTACTCGACTGCTTGCATGCAAAAATGTCTTGGGAGAAGTTCGAAGAACTATTCAACGACAAGTACTTTCCGAAAGTATTAAATCACATTAAGAGGTAGAGTTCATCAAGTTGGAGCGAAAACAATATGGCCAGTGGCGCGATCTGAAGCTAAGTTTGCGAGTTGTCCGGTTTGCGTCCCACTTGGTTGATAATGAGGAGAGAATGGCGGATGTTTTAAGAGGTTTGAAACAGGAGATACGTCGATATCTTATTTCTCGTAAAAAGCGTGTTTGTATTCGGATGTTGTAAATAGGGCTCGATTATTGGAGTGCGATAACGAAGTCAACGAACCAAAAGAAAGCGGTAAATGAAATGAAAATACCGATTAGTAACGATCATTGAAGCGGTGACAACAAATGTGGAGGAATCAACATGCGAAAATGGTAACCACTTGGTGGTAATCATGGCGAAAACAATAAAAGTGGGAGTTTCAAGAAGAGAGATTTAATAATGATGGAAGGGCGTCGGCACCAACACTTTTTGTTAAGGAAGGAGAACGACCGCGGTCGTATGTTACAAATCACGGAGGAGGGACACATCGGTCAAAGCATGCTGTGACGATCAAAGCATATTACAATTGTGGAAGAGAAGGTCACTTAGCCCGATTTTGTCGTGCACCAAAGTCGAAGTCCAATTGGGATGGAGGCATCAAAGTTCATCCCGAACAAGAAAAAAATCGGTAGTTCAAGAGGAGGCGTTTGTTGTAACCTCCCGAAAGCAAGGAACGAGCGAGGTCATCACGGGTAAGCTTATCATAAACTCTAGTGAAGTATATACCTTATTTGATCTGGCTCTACCCATTCTTTTATTTCTCTACTTTGCGCTCAACGTTTAAATTTGACTCAGGAGAAATTGGACTTTGACTTATCGGTTGAAACTCCGTTGGGAGAAACCTTCATTACATCCACGGTTTATAAGTCTTGTTTGATTCAATCGGTAACAGCACATTACACTGTCGATCTTATTTCTTTAAAAATACTTGCGTTTGGCGTAATTCTAGGGATTGATTGGTTAACTACTCATCATGCAAAAATTGATTATTTTAATAAGGTTATTAGTTTTCATATTCCTAATCAACCTATTGTGCGAATTCAAATGACCAAACCATTAAAATCAATCACGGTCATTTCAAGCCATAAAAGCTATTCGTTTATTGAAAAGCGGATGTCAAGCTTTCTTAGCTCATATCACGATTTAAACAAAAATAATCGATTTTGAATGATATTTCTATTGTTAATAAATTTCTGACGTATTCCACGAAGAACTTCTGGCCTACCCCCAGGCGTGAAATTGAATTTTGTATCGACCTTGAACTTGGTACAAAACCCATTTCAAAGCCCCATGTCGAATGGCTCTATTGAACTTGAGGAGTTAAAGACCCATTCTGCGAGAATTGTTAGACATTGGTTTCATTAGTCCTAAATCGTCTCCTTGGGGTGCTCTGTTACATTAAGTGAAGAAGAAAATGGGAGTATCGACTTTGTATTGACTTATCGAGAATTGAACCATGTCACCATCAAGAATAGGTATCAGTTACCTCGCATTGATGACTGTTTGACCCGTTGCAAGGAGCACAATTCTTTTTTCAAAGATCGATCTTAGTTACGGATATCATCGGTTGAAGGTTAAAAGCGAGGATATTCAAAGGCGCCTTTGAACTTCGATGCGGGCATTATGAATTCTTGGTCATGTCTTTTTTGGATTGACTAATGCTCTACTTTGCCTTCATGGATATGATGAGCCAGAGTATTCAAGGAATATTTGGATCACTTTGTGGTTGTCTTTATTGATGACATTCTCATATATTCCAAAAGCCGTGAAGATCATGAAAGCAACACTTGAAATGATACTCAAAAGCTTCGTGAAAACAAGCTTTATGCGAAGTTGAAGAAATGTGAGTTACGGCTTGAGGAAGTTGCATTCCTTGGGCATGTGATATCAAATCATGGAATATCTGTTGACCCGGTGAATTGAAGCAATTCAAAGTTTGGGAGCAACCAAAGTCGATGGCCAGAAATCGTAGCTTTCTCGGCTTAGCTTTGGTTATTATCGGAGATTAGTGGAAGGATTTTCTCGAATCGCTACTCCATTAACTTCGGTGACTCGAAAAGATACAAAGTTCGGTTGGAGCGAGGAATGTGAGAAGAGTTTTCAAGAACTCGAGGAAGACTCATTTATTTTTTTGTTACGACAATACCATCGGCTCGGAGGGATTTGTCATCTCTGATGATGCTTGAGCAAAGGGTTAGGATGTGTTCTCATGCAACATGGGAAAAGTCATAGCATATGCCTCTCGGCAACTCAAAAGAATATGAGAGGAATTATCCTACTCATGATCTAGAGTTGGCGGTTGTTATCTTCGCACTTAAGATTTGGAGGCATTACATATGGAGAGAAGGTGGAGATCTATCTGGATCATAAAAAGCCTCAAATATTTCTTCACCCAAAAGAACTCGACATGCGGCAGCGACGTTGGCTTGAAGCTGTTGAAAGATTATGATCATACCATTCAATACCATCTGGTAAAAGCGAGCGTAGTAGTGGCGCATTGAGTAGAAAGATCATATCTTGCGTGCGAGTGCAATATTGTCAACACAAAGGCCCATTTTGTATGACTTACAAAGGATGGAGATAGAGTTAAAGACTCGAGGACCCATGTGATGATGGCGAATATCTGAGTAGAAACCGACTTTAATCGATAAAGTTAAAGTTGCTCAAAGCTACGGACACAGAGGCGTCGTATGAGGAAGAAAGTGCAAGAAGGTGCTATTAGGAAAGCAAGAATCGATGAAGAAGGAATACTTTGAGTCGACTCCGGACTTTGTGTTCTAACGACCACGATTTAAAGTATAAAATCATGATGGGCGCTTGACACACACACGTTTGCAATCCATCTTGGGAGTACCAAAATGTATCATGATCTTGACATACATTTTGGTGGAGCAATATGAAGAGAGAGAGAGCGGAGTTTATCTCGAGGTGTTTAACTTGTCAGCGAGTCGGCGGACATCAAGTACCAAAAGGTCCATTGCAACCACTTGAAATTCCGAAATGGAAGTGGGAGCACATTACCATGGATTTAATTCTTTGGTCTTCCCAAGGTTTCTCAAGGCATAGATGCAATTTGGGTCATTGTTGATAGATTGACCAAGTCTGCTCACTTCTTACCTATCTGAGAAACTTATACACTTGAGCGTCTTGCTCGTATGTACATAAATGAGATTGTAAGGCGCATGGTATGCCGGTATCCATAGTTTACGATCGAGACCCAAGATTCACTTCACGATTTTGGGTTAGTTTGCGAAAAAGCTATGGGCGCGGATTTCTGATTTAGCTTCGGCATATCATCCTCGAGACGGATGGGCGATCGGAGAGGACTATTCAAACTCTTGAAGATCTATTAAGACTACGTGTCCTTGACTTCAAAGGAAGTTGGGACAAGTTCTTCTGGTTGGTGGAGTTTTCCTACAACAACAGTTATCAAACAAGTATTGGCATGGCTCCATTTGAGGCGTTGTATGGGAGAAAGTGTCGTTCTCTCGGTATCTTTGGGATGAGGGTGGGTGAAACAACGTTGTTGGGATCGGAGTTGGTACGTATGACTACTGAGAAAAGATTGAAACGATCAATAACGTATAAAAAAAACTTCACAAGATCGACAAAAAGAGTTATCTTGATCTTCATCGAAAGGGCGTAGAATTCGATATTGGAGATCATGTGTTGTTACGTGTTGCTCCATGGAAAGGAGTTACGAGATTTGGAAAGAAAGAAAGCTCGATCCTCGATTCATTGGCCCATTTTAATTCTCGGCGAGTAGGAGCGCTGGTGGCTATAGACTACTTTTACGCAAGTATGTCTCGTGTTCATAACATTTTTCACATATCTATGTTACGTAAATATGTGAAAGACCGAACCACATTATTGAGTTAGAACCGAGCGAGATAGAGGAAGATTTAACGTATGAAGAGTTACTGTTAAAATCTTGGATAAGAAGGATCATGTTCTACGCTCGAGGTTATACCTCAAGTCGAAAGTTTTGTGGAGAAACCACGATGTGGAGGAAATGACTTGGGAGTTAGAATGCGAGATGAAGTCGAGGTATCCTCATCTCTTGACATACCGGTATGTACCCTAATTTCGAGATGAAATTTCATAAGAAGGGAGGTTGTAAGACCCCACTTTTATGAATAAAGAATAATTTTCTCGAAATATATTTTTGAATATTATGGTGTGGATTTGATATAATGTTATAGTTGTGGGTAATATTTACAAATTTTGCAAAAAAGCAAGTGGTTATATAATATTCGATTGGTGGGGAATATTCGTTTTAACGAGGGAATATTAAATGCGACGACACAATCATTAGTGGACCCCTAGCGAAAAGTATTATAGTAGTTAGAAAATGACAAAATTATCTTTAATAAAAATAACGGAGGGAGGTGTTACCATTAAAAGCGTTGAACTACGGTAGTAAAAATGCGATGTCTGGCGTGGTTGCGTAGTAGCACACGGTATTGATTATTGATGCTTACGTGAGAAGTCACTCGGTTATACTCAATTATTGCTATAGTAATTGCTTGCATCATATCTCTCGTATTATTGATTCAATTATTATTACGATATCATCTGCATAATATGATATATTATTAAATCAATAATTGAGGCAACAAAGTTATTCATATTATTATTTACAATATTGATGATGTCTAGAAGTTACATCGAGGAGAGTTTGGTCACTAATTGCGGCATGATAAGGAGAAATCCTTATCGAAAAGCCCCTCTTTCTGGGAGCGACACTGGTTTGTTAAATATTGTGAATTATAATATTAATGATGAATAAGTTCGTGTTGATTAAAGATGAATTTTATAGTTCCATTGTGTTGGAATTATTTGTGTTAGTGAAATCGACATTTGTTTTGATAATAATTGATGTCTGGAGGTTATATTGTTCAATCGGGTATTAGGGGCACTTTTAGTTTGTCGAATTCTTATTCTAGTTACTATTCACGAGTTACTATTCACGAGTTACTATTATTCTTACGAGTACTATTCACCGTAATATATTTCTTTTTCGGTCAAATCATTTTTGGGTACAATATTATTCCATGAGGAGATGTGCTAATTTTTGAATAGTTGGTTGAAGATATAATAGTAAATCAATATGGACATTTGGTGGAAAGTTATAATAATAAATCAATATGGATCATTTGGTTTAAAGTTTTAATAGTAAATCGGTATGGATGAGTTGCTTTTTAAGTTTTAATAGTAAACCAATATGGATGATCCGTTTAAAAAGTAAATCAATCTGGATAGTTCATGAATTAGTTACTATTCATCCATTCTCTATAAATAGAAGCTCATTCCTTCATTATTTTCTTCTGAATTCATTTGAAACTCTAGAGAAACTATAGAGAGAAAGAAAAAAAGTATTACTACTTCACTACTCCATATATCCGGTTTTTTCTAAGGTAGGAGATATTATTTGTTGTACTTTCGTAAGGGGTATTATTTCTTTCGTATTCATGAAGAGAACTTTTGTTATTCCATTCTTTATTATTATATTGGAATAACTTTTATTTATCGTGAAATATTATATATACTTCCATTCTGAATTACTTACATTATTCCATTCTTATTATTATGTTGGAATAACTTTTCTTATTATTACTTTGGAATAACTTTGTTTATCACAATCTGAAATTCTTCTTCTAATATTCCGTTCTTTATTATTACATCGAAATATCACATGCGTGCGTTTCTGTGGGACTGGTTCCATTATTTATTATTACATGAAATATCACATACGTGCGTTTACTCGGGACTGGTTCCATTATTTATTATTACGTGAATATATATCACATGCATGCGTTTATCTGGGACTGGTTCCATTATTTATTATTACATTGGGAATAACACATGCATGCGATCTATCATACGCGTGGTGAATCATACATTATTCCATTCTTTATTATTACATTGGAATAACACATCATGTGGATTACCACATGCATGGTGAATGATCCTTATTATTCATTCCTTATTAAATTGTGGAAATGATGCATCTACGTGGATTCTGCATGGCGGTGAAAATCCATTTGCGATTTCATATATTACTATTATACTCGGTTGGTTAAAGCTTTGGCTTCTATACTCCATGAAATTAGTGGAATATCCTTGATATTTGCGCTTCATCCGATATCTTTTCATGAAAATATTCTTACGAGCATTCTTGAATTTTACTCTACAAAGCGATATCATGTTGACAATTTGGGCGTTATTGGTTCTGGATAAATTAATTTATAAATCTTTAAAATTTATTCTTGAACTTGTTTTATTGAATTATTATGTCATTGTCATCATCCTCATTACTTATATTATGATGAAAAGTCATCTTTGGCTTACGTGCATAGATGGACTTGGTATGATTATGACCGAGGATTATTCGGTATAATCATGGCCATAATGTGACGAATGATGTGGTAAAAGTCCTCATTGGCACATAGTTCATTGGTGGGCGAGTTGTTGGTATGATTATGACCGAGGGATTATTCGGTATAGTCATGACCATTGATGATTACATGAATATCCTTGGTAGTGGAGCGAGGGATGATTCAATTTTATTTATTAAGTGAGTCTCGGATGATAAAGTTGATGAAAAACTTTTTAAATCATAGAAGATAGTAGATTTTATACTTTACTTGACTCTTCAATGGATTGCTTATTCCATGCGCAGATTAAACTTGTTGTCTATTATATTCTATCGGTTTAACATTATTTGTTGAAGGCTAATGATAATTTATTACGCATTATCTTAGTCATAATATTTCTTCTTTGGCTAGTTGAGCTCACCCTTTTTTTCACCTGTTCTCTTGAGGAAATGAGAGCGTGGCTTTGGGACTAGTCGGGGAGCAGTGATGGTCCTAGATGGTGCATTAGTAGTCCTCACTATTACGTGAAATAGTGTGATAATAAATGTAATGAGGACTCCATTGAGTGTGGATATTGTCTAGATGACAATATTTGTATTAAAACTCACAACACTATGTTTTGTCGTATTTTACACGATTTTGTATAATTAAGTTGTATTTGTATTAAGTTGTATTTGTATTCATTACCTTGTATCTTGGCGACTTTCAAGATGGGTGATGTATACTGTTTTTGATAACTTAGTTGAGCAAACTTTTTATCTTAAGCTGTTATTGAATAAGTAAATTGTTCCTAAAATCCATTCGAGTAAACTCTAACTCTAATGTTATTGGAAATTCTCATTTGATTGATTCATTCTAACTAGTTTACAGTTAAGCAAGTTTCTTAAAGTTTAGGAATTTCATTTCTAATGTTATAAAACTTGAACCTTAGCTTATTTTACTGTTCAAGCAAAGGTTAACCATTTTATTCATTCTATTGAATACTTATGCTCTGTAGTTATTTCAAACATGATTTTGATATGTATAATCACTTCATTTATGATTTTCAAATGTTCGAAGTTATGTTGTTATTAAACAACTATTGTGTTATCAAGCATTGTTGATTCAACTAGTTCCCTAGTTGATGATCATTAAACTTCAATTACCCTTGAAAGCTTATCCAAACCAAACTTTCTTTAGTGCGGACTTGTACTCTAAATACTGAGATGAACAACCCTATGTTTAGGGGTTTACGCTTAGCGTTGAAATGGTTGTGCACAATACATTGTACCAAGGATTGAAATATTACTTATAACCGTGGACAAGGTTCGTGGTCATTAGATCCTCAGTAGTATATATAAGAATGATAATAGAACATATCATTCAGTTATATTGAGCCTATGAATTGGCAAATGCTGTAATGTTAATAGAACATATCATTCAGTTCTATTGAGCCTATTATTTGGCAAATGATGTAAAGATATTTATTCTTATTTCAAGTGAGCTTTGTTTGCTCACTCTTGCATATTTATACACTTATTGCAGCTATGGTTAAGAAGGTAGATAAACCTACAACTAGCAAGGAAAAGGAAAAAATGTACAAGTGATGAAGACTTGTAATTGTGCTTTATCGTTATGATGATAGACTTTTATTAGATGATGTGATGTAATAAATTTTAAATTCCGCATTTGAATGATTGTATTAAAGGTTATAGAACCTGGGAGATAATGTTTTATTAAAGTAATCCTGTATGGGCAGGTTTTATTATTCAATTTATTATGATTGGGTAGTTAGATATGAATGTTTTGATTACGTGAACATCAAATCTTGAGGTAATGAAGTACCAGGATTTGGGGGTGTCACAAATATTTTGTGATTCATGGCCTTAGGTGGCACAAAACATTTAATGTCTGCTTATCTTTTTAGCCAACAAATCCAACTGTCATCCATTCATTCATTAACCCCTCATGTGCCAACTTAACCATAGAGAAAGGTTAGGTTAATTGGTGGGGGAATTAGCTAGGCAAATCAACTAACACTTGATCATTTCTCTCATCTTCAACTCATTTGCAAGAGAGAGAGGGAGAAAGTAAAAGCTCAAGTGCAAGAGAGAGAGAGAGAGAGAGAGAGAGAGAGAGAGAGAGAGAGAGAGAGAGAGAGGCCCAAAGCAAGAGGGAAGCAAAGAGAAATCAAGTATAAAAAGAATCAGAGATAGAAGAAGAAGAGCACACAAGGTAAACCTACAACTCTTTATCTTTTTAATTTTCAAGTTTGATTAGTAATTGGTGGTTCTTTAATGGTGGATCATGGTGGATCCTATGATATAATGGCTTTTTATGTGTTTTATGTAGGAAATATCATGGAAACAAGAAAGCTTTCCTAGAAAACCTAAGAATCAAAAAAACTGTTTTTTAAAAAAACGGAGACTAAAATTTGAACAAGCATAACTCCTAGCTATTTTAAATTTTTGAGTGTGATCAAGTTCTAAAGTTAGATCTATGAGTCCCCTAACATCTCCAATTGGAATCTCTGGAAAATTCCTTCTAGATTTTTGTGTGGACTGTTTCTACCAACACAGGCCAAAACTGGAAAACCGAAAAAGCCTACTGCCCAGTTTGTTCCGTGCACTGTTTGGGCCACTTAGACAATGAAATAAATTCATGCATTTTGGGACATGAAAATATATGATATAAGGAAGACCTGGTTTGAAGATGAAAAAATTCCGACTTAACAAAAATTGTCATAAATAGAGTTCTATAGCTTCAATGGCCACGAAATTTAAACTAGAAGTTCATGCTAATATGTGTAAGATTCTACAAAGATTTGGGAATTTTTGGAGTTGAGAAATATATAGCTAATTTCGCTAAGTTACGAACTAAAAACGGGCTTTTGAAAAATACTAAAGGAAATTGAAAATTTTCAACAAAAATATTTTTGTATGTGAAATATATTTACATGTGTTTCCAGGAAAAAAAAATTAGCATGGCGTAACGGGGGAATTAGGCTTTCAACGAAATGAAAATAATTAAAAATCGATGAGTCGGTAGTCGTTAACATAATTTCTATCGACTAGAATATGTTGATTCGTGACGTATGAGTCTATATAAATTTTAATCACATATTTTTATGAGAATCTTATAAAAATAATGTGAGGGGACGTTTACGTTGGTTTAAGTTGAAAGATTAATTATCATAATAGGTTACGATAATTACCGTTGATGCTTATTATGAGGTAAAGATTAATTAATTTAATCAAATGAATCATCACAGATTATATAGTCTATCAATTTAAGTAAGATTAAACGTATAAATTAAAGAACGATTTAGTCAAGTTTCATGAACTTTCTCAGATTTTACTAACTAAGTTTTCTAAGTTCATTCAAATTGTTGAATCGAATGCAAGTTTCATGTCTTTGTGCAATTGTATTATAATCGTACAATGTGTTTAGCTATGAATTGTGTTATTTGCTAATATCTACACTTACGTACTTTTGTGAAAAGTATTGTTCTATTATTGAACTGTTCAGATTATTAAAGTTATGATTTACGCATGAACTATGATATGATTAAGTATATGCTAATTATTTTTATTGGACACATGTTGAGTATTAGAGGAGAAGAAAGACAAGTTAGTGTCGAGGTGTATTATATAGGTAATGATATAGAGTGAGGATCTTTAGGATCAAATAATTAAGATGAATGATGATTGAGAACAATAGGGATTTACGTCATTCCTGTTTATTCAAGCTGCTTCTCAACTGTTGTTCTGATGATAAAGTTTTTCAAAGAATTGATTTGATTCTTTATTTTGTTGTTTATTCAACTAATTTAATTTGATGGCCAATTAAATGCTCACCCTTGTAAAACTCTAAACCTTTTTCAACTATAGCAAATAGACTTGAATAGTCAAATGGTGTTAAACAAAAGGATTTCGTTACTATCGGATTTAAATATGTAGTATTGCAGGTTGTAATATAATAGCAACTTAAAATTGTAATATTTTTAAAATGTAATATTTATTAGTATTATGATTTAAAGATGTAAAGGTAATAGAACCTGGGATTATAAGTGATATATTTTAACAATGTAATAAGTACATTCATATCTTAAGCTTATAATGAAAGGTACCGGTTAGCATTGTGGAGTGCTGAAATTCGGTTTTAAAGATAGACCTGGGTTTCGGGCTCTCATAGTTGGTATCAGAGCTGTAGGTTATAGCTCTAAGGTAAAAGTAACTTAGGATAAGTCCTGAGAGAAATTAGTGCAAAAAGTAAGGAGATAAACTCGGATAGAGTTTTCAAGGATGAATTGAGGCATTCATCATAAGAAAACAATAACGAGTATATGGTTAATCTGAGGTGTTAAATTAAGTTATTAAGCTTGATTTTAGAACGTCAAAAAATACGGAGATAGAAAACTCTGGTAAAGCGATTGTAGGATAAGATCATGATGTGATCTGATTAAGTTATAGACGGACAGAAGATCAATATAATGATTGAAAATTTATAGCAAAATTAATGTACAGAAGAACGTATTATGAGAAAGTATGAATAAAACTCTGAAAGAGTTATAGATGAGGAAATATGGATTTGACAAAATTTGTAAGCAAAGAACAAGTTAGAATTATTGTGGGATTTCAATTGAGGTCTCATGTGACAGCTGAGTTGTGCAAAACTTTGTATGGGCGGGGGTTTTGTGACACCCCCAAATCCTGGTACTTCATTACCTCAAGATTTGGTGTTCACGTAATCAAAACATTCATATCTAACTACCCAATCATAATAAATTGAATAATAAAAACCTGCCCATACAGGATTACTTTAATAAAAACATTATCTCCCAGGTTCTCTAACCTTTAATACAATCATTCAAGTGCGGAAATAAAATTAGTAGATCACATCATTATTAAAAGTCTATCATCATAACGATTTAAGCAAAATTACAAGTCTTCATTACTTGTACATTTTTTCCTTTCCTTTGCTAGTTGTAGGTTTATCTACCTTCTCAACCATAGCTGCAATAAATGTATAAATATGCAAGAGTGAGCAAACAAAGCTCACTTGAAATAAGAATAAATATCTTAACATCATTTGCCAAATAATAGGCTCAATAGAACTGAATGATATGTTCTATTAACATTTCAACATTTGCCAATTCATAGGCTCAATAGAACTGAATGATTTGTTTTATTAACATTCTTAAATATACTACTGAGGGTCAAATGACCATGAACCATGTCCACAATTATAAGTAATATTTCAACTTTAACTTTAACAGTCGTATGACTATAAGGACTCCACGTACTTATGGGGATCAATCCTTCGTACAATATATTGTGCTCAACCATTTCAACGCTAAGCGTAAACCCCTAAACATAGGGGTTTTCATCTCAGTATTTAGAGTACAAGTCCGCACCAAAGAAAGTTTGGTTTGGATAAGCTTTCAAGGGTAATTGAAGTTTAATGATCATCAACAAGGGAACTAGTTGAAATAACAATGCTTGATAATACAACAGTTGTTTAATAACAACATAACTTAGAACATTTGAGAATCATAAATGAACTGATTTTACATATCTAACTCATGCTTGAAATAACTATAGAGCATAAGTATTCAATAGAATGAATAAAATGGTTAACCTTTGCTTGAACAGTAAAATAAGCTAAGGTTCGAGTCTTATAACATTAGAATGATATTCCTGAATGTACATTTAACTTATAGCAAGCTGGAAACTAAAAACTTGCCCAACAATGTATTAACTCATGCAAGGAATTAAAACAGTTCAATAATGGAGATGAGAGTTCAAAAACTACGCTCATTATACAATAATAGAACTTAAGAAACTTGCTTAATTGTAAACAAGTTAGAATGAATCAATATAATAATAGAACTAACTCAACGAAAATGTAGAGTTAGAAAACTTGCACAATGTAATAAATGAACTAGCTCAACGAAAGTGTAGAGTTAGAAAACTTGCCTTGAGCGTAAGCTATAAAATTAAACTCACGATCACCTACACATAATTTAGAACCACAACACCTATTAGACATACTAACATATCATAACATGTTCATTACCATCCACATTTCAGAAACTCTAAGTGTTTTACTTCGCAACCCTTATCTAACGTTCATTATGTATACCAAATTATCACATAACTCATTCTTGATTTACTAATCACTTTTAAAATTTTGAATTCATAATCCACATAACACAACTCTGTATTAGCCTTGTTGTTACATGTTGGACACATTACCATAACCTTTAGCTAAGCCACAAAGAACGACCAAAGTCTGCAGAATAAACAGACTTCATTAATACGAAAATGGCCATTCGCATATGCCATGAGTTTTATATATGGGATGCTTGCAAGCTTTTTGCTTATAGTATGCCATGCATGACTTGCGAACCAGGTTTTGCGGAATGAGCCACGACACTTTTCTTAAGCCAACTAACACGAATTTCACCCATCAAACAGTGATAATAACACGTAAAATAAATATACAACTATCGTAAACATGATTGCTAACATATACAATCACTTAACACAATTTAACAACTACTAACACTATTTTAATTTCTCAATTTTCATGTTTTTCACATAAAACTCCAATTTTTGATATTCATCCCAAGAATCATCACTGTGAATTCATTATTTGGCCAAATCTCTCCATTCCAATTACGTTATGCTCATATTTCAACAAACTAGCATAAACAAAACTCAATTAACATTTTAGCATGCAATTTGACCCTCAAAAGTGATACTTATATAGCCACACATGAAAACATAAACACTGAAAAAAAATTTCTACTATTAACTGTAATTAGCATGAATTTCTCGTTTAAGACACAATCTCCAGTTATCATATACTCATATAATCATAAGTAATCCCATAATATAGCAACAATTCAACAATTTGAAATTCACAGATTATATAAAAGTTGTTGTAATCCTCATAAACACACACACACATATATATATATATATATATAACACTAATGTTGTGTAAAAAACCTTGAATTTGCTTGCAATCCTTGTTAACTCACTAGAATTTGCCGTGAAGATTCTTAAGCTTTCTCTCAACTCTCAATTCTCTGAACTCTCAGACTTAGCCAAACGCATAAAGAAATTGATATGGCCAAGCGTAAGAACAAAACTGCTACTTCTTAATACACATACTAATTCTAATATCAGTTACATAGTAAACGTAAATATTATTAATATATTATATTTATTATTTTATTTATTTATTTATTTTATTTAATTTAATTTAAATAAACTAGAAATCTCAAAAGCCATAAGGCTTGTTTGGCAAAACCCTTTAAATATTAAAGAATTAATATATTAAGCCTTGTTTGTTAAAACTAAATTAAACTACTTTAATTTATTTTAATAAATCCTTATAACATAGTTATTTGTCACACTATATTTAATCAAGCTTTTGTATTTATTTTAATTAATGAAAATCACAATTAATTAAATCAATCCTTTAATCACATAACACAATACAAATAAATAATCATTTAAATTGAAATATCGACTCCATCATTTATCATATCTGCATTATGTTTAATGACGCATCAACGACATACCTTTTGATATTTTTAAAATCATTTTTGTCTTAGCTGAAATAATTAGCATAGACATCTGAATAATAAAATTTCTAAAGCTTATTGGTTCAAAAATTTGATCCAATATTTTTCAAAAATGCATTTATCAACACAATGTTAATAAATTTTGAAATCTAGCATAACTAGAAATTTGGAGTACCTATGCTTCTTTTATCAACTTTAATTTTCTTCAATGCTCCAATATTTAATATATCTATCTATATCCAATATCACCAATGCTCATCACATTGACAATTCTCAATTCTCAATCTACAACCTTTCTATATCCTAATATAGTTCCTCAAACTTAACATACATTATGAGTTCAGGAACTTGCCACAAAAATATGAGTTTAGGAACTTGTCCTAACCATACGTAGTCGAAGAATAAGTCAGAAACTATTCGTATGCTTAGGGGCTCAAAACATACAATACGATCATGAGTCACAAACTTACCATAAGCATGAGTTTCAAGAACTTGCACATAATCTTATCATTCTCTAACTATCAAATATACACCTAAGAAAAGAGTCACATTCTCATCATAAGTATATCAATAGCGGAACACCAACATTTCAATGATTATCAATGTGATAAACTAATTGGTCCTTAAACCGAGCATAAAACCTGTAACATTCCAGAATTTTTAAATGTAATATTAAATATTTATTGATTTGTATAAATATTTAATGGATGTGATTATCGTTGAATAAATATTTGTTTAATTGATTTAATTTTGTTTAGTTAATTATTTATTAAATAAATAATTGATGAATTAAGGAAATTATTATTATAGCTTAGTGTTGGATGTGATCATAGAATCGCCAGTCCACTATAGTATGTTTTAGTATGAAAAAGTCATAAAAAGACAGAATCTTCAATGTACTATTAAAACGGTGCAGTATCATGATGTCATAAACTGATTTTCATTATTTTGAACTAATTAAAGAAAAGTTCACCAATTGAGCGAGTTAAAAAATATTTTGATTGATTTCTAAGTTTTCAATGAAAATCTAAGCTATTTGATTCGGCTAGACGCATGTTACAATTGTTTGATAAAAATTCAAGCGTTCTTTAAAAAATTATGCCAAATCAAATTATTTTGGTGCGGACTCGTATGATAAGTCTAATAAGAACACCCTTAATATTAGGGTATTTTTAAGTCGAAAAAAATTCGACAGACCCCTGAGGTGGTCAACAAAACACATATAGTCGTTTAGCCAGATAAGGTATAATGGGCTGATCACCCAAAGGTGCCAGCAATCCAGACGGTTCATAGTTGAATTACTAATGAACCTAAAGCAATATTTTATTCCTATTTATTCCTATTATTCTAGAAATTGGATGTACAAAAGGTATAAATTTGTTAGAGGAGGAAAGAGTTGAGTAGGCATGTAAAGGTTGATTTAAAGACCTAGTTTTGATGAGTAGGATGAATTTAGTAAATCATGATGTCAAACTACTACGACTATTGTGGTATTCGATGATCTATAGAAAAACAATTGATGAAATAATACTCATAAAATAATTGAGTTTAATAAAGGTTATGAAATAAAACTTCAAGAATCTGTTAAGGAAGATGGTCGTAGACTGAGTAAGGAAGTTTTGGTAGTTGTTTCGAGGACAAAATCCTTATAAGAGGGTATGAATGTGACCACCCAAAAATTCTACTTAGTTTGTAAATTAAGTATTTTGGAATATTATTAAACAAAATAAGATTTTATGAATTTTATTCCGTTTTATATGTTAAGAATTGAATTTTTGTGGTGGAACGTGTTTCTATTATAGAATTTACGAGTTTTAGGATCGTATAAGAAAATAAAAATTCTTGAGAAAAAGACGAGAAAGTCACTATTCATAAAACGCGGAAAACGTATAAAACCGCTAATAGACGTACTTTTTCGAGAATTTTGAATTACGTCATAGCGTTTATTTGAGAAGGTGAGAGGAAATATGTAAAAAGTGTTTTTCGAGAAAAAACCGTAAAAATACTACTCACGCTAAAAACGCAGACTCTTTTTTTCGAATTTTTGAATTACGACATAATGTTTCTTTGAAAAAGGGGGAACGGTGGCAAAATCAGATTTTCAAAAATCGAAAGTCGATTTTTCGGCTAACTGAGCGTGTTACGAAAACGTAACCGAAAAAGTTAAAAAAATCTAACCAGAAAGAAATCAGTTAACCGACTTAGTTCGGGATGTAAACCCTAGCTAATAAATTATACGAAAGGGCAAAAATAAATTTTTGATAACTAATCGAATTATGAAAGTGAATTACGAAAGTTAAGGGAGAATAATGTGAGTTAGGAAAACCTTTGGGTTAAAAACTTAAAGATTAAAACCTAATAAAGTATATTCCGAGAATATGCTAAGAATATTCCAAGGAATAAGCTAAGCTTTGAGCCAAAGGAAGATGGAGGCTAGGTGTCACTCTTTAGAAATTAAGTATGTGGTTAAATGAATAAGGGGAAACTAGATGGATAAGGAAGGAAAGAAAGGAGGGCATGCGTCACTTGAAAATTAAAGGACATGTGGTTAACTGAATTTTGAAAGGACAATGAAGGAAGAAAGGATCCGGTTATGTCAAGAAAAAGAGATAAGGTTGAATGAAAACTTTCCATTTTTGGTAAGTTTTGGTCTATAGGAGTGACTAAGCCTATCCTAAGCAAGATAAGGAAGGAGAGGATGATTATCCCATGTGGTCTAAATAGAGGAGTGATAAGGCTAAGCTAAGAGGCTAGTGAGGGGACAAAAAGACCAAGTGGTCCAGCCAAATGAGAAGTATTTGGTGATTCAAGGCCTTAGGTGGCACAAAACATTTAACGTATGCTTATCTTATTAGCCAACAAATCCAAATGTCATCCATTGATTCATTAACCCCTTTTGTGTCAACTTAACAATAGAGAAAGGTTAGTTTAATTAGTTGGTGGGGGAATTAGCTATATTAACTAACACTTAATCATTTCTCTCATCTTCAACTCATTTGCAAGAGAGAGAAAGAGAGAGAGAGAAAGCAAAAGATCAAGTGAAAGAGAGAGAGAGAGAGAGAAAAAGGAAGAGGCTCTGACCAAGGGGGAAGAAAAGAGAGACCAAGTGTAAGACCCCAACTTTTATGAATAAAGATTTAATTTTCTCTAAATATCATTTTGAATAATAAGGTGTGGATTTGATTTAATGTTATAGTTGTAGGTAATATTTACAAATTTTGCAAAGTAAGCAAGTTGTCATAAAATATTCGTTTGGTTGGGGGAATATTCATTTTATCAGGGAATATTCGTACGACGACACAATCATTGGCGGACCCCACAATAGAATTAATGTCAAATTTAGAAAGCAACAAAAATAACCTTTATATAAAAATAATGGCAAGACTTTTACCGTTAAACTATTGAAATACTCGGTGATAAAAGAAATGCGATGTCTGAGCGTGGTTACCGCAATGCTTTGCAGTATTACACATCTTTGATTATTGATGCTTACTTGAGAAGTCACTCAGTTTTATTCAATTATTGCAACTGTAGTTGATGCATAGTATCTCATATTATTGATTCAATTATTGTCACAGTATCATCTGCATAATATTTTATATTATTAAATCGATAATTGAGATGACACAATTATTCATATTATTATTTGCATTATTATCAATGTCTAGAAAGTTCTGTCGAGGAAAGGGGTTTGGTCATCTAATTGTGCGCCAATAAGGAGAAGACCCCCACTTACTCATTTTTCAAAATCGTCAGTAAAAAGTTATCTCAGTTTTTGTTTTATTATTATTATTATAATAGTAATAAAACAGAAAACTTTTTATATAAAATAGAATAATTTTTATAAATAGAATATATTATATTTAATTATATTGCATAGTACTGCAGTGTTTGCATAGTATTGCATAGTGTTTGTATAGTACTGCATAGTGCTGCATAGTAAAATCAAAATTTTCGTTGAATTTGGCTAAACTACGCCCGTGAGTTTTCTAAACTGTGCACCCGTGATTATTTTTCTAAATAGTATCATGTCATTCTCCTATAAATAGGATGCTCAGTTTAGAAATGAAAATCACACCAGAATCAGAGAATTCTTCTTCTATAATATTGAGCGTATTTCTTTTGAGTTTAAGGAAGCTTTGAGTGTAGCAAATAGTGTAAGTTTTTTTCAAGAATATCCCCATTATACCAGTCAGAAGTACTCTCCTTTTAAGGTAAGGGGTATTATTTATTTCATCTTCAGAAGAGATATTATTTTTCGTATTCGTAAGAATATTATTTTCATTCAATATTCGTAAGGAATATTATCTTCGTTCAATATTCGTAAGGGATATTGTCTTTGTTTAATATTCATTAGGAATATTATTTTCGTTCAATATTCTTAAGGGATATTATTTTATTTAATATTAAGTAAGAAATAATATTTTCTTCCATACTACGTAGTATGTAAGTAATATTATTTAGTTTCAAATTCCTTAATCTACACTTATTTTGATAAGTATTGCTTATATACTCCTTGAAATTAGTAGAATATCCTTGAAATTTGCGCTTCATCTAGTATCGTTTCACTGGAATATTTTTCTGTACATTCTTGTTAAATTTTAATCTTTTCATGCCAGAGTACTATTCATGGGTATTATTCATACATACGACACTATTCATATATACGATACTATTAATACATACGGTACTATTCACGATAAAAATTTATTTTTTTTGTCTAAATTATTTTTTATACATAAGTATTATTCTTGAATTTTACTCCACAAAGCAGTTATCATGTTGACAATTTGAACATTTTTAAACTCTTGATAAATTGAATTATAAATCTTTAAAATTAATCATTGATCTCACTTAATTGAATTCTTATATCATTGTCATCATCCCCATGCTTATATTGTGATGAAAGTCATCTTTGGCCTGTAGTGGATAGATGGATTGTTTATTGGTATGATTATGACCAAGAATTATGTATCGGTATAATCATGACCTATAATGTTACATATGATGTGGTAAAAGTCTTCATTGGTCCGTAGTGCATTGATGGAAAGTTGTTTGGCATGATCATGACCACTGGTGATACTAACGATTATCCTTGGCCCGTAGTGCATGGATGATTCGTGGATGTGATACTAACGAATATCATTGGCCCGTAGTGCATGGATAATTCGTGGATGTGATAATAACGAATTTCTTTGGCCCGTAGTGCATGAATAATTCGATGATGTGGATTATTTATTGAGTTGTGTTATAGAGATAAAATATTGATGATGAACTTTTAAATCATAGAAGATAGTAGACATCATGTTCTACTTGACTCTTCTAATGGATTGCTTGATCTGCTGCAGTTAAACTTGTTATCTATTGTATTATATCAGTTTTTATATTGTTGAAGGCTAAGGATAATTTATTCTACATTATCTTAGTCATAATATTCTTTACTGGACTAGTTGAGCTCGCCCTTTTCTTTCATTGTTCTCTTCAAGAAATGAGAATATAGCTGAGACTAGTCGGGGACTGGAGTGATGGTCTAAGATGGTGGCTATAGTATTCCTCACTATTCTATGAAATAGTGTGATAATAATTGTAATGAGGACTCTATTTGAGTTTGGATATTGTTTACGAGATAATATTCGTGTTAAAACTCTCAGCTTACGTTTGTCGTATTATATTAATGAAGTTTGTATTTAAATTATGTACCATGTATTTGGCAACTCAGAATGGGTTGTGTATACCTATTTTTTTTTTTTTTTTTGGGGGGCCTCACAGTTGGTATCAAAGCTTAGGGATATGATCTTTGGCTGAGATTTGAGGCTAGAACTAGGAGGGGAGAGATGGGTAAATACTTCGCTAGTATGACCTACCTAAGCTTAATTGTTATTTAATTGGTCGGTCAGAATATTGGGATAATATGTGGCATGTCAATTAACCATGAACACATGACAATCACGACTCTTCATCCCTTGCAATTTCCCACCCGTAACACACCTTGCGATGTTTGACGCATATCCATCTGGTAGTTTCAGAGACTTAACCCATGTGCACACATCTTCAACTTGGTTTTTGGACAATGTGTGCCTTGCATGCGGTTTGACAATCTTACCATTAAGAGATTCATAAAGTTCTAATCCAGGACGCTTACAAATATCTTTAATGTCCAACTGTACTTTATCATTGTCTTTTGTCTTCCCCGTAACATTCATCGCGGTGTTAAACACATTGTAGAACACATTCTTCTCAATATGCATCACATCTTGATGACGAATCAAATTTGTAGACCAATAAGGCAGTTCCTAAAAGATGTTTCTCCGAACCCAGTTATGAGATTCGCCAAACCCATTGATTATGTTTGTGGCATCAATCTTACCAAATGGGATGATTAGCAATCTCATCACACGATCTCGCATCTCCGTTCCCAACAATCGCGATGCAGGCATATCATTGTCTACTTTCTCTTTCCTGAAGTGTTCTCTATTTTTTTGAAACGGGTGATCTACCAACTAGAACCGACGATGACAGTCAAATCAGTAAGGCTTTCGACCTTTTGATAGATTGAAAGACTTTGTATGCTCTATACAATACGGACAAGCCAACTTCCCGTGTGTACTCCATCCAGCTAACATTCCACAAGTTGGGAAGTCACTTATAGTTTGCATAACCGCTGCCCTAAGGTTGAATTTTTTTTTCATTGTAACATCCCAAGTCTGTACTCCATCCTCCCACAATACCTTCAACTCGTCTATAAGAGGTCTCAAGTAAACATCTAAGTTCTTTCCAATACTCTTAGGATGATGAAAAATATTTTAAAGAAACGAATCCAGTGAGATTAACAAACAAAGATTAGGGATTCGTACCTTGGTTTATCCAAGTTCAAAAATACTCCATAATAATCAATTATGAAGCAAAATTCAAGAACGAAGATCAAAACATGGATACAATCAAAGATAGTAACCATAATAGACAACTTGGACAAAGAAAATAAAATTTAATTTTTCTGTGAATAGTGCCGTATTCGTGAATAGTGTTGTATACGTGAAACCCCGACACAAAAAGGTAGAAATTTCACAAGAAAAATCATACTTCGTGAATAGTACTCGTGCATAGTACCGTATTCATGAATAGTGTCGAATACGTGAATAGTGTTGTATACGTGAATAGTAACCTCAACATAAAAAGGTAAAAATTTAATAATAAAATTTATACCAATATTTTGGCATAATGATATGGAACGAAATAACATCATTTACGAATAACATCCCTTACCTCAAAAGAACAGTACTTCTGACTAGAATATCGGATATAATGTTGAAGGAAACTTGCACTGAATAGCAACTCTCAAAGTATCTAAATACTCACAAAAATACGCTCGATATTATAGAGAAAGAAAAATTCTGATTCTGGTGTGATTTTAAATTCTAACTAAGCACCCTATTTATAAGAAAATGCCAGAACGTCAAAGCAGACTAAAATTTAATAAAATAATATTTTAATAAAAAATTTCACGCACACCTCTTGACCAAACTCAGCACACCACAAGTGGGGCCCACTAAATTCAGAAAATTCCACAACAACCAAAAATGGGGTCCACCTATGTTTTTAATAAAAATATTTATTTCCAAAACTTCAATAATTCATAATAAAAAGCCCTTTTATCAGAAAAATATGAATTTTATATCCATTCCATAGGAAATTTAATTCTCTACAACTTTGTAGAAGAACGTTTTTCCAAATTCCAAACAGAAAATAACCGAAATCCACATACGAGTGATTTTTAATACATTCATTCTGATAAAATACTAATAAAACACCTCAACATTAATTCCTTCATTTATATACACATAAAATAAATATTTTTTTTATCATATAAATTAATAATTAATTATTCACAAATAATATTACAAAATCACAATAATGACAACCAAGTCGTTCCCAGGAAAGAGGAGGCTTTCCGATAAGGATTTCTCCTTACTGGCGCGCAATTAGGTGACCAAACCCCTTTTCTAGACAGAACTTCCTTAAACATTACCAATAATGCTATCTAATAATATTATTCAAATAATATGAATTATTGATCTGATAATAGAAAATACTGTGAAGTGATAATTATTGAATCAACAATAATATAAAATATCAATGTAGCAATTATTGAATCAATAAAATAAAATATTAAACAGTAATTACTGTAACAATTATTGAGTAGTGCCTTCTTTACGTAAGAATCAATAATTCAAAAATAATGTGCACATCTTGTGTCTTTCTTGTGTAACCACGCGTATTACTTATACTTTAACCACTGTATTCCAATGATGTTAATTGTAACAATCATAGCCCGTTATTTATAAAAAAACTCATACTTGTCATTTTCTTCATTCGACAGTTTTTCGTTATGGGGCCCACAAATGGCTGCGTCATCGTACGAATATTCCCCGACAACAAGAATATTCCACGACCAAATGAATATTACTCGGCAACAATGAATATTTTATAACCACTTGTTTATTTTGAAAATTTTGTACATTTCACCCATAACCAAAATATTATATCAAATTAACACCTTATTATTTAAAATAATAATTAGAGGAAAATCAATTTAATTTATAAAAAGTTGGGGTCTTATAACTTCTCCCTTCCTTTACTACTTAGCGCGTCGGCCACTACGTTTGCCTTTCCGGGTGATAAAGAATATCGCAATCATAATCCTTAATCAATTCTAGCCATCTCCTCTGACGCATATTCAACTCCTTTTGTGTGAAGATATATTTCAGACTCTTGTGGTCTATGTATATCTCACATTTTTCTCCGTACAGATAATGCCTCCAAATCTTTAACGCAAAAACTACTGCCGCTAACTCAAAGTCATGAGTAGGGTATCGTTTTTTGTAATCCTTCAATTTTCGTGAAGCATACGCAATGACTTTGCTCTGTTGCATTAGCTCACAGCCTAGTCCTATATGCGATGCAATAATATACACCACAAATCCTCATGTATCATCTGGTAGTGATAATACAGATACCTTACTCAATCTCTTTTTCAGCTCCTGAAAACTCTCCTGATACTTGTCCGTCCATACAAACTTCACCGTCTTCCTCGTTAGATTGGTCAACGGGGTTGCCATCTTAGAAAAATTCTGGATAAATCTTCGATAGTACCCAACTAACCCTAAGAAACTTCTTACTTCAGTTGGCATCTTCGGTTGCTCCCAACTACTCATAGCTTCTACCTTCGCAGGGTCTACTGAAATTCCATCCTTATCCATCACGTGTCCTATGAATTGAACTTTCTCCATCCAAAATTCACACTTAGAAAATTTCGCATACAACTTCTCTTTTCTTAGTGCCTCCAAAACCATCTTCAGATGTTCGACGTGCTCTTACTCTGTCTTTGAGTAGATTAAAATATCGTCGATGAAAACTACTATGAATTTATCTAAGAATGGCTTGAAGACTCGGTTCATCAAGTCCATAAATGCTTCCGGAGCATTCGTTAACCGAATGACATTACCAAAAATTCAAAATGTATGTAACGTGTTCGAAACGCCGTCTTTGATATATCTTCTTCCCGCATCTTCAACTGGTGATAACCCGTTCGAAAATCTATCTTCGAGAAACACTTGGATCCCTTTAGTTGGTTAAAAAGGTCGTCTATCCTTGGTAACATATATCTATTCTTAATCCTTACTCTATTTAATTCTCGATAATCGATACAGAGCTTTATCGATCCATCCTTCTTCTTTACAAACAACACTAGTGCTCCCCAAGGAGACACACTCGGTCGTATGTAACCCTTATCCAACAACTCTTGCAATTGTATCATCAATTCCTTCATTTTTACTGGCGTCATACTATATGGGGTTTTCGAAATCAGTGTCGTTCCCGGTGCTAAGTCTATTACGAATTCGATTTCTCTGTCTGGGGGAATACTAGGCAGATCATCTGGAAATACATCTTGAAATTCTCTCACTATGGATATATCCTTAATTTTTACTCCCTTTTTCCGAGTGTCAACGATGTATGCTAAGTAACCTACACATCCTTTTCTTATCAATTTCTTGGCCTGCATCATCGTAAGACAACATGATTGCTTAAGCGATGAGCTACCATAAAATACCACCTTAGACTTATTCGGAGTCTGAAGGCTCACACTTTTATTCTGATAGTCAATTATCGCATCATGGTTATACAACAAATCCATTCCTAATATTACGTCAAATTCTCCCAATCTGATCAGAATCAAGTCTACGCTTAGTTCATGGTCTCTAATATTTACACGACAATTTTGGTAACTATACTCTAAAAAAATTACTTCCTTGTTTGCAACTTCTATGTTCTAGGGATTTCCTAATCGTTCTCGGGGTATTTTAAGTCGACTAGCAAATTCATCAAATACAAAAGAACAGGTGGCACCCGAATCAAAAAATACATAGGCATTTATACCATTGATCGAGATGATACCTTACACAACGTCCTTCGCAGCTACGGCGTCCTAGACAGTCATATTAAATGTCCTGGCAGTTGGACGGTTGGATGGCGTCAGCCCGACAATCATCAGTTTGCCACTCCCTCCTTGTTGGTCGCTTCCTCCGCTACTTCCTTTCTTCGGGCAGTCTTTGATCAGATGATTCGCCGAACCACAAGTGAAACCCCTTTTGATCTTCTTCGGCTTTGGGCAGTTTGGCAAAATATGCCTTTCTTAGCCACAGTTGTAACATACACTGCGCCCTTTCTGACACTCGCCCTGGTGATACCTCCCACACTTTGGACAACCTTCTGCCTTCTTCTTAAACTCTCCTCGAAACTTCCCCACTTGATTATTGAAATTCTTCTTATTGTTGTTGTTTTTCTCCCACTTTCTCTTTCCTAAGTTACTTCCACCGCTACTATTTCCTCCTCGACTATCTCCTCTTGTGCTCTTACCCTTATTCTCTTTGTTATACAGACTTAATGGTTCACTTCATCCCTCTGCAATAATAGCTTTTTCCAGCAATATCGTAAAAGAATCTATCTGAAGAACCGACACCTTGTTAAACAACTAAGGCTTCAGTCCTTGCTCAAAACGCCTAGCTTTCTTCTCTTCATTTATAACCTGGTGTTCAGTAAATCGGGCTAGTTCATTGAACTTAGCTGCATATTGCACCACTGTCATATCTCCATGCTTAAGTTCTAAGAACTTTACCTCCATCTTATTTTTCATGCTCTTTGGGAAATAATTCTCAAAGAACAGAGTCTTAAATCTCTCCCAAGTGACTATCCCTTCTCCCACTCTCTGCTGATTCGCCTCCCACCAGTAGTTTGCTTCGCCTCTCATCATGTAGGTTGCAAAATCCGTCTTCTGGTCTTCACCCACACGAGCGATGGTGAACGCCTTCTCCATCTCTTTGATCCATGTCCGAGCCACGATTGGCCTGGCTGCGTTCTCTAAAATTTCTTGGTCCTACACTCTTAAAATCTTTAAAGTTTGTGACTGGAGCTGCTTGGGGAATGGGTGGTACTGGTTCATTTCTTCCCCAAAGAGCTTCTCCTAACAAGTCTACAAGCCTTTGTATCAGATCTACTGCTCCTCTCTCAACATTAACCGACTCTTCTGGTGCAGTTATTCTACGTCCGGGCGGCATGTTTCTGCATTATAAATTTTTTATTTTATTATCTAATTTTATTACTTAGACATTTCTCAAATAAAAAAAATAAAATTTTATAACACGTTTCTGAAATAAGATCATTTATATTCATATGCCAAATCGTTACAATTACATGATCCTCCCTAGCATACTGTTATAAATTATACACGTATCCCCTATTATCATAAAAGACGGGGACAACACCAGCTTACTACCCCTCTAACATTTGTCAAAAGTTGGGGTTTACTACTATTTCACATCTTACACAAAAGACTGAGATTTCAATAACAGATTAAATAACACATAAATAAATACAATACAACTACTAAACTTCTTTCTCTAGACTCAATCTAATATCCCACACTCCACGGTGCTCTAGTATTCTTTCTGAGTAATCTGCACCACCATATCTCAGCTTATGGTATGTCGGGTCTGTCCTTGCTCAGCCAGGTAGTGATTTACCCCATCAATCACTCTTTCCATGGCCGTGCGCAGAGCATAACCCATCTTATTCATCTTCCTTCTCTTGCACCACACTTCATCCTCTAGATCATTAGCCCGATCATTAGTTTCTTCCCACTTCTCCTCGAAGTGGATCCTATCCATCACCTCCATCTCTAGCTGAGTACGAAGTGCTTCCTTCTTTGTCCTCTCGCTCAACACTCTCTGCTCTATTTCCTCTAATTTCTCTGCCAACTCTACATTTCTAGCCATCGATCGGTGAAACAAAGTCCCCATATGGATCCATGCCTCCTTACGGTGAGAAATCTCCACCTTCATCTCTTGCATCGCTAATTTCCTCTGATGGTCCCCATCCCTCAATTTCTGGAACTCAGACTCCTTCTCCCTAGCCTCAGCCTCTAGCTCCTCCACTCTACATCCCAACTCCAAAATATTCTCCTCATATTCTCCCAACATCTGATCCTCGAAGGTAGCCTCGTCGGAGTCCTCCATAGGTTCAGGCTCCTCCTCTGGATCAGACTCCTCAAGTAAAGGCTCCAACTCCTCCGCATCATCATCCTCATTAATAGGGGCCACTACTATTATGGGCTCCACTATCGATGGTGCCTCATATACCATGTGACGCCCCCAAATCCGGGTATCTTCCAACCCGACAGATGGTGCTACAGTTCACATAAACATTCGATTGAAATGCCTCAAAAGAACGGATATGTCTTATATATCTCAAAAGAATATTTACATTTCCCTAAGTTCTTTACAACCAATACATTGTCGTTGTCATAATATCAATATTATTTCTTACAAAATCTATACTATTACATAAGCAAGCTACGAGTTCGCCTTTGCCTTCCCTTTATCCTTGCCGGATCCATCGGTCCGTTTGATCTTAGCTGCATTCATATGGTTCCAACAAGAATGAGCCTAACTAGCTCAGCAAGTACAATAATTCTAGGAAAATAGCATGCTTGAAACATAGGAATCATATATCTTCGATAACTGAACAATAGTTATGAAGTACTATCGATAATTCAAAATAGCACTTTTTTTCATCCAAAATGTTTTACAACAACAATATTCAGTACAACATCAGTTTCGGTTCAAGACCGTAAGCATTTCATAAGTACTTTAAAAAGGACATCCCAATCTAAGTTCGTAAAATCCCAGTATAGCTTACGAGCACGCGTAGGTGATCGACTTATAGTACTCTATGTTGATCAACACTACATTCATTAAACGTGTATACGTTTAAGTTGTGGCAACCTCACGTGCCTGTCGTTTGACGATAAAACATTTTAGCATACTTAATCTACTTTTGAAAACCACAACAATATTAGTTTGTTAAATCCTTATCAACACTTAATAGAATAACATAGCATACGTCTAGCCGAAAGGATTGGCTTTGACATTCCTCAGATACTAACTCATGCGAAGAATACATGAATCACAAAGACTTGTCCAGATCGAAGTGGAACAAGGGTTAGAGTACTTGCCTTTAGCGTCTGCTACGGTTTATAACACGTACACTTTACGTCTTTAAGGTCTCTACATTAGATGATAGCATAACATAGAACATTAGGTCATGAATGATCACACATGGTTCCTAAAGAATCTTACCCTACTTCTCAATCTAATTACGTATTAGATTTGTTATTATAGGTTCTGGCTTTTCGTTAAGTCAATCTTACATTAATAAGTAATTGACTTAGTCTTAACCTTAAGTGTGCATACTTAAGTTCTAATATGTCTTAACAATGTTTCATTAAGATCTTCATTTAATTGTTTATCAATTAGTAACCATGCTCTATATGTAAACATTCATTATTGTCTTTGTCTTGAAATTTGGCTACTGCTTTTACGGCTTTTACACTGGTGCATTATTGCTGCGTCACCTATATCTTTGCTTAGAACCCGGACTCGGCGTTGCGACGCGAGTCTCAGTGTTAATGGTCGCGCTGCGGTGCCACTCTCCAGAAGGTTATGGCTTTGCTTTCGCCAAGCTTCGGCGTTTGGCCATGCAAGTCAAATGGCCTTGGCTAAGACACAAGCCGCACTCTCACGTGCACCAATTTTTTTTACAGACTTTAATTTTTTTGAGATTCTTGGACTCGTAACTTCTTCGTTATAAGTTGGAATTTGCTCGTTCAAGAGCCTACAGTTCACAAATCACGTACTCTATGTATTTATTCAAGAATTTTATCTATTCGACTTCGTTTGCTAAAATTTCACCTATTAGTTCAATTTTAACGAAAACAATAAACGTTCGTGAACGTTCAAAGCTCGTTTCTTCGTTCTAAGTCGGAATCCAGCCATTTTCGAGTCCGCAACTCTATAATGCCAAATATGACTTGCCTTCATCGAAAACCCACGTTTCCAATGTCAAACTTAAAATACGACTTCCATTTTGAGAATCACACGAATTCGACGATTATCGTCAAATCGTGTAAATTCCGGCAAAACCTCAATACTAATCATTCTAAGTGGATTTTAATCAACATGTAGACATTACAAGTTACTTATTACACCAACTTATTATCAAAGTAGGTTTGACTTATTTTCATAAGTCAATGACTTATTTCACTTATTATCTACAATTCTCATGCTTATGAAAACAAAGGCAATTCTTCATAAGTTTATTAACTTATTTAGGTTCAAGTTGCTTATTCAACTTATTCGGCTTAAGTTCATTCATCAATGACTTATTACATGCTATCATCAAACCATCTCACTTCACTATCAATCTTATTATAATAGAGATGGAAGAGACAAGATAATTTACCTTTGATGAACTAGTACTTCTTCTTTGAAAACTAACAATGGAAGGTTTAAGCTTCAAAGTGCTTTTGGGCTCTAACAAATAAGTTGTTTATCTTGAGAGAAGTTGGATGAAATAACAAACCTCAAATGAATAAAAAGGCTTGCTATTTATAGAGCTTTCAAGGTTAGGGTAATTAGGTCATTATGTCATCCCACCTCCTTAAACTAACCTCCTTACTATTCATGTCTTGATCATTAAATAATCTTGCTCAACAATCATAATACTTGACCACCACATTAAATCCTTGGTCATTACTTAAAGTTCTTGCCCAACAAGTTTATCCATGGGTTGCCCCATGGATCCTCATTAACTAATGGATCATACTTGGACTTAGTGCTTCATTCAATTAACTTATCTTTGGGCTTGTATTAATCTACCATGGGCTTCATGTTATTAATACCTGGGCTTTAAGAATAATCCCACCTATGTTTACACCTTTGAGCTTATGGACTTGCATAAGATATAACCCACAATTTCATTTCATTAGATTTTAATACATACATTCTCATTCCCAAATTAAGTCCGCATGCGAATTATTGCATTTTCCATACTTAGATTATTATTACATAATCCATCTCGTCTCGATATTCTAACGTTACGTATTTTTCGGAAGCTCAAAAATAATTCCAAGCGATAATCGGTGAATAGTGTTTTTCGTAAACTTTCTCGAAAAACATTTATTTTCTTCTTGGAAATTCAAACACTTTAATTCACTCACGTGGTTCGAATACTACGTTCTTTCGACGTTTCTAGGTTATAGAACGACATACATCTTATTAACACATATAATAACAAATAATATTATTTTATTCATTATTTAATTCTTTCAAATATTTTTATAAAGGATCCGAATTTCTCGGTTATTACATTCTTCCCCCCTTATAAAGATTATGTCCCCAGAATCTCGCCCTATCTTACTCAAACAAAAGAGGATAATTCTTTTTCATCTTTTCTTCAAGTTTCCACATTGCTTCCTCCACATTCTGATTCTTCCATAACACCTTTACTGACGGTATTACCTTGTTTCGCAGAACTTGCTCTTTTCTATCAATGATTTGAATCGGCATCTCTTCATATGTTAGATCCTTCTTAATTTGAATAGGCTCATATTTTATCACGTGCTTGTAATCCGGTTTGTAAGGACGTAACACTGAAACATGAAATGCATTATGTATTCGCTCTAGGTCTGGAGGTAACGCTACCCTATAAGCTACTTCACTTACCCGTTCTAATACCTCAAAAGGTCTTATAAACATTGGGCTTAGTTTTCCCTTCTTTCCAAAGCGTATCTTTCCTTTCCAGGGAGATACCTTTAGAAATACGTACGAGCCTACCTCAAACCCTCTATTCTCTCGATGTAAGTCTGCATATTTCTTCTGTATGTCTTGAGCTGTGACGAGATGCATACGTATCAACTTCACCACTTCCGCTATTTGCAGCACCAATTCTGGTCCTAGCATTCGGTGTTCTCCCACTTCATCCCAATACAACGGCATTCTGCATTTCCTTCCATACAAAGCTTTATACAGCGGCATACCTATACTTGCATGATAACTATTGTTATATGCAAATTCTACTAATGGTAGATGATCATCCCAACTACCCTTGAAATCCATGACGCAAGATCTCAACATATCTTCTAACGTCTGAATTGTCCTCTCGCTCTGTCCATCTGTTTGTGGATGATAAGCCGCACTCAACTTCAACTGCGTCCCCAACTATTCTTAAAGACTTCTCCAGAAGTTCGATGTGAATCGTGGGTCACGATCTGACACTATCGAAACAGGTGCTCCATGTCTAGAAATAATTTCTTTAACATAGAGTGTAGCCAACTGATCTAAGTTATACTTAATTCGAAATGGCAAAAAGTGAGCCGACTTCGTCAACCGGTCCACTATTACCCAAATCGCATGATACCCCTTCTGAGTCGTCGGAAGTCCCACCACAAAGTCCATCGTGATATGCTCCCACTTCCACTCCGGAATCTCCAATGACTGTAACAAGCCACTTGGTCGTTGATGTTCGGCTTTAACTCTTTGACAAGTTAAACATTTACTCACATACTCGGCTATTTCTCTTTTCATGTTTGGCCACCAAAAACTCTGTCGAAGGTCTTGATACATCTTAGTGCTACCAGGATGAATCGAGTACCTCGAACTATGAGCCTCTTATAAAACTTGCTCCTTTAATTCCGTCTCATTTTGAACCCAAATTCTTCCCTCAAATCTTAATAATCCCTCATTATCAAGACTATACCTAATATCTTTTTCAGTGGTTAACCGCTCCTTCATCTGGTCACACTCATCAGTATTGAGCTGCACCTCTTTAACTCTCTCTACGATGGTAGACTGAATCTCCGTCGCAAAAAGTCTCTGCTCCGCCTCACTTGGAAACTTCACCTCCAACTCCATCCTAGCCATCTCTGTTATTAACTCAGTTTGAGCTGTTAACATAGACAACTTCTCCCGACCCTTTCTACTCAAGGCGTCGGCCACTACATTGGCTTTTCCAAGGTGATACAGGATTTCACAATCGTAATCCATTATCAACTCCAACCACCTTCTTTGTCTCATATGCAACTCCTTCTGTGTGAAGATATATTTTAGACTCTTGTGGTCCGTGTATATCTCACACTTTTCCCCGTAAAGATAATGTCGCCATATCTTTAAAGCAAACACCACCGCAGCCAGTTCTAGATCATGAGTAGGGTAAACTTTCTCATAATCCTTCAACTGTCTAGATGCATACGCAATGACCTTTCCATGCTGCATGAGCACGCAACCTAGTCCTTTAAGCGAAGCATCGCTATAAACTACGAAATTTCCTGTGTCATCGGGTAATGACAAAACAGGCACTTCACTCAACTTCTTCTTCAGTTCTAGAAAACTATCTTCGCATTTCTCAGTCCATACGTACTTCACCGTCTTCCTCGTCAAGTTAGTCAGCGGAGTAGCTATCTTTAAAAAGTCCTGAATGAACCTTCGATAGTAACCCGCTAACCCTAGGAAAATCCGTACCTCGGTCGGTGTTTTCGGTTGTTCCCAATTCATCACGGCTTCCACCTTCGCTGGATCTACTGAAATTCCCTCATGGTCAATAATATGACCTAAAAATTGAACCCTTTCTAACCAAAATTCACACTTAGTGAACTTCGCATATAACTTCTCCTTTCTTAATGTCTCCAACACTATTCTTAGGTGTTCAGCATGATCTTTTGGCGTCTTAGAGTAGACTAGAATATCATCAATAAACACCATAACGAACATGTCCAAATATTGTTTGAACACCCTGTTCATCATGTCCATAAATGCAGCAGGTGCATTAGTCAACCTAAATGACATCACCAAAAACTCGTAATGACCATAACGAGTCCTGAATGCTGTCTTTGGCACATCTTCATTCCTAACCTTCAGCTGATGATACCCCATCCTTAAATCTATTTTGGAAAAATATTTTTCCCCCTTTAACTGATCAAAAAGATCATCGATCCTGGGCAATGGATACTTATTCTTTATTGTTAACTTGTTCAACTCTCGGTAGTCGATACAAAGTCTCAATGATCCATCATTCTTCTTGACAAACAACACCGGTGCTCTCCACGGCGAAACACTCGGTTGAATGTACTTCTTGTCCAATAATTCTTGCAGCTGTACCATCAACTCCTTCATCTCCACTGGCGCTATACAATACGGTGCCCTGGAAACTGGTGCCGCTCCTGGCACAATATCTATTATGAACTCGGTCTCCCTATCCGGCGGCAAACCCAGTAACTCACTTGGAAATACATCCACGAACTCACTCACTATAGGTATTTGTTCCATGGTTGCTCCCACTCTCTGGGTATCCACCACATGACACAAATAACCTACACACCCTTTCCTCAATAATTTCCTAGTTTGTGTCATGGTAAGACAACACGAACGTCCCGGCGATTTATTCCCGTAAAATATTATATGAGATTGAATTGATGTTTTAATACTAACGCATTTCTTTTGACAATCTATAATTGCCCCATGATTTATCAACCAATCCATTCCGAGATTACATCGAATTCTCCTAACTTTATCGGTATCAGATCTACTGATAATTTACAACCTCGAATGTCTACGCAACAACTCCTATGAATATCTTCAACAGGAATTATCTCTTCGTTTGCTACCTTAATGTTCAAAGGTATAAGCAACTTTTTGGGAAGTAATCCTAGTCATCTAGTAAAATCACATGCGATAAACGAACAAGTACCACCCGAGTCAAACAGCACGTATGCATTTAAGTCGTTGATCGGAATAATTTATGCGACTACGTCCCCCGAGGCCATCGCCTCCTGGACGGTCATATTAAAGGTACGGGCCATCGGCCTATCCGGCTGCGCTGGACCCCCAATAGTTAACTTACCACTATTGGTGCCTTTATTCACGTCCGTCCCCTTCTTTGGGCAGTTATTTGCCATGTGGTCCGTAGACCCACATACAAAGCACCCATGATTCTTCTCCGGGCTTGGACAGTTTGGCGCATGCCCCTCCTGTCCGCAATTATAACACACGGCCTTTCCTTTGAGACAGACTCCTAGGTGAGTCTTCCCACAGGTCTTACAGGCCTCCATCCTCCTCTTAGGGTCTCCTTGTTTCACTCCGGTATTTCCTGAGCTAACTACCTTCCTTTTATACCCTTCGCCACTCCCGCTGGCACCTTCAACTTTTAGTCCTCCATCCACCTTCTCCTTGCTTTTCTTGTCTTTGTAGTATTGGCTCAACGCCTCGCTACCACCTTCTTCAATTATTGCCTTCTCAAAAACAACTCCAAAGGAAGTACTTTGGAACACAGAGAAATGATTATAGAGCCAGGATTTCAAGCCCTTCTTGAACCGTCTAGCTTTCCTCACCTCGGTATCCACTTGATGTGGAGCAAACCTTGTCAGTTCATTAAACTTGGCGGCATACTGGGGAACCGTCATGTCCCCTTGTTTTAAATCTAAAAATCGCATCTCCATCCTTCCCTGCATGCTCGTGGGAAAGTAGTTCTCGTAGAATATTTCCTTGAACCTCACCCACGTTATCACATCTATTCCGGCCCTTTCCTGATTGGCCTCCCACCAGAAGTTGGCCTCTCCCTTCATCATGTAGGTTGCAAAGGCAACCTTTTGGGCCTCGTCGACATTTGCTATTACAAATGCCTTCTCAATCTCCCTAACCCACGTTTGGGCTTCGATAGGGTCCATAGTTCCTTTGAACTCCTGCAAACCCACACTCTTAAAGTCCTTAAATGTAGTAGCTCGTACTACACCAGGATTTACGGGGATATTAGCCCCAGTTTGGTTAAACGCTGCGGTTAAAAGGTTCACAAATTCTGCGTACGGGTTAACTAAACCTCCTCCTGGTTGATTCGTGTTACTTTGCTTGGGTACGTGGTACTCTTCTTGGTGGCATTTTGCTGTTACAATAAACACATATTTCGTTATTATGCATTTCTTGTCAGTTAGTTATTATTCAATGCTAAACAATAACTTAAACATTCATTACTCAACATTTTTCAAAAATAAAAGCTTATATTAATTCATCGTAGTATAATACTACATCAGTTACATAAAATAGCCTAAGCTGGATACATTACTTTCCCGTTATTGCTTTCCAAAAATTGGGAATTACAAAAGACTACCCTTGATTATACAAAAGAGGGCTTTACGTCACTACTAGATACACAAATATGTACATACCTAACTACTTTAACAACTACTTGATCATATCTGCCTTAAGGCATTCTCGAAATCTGCCTTGGCAAGACCGAAAATAATATCATGGCTGATAGTATGTCACGTCTGCCCTGTCTCTATAGGATACCCAGCTACCTGCAACTGGAAATCCTCATGAGAACTCCTATGTATATAGGACATTCTCCCTATCTTCTATTTCTTGGTCTTTAGCTCGCTCCTAAGCTCAAAGACCTCTTGTTTTAGTTCATGGACCTTGTCCTTAGCCAAAACTCCCTCGTCATGTTCCTGTTCCCACATGGACTCCATGTCCGTCTTGTCCTCTATAACAGCTTGGAGCTCCGCCTTCAGCTCCTTGACCTCCTGACAGTAATGTACATTCCTATCTATCACTGACATGAACAGTGACATCATCGACTCCCCTGGAGTTATCTCTGCTGCTATAGCCACTGGATTGAAGGATACTACCTCCACTTCTTCTTCCAACATGCCGTTAAATACAGACATGAGGTCTAAGATTTCGGAGTCTCTAGACTCCACCACAACTATCTCAGGATATGCTGCTATGGGGTTCGGTATAATTTCTATCTATTTTACCGACCCTTCGCTGACTACCTGTACATCTCTATTTTTACCTGACATGTACAACAACACAAAAAATTGATTAGTAAACGTCAGTATAATAAAACACATAACATATATGATGAATTTTTATAAGGTTAACTTCCATCTTTTATTCTTTGACTTTTCTTAAGGTTATGACTTAAGGTTTTATTTCCCCCCTTAAGTTTTATAACCTAATGCTCTGATACCAACCTGTGACGCCCCCAAATTAGGGTATCTTCCAACCCGACATATGGTGCTACACGGTGCTACAGTTCACATAAACATTCAATTGAAATGCCTCAAAAGAACGGATATGTCTTATATATCTCAAAAGAATATTTACATTTCCCCAGGTTCTTTACAACTAATTCATTGTCTTTGTCATAATATCAATATTATTTTTTACAAAATCTATACTATTACATAAGCAAGCTACGGGTTTGCCTTTTCCTTCCCTTTATCCTCACGGATCCATCTCATTCTGATTCGATCTTAGTCAAATTCATATGGTTCCAGCAAGAATGAGCCTAACTAGCTCAGCAAGTACAACAATTCTAGGAAAATAGCATGCTTGAAACATATGAATCATATATCTTTGATAACTGAACAATAGTTATGAAGTACTATCGATAATTCAAAATAGCACTTCTTTTCATCCAAAACGTTTTACAACAACAATATTCAGTATAACATCAGTTCCGGTTCAAGACAGTAAGCATTTCATAAGTACTTTAAAAGGACATCCCGGGCGAAGTCCATAAGTCCCAGATAGCTTACGAGCATGTCTAGGTGATCGACCTATAGTACTCTATGTTGATCAACACTACATTCATTAAACGTGTATACGTTTAAGTTGTGGCAACCTCACGTGCCTGTCGTTTGACGACAAAACATTTTAGCATACTAAATCTACTTTTGAAAACGACAACAATATTAGTTTGGTAAATCCTTATCAACACTTGATATAATAACATAACATATGTCTAGCCGAAAGGATTGGCTTTGACATTCCTCAGATACTAACTCATGTGAAGAATACATGAATCACAAAGACTTGTCCAGATCGAACTGGAACAAGGGTTAGAGTACTTGCCTTTAGCGTCTGCTACGGTTTATAACACGTACACTTTACGTCTTTAAGGTCTCTACATTAGATGATAGCATAACATAGAACATTAGGTCATGAATGATCACACATGGTTCCTAAAGAATCTTACCCTACTTCTCAATCTAATTACGTATTAGATTTGTTATTATAGGTTCTGGCTTTCCGTTAAGTCAATCTTACATTAATAAGTAATTGACTTAGTCTTAACCTTAAGTGTGCATACTTAAGTTCTAATATGTCTTAACAATGTTTCATTAAGATCTTCATTTCATTGTTTATCAATTACTAACCATGCTCTATATATAAACATTCATTATTGTCTTTGTCTTGAGGTCATTGCCATGCAAGTGCACCTTTTACACTTGGTGTCGTCATGTTGTGGCGTCACCTATTCACGCTAGAACCTTGAACCCGGTCTTGCGGCGCGATTCTCAGTGTTAATGGTCGTGCTACGGCGCCACTCTCCAGAAGGTTATGGCTTTGCTTTCGTGAAGCTTCAGTATTGCAATACCATGGCTAAATGGCCTTGGTTTGGTCTTGTGGCCATTTCTACATGCTGCCGAAATTTTTTACAGACTTTAAATTTTGTGAGATTCCCGGACTCGTAACTTCTTTGTTATAAGTCCGAATTGGCTCGTTCAAGAGCCTACGGTTCAAAAATCACGTACTCTATATATTCATTTAAGAATTTTATCTATTCGTCTTTGTTTGCTAAAATTTCACCTATTAGTTCAATTTTAACGAAAACGATAAACGTTTGTGAACGTTCAACGCTCGTTTCTTCGTTCTAAGTCAGAATCCGGCCAATTTCGAGTCCGTGAATAAAAAGGCTTGCTATTTATAGAGCTTTCAAGGTTAGGGTAATTAGGTCATTATGTCATCCCACCTCCTTAAACTAACCTCCTTACTATTCATGTCTTGATCATTAAGTAATCTTGCTCAACAATCATAATACTTGACCACCACATTAAATTCTTGGTCATTACTTAAAGTTCTTGCCCAACAAGTTTATCCATAGGTTGCCCCATGGATCCTCATTAACTAATGGATCATACTTGGACTTAGTGCTTAATTCCATTAACTTATCTTTGGGCTTGTATTAATCTACCATGGGCTTCATGTTATTAATACCTGGACTTTAAGAATAATCCCACCTATGTTTACACGTTTGAGCTTATGGACTTGCATAAGATATAACCCACAATTTTATTTCATTAGATTTTAATACATACATTCTCATTCCCAAATTAAGTCCGCATGCGAATTATTGCATTTTTCATACTTAGATTATTATTACATAATCCATCTCGTCTCGATATTCTAACGTTACGTATTTCTCGGAAGTTCAAAAATAATTCCCGAGCGATAATCGGTGAATAGTGTTTTTCGTAAACTTTCTCGAAAAACATTTATTTTCATCTTGGAAATTCAAACACTTTAATTCACTCACGTGGTTCGAATACTACGATCTTCCTACATTTCTAGGTTATAGAACGACATACATCTTATTAACACATATAATAACAAATAATATTATTTTATTTATTATTTAATTCTTTCAAATATTTTTACAAAGGATCCGGATTTCTCAGTCGTTACATACCACGTGGATGCACGCGGCTCCTCCTCTACCACTCGACTAGGTCTTCCCATGTCAGTCATCCTACAACTACCAACATAAGACAAACAAAAACAACAACTCCATCAAAATGTTAAATAAACATAAGTTCATTGTACATAATGAAATTATATTTCATAACACACTACGTCTCTCACTAGAAAACTCTACATGAGTTTCATCCCTCTCTATCTTCTAAGTTCTCCTAAGTTATAATCTAAGGACTCTCGCTCCTAAGGTTTATAACTACAGCTCTGATACCAACCTATGACGCCCCCAAATTCAGACCACACTTGTCTCAAATTTGGCTGTCACGTTCTAACTCCAATAACACATAAAAATCATCACAACAAAATAATAGAATAAATTACATCGTTATAATATAATTATTCTCGTCCCAAGGGTTCGTAACTTAAACATCTCTTACAATACCTTAAAAGTAATTAAACATCGTTTAGACATAACTAATACATAATCCAATACAACTTAAACCAAGCATAGCTTATCATATATAAGTTCTTCTACAATCAGATAATAATACATTCTAGCATTATGGAATAACTACTCCAAATCCTTATCTTTACCCTTGTCCTTTCTAGAGGGTTCACCACGTTCTGCCTTAACTGAAATGTTTTTAGGGAAAACAAGGATGAGTAACAAATTTGCCCAGCAAGTAATATAGCAATAAGGGTACTCAAGGTAGTTTTGTATTTCTTAAGGTACAATTGTAAGACCCCGAATTTTATGAAATGAAAGTATTCAATTTTCTTATAATTATTATTCTATTTAATAAATGGTTAAATTGATAAAAGATTAAAGTTAAGGGTGATATGTGAATTTTTTTCAAAGTAAGCAAGTTGATATAAAATATTCATTTGGTCGGGGAATATTCTTTTAGTCAGGGAATATCCGTACGATGACACCATCATTGGTGGACCCTGAACGGAATAACCTGTCTTGGAGTTAGAAAACGATGAAATATCTTTTATAAAAATAACGGCAAAAGTTTTACCGTTAAACCGTTGAACCTTTTGGTGGTAAAAGTACGATGATGCAGCCAGAATTGCATAAGTAGCACACACCAGTATTGATTATTGATGCTTATGTACGAAGCCACTCAGTTTACTCAAATATTACTATAGTAATTGTTGCATAGTATCTCACGTTATTTGATTCAATTATTGTCACAGTATCATTTGCATAATATTTTATATTATTAAATCAATAATTGAGACAACAAAGTTATTCATATTATTATTTGCAATATTGACAATGTCTAGAAAGTTCTGTTGAGGAGAGGTTTGGTCACCTAATTGCGCACCAATAGGGAGAAATCCTTATTATAAAGCCCCCTCTTTCCTGGGAATGATATGGTTGTTAAATATTGTAAGTTATAATATTAATGATGAATAATTTTTGAAGTATTAAGAATGTGTTTATTGAAGATAAGTGAATTACAAAAGTTAGAAGGGAATAATGAAAACTTGGAAAACTTTAGGGGTACTAAAGTGTAATAAGTTAAATCAATCTGGACCGTCGGTGGTGGTTTTAATAGTAATCAATATGGACTGTCGGTGGTGGTTTTAAAAGTAATTAATCTGGACCGTCGGTGGTGGTTTTAAAAGTAAATCAATCTGGACCATCAGTTGTGGTTCTAATAGTAATCAATATGGACCGTTCGTTCTAATAGTAAATTAATCTGGACCGTTCGTGAATAAGTTACTATTTAGTCCATTCTCCTATAAATAAATGCTTAATTCTTCTTTCATTCTCACCAATTCACTGAGACTCACAAGAGAAACTATAGAGAGAAAGAAGAAGAGTATTCTGCTACTTCATTATTGCAGTATCCAGTCTTCTACTAAGGTAAGGGATATTATTTGTTGCATTCGTAAGTGATATTATTTTTTATATTCGTAAGGGATATTATTTGTTGTATTCGTAAGGGATATTATTTTTTGTATTCGTAAGGGGTATTATTTCTTTTGTATTCATAAGGAATACTATTTTTTCGTATTCATCCTTTAGTATGTCGGAATAACTTTTGTCTACACTTTTATTATTCGTCATTAGTATAATGGTGAAAATTCATTCTTGATTTAGATATGTTATTTCTTTTCATATTCTTAAATCTAAACTTAATATGGTAAGTATTGCTTCTATAATCCTTGAAATTAGTGGAATATCCTTGAGTTTTGTGCTTCATCCAGTATCGTTTCATCAGAATATTGATCTGAACTTTTTTATAAAATATCAATATTTTCACCCGGGGTACTATTCACGGGTTACTATTCACTATAATATTATTCACTCGGGTATTCGGGACACTTTTCATGCCGGGATACTATTCACGAGTTACTATTCATGGGTTACTATATATTCACCCGGTTACTATTTACTATAATATTATTCACTTGGGTATTTGGGGTACTTTTCATGTCGGGTTACTATTTATTAAGTACTATTCATGGGGTACTATTCACCCAAAAAATTGATTTCTTTTCTGTCCAAAATATTTTTGATACATGGAGTATCATGTTGACTATTCACCCGGTCACTATTTTTGATATTATTCTTGAATTTTACTCCACAAAGCAGTATCATGTTGACAATTTGGACATTATTGAATAATGGATAAATTAAATTATGAATCTTTAAAATTTATCATTTACTTTCATTTAATTAAATGCTTATATCATTGTCATCATCCTCATGCTTATATTGTGATGAAAGTCATCTTTGGCTTACATGCATAGATGGACTGTTGATTAATATGATTATGACCAGGGATTATTCGGTATAATCATGATCATTGATGATTACATGAATATCCTTGGCCCGTAGTGCATGGATGATTCGATGATGTGGTTTATTTATTAAGCTGAGTCTCAGCGATAAAGTTGATGAAAACTTTTTTAAATCATAGAAGATAGTAGATATCATGCTCTACTTGACTCTTCTAATGGATTGCTTATTCCGCTGCAGTTAAACTTGTTGTCGATTATATTCTATCAGTTTAACATTGTTGAAGGCTAATGATAACTTATTCTGCATTATCTTAGTCATAATATTTCTTACTGGGCTAGTTGAGCTCACCCTTTTACTTCCATTGTTCTCTTCAGGAAATGAGAACGTAGCCGGAACTAGTCCAGGAACGGAGTGATGGCCCGAGATGGTGTTATAGTAGTCATCACTATTCTATAAAATAGTGTGATAATAAATGTAATGAGGACTCCATTTGAGTTTGGATATTGTCTAGAAGACAACATTCGTGTAAAAACTCTCAGCTCATGTTGTATAATTAAGTTTGTATTTGTATTCAGTACCATGTATTTGGCGACCCAAGATGGGTGATGTATACCTATTTTGGAGGCATCACAACAATAATAAAGATAGTTCAAGATAGCAAGAAGTATCAATGATTATCAACAATAGTTGCTATAGACAAAAAAGATTAATAATATTCAATGATTAATCAATTCAAGATTTCAAAGTAATAAATACTAAGTAGTCACTAAGGACTAAGAACTTCTCCTAGAAGTCATAGTAATTAACTGATAATTCCATAAAACGAGTACAACAGGTGATCAGCCTAAAGTACCATATATCAATGCATTATATTCAATATTTCTTAAGTGCGCACGTCGGTTTCCCCACAATATATAATTCACCTACTAAGAGGGTTGTTCTTCTCAGTTATAAGTGTCCGCACCAAGTTTATTTGGTTTGGATAGCTTTCAATCAAATATCAATAGTCTAATCGAAGCAATGGCTTAGACAGTTTTCTTTCACAATATATATATATATATATGAACAATTATCATTCGAAATCAAGGTTTATAAACAATTTCATTTCTAGGATACGAAGTATTATTGTTTCAAAGTTCTACTTGTACGATTAATAATAGCACAAGTTCAAGAAATGCTCAATAAAGAGTAAGGTTCGAGTACTTGTCTCAAGCGTAGTTTACCAAAGTAAAGCTTAATACCCTCTTTTGATTCCTAACATAATATATTTACACGTATAGGATATTCATTAGTTTCATAAACTCACATATGTAAGTCCAAACGTACACGTAAACGTCTAACTTAGTTGTAAACTTTATACATACTATATCACATATCCTACATCCTCATAACACAATTCAAATTGTACGACGCCACAAAGTCCAACAACACATTTTCAAATCATTGCCTTATAGTTTGCAAATACCTTTTCGAACTTCATTCTTAAAATTTCACATTTGAGAGTTATAATCATTCGTCAAGCATTCAGCTCTATTATCTAGCATGTTTCTTAACACATTGGATATCATACTGGTCACATAATGTAAGTTAGCTTAACCATACAAGCATGCTTGAACATCAGATTTATAAATAGAATCTAAACTTGATGCGTAGATGATGGCGCAATTGCTGCCTTAGCTAAACTTAAGGATGGCGCAATGTATTTATTGCCCTCTAACCCGCCAGAGTTGAGCTTTTGCTCTCCTGGTTTCAGTCCAACACTATTATACCTATACACTTATACTTTAACATACATACATGCTAGAGGTTCTCACATAGCACGTGACCATTCTTGAGTTCATTTGTACAAATTTTAGCTTACAGTTTACATGGCATTAAAACATAAAAAGAGCATGTAGTCACCATGCTTTATAACTTGGCTATATATCCACATAGTGATCACATAATCTGTCAACACACATGTTTATAGTGTTCATATCATTTATTCCTAATTAGCATTATTTAGCACTTTGAAACATGCTTTAAACTCATATTTGATTTAGTTATCATTATGCCCAATACATACGAATCATGTTTAGAGACATAATGACATCTTAAATCTTTTGAATCTAAATACTCATATATGATGCAACTTAATGTTGAAAACATGTTCAAGGTTACCTTTGAAATCACTTTAACATGAACGATGCAATATAACACATATAAGACAACATTTAAAACCCTTATCATAATTAACTAAGTCATGTTAAAATCTTTTCAAGATCAGAACCTATATCATGTAGCATTCATGTATATTAACTTTAACATATAAAGCTTTTCTTTTTAAAGTATTTTCTAACACAAGGCTTAACAAGTTGGTCATGAATACAATAACTATGAATCATATATCATGCTCATTTATATTTGAAATCAATCATGTGTATAAATCACTAAGTTCAGAACTTGTAGAACATGTATCCCATCAAAGTTTATTTTCAAAACTTTAAGTTTTGTTAAGAATCTCCTACAAAAATCATGTTAAACACTTCGTAACTCACAAAGAAGCTTTGTACCACTTGTTATACTTATTCTCAGGCATGTTTAAGTCATCTTAGTAGATTAGATTTTACCAGATTGAATAACAGAATCTATTCTTATAATGGGTATGGCAAGAATTGCTACAAGACCCTAGTATAAATCAAGCGCAATTGCTACCATTCCCGAACAAAAGCGATAATAGACTACTGCTTTTTGTAGAGCATCATTCAACTTGGATTCTTTTTTATTTAAACATGTTTTAATCCATATTAAAGGTTTCATATATGTAAACATACTTCCTAAACAAATGATGACATGCTAATTCACATTGATTAACAGAGAATTCTAAGAAATATCATGAATTTAGCAAGACCCAATTCAAGAACACAAATAGATTTATACCTCCTTAAGCTTGAATTGAACTCCTCACACACTAATTATACTTCCTCAATTGCTCAGCAACCCACACTCTCAAACTTAGACTTATCAGAAAATTTTTCATGCAACAGAAAACTGAACAAGAAAGGGTGCTTTATATAGAGAAATGTATAACCAGTTAGTGTTCTTCCCCCATGGTAAGAATCAAAGGAGAAAGGAAGAAAACATTGGACTAAAAAAAGTTGGCTAACTGCCACCTCCATAGCCATCATCAATGCTAACCTTAGCTCTCAACTGCCGACAAATTTTTACGCAATAGAGAACTAGCCCACTGTTCATGTACTAGGAGGGTCACTCATTTTGGGACAAAAGTCAATTCTCAGCAACAAGCTTAGTTCAGTTACTTTAACTCCCAAAAATATAATTTTAATATACACTAATTACTATATTAGGAATTTAGGGATTATTTATATACTCACATCATATAATCCATGTATATTAAATACACGCAATAAAGTAACGCAGTTAGGTATTATTGTCCGGGTATCTCCCATAATTATTCTTACTACTCACATAACCACATAATTGTGACGCCCCAAAATAGGTATACACAACACCCATTCTCGAGTCGCCAAATACATGGTACGTAAACAACTACAACTTTATTATTACAACAAGAAATCGTGAGTTTGAATACAAATATTATCTTCTAGACAATATCTATACTCAAATAAATCCTCATCACATTATTGATTCATTATTTTACAAAAATGGTGAGGACTACTAAACAACTCTCTCTAGAATCTTCATTCCATACCCCGACTAAGACTTCGCTACATTCTCGCCTCCCGAGAAGAAAAATGGAACAACAAGGAAAAGGGTGAGCTCAACTAGCCCAAAGAAGAATATTATGACTAAGATAATATACAACAAATTATCGTTAGTCTTCAACAGGAAAAATCTGATAGAATACAATAGACAACAAGTTTCAGATCAATATTCGCAATGGAAATAATAATTCATAAGAGTTACGTAGAGAATGAAATCTACTATAATCTATGAATTTAATAAATTCATCATCAATATTTTATCCTCAGTAACATCAATCAATATTCATCTCGAATCAAATATTCATCTTCGCACTACAGCCAAAGATATTCATCAATCCATCATGTTCATCTCAACACTGCTCATCTTTGCACTAAAGGCCAAAGATATTCATCAATCTGGCCATGTTCATTTAAACACTGCTCATCTTTGCACTACAGCCAAAGATATTCTTCAGAAATCATTCATCTTTGCACTACAGCCAAAGATATTCAATAATATCATCATTTAAGACCGAGGATGATGAAAATATTTTTAAAGAAACGAATCCAAAGGAAACAAAATGACAAGGATTAAGGATTAAGGATTCGTACTTTGTTTTATCCATGTCCAAAAATACCTCAAAAATAATCATAGTGGTGTAAAATTCAAGAATGATCAAAACATGGATACAATCAAAGTTAGTATCCGTAATAGATATTTTGGACAAAAAAGAAGAAATTTTATTTTTCTATGAATAAGTCACAGATACGTGAATAGTGCCAGATACGTGAATAAGAATCTCTATACACCAAAATATAGAAATTCCACAAAAAAAGACAGAAATTCACGCTTCATGCTTCATAGTACTCGTGAATAGTAACTCGTGAATAAGAATCATGAATAAGAACTCGTGAATAAGAACTCATGAATAAGAACTCGTGAATAGTAACTCATGAATAGTAACTCGTGAATAAGAACTCATGAATAGTAACCCCGACATGAAAAAGTTCCAAATTTGATAAAAACTTCAGATCAATATTTCAAAGATAATGATATTGAAGAAATAATATCATTACAAAAAAAATAATATCCCTTACCTCGAAAGATCAAGATTTCTACTTTGTAATAATACCGTATAAGGTCAAGGAACTTGCACCGCCTAGCAATACTCAAAGTATACTCAAAATACTCACAAGAATACGCCAAAATATCGAGAGAGAAATAGAGAGAAAACTTCAGCTTGTGTGATTTTCAATTCTAACCCAAGACCCTATTTATAGAAAAATGCTTAGAACACCAAAGCGTAAAATTTAATATAATATTAATATAATTATACAAATTTTCCTTAGCCCACCTTTTTGGTCAAAACACCAGCCACACATGTTAATGATGTCCAAAAAATACAAAAAAACGTTTTTCTTAACAAAAATAATTTAAACTCCCAAAATCAATTATTTTGAGCTTCTAACTTCAATAATTCATAATAAATAGCCATTTCATCAGAAAATTCGAATCTCATGAGTTTTTATAGGAAATTCAATTCTCTACAACTTTGCAGAAGAAAGTTTTTCCAAATTCCAAACAAAAATCGACCGAAATCCACAAACGGACGATTTTACAAAGCTATAATCAAATTTCTACCAATAATAATGTCCACCAACACACAAAACATGTGTTAAACATTTAATGCCACAAAATACTCTTCCTCCTCATATACTCATATATCCCACATTCATTGTAAAAATATCACCGCTAATATATTATTAAAATAATATATTTAAATGAATTATTTTATCGTAAAAGATAAAATATTAATTTTCAACAATTGTCATTTTAAAATTTTTCCATCTATATCCACATAAAATCAATATTTTCCTCATCATATAAATCAATAATTAATTATTCACAAATAATATTACGTAATCACAATATCGACAACCAGCGCCTCCTGTGAGTAGGGGCTTTCCAATAAGAATTTCTTCATCATGCCCAAGCAATTAGATGACCAAACCTCTCCTTAGATGTAACTTTCTAGACATTGCCAATAATGTTATCTAATAATATTATTCAGATAATATGAATTATTGCTTCGATAATGAAAGATACCGTAAATGACAATTATCAAACAACAAAGAATATAAAATATCAACGCAAAGAATTATTAACTCAATAAAATATCGAATAAAGAATTATCGTAACCATTATCGAGTAGTGCCTTCACGTAAGAATCAATAATTGGTGCAATACCGCAGCTACCGCTCAACAACGCGTATTAGTGTGTTTTTAACCACCGGTATTCCAACAAGATAATCTGCAAAATAACTACGCCTGCTATTTAAAAACAACTTATATTTGTCGCTTTCTTCATCCAATCGCTTCCAGCATGGGGCCCACACATGGTCAAGGCTGGTCGCATTTAATATTCCCCGACAAAGATTTAATATTCCACGACCAAACGAATATATCCCCGACAACAATGAATATTTTATAACCACTTGCTTATTTTGAAATATTTGCATGATTTAACCCTTAACTATCCACATTAATCAAATCAACCCTTACTATTTCAAAATAATAAATAAAGGAAATTCCTTTTATTTAAAAATTTCGGTCTTACAACCTCCCTCCTTATGAAATTTCGCCCCGAAATCGACGACGCACTGTGTTTTGAAAAGGTGAGGATACCTCGCTTTCATTTCGCTTTCCAATTCCCGTGTCATTTCTCTATAACATGATTCCTCCACAAAACTTTAACTTGTGGTATAACCTTTCATACAGTAGACATGCTCCTTCCTATCCAAAATCTTGATAGTACCTCCTCATACGTTAAGTCTTCTACTATCTCGTCCCGGCTTCTAACTCAATAACGTGGTTCGGTCTTTCATATTTATTTAAGTACGATGATATGTGAAACACATTATGAACACGAGACATACTTTTTGGTAACGCAAGTCTATAGGCTACATTTCCTACTCTTGTCCAAAATTTGAAATGGACCAATAAATCATGGATCGAGCTTTCCTCCCCAAATCTTGAACTCCCTTCCATGGAGCAACTCGCAACAATACATGATCCCCTACATTAAATTCCACGCCCTTTCGATGAAGATTCGCATAACTCTTTTGTCGATCTTGTGCCGCTTTGTATACGCTTGTCGATCATTATTATATATGTATTAACTCGAGTCCCAACAATGTTGCTTCACCCACCTCATCCCAACATATATCGAGAGAACAACATTTTGTCCATATAATGCTTCAATGGAACCATGCCTATATTTGTTTAATAACTATTGTTGTATGAGAATTCCACCAATGGCAAGTACTTATCCCAACTTCCTTTGAAATCTAGGACACGTAGTTTTAATATATCTTCAAGAGTTTGAGTAGTCCTTTCGATTGCCCATCCGCTTCGAGGATGGTATGCCAAACCAAATCGTAATTCGCGCTCATAGCTTTTCACAAACTAACCCAAAATCATGAAGTGAATCTTGGGTCACGATCTAAAACTATGGATACCGGCATGCCATGCAATCTCACAATCTCATTTACGCATATACGAGAAAGACGCTCAAGGAATAAGTCTCTCGACGAGAAGAAATGAGCGTACTTGGTTAATCTATCAACAATAACCCAAATAGATTGATGCCTTGAGAAACCGTGGAAGATTAGTAATGAAATTCATAGTAATGTGTTCCCACTTCCATTTCAAAATCTCAAGTGGTTGCAATGGACCCTTAGGTACAAGATGCTCGCCTTTACACGCGCTGGCAAGTTAAACACATCGAGATAAACTACGCGATCTCTCTCTCATATTGCTCCACCAAAATGTATGTCAAGATCATAATACATTTTGGTACTCCTGTGATGGATTGCAAATGGCGTATTGTGTGCCTCCATCATAATCTTGTACTTCAAATCGTAGTCGTTAGGAACACAAAGTCTAGAGTGGACTCAAGTATTCCTTCTTCATCAATTCTCGCCCTAATAACTCCTTCTTGTACTTTCTTCTTCATACGATCACCCGGCCTGCGGCTTTGAGCAATCTTTAACTTTTTCTATTAAAGTCGGCTCTCTACGCGTATACTTGACATCATCGCACTCGCTCCTCGTGATATGATCTTCTACTCAACGCGTCACCTACCACGCTCGCTTTTCCAAGATGGTATGGTTAGAATATGTGCCGAAATGAGTCTCCTCTTGAGTTCTTGGAAAATCTTCTCGCATTCCTCGCCCATAAGAATTTTGTATCTTTTCGAGTCACCTAAGTTAATCTAATAGCGATTCGAGAATATCCTTCAACGAATCTCCGATAATAACCAACTAAGCCTCAGAAAGCTACGATTTCGATAATCGACTTTAGGTTGCTCTCAATCGCGACTCATATCCCAATCTTGGATAAAGACGTCACAATGACACCTATCGCTTTACTATCGCATCTAATATGACGCCCCTACAGAGAGTCTCGCTTAGTGAATTCCACAAAGGAAGTCACAAGATAAAGGCTCAGTACCAAATTTATAGTTGAATTTTTAACTCCTCAAGTTCAATAGAGCCATTCGATATGAGATTTTAGAAATGAGTTTTGTACCGGGTTCAAAGTCGATACAAAATTTAATATCGTGCTTTGGGAGTAAGCCAAGAAATTCTTCAAAAATACGCCAGAAAAATCAATAACAACAGAATATTATTCAAATCGACGTGTCTTTATTCAAATCCATAACATGGACTAAGAAAATTTGACATCCGTAATAAACGAATGACTTCATGGCTTGATATGAAAATGTTTGACTACAATGGTTTGATTGTTTGAATTCAATAACAAAGTTGCTTAGAATATGAAAACTAACAACCTTACGAAAAATAATCAATTTCGCATGATGAGTAAGTTAACCTTAAAATCACATCAAAAACAAATATCTCTATAGAAATAAGGTTAACAGTAATGTGATAAAGTGCCAACTCGAATCAAGCAAGATTTATAAACAAAGGATGTGATGAAAGTTTCTCCTAACGGAGTTTCCACAGATAGGTCAAAGTCTAATTTCTCCTGAGTCAAGTTTAAACGCTGAGCGCAAGCAAGAGAGAGAAAAAAATGGGTAGAACCGATATCTAATAAGGTATATACTTCAAGAATTTATAATTAACTAACCTGCATAACTTCGCTCGTTCCTCGCATTTTGACCCCATTACACGACAAACGCTTCTTCCTAATCGCTGACTTTGACTTTTTTCGGGGATACTTTTTGAGTCACCGTCCCATTGAACTAGGTTTCGCTATCGCATAATCTCGAGCGATATGTCCTTCCTTTCCACAACTATAGCATACCTTAAACTCGCTAGGGCGCTTTGATGATATGTCCTCTTTTCCCGTGATTTGTAACATACGACCGGTGGTCGCTTCTCCTCCCTTAAAACTAGTTGCTATAGGCGCCGACGCCTTCACATGGTCGTTGTTGAATCTCCTCTTTTAAAATCTCCTCCCACTCGCTTCTTCTATTTTCATGGCCACGATTACCACCGTAGTGGTTACCGCTTTTGTCCAGATTCTTCTTTCTCCGCCGGTTATCGTTATTCGATGACTCGCTATCTTCAGATGATCCTCGGTTATGGTCCCCATTGAACGTGATCAAGTTATCTCGCCTAACAACCGAGCCCTCGCTGACAACATCCTAATAGAGAGAAAATTTATGAGAAATGAGATATCGACGATGCCGGGTTTCAAACCTCTCGTAAACATCCGCGTATACGCTCCTCATTCTCCACCAAATGAGGTGCAAACTCGATAACTCCGCTAACTTCGCCGCATCGGGACACCGCCATGTTATTCTCGCTTCTAGTCTAATAAACTCCACTTCCTTCATATACGAATAATACTTTCGTGGAAGTACTTGTCATTGAACTGCTTCAAACGCCTCCCACGACATGCCGAAAGTGCAAATGATTGGTACGCTTCACGATTCCCACCAAGAATCGCCGCCACGGAACATAAAGGTGGCGAATGGAACTTTCTGTTCTCCGCATCCCAAGACATCGAATATCTTGGTAATTTGTTTGACCCACGCCTCCGCCTTTAATCGGATCCGCTTTCCCTGCACTCGTGGTCCCAACTTTTGAATCGCTTCAATGTGACCACTCGTGAATTGCTATCATTTCTCCTCAGATTTTGAACACGAAGTCTCCTCGCCCGATTTTGCATGAACCGCAAAAAAGCTTCTAAACATCCCCTCGCTCATCATCTCGCCAAAGGGTGTTGTTCACAGGAGGAACATTGCCACTGCACAGAGACGCTCTCCTCGCTGGTGAGTACAGCATCTCTCCACTGGCCTCATTTACTCCATCATTAATATTCTCAATCGACATTCTCAAATACTATCATAAAATAAGGGTTAATTAAGGAAATCAATATATCACATAATATCCCTATATACCGACCAACTAACAAATAAGCTAGTAGACACACTAACAAGGATTTACTCGCCTCTCCCTCCTAGTTCTATTCCCCGATCTCCGCCAGAGATCATATCCTAAGCTCGATATTAACCGTGACGCCCCAAAATAGGTATACACAACACCCATTCTCGAGTCGCCAAATACATGGTACGTAAACAACTACAACTTTATTATTACAACAAGAAATCTGTGAGTTTGAATACAAATATTATCTTCTAGACAATATCTATACTCAAATAAATCCTCATCACATTATTGATTCATTATTTTACAAAATGGTGAGGACTACTAAACAACTCTCTCTAGAATCTTCATTCCATACCCCGACTAAGACTCGCTACATTCTCGCCTCCCGAGAAGAAAAATGGAACAACAAGGAAAAGGGTGAGCTCAACTAGCCCAAGAAGAATATTATGACTAAGATAATATACAACAAATTATCGTTAGTCTTCAACAGGAAAAATCTGATAGAATACAATGTATAACAAGTTTCGATCAATATTCGCAATGAAATAATAATTCATGTAAGAGTTACGTAGAGAATGAAATCTACTATAATCTATGAATTTAATACCCATCATCAATATTTTATCCTCAGAACATCAATCAATATTCATCTTAAATCAAATATTCATCTTTGCACTACAGCCAAAGATATTCATCAATCGGGTCATGTTCATCTAAACACTGCTCATCTTTTTGCACTAAAGCCCAAAGATATTCATCAATTCCATGTTCATTTAAACACTGCTCATCTTTGCACTACAGCCAAAGATATTCTTCAGAAATCATTCATCTTTGCACTACAGTGCCAAAGATATTCAATAATATCATCATTTAAGACCGAGGATGATGAAAAATATTTTTAAAGAAACGAATCCAAAGGAAACAAAATGACAAGGATTAAGGATTAAGGATTCGTACTTGGTTTTATCCACGCCCAAAAATACCTCAAAAATAATCATAGTGGTGTAAAATTCAAGAATGATCAAAACATGGATACAATCAAAGTTAGTATCCGTAATAGATATTTTGACAAAAAGAAGAAATTTTATTTTTCTATGAATAGTACCAGATATGCGAATAAGATATAATAAAGGCCGTATACGTGAATAGTAACTCACACCAAAAGATAGAAATTCCACAAAAAAAACATCTTCACGCTTCATGAATAGTACTTAATAGTAACTCGTGAATAAGAACTCATGAATAAGAATCGTGAATAAGAACTCATGAATAAGAACTCCGTGAATAAGAACTCATGAATAAGAACTCGTGAATAAGAACTCATGAATAAGAACCCGACATGAAAAAGTTCCAAATTTGATAAAACTTCAGATCAACATTTCAAAGATAATGATATTGAAGAAATAATATCATTACAAAAAAATAATATCCTTTACCTCGAAAGATCAAGATTTCTAAATTAGAATAATGTATAAGTAACAAAGGAACTTGCAACCGCTCTAGCAATACTCAAAGTATACTCAAAATACTCACAAGAATACGCCAAAATATCGAGAGAGAAATAGAGAGAAAACTTCAGCTTCGTGTGATTTTCAATTCTAACCCAAGACCCTATTTATAGAAAAATGCTTAGAATGACAAAGCGTAAAATTTAATATAATATTAATATAATTATACAAATTTTCCTTAGCCTACCTTTTTTGGTCAAAACACCAGCCACACATGTTAATGATGTCCAAAAAATACAAAAAAACGTTTTTCTTAACAAAAATAATTTAAACTCCCAAAAATCAATTATTTTGAGCTTCTAACTTCAATAATTCATAATAAATAGCCCTTTCATCAGAAAAATTCGAATCTCGCGAGTTTTTATAGGAAATTCAATTCTCTACAACTTTGCAGAAGAAAGTTTTTCCAAATTCCAAACAAAATCGACCAAATCCACAAACGGGCGATTTTACAAAAGCTATAATCAAATTTCTATTAATAATTGGTCCACCAACACACAAAACATGTGTTAAACATTTAATGCCACAAAAATACTCTTCCTCCTCATATACTCATATATCCCACATTCATTGTAAAATATCACCGTTAATATATTATTAAAATAATATATTTAAATGAATTATTTTATCGTAAAAGATAAAATATTAATTTTCAACAATTGTCATTTTAAAAATTTTCTCCATCTATATCCACATAAAATCAATATTTTCCTCATCATATAAATCAATAATTAATTATTCACAAATAATATTACGTAATCACAATATTGACAACCGTGCGCTCCTGTGAAAGAGGGGCTTTCCAATAAGAATTTCTTCTTCATGCCCAAGCAATTAGATGACCAAACCTCTCCTTAGATGTAACTTTCTAGACATTGCCAATAATGTTATCTAATAATATTATTCAGATAATATGAATTATTGCTTCGATAATGAAAGATATTGTGTATGACAATTATCAAACAACAAAGAATATAAAAATATCAACGCAAAGAATTATTAACTCAATAAAATATCGAATAAAGAATTATCGTAACCATTATCGAGTAAAGCCTTCACGTAAGAATCAATAATTGGTGCAATACCGCAGCTACTATTCAACAACGCGTATTAGTGTGTTTTAACCACCGGTATTCCAACAAATAATTCAACAACTACGCCAAGTATTTAAAAACAACTTATATTTGTCATTTTCTTCATCCAATCGCTTTCCTCACATGGGCCCACACATGGTCATCATACTGGTCGCATTTAATATTCCCCGACAAAGATTTAATATTCCACGACCAAACGAATATTCCCCGACAACAATGAATATTTTATAACCACTTGCTTATTTTGAAATATTTGCGTATTTAACCCTTAACTATCCACATTAATCAAATCAACCCTTACTATTTCAAAATAATAAATAAAGGAAATTCCTTTTTATTTAAAAATTTCGGGGTCTTACAACTAATGCTATTATCTGGACCATCACTCTATTCCCCGACTAGTCCCTGCTACGTTCTCATTTCATTAAGAGAATATTGAAAGCAAAAGGGTGAGCTCAACTAGCCCAGTAAGAAATATTATGACTAAGATAATGCAGAATAAATTATCATTAGCCTTCAACAGTGTTAAACTGATAAAATATAACAAACATCAAGTTTAATCATAATTTAAACAAGCAATCCATTAGAAGAGTCAAGTAGAGAATAAAATCTACTATCTTCTATGATTTAAAAGATTTATCATGACTTTTATCGCTGAGACTCAGCTTAATAAATAATCCACATCATCTTTGCACTACGTCCAAGGGTATTCATTAGTATCACAACCACAAATTATCCATGCACCACAGCCAAGGATATTCGTGTATTTATCAATGGTCATGATCATGCCAACAACTGTCCATCAATGCACTACGGGTCAATGAAGACTTTTTCCACATCATTTGTAACATTACGGTCATGATTACACCGAATAATCCCTGGTCATAATCATACCAAGTCCATCTATGCACTACAAATACATATGACTTTCAACATAATATAAACATGAGGATTATGACAATGATATAAGAATTCAATAAAACAAGTTCAAGAATTAATTTATCCAGAACTAATAATGTCCAAATTGTCAACATGATACTTCTTTGTGAGTAACACTCAAGAATGCTCGTAAGAATATTTCCATGAAAAGATATCGGATGAAGCGCAAATATCAAGGATATTCCACTAATTTCATGGAGTATAAAGTCAAAACTTTAAACTAAGTATAATAAAGAATGGAATAACAAAAGAAATCACCAAAGCATGCGATGGACCGCATAGATGACATGTGTTATTCCAATGTAATAATAAATAATGGAATCAGTCACGCGTAAACGCATGCATGTGATATTCCAATGTAATAATAAATAATGAAACCAGTCATGCGAAACGCACACACAAAGATATTCCAATGTAATAATAAATAATGGAACCAGTCAATGCACGCATGCAAGTAAACGCATGATGTGATGTTCCAATGTATAATAATAAATAATGGAATAATGTAAGAATTTCACCAAGTATAGGGTATCCCATGATATACAAAGTTATTCCAATGTAATAATAAAGAATGGAATAACAAAAGAATTTCACCAATAAGAAAGAAGGAATACCCCTAACGAGTATAACAAATAATATCCCTTACCGTAAAAAGAAGAGTGTTTTGACTGGTACGGTGAGGATATACTCAAAGAAAACTTCAGACTACGCTTCAAAGCTTTCTTAAACTCTAAAGAAATACGCCAAGATTATAGAAGAAGAACTCTCTCTATAGTTTTCTCTGTAGAGTTTCAAAGTTGAATTCGTAAAAAATGAAGGAATGAGCTTCTATTTATAGAAGAATGGATCGCATAGTAACTAATTCATGAATCTGGTCCAGTATTGATTTACAATAAAATATAATATATTCTATTTATAATCTAATAAAACGAATAACTTTATAAAAGTATTCTTTTTTATAAAAAAAGATTTTACTATGCAAAACACTACGCTATGCACTATATAATAACACTATGCATAATAAAATATAATATATTCTAATTATTGTCTAATAAAATGTATAAACTTTATAAAAGTATTCTATTTTATATAAAAAGATTTTACTATTAGTTTAATAAAACGAATAACTTTATAAAAGTATTCTGTTTTATATAAAAAACTTTTCTATTTTATTACATTAATAATACTAATAAAACAAAACTCATCATCATTATTATAATTCACAATATTAATCGAACATGTCGTTCCCAGGAAAGATGGGGATTTCCAATAAGGATTTCTCCCCATTGGCGCGCAATTAGGTGACCAAACCTCTCATTGACAGAATTTCTAGACATCGTTAATATTGTAAATAATAATATTAATAACTTTGTCATCTCAATTATTGATTATAAAATATTGACAATAATTGAATCAAATAACGTGAGATACTACGCAAAATTTATCAGAATAATAATTAAACAAAACCGAGTGACTTCTCACGTAGCATCAATAATCAATACCGTAAGCTACTATGCAACTACGCCAGACATCGCATTTTTTTAACACCGGGTGTTTCAACAGCTTAATGGTAAAACTTCCGCCGTTATTTTTATAAAGTATTTTTTATCGCTTTCAAATCCGACAATAATTCCGTTGTGGGGTCCACCAATGATTGTGCCATTGTATTTAATATTCCCCGTTAAAATGAATATTTCTTGACCAATCGAATATTATATAACAACTCATGTACTTTTGCAAAATTTATAAATATTACCCACAACTATAACATTATATCAAATTCATTCCATAATATTCAAAAATGATATTTATAGAAAATTCATCTTTATTCATAAAAGTTGGGTCTTACAACCTCCTCTTCTTATGAAATTTTGCCTCAAAATTAGGGTACGACTGTATGTCAAAGAGGTAAGGATACCTTGATTTTATTTCGATTCTAACTCCCAAGTCATTTCCTCAACATCGTGGTTTCTCCACAAAACTTTGACTTGAGGTATAACCTCGAGCGTAGAATATGTTCCTTCTTATCCAAGATTTGAACAGAACCTCTTCATACGCCAAATCTTCCGCTATTTCATCCGGCTCTAACTCAATAATGTGGTTCGGGTCTTCCACATATTTACGTAATATGGATATGTGAAAAACGTTATGAACACGAGACATACTTGGCGCAGAAAAGCGAGTCTATAGCCACGCCCCTACTCGATCGAGGATTAAAATGGGCCAATGAATCGAGGATCGAGCTTTCCTCTCTTTCCAAATCTCGTAACTCCTTTCCATGGAGCAACACGTAACAACACACGATCTCCTATATCGAATTCCACGCCCTTTCGATGAAGATCAAGATAACTCTTTTGTCGATCTTGTGAGGTTTTTATACGTTGTCGATCGTTTGAATCTTTTTCGTAGTCATACGCACTAACTCTCGTCCCAACAACAATGCTTGCTTCACCCACCTCATCCCAAAGATACTCGAGAATGACACTTTCTTCCATACAACGCCTCAAATGGAGCCATGCCAATACTTGCTTGATAATCGCTGTCAGAGGAAAACTCCACCAATGGTAAGAACTTATCCCAACTTCCTCAAGTCAAGGACATGTAGTCTTAATAAATCTTCAAGAGTTTGAATAGTCCTCTCCGATCGCCTCCGTCCGCCTAAGGATGATATGCCGAAGCTAAATCAGAAATATGTGCCCATAGCTTTTCGCAAACTAACCCAAAATCGTGAAGTGAATCTTGGGTCTCGATCGTAAACTATGGATACCGGCATACCATGCAATCTTACAATCTCGCTTATGTACATACAAGCAAGACGCTCAAGTGTATAAGTTTCTCGAGATCGGTAAGAAATGAGCAGATTTGGTCAATCTATCAACAATGACCCAAATCGCATCTATACCTTTGAGAAACCTTAGGAAGACCAAGAATTTAAATCCATGGTAATGTGCTCCCACTTCCATTCTGGAATTTCAAGTGGTTGCAATGGACCTTTTGGTACTTGATGCTCGCTTTTAACTCGCTGACAAGTTAGACACCTTGAGATAAACAACGCTATCTCTCTCTTTCATATTGCTCCACCAAAATGTATGACTAATATCATGATACATTTTGGTACTCCTGTGATGGATTGCAAAACGGTGTGTTGCGCCCCATCATGATTTTATACTTTAAATCGTGGTCTTTAGAACACAAAGTCCGAGTTGACTCAAGTATTCCTTCTTCATCGATTCTTGCTTCCCAAGATAAGACCTTCTTGCACTTTCTTCCTCATACGCATCGCCTCCATGTCCGTAGCTTGAAGCAATTTTAACTTTATCAATTAAAGCCTGCTCTACTCAGATATTCGCCATCATCACATGGGTCCTCGAGTCTTTAACTCTATCTCCATCCTTTGCAAGTCACACAAAATGGGCCTTTGTGTTGACAATATCGCACTCGTGATTTGCATATGATCTTCTACTCAATGCGCCACCACCACGCTCGCTTTTTTCGGATGGTATTGATGGTATGATCATAATCTTTCAATAGTTCAAGCCAACGCCGTTGTCGCATGTTGAGTTCCTTTTGAGTGAAGAAATATTTGAGGCTTTTATGATCCGTAAAGATCTCCACCTTCTCCCTATACAAGTAATGCCTCCAAATTTTAAGTGCGAAGACAATAACTACTAACTCTAGGTCATGAGTAGGATAATTCCTCTCATATTCTTTGAGTTGTCTTGAGGCATAGGCTATGACTTTCCCATGTTTCATGAGAACACATCCCAACCCTTTGCCCGAAGCATCATCAGAGATGACAAATCTCTCCGAGCCGATGGTATTGTCGTAACAAAATAAATGAGTCTCCTCTCGAAGTTCTTGAAAACTCTTCTCACATTCTTCGCTCCAACCAACTTTGTATCTTTTCGAGTCATCGAAGTTAATGGAGGAGCTATTCGAGAAAATCCTTCCACGAATCTCCGATAATAACCAAATTTAAGCCGAGAAAGCTACGATTTCTCATTATCGATTTAGGTTGCTCCCAACTTTTGAATTGCTTCAATCTTTGTCGGTCAACAGATATTCCATGACTTGATACTACGTGCCCAAGGAATGCTACTTCCTCAAGCCGTAACTCATATTTCTTCAACTTGGCATAAAGCTTGTATTCACGGCTTTTGGAGTGTCACCTTCAAGTGTTGCTTTCATGATCTTCACGGCTTTTGGAATAAATAAGGATGTCATCAATAAAGACGACCACAAAGTGATCCAAATATTCCTTGAATACTTGGTTCATCATATCCATGAAGGCAAAGAGGAGCATTAGTCAATCCAAAGGACATGACTAGAATTCATAATGCCCGCATCGAAGTTCTCGAAAGCCGCCTTTGAATGTCATCTGCTTCTAATCTTCAATTGGTGATATCCTAACGAAGATCAATTTTTGAAAAGAATTTGGCTCCTTGCAAATCGGGTCAAACACGTCTTCAATACGCGGCAATGGGTACCTATTTTTGATGGTGACATGATTCAACTCCCGATAATCAATACAAAGTCGATACTCCCATCTTTCTTCTTCACAAATAGAACAGAGCACCCCAAGGAGACGTACTAGATGAAATGAAACCAATGTCTAACAATTCTTGTAATTGGGTCTTTAACTCCTCAAGTTCAATAGAGCCATTCGATATGGGGCTTTGGAAATGGGTTTTGTACCGTGGTTCAAGGTCGATACAAAATTCAATTTCACGCCTGGGGTAGGCCAGAAGTTCTTCGTGGAATACGTCGGGAAATTTATTAACAATAGAAATATCATTCAAAACCGACGTATTTTTGTTTAAATCCGTGACATGAGCTAAGAAAGCTTGACATCCATTTTTCAATAAACGAATAGCTTTATGGCTTGAGATGATCGTGATTGATTTTAATGGTTTGGTCGCTTGAATTCACATAATAGGTTGATTAGGAATATGAAAGCTAACAACCTTACGAAAATAATCAATTTTGATGATGAGTAGTTAACCAATCAATCCTCTGTAATCACATCAAATGCAAGTATTTTCAATGAAATAAGATCGACAGTAATGTGAGGGTACCGATTTGAACCAAACAAGACTTATAAACAAAGTGGATGTAATGAAAGTTTCTCCCAACGGAGTTTCCACAGATAAGTCAAAGTCTAATTTCTCCTGAGTCAAATTTAATCGCTGAGCGCAAGTAGGAGAAATAAAAGAATGGGTAGAACCGTATCAAATAAAGTATAGACTTCACTAGAGTTTATGATAAGCTTACCCGTGATGACCTCATTCGTTTCCTTACTTTCGGGAGGTCACAACAAACGCCTCCTCACTACTACCGGCTTTGACTTTTCTCGGGACTACTTTTGGTGCCTCCATCCTAGCCGAACTTGTTTTCTGGTGAACGACAAAATCGAGCTAAGTGACCTTCTCTTCCATAATTATAACATGCTTTGACTGATCATCGCGCATAGCTTAAGACCGATGTGTCCTCCCTCCGCATTTGAAGCATATGATAGGTGGTCGTTCTCCTTCCTTAACAACGGGTCTTTGGTGCCGACGCCTTTCCATCATTGTTGAATCTCCTCTTCTTGAAATGTCCATTCTTATTATTTTGGCCTCGATTACCATTGAAGTGGTTACCATTTCGCCCGTTGATTCCTCCACGCTTGTTGTCACCGCTTCATGATCGCTTCTCACCGGTATTATCATTTTTCCGTACGCTTCTTTTTGGTTGTTGACTCGTTATCGCGCTTCTACTAATCGAGCCTTATTTACAACATCTCAATACAAACACGCTTTATGAGAAATAAGATGTCGACGTATCTCGCTTTTAAACCTCTTAAAAACATCCGCGTCATTCTCTCTTCATTATCCACCAAGTGGGGACGCAAACCGAGACAACTCGCAAAAACTTAGCTTCATCTCGAGACACACTGGCCATATTATTCTCGCTCCAACTTGATGAACTCTACCTCTTTTATGTGATGAATACTTTTGGGAAAGTACTTGTCGTTGAATAGTTCTTGAACTTCTCCCAAGACATCTTCAAGCAAGCAGTCGAGTACGCTTTTACCGATTCCCACCAAGAATCTCTTCTCCTCAAAACATAAAGGTGGCAAAGGGAACTTTTGCTCCTGGAGCATCCCAAGACATCAAATATCTTGGTGATCTTCTTTATCCATGCTTCCGCCTTTAAGTGGTTTTGGCTCTCCAATAAACTCCGGTGGTCCCAGCCTCAATCTGCTTAGCAAGCGGACCGCCCCGAGAGTTTCAAAGTGTTTCCACCTACATTTTGGATGAGCCGCTCTCGCTCATTTGTTGCATGAATCAGCATAAAGCCTCTGAACATTCCATCATTCATCATTTGGTTAGTGTTGTTGTTTGCATGAGGATTGTCGCCTTCTTGATGCACATTATCCTGATTATTAATATATGGTGAATCAACAGTTGCCTGTGCTCCATTGCTATTCTCAACATTCTCGGATGTCATTTTCAGATACTGCCACAAAACAAAGGTTAATTGACATATAACATATTATCCCTATATTCTAATTCACCAATTAAATACCAAATAAACTTAGGTAGGTCATACTAGCTAAGGAATTCCCTCCTCTCCCCTCCTAGTTCTATTCTCACATCTTAGCCAAGATCATATCCCTAAGCTTTGATACTAAATCTATGACGCCCCCAAAATCGGTATACATCACCTATTCTCGAGTCGCCAAATACATGGTACAAAATTCAAATACATCTTAATTATACAATAATGTAAAAAATACGACTAAACATATGTCAGAGTTTTAATACAAATATTGTCATCTAGATAATATACAAACTCAATGGGGTCCTCATTACATTTATTATCACACTATTTCATAAAATAGTGAGAACTACTAATGCTATTATCCGGACCATCACCGCTCCCGACTAGTCCCCTCGCTACGCTCTCATTTCCCTAAGAGAACAATGAAAGCAAAAGGGTGAGCTCAACTAGCCCAAGAAGAAATATTATGACTAAGATAATGCGTAATAAATTATCATTAGCCTTCAACAAAGTTGTTAAACCGATAAAATATAACAAACATCAAGTTTAATCATAGCAATGAACAAGTAATCCATTAGAAGAGTCAAGTAGAGAATAAAATCTACTATCTTCTATGATTTAAAAGGGTTTTCATGACTTTTATCACCGAGACTCGACTTAATAAATAATCCACATCATCATCCTCGCACTACTACCAAGGATATTCATTAAGTATCACAACCACAAATTATCCATGCACCACGCCAAGGATATTCGTGTATTCATTAATGGTCATGATCATGCCATCAACTGTGTATCAATGCACTACGGGTCAATGAGGACTTTTTCCTCATCATTTGTAACATTACGGTCATGATTACACTGAATAATCCCCTGGTCATAATCATACCAAGTCCATCTATACACTACATGCCACGCCATGACTTTCAAACATAATATAAACATGAGGATGATGACAATGATATAAGAATTCAATAAAACAAGTTCAAGAATTAATTTATCCAGAACTAATAATGTCCAAATTGTCAACATGATACTTCTTTGTAGAGTAACACTCAAGAATGCTCGTAAGAATATTTCTATGAAAAGATACTCGGATGAAGCGCAAATATCAAGGATATTCCACTAATTTCATGGAGTATAGAAGTCAAAACTTTAACCAACCGAGTATAATAAAGAATGGAATAACAAAAGAAATCACCGTGCATGCGATAGACCGCATGATGTGTTATTCCAATGTAATAATAAATAATGGAACCAGTCATGCGTAAACGCATGCCAAGTGATATTTCAATAGAATAATAAATAATAGAACCAGTCATGTAAACGCACTTTTCATGATATTCCAAATGTAATAATAACTAATGGAACCAGTCGTCACGTAAACGCACCGATAGGATATTCCAACAGTAATAATAAATAATGAACCAAATGTCATGCGTAAACGCATATACGGATGTTCCAAATGTAATAATAAATAATGGAATAACAAAAGAATTTCACCAAGTATAGGGTATCCCACAGATATAAAAGTTATTCCAACGTAATAATAAAGAATGGAATAACAAAAGAATTTCACCAATAAGAAAGAAGGAATACCCCTAACGAGTACAACAAATAATATCCCTTACGTAAAAAAGAAGAGTGTTTTTTTGGTAGTAGAGCGAGGATATACTCAAAGAAAACTTGCTACTACGCCAAAGCTTTCTTAAACTCTAAAGAAATACACTCAAGATTATAGAAGAAGAACTCTCTATAGTTTCTCTCTAGAGTTTCAAAGAATTCGTAAGAAATAATGAAGGAATTAGCTTCTATTTATAGAAGAATGGACCGCATAATCAATTAATTCATTCATTTATTTACTTTAAATCTATCCCAGATTGATTTACAATAAAATATAATATATTCAATTTATAGTTTAATAAAACGAATAACTTTATAAAAGTATTATGTTTTATATAAAAAGATTTTACTATCTGCAAACAATATGCAGGACACTATACAAACACTATGCATAATAAAATATAATATATTCTAATTATTGTCTAATAAAATGTATAACTTTATAAAAGTATTCTGCTTTTATATAAAAATATTTTTACTATTAGTCTAATAAAACGAATAACTTTATAAAATTATTCTATTTTTTATAAAAAGTTTTTCTGTTTTATTACATTAATAATACTAATAAAACAAAACTCATCATCATTATTATAATTCACAATATTAATCGACCAGGTCGTTCCCAGGAAAGAGGGGGCTTTCCAATAAGGATTTCTCCCCATTGGCGCGCAATTAGGTGACCAAACCTCTCATTGAAAGAACTTCTAGACATCGTTAATATTGCAAATAATAATATTAATAACTTTGTCATCTCAATTATTGATTAAAAAATATTGACAATAATTGAATCAAATAACGTGAGATACTATCAAAGAATTATCAGAATAATAATTAAACAAAACCGAGTGACTTTTCACGTAAGCGTCAATAATCAATATCGTGTGTACTCGCGTAAACTACGCATATTATCGTTTTTTTAACATCGGTGTTTCAACAGCTTAACTGTAAAACTTCCACCGTTATTTTTATAAAGTATTTTTGTCGCTTTCAATCCGACTATAATTTCATTAGGGTCCACCAATGATTGTGCTTATTGTATGAATATTCTCCCAGAAAATCGAATATTATATAACAACTTATATAACAACATGCTTTTGCAAAATTTATAAATATTACCCACAACTATAATATTATATCAAATTTATTCCATAATATTCAAAAATGATATTTATAGAAAATTCATCTTTATTCATAAAAGTTGGGGTCTTACATCACATATTACCATAATGTTCAATTTCATTTCTACGGTAAACTAACTTATCCTAGATCGACCAATCGCACACCAAGGCTTATTTTGTACTTCTTTGGGGAGGCGCGATTGTGCTTAGGTCCTGGCAAAGGCAAAATGGTTTAGCTCTAAGCCAGTTCCAACTTCTATCACCACACTAGTTTTACAGGATATGAATTAACTTCCATATTGGTGATATTACAAGTTTAAAACTTATTTATTACATATACGGAATCACATAATTAATCTTCCTAGTTCTCTTTTAACTCACTTAGTGAATTTCCTCATTTCACATTATGCCACACAAAGTACTTCATAAATGCTCATCATAATTCCACACTTCTTAATTCGTATTAATCCAATGCGAATTAATTTAATTACTCAGCTTACAAAACATTAATATTTATATTCAAAAAATATTCATTCTCTTATATTAAAATAATTATTAAATCATGAATTTCTTGATTCTTACATTTATGAACCCTAAAAGCTATCAAATGTTTGTATGAACCCTAAAAAAAATAGGGAAACTCTTACCTTAAACGAGGAGGAGAATCTGGCAAGTGGTATGTGGGTCATGAGCCTGAGCTGCATGAGTGGCTGGGTACATGGAGGGGTGGGGGAAGAGGGGGAGGGTGGGGAACCTCCGGGCCGGGGAGAGGGGGATTGGTGGGTGGGAGAAAGGGATGGGGGTGTGGTGGTGTGTGAGACCTGGGAGGGTGGGGGGACCAGATGGTAGAATGGGTGGGTGGGGGGGGGGATGAGAGAGGGAATGAGATTGAGTGTGTGTGTGTGTGTTTGTGTGTGTGTGTGACTGAAGTGAAAGGTGTTGGAGAAGAAGATGACTGAATATATTTTATTCCGTTAATTTCGACGAAATTTCTTCAGAAATAATTCCCTCATGATAGACTTAAATTCGACAGAAATTCCCTCAAAAATAACTTTAGTTCGTTAAAATTAGTTTTTGCGCTGCCGGGAATCTAGGCGCCACTTGTGGAGTTCTAGTTCTGACGGAATTCCGTCAGAATTATACTATTTTAGAGGGATTTATCTTCGACGCATTATTCCCTCAGAAATAAGTTAATTTCAATTGAACGTAGTCCGTCGAAGATATTGTAGAACACTTATATTCATTTCTATTCATATTTCATTTATATTCATGTTATTGTAGAACATTTGTATATATTGTAGTTTTTAATTGCATCTATATAATAAGTATTGTAGAACATTTGTATATATTGTAGTGTCTAATTGCGTCTGTATAAGTATTGTAAATTATATTGTTTATCATTTGTGTAACATTAGCTTATATTTGTAATTGGTTAGCTCAGTAGTGTTGATGATAATGAGCTGAAGATTACGTTTTAGCGCTACGTTGAATATTTGAATGTGAGATACAAGTTTATATTACTGTGTATTTGTGACGCCCCCCCAAAATAGGTATACATCACCCATCTTGAGTCGCCAATTACATGGTACATAAATCAAATACAAACTTAATTATACAAGCGTCGGGTAATATACGACAAAACATAGCTGATAGTTTAAATAAGAATATTGCCTTCTAGATAATATCCACACTCAATGGAGTCCTCATTACATTTATTATCACACTATTTAACAGAATAGTGAGGACTACTAATGTTATCATCTGGACCATCACTCCGTTCCCCGACTAGTCCCAGCTATATTCTCATTTCCTGAAGAGAACAATGAAAACAAAGGGTGAGCTCAACTAGCCCAGTAAGAAATATTATGACTAAGATAATGTAGAATAAATTATCCTTAGCCTTCAACAGTATAACAACTGATAGAATACAATAGACAACAAGTTTTAGATCAACAACTGCAGCGGAATAAGCATTCCATTAGAAGAGTCAAGTAGAGCATAAAATCTACTATCTTCTATGATTTAAAAAGTTTTTCATCAACTTTATCACTGAGACTCATCTTAATAAATAAAATCGAATCATCCCTGCACCACGGCCAAGGATGTTCATGTAATCATCAATGGTCATGATTATACTGAATAATCCCTGGTCATAATCATACCAATAACTGTCCATTAATGAACTATAGGCCAATGAGGACTTTTACCACATCATTCGTTACATTACGGTCATGATTATACTGAATAATCCCTGGTCATAATCATACCAAGTCCATCTATGCACGTAAGCCAAAGATGACTTTCATCACAATATAAGCATGAGGATGTTGACCATGACATAACAATTCAATAAAACAAGTTCAAGGATAAATTTTGAAGATTTATAATTTAATTTATCCAGAATTTAATAACGTTCAAATTGTCAACATGATACTGCTTCGTGGAGTAAAATTCAAGAATAATATTCTTGTACCAAAAATAATTTGGACAGAAAAGAAATGTATTTTTCGGGTAAATAGTACCTCATGAATAGTACTTCAGGAATAGTACCTCGTTAATAGTACCCTGACATGAAAAGTACCCCAAATACCCGAGTGAATAATATTCGGGTGAATAGTAATTGGGTGAATAGTAACCCATGAATAGTAACTCGTGAATAGTACTCCGACATGAAAAGTGCTCCGAATACCCGAGTGAATAATACTAGAGTGAATAGTAACCGGGTGAATAGTAACCCGTGAATAGTAACTCATAAATAAAATACCAAATAAAATGATATTTCATGACGAGTACAAAAGAAATTATATCTCATACGAGTATAATAGAATATACGAAATTGCAAATGGATTTTCACCCGCCATGCGGTAATCCACGTAGACAGATCATTTCCACAATTTAATAAGGAATGAATACAAAGGATCATTCACCATGCATGTGGTATTCCACATAGACAGGTTATTCCAACAGAATAATAAAAAATGAAATAACAAAAGAATTCACCAGGCATGCGATAGAATCGCATGCATATGTTATTCCAATGTAATAATAAAGAATGGAACTGGATCAATGCGTAATCCGCATGCATGTGATATATTCAAATTGAATAATAAAGAATAGAACCAGGTCATGCGTAATCCGCACAGACAAGATATTCCAACAGAATAATAAATAATGGAATAACAACAGAATTCACCAGGCATGCGATAGACCGCACAGATAGGTTATTCCAACAAAATAATAAAGAATGGAATAACAGAAGAATTTCACCATGTATGCGGTACTTTGCATAGACAGGTTATTCCAACATAATAACAAAGAATGGAATAACAATCCTTACGAGTATTGAAAAAAAAATAACTCTCTTCATGAATATGAAGGAATAATACCCATTACCTTAGAAGAAATCGATACTGGAATAGTGAGGTAGCAGACTTCTCTTCTTCTTCCTCTCTATAATTTCTCTCTATAATAATTGCTCTATAGCTTTAGTGAATTGGTGAGAAATGAAGGAAGAATGAGCTTCTATTTATAGGAAAATATAGTTTCGATAATTGCACGTTTTGGGGCTCGAAATATTACAGTATAATACCTTGCTCTTTTCCTTCATTTTTAATTTAGTCCTGCAAGTATTATCAAACTTGCACCACATCCCTTAATAGTAAATCATGTGAATTAATAGTTCATTTATATGACTCAATAGTATAATCATGTGAAAAAACTAATTACAGTATAGTACCTTCAACTATACCTCCATTTATAATTTAGTCATGCAAGTATTATCAATCTTGCACCAATTCCCCTAATAGTAAATCATGTGAATCAATAGTTCATACATGTGAACACATAGTTATAAGCATGTGAATTAATAGCAATTAATTGCTCATTTATCCGGTTAATTACCCGATTGGTCAATATAACCTCCAGGCATCAATTATTATCGAAATAAATGTCGATTTCCTCTAACACTAATAATTCACATACAATGGAACTATCAATTTCATCTTTAATCAACACGAACTTATTCATCATTAATATTATAACTCACAATATTTAACAACCAGGTCATTCCCAGGAAAGAGGGGGCTTTCCGATAAGGATTTCTCCTTATTGGCGCGCAATTAGGTGACCAAACCTTTCCTTGACAGAGCTTTTAGACATTGTCAATATTGAAAATAATAATATGAATAACTTTATCTTCTCAATTATTGATTTAATAATTTAAAATATTGATACTGTGATGCCCCCAAAATAAGTATACATCACCTATTCTGAGTCGCCAAACACATGGGATGGAATACAAATACAAACTAAAATATACAACATGAGTTGTGAGTTTTAATACAAATATTGTCTTCTAGACAGTATTCAAACTCAAAATAAGTCCTCAATATATTTATTATCACACTATTTCACAAAATAGTAAGGACTACTAATGCAACTATCTGGACCGTCAATCCATTCCCCGACTAGTCTCTGTTACGTTCTCATTTCCTGAAGAGAAAAATGAAAGCAAAAGGGTGAGCTCAACTAGCCTAGTAAGAAATATTATGACTAAGATAATGCAGAATAAATTATCATTAGCCTTCAACAGTATAACAATTGATAGAATATAATAGACAACAAGTTTTAGATCAACAACTGCAGCGGAATAAGCAATCCATTAAAAGAGTCAAGTAAAGCATAAAATCTACTATCTTCTATGATTTAAAAAAATTTATCATAAATTTTATCGTTGAGACTCAGCTTAATAAATAATCCACATCATTAAATCATCCCTACACTACAGGCCAAGGATATTATTTAGTATCACGACCACGAATTATCCATGCACTACGTGTAAGACCCCAACTTTTATGAATAAAGATGAATTTTCTATAAATATCATTTTTGAATATTATGGAATGAATTTGATATAATGTTATAGTTGTGGGTAATATTTATATATTTTGCAAAGTACGCAAGTTGTTATATAATATTTTATTGGTCGGGGAATATTCATTTTAACAGGGAATATTCGTACAACGGCACAATCATTGGTGGACCCCATAACGGAATTATTGTCTGATTGAGAAAACGACAAAAATACTTTATAAAAATAATGGCGGAAGTTTTACTGTTAACTATTGAAACACCGGTGTTAAGTTAAAAATACGATGTCTGCCGTAGTTACGCACAAAGAAGAGACACCTGTGATTGATTATTGATGCTTACGTGAGAAGTCACTCAGTTTTGTTCAATTATTATTACAAAGAATTGTTGTATAAGTATCTTCGTTATTTGATTCAATTATTGTCAATATTTTATAATCAATAATTGAGATGACAAGTTATTAATATTATTATTTTTAATATTAACGATGTCTAGAAGTTACATCGAGGAGAGGTTTGGTCACCTAATCATACGTCAATGGGGAGAAATCCTTATTGAAAGCCCCTCTTTCCGGGAACGACACGGTCGATTAATATTGTGAATTATAATAATGATGATGAGTTTTGTTTTATTAGTATTATTAATGTAATAAAATGTAAAAGCTTTTTATATAAAAATGTAATACTTTTATAAAGTTATTCGCTTTATTAGACTAATAAGAAAATCTTTTTATATAAAAATGTAATACTTTTATAAAGTTATACTGCTTTTATTAGACAATAAATAGAATATATTATATTTTATTATGCATAGTATTTGCATAGTGCATGCATAGTGTTTGCATAGTAAAATCAATTTATATAAAATGTAATACTTTTATAAAGTTATTCGCTTTATTAGACTATAAATAGAATATATTATATTTTATTGTAAACCAATCTGATCATCCATTTAAAGTAAATCAATATGGACTGCTCATAAATTAGTTACTATCGCAATCCATTCTTCTATAAATAAAGCTCATTCCTTCATTATTTCTTACGAATTCAATTGAACTCTCTAGAGAGAAACTATAGAGAGAGTTCTTCTTCTATAATCTTAAGCATATTTCTTTAGAGTTTAAGAAAGCTTTGAGCGTAGTGCAAGTTTTCTTTGAGTATATCCTCGCCTCTACCAAATAAAATACTCTTCTTTTTTACGGTAAGGGATATTATTTGTTGTATTCAAGATTCTGGTATTCCTTCTTTCTTATTGGTGAAATTCTTTTCTTATTCCATTCTTTATTATTCATTGGAATAACTTTGTATACGCCGGATACCCTATACTTGGTGAAATTCTTCTTCATTATTCCATTATTTATTATTCTCGTTGGAACATCCTCATCGCAATGCGTTTACACGACTGGTTCCATTATTTATTATTCTGTTGGAATATCCCGCTTATTGCGTTACGCATGACCGGTTCCATTATTTATTATTCTTTGAATATCCTCATTTGGTCGCGTTCGCATGACCTGGTTCCATTATTTATTATTCTGTTGGAATAACATATCGGTGCGGTCTATCGCATGCCTGGTGATTTCTTTTGTTATTCCATTCTTAATTATACTCAGTTGATTAAAGTTTTGACTTCTATACTCCATGAAATTAGTGGAATATCCTTGATATTTGCGCTTCATCCAATATCTTTTCATAGAAATATTCTTCTAAGTATTCTTGAGTGTTACTTTACAAAGCAGTATCATGTTAACAATTTGGACATTATTAGTTCCTGCATAAATTAATTCTTGAACTTGTTTTATTGAATTCTTATATCATTGTCATCATCCTCATGTTTATATTATGTTTAAAGTCATCTGTGGCCTGTAGTGCATAGATGGACTTGGTATGATTATGACCAGGGATTATTCGGCGTAATCATGACCGTAATATTACAAATAATGTGGAAAAAGTCCTCATTGACCCGTAGTGCATTGATGGACAGTTGTTGGCATGATCATGAACATTGATGAATACACGAATAGCCTTGGCTGTGGTGCATGGATAATTTGTGGTTGTGATACTAATGAATATCCTCGTCAGAAGTCTGCGGGGATGATGTGGATTATTTATTAAGCTGAGTCTCAGCGATAAAAGTCATGAAAAACCTTTTAAATCATAGATGATAGTAGATTTTATTCTCTACTTGACTCTTCTAATTGATTGCTTGTTCCGCTGCCGTTAAACTTGATGTTTGTTATATTTTATCAGTTTAACATTGTTGAAGGCTAATGATAATTTATTCTACATTATCTTAGTCATAATATTTCTTACTGGGCTAGTTGAGCTCACCCTTTTTCTTTCATTGTTCTCTTTAGGAAATGAGAACGTAGCAGGGACTAGTCGGGGAACAGAGTGATGGTCCAGATAATAGTATTAGTAGTCATCACTATTCAATGAAATAGTGTGATAATAAATATAATGAGGACCCCATTGAGTTTGTATATTGTCTGATGACAATATTTGTATTAAAACTCACAGCATATGTTTAGTCGTATTTTACACAACTATTGTATAATTAAGTTGTATTTGAAATTTTGTACCATGTATTTGGCGACTCATAATAGGTGATGTATACCGATTTTGGGGGCGTCACACTACGGGCCAAAGATAATCCTGTTTTCATCAACGGTTCTGATCATGCCATAAAACAATTCATCTTTGCACCCTTGGCCGAAGAGAATCCATGGCCATAATCATTCCAAAAACTTTCCATCAATGCACTACGGGCCAATGAGGACCTTTTTCACATCATTTATAACATTACGGTCCTGATTATACCGAATAATCTCTGGTCTTAATCATACCAAGTTCATCTATGCACTACAGGCCACAGATGACTTTCAATATAATATAAGCATTAGGATGATGACAATTCAATAAAACAAGTTCAAGAATAAATTTTAAAGATTTATAAGTTAATTTATCCTGAACTCAATAACGTCCAAATTATCAACATGATACTGTTTTGTGGAGTAAAATTCAAGAATGCTCAGAAGAATATTTCCATAAAAAGATACTAGATGAAGCGCAAATATCCAGGATATTCTACTAATTTCATGGAGTATAAAAGCCAAAACTTTAACCAACTGAGTATAATAGAATATATGAAACTGCAAATAGATTTTACCATACATACACGAGAATCTCACGTAAATGCATCATTTCCATAAGTTACTAAGGAATGAATATAAAGGATCATTCACCATGCATGCGGTAATCCATATAGACAGGTTATTCCAACAGAGTAATAAAGAATGGAACCAAGTCATGCGTAATCCGCATAGACAGGATGTTCCAACAGAATAATAAAGAATGGAACCAGGTCATGCGTAATCCGCACAGACAGGATGTTCCAACAGAATAATAAAGAATGAAATAACAACAGAATTCACCAGGCATGCGATAGACCGCACAGATAGGTTATTCCAACATAATAATAAAGAATGGAATAACAGAAGAATTTCACCATGTATACGGTAGTCCGCGTATACAGGTTATTCCAACATAATAATAAGAAATGGAATAACAATAGTTCTCTTCATGAATATGAAAGAACTAAGGATAGTTCTATTCGATAAAGTTAAAGCTGCTCAAGCTACGGACATGGAGCTGATGCGTATGAAGAAGAAAGTGCAAGAAGGTGTTATTCCAGAAGCAAGAATCGATGAAGAAGGAATACTTCGAGTCAACTCCAGACATTGTGTTCCTAACGATTCTGACTAGAAGCATAGAATCATGATGGAGGCACACAACACACCATTTTCAATCCATCCTAGGAGTACAAAAATGTATCATGATCTTCGACAAACATTTTGGTGGAGTAATCTGAAGAGAGAGATCGCGAAGATTATCTCGAGGTGTTTAACTTTGTTAACGTGTAAAGGCGGAGCATCAAGTGCCAAAGGGTCCATTGCAACCACTTGAGATTCCAAAATGGAAGTGGGAACACATTATTATAGATTTCATTACGGGTCTTCCCAAGGTTTCTCAAGGCATAGATGCGATTTGGGTTATTGTTGATAGATTAACCAACTCTGCTCATTTCTTGCCTATACGGGAGACTTATTCCCTTGAACGTCTTGCTAGTATGTACGTAAATGAGATTATGAGATTGCATGGAAAGCCAGTATCCATAGTTTTGGATCGTGACCTAAGATTCACTTCACGATTTTGGGTTAGCTTATAGAAAGCTATGGGCACGAATTTACGATTCAGTTCGGCATACCATCCTCAAACGGACTGACAATCAGAGAGGACTATTCAAACTCTTGAAGATCTATTAAGACTCTGTGTCCTAGATTTCAAAGGGAGTTGGGATAAGTAACTACTATTGGTGAAATTCTCCTACAACAACAGTTATCAAGCAAGTATAAGTGTGGCTCCATCTGAAGCATTGTATGGACAAAAGTATTGCTCTCCAATATGCTGGAATAAGGTGGGAGAAGCAACATTGTTGGGACCAGATTCAGTACGAATGACTACAGAGAAGATCCAAACGATTCGATAACGTATACAAACGGCACAGGATCGACAAAAGAGTTATGCGGATCTTCATCGAAAGGACGTGGAATTTAATATTAGGGATCATGTATTGTTACGTATTGCTCCATGGAAGGGAGTTACAAGATTTGGGAAGAGAGGAAAGCTCAATCCACGATTTGTTGGTCCATTTGAGATTCTTAACCGAATAGGAAATGTGGCCTATAGACTCGCATTACCTCCAAACATGTCTCGTATTCATAATGTTTTTCACATATCTATGCCTCGTAAATATGTGAAAGACCCGAACCACATTATTGAGTTAGAACTGGACGAGATAGCCGAAGATTTAACGTACGAGGAGGTACCTGTTAAGATATTGGATAGGAAAGAGTAGGTCCTACGCACCAAGCTTATACCACAAGTTAAGGTTTTGTGGAGAAACTACGCTATTGAAGAAATGACCTGGGAGTTGGAATCAGAAATGAAAGCGAGGTATCCTCACCTTTTCGAAACACCAGGTACGTACATCAATTTCGATGACGAAATTTCATAAGAAAGGAAGGTTGAAAGACTCCAACTTTTTAATGAAAAAAAATCAAATTTCCTCTATTTATTATTGTGAATAATAAGGTATTAATTTGATATAATACATTGGTTATGGGTGAAATGTGAAAATTTTGCAAAATAAGCAAGTAGTTATAAAATATTCATTTTTTCGGGGAATATTCGTTTGGTCGTGGAATATTCTTTTTGTCGAGAAATATTCGTAGGACGGCGCAACCATTTGTGGGCCCCATAACAGATAACTGTCGGATGAAGAAAACGACAAGTTTGAGTTTTTATAAATAATGGCGTAATGGTTACCGTTAACACTGTTGGAATACCCGATGGTTAAAATACGATGTCGTGTGGTCAGATAAGATAGTAGCACTGCGGTATTACCTGATTTATTGAATTATTGATTCTTACGTAAGAAGGCACTACTCAATAATTGTTATAGTAATTACTGTTCAATATTTTATTTTATTGATTCAATAATTGCTGTGTTGATATTTTATATTATTGTTGTTCAATAATTGTCACTGCACAGTATCTCCATTATCAGATCAATAATTCATATTATTTGAATAATATTATTCGATAGCATTATTGACAATGTCTAAGGATGTTCTGTCTAGGAAAGGAGTTTGGTCACCTAATTGCGCGCCAATAAGGAGAAATCCTTATTGGAAAGCCCCCTTTTTCTTGGGAACGACCTGATTGTCATAATTGTGATTCTGTAATATTATTTGTGAATAATTAGTTATTGATTTATATGATAAGGAAATATTTATTTTATGGGGATATAAATGATGGATATATTTATTTTATGTGGTTATAAATGAAGGAATTAATGCTGAGGTGTTTTATCAGTATTTTGTCGGAATGGAGGTTTTGAAAATCGTCCGTATGTGGATTTCGGTCATTTTTCGTTTAGAATTTAGAAAAACTTAAACTTACAAAGTTGTTGAGAATTAAATTTCCTATGGAAAGCACATGAGATTGAATTTTTCTGATAAAAGGGCTATTAATTATGAATTGTTGAAGTTTTGGAAAATAAAATGTTTTTATTAAAAATATGATGGGCCCCACTTTTGGTTGGTGAGTAATGAAATGTGCTGGAATTTAATTTCAAAAGTGGTGGACTTGAATAGTAGCAGAGTAAAAAGCCATCGGTGTGCGAGTTAGTCTCACTTGTATGGCGTTCTAAACATTTTCCTATAAATAGGGTGCTTAGTTAGAATTGAAAATCACACCAGAAACATGTTTTCTCTCTTTCTCTCTCTATATTATTGAGCGTATTTTGTGAGTATATAGATACTTTGTGAGTTTCTATTCATCATCGCAAGTTTCCTTCACCTTATCTTTGATATTCCGATTCGTAATTGATATTTTGAGGTAAGGGATGTTATTTTCTTCATAATGATGTTATTCTTTCAATATCATTATACCAAAATATTGGTATAGATTTTATTGTGGAATTTCTGCCATTTTGTGTCGGGGTTACTATTCACGTATATGGCACTATTCACGTATATGACACTATTCACGAATACGGCACTATTCATAGAAAAAATGAAATTTTCTTTTCTTTGTCCAAGTTGTCTATTATGGTTACTATCTTTGATTGTATCCATGTTTTGATCTTTATTCTTGAATTTTGCTCCACAATTGATTATTATAAGGTATTTTTGAACTTGGATAAACTAAAGTACGAATCCCTAATCTTTGATCTTTTATCTCACTAGATTCATTTTCTTTAAGATATTTTTCATCATCCTCGGTCCTAAATGATGATATTACTGAATATCTTTGGCCTGTAGTGCAAAGATGAATGATTAACTGATAAATATCTTTGGCTTGTAGTGCAAAGATGAATGATTACCTAATGAATATCTTTGGCATGTAGTGCAAAGATGAACAGGTGTTGAGATGAACATGACCAACTGGTGATACAAATGAATATCTTTGGCTTGTAGTGCAAAGATGAATATTTGATTCAGGATGTATATTGATTGATGTTACAGGGATAAAATATTGATGATGGACTTTTAAATCTTAGAAGATAATAGAATTCTTTCTTTACTTGACTCTTCTAATGGATTGTTGTTCCGCTGCAGTTGTTGATCTAAAACTTGTTGTCTATTATATTTTATCAGATTTTTCTCTGTTGAAGACTAATGATAAATTGTTGTATATTATCTTAGTCATAATATTCTTTGTTGGGCTAGTTGAGCTCACCCTTTTCCATTTTGTTCCATTTTTCTTCTCAGGAGGTGAGAACATAGCAGGAACTAGTCGGGGTATGGAGTGATGGTTCAGGATAGTTATATTAGTAGTCCTCACTATTTTGTAAAATAGTGTATCAATAATTGTAATGAGAACTCCTTTTGAGTTTGTATACTCTCTATTAGACAATAGTTGTATTCAAACTCACAGTATATGTGTTGTCATATTTTGCACGACAATTATATTACTGAAGTTGTACTTGTTTCTGTACCATGTATTTGACGACTCAGAATGGGTGATGTATACCTATTTTGGGGGTGTCATAGTGAAAGTATTATGCATACAAGCCAATCATGTATGATGATAAAGCATATACTGTGTAATCAATCTTATTTATTTATTAATAAAAGAATTATTTATTAAAGGCATTTATTATCTACATGGTCTCGCTTTTTAATAATATGTGATAAACCCATAGTTTTAAGCAACGCTTTTAGAATAATGATGATGATCATTCTAATGAGATCTAAATTCTTAGAAAGCTTAAAACTAAAATAGTTCCCAATCATTGGATTACTAAATTGGGGATTAGTGAATCCGGATAGATTGGTACATACGTTGTTTGCTCATTGGATGAGGATGATTGATCTCATGATCATTTGTGTGGAGACACTAAAGCAAGTATGTAGGTGCTTATTAGAGAATAAGTTCACTGAACGTGACTCGCTAAGGAATACCTAATGGAGTTTTACTTACCCGTCCATAGGAATTCCTATAGTGATAGTAAGTCAAAAATGATCCTTAGACTTGAGATCATCATAGTATCTTATATATAATGAATTACACTTTGACTTATTCCTTAAGACTCTTAGAGTATATCAAAGGGTATGCTTGGGTGTAATAAGTTATATATGAAGATAATGAATGATCAATAAAGAATCTACCACTTCTAGTAAAAGGAGAGATGTCCTATGTGATTCGATAAATGACAACCCGTGAATCCTTGGCGAGGTGGAATGAAATTAGAAAGTAGTTTCTAATTTTCATTCATTGGGAGTTGTTCATTTAGGAATCGAAATACATATAATTAAATAAAATAAGACTTGACAGTAATTCCATGTCTTATATTTAATTGGGACATAGTATGGTGGAAGGATTGAATTATACGGTAACTATTTACTCAAAGGTTCTTTTATGATTAATGTTGAAATCTATATTATCTGGAAAGTCGTTGATCGCTAGGGAGGCTTATCCTATTGTAGAATAAATATTATTTATTTAAATAAATTATTTGTTTAATTTATTTATTTAAATGAGATTAGAATCGTTCTAATTGATTTATTCACAACCTTTTAATATGGAGAACCTAAAGGGTCACACCATAAAAGGAAGAATAATTATTTAAGAAGTTAATGGCATAATTGTAATAATATATTAAGTATATTTAATTTAATCTATGGTGATAGAATAAATTAAATAGCTTAATATTATTATATTAATATTTTAGAAATATTAAATATAAATTAATAAGAGGAGTCTTATTAATATTATTACAATTATTATTATTTTAATTTCTAAAAGGTTTAGGAATTAATTTAATATAAGTACTCTCATTTATTCCTAATTGGATTAGGAAAGAAAATTAGTTAAAGGAGTTTAATTAATTACCCCTAATAGGATTAGGGAGCCCATTTAATTAAAAGAGTTTAATTAAATAAATAACACCTTATTTTAATTAAAATAGGTTACATGATATTTTTATAAGAGGAGTCTTATATTAGATATCCAATATATGTAATTCTAGATTTGGAGAGTACACCCTTTTCTTATACGAGATAGGAAAAAAACTAGGGTTTGAGCCAACATCCTTCTTCTTGAAAAATTCCTCTTCCTTGGTGGATCACCCATAGAGGCCATACACTTGGGTGGCTTACATTGATCAAAGGAAGGAATCTACCCGAGATTCAAGGAGATCGCGAGAAGTAGGAGGTGAACTTCGTACTGAGGAAGCTCGTTTCTAAAGGGTATGATTTCATAATTTCTTATTCTTCGTTTAATTAATAATATGCATAAAGGATGATCCGGGTAATTGGTTTGTGAAAAATTTTAAAATCGATTTTATCTCGCTTCGCTAAATTTTGCAATTTGATTGCTACTTTGATTTTCACGAAAACCTAACAGTGGTATCATGAGCCAAACTTTATACGAATTATTAATTATTTATATTCTAAATATGTATGGGTATGTATTTTGAATAATTTATTGGGCATAATTTGTTGTATAAAATTATTATTTTATGAAAAGAAAAAAAAAAAAAAGTTTTTGGAAATTTTTTTTTTTTTAAGGCATGATCGCCGAAAGAAAAAAAAAAGGGTTGAATCCGTGCATATCATGTTTTACAAGGGAATTAACCTGCTTGTTCAAAATTTTTTTTTTTTCAATGGGCTAACCGGACTGCATCAATTTTCGGTATTAGCAGGTGCTGTTATATTATTTTATTTTATTTTTTAAGGGGCCTGTGGCTATTATATATATATATATATATATATATATATATATATATATATTGCAAGCAATTTTGCAAAGAAGGTCCGGCCACTGATAATAAAATAGGATTTTTATTATTTTATTATATATATATATAATTGTTATATATATATATTAATCTTAATAATTTTATAATTAAAATAAAAGAGTTTATTTTAATCTTGAAATTGGATTTCATGCAACATAAAATTGCCCATTAAATGATACTCATATATATATGGAATGATTTAATTTATTGATACATATGATGATATGTATGATAATAAATGGGATTGATTATGGACAATTGACCAATATGATTGGATTTATTTTAGTTGGATGTTTGAATGAATGGGTTTTATTAAATGGGGTCTCTGCGTACCTCGCCTTTTCTCGGTTTTCTTCTTGATGTAAATTCTATCTCTCTCCTATGTACTTCCCTTGATCACGATCAAGGTTTCTATTTAAATTAAATAGTTTAATGTAATAGGATTAGTTAGAATTTTTTGAAGAACCTTAGGAGATCAAGGCGCTTGAAGACCATTTTGTAATGGAGCCCGGGTTTAAATGTAATAGTTATATTTAAATGTTTATTCTTTGCACCTAGGGTTTGACCTTTTGGTTCACTTGGTGGCTCTAGTGAACCAAACTAGAATAAAAGTCCATAATCAATCCGGGTAGAATATAGTATTCTATATGTGCATACTAGTATTATATATTATATATTATGCAAACATGCTTCATATGTTTAATAATATGACGCGCGTATTTATATATATATATTTGCATGCTTGCTAAACAAGATGAGACTAATAATAACAAATCCTCAAAGTTTTTTTATTAAGTCTTAAGCGTTCAAAGATATTTAGAATATCGAACGTCGCCTTTCTAGCAGAGATAAAATTAATAGAGTATTAAATATTTAATATGAGTTTGTTGTGTCACCACAAGGCAAGTATTAAGTATTTAAGATGTTAATTTATCACATTTGATGCTTATAAAGAAAATTGAACAATATTGTTTTGTTGTGTCACCACAAGGGCGATATTTTTCTTTTTTGAATATATGGAAGTGCTAGGTTGGACTTAACTTAGATAATTTTGATTCGGATGTGCCACCACTTGATCAAAATAATCTAAGAGGCAAAACATAAGGAGTTACATGTTGATGTAATTGACAAGGAGTTGTCTACCTATTTATTTATATATAGTTTGTTGTGTCACCACAAGGCTATATATATTTGAAATGGGATCCTTATTCTCACTAGCAAAAAAAACTTAATTAGATTTTGCTTTAACTATATAAATGAGGTAATATAGTTTGAAGAAAATAGTGGGAGATACCAATATAAAATAAGACCTAATTTATTTTGGTAATTAATAAATGAATGTTTGCTAAAATATTATCTTTTACATGCGAAATTTTGAAAATGTCACATTCACTAATTTCAACATGAAGCATACTTGATGCTAACAAACCGATGGACCAAACTACTACTGGAATTTGGTTGAGGAATCGAGAATTGTTCTCACTTCTTTGAAAAAGATTTCTTATGTCCTAAATTACCCTGCACTGCAAAAAGTTGCGTAGATGACCTCTCGAGGAAGAGATTGCTACTTTTAAGCAAAGTGGCAAGATGATGCATCGTGGCTCAATGCATCATGCTCGCATCCATGAGTAACGAGCTTCAAAATCGCCACAAGATGAAAAAAATGGATGCTCCTACTATGCTATTGCACCTTGGAGAGTTGTATGGTGAGCAAAGTAGGACTGCTAGATATGAAATATCTAAGGAGCTCTTCCGATCTCGGATGACCGAGGGCACCGCTGGTTGAGACTCATGTCCTAAAGATGATCAATCGATTGAACGTCTTGGATGGTTTGGGTTCGTCGTGGATGGGGAGTTGAGTCAAGATTTAGTCTTGCGTCACTCCCGAAACCTTCTCACAATTTGTTGTGAATTTTCACATGAATAAGTTGGATGTCGACTTGCTCGAATTACTTAACATGTTGAAAACTCTTCAAGGTCACTTCCCATCCAAGAACCATATGTTTCTTGGTGGATGATTCTTCCAAGAAAAGGAAGAGGCCCAAGGTATCTTCCGAAAGGAAGAAATCCAAGAAGGCTAAGGAAAGGCGAAAGTGAAGGATCAAAGAAACTCGATCCAAATTTAGCAAAGGAATTTGCTTCCATTGCAATAAGCCGGTCACATCGGAAGAGGAACCGCAAGGATTATCTCGCAGAACAAAAGCGTAAGAAGCTTGGAGAAGCTTGAATCCTAATCAAGGTTTGTTTATGATTGAAATTAATTTTTCTCGAAAGTCGATCTTCTACTTGGGTATTGGATACCGGATGTGGTTCTCACATATGTAATAATATGCGGGGACCGGTCGAGTAGAAAGTCGAAAGCAAGGATGAGGTCGTCCTACGAGTGGGAAATGGAGCAAAGGTTCTTGCATTAGACTATAGGGACTTATTGTTTAAAGACCGCTACTGGCAAGTTCATTAATTTAAATAATTGTTATTTTGTTCCAAATATCATTAGAAACATTATTTCTATCTCTCGTATTGGATATGGATGGTTTTAATATTATAATAAAGAACAACAGTTGTTCCATTTATAATGATAATATTTTATATGGTGTTGGTAATTTGCGAAATGGACTTTATATACTTGACTTGCATGAAAATATATTTCAAATTGAACAAACTAATAAAAGGAAAAGAGATGATGTTAATTATACCTTCATGTACAATCAGTAGACTCGGTCATATTAATGAAACAAGATTATCCAAGTTGCGTAAAGATGGGCTCCTAGAGCTATCTGATTATGAATTATATCCAACTGTGAATCTTGTCTCATGGGTAAAATGACTAAATCTCCTTTTAGTGGAAAAGGAGAAAGAGTCTGAGTTGTTAGGGTTGGTACACATACGATGTATGTGGACCTATGACAACGCATTTACGAGGGAGGGTATTCTTATTTTATTACATTCAATGGCGACCACTCAAGATTTGGATATGTGTATTTAATGAAATACAAATCAATCATTTGAAAAGTTCAAAGAGTTCGAAAGTGAAGTTGAGAAGCAAACGGTAAAGAGTATTAAGATTCTTCGATCCGATCGAGGAGGAGAATACTTAAGTGGTGAGTTTCTCAATTGTCTCAAAGAAAATGGTATAATCTCACAATGGACTCCACCAGGGCGCCACAAATGAATGGTGTATTCGAAAGGAGAAATCGAACATTGTTGGACATGGTTCGATTTATGATGAGCTTTACCGACCTTCCAGCTCCTTCTAGGGATATGCCCTAGAATCGACCAAGTACCTACTTAACAAGGTACCTACAAAATCCATCCCCAAGACCCCATATGAGTTATGGATGGGAGGAAACCAAATCTTAAGCATGTTAAGACTTGGGGTTGTCCAAATTATGTCAAAAAGTTTGAAAACGATAAGTCAGCAGACTAGATCGACAAATGTAGATTTGTGGGATACCCTAAAGAAACATCGGGGTATTATTTCTATCATCCAACTGATCAAAAGGTGTTTGTTGCGAAACATGCTGCCTTCTTGGAAAAAGAGTTTATCCTTGAAGGGGTCAGTGGGAGTAAGATATATCTTGAAGAGGTTCAAGAACCACAAAATACTACAGATCAAAGTGAGGTACCTAACCAAGTAGAGATTCCTTCTGTACCACACCCTATTCGTAAATCTGGAAGAGTACCAAAGATGCCAGACAGGTATGGTCTTGTCATAGAAGATGACAATGAGGTACGCATCATAGATTATGATTATCCATTGAATTACGAACAGGCTATGAGTAGTAAAGACTCAGAGAAGTGGCAAGAAGCCATGAAATCCGAGATGGACTCCATGTATGAGAAGCAAGTATGGACTTTGGTCTCACCACCTAAAGGCATTAAGCCTATTGGGTGTAAATGGGTCTTTAAGAGAAAGACTGGAGCAGACGGCAAGGTAGAGACCTATAAGGCCCGACTGGTTGCAAAAGGTTTCAAACAAAGACAAGGAGTTGACTATGACGAAACCTTCTCACCAGTAGCAATGCTCAAGTCCATTCGGATTTTGCTTGCGATTGCAACTTACCATGACTACGAAATCTGGCAGATGGACGTGAAAACGGCCTTCCTCAATGGGAAACTTGAGGAGGATGTGTATATGACACAACCAGAGGGATTTGTTTCAAAGGTTGGAACAAATCAAGTCTCGTAGCTACTGACGATCCATTTATGGATTAAAGCAAGCTTCACCGTGGGTGGAACATCCGCTTTGATGAGACAATCAAAAGTTTGATTTTATCAAAAATGAGGATGAACCATGTGTGTACAAGAAGGTTAGTGGGAGCGCTGTTTCATTCCTTGTATTATATGTTGATGATATATTACTGATAGGGAATGATATTCCTATGCTGCAAACAATTAAAATCAAGTATCTAAACACTTCTCCATGAAGGACTTGGGAGAAGCATCCTATATTTTGGGGATAAAGATCTATAGAGATAGATCTAATAGGATGCTTGGCTTATCCCAAGGAACGATACATTGACATGATGCTAAAAGGTTTAGCATGGAAGATTCCAAAAGAGGTCTCATGCCGATGAGCCATGGAATACATCTCTCAAGAAACAAGCCCCAAAGACACTGAGGAGAGAAACCGTATGAGTAAGATTCCTTATGCTTCAAAGAATAGGATCTATCATGTACGGTATGATATGTACTAGACCGGATGTCGCTCATGCACTTAGTGTAACAAGCGAGATAGCGATCGAATCCGGAGAAAGAACACCGGAAGGCGGTGAAAAATATCCTAAAGTACTTAAGAAGAACTAAGGATGTATTTCTTGTCTACGGTGGAGTCCGAATTAAAACTAGAGGGCTTCACAGACTCAAGTTTTCAAACGCAGACCAAGATGATGATAAATCCGTTTTGGGTATGTGTTTACCTTAAACGGTGGCGCAGATGAGTTGGAAAAGTTCTAAGCGAAAAACAATTGTTGATTCAAAGGATGAGGCGAGTAGTACATAGGCAGCAAGTGAAGGCTGCAAAGGAAGTCGTTTGGATGAAGAAGTTCATTACCGAACTTGGTGTGGTTCCTAGCATTAAAGGAGGACCATGCCTTTATTCGCGTGACAACACTTTGGAGCTATTACATGAAGCTAAGGAACCCGGTCTCATCGTAAATCCAAACACGTGTTGCGGCGATTTCATTTGATCAAAGAGATCATTGAAAGAGGAGACACCACAGGCGTGTGGACTCTCAAGACAATATTGCAGATCCATTTACTAAAGCGTTAACACAACAAAGCAGTTTGATCGTCACTTAGAAAAGATGGGTATGAGATACCACGGCGATTGGCTTTAGTGCAAGTGGGAGATTGAAAGTATTATGCATACAAGCCAATCATGTATGATGATAAAGCATATCTTGTGTAATCAATCTTATTTATTTATTAATAAAAGAATTATTTATTAAAGGCATTTATTATCTACATGGTGTCGCTTTTAATATATGTGATAAACCCATAGTTTTAAGCAACGCTTTTAGAATAATGATGATGATCATTCTAATGAGATCTAAATTCTTAGAAAGCTTAAAACTAAAATAGTTCCCAATCATTGGATTACTAAATTGGGGATTAGTGAATCCGGATAGATTGGTACATCGTTGCTTGCTCATTGGATGAGGATGATTGATCTCATGATCATTTGTGTGGAGACACTAAAGCAAGTATGTAGGTGCTTATTAGAGAATAAGTTCAATTGAACGTGACTCGCTAAGGAATACCTAATGGAGTTTTACTTACCGTCAATAGGAATTCCTATAGTGATAGTAATAGACAAATGGTCCTTAGACTTGAGATCATCATAGTATCTTATATATAATGAATTACACTTTGACTTATTCCTTAAGACTCTTAGAGTATATCAAAGGGTATGCTTGGGTGTAATAAGTTATATATGAAGATAATGAATGATCAATAAAGAATCTACCACTTCTAGTAAAAAGGAGAGATGTCCTATGTGATTCGATAAATGACAACCGTGAATCCTTGGCGAGGTGGAATGAAATTAGAAAGTAGTTTCTAATTTGCATTCATTGGGAGTTGTTCATTTAGGAATCGAAATACATATAATTAAATAAAATAAGACTTGACAGTAATTCCATGTCTTATATTTAATTGGGACATAGTATGGTGGAAGGATTGAATTGTACGGTAACTATTTACTCAAAGGTTCTTTTATGATTAATGTTGAAATCTATATTATCTGGAAAGTCGTTGATCGCTAGGGAGGCTTATCCCTATTGTAGAATAAATATTATTTATTTAAATAAATTATTTGTTTAATTTATTTATTTAAATGAGATTAGAATTGTTCTAATTGATTTATTCACAACCGATTTAATATGGAGAACCTAAAGGGTCACACCATAAAAGGAAGAATAATTATTTAAGAAGTTAATGGCATAATTGTAATAATATGTTAAGTATATTTAATTTAATCTATGGTGATAGAATAAATTAAATAGCTTAATATTTATTATTTAATATTTTAGAAATATTAAATATAAATTAATAAGAGGAGTCTTATTAATATTATTACAATTATTATTATTTTAATTTCTAAAAGGTTTAGGAATTAATTTAATATAAGTACTCTCATTTATTCCTAATTGGATTAGGAAAGAAAATTAGTTAAAGGAGTTTAATTAATTACCCCTAATAGGATTAGGGAGCCCATTTAATTAAAAGAGTTTAATTAAATAAATAATACCTTATTTTAATTAAAATAGGGTTACATGATATTTTTATAAGAGGAGTCTTATATTAGATATCCAATATAATGTAATTCCTAGATTTGAAGAGTACACCCTTTTCTTTATGAGATAGGAAAAACTAGGGTTTGAGCCAACATCCCTTCTTCTTGAAAAATTCCTCTTCCTTGGTGGATCACCTATAGAGGCCATACACTTGGGTGGCTTACATTGATCAAAGAAGGAATCTACCGGAGATTCAGGGAGATCATGAAAGTAGGGAGGTGAACTCATACACTCAAGGAAGCTCGTTTCTACAAAGGTATGATTTCATAATTTCTTATTCTTCGTTTAATTAATAATATGCATAAAGGATGATCCGGGTAATTGGTTTGTGAAAAATTTTAAAATCTGATTTTATCTCGCTTCCGCTAAATTTTGCAATTTGATTGCTACTTTGATTTTCATAAAACCTAACACACAGTTGGTATCAAAGCTTTGGCATATGATCCCTGGCAGAGATGTGAGACAAGAACTAGGAGGGGAGAGACGGGGAATTCGTTCGCTAGTATGACATGACTAAGTTTATTTGGTATTTATTTGGTTGGTCAGTCAAAGTATAGGGATATTATGTGATATGTTAATTTGTTTAATTAACATTTGTTTTATGGCAGTTTTTAAATGGCAGCAGAGAACGTTAACAATGGAGTGAATGAGACCGTGGAGACACCTCTAATCACCAACCAGGATAATGTGATGTCAGGCGAAGAAGGAATTATAGATATTCTTGTGGTGAGGGAAGAATTAATAGTTGTACCCGAGCTAGTCACAGAGGTAGCAGCTGAGAGTGAGGAAGAAGAGGAACCTGAGGAGAATTTATTAGAAGAATTTTATGATCGAAATATAGAATTGCAAAATCGTATTCATGAGTTAGAATAGCAGGCTGAAGAACGACAGGCGGTCGTGGAGCAAAAGGATACAACGATTCAAGCTTGTGTTACCCGATATGTGATGCTTGAACAGAAGCACTCTTTGGCAGAGTATAAGATGATAAAGCTGGAATCTGAGCTGAAAGAAGAAACAACTAAACGAGTGAGAATGAGTGATGCATGGGTAAAATCCGCACGACGCGTTGATATTATGAAAAGAGATTTCCGAACTAAGAAGGCTAAAATAGATGATATGTATTTCTCTTTTTGGACAGCAATTGAGAGAACCCAACATCGAGTTTTGAATTACCCTGTACATTGCGGTCAACCCCAATTCGATATGGATCGAGGATTAATGATTCAGATCATGAAACATGAGTACGACGAAGCAGTTGAGGGTGGAAATGCCCTATAGCGAAAGTCAATTCTAGCGATAATGATGACACCAAAGGCTGTCCCAGACAAGTCAAAATCGGTGGTTCAAGTGAAAGCGCATTTCATAACTTTCCAAAAAGTGAGAAACAGAACAAAGTTATCACGGGTTAGTTAATCATAAATTTTTGCGAAGTTTATACCTTACTAGATACCGGTTCTATCCATTCTTTTATCTCTCCTACTTGTGCTCGTCGTTTGAACTTGACTCCGGAGAAATCAGACCTTGACTTATCTGTTGAGACTCCGTTAGGAGAAACTTTCATTACATTTACTGTTTATAAATCTTGCTTGATTCAAGTTGGTACCATAACATTACCTACCGATCTTATTTTGTTGAAAATACTTGCATTTGATGTGATCTTAGGGATTTATTGGTTAATCACGCATCATGCTAAAATTGATTATTTTTGTAAGGTTGTTAGTTTTCATATTCTTAACCAACCTGTTATGCAAATTCAAACAACCAAACCACTACAGTCAATCATTGTCATATCAAGCCATAAAGCTATTCGTTTATTGAAAAACGGATGTCAAGCTTTCTTAGCCTATGTCACGGACTTGAACAAAAACACGTCAGATTTGAATAATATTTCTATTGTTAGTGAATTTCCAGACGTATTTCCTGAAGAACTTCCCGGTCTACCCCAGAACGTGAAGTTGAATTCTTTATTGAAGTTGAATTCTTTATTGATCTTGAACCTGGTAAAAAGCCAATTTCTAAAATCCCATATCGAATGGCTCCTATTGAACTTCAGGAGTTAAAGGTCCAACTAAAGGATTTGTTGGACATCGGTTTCATTCGTCCTAGTACATCTCCTTGGGGTGCTCCTGTGTTATTCGTAAAGAAGAAAGACGGGAGTATGCGACTTTGTATTGACTACCGAGAGTTAAACCATGTCACCATCAAGAATAGGTATCCGCTACCTCGCATAGATGACTTGTTCGACCAGTTGCAAGGATCACAATTCTTTTCAAAGATCGATCTTCGTTCTGGATATCATCAGCTTAAGATTAAAACTGAGGATATTCCGAAGACTACCTTCAGAACTCGTTACGGGAATTATGAATTCTTAGTCATGCTTTTGGATTGACTAATGCTCCTGCTGCTTTCATGGATATGATGAACCGTGTGTTCAAAGAATATTTGGATCAGTTCATTGCTGTCTTTATTGATGGCATCCTCATCTATTCCAAAAGTCTTGAAGATCATGAGCACCATTTGAAGCTGGTACTTCAAAGGCTTCGCGATAACAAGCTATATGCCAAGCTGAAGAAATGCAAGTTCTGGCTTGAGGAAGTAGAATTCCTTGGGCATGTGGTGTCAAAACATGGAGTATGTGTCGACCTGGGGAAGATTGAAGCCATACAAAGTTGGGAGCAACCGAAGTCGATGACAGAAGTACGTAGCTTTCTGGGCTTAGCTGGTTACTATCGGAGATTCGCGGAAGGATTTTCTCGAATCGCTACTCCGTTAACTCAGCTGACTCGTAAAGATACAAAATTCGGTTGGAGCGAGGATTGTGAGAAGAGTTTTCAAGAACTCAAGAGGAGACTCATTTCGGCACCTGTTCTGATAATATCATCTGGTTCTGATGGATTTTTTATCTACAGCGATGCTTCAGGCAAAGGGTTAGGATGTGTTCTCATGCAACATTGGAAAGTCATAGCCTATACCTCGCGATAACTCAAAGAATATGAGAGGAATTATCCTACTCATGATTTGGAGTTGGCAGCAGTCGTTTTCGAGTTGAAGATCTGGAGACACTACCTGTATGGGGAGAAAGTGGAGATCTATACATATCATAAAAGCCTGAATTATTTCTTCACCCAACAGGAACTCAATATGCGGCATTGACGTTGTCTCGAGCTGTTGAAAGATTATGATCATACCATCCAATATCATCCTGGAAAAGCAAACATAGTAGCTGACGCATTGAGTAGAAGATCATATGTGGGTACGAGTGCAATGTTGTAAACAAAAAGGTCCATTTTGTATGACTTGCAAAGGATGGAGATAGAGGTAAAGGCTCCAAGTACCCACGTAATGATATCTAGCATACGAGTAGAACTAACTGTAATCGATAACGTTAAAGCTGCTCAAGCTACGGACATAGAGCTGATGTGTATGAAGAAGAAAGTGCAAGAAGGTGTTATTCCAGAAGCAAGAATCGATGAAGAAGGAATACTTCGAGTTAACTCTAGACATTGTGTTCCTAACGATTCTAACTTGAAGCATAGAATCATGATGGAGGCACACAACACACCATTTTCAATCCATCCTGGGAGTACAAAAATGTATCATGATCTTCGACATACATTTTGGTGGAGTAATATGAAGAGAGAGATCGTGGAGTTTATCTCGAGGTGTTTAACTTGTCAAAGTGTAAAGGCGGAGCATCAAGTGCCAAAGGGGCCATTGCAACCACTTGAGATTTTGAAATGGAAGTGGGAACACATTACTATGGATTTCGTTACGGGTCTTCCCAAGGTTTCTCAAGGCATAGATGCGATTTGGGTTATTGTTGATAGATTAACCAAGTCTGCTCATTTCTTGCCTATACGGGAGACTTATTCCCTTGAACGTCTTGCTAGTATGTACATAAATGAGATTGTGAGATTGCATGGAATGCCAGTATCCATAGTTTCGAATCGTGACCCAAGATTCACTTCACGATTTTGGGTTAGCTTGCAGAAAGCTATGGGTACAGATTTATGATTCAGTTCGGCATACCATCCTCAAACGGACGGACAATCTGAGAGGACTATTCAAACTCTTGAAGATCTATTAAGACTTTGTGTCCTGGATTTTAAAGGGAGTTGGGATAAGTACCTACCATTGGTGGAATTCTCCTACAACAACAATTATCAAGCAAGTATAGGTGTGGCTCCATTTGAAGCATTGTATAGACGAAAGTGTCGCTCTCCAGTATGCTGGGATCAGGTGGGAGAAACAACATTGTTGGGACCATATTTGGTACGAATGACTACAGAGAAGATCCAAATGATTCGACAACGTATACAAACGGCACAGGATCGACAAAAGAGTTATGCAGATCTTCATCGAAAGGACGTGGAATTTAATATTAGGGATCATGTATTGTTACGTATTACTCCATGGAAGGGAGTTACAAGATTTGGGAAGAGAGGAAAGCTCAATCCACGATTTGTTGGTCCATTTGAGATTCTTGACCGAATAGGAAATGTGGCCTATAGACTCGCATTACCTCCAAGCATATCTCGTGTTCATAATGTTTTTCACATATCTATGCCTCGTAAATATGTGAAAGACCCGAACCACATTATTGAGTTAGAACCGGACGAGATAGCCGAAGATTTAACGTATGAGGAGGTGCTTGTTAAGATATTGGATAGGAAAGAACATGTCCTACGCACCAAGGTTATACCATAAGTTAAGGTTTTGTGGAGAAACCATGCTATTGAAGAAATGACCTGGGAGTTGGAATCGGAAATGAAAGCGAGGTATCCTCACCTTTTCGAAACACCTGGTACGTACGTCAATTTCGAGGACGAAATTTTATAAGAATGGAAGGTTGTAAGACCCCAACTTTTTAATGAATAAATTCAAATTTCCTCTATTTATTATTGTGAATAATAAGGTATTAATTTGATATAATACTTTGGTTATGGGTGAAATGTGAAAATTTTAAAAAATAAACAAGTGGTTATAAAATATTCATTTTGTCGGGGAATATTCGTTTGGTTGTGGAATATTCTTTCTGTCAGGGAATATTCGTACGATGACGCATCCATTTGTTGGCCCCATAACGGATAACTGTCGGATGAAGAAAATGACAAGTTTGAGTTTTTATAAATAACGGCGTAATGGTTCTGAAAGTAACACTTGTTGGAATACCCGGTGGTTAAAATACGATGTCTGGCGCGTTAGTACGCACAAAGAAGACGCCAGATTGCATTACATTATTGTTGAATTATTGATTCTTACGTGAAAGGCACTACTCAATAATTGTTATAGTAATTAATGTTCAATATTTTATTTTATTGATTCAATAATTCTTTGCGTTGATATTTTATATTATTGTTGTTCAATAATTGTCACTACACGTAATCTCCATTATCGGATCAATAATTCATATTATTTGAATAATATTTTTAGATAGCATTATTGGCAATGTCTAAGGAAGTTCTGTCTAGGAAAGGGGTTTGGTCACCTAATTGCGCGCCAATAAGGAGAAATCCTTATCGGAAAACCCCCTCTTTCTTGGGAACTACCTGGTTGTCATAATTGTGATTCTGTAATATTATTTGTGAATAATTAGTTATTGATTTATATGATAAGAAAATATTTACTTTATGTGGATATAAATGATGGATATATTTATTTTATGTGGTTATAAGTGAAGGAATTAATGCTGAGGTATTTTATCAGTATTTTGTCGGAATGGAGGTTTTGAAAATCGTCCGTATGTGGATTTCAGTCATTTTTCGTTTGGAATTTGGAAAAACTTAAACTTACAAAGTTTTAGAGAATTAAATTTCCTATGGAAAGCACATAAGATTCGAATTTTTCTGATAAAAAGGGCTATTTATTATGAATTATTGAAGTTTCAAAAAATAAAATGTTTTTATTAAAAATATGGTGGGCCCCAATTTTGGTTGGTGAGTAATGAAATGTGCTGGAATTTAATTTCAAAAGTGATGGGCTTGAATAGTAGCAGGTAAAGCCATCAGGTAGCAGGTTAGTCTGCTATGGCGTTCTAAATATTTTCCTATAAATAGGGTGCTTAATAAGAATTGAAAATCATACCAGAAATAAGTTTTCTCTCTTTCTCTCTCTATATTATAGAGCGTATTTTGTGAGTATTTAGATACTTTGTGAGTTGCTATTTATCAGTGCAAGTTTCCTTGACCTTTATAATCGATATTACGATCGTAATCTTCGATATTTTGAGGTAAGGGATGTTATTTTCTTTATAATGATGTTATTCTTTCAATATCATTATACCGAAATATTGGTATGGATTTTATTGTGGAATTTCTGCCTTTTTGTGTCAGGGTTACTATTGACGTATACGGCATTATTCACGTATACGGCACTATTCACAGAAAAATGAAATTTTCTTTTCTTTGTCCAAGTTGTCTATTATGGCTACTATCTTTGATTGTATCCATGTTTTGATCTTTATTCTTGAATTTTGCTCCACAATTGATTATTATAAGGTATTTTTGAACTTGGATAAACTAACGTACGAATCCCTAATCTTTGATCTTTTATCTCACTGGATTCGTTTTCTTTAAGATATTTTTCACCATCCTCAGTCCTAAATGATGATATTACTGAATATATTTTCCTGTAGTGCAAAGATAAATGATTAACTGATGAATATATTTGGCCTGTAGTGAAAAGATGAATGATTACCTAATGAATGTCTTTGGCCCGTAGTGCAAAGATGAACAGGTGTTGAGATGAACATGACCAACTGGTGATACAAATGAATATCTTTGGCCTGTAGTGCAAATATGAAAATTTGATTCAAGATGTATATTGATTGATGTTACAGAGATAAAATATTAATGATGGACTTTTAAATCTTAGAAGATAGTAGAATTCTTTCTCTACTTAACTCTTCTAATGGATTGTTGTTCCGCTGCAGTTGTTGATCTAAAATTTGTTGTCTATTATATTTTATCAGATTTTTCTCTGTTGAAACTAATGATAAATTAGTGTATATTATCTTAGTCATAGTATTCTTTACTGGGCAAGTTGAGAGCACCCTTTTCCTTTTTGTTCCATTTTTCTTCTCAGGAGGTGAGAACATAGCAGGAACTAGCCGGGGTATAGAGTGATGGTTTTGGATAGTTGTATTAGTAGTCCTCACTATTTTGTAAAATAGTGTATCAATAATTGTAATGAGAACTCCTTTTGAGTTTGTATACTCTCTATTAGACAATAGTTGTATTCAAACTCACAGTATATGTGTTGTCATATTTTGCACGACAATTGTATTACTGAAGTTGTACTTGTTTCTGTACCATGTATTTGGTGACTCAGAATGGGTGATGTTGTAAGATCCCAAATTTTATGAAATAAAAGTATTCAATTTTTCTTATAATTACTATTCAGTAAATGGTTAAATTGATAAAAGTTAAAGTTAAGGGTGATATATGAAATTTTTTCAAAATATGCAAGTGGTTATAAAATACTCATTTCTATCGAGGAATATTCGGTTGGTCGTGGAATATTCTTTCTGTCGGGAATATTCATACGACGGCGCAACCATTTGTGGGTCCCATAACAGAATAACTGTCGGAAGAAGAAAACGACAAAAGGGAGTTTTTATAAATAACGGCGTAGTTGTTACCGTTAACACTGTTGGAATACCCGGTGGTTAAAATACAGTAATACGCGTTGTTGCACACGGTATTGCACCAATTATTGATTCTTACGTAAGAAGGCACTACTCAATAATTGTTATAATAATTACTATTCAGTATTTTATTGATTCAATAATTGCTGCGTTGATATTTTATATTACTGTTGTTTTAATAATTGTCACTACACAGTATTTTCCATTATCGAAGCAATAATTCATATTATCCGAATAATATTATTAGATAACATTATTGGCAATGTCTAGAAAGTTCTGTCTAAGGAGAGGTTTGGTCACCTAATTGTGCTTGAAGAAGAGAAATTCTTATTAAAAGCCCTCTTTCCTCGAACTGGCCTGCTGATTATTATTATTATGATTTTGTAATATTATTTGTGAATAATTAATTATTAATTTATATGATGAGAAAAATATTCATTTTATGTGGATATAGATGGAGAATATTTTTAAAGTGACAATTATTGAAAATCGATATTTTATCTTTTCTGATAAAATAATATTTTATTATTATAATATAATAATGGTGATATTTTTACAATGAATATGGGATATATGAGTATATGAAGAGGAAGAGTATTTTTGTTGCAAAAGTTGTTTAAAACATGTTAAACATGTTGGTGGACCCATTTCTTGACTGAAATTTGATTATAGCCTGTGAAATCGCTCGTATGTGGATTTCGGTCAATTTATGTTTGGAATTTGGAAAAACTTTTTTCTGTAAAGTTGTAGAGAATTGAATTTCCTATAGAAATTTGCAAGATTCAAATTTTCTGATAAAAGGGCTATTTATTATGAATTATTGAAGTTATGAAGTTCCGAAATAATTGATTTTGGAAGTTTTAATTATTTTAATTAACAAAAACGTTTTTGTTGTTTTTATTTGAGTAGATGGCTGATGTTGGATTCAATGAGTGTGCGTAGGAAGTTGTGGAATAATAATAATATTATTATATTAAATTTTCTGCTTTGGTGTTCTAAGCATTTTCCTATAAATAGGGTGCTTAGGTTAGAATTAAAAATCACACCAGAAACTAAAGATTTCTCTCTCCTTCTCTCTCTATATATCGAGCGTATTTTTGTGAGTATTTTAGTACTTCAAGTATTGCTATACGGTGCAAGTTCTTTTAGCACTATATCCAGTATTCCAGTTAGAAGTGCTATTCTTTCTGAAGTAAGAGAGATTATTTTCTTCATAAATGATATTATTTCTTCAATATCATTATGCCGAAATATTGGTTTGAATTTTTATCAAATTTAGAACTTTTTTATGTCGGGGTTACTATTCACGAGTTACTATTCATGAGTTACTATTCACGAGTACTATTCACGAAGCATGATGATGTTTTTTATGAAATTTCTATCTTTTGGTGTCAGAGTTACTATTCACGTATACGACACTATTCACATATACGACACTATTCACAAATATGACATTATTCACAGAAAAATTAAGTTTTCTTCTCTGTGTCCAAGATTGTCTGTTATGATTCCTATCTTTGATTGGATCTATGTTTTGATCATTCTTGAATTTTACTCCACTATAATTATTTATGAGATACTTTTGGACATGGAATAGCTGAAGTACGAATTCTTAATATTTATTATTTTGTTTCACTGGATTCGTTTTCTTTAAAATATTTTTCATCATCCTCAGTCCTAAATGATGATATAACTGAATATCTTTGGCCTGTAGTGCAAAGATGAATGATTTCTGATGAATATCTTTGGCGATGGTGCGAAGATGAACAGGTGTTTAGATGAACATGACCAACTGATGAATATCTTTGGCCTGTAGTGCAAAGATGACATGTTGTTGAATATCTTTGGCCAGTAGTGCAAAGATGAACTATTGATAAATATCTTTGGCCCGTAGTGCAAAGATAAATTTATCAGTATGATTATGAACAGGAACTGTGATTTGGTATAACCATGATCTTTAATGTTTTAGGTGATGAAAATTAACTTTGTCCTGGATGAGGAAAGGAATTTAGAACTACAATTACGATTATGAGTTATACACGTGATTGTGGACAGGGATTGTTGATTAATGTTACAGGGATAAAACATTGTTGATGGACTTTTAACATGGAGAAGATAATAGATTTTATGGTCTATTTGACTCTTCTAATGGATTGCTCGTTCCGCTGCAACTATGGTTGAAAAGTTTTATCATCTACCATATGTTCTAAATCTCTTATTTATTACTGTTGAAGGCTATTGATAATTTATTTATCTTTAGTCATTTTATTCTTTACTGAGCTAGTTTTGCTCACCCTTTTACTTCACAATTCCTTTCAGGTAATAAAAGTGTAGCTGGGACAAGCGGGGAATAACAGGGGAATAGGACGGTGGTCTATAGATGTTGAGGGTGAGGTGAATTTAACTTGGAAGAGTATTTTGCCACTATCATACAAGATGTATAATGACATACAACCTCGTGTCATCATAAGACAGGGTTGTACTCATCCACTTGTTGAGTATATTTACAAGCACTACCTATATAATCTTGGTGTTTGTTTGGAGTATAATACCCAATTAGAGACAGTGGAGATAATGATATGTCAAGAGAAGACTCACCATTAGGAAGAATATGATAGTAATCTTCTCGTTTTTCTTTGGGGTCTATTGGGTCAACCAAGGATAATTATGTGGCCATATGATATCTATCATAACCTAGAAGCATGGCCTCCCATGTACGAAGGTTTCCTTGAGCACTTCCCAAAGATTCTAATTTCTAAAACAGTTTTTGACTATACCTTTATGTAAGGTGTCATTGTGACGTGCTATCCAAAGTTGGTGTCCAGAGTTACAGTTGGTATATATTTGTATCCAAACTCACATCATATGTGTTGTTGTATTTTGCACGACAATTGTTGTAATAAAGTTGTAGTTGTTTTCTGTACCATGTATTTGGCGATTCAGAATGAGTTGGATGGAATGGACCTATTTTGGGGTTGTCACAGATGTATACCTATTTTGGGGGCGTCACATATATATATATATATATATATATATATATTATTTAAAATCTAATAAAATAAATAACTTTATAAAAGTATTCTGTTTTATATAAAAAGATTTTACTATGCAAATACTATGTATAATAAAATATAATATATTCTATTTATAATCAAATAAAATAAAAACTTTATAAAAAGTATTACATTTTATATAAAAAAAATTAAATACTATGCATAATAAAATATAATATATTCTATTTATAATCAAATAAAACAAAACTTTATAAAAAGTATTACATTTTATATAAAAAGATTTACTATGCAAATACTTATGCGAGCACTATGCAAATACTCTATGCGTAATAAAATATAATATATTCTATTTATAATCAAATAAAACAAAACTTTATAAAAAGTATTCTGTTTTATATAAAAAGTTTTCTGTTTTATTACATTTATTATAATAATAAAATAAAATTTATATATAATATATATATATATAAACTTTCTCGTGACTCCCCCCAAATGATCAGGTTTCCAAAGTCACACGTGAGCCCCACATGTGGCCCCCACTAAAATTCTAAAAACTTTTCTACCGATTATTTTAAAAATGGATAAATGGGGGGTCCAAAAATACAACAAATACCTCATAAAAATCACCTCAATATTTTTAACAACATTTATTAATATTATTATAACTCACAATATTAACAACTTAACTTCGTTCACGGAAAGAGGGGCTTTCCAATAAGGATTTCTCCCTATTGGCGCGCAATTAGGTGACCAAACCTCTCCTTGACAGAACTTCTAGACATTGTCAATATTACAAATAATATTATTAATAACTCTGTCATCTCAATTATCGATTTAATAATATATAAAATATCGACAATAATTGAATCAAATAACGTGAGATACTATGCAATAATTACTGTAGCAATAATTGAACAAAACTGAGTGACTTCTCACGTAAGCATCAATAATCAATACCGTGTGATACTATGCAACCACGCATATTACTGTACTTTTACTACCGAGTAGTTCAACATTTTTAAAAGTAAAACTTCCGCCGTTATTTTTATAAAAATATTTTTGTCATTTTCTCAATCAAATGAAATAATTACATTGTGGGGTCCACCACTTGATTGTCTTGTCGTCATTTGATATTCCCTAACAAAAGAATAATATTCCCAAATTAATCGAATATTATACAACAACTTGCATACTTTTTGTGAGACCCCAGATTTTATGAATAAATATTTAATTTTCTCGAAATAATTTTTTGAATATTATGGTATGGATTTGATATAATATTATAGTTGTGGGTAGTATTTATAAATTTTTCAAAGTATGCAAGTTGTCATATTATATTCGATTGGTCGGGGAATATTTGTTTTATCGAGGAATATTCGTGCGGCAAGAAATCATTGGTGGACCCCGAGCGAATTATTGTTTAAAATGAAAAATGACAAAAATATTTTATTAAAAATAATGGCGGAAGTTTTACTGAATTATCTTGTTGAACTACTTTTGGTAGTAAAAAATACGATGTCGATAATGGTTGCATAAGTAGACACCTGTATTATTATTATTGATGCTTATGTGATAAGTCACTTTCGCTTTTGTTTTATTGGTATTATTAATGTAATAAAAGCAGAATACTTTTATAAAGTTATTCTATAAATAGAATATATTATATTCTATTATGCATAGTGTTGCATAATGTCTGCATAGTGTTTTGCATAGTAAAATCTTTTTATATAAAATGTAGAATACTTTTATAAAGTTATTCTATAAATAGAATATATTATATTTTATTATGCATAGTGTTGCATAGTGCTGCATAGTATTTTGCATAGTAAAATCTTTTTATATAAAATGTAATACTTTTATAAAGTTATACATTTTATTAGACATAATTAGAATATATTATATTTTATTATGCATAGTGTTTGCATAGTAAATTCTTTTATAAAGTTATTCGTTTTATTAGATTATAAATATAATATATTATATTTTATTTAAAAGATTTTGCTTTAAATATGTAATCGTCGATTAAAGTAAATCAATCTGGATCGCTCATAAGTTAGTTACTATGCAATCCATTTTTCTATAAATAGAAGCTCATTCATTCATTATTTCTTACAATTCACTTTGAAACTCTGTAGAGAGAAAACTATAGAGAGAAAAAGAAAAGTGTTACCACTTTCACTACTTCTATATCCAAAGACTCTTCTTTCTAAGGTAGGGGATATTATTTGTTGTACCCGTAAGGGGTATTCTTTCTTTCTTATTCGTGAAGAGAACTTATGTTATTCCATTCTTTATTAGTATGTTGTAATAACCTGTATATGCGAAGTACCGCATACATGGTGAAAATTCTTCTGTTATTCCATTCTTATTATTACATTGGAATAACTTTGTTTATCTGATACCGCATACATGGTGAAATTCATCTAATATTCCGTTCTTTATTATTACGTAGGAATATATCATATGCGTGCTTTTACAGGACTGGTTCCATTATTTATTATTACATTAGAATATCCCGTCTGCGTGCGTTCTGTGGGACTAGTTCCATTCTTTATTATTACATTTGGAATATCACATGCGTGCGTTTTCTTACTTGGACCGGTTCCGTTATTTATTATTACATTGGAATAACTCGCTTGTCTGATTATCGCGCACATGGTGATTTCTTTTATTATTCTATTCTTTATTATACTCGGTTGGTTAAAACTTTGACTTCTATACTACATGAAATTAGTGGAATATCCTTGATATTTGCGCTTCATCCATATCTTTTCATGGAAATATTCTTCCGAGCATTCTTGAATTTTACTCTGAAAGAAGTATCATGTTGACAATTTGGACGTTATCAGTTCCTAGATAAATTAATTCTTGAACTTGTTTTACTGAATTCTTATACCATTGTCATCATCCTCATGTTTATATTATGTTGAAAGTCATCTGTGGCCTGTAGTGCATAGATGGACTTGGTATGATTATGACCATGGATTATTCGGTATAATCATAACCGTAATGTTACAAATGATGTGGAAAAAGTCCTCATTGGCCCGTAGAGCATTGATAGACAGTTTTTGGTATGATTATGGCTATGGATTCTCTTTGGTCGTAGTACAAAGATGAATTATTTTATGGCATGATCAGGAACGTTGATGAAAACATGATTATCTTTAGCCGTAGTGCATAGATAATTCGTGGTCGTGATACTAAAGAATATCCTTGGCCGTAGTGCAGGGGTGATTCGATGATGTGGATTATTTATTAAGCTGAGTCCCAGCGATAAAAAGTGATGAAAAACTTTTTAAATCATAGAAGATAGTAGATTTTATTCCCTATTTGACTCTTCTAATGGATTGCTTGTTCTGCTGCAGTTAAACTTGATAGTTATTATATTTTATCAGTTTAACACTGTTGAAGGCTAACGATAAATTAGTGCATTATCTTAGTCATAATATTTCTTACTGGGCTAGTTGAGCTTACCCTTTCTTTCACAGTTCTCTTCAGGAAATGAGAATATAGCTGGCACTAGTCGGGGAACAGAGTGATGATCCTAGATGTTTGCATTAGTAGTCCTCACTATTCTGTGAAATAGTGTGATAATAATTGTAATGAGGACCCCATTGAGTTTGTATACTCTCTAGTAGACAATATTTGTATTCAAACTCACAGTTTATGTTTTGTCGTATTGTACACGAAAGTTGTATTATTAAGTTATATTTGAATTCTGTACCATGTATCTCGCGACTCAAAATGGGTGATGTATACCTAATTTTGGGGGCGTCACAGTTGGTATCAGAGCTTAGGGATATGATCCCTGGCTAAGATGTGAGACTAGAACTAGGAGGGGAGAGACGGGAAATTCCTTTGCTAGTATGAAGATAATATGTGATATGTTAATTAACCTTTGTTTTGTGGCAGTATTTGAAAATGGCATCTGAAAATGTTGAGATAAGCAATGGAGTACATGAGACTGTTGATTCTCCACAGATCAATAATCAGGATAATGTGCAACAGGATGGTAATAATCCTCCTGTAAATAACAACCCTGATCAATTAACGAACGACGGTATGTTTTGGAGTTTTTTAGAATTCATGCAACATCAGGCGAAGACGGCTCCTGTTCATAATGCAGGAGGAAACAATGGCAACCCACGGTTGGTCACCGCTAAGCAATTTAATGAGTTTGGGACCCCGAGTTTTTGGAAAAGCGTAACCACTTAAGGCGAGAGGCGTGGTTAAAGCGGATCACCAAGATATTTAATGTCTTGGGATGCTCCGAGGAGCAAAAGGTTCCTTTGCCACCTTTATGTTGCGTGAAGAGGCGAGATCACCGGGTGGGAATCAGAAACGCACTACCCGACTGACGTACTTTCAAGATGTCTTGGGAGAAGTTCAAGAGTCGTTCAATGACAAGTACTTTCCGGAAAGCATTAAATCACATGAAGGAGGTGGAATTTATCAAGTTGGAGCAAAACAACATGACCGTGTCGCAATACGAAGCCAAGTTTACCGAGTTGTCCCGATTTGCGTCCCACTTGGTTGATAATGAAGAGAGAATGACGCGGATGTTTTTAAGAGGTTTGAAGCCGGAGATACGTCAATATCTTATCTCTCATAAACTGTGTTTGTATTCAGATGTTGTTAATAGGGCTCAGTTATTGGAGCGCGATAATGAGTCAACCAAACCAAAAGAGAGCGTAAATGAAAATGATAATACTGGGTGATAATGATCATCAATCACGGTGATAATAAGCATGGAGGAATCAACATGTCGAAATGGTAACCACTTGATTGTGGTAATCATGACCAAAACAATAAGAATGGACATTTCAAGAAGAGAAGGTTCAACAATGACGTAAAGACGTCGGCACCAGCACCAGTTTCAAAGGAAGAAGAACGACCACCGGTCGTATGTTTCAAATGCGGACAGGAGTGACACATCCGTCCAAACTGTACGCAGCAATCCAAAACGTGTTTTAATTGCGGAAGAGAAGGTCACCTAGTTCGATTTTGTCATATGGTGAAGTCAATTCCAGTTGGGATAGTGATGCCAAAGGATGTCCCAGACAAGCCAAAGCCGGTAGTTTAAGAGAGAGCATTTTTTTTCGTGACGAGGAACCTGAATAAAATTATCACGGGTATGTTAGTCATAAACTCTTGCGAAGTCTATACCGTGTTAAATACCGGTTCTACTTACTCTTTTATTTCACCTAGTTGTGTTCAATGTTTGAAGTTAACTTCGGAGAAGTTAGACTTTGATATATCTGTTGGGAGAAACCTTCGTTACCTCCACTATTTATAAATCTTGTTCAAATCAACACTTTCATGTTACCTGTCGATCGTATCTCTTTGAAAATACTTGCCTTTGGTGTGATTTTAGGAATCAATTAGTTAACTACTCATCATGCTTTTTGTAAGGTTGTTAGCTTTCATACTCCTAACCAACCTGTTATGCGAATTCAAGCAACCAAATCACTAAAGTCAATCATTATCATATCAAGCCATAAGTAAAGAGCCCCGGTCCTTTCGTTGTTGACTTCCTTGAGTGGAATGCACCGAAGCCAGACTTTTTGTAGGTGACATCGTGAATGACGATGGCAAGTTGATAGGTATCAACGTGACATACTATCCAAGTCTTTGATGAGGGTCACAGCTTTGATTGATATTTCTATTGTTAATAAATTTCCTGACGTATTCTTGAAGTCTTCTTAGCCTACCCCTAGAGCGTGAAATCGAATTTTGTATTGACCCCAGTACAAAACCCATTTCTAAAACCCTCAAATATTTCTTCAACTAAAACGAACGTATAACGTGCCAAAGACGTTGACTCGAGCTGTTGAAGATTACGATCGTACCATTCAATAACATCGTGGAAAAGTGAACGTGGTAGCTGACGTGTTGAGTAGAAGATCGTATGCAGTTACAAGTGTGAATATATAAACCCACGTGAAGATAACGAATATACGAGTAGAATCGACTTTAATCGATAAAGTTAAAGCCGCTCAAGCTACATACCCAGAGCTGATGAATGTGAAGAATTAAGAAGGTTCAAGAGGGCGTTATTCTAGAAGCAAGAATCGACGAAGAGAGGAAATCTCAACCCTCGATTTAATTGACCCATTAGAAATCCTCGATCGAGTAGGAACTGTGGCTTATAAACTCGTTTTACCGCCAAGTATGTTGCGTGTTCAGAAAGTTTTTTTTACGTATCGATGTTACGTAAATATGTGGAAGACCGAACCACATTATTAATTTAGAACTGGACGAGATACCAGAAGATTTAACGTATGAGGAGATACGTGTTAAAATCTTGGATAAGAAGAATCGTATTCAACACTCAAAGGTTATACCTCAAGAGTTGGAATTTGAAATGAAGTCGAGGTATCCTCACCTCTTTGGCAACAACACAATCATTAGTGGACCCCGTAATGAAATTATTGTTGGAATGAGAAAACGACAAAAATATTTTATTAAAAATAATGGCGGAAGTTTTACCGTTAATACTGTTGAACTACTGGGTAGTAAAACTACAGTAATACGTGTGGTTGCATAGTAGCACACGGTATTGATTATTGATGCTTATGTGATAAGTCACTCAGTTTTGTTTTATTGGTATTATTAATGTAATAAAAACGAATACTTTTATAAAGTTATTATATAAATAGAATATATTATATTCTATTATGCATAGTGTTGCATAGTGTCTCGTTCTGCATAGTATTTTGTATAGTAAAATCTTTTATATAAAATGAATACTTTTATAAAGTTATTCTATAAATAGAATATATTATATTTTATTATGCATAGTGTTGCATAGTGCCCGTGCATCTTTATCTGCGATAGTGTTTTGCATAGTAAAATCTTTTTTATATAAAAGCTCAATACTTTTATAAAGTTATCTGCATTTTATTAGACAATAATTAGAATATATTATATTTTATTATGCATAGTGTTTGCATAGTAAAATCTTTTATAAAGTTATTCGTTTTATTAGATTATAAATAGAATATATTATATTTTATTTAAAAGATTTTGCTTTAAATATGGACCGTCATATTAAAGTAAATCAATCTGACCGCTCAGATGAATGTGAGTTAGTTACTATGCTAATCCATTTTTCTATAAATAGAAGCTCATTCATTCATTATTTCTTACGAATTCAATTGAAACTCTAGAGAGAGAAACTATAGAAAGAAAGAAGAAAAGTGTTCTGCTACTTCACTACTTCTATATCCAGTACTCTTCTTTCTAAGGTAGGGGATATTATTTGTTGTACCCGTAAGGGGTATTCTTTCTTTCTTATTCGTGAAGAGAACTTTTGTTATTCCATTCTTTATTAGCATTTTAGAATAACCTGTATATGCGAAGTACCGCATACATGATGAAATTCTTTTGTTATTCCATTCTTCTTATTCTGTTGGAATAACCTGTTTATGCAAAGTACCGCATACATGGTGAAATTCTTCTAATATTCCGTTCTTTATTATTCTGCTTAATATCCTCATCATCATGCGCTTACGCCGGACTGGGTTCCATTATTTATTATTCATTTTAATATCACATGCGTGCGTTCTTACCGGACTGGTTCCATTCTTTATTATTCATTGGAATATCCCATGCATGCATTTTACGTCGGACCTGGTTCCGTTATTTTTATTCTGTTGGAATAACCTGCATGTGCGGTCTATCGCATACATGGTGATTTCTTTTATTATTCTATTCTTTATTATACTCAGTTGGTTAAAACTTTTACTTCTATACTCCATGAAATTAGTGGAATATCCTTAATATTTGCGCTTCATCCAGTATTTTTTCATGGAAATATTCTTCTGAGCATTCTTGAATTTTACTCTACAAAGCAGTATCATGTTGACAATTTGGACGTTATCAGTTCCTAGATAACTTAATTCTTGAACTTGTTTTATTGAATTCTTATATCATTTTCATCATCCTCATGTTTATATTATGTTGAAAGTCATCTCGTGGCACTCAGAAGCATAGATGGACATGGTATGATTATGACCATGGATTATTCGGTATAATCATAACCGTAATGTTACAAATGATGTGGAAAAAGTCCTCATTGGCCCGTAGAGCATTGATGGACAGTTTTTGGTATGATTATGGCTATGGATTCTCTTTGGTCGTAGTGCAAAGATGAATTGTTTTATGGCATGATCAGGACCGTTGATGAAAACTTGATTATCTTTAGCCGTAGTGCATGGATAATTCATGGTCGTGATACTAAAGAATATCCTTGGCCGTAGTGTAGGGGTGATTCGATGATGTGGATTATTTATTAAGCTGAGTCCCAGTGATAAAAATGATGAAAAACCTTTTAAATCATAGAAGATAGTAGATTTTATTCCCTACTTGACTCTTCTAATGGATTGCTTGTTCCGCTGTAGTTAAACTTGATAGTTATAATATTTCATCAGTTTAACACTGTTGAAGGCTAACGATAAATTATTCTGCATTATCTTAGTCATAATACTTCTTACTAGGCTAGTTGAGCTCACCCTTTCTTTCACAGTTCACTTCAGGAAATGAGAACGTAGCTGGCACTAGTCGGAGAACAAAGTGATGATCCTAGATGTTTGCAATTAGTAGTCCTCACTATTCTGTAAAATAGTGTGATAATAATTATAATGAGGACCCCATTGAGTTTGTATACTCTCTAGTAGACAATATTTGTATTCAAACTCACAGTTTATGTTTTGTCGTATTGTACACGACAGTTGTATTATTAAGATGTATTTGAATTCTGTATCATGTATCTGGTGACTCAAGATGGGTGATGTATACCTAATTTTGTGGGCGTCACAGTTTTCAAAATTTATAAATATTACCCACAACTATAACATTATCTCAAATCTACACCATAATTTTGAAAAAAATATTTCGAGAAAATTAAATCTTTATTCATAAATTTTGGGATTTTTCAATCTCCCCTTCTTATGAAATTTCTCCCTCGAAATTTACGTGCTTACCTGGTATGCCGAACAAATGAGGACACTTCGCCAGATTCTAACTCTTGAGGTATAACCTTTGAGCGTAAAATATATTTCAAGATTTTAACAGGTACATCTTCATATGTTAAATTATCCGCTATCTCGTCCGGTTCTTAAATTAATAATGTGGTTCGGGTCGTCCACATATTTACGTAACATCGATACGTTAAAAACGTTATGAAAATGCAACATACTTGGCGGTAAAACGAGTCTATAAGCCATAGTTCCTACTCAATCGAGGATTTCAAATGGGCCAAATTTAATCGAGGGTTGAGATTTCCTCTCTTCAGTAAATCTTGCTTTTAAAATAACGCCCTCTTGAACCTTCTTCTTCATATTCATTAGCTCCGGGTCTGTAACTTTAGCAGCTTTAACATTATCGACTAAAGTTGGTTCTAATCATATATTCATTATCTTCACGTAGGTTCGTATATTCGCACTCATAAACATATACGATCTTCTACTCAACGCGTCAGCTACCACGTTCGCTTTTCCACGATGGTATTGAATGGTATTACCGTAATCTTTCAACAGCTCGAGCCAACGTCTTTGGCGCATAATACGTTTATTTTAGTTGAAGAAATATTTAAGGGTTTTAGAAATGGGGTTTTGTACTGGGGTCAATACAAAATTCGATTTCACGTTCTAGGGGTAGGCTAAGTCTTTAAGAATATGCCAAGAAATTTATTTATAATAGAAATATCATTCAAAACTGTGACCCTCATCCAAGACTTGGATAGCACGTCACATTGATACATATCAACTTGCAACCGTTATTCACGATGTCTCCTACGAAAAGTCTGGCTTCGGTGCATTCCACACAAGGAAGTCACCAGATATAGGCCCGGGGCTCATTACTTATGGTTTGATATAACAGTGATTGACTTTAGTGGTTAGGTTGCTTGAATTCGTATAACAGGTTGGTTAGGAATATAAAAGCTAACCACCTTACAAAAATAATCAATTTTAGCACGATGAATAGTGTAAGACCCCGAATTTTATGAAATAAAAGTATTCAATTTTTCTTATAATTACTATTCAGTAAATGGTTAAATTGATAAAAGGTTAAAGTTAAGGGTGATATATTAATTTTTTCAAAATACGCAAGTGGTTATAAAATATTCATTGTTGTCGGGAATATTCGTTTAGTAAGTAGAATATTCTTTCGTAGGGAATATTAAATGCACGACGACGCAGCTTATTTAGGGCCCCATAATGTAATAAGCTGTCGGATGAAGAAAATGACAAATTTGAGTTTTTATAAATAACGGCGTAATGGTTACCTTTAACACTTTTGGAATACCCGGTGGTTAAAATACGATACGCTGCGTTATTGCACGCGTAGACACACGGATTACATGCAAGATTTTTGAAATTATTGATTCTTACGTAAGAAGACACTACTCAATAATGTTTACAGTAATTAATGTTCAATATTTTATTTTATTGATTCAATAATTGCTACGTTGATATTTTATATTATTGTTGTTTCAGTAATTATCACTGCATAGTATTTCTCATTATCAGATCAATAATTCATATTATTTGAATAATATTTGTAACGACCCCAAAATAGGTCCATTCCATCCAACCCATTCTGAGTCGCCAAATATATGGTACGAAAAACAACTACAACTTTATTACAACAATTGTCGCAAAAATACAACAACACATATCTTTGTGAGTTTGGATACCAATATATACCAAATGTAACTCGACACCAACTTGGATAACACGTCACCATGACACCTTACATAAAGGTACAAATCAAAAACTGCTTTAGAAATTAGAATCTTTGGGAAGTGCTCAAGAAAACCTTCGTATACATGGGAGGCCATGCTTTTTGGTTATGGTAGATATCATATGGCCACGAAATTATCCTTGGTTGACCTAATAGACCCCAAAGAAAAAACAAGAAGATTACTATCATATTCTTCCCAATGGCGTAGTCTTCTCTTGACATATCATTATCTCCACTGTCTCTAATTTGGTATTATACTCCAAACAAACACCAAGATTATATAGGTAGTGCTTGTAAATATACTCGGCAAGTGGATGAGCACAACCATGTCTTATGATAACACGAGTTTGTATGTCATTAGACATCTTGTATGATAGTGACAAAACACCCTTCCAAAGTTGGGTTAGCGCCTCACCCTATTTAATTCACCAAAAATAACTATTAAATGATGTATAAAATACAACACACTAAAGCCCTCAATAAAATTATTTTCATACTCTTTAGGGAGAACCTCAACAACTATAGACCACCGCTTCTATTCCTTGTTATCCCCGCTCCAACCCAAATACACTTTTATTACACGAAAGGAATTGTGAAACAAAAAGGTGAGCACAACTAGCTCAAGAAAGAATATTATGACTAAAGATAAATAAATTATCAATAGTCTTCATCAAGAATGAATCGTAGATTTAGAACATATGCTAGATGATAAAACTTTTCAACCATAGTTGCGGTATGAACGAGCAATCCATTAAAAGAGTCAAATAGACTATAAAGTCTATTGTCTTCTCCACGTTAAAAGTCCACCAACAATATTTTATCCTCAGAACATCAATCAACAGTTCCTTTCCACAATCATATGAATAACTCATAATCATAATTGTGATTCTAAATTCCTCTTCTCATCCGGGACGAAGATAATTTTCATCAACCGTCTTTACCGAAACATCAAATATCATGGTTATACCAAATCACGCCTCCTGCTCATAATCATACTAATAAATTCATCTTTGCACCACGAAGTCAAAGATATTCATCAACAGCTCATCTTTACACTACAAAGCAAAGATATTCAACAACAAAGTTATCTTTGCATTACGAGCCAAAGATATTCATCAATAATTCATCTTTGCACTACAAAGCTAAAGATATTCAACAACAGTCATCTTTGCATTACGAGCCAAAGATATTCATCAATAATTCATCTTTACACTACTGAAGCAAAGATATTCAACAACAAAGTCATCTTTGCATTACATGAGCCAAAGATATTCATCAATAATTCATCTTTGCACTACAAAGCAAAGATATTCAACAACAGGTCATCTTTGAATTACGAGCCAAAGATATTCATCAATAATTCATCTTTGCACTACAGGCTAAAGAGAACCTATGGTCACGATCATACCAATAATCTACCCATCTTTACACTCAAGTCAAAGAGAAATATCATCATTAGGGTTATAAGAATGTTATATAAAAATAATATAATCAAAACATGGTTTTAATTTCAAGAGTAAGATTCATAAATCAACGATAATTTGGTGGAGAAGAAATCAATTTGTTGTGAATAGTACCCGTATTCGTGACATAGTCCCGTGATAATCGCATAAGTAACCTCGACACGAAAAGATAAAGTTTCATAATAAAATTCATATCCATATTTATAACACCTTAATCCAAATGTTATAAATCACTTAGAAATCTCATAATCTAATATTATTAATATTATAATAATATTTTAATCATTTCTCAAACTTATAAATAATTTAATCCAATTATTTACACTTTAATAATTAATGCATTTAGTCATCTAAAATGCCAAACTCATAAGATTTCATCATCATTAACCAAAACCCTCATAAAAATCAGCATATATCTCATATATGATTCTCAAGCCAATAAATCATATTTTCCAATTTTCTTACTTCACATAACATATTTAATTCATTTACTCATAACTAGAACATTTTCATGAAAATACCAAATCGAGTTCTAAAATATTTCTTTTACGGGATTTAGCATAAAATAGTCCCATATTGAACATATATTTTTCTCGAAATTTTAAAAATTCATTTACTATTTTTCATATGGCCAAAACCAATTTAATATTTAAACATTTATCATAAATTGTACTTTTATCCAAAAATTCCGAAATTCACAGAGTACACTGATATTATATAGATTAACTCTCAATAAAAATTTCATCAATTTTGGAGTTATCCGCAAGGAGTTATAAATAGTTACTTTTAAAATAGTCTTTTCTCATAAAATCCATAACTCCTAATCTATACATCCAAAAATACCTCAAAATAATCATAGTGGTGTAAAATTCAAGAATGATCAAAACATAGATACAATCAAAGCTAGTATCCAGAATAGATATTTTGGACGAAAAGAAGAAATTTTATTTTTCTATGAATAGTGCCGATATCGTGAATAGTCTCAGATATCGTGAATAGTCCGAATATCGTGAATAGTAACTCCGACACCAAAAGATAGAAATTCCACAAAAAAACATCTTCACGCTTCATGAATAGTACTCGTGAATAGTAACTCGTGAATACTAACTCATGAATAGTAACTCGTGAATAGTAACTCATGAATAGTAACCCCGACATGAAAAAGTTCCAAATTTGATAAAAACTTCAGATCAACATTTCACCATAATGATATTGAAGAAATAATATCATTACGAAAAAAAAATAATATCCCTTACTATCCCTTACCTCAAAAGAGCAGCACTTCTGACAGGATATCGGATATGACGCTGAAGGAAACTTGCACTGATGAATATCAACTCGCCAAGTATCTAAATACTCACAAATTACACTCAATAATCTAGAGAGAAAAGAAAAAACTTTGTTTACGGTGTGATTTTCAATTCTAACTTAGCCTTCTATTTATAGGAAAATGTTAGCCCGCCGAAGCAGACTTGACCTGCTACCTGATGGCTTTACCTGCTACTATTCCACCCACCAAAAATCAGCCATCTTCCCCAACAACCAAGAGTGGGGCCCACTCAATTCTAGAATTTTCCACCAAAACCTAATTTCCTAATCGATTACCTCTTAAAATTCATAACAAATCATACGTTCATTTTTAACGGTTCAAAATTTGTGGACATATACTCAACTTATATATGTATAACATATCCAAAATTACAACGATCCAACGGTCGGATCAAAATTTATAACTCACGCAATATAGTTTGAAGAACACCGATTTTTCGGACTATTAGTCCTTCTGGACCGATTTCATTCAAAATTTCACCACGAAATATCTACAAAGAATTTTTGGGTGATTCAAATTTCTACAGTTAGCTTACTTCTAGGGCTTTCTTTTGATATATGGCTCATCTCTTAACTCATTATACACAAAAGAGTTATGGATTTTACAAAATCAAGTAATAAACTAATTTTTCTGAAAATCCCATATTTTGTTCTCCATTTCGACAAATACTGATAAAACACCTCATCTTTAATTCCTTCACTTATAAATACATAAATAAATCCATCATTTATATCCACATCAAATAAATATTTTCTTATCATATAAATCAATAACTAATTATTCACAAATAATATTACGTAATCACAATAATAATGACCAGTGCGGTCCAGGAAAGAGGGGCTTTCCAATAAGAATTTCTCCTTCTTGGCGCCGCAATTAGGTGACCAAACCTCTCCTTGACAGAACTTTCTAGACATTGCCAATAATGCTATCTAATAATATTATTCAAATAATATGAATTATTGATCTGATAATGGGAAATACTGTGCAGTGATAATTATTGAACAACAATAATAAAATATCAACACAGCAATTATTGAATCAATAAAATAAAATATTGAACAGTAATTACTGTAACAATTATTGAGTAGTGTCTTCTCACGTAAGAATCAATAATTGAAAAAATCTTGGTCTTAATACCGGTGCTATCGCAACAACGCCAGACATTTTACTTTACTTTACCAACCGTATTATTCCAATGATGTTATTTGTAACGATTACGCCAGTTATTTATAAAAACTTAATTTTGTCGTTTTCTTCATCCGATAGCTATTCCGTTATGGGGCCCAAAAATGGTCATACTGGGTAGTCATTTAAATATTCCACGGCGTAAAGAATATTCCACGACCAAACGAATATTCCCAAACAACAATGAATATTATATAACCACTTGTGTATTTTGAAAAAATTCATATATCACCCTTAACTTTAACTTTTATCAATTTAACCATTTACTTGAATAGTAATTATAAGAAAAATTGAATACTTTTATTTCATAAAATTCGGGGTCTTACAATCTCCCCTCCTTATGAAATTTCGTCCCCGAAATTTACGTACCTGGTATTTCAAAGAGTTGAGAATACCTTGCTTTCATTTCGATTTCATCTTTCCATCATCATGATTTCTCCATTGCTCATCTCCCGTATTTGAGATATCATTCTAGAATACAACTTCAAAACAAGGGTTAATTGAATAAATTAACATATCACATAATATCCCGATATTATGACTGACCAACAAATAAGCTTAGGTAGGACACACTAGCGAAGGATTTACTCATCTCTCCCCTCCTAGTTCTATTCCCCGATCTCCGCTAGAGATCATATCCCTAAGCTCTGATACCAATCGTAACAAATGTCCCATCGATTGACAAAGACCTCACATTGGTACCTATCGGTTTGCCATCGCAGAACGGCGTCCCCTACGGAGAGTCTGACTTCGGTGCATCCCCCATCAACAGGAAGTCACCAGCGAGAGGCTCGGGGCTCTTTACTTATAGCTCTGATACCAACTGTAACGACCCCTAAATAGGTCCATTCCATCCAACCCATTCTGAGTCGCCAAATATATGGTACGAAAAACAACTACAACTTTATTACAACAATTGTCGTGGCAAAATACAACAACACATATCTTTGTGAGTTTGGATACCAATATATACCAAATGTAACTCGGACACCAACTTGGATAACACGTCACCATGATACCTTACATAAAGGTACAACCAAAACCTGTTTTAGAAATTAGAATCTTTGGGAAGTGCTCAAGAAACCTTCGTACATGGGAGGCCATGCTTTTTGGTTATGGTAGATATCATATGGCCACGTAATTATCCTTGGTTGATTAATAGACCCCAAAGAAAAACAAGAAGATTACTATCATATTCTTCCCAATGGCGAGTCTTCTCTTGACATATCATTATCTCCACTGCCTCTAATTTGGTATTATACTCCAAACAAACACCAAGATTATATAGGTAGTGCTTGTAAATATACTCGACAAGTGGATGAAACACAACCATGTCTTATGATAACACGAGTTTGTATGTCATTAGACATCTTGTATGATAGTGACAAAACACCCTTCCAAAGTTGGGTTCGCCTCACCACCTTTTAATTCACCAAAAATAACTATTAAATGATGTATAAAATACAACACACTAAAGCCCTCAATAAAATTATTTTCATACTCTTTAGGGAGAACCTCAACAACTATAGACCACCGTTCTATTCCCTTGTTATCCCCGCCAACCCAAATTACACTTTTATTACACGAAAGGAATTGTGAAACAAAAGGTGAGCACAACTAGCTCAAGAAAGAATATTATGACTAAAGATAAATAAATTATCAATAGTCTTCATCAAGAATGAATCGAGATTTAGAACATATGGTAGATGATAAAACTTTTCAACCATAGTTGCGCTTTGAACGAAGCAATCCATTAAAAGAGTCAAATAGACTATAAAGTCTATTGTCTTCTCCACGTTAAAAGTCCACCAACAATATTTTATCCAGAACATCAATCAACAGCCCTTTCCACAATCATATGAATAACTCATAATCATAATTGTGATTCTAAATTCTCTTCTCATCTAGACGAAGATAATTTTCATCACCGTCTTTACCTCAAACATCAAATATCATGGTTATACCAAATCACGCTCTCGCTCATAATCATACTAATAAATTCATCTTTGCACCACGGTCAAAGATATTCATCAACAGCTTCATCTTTACACTACAAAGCAAAGATATTCAACAACGGTGTCATCTTTGCATTACGAGCCAAAGATATTCATCAATAATTCATCTTTGCACTACAAAGCAAAAGATATTCAACAACAAAGTCATCTTTGCATTCTGAGCCAAAGATATTCATCAATAATTCATCTTTGCACTACAAAGCAAAGATATTCAACAACAGTCATCTTTGCATTACAAGCCAAAGATATTCATCAATAATTCATCTTTTACTTACAAAGCAAAGATATTCAACAACAATTCATCTTTGAATTACGAGCCAAAGATATTCATCAATAATTCATCTTTGCACTACAGGCTAAAGAGAACCTATGGTCACGATCATACCAATAATCTACCCATCTTTACACTCAAGTCAAAGAGAAATATCATCATTAGGGTTATAAGAATGTTATATAAAAATAATATTATCAAAACATGGTTTTAATTTCAAGAGTAAGATTAATAAATCAACGATAATTTGGTCGGGAGAAGAAACCAATTTGTTGTGAATAGTACCCGTATTCGCACATAGTCCCGTGAGATTATGCGTGCATAAGTAACCTCGACACGAAAAGATAAAGTTTCATAATAAAATTCATATCCATATTTATAACACCTTAATCCAAATGTTATAAATCACTTAGAAATCTCATAATCTAATATTATTAATATTATAATAATATTTTAATCATTTCTCAAACTTATAAATAATTTAATCCAATTATTTACACTTTAATAATTAATGCATTTAGTCATCTAAAATGCCAAACTCATAAGATTTCATCATCATTAACCAAAACCCTCATAAAAATCAAGATATATCTCATATATGATTCTCAAGCCAATAAATCATATTTTCCAATTTTCTTACTTCACATAACATATTTAATTCATTTACTCATAACTAGAACATTTTCATGAAAAATACCAAATCGGTTCTAAAAATATTTCTTTTCCGGGATTTAGCATAAAATAGTCCCATATTGAACATATATTTTTTCTCGAAATTTTAAAATTCATTTACTATTTTTCATAAGGCCAAAACACAATTTAATATTTAAACATTTATCATAAATTGTACTTTTATCCAAAATTCAAATTCACAGTACACATCGATATTATATAGATTAACTCTCAATAAAAATTTCATCAATTTTGGAGTTATCCGCAAGGAGTTATAAATAGTTACTTTTAAAATAGTCTTTTCTCATAAAATCCATAACTCCTAATCTATACATCCAAAAATACCTCAAAATAATCATAGTGGTGTAAAATTCAAGAATGATCAAAACATAGATACAATCAAAGCTAGTATCCAGAATATATATTTTGGACGAAAAGAAGAAATTTTATTTTTCGATGAATAGTGCAGATATCGTGAATAATAGTCCAGATATCGTAAATAGTCTTAAAATATCGTGAATAGTAACTCCGACACCAAAAGATAGAAATTCCACAAAAACATCTTCACGCTTCATGAATAGTACTAAATAAATAAGAACTCGTGAATAGTAACTCATGAATAGTAACTCGTGAATAGTAACTCATGAATAGTAACCCCGACATGAAAAAGTTCCAAATTTGATAAAAACTTCAGATCAACATTTCAGCATAATGATATTGAAGAAATAATATCATTACGAAAAAAAATAATATCCCTTACTATCCCTTACCTCAAAAGAGCAGCACTTCTGACAGGATATCGGATATGACGCTGAAGGAAACTTGCACTGATGAATATCAACTCGCCAAGTATCTAAATACTCACAAATTACACTCAATAATCTAGAGAGAGAAAGAGAGAAAACTTTGTTTCTGGTGTGATTTTCAATTCTAACTTAGCCCTCTATTTATAGGAAAATGTTAGCCCGCCGAAGCAGACTTGACCTGCTACCTGATGGCTTTACCTGCTACTATTCCACCCACCAAAAATCAGCCATCTTCCCCAACAACCAAGAGTGGGGCCCACTCAATTCTAGAATTTTCCACCAAAACCTAATTTCCGAATCAGCTACCTCTTAAAATTCATAACAAATCATACGTTCATTTTAACGGTTCAAAATTTGTGGACATATACTCAACTTATATATGTATAACATATCCAAAATTACAACGATCCAACTATCGGATCAAAATTTATAACTCACGCAATATAGTCAAGAACACACCGATTTTTCGGACTATTAGTCCTTCTGACCATTTCATTCAAAATTTCACCACGAAATATCTACAAAGAATTTTTGGGTGATTCAAATTTCTACAGTTAGCTTACTTCTAGGGCTTTCTTTTGATATATGGCTCATCTCTTAACTCATTATACACAAAGAGTTATGGATTTTACAAAATCAAGTAATAAACTAATTTTTCTGAAAATCCCATATTTTGTTCTCCATTTCGACAAATACTGATAAAACACCTCATCTTTAATTCCTTCACTTATAAATACATAAATAAATCCATCATTTATATCTACATCAAATAAATATTTTCTTATCATATAAATCAATAACTAATTATTCACAAATAATATTACAGAATCACAATAATGACAACCAGGCAGTTCCCAGGAAAGAGGGGGCTTTCCAATAAGAATTTCTCCTTCTTGGCCAAATTAGGTGACCAAACCTCTCCTCGATGTAACTTTCTAGACATTGCCAATAATGCTATCTAATAATATTATTCAAATAATATGAATTATTGATCGATAATGGGAAATCTTTGTGCGATGATAATTATTGAACAACAATAATAAAATATCAACACAAAGAATTATTGAATCAATAAAATAAAATATTGAACAATAATTATCGTAACAATTAATGAGTAGTGCCTTCTCAATGTAAGAATCAATAATTGAAAAAATACTGCGGTAATACCGCAGTGCTTCTTGTCTGAACAACGCCAGACATTTTTACTTTACCAACCGGGTATTCCAACAAAGTGTTAATTGTGAACGATTACGCCGTTATTTATAAAAACTTAATTTTGTCGCTTTCTTCATCCGACGCTTATTCTACATTATGGGCCCCAAAAATGGTCGCTACATGGCAGATATTTAATATTCCCAAACGTAAAGAATATTCCACGACCAAACGAATATTCTCAAACAACAATGAATATTTTATAACCACTTGTGTATTTTGAAAAAAATTCATATATCACCCTTAACTTTAACTTTTATCAATTTAACCATTTACTGAATAGTAATTATAAGAAAAATTGAATACTTTTATTTCATAAAATTCGGGGTCTTACAATATTATTAGATAGCATTATTAGCAATGTCTAGAAAGTTCTGTCATGGAGAGGTTTTGTCACCTAATTGCGTGCCAATAAGGAGAAATCCTTATCGGAAAGCCCCCTCTTTCTTGGGAACTACCTGGTTGTCATAATTGTGATTCTGTAATATTATTTGTGAATAATTAATTATTGATGTATATGATAATGAAATATTTATTTGATGCGGATATAAATGATGGATTTATTTATGTGGTTATAAATGAAGAAATTAATGTTGAGGTGTTTTATCAGTATTTTTGTCCGGATTGAAGGTATTAAAAGATCAAATCGATGTTCTTCTTAAGCTCTATTATGTGAGTTATAATTTTGATCGTAGTTGGATCGTTGTGATTTTTGGATATGTTATACATATATACGAGTTGAGTATATGTCCACAAATTTTGAACCGTTAAAATGAACGTATGATTTTTATGAATTTTAAAAGGTGTTGAAACGATGTATATATGTTAAAAAATAGTAAATGAATTTTAAAAATTATGAGAAAAATATATGTTCAATATGGGACTATATTCTGCTAAATCCCAGAAAAGAAATATTTTTGGAACTGATTTGATATTTTTCATAAAAATGGACTAGTTATGAGTAAATGAATTAAATATGTTATATGAAGGAAGAAAATTGGAAAATATAATTTTATGGCTTGAGAATCATATATGAGGTATATACAGATTTTTTATGAGGGTTTTGGTTATTGGTGATGAAATCTTATGAGTTTGGCATTTTATGATGATTAAATGCATTAATTAGTAAAGTGTAAACAATTTAAATAAATTGTTTATAAGTTTAAGAAATTATTAAATATTGTTGTAATATTAATAATATTAAGTTTTTGATACTATTAAGTGATTTATAACATTTGGATTAAGGTGTTATAAATATTGATATGGATTTTATTGTGAAACCTTACCTTTTTGTGTCGGGATTACTATTCACGAATACGACATTATTTAGCAAAAAATAAAATTTTCCTTTTTGTCCAAGATGTCTATATAGTTACTATCTTTGATTGAATCCATGTTTTGATAATATTGTTTTTATTAGCATATATAACATTTTTATAATCCTGGTGAAGAAATTTCTTTTTGACTTGAGTGTAAAGATGGGTAGATTATTGGTATGATCGTGACTATGGGTTCTCTTTGGCCAGTAGTGCAAAGTTGAATCGTTGACTGGTATGATCATGACCATTGAATTTACAATTGAATATTGTTAGCTTAAGTGCAAAGGTTAATTGATCAACAAGGTTATAATTATTGTTTATATAAATTCTGAAATGATTATATATTTCTTTGAGATATTAATATATTTGGCCTGTAGTGCAAATATAAACTGTTGATGAATATATTTGGCATGTAGTGCAAATATGAACTGTTGAGGAATATCTTTGGCATGTAGTGCAAAGATGAATTGTTGTTGAATATCTTTGGCCCGTAGTGCAAAGATGACCTGTTGTTGAATATCTTTGGCCAGTAATGCAAAGATAAACTATTGACGAATATCTTTGGTAGTAAAGCAAAGATGAAGTTATTAGTATGATTATGAACATGAAATGTGATTGCAAAAACCCATGATCTTTGATGTTTCGTAAAGATAGGTGATGAAAATTATCTTCGTCTGGATGAGAAGAGAATTCGAACTACAATTATGATTATGAGTTATTCATATGATTGTGAACCGTAATTGTTGATTGATGTTACAGTGATAAAACATTGTTGGTGGATTTTTAACATGGAGAAGATAATAGACTTTATAGTCTATTCGACTCTTCTAATGGATTGCTTCGCTCCAATCGCAACTATGGTTGAAATTTTTATCATCTACCATATGTTCTAAATCTCCGATTTATTATTGATGAAGGCTATTGATAATTTAATTATCTTTAGTCATGATATTCTTTATCGAAGCTAGTTGTGCTCACCTTTTGCTTCACAATTCCTTTCGTGTAATAAGAGTGTAGCCGGGTCGAGCCGAGGATAACAAGGAATAGAATCGGTGGTCATCATTTAGTAGTTATATTTGGTGAATCAATTAGGTGAGGCGAACCCAACGTTGGAAGGGTGTTTTGCCACTATCATACAAGATGTCTAATGACATACAACCTCGTGTCATCATAAGATGTGGTCAGGCACATCCACTTCATCGAGTATATCTACGAGCACTACCTATATGATCTTGGAGTTTATTTGAAGTATAATTCTTAATTAGAGACAGTGGAGATAATGATATGTCAAGAGAAGACTCACCATTAGAAAGAATATGATAGTAATCTTCTCGTTTTTCTTTGGGGTCTATTGGGTCAACCAAGGATAATTCTCGCGGCCATATGATATCTATCATAACCTGATGATGGCCTCCCATGTACGAAGGTTTCCTTGAGCACTTCCCAAAGATTCTAATTTCTAAAACAGTTTTTGACTATACATTTATGTAAGGTGCCATTGTGATGTTCTATCCAAGGTTGGGATGTGAGTCACAGTTGGTATATATTTGTATCAAAACTCAGAGCATATGTGTTGTTGTATTTTGCACGACAATTGTTATAATAAAGTTGTAGTTATTTTCTGTACCATGTATTTGGCGACTCAGAATAGGTTGGGTGGATTGGACCTGTTTTGGGGTTGTCACAGTTGGTATCAGAGCTTAGGGATATGGTCTCTGGCGGAGATCGGGGAATATAACTAGGAGGGGAGAAATGAGTAAATCCTTCGCTAGTCTGTCCTACCTAAGCTTAATTGTTGGTCAGTCATAATATCGGGATATTATGATATATGTTAATTTGTTTAATTAACCCTTGTTTTATTGCAGTATTTGAGAATGGCAGCTGAGAATGTTAATAATGGAGTGAATGAGACAGTGGGGATACCTCTAATTACCAACCATGATAATGTGATGTCGTATTTAAGAAGGAATTAGAGATATTCTTGTGGTGAGGAAGAAGAATTAATAGTTGCACCCGAGCTAGTCGCAGAGGTAGCAGCTGAGAGTGAGGAAGAAGATGAACCTGATGAGAATTTATTATAGGTATTTTATAATCAAAATGTAGAATTGTAAAATCGTATTCATGAGTTAGAAGAGCAGGCTGAAGAACGACAGGCGGTCGTGGAGCAAAAGGATCCAACAATTCAAGCTTGTGTTACCCGATATGTGATGCTTGAATAGAAGCATTCTTTGGCAGAGTATAAGATGATAAAGCTGGAATCTGAGCTGAAAGAAGAAACAACTGAATGAGTGAGAATGAGTGATGCATGGGTAAAAGCCACACGACGCGTTGATATTGTGGAAAGAGATGTCCGATCTAAGAAGGCTAAAATAGATGATATGAATTTCTCTTTTTGGACAGCAATTGGGAGAACCCAACATCGAGTTTTGAATTACCCTGTACAGAGCGGTCAACCTGAATTCGATATGGATCGAAGATTGATGATTCAGATCATGAATCAGGAGTACGACGAGGCAGTTGAGGGAGGAATATGCCCTATAGAAAAGTATATTCCAACGGTAATGATAACGCCAAATGCTGCCCCAGACAAGTCAAAGCCGAGTAGTTCGAGGGATAGCGGTTGTCATGACTTCCCAACAAGTGAGGAACCCAAATGAAGTTATCACGGGAGATGAACAATGGAGAAATCATGATGACCGGAGAGATAGAATCTGAAATGAAAGCAATGTATTCTCAACTCTTCGAAATACTAGGTACGTAAATTTCGGGGATGAAATTTAATAAGGAGGGGAGATTGTAAGACCCCGAATTTTATGAAATAAAAGTATTCAATTTTTCTTATAATTACTATTCAGTAAATGGTTAAATTGATAAAAGGTTAAAGTTAAGGGTGATATATGAATTTTTTTCAAAATAAGCAATTGGTTATAAAATATTCATTGTTGTCGAGGAATATTCGTTTAGCCGTAGAATATTCTTTCTGTCGGGGAATATTCGTACGACGACGCAGTCATTTGTGGGCCCCATAACAGAATAACTGTCGAATGAAGAAAACGATTGAGTTTTTATAAATAACGGCATAATGGTTACTGTAAGACCCCAAATTATTAATAAATGAAATTTATTTTTCTCTATTTATTATTTTGAAATAGTAAGGGTCGATTTGATTAATGTGGATAGTTATGGGTAAAATACGCAAATATTTCGAATAAGCAAGTGGTTATAAAATATTCATTATTGTCGGGGAATATTCGTTTGGTCGTGGAATATTCGTGCTTGTCGGGAATATTCGCACGACGCTAGCGGTCTTTTGTGGGCCCATAACTTGAAAGCGATTGGATGAAGAAAACGACAAATATAAGTTGTTTATAAATAACTGGCGTAGTTATTACCGAAGTAATACTATTGGAATACCCGTGGTTAAAACACACTAATACGCCGTTGTTGAACGAGTAGCACGGTATTGCACCAATTATTGATTCTTACGTAAGAAGGCACTACTCAATAATTGTTACAATAATTACCTCGCTCAAGATTTTATTTTATTGATTCAATAATTGTTATATTGATATTTTATATTCTTTGTTGTTTCAATAATTGTCATTACACGTTATTTTTTATTATCGAAGCAATAATTCATATTATCCTAATAATATTATTAGATAACATTATTGGCAATGTCCGAAAAGTTCTGCTTAAGGAGAGGTTTGGTCACCTAATTGCGGCCGCCAAGAAGGAGAATTCTTATTGAAAGCCCTCTTTCTGAGGAACTACTACCGTTGCAAGATCGTGATTCTCAGAATATTATTTGTGAATAATTAATTATTGATTTATATGATGAGGAAAATATTGATTTTATGTGAATATAGATGGAGAAAATTTTTAATGTGACAATTGTTGAAAATTAATATTTTATCTTTTTCTGATAAAATAATTCATTTAAATATATTATTTTAATAATATATTAACGGTGATATTTTTACAATGAATGTGGGATATATGAGTATATGAGGAGGAAGAGTATTTTTGTTGCATTAAATGATTAACACATGTTTTGTGTGTCGGTGGACCCCATTTCTTGACTGAAATTTGATTATAGCTTGTAAAATCGCCCGTTTGTGGATTTCGGTCAATTTTTGTTTGGAATTTGGAAAAACTTTCTTCTGCAAAGTTGTAGAGAATTGAATTTCCTATAAAAACTCGCAAGATTCGAATTTTCTGATAAACGGGCTATTTATTATGAATTATTGAAGTTTCGGTATATCGGGTGTGAATTGATTTTTGGAGTTTAAATTATTTTTGTTAAGAAAAACGTTTTTTGTATTTTTTTAGACATCATTAACATGTGTGGCTGGTGTTTTGACCAAAAGGTGGGCTAAAGAAAATTTGTATAATTATATTAATATTATATTAAATTTTCTGCTTTGGTGTTCTAAGCATTTTCCTATAAATAGGGTGCTTAGGTTAGAATTGAAAATCACACCGTAAATCAAGTTTTCTCTCTATATTATCGAGTTGTATTCTTGTAAGTATTTTGAGTATACTTTGAGTATTGTTATACGGTGCAAGTTCAAGTCATAGCCTATATCCGGTGTTTCAACTAGAAGTATTGTCTTTCGAGGTAAGGGATGTTATTTTATTCAAAAAATGATATTATTTCTTCAATATCATTATGCTAAAATATTGGTTGGAACTTTTTATCAATTTTAGAACTTTTTCATGTCGGGGTTACTATTCATGAGTTACTATTCACGAGTTACTATTCATGAGTTACTATTTATGAGTTACTATTCACGAGTACTATTCATGAAGCGTGAAGATGTTTTTTTGTGGAATTTCTATCTTTTGGTGTTTGAGTTACTATTCACGATACTAAGACTATTCACGATACTGACTATTCACGAATACTGGCACTATTCACCAAAAAATGAAAATTTTTCTTTTCGCCTAAAAAATATCTATTCGGATACTAGCTTTGATCAGTATCCATATTTTGATCATTCTTGAATTTTACACCACTATGATTATTTTTGAGGTATTTTGGACATGGATAAAACAAAGTACTAATCCTTAATCCTTAATCCTTGTCATTTTGTTTCACCGGGATTCGCTTTTTTTAAAATATTTTTCATCATCCTCGATTTTAAATGATGATATTATCAATATCTTTGGCTCAGTAGTGCAAAGATGAATGATTTCTTGATGAATATCTTTGGCCCGTAGTCTGCAGATGAAATGGTGTTGAGATGAACACGACCGATCGATTAATATCTTTGGCCCGTAGTGCAAAGATGAATGTGTGTTTAGATGAACATGACTAATCGATGAATATCTTTGGCTCAGAGTGCAAAGATGAATATTTGATTCCGAGATATATATCGATTGATGTTACAGGGATAAAATATCGACGATGAACTTTTAAATTCATATATAGAAGATAGTAGTTTGCATTCTCTACTTCACTCTTCTAATGAATTATTATTTCACGCTCGCGAATATTGATTTAAAATTTGTTGTCTATTGTATTCTATTAGATTTTTCCCTGTTGAAGACTAACGATAATTTGTTGTATATTATCTTAGTCATAATATTCTTTACTGGGCTAGTTGAGCTCACCCTTTTTCCTTGTTGTTCCATTTTTCTTCTCAGGAGGCGAGAATGTAGCGAGTACTAGTCGGGGTATGGAATGAAGGTTCTAGAGAGAGTTATTTAGTAGTCCTCACCATTTTTGTAAAATAATGTATCAATAATTATGATGGGGATTTATTTGCGTGTGGATATTGTCTAGATGGCAATATCTGTATTTAAACTCACGCAGCTTATATGTTGTAATAATAAAGTTGTAGTTATTTCGCACCATGTATTTGGCGACTCGTAATGGGTTGGATGGAATGGACCTATTTTGGGGGCGCCACGGTTGGTATCGAGCTTAGGATATGATCTCCGGAGAGATCGGGAATAGAACTAGGAGGAGAGACGAGTAAATCCTTCGCTAGTGTGTCCTACCTAAGCTTATTTGTTAGTTGGTCAAGATATAAGGATATTATGTGATATATTGATTTCCTTAATTAACCCTTGTTTTATGACAAAGATTTGAGAATGTCGAATCGAGAATATTAATGTTGAGTAAATGAGACCGTGGAGATGCCTGTACTTAACAACGAGGAGAACGTGCAACAGTCGACAATGTACCTCCCCGTGAACAACACCACCGAAAGCGATGATGAACGAGGGATGTTTAGAAATTTTTGCGCTTCATGAAAAATCGATTTGATGGAGACTCGTGTTCAAAATACGGGAGGAAATGATAGTAATTCACGGGTGGTCACAAACCAAGCAGCTTCAAAGAGTTGGGACCACTAGAATTCGGGGAAAGTTGGATCCGATTAAAGGAGACGTGGGTCAAAACAAATTACCAAGATATTCGATGTCTTGGGATGCACGGAGGAACGAAAAGTTCCATTCGCTACTTTTATGTTCCAGAACGAGGCGCGAATTCTCGGTGGGAATCAGTGAAGTGTACCCATCCACATTGCACTCAAAGATGTCGTGGGAGACGTTTGAAAAAGTTCAATGACAAGGACTTCCCCGAAAGTATTCGGCTATATGAAGGAAGTGGAGTTTATTAGATCGAGCGCGAATAACACGACGGTGTCCCAAAGACGAGGCAAAGTTCACGGAGTTATCCAGTTTGCACCTCATTTGGTGGAGAATGAGGAACGATGACGCAGATGTTTCGAGAGGTTTGAAACCCGTATACGCCAAGATCTCATTTCACATAAATTTTCTCTATTCGATGTTGTCAATGTGGCTCGGTTGTTAGAGGGAGATAACGAAAATGCTCAACCGAGGGACCATAACCAGGATCATACCAAGATAGCGATCATCGTAATAACGATAACCAAATGGAGAAAGAAGAATACTTGACAAAGGCGGTAACCACTCCGGTGGTAATCGTGGCCATGAAAATAGAAGAAGCGAGCCTGGGAGGAGATTTTAAAAAGAAGAGATTCAACAACGACCATGTGAAGACGCCGGCAAGAAAGAATCGGTTCCAAGGGGAGGAGAAAGACCACCGGTCGTATGTTACAAATGCGGAAAGAGGGACATATCACCAAACCGCCTACAACAGCTTTAAGGTATGCTATAATTGTGGAAAAGAAGGACATATCGCCGAGATTGTATGATATCGAAACCAGTCCAATGAATGGTGACTCAAAAAGATGTCCCGTAAAAGTCAAAGTCAACGATTCCTCGGAAGAGCGCTTGTCGTGACCATTAAAATGCGAGGAACCCGAACGGTTTAGACGGTTAGTTAATTATAAATTCTTGCAAAGTTTATACCTTACTGAGATACCGTTCTACCCATTCTTTTATCTCTTTGCTTACCAACGCTTGAACTTGACTACGGAGAAATTAGACTTTGACCTATTTATGGAGACTCGTTAAGAGAAACTTTTATTACATCCGTTGTTTAGAAATCTTGCTTGATTCAGTTGGCACTATCACATTACCCGTTAACCTTATTTCTATAGAGATATTTGCTTTTGATGTGATTTTAAGGTTAACTACTCATCACGCCGAAATTGATTACTTTCGTAAGGTCATTAGTTTTCATATTCCTAAGCAACTCGTTATTCAATTCAAGCAATCAAACCATTGTAGTCAAACATTTTCATATCAAGCCATGAAGTCATTCGCTTATTACGGATGTCAAGTTCTTAGTCCATGTTATGGATTTGAATAAAGACACGCCGATTTGAATAATATTCTGTTGTTATTAATTTTTCCTAACGATTTTCAAGAATTTCTTGGCTTACTCCCAAAGTGTGATATTAAATTTTGTATCGACTTTGAACCCTGTGACAAAACTCATTTCTAAAATCTCATATCGAATGGCTCCTATTGAACTTCGTGAGTTAAAAATTCAACTATAGAATTTAGTACCGAGCCTTTATCCGGTGACTTCCTTTGTGGAATGCACCGCCGAGTTTCTCCGTAAGGGACACCATATTCGTGCGATAGTAAACTGATAGGTGTCATTGTAACGTGCTATCCAAGGTTGGAATATGAGTCACAGTTGAGAACAACCTAAGTCGGTAATCGAAATACGTAGCTTTCTAGGCTTAGTTGGTTATTATCGGAGATTCGTTGAAGGATATTCTCGAATCGCTATTCCATTAACGCAACTGATTCGTAGAGATACAAAATTCGAATGGAGCAAGGAATGTGGGAAGAGATTCGAAGAACTCAAGAGGAGACTCATTTCAGCACATGTTCTGACCATGCTATCCTGGAAAAGCGAACGTGGTAGCTGACGTGTTGAGTAGAAGATCGTATACAAGTACGAGTACGATATTGTCAAAGACTCATTTCGAATAATTTACAAATAATAGAGATGGAGATGAAAACTCTAGTTACCCACGTGATGATATACGAGTATAATCGACTTTAATCGATAAAGTTAAAATCGCTCAAGCTACACACCGAGCCTGAATGATGAATTTGAAGAAGGAGGTGCAAGAAGTTGTTATTTCAAAAGCGAGAATCGGTGAGGTGAGGAAAGCTCAAACCTTCGATTTATTAATCCATTTAAAATTCTCGATCGAATAGGAACTGCGGCCTATATGTACTCGCTTTTACCGCCAAGTATGACGCGTGTTCATAACGCTTTTTACGTATCGATGTTACGTAAATATGTGGACGACCAACCACGACATTGAAGTTAGAACCTAAACGAGATAGCCAAGACTTAACGTGACGAGGAGGTACCACAAAGATCTTGGATAGAAAGAACATGTCCTATGTACCGAGGTTATACCACAAGTTAAAGTTTTGTGGAGAAACCATGCTATTGAGGAAATGACTTGGGAGTTGGAAACGGAAATGAAAGCGAGGTATTCTCATCTTTTCAAACACCAGTATCGTCGCCAATTTCGAGGACGAAATTTCATAAGGAGGGAGGTCAGAAGACCCCAAATTATTAATAAATGAAATTTATTTTCTCTATTTATTATTTTGAAATAGTAAGGGTCGATTTGATTAATGTGGATAGTTATGGGTAAAATACGCAAATATTTCAATAAGCAAGTGGTTATAAAATATTCATTATCGTTTGGGAATATTCGTTTGGTCGTGGAATATTCGTGATCGCTTCTGGAATATTCGCATTTACTGACGCAGCCTTTTTGTGGGCCCATAACGGAAAGCGATTGGATGAAGAAAACGACAAATATAAGTTGTTTATAAATAACGGCGTAGTTGTTACTCATTATCTTATTGGAATACCCGGTGGTTAAAACACACTAATACTCGTTGTTGAACAAGAAGACACTTTGATATTGCACCAATTATTGATTCTTACGTAAGAAGGCACTTACTCAATAATTGTTACGATAATTAATCGCTCAAAGATTTTATTTTATTGATTCAATAATTGTTGCGTTGATATTTTATATTATTGTTGTTTCAATAATTGTCATTACAAGATTTTTTTATTATCGAAGCAATAATTCATATTATCTAAATAATATTATTAGATAATATTATTGGCAATGTCTAGAAAGTTCTCGTTCTAAGGAGAGGTTTGGTCACCTAATCATGCTACCAAGAAGGAGAAATTCTTATTGAAAGCCCCTCTTTCCTGAACTACTTTGTCACTAAGATTGTGATTCTCAGTAATATTATTTGTGAATAATTAATTATTGATTTATATGATGAGGAAAATATTGATTTTATGTGAATATAGATGGAGAAAATTTTAATGTGACAATTGTTGAAAATTAATATTTTATCTTTTTCGATAAAATAATTCATTTAAATATATTATTTTAATAATATATTAATCGGTGATATTTTTTACAATGAATGTGGGATATATGAGTATATGAGGAGGAAGAGTATTTTTGTTGCATTAAATGATTAACACATGTTTTGTGTGTCGGTGGACCCCATTTCTTGACCGAAATTTGATTATAAATTGTAAAATCGCCTGCTTGTGGATTTCGGTCAATTTTGTTTGGAATTTGGAAAAACTTTCTTCGCAAAGTTGTAGAGAATTGAATTTCCTATAAAACTTAAGAGATTCAATTTTCGATAAACGGGCTATTTATTATGAATTATTGAAGTTTGATATATCGGGTGTGAATTGATTTTTGGAGTTTAAATTATTTTGTTAAGAAAAACGTTTATTGTATTTTTTTGGACATCATTAACATGTGTGGCTGGTGTTTTGACCAAAAGGTGGGCTAAAGAAAATTTGTATAATTATATTAATATTATATTAAATTTTCTGCTTTGGTGTTCTAAGCATTTTCCTATAAATAGGGTGCTTAGGTTAGAATTGAAAATCACACCAGAAACTGAAGTTTTATCTCTCTATATTATCGAGCGTATTCTTGTAAGTATTTTGAGTATACTTTGAGTATTGCTATACGGTGCAAGTTCAAGTCATAGCCTATATCCGGTGTTTCAACTAGAAGTACTGTCTTTCGAGGTAAGGGATGTTATTTTATTCAAAAAATGATATTATTTCTTCAATATCATTATGCTAAAATATTGGTTGGAACTTTTTATCAAATTTGGAACTTTTTCATGTCGGGGTTACTATTCATGAGTTACTATTCACGAGTTACTATTCACGAGTTACTATTTATGAGTACTATTCATGAAGCGTGAAGATGTTTTTTTGTGGAATTTCTATCTTTTGGTGTCTGAGTTACTATTCACGATACTCTGCAGACTATTCACGAATCTGACCTTATTCAATTCAAAAATGAAAATTTTTCTTTTCGTCTAAAATATCTATTACGGATACTAGCTTTGATTGTATCCATGTTTTGATCATTCTTGAATTTTACACCACTATGATTATTTTTGAGGTATTTTGGACATGGATAAAACAGCAGTACTAATCCTTAATCCTTAATCCTTGTCATTTTGTTTCACCGGATTCGCTTTTTAAAATATTTTCATCATCCTCGCCTTAAATGATGATATTATCGAATATCTTTGGCCTGTAGTGCAAAGATGAATGATTTCTTGATGAATATCTTTGGCCCGTAGTGCAAAGATGAACAGGTGTTGAGATGAACATGACTAATCGATTAATATCTTTGGCCCAGTAGTGCAAAGATGAACAGTGTTTAGATGAACATGACCAATCGATGAATATCTTTGGCTCAGAGTGCAAAGATGAATATTTGATTCCGATATATATTGATTGATGTTACAGGGATAAAATATCGACGATGAACTTTTAAATTCATATATAGAAGATAGTAGTTTGCATTCTCTACTTAACTCTTCTAATGAATTATTATTTCATTGCGAATATTGATTTAAATTTTGTTGTCTATTGTATTCTATTAGATTTTTCCTGTTGGAGACTAACGATAATTTGTTATATATTATCTTAGTCATAATATTCTTTATCGGGCTAGTTGAGCTCACCCTTTTCCTTGTTGTTCCATTTTTCTTCTCGAGGAGGCGAGAATGTAAATGCAGTACTAGTCGGGTATGGAATGAAGGTTCTAGAGAGAGTTGTTTAGTAGTCCTCACCATTTTGTAAAATAATGTATCAATAATTATGATGGGGATTTATTTGCGTGTGATATTGTCTAGATGGCAATATCTCGTATTTAAACTCACAGCTTTATATGTTGTAATAATAAAGTTGTAGTTATTTCGTATCATGTATTTGGGGACTCGTAATGGGTTGGATGGAATGGACCTATTTTGGGGCGCCACGATTCTGCTAACACTTTGTTGAATATGCTATGGTTAAAATACGATGTCGTGTTATTGCACAAAGAAAGACACGGTATTACACAAGATTTTTGAAATTATTGATTCTTACGTGAAAGAAGACACTACTCAATAATGTTTACAGTAATTAATGTTCAATATTTTATTTTATTGATTCAATAATTGCTACGTTGATATTTTATATTATTGTTATTTCTGTAATTATCATTGCATAGTATTTCTCATTATCAGATCAATAATTCATATTATTTGAATAATATTATTAGATAGCATTATTGGCAATGTTTAGAAAGTTCTGTCAAGGAGAGGTTTGGTCACCTAATTGCGCGCCAGTAAGGAGAAATCCTTATCGGAAAGCCTCCTCTTTCCTGGGAACTATCTGGTTGTCATAATTGTAATTCTGTAATATTTTTTGTGAATAATTAATTATTGATGTATATGATAATTGTGACGCCCCCAAAATAGGTATACACAACACCCATTCTGAGTCGCCAAATACATGGTACAAGAAGCAAACTACAACTTCAATAATACAAATGTCGTGTGAAATACGATAATATATAATTGTGAGTTTAAATATAATATTGTCTTCTGACAATATCCACACGCAAATAAATCCCCATCATAATTATTGATACATTATTTTACAAAAATGGTGAGGACTACTAAACAACTCTCTCTAGAACCTTCATTCCATACCCCTCGACTAGTACTCGCTACATTCTCGCCTCCCCGAGAAGAAAAATGGAACAACAAGGAAAAGGGTGAGCTCAACTAGCCCAAAGAAAGAATACTATGACTAAGATAATATACAACAAATTATTGTTAGTCTCCAACAGGAAAAAATCTGATAGAATACAATAGACAACAAGTTTCCATCAATATTCGCAGCGAAATAATAATTCATAGAAGAGTTACGTAGAGAATGAAATCTACTATAATCTATGAATTTAATACCCATCATCAATATTTTATCCCCAGAACATCAATCAATATTCATCTCAAATCAAATATTCATCTTTGCACTACGTGCCAAAGATATTCATCAATCGGCCATGTTCATCTCAACACTGCTCATCTTTGCACTAAAGGCCAAAGATATTCATCACCATTATGTTCATTTAAACACTGCTCATCTTTGCACTACAAAACAAAGATATTCTTCAGAAATCATTCATCTTTTGCACTACGTGCCAAAGATATTCAATAATATCATCATTTAAGACCGAGGATGATGAAAATATTTTTAAAGAACGAATCCAATGAAACAAAATGACAAGGATTAAGGATTAAGGATTCAGACTTTGTTTTATCCATGTCCAACAATACCTCAAAAATAATCATAGTGGTGTAAAATTCAAGAATGATCAAAACATGGATACAATCAAAGCTAGTATCCGTATTAGATATTTTGGACTAAAAGAAGAAATTTTATTTTTTCTATGAATAGTGCCAGATACGTGAATAGTGTCGATACGTGAATAAAGGCCGATACGTGAATAGTAACTCGACACCAAAAGATAGAAATTCCACAAAAACATCTTCACGCTTCATTTAATAGTACTCGTGAATAAGAACTCGTGAATAGTAACTCATGAATAGTAACTCGTGAATAAGTAACTCATGAATAAGAACCCCAACATGAAAAAGCTCCAAATTTGATAAAAGTTCCAATCAATATTTCAAAGATAATGATATTGAAGAAATAATATCATTACTGAAAAAATAATATCCCTTACCTCAAAGAATCAAGATTTCTAAGAAAAGGTCTAAGTGATGCCGAATGAAACTTGACCAACAAAGAACTCTCAAAGTATCTAAATACTCACAAAATACGCCAATAATATAGAGAGAGAAAGAGAGAAAACTTTGTTTCGTGTGATTTTCAATTCTAACTTAGCCTCTATTTATAGGAAAATGTTAGCCCGCCGAGGCAGACTTGACTGCTACACGATGGCTTTACACCGCTACTATTGCCACCCACCACATTTGAAATAAAATTCAGCACATTTTTCACCAACCACAAGTGGGGCCCACCAATTCTAGAATTTTCCACCAAAATCATTTATAACCTAATTTACTCGAATCACCACCTCTTAAAATTCATAATAAATTATACGCTCATTTTAATTCGGTTCAAAATTTGTGGACATATACTCAACTTATATATGTATAACATATCCAAAAATTACAACGATCCAACTATTCGGATTAAATATTATAACTCACACAATAAAGTCAGTAATAACACCGATTTGATCTTTTAATACCTCCATTCCGACAAAATACAAATAAAACATCTCAAAGATTAATTCCTTCATTAATAACCACATAAATAAATCCATCATTTATATTCATATAAAATAAATATTTCCTTATCATATGAATCAATAATTAATTATTCACAAATAATATTACGTAATCACATTTATGATGACCAGTGTTGCTCCTCAGAAAGGGGGCTTTCAATAAGGATCTCTCCTTCTCGGGCGCCGCAATTAGGTGACCAAACCTCTCCTTAGACAGAACTTTCTAGACATTGCCAATAATGTTATCTAATAATATTATTCAAATAATATGAATTATTGATCCGATAATGGGAAATATCGTGCGAAGGACAATTATCAAACAAAGAATAATATAAAATACCAACGCAAAGAATTATTGAATCAATAAAATAAACTATTGAATAAGAATTCATCGTAATAATTATCGAGTAGTGCCTTCACGCATTTAATCAATAATTCAACAAATCTTGCAATACCGTCTGGTGCTATCTTGCAACCACGCCAGACATCGTATTTTAACCAATCGGTATTCCAACGATCTTAATTCAGTAACTAACTACGCCGTTATTTTTAACCAACTTATATTTGTCGCTTTCTTCATCCAATCGCTTTCAGTTATGGCTCACACGGTCGGGCTACCGCATTCGCATTTAATATTCCCCGATCGCATTTAATATTCCACGACTAAACGAATATTCCCCGACAAAATGAATATTTTATAACCACTTGCTTATTTTGAAATATTTATGTATTTAACTCCCTAACTATCCACATTAATCAAATCAACCTTACTATTTCAAAATAATAAATAAAGGAAATTCCTTTTTATTTAAAAAAAATTTCGGGGTCTTACAATAATGAAATATTTATTTGATGTGGATATAAATGATGGATTTATTTATGTGGTTATAAATGAAGAAATTAATGTTGAGGTGTTTTATCAGTATTTTGTCGGATTGGAGGTATTAAAAGATCAAATCGGTGTTCTTAAAGCACTATTGCGTGAGTTATAATTTTGATCTGACCGTTGGATCGTTGTGATTTTTGGATATGTTATACATATATGAGTTGAGTATATGTCCACAAATTTTGAACCGTTAAAAATAAACGTATGATTTTTTATGAATTTTAAAAGGTGTTGAAACGATGTTTAAAATCATCCGTTTGTGGATTTCGGATACTTTCGGTCTTGAATTTGGAAAAACATTCTTCTGCAAAGTTGTAGAGAATTCAATTTTGTGAGGAATAGACATAAAATTCGTATTTTTCTGATAAACGGCCTATTTTCTATGAATTATTGAAGTTTTAGAAGAAAAAAATAATTTTTATTAAAATTGGGTGGGACCCACTTTTGTTTTTTAAAAAACATGTGAGCTGCTATTTGTTAGATGGCTGTTGATTCAAGGTGGTGGCTGGTCATTGTTGGCTTACAAAGAAGAAAGATAAGATATATATTATTTTATTAAATTAGTCTCCTTTGGCATTCTAGCATTTTCCTATAAATAGATGCTTATGTTAGAATTGAAAATCACACCAGAAATCAGTTTTCTTTCTCTCTATATTATCAAGCATATTTTTGTGAGTATTTAGATATCTTGAGTGTTGCTATACGGCGCAAGTTCGTTCAGCGTTATATCCGATATTCAAGTCAAAAGTACTGCTCTTTTGAGGTAAGGAATTTTAAGGGTTGTTATGTTTTTCATGTTTCGTAACTTTTCAGACCTTCAAAAATTCTGAAAAATTTTGAAATGATAATTTGATGAGTTTTATTGATTGTGTCCAAAAATGGTGATTTTTGGATGTATAGATTAAGAGTTATGAATTTTACGGGAAAAAACTATTTTAAAAAGAAAACCCTTATAACTCCTTGTGGTTAACTCCAAAATTGATGAAATTTTTATTAGAGTACATGTATATAATATGATATACTCAGAAATTTCAAATTTTTGGATAAAAGTACAATTTATGATAAATGTCTAAATATTCAAGTGGTTTTGGCCATATAAAAATAGTAAATGAATTTTAAAAATTCTGAAAAAATATATGTTCAATATGGGACTATATTCTGCTAAATCCCGGAAAAGAAATATTTTTGGAACTGATTTGATATTTTCATAAAAATGGACTAGTTATGAGTAAATGAATTAAATATGTTATATGAAGGAAGAAAAATTGGAAAATATAATTTTATGGCTTGAGAATCATATATGAGGTATATATGATTTTTATGAGGGTTTTGGTTATTAGTGATGAAATCTTATGAGTTTGGCATTTTATGATGATTAAATGCATTAATTAGTAAAGTGTAAACAATTTAAATAAATTATTTATAAGTTTAAGAAATTATTAAATATTGTTGTAATATTAATAATATTAAGTTTTTGATATTATTAAGTGATTTATAACATTTGGATTAAGGTGTTATAAATATTGATATGGATTTTATTGTGAAACCTTACCTTTTTGTGTCGGGGTTACTATTCACTAATACGACACTATTCAGCGAAAAATAAAAATTTCCTTTTTGTCCAAGATGTCTATATAGTTACTATCTTTGATTGAATCCATGTTTTGATAATATTGTTTTTATTAGCATATATAACATTTTTATAATCCTGGTGAAGAAATTTCTCTTTGACTTGAGTGTAAAGATGGGTAGATTATTGGTATGATCATGACTTTGGGTTCTCTTTGGCCAGTAGTGCAAAGTTGAATCGTTGACTGGTATGATCATGACCATTGAATTTACAATTGAATATTTTTATCTTAAGTGCAAAGGTTAATTGATCAACAAGGTTATAATTATTGTTTATATAAATTCTGAAATGATTATATATTTCTTTGAGATATTAATATATTTGGCCTGTAGTGCAAATATAAACTGTTGATGAATATATTTGGCATGTAGTGCAAATATGAACTGTTGAGGAATATCTTTGGCATGTAGTGCAAGATGAATTGTTGTTGAATATCTTTGGCCCGTAGTGCAAAGATGACTGTTGTTGAATATCTTTGGCCAAGAAGGTGCAAAGATAAATCTGTTGACGAATATCTTTGGTAGTAGTGCAAAAGATGAAGTTATTAGTATGATTATGAACATGAAATGTGATTTGGTGTAACCATGATCTTTGATGTTTCAGGTAAAGATAGGTGATGAAAATTATCTTCGCCCCGGATGAGAAGAGGAATTCGTAACTACAATTACGATTATGAAGTTATTCATATGATTGTGGACCCGAATTGTTGATTGATGTTACGGGGATAAAACATTGTTGGTGGATTTTTAACATGGAGAAGATAATAGACTTTATAGTCTATTCGACTCTTCTAATGGATTGCTTCGTTCACCGCAACTATGGTTGAAATTTTATCATCTACCATATGTTCTAAATCTCCGATTTATTATTGATGAAGGCTATTGATAATTTAATTATCTTTAGTCATGATATTCTTTATCGAGCTAGTTGTGCTCACCTTTTGCTTCACAATTCCTTTCGTGAAATAAGAGTGTAGTCATTTGTTTTGACTGGGGTAACAGGGAATAGAATCAATGGTCATCATTTAGTAGTTATATTTGGTGAATCAATTAGGGTGAGGCGAACCCAACGTTGGAAGGGTGTTTTGCCACTATCATACAAGATGTCTAATGACATACAACCTCGTGTCATCATAAGACAGGGTTGTGCACATCCACTTCATCGAGTATATCTACGAGCACTACCTATATGATCTTGGAGTTTATTTGAAGTATAATTCTCAATTAGAGACAATTGGAGATAATGATATGTCAAGAAAGACTCACCATTAGAAAAAATATGATAGTAATCTTCTCGCTTTTTCTTTGGGGTCTATTGGGTCAACCAAGGATAATTCGCGGGCCATATGATATCTATCATAACCTAGACGTATGGCCTCCCATGTACGAAGGTTTCCTTGAGCACTTCCCAAAGATTCTAATTTCTAAAACAGTTTTTGACTATACATTTATGTAAGGTGCCATTGTGATGTGCTATCCAAGGTTGGGATGTGAGTCACAGTTGGTATATATTTGTATCAAAACTCAGAGCATATGTGTTGTTGTATTTTGTACGACAATTGATATAATAAAGTTGTAGTTATTTTCTGTACCATGTATTTGGCGACTCAGAATAGGTTGGGTGGATTGGACCTGTTTTGGGGTTGTCACAGTTGGTATCAGAGCATAGGGATATGGTCTCTGGCGGAGATCGGGGAATATAACTAGGAGGGGAGAAATGAGTAAATCCTTCGCTAGTGTGTCCTACCTAAGCTTAATTGTTGGTCAGTCATAATATCGGGATATTATGATATATGTTAATTTTTTTAATTAATCCTTATTTTATTGCAGTATTTGAGAATGGCAGCTGAGAATGTTAATAATGGAGTGAATGAGATAGTGGGGATACCTCTAATCACCAACCATTATAATGTGATGTCAGGCGAAGAAGGAATTAGAGATATTCTTATGGTGAGGGAAGAATTAATAGTTGCACCCGAGCTAGTCGCAGAGGTAGCAGCTGAGAGTGAGGAAGAAAATGAACCTGAGGAGAATTTATTATAGGTATTTTATGATCAAAATGTAGAATTGTAAAATCGTATTCATGAGTTAAAAGAGCAGGCTGAAGAACGAAAAGCGGTCGTGGAGCAAAAGGATGCAACAATTCAAGCTTGTGTTGTCCGATATGTGATGCTTGAATAGAAGCATTCTTTGGCAGAGTATAAGATGATAAAGCTGGAATCTGAGCTGAAAGAAGAAACAACTGAACGAGTGAGAATGAGTGATGCATGGGTAAAAGCCACACGACACGTTGATATTGTGGAAAGAGATGTCCGATCTAAGAAGGCTAAAATAGATGATATGAATTTCTATTTTGGACAAAGAATTGGGAAAACCCAACATCGAAGTTTTGAATTACCTGTCATGAGCGGTCAACTGAATTTGATATGGATCAAGATTGATGATACTGATCATGAATTAGAGTACGACGAGGCGGTTGAGGGAGGAATATGCCTATAGAAAAGTATATTCCAACGGTAATGATGACGCCAAATGTTGCCCCAGACAAGTCAAAGCCGAGTAGTTCGAGGGATAGCGGTTGTTATGACTTCCCAATAAGTGAGGAACCCAAATGAAGTTATCACGGGAGATGAACAATGGAGAAATCATGATGACCGGAGAGATAGAATCTAAAATGAAAGCAAGGTATTCTCAACTCTTCGAAATACCAGGTACGTAAATTTCGGGGACGAAATTTAATAAGGAGGGGAGATTGTAAGACCCCGAATTTTATGAAATATAAGTATTCAATTTTTATTATAATTACTATTCAGTAAATGGTTAAATTGATAAAAGGTTAAAGTTAAGGGTGATATATGATTTTTTTTCAAAATAAGCAATTGGTTATAAAATATTCATTGTTGTCGGGGAATATTCGTTTAGTAGTAGAATATTCTTTCCGCTTCTGGGAATATTCAGACGACTTACGCATACGTCATTTGTGGGCCCCATAATGTAATAACCGGCTTTGATGAAGAAAATGACAAATTTGAGTTTTTATAAATAATCGGCATAATGGTTACCAAGTAACAATCGTTGAATACCCGATGGTTAAAATATCATGTACGCATTTATCGCACAAAGAAGCATACCAGTATTGAATAGTATTTTTGAAATTATTGATTCTTACGTAAGAAGACACTACTCAATAATGTTTACAGTAATTAATGTTCAATATTTTATTTTATTGATTCAATAATTGCTATGTTGATATTTTATATTATTGTTGTTTGAAAGAATTATCAACGCATAGTATTTCTCATTATCGGATCAATAATTCATATTATTTGAATAATATTATTAGATAGCATTATTGGCAATGTCTAGAAAGTTCTGTCAAGGAGAGGTTTGGTAACCTAATTGCGCGCCAGTAAGGAGAAATTCTTATCGGAAAGCCCCATCTTTCCTGGGAACTGCCTGGTTGTCATAATTGTGATTCTGTAATATTATTTGTGAATAATTAATTATTGATGTATATGATAATGAAATATTTATTTGATGCGGATATAAATGATGGATTTATTTATGTGGTTATAAATAAATAAATTAATGTTGAGGTGTTTTATCAGTATTTTGTCGGATTGGAGGTATTAAAAGATCAAATCGGTGTTCTTAAAGCACTATTGCGTGAGTTATAATTTTGATCTGACCGTTGGATCGTTGTGATTTTTGGATATGTTATACATATATGAGTTGAGTATATGTCCACAAATTTTGAACCGTTAAAAATGAACGTATGATTTTTATGAATTTTAAAAGGTGTTGAAACGATGTTTAAAATCTTCCGTTTGTGGATTTCGGATATTTTTGGTCTTGAATTTGGAAAAACTTTCTTCTGCAAAGTTGTAGAGAATTCAATTTCATGTGGAATGGACATAAAATTTGTATTTTTCTGATAAAAGGCCTATTTTCTATGAATTATTGAAGTTTTAGAAGAAAAAAATAATTTTTATTAAAATTGGGTGGGACCCACTTTTGTTTTTTAAAAAACATGTGGGCTGCTATTTGTTAGATGGCTGCTGATTCAAGGTGGTGGCTGGTCATTGTTGGCTTACGAAGAAGAAAGATAAGATATATATTATTTTATTAAATTAGTCTCCTTTGGCGTTCTAGTATTTTTCTATAAATAGATGCTTATGTTAGAATTGAAAATCACACCAGAAACAAGTTTTCTTTCTCTCTATTTTATCAAGCATTTTTTTGTGAGTATTTAGATATCTTGAGTGTTGCTATATCTGGTATAAGTTCGATTCAAATTATATCCGATATTCAAGTCAAAAGTACTGCTCTTTTGAGGTAAGGGATTTTAAGGGTTGTTATGTTTTTCATGTTTCGTAACTTTTCATACCTTCAAAAATTCTGGAAAATTTTGAAATGATAATTTGATGAGTTTTATTGATTGTGTCCAAAAATGGCGATTTTTGGATGTATAGATTAAGAGTTATGAATTTTACGGGAAAAGACTATTTTAAAAAGAAAACCCTTATAACCCCTTGTGGTTAACTCCAAAAATGATGAAATTTTTATTAGGAGTAAATGTATATAACAGAAGTATACTCTGTAAATTTCGAAATTTTTGGATAAAAGTACAATTTATGATAAATGTCTAAATATTCGGCGGTTTTGGCCATATAAAAAATAGTAAATGAATTTTAAAAATTCTGAAAAAAATATATGTTCAATATAGGACTATATTCTGCTAAATCCTAGAAAAGAAATATTTTTGGAACTGATTTGATATTTTTCATAAAAATGGACTAGTTATGAGTAAATGAATTAAATATGTTATGTGAAGGAAGAAAATTAGAAAATATAATTTTATGGCTTGGGAATCATATATGAGGTATATACAGATTTTTTATGAGGGTTTTGGTTATTGTTGATGAAATCTTATGAGATTGGCATTTTATGATGATTAAATGCATTAATTAGTAAAGTGTAAACAATTTAAATAAATTGTTTATAAGTTTAAGAAATTATTAAATATTGTTGTAATATTAATAATATTAAGATTTTGATATTATTAAGTGATTTATAACATTTGGATTAAGGTGTTATAAATATTGATATGGATTTTATTGTGAAACCTTACCTTTTTGTGTCGGGGTTACTATTCACGAATACGACACTATTTAGCAAAAAATAAAATTTTCTTTTTTGTCCAAGATGTCTATATAGTTACTATCTTTGATTGAATCCATGTTTTGATAATATTGTTTTTATTAGCATATATTACATTTTTATAATCCTGGTGAAGAAATTTCTTTTTGACTTGAGTGTAAAGATGGGTAGATTATTAGTATGATCGTGACTATGGGTTCTCTTTGGCCAGTAGTGCAAAGTTGAATCGTTGACTGGTATGATCATGACCATTGAATTTACAATTCAATATTTTTAGCTTAAGTGCAAAGGTTAATTGATCAACAAGGTTATAATTATTGTTTATATAAATTCTGAAATGATTATATATTTCTTTGAGATATTAATATATTTGGCCTGTAGTGAAAATATGAACTGTTGATGAATATATTTGGCATGTAGTGTAAATATGAACTGTTGAGGAATATCTTTGGCATGTAGTGCAAAGATAAATTGTTGTTGAATATCTTTGGCCCGTAGTGCAAAGATGACCTGTTGTTGAATATCTTTGGCCAGTAGTGCAAAGATAAACTGTTGACGAATATCTTTGGCAGTAGTGCAAAGATGAAGTTATTAGTATGATTATGAACATGAAATGTGATTTAGTGTAACCATGATCTTTGATGTTTTAGGTAAAGATAGGTGATGAAAATTATCTTCGTCCTGGATGAGAAGAGGAATTCAGAACAACAATTTTGATTATGAGTTATTCATATGATTGTGGACCAGAATTGTTGATTGATGTTACAGGGATTAAACATTGTTGGTGGATTTTTAACATGGAGAAGATAATAGACTTTATAGTCTATCTGACTCTTCTAATGGTTTGCTCGTTCCGCTGCAACTATGGTTGAAATTTTTATCATCTACCATATGTTCTAAATCTCTGATTTATTATTGGTGAAGGCTATTGATAATTTAATTATCTTTAGTCATGATATTCTTTACTGAGCTAGTTGTGGTCACCTTTTGCTTCACAATTCCTTTCAGGTAATAAGAGTGTAGTTGGGTCGAGCGGGGGTAACAGGGGAATAGAACGGTGGTCATCATTTAGTAGTTATATTTGGTGAATCAATTAGGGTGAGGCGAACCCAACGTTGGAAGGGTGTTTTGCCACTATCATACAAGATGTCTAATGACATACAACCTTGTGTCATCATAAGACAGGGTTGTGCACATCCACTTACTGAGTATATCTACGAGCACTACCTATATGATCTTGGAGTTTATTTGAAATATAATTCTCAATTAGAGACAGTTGAGATAATGATATGTCAAGAAAAGACTCACCATTGGAAAGAATATGATAGTAATCGTCTCGTTTTTCTTTGGGGTCTATTGGGTCAACCAAGGATAATTCTGTGGCCATATGATATCTATCATAACCTGATTTACGGCCTCTCATGTACGAAAGGTTTCCTTGAGCACTTCCCAAAGATTCTAATTTCTAAAACAGCTTTTGACTATACATTTATGTAAGGTGCCATTGTGACGTGCTATCCAAGGTTGGGATGTGAGTCACAGTTGGTATATATTTGTATCAAAACTCACAGCATATGTGTTGTTGTATTTTGCACGACAATTGTTATAATAAAGTTTTAGTTATTTTCTGTACCATGTATTTGGCGACTCAGAATAGGTTGGGTGGATTGGACCTATTTTGGGGTTGTCACAGTTGGTATCAGAGCTTAGGGATATGGTCTCTGGCGGATATCGGAGAATATAACTAGGAGGGGAGAAATGAGTAAATCCTTCGCTAGTGTGTCCTACATAAGCTTAATTGTTGGTCAGTCATAATATCGGGATATTATGATATATGTTAATTTGTTTAATTAACACTTGTTTTATGGCAGTATTTGAGAATGACAGCTGAGAATGTTAATAATGGAGTGAATGAGACAGTGGGGATACCTCTAATCACCAACCATGATAATGTGATGTCAGGCGAAGAAAGAATTAGAGATATTCTTGTGGTGAGGGAAGAATTAATAGTTGCACCTGAGCTAGTCGCAGAGGTAGCAGCTGAGAGTGAGGAAGAAGATGAACCTGAGGAGAATTTATTATTGGTATATTATGATCAAAATATAGAATTGTAAAATCGTATTCATGAGTTAGAAGAGCAGGCTGAAGAACGACAGGCAGTCGTGGAGCAAAAGGATGCAACGATTCAAGCTTGTGTTACCCGATATGTGATGCTTGAATAGAAGCATTCTTTGGCAGAGTATAAGATGATAAAGCTGGAATCTGAGCTGAAAGAAGAAACAACTGAACGAGTGAGAATGATTGATGCATGGGTAAAAGCCACATGACGCGTTGATATTGTGGAAAGAGATGTCCGATCTAAGAAGGCTAAAATAGATGATATGAATTTCTCTTTTTGGACAGCAATTGGGAGAACCCAACATCGAGTTTTGAATTACCACATATATAGCGGTCAACCTCAATTCGATATGGATCAAGATTGATGATTCGAGATCATGAATCGTGAGAACGATTTAGTCGGTTGAGGGAGGAATATGCCCTATAGAAAAGTATATTCCAATGGTAATGATGACGCCAAATGTCGCCTTCTGCACAAGTCAAAGCCGAGTAGTAGTTCGAGGGATAGCGGTTGTCATGACTTCCCAACAAGTGAGGAACCCAAATGAAGTTATCACGGGAGATGAACAATAGAGAAATCATGATGACCGGAGAGATAGAATCTGAAATGAAAGCAAGGTACTCTCAACTCTTCGAAATACCAGGTACGTAAATTTCGGGGACGAAATTTAATAAGGAGGAGAGATTGTAAGACCCCGAATTTTATGAAATAAAAGTATTCAATTTTTATTATAATTACTATTCAGTAAATGGTTAAATTGATAAAAGGTTAAAGTTAAGGGTGATATATGAATTTTTTCAAAATAAGCAATTGGTTATAAAATATTCATTGTTGTCGGGGAATATTCGTTTAGCCGTAGAATATTCTTTCTGTCGGGAAATATTCGTACGACGACGCAGTCATTTGTGGGCCCCATAACAGAATAACTGTCGGATGAAGAAAACTACAAATTTGAGTTTTTATAAATAACGGCGTAATGGTTACCGTTAACACTGTTGGAATACCCGGTGGTTAAAATACTGATGTCTACGCGTTATTGCAGCGAAAGATCATTACCAGATTACACGAAATTTTGAAATTATTGATTCTTACGTAAGAAGACACTACTCAATAATGTTTACAGTAATTAATGTTCAATATTTTATTTTATTGATTCAATAATTGCTACGTTGATATTTTATATTATTGTTGTTTCAGTAATTCTCACTGCATAGTATTTCTCATTATCAGATCAATAATTCATATTATTTGAATAATATTATTAGATAGCATTATTGGAAATGTCTAGAAAGTTCTGTCAAGGAGAGGTTTGGTCACCTAATTGCGCGCCAGTAACGAGAAATCCTTATCAGAAAGCCCCCTCTTTCCTGGGAACTACCTGGTTGTCATAATTATGATTCTGTAATATTATTTGTGAATAATTAATTATTGATGTATATGATAATGAAATATTTATTTGATGCGGATATAAATGATGGATTTATTTATATGGTTATAAATGAAGAAATTAATGTTGAGGTGTTTTATCAGTATTTTGTCGGATTGGAGGTATTAAAAGATCAAATCGGTGTTCTTAAAGCTCTATTGCGTGAGTTATAATTTTGATCTGACCGTTGGATCGTTGTGATTTTTGGATATGTTATACATATATGAGTTGAGTATATGTCCACAAATTTTGAACCGTTAAAAATGAACGTATGATTTTTTATGAATTTTAAAAGGTGTTGAAACGATGTTTAAAATCATCCGTTTGTGGATTTCAGATATTTTTGATCTTGAATTTGGAAAAACTTTCTTCTGCAAAGTTGTAGAGAATTCAATTTCGTGTGGAATGGACATAAAATTCGTATTTTTCTGATAAACGACCTATTTTCTATGAATTATTGAAGTTTTAGAAGAAAAAAATAATTTTTATTAAAATTGGGTGGGACCCACTTTTGTGTTTTTAAAAAACATGTGGGCTGCTATTTGTTAGATGGCTGCTGATTCAAGGTGGTGGCTGGTCATTGTTGGCTTACAAAGAAGAAAGATAAGATATATATTATTTTATTAAATTAGTCTCCTTTGGCGTTCTAGTATTTTCCTATAAATAGATGCTTATGTTAGAATTGAAAATCACACCAGAAACAAGTTTTCTTTCTCTCTATATTATCAAACATATTTTTGTGAGTATTTAGATATCTTGTGTGTTGCTATACTACAAGTTTAGCTCAAATATATATCCGATATTCAAGTCAAAAGTACTGCTCTTTTGAGGTAAGGAATTTTAAGGGTTGTTATGTTTTTCATATTTCGTAACTTTTCAGACCTTCAAAAATTCTAAAAAATTTTGAAATGATAATTTGATGAGTTTTATTGATTGTGTCCAAAAATGGCTATTTTTGGATGTATAGATTAAGAGTTATGAATTTTACGGGAAAAGACTATTTTAAAAAGAAAACCCTTATAACCCCTTTGTGGTTAACTCCAAAATTGACGAAATTTTTATTAGGAGTACATGTATATAACAGAAGTATACTCTGTAAATTTCGAAATTTTTGGATAAAAGTACAATTTATGATAAATGTCTAAATATTCGGCGGTTTTGGCCATATAAAAAATAGTAAATGAATTTTAAAAATTCTGAGAAAAATATATGTTCAATATGGGACTATATTCTACTAAATCCTAGAAAAGAAATATTTTTGGAATTGATTTGATATTTTTCATAAAAATAGACTAGTTATGAGTAAATGAATTAAATATGTTATGTGAAGGAAGAAAATTGGAAAATATAATTTTATGGCTTGGGAATCATATATGAGGTATATACAGATTTTTTATGAGGGTTTTGGTTATTGGTGATGAAATCTTATGAGTTTGGCATTTTATGATGATTAAATGCATTAATTAGTAAAGTGTAAATAATTTAAATAAATTGTTTATAAGTTTAAGAAATTATTAAATATTGTTGTAATATTTATAATATTAAGATTTTGATATTATTAAGTGATTTATAACATTTGGATTAAGGTGTTATAAATATTGATATGGATTTTATTGTGAAACCTTACCTTTTTGTGTCGGGGTTACTATTCACGAATACGACACTATTTAGCAAAAAATAAAATTTTCCTTTTTGTCCAAGATGTCTATATAGTTACTATCTTTGATTGAATCCATGTTTTGATAATATTGTTTTTATTAGCATATATAACATTTTTATAATCCTGGTGAAGAAATTTCTTTTTGACTTGAGTGTAAAGATGGGTAGATTATTAGTATGATCGTGACTATGGGTTCTCTTTGGCCAGTAGTGCAAAGTTGAATCGTTGACTGGTATGATCATGACCATTGAATTTACAATTCAATATTTTTAGCTTAAGTGCAAAGGTTAATTGATCAACAAGGTTATAATTATTATTTATATAAATTACAAATGATTATATATTTCTTTGAGATATTAATATATTTGGCACAGTAGTCTGCAAATATGAATCTGTTGATAAATATATTTGGCATGTAGTGCAAATATGAATCGTTGAGGAATATCTTTGGCATGTAGTGCAAAGATGAATTGTTGTTGAATATCTTTGGCCCAGTAGTGCAAAGATGACTTCATTATTGAATATCTTTGGCCATGAAGTGCAAAGATAAATCTGTTGACGAATATCTTTGGTAGTAGTAAAGATGAAGTTATTAGTATGATTATGAACATGAAATGTGATTTGGTGTAACCATGATCTTTGATGTTTCAGGTAAAGATAGGTGATGCAAATTATCTTCGTCCTGGATGAGAAGAGGAATTCAGAACTACAATTTTGATTATGAGTTATTCATATGATTGTGGACCAGAATTGTTGATTGATGTTACAGGGATTAAACATTGTTGGTGGATTTTTAACATGGAGAAGATAATAGACTTTATAGTCTATTTGACTCTTCTAATGGATTGCTCGTTCCGCTGCAACTATGGCTGAAATTTTTATCATCTATAATATGTTCTAAATCTCTGATTTATTATTGATGAAGGCTATTGATAATTTATTTATCTTTAGTCATGATATTCATTACTGAGCTAGTTGTGCTCACCTTTTGCTTCACAATTCATTTCAGGTAATAAGAGTGTAGTTGGGTCGAGCGGGGGTAACAGGGGAATTGAACGGTGGTCATCGTTTAGTAGTTATATTTGGTGAATCAATTAGGGTGAGGCGAACCCAACGTTGGAAGGGTGTTTTGCCACTATCATACAAGATGTCTAATGACATACAACCTTGTGTCATCATAAGACAGGGTTGTGCACATCCACTTACTGAGTATATCTACGAGCACTACCTATATGATCTTGGAGTTTATTTGAAGTATAATTCTCAATTAGAGACAGTGGAGATAATGATATGTCAAGAGAAGACTTACCATTGGAAAGAATATGATAGTAATCTTCTCGTTTTTCTTAGGGGTCTATTGGGTCAACCAAGGATAATTCTGTGGCCATATGATATCTATCATAAGCTAGACACATGGCCTCTCATGTACGAAGGTTTCCTTGAGCACTTCCCATAGATTCTAATTTCTAAAACATTTTTTGACTATACATTTATGTAAGGTGCCATTGTGACGTGCTATCCAAGGTTAGGATGTGAGTCACAGTTGGTATATATTTGAATCAAAACTCACAGCATATGTGTTGTTGTATTTTGCACGACAATTGTTATAATAAAGTTGTAGTTATTTTCTGTACCATGTATTTGGCGACTCAGAATAGGTTGGGTGGATTGGACCTATTTTGGGGTTGTCACAGTTGGTATCAGAGCTTAGGGATATGGTCTCTGGCGGAGATCGAGGAATATAACTAGGAGTGGAGAAATTAGTAAATCCTTCGCTAGTGTGTCCTACCTAAGCTTAATTGTTGGTCAGTCATAATATCGGGATATTATGATATATGTTAATTTGTTTAATTAACCCTTGTTTTATGGCAGTATTTGAGAATGGCAGCTGAGAATGTTAATAATGGAGTGAATCAGACAGTGGGGATACCTCTAATCACCAACCATGATAATGTGATGTCTGGCGAAGAAGGAATTAGAGATATTCTTGTGGTGAGGGAAGAATTAATAGTTGCACCCGAGCTAGTCGCAGAGGTAGCAGCTGAGAGTGAGGAAGAAGATAAACCTGAGGAGAATTTATTATACATATTTTATGATCAAAATGTAGAATTGTAAAATCGTATTCATGAGTTAGAAAAGCAGGCTGAAGAACGACAGGCGGTCGTGGAGCAAGAGGATACAACGATTCAAGCTTGTGTTACCCGATATGTGATGCTTGAATAGAAGCATTCTTTGGCAGAGTATAAGATGATAAAGCTAGAATCTGAGCAAAAAGAAGAAACAACTGAACGAGTGAGAATGAGTGATGCATTGGTAAAAGCCACACGACGCGTTGATATTGTGGAAAGAGATGTCCGATCTAAGAGGGCTAAAATAGATGATATGAATTTCTCTTTTTGGACAGCAATTGGGAGAACCCAACATCGAGTTTTGAATTACCTCGCATACTGAGCGGTCAACTCAATTCTATATGGATCGAAGATTGATGATTCGAGATCATGAATCGAGAGTGACGACGAGGCGCAGAGGAGGAATATGCCCTATAGAAAAGTATATTCCAACGGTAATGATGACGCCAAATGCTGCCCCAGACAAGTCAAAGCCGAGTAGTTCGAGGGATAGCGATTGTCATGACTTCCCAACAAGTGAGGAACCCAAATGAAGTTATCACGGGAGATGAACAATGGAGAAATCATGATGACCGGAGAGATAGAATTTGAAATGAAAGCAAGGTACTCTCAACTCTTCGAAATATCAGTTACGTAAGTTTCGGGGACGAAATTTAATAAGGAGGGGAGATTGTAAGACCCCGAATTTTATGAAATAAAAGTATTCAATTTTTCTTATAATTACTATTCAGTAAATGGTTAAATTGATAAAAGGTTAAAGTTAAGGGTGATATATGATTTTTTCAAAATAAGCAATTGGTTATAAAATATTCATTGTTGTTTTAGAATATTCGTTTAGTAGTAGAATATTCTTTCCGCTTGGGAATATTCGCATTTACGACACGTCATTTATTGGGCCCCCATAATGTAATAACCGGCTTGGATGAAGAAAACGATAAATTTGAGTTTTTTATAAATAATGGCGTAATGGTTACCGTTAACAATCGTTGAATACCCGTGGTTAAAATACAATGAATACACGTTATTACACGCAGAAATACACCAGTATTGCACAGTATTTTTGAAATTATTGCTTCTTACGTAAGAAGACACTACTCAATAATGTTTACAGTAATTAATGTTCAATATTTTATTTTATTGATTCAATAATTGCTACGTTGATATTTTATATTATTGTTGTTTCAGTAATTATCACTGCATAGTATTTCTCATTATCAGATCAATAATTCACATTATTTGAATAATATTATTAGATAGCATTATTGGCAATGTCTAGAAAGTTCTGTCAAGGAGAGGTTTGGTCACCTAATTGCGCGCCAGTAAGGAGAAATCCTTATCGAAAAGCCCCATCTTTCCTGGGAACTGCCTGGTTGTCATAATTGTGATTCTGTAATATTATTTATGAATAATTAATTATTGATGTATATGATAATGAAATATTTATTTGATGCGGATATAAATGATGGATTTATTTATGTGGTTATAAATGAATAAATTAATGTTGAGGTGTTTTATCAGTATTTTGTCGGATTGGAGGTATTAAAAGATCAAATCGGTGTTCTTAAAGCTCTATTGCGTGAGTTATAATTTTGATCTGACCGTTGGATCGTTGGGATTTTTGGATATGTTATACATATATGAGTTGAGTATATGTCCACAAATTTTGAACCGTTAAAAATAAACGTATGATTTTTTATGAATTTTAAAAGGTGTTGAAACGATGTTTAAAATCATCCGTTTGTGGATTTCGAATATTTTCGGTCTTGAATTTGGAAAAACTTTCTTCTGCAAAGTTGTAGAGAATTCAATTTCGTGTGGAATGGACATAAAATTCGTATTTTTTTTGATAAACGGCCTATTTTCTATGAATTATTGAAGTTTTAGAAGAAAAAAATGATTTTTATTAAAATTGGGTGGGACCCACTTTTGTTTTTTAAAAAACATGTGGCCTACTATTTGTTAGATGGCTGCTGATTCAAGGTGGTGGCTAGTCATTGTTGGCTTACGAAGAAGAAAGATAAGATATATATTATTTTATTAAATTAGTCTCCTTTGGCGTTCTAGCATTTTCCTATAAATAGATGCTTATGTTAGAATTGAAAATCACACCAGAAACAAGTTTTCTTTCTCTCTATATTATCAAGCATATTTTTGTGAGTATTTAGATATCTTGAGTGTTGCTATACGGCGCAAGTTCGTTTAGCGTTATATCCGATATTCAAGTCAAAAGTACTGCTCTTTTGAGGTAAGGGATTTTAAGGGTTGTTATGTTTTTCATGTTTCGTAACTTTTCAGACCTTCAAAAATTCTAGAAAATTTTGAAACGATAATTTGATGAGTTTTATTGATTGTGTCCAAAAATGGCGATTTTTGGATGTATAGATTAAGAGTTATGAATTTTACGGGAAAATACTATTTTAAAAAGAAAACCCTTATAACTCCTTGTGGTTAACTCCAAAATTGATAAAATTTTTATTAGGAGTACATGTATATAATAGAAGTATACTCTGAAAATTTTGAAATTTTTGGATAAAAGTACAATTTATGATAAATGTCTAAATATTCGGCGGTTTTGGCCATATAAAAAATAGTTAATGAATTTTAAAAATTCTGAGAAAAATATATGTTCAATATGGGACTATATTCTACTAAATCCCAGAAAAGAAATATTTTTAGAACTGATTTGATATTTTTCATAAAAATGGACTAGTTATGAGTAAATGAATTAAATATGTTATGTGAAGGAAGAAAATTGGAAAATATAATTTTATGGCTTGAGAATCATATATGAGGTATATACAGATTTTTTATGAGGGTTTTGGTTATTGGTGATGAAATCTTATGAGTTTGGCATTTTATGATGATTAAATGCATTAATTAGTAAAGTGTAAACAATTTAAATAAATTATTTATAAGTTTAAGAAATTATTAAATATTATTGTAATATTAATAATATTAAGATTTTGATATTATTAAGTGATTTATAACATTTGGATTAAGGTGTTATAAATATTGATATGGATTTTATTGTGAAACCTTACCTTTTTGTGTCGGGGTTACTATTCACGAATACGACACTATTTAGCAAAAAATAAAATTTTTCTTTTTGTCCAAGATGTCTATATAGTTACTATCTTTGATTGAATCCATGTTTTGATAATATTGTTTTTATTAGCATATATAACATTTTTATAATCCTGGTGAAGAAATTTCTTTTTGACTTGAGTGTAAAGATGGGTAGATTATTGGTATGATCATGACTATGGGTTCTCTTTGGCGAAGGTCTGCAAAGTTGAATCGTTGACTGGTATGATCATGACCATTGAATTTATAATTGAATATTTTTAGCTTAAGTGCAAAGGTTAATTGATCAACAAGGTTATAATTATTGTTTATATAAATTCAAATGATTATATATTTCTTTGAGATATTAATATATTTGGCCCAGTAGTGCAAATATGAATCGTTGATGAATATATTTGGCATGTAGTGCAAATATGAATCTGTTGAGGAATATCTTTGGCATGTAGTGCAAAGATGAATTGTTGTTGAATATCTTTGGCCGTGTAGTGCAAAGATGACTGTTGTTGAATATCTTTGCCGAGAGTGCAAAGATAAATCTGTTGACGAATATCTTTGGCGATGAGTGCAAAAGATGAAGTTATTAGTATGATTATGAACATGAAATGTGATTTGGTAAAACCATGATCTTTGATGTTTCGTAAAGATAGGTGATGAAAATTATCTTCGTCTGGATGAGAAGAGGAATTCGAACTACAATTATGATTATAAGTTATTCATATGATTGTGGACCGTAATTGTTGATTGATGTTACGGTGAATAAAACATTGTTGGTGGATTTTAACATGGAGAAGATAATAGACTTTATAGTCTATTTGACTCTTCTAATGGATTGCTTTCGTTCATTTGCAACTATGGTTGAAATTTTTATCATCTACCATATGTTCTAAATCTCTGATTTATTATTGATGAAGGCTATTGATAATTTAATTATCTTTAGTCATGATATTCTTTACTGAGCTAGTTGTGCTCACCTTTTGCTTCACAATTCCTTTCAGGTAATAAGAGTGTAGCTGGGTCGAGCGGGGGTAACAGGGGAATAGAACGGTAGTCATCATTTAGTAGTTATATTTGGTGAATCAATTAGGGTGAGGCGATTCCAACGTTGGAAGGGTGTTTTGCCACTATCATACAAGATGTCTAATGATATACAACCTCGTGTCATCATAAGACAGGGTTGTGCACATCCACTTACTGAGTATATCTACGAGCACTACCTATATGATCTTGGAGTTTATTTGAAGTATAATTCTCAATTAGAGACAGTGGAGATAATGATATGTCAAGAGAAGACTCACCATTGGAAAGAATATGATAGTAATCTTCTCGTTTTTTCTTTGGGGTCTATTAGGTCAACCAAGGATAATTACGTGGCCATATGATATCTATCATAACCTGTATCGCGCATGGCCTCTCATGTACGAAGGTTTCCTTGAGCACTTCCCAAAGATTCTAATTTCTAAAACAGTTTTTGACTATACATTTATGTAAGGTGCCATTGTGACGTGCTATCCAAGGTTGGGATGTGAGTCACAGTTGGTATATATTTGTATCAAAACTCACAGCATATGTGTTGTTGTATTTTGCACGACAATTGTTATAATAAAGTTGTAGTTATTTTCTGTACCATGTATTTGGCAACTCAGAATAGGTTGGGTGGATTGGACCTGTTTTGGGGTTGTCACAAGTAGTTAACGAGTCAATTTCTAAAATCGCGTCAAGGGCAAGTATTTTCAAAGAGATAAGATCGACAGGTAACGTGAAAGTGTCGATTTGAATCAACAAGATTTATAAAAAGTGGATGTAACGAAGGTTTCTCCAAACGGAGTTTCAACAGATAAGTCAAAGTATAATTTCTCCGTAGTCAAATTTAAATGTTGAGCGCAAGCAAGAGAGATAAAAGAATAGGTAAAACCGTTATCGAATAAGGTATAGATTTTGTAAGAGCTTATAATTAACTAACTTGTGCTAACTTCGTTCGGGTTACTCGCTTTTTGAGAAGTAACGAAAAAACCTCTCCCTGAAACCACCGACTTTGTTTTGTCCCTATCCTCCTTTGGTGCCACCGTTCCTGCTGGACTTGACTTCACTATACGACAAAATCAAGCTAAATGACCTCCTCTTCTTGAAATTTCCACTTCTATTATCTTGCTACCATGATTACCAATCAAGTGGTTACCATTCTTACATGATAATTTCCCCGATGGTTATCATTGTTTCATGGCCGCTCTTCTTTGGATGATTATTATCGTGTTGTTGGTCGTTACCTTTTGGTTGAGCTGACTCAACGGTCTCATGTGCTTCATTGCTTATCTCAATATTTTCAGATGTCATTCGCAAACACTGTCACAAAACAAGGCTTAATTGACATGTCACATATTATCCCTATACTCTGACCGACCAATTAAATACCAAATAAACTTAGGTAGGTCATACTAGCGAAGGAATTCCCCGTCTCTCCCCTTCTAGTTCTTGTCTCACATCTCACCAGAGATCATATCCCTAAGCTTTGATACCAACTATGGCGCCCCCAAAATAGGTATACATCACTTATTCCGAAGTCGCCAAATACATGGTACAGAATACAAATACAAACTTAAATATACAACATGAGCTGTGAGTTTTAATACAAATATTGTCTTCTAGACAGTATTCAAAATCAAAATAAGTCCTCAATACATTTATTATCACACTATTTCACAGAATAATGATGACTACTAATGCAACCATCTGGACCGTTAATCCATTCTCCGACTAGTCCCAACTATATTCTCATTTCCTGAAGAGAACATTGAAAGAAAGGGTGAGCTCAACTAGCCCGGTAAGAAATATTATGACTAAGATAATGCATAATAAATTATCCATAGCCTTCAATAGTATAACAACTGATAGAATATAATAGACAACAAGTTTTAGATCAACAACTGCAGCAGAATAAGCAATCCATTAGAAGAGTCAAGTAGAGCATAAAGTCTACTATCTTCTATGATTTAAAAAAATTTATCATAAATTTTATCGCTGAGACTCAGCTTAATAAATAATCCACATCATTAAATCATCCCTGCACTACAGGCCAAGGATATTCTTTAGTATCACGACCACGAATTATTCATGCACTACGGGCTAAAGATAATCGTGTTTTCATCAACAGTTCTGATCATGCCATAAAATAATTCATCTTTGCACCATTGGCCGAAGAGAATCTATAGCCATAATCATACCAAAAACTGTCCATCAATGCACTACGGGCCAATGAGGACCTTTTCCACATCATTTGTAACATTACGGTCATGATTATACCGAATAATCCTTGGTCATAATCATACCAAGTCCATCTATGCACTACATGGCACAAATGACTTTCAACATAATATAAGCATGAGGATGATGACAATTCAATAAAACAAGTTCAAGAATAAATTTTAAAGATTTATAAGTTAATTTATTCTGAACTCAATAACGTCCAAATTGTCAACATGATACTATTTTGTGGAGTAAAATTCAAGAATGCTCAGAAGAATATTTTCATGAAAAGATACTGGATGAAGCGCAAATATCCAGGATATTCTTCTAATTTCATGGAGTATAGAAGCCAAAACTTTAACCAACTGAGTATAATAGAATATATGAAACTGTAAATGAATTTTTCGCCACCATGCGGAATCCACGTGAGCATGATCATTTCCACAAGTTACTAAGGAATGAATACAAAGGATCATTCACCATGCATGCGGTAATCCACATAGACAGGTTATTCCAATAGAGTAATAGAGAATGAAACCAGGTCATGCGTAATCTACACGCATGTGATATTCTAACGTAATAATAAAGAATGGAACCAGTCACGATAATCCGCATGCATGTGATGTTCCAACAGAATAATAAAGAATGGAACCAGGTCATGCGTAATCCGCACAGATAGGATGTTCCAACAGAATAATAAAGAATGGAATAACAATAGAATTCATTAGGCATGTGATAGACCACACAGACAGGTTATTCCAACAGAATAATAAAGATGGAATAACAAAACAATTTCACCATGTATACGGTAGTCCGCGTATACAGGTTATTCCAACAGAATATTAAGGAATGGTATGACAATAGTTCTCTTCATGAATATGAAAGAAGTAATATCCCTTACCTTAAAAAGAAGAGTATTCTGACTAGTAGGGCGGGGATATACTTGAAGAAAACTTGCACTATTTTCTATGCTCAAAGCTTTCTTAAACTCTAAAGAAATACGCTTAAGATTATAGAAGAAGAATTCTCTGAACTTCTGGTGTGTTTTTCAATTCTAACTAAGCATCCTATTTATAGGAGAATGGAAAGGATACTATGCAATAAAATATAATATAATATATTCTATATATAATTATATAATAAAACAAAATTTATAATATATATATATATATATATATATTTTTAAAATCTAATAAAACAAATAACTTTATAAAAGTATTCATTTTTATATAAAAAGATTTTATTATGAAAACACTATCTGCAGCATTATGCAAACACTATGCATAATAAAATATAATATATTCTATTTATAATCAAATAAAACAAAACTTTATAAAAGTATTCTGCTTTTTATATAAAAAAAGTTTCTGCTTTTATTACATTTATAATAATAATAAAATAAAATTTATATATAATATATATATATATATATATATAAACTTTCTCGTGACTCCCCCCAAATGATCAGATTTCTAAAGTCACACGTGGGCCCCACATGTGATCATAGGGATTGATTGGTTAACCACGCATCATGCTAAAATTGATTGTTTTTGTAAGGTTCTTAGTTTTCATATTCCTAACCAACCTGTTATACAAATTCAAACAACCAAACCACTAAAGTCAATCACTGTCATATCAAGCCATAAAGCTATTCATTTATTTAAAAACGGATGTCAAGCTTTCTTAGCCTATGTCACAGACTTGAACAAAAACACGTCAGATTTGAATAATATTTCTATTGTTAGTGAATTTCCTGACGTTATTTCCTGAAGAACTTCCCGGTCTACCCCCAGAATGTGAAGTTGAATTCTTTATTGATCTTGAACCTGGTACAAAGGCAATTTCTAAAACCCCATATCGAATGGCTCCTATTGAACTTCAAGAGTTAAAGGTCCAACTACAGGAGTTGTTGGACATCGGTTTCATTCGGCCCCAGTACATCTCCTTGGGGGTGCTGCTCTTGTGTTATTAGTAAAGAAGAAAGACGGGAGTATGCGACTTTGTATTGACTACCGAGAGTTGAACCATGTCACCATCAAGAATAGGTATCCGCTACCTCGCATAGATGACTTGTTCGACCAGTTGCAAGGATCACAATTCTTTTCAAAGATCGATCTTCGTTCTGGATATCATCAGCTTAAGATTAAAACTGAGGATATTCCGAAGACTACCTTCAGAACTCGTTACGGGAATTATGAATTCTTAGTCATGCTTTTGGATTGACTAATGCTCCTGCTGCTTTCATGGATATGATGAACCGTGTGTTCAAAGAATACTTGGATCAGTTCGTTATTGTCTTTATTGATGGCATCCTCATCTATTCCAAAAGTCGTGAAGATCATGAGCACCATTTGAAGCTGGTACTTTAAAGGCTTCGCGATAACAAGCTATATGCCAAGCTGAAGAAATGCAAGTTCTGGCTTGAGGAAGTAGCATTCCTTGGGCATGTGGTGTCAAAACATGGAGTATGTGTCGACCTGGGGAAGATTAAAACCATACAAAGTTGGGAGCAACAGAAGTCGGTGACCCAAGTACGTAGCTTTCTAGGCTTAGCTGGTTATTATTGGAGATTCGTGGAAGGATTTTCTCGAAACACTACTCTGTTAACTCAGCTGACTCGTAAAGATTCAAAATTCGGTTGGAGCGAGGATTGTGAGAAGAGTTTTCAAGAACTCAAGAGGAGACTCATTTCGGCACCTGTTCTGACAATACCATCTGGTTCTTATGGATTTTTTATCTACAACAATGCTTCAGGCAAAGGGTTAGGATGTGTTTTCATGCAACATGGGAAAGTCATAGCCTATACCTCGCGACAACTCAAAGAATATGAGAGGAATTATCCTACTCATGATTTGGAGTTAAACAAACCGCTTTCATTGAAGATCCGGAGACACTACCTGTATGGGGAGAAAGTGGAGATCTATACAGATCATAAAAGCCTGAAATATTTCTTCACCCAAAAGGAACTCAATATGCGGCATTGACGTTGGCTCGAGCTGTTGAAAGATTACGATCATACCATCCAATATCATCCTGGAAAAGCAAACGTGGTAGCTGACGCATTGAGTAGAAGATCATATGCGGGTACGAGTGCAATGTTGATAACAAAAAGGTCCATTTTGTATGACTTGCAAAGGATGGAGATAGAGGTAAAGGCTCCAAGTACCCACGTTATGATATCTAGCATACGAGTAAAACTGACTTTAATCGATAAAGTTAAAGCTGCTCAAGCTACGGACATAGAGTTGATGTGTATGAAGAAGAAAGTGCAAGAAGGTGTTATTCCAGAAGAAAGAATCGATGAAGAAGGAATACTTCGAGTCAACTCTAGACATTGTGTTCCTAACGATTCTAACTTGAAGCATAGAATCATGATGGAGGCACACAACACACCATTTTTAATCCATCCTGGGAGTACAAAAATGTATCATGATCTTCGACATACATTTTGGTGGAGTAATATGAAGAGAGAGGTCGCGGAGTTTATCTCGAGGTGTTTAACTTGTCAAAGTGTAAAGGTGGAGCATCAAGTGCCAAAGGGTCCATTGCAAACACTTGAGATTTTGAAATGGAAGTGGGAACACATTACTATGGATTTCGTTACTGGTCTTCCCAAGGTTTCTCAAGGCATAGATGCGATTTGGGTTATTATTGATAGATTAACCAAGTCTGCTCATTTCTTGCCTATACGGGAGACTTATTCCCTTGAACGTCTTGCTAGTATGTACGTAAATGAGATTGTGAGATTGCATGGAATGCCAGTATCCATAGTTTCGGATCGTGACCCAAGATTCACTTCACAATTTTGGGTTAGCTTGCAGAAAGCTATGGGCACAATTCTGATTTATTCGGCGCAAGATACCATCCTCAAACGGACGGACAATCCGAGAGGACTATTCAAACTCTTGAAGATCTATTAAGACTCTGTGTCCTGGATTTCAAAGGGAGTTGGGATAAGTACCTACCGTTGGTGGAATTCTCCTATAACAACAGTTATCAAGCAAGTATAGGTGTGGCTCCATTTGAAGCATTGTATGGACGAAAGTGTTGCTCTCCAGTATGTTGGGATGAGGTGGGAGAAACAACATTGTTGGGACCAGATTTGGTACGAATGACTACAGAGAAGATCCAAATGATTCGACAACGTATACAAACGGCATATGATCGACAAAAGAGTTATGTAGATCTTCATCGAAAGGACGTGGAATTTAATATTAGGGATCATGTATTGTTACGTATTGCTCCATGGAAGGGAGTTACAAGATTTGGGAAGAGAGGAAAGCTCAATCCACGATTTGTTGGTCCATTTGAGATTCTTGACCGAATATGAAATGTGGCCTATAGACTCGTATTACCTCCAAGCATGTCTCGTGTTCATAATGTTTTTCACATATCTATGCCTCGTAAATATGTGAAAGACCCGAACCACATTATTGAGTTAGAACCGGACGAGATAGCCGAATATTTAACGTACGAGGAGGTACCTGTTAAGATATTGGATAGGAAATAGCATGTCCTACGCACCAAGGTTATACCACAAGTTAAGGTTTTGTGAAGAAACCATGTTATTGAAGAAATGACCTGGGAGTTGAAATCAGAAATGAAAGCGAGGTATCCTCACCTTTTCGAAACACCAGGTACGTACGTCAATTTCGAGGACAAAATTTCATAAGAAGGGAAGGTTGTAAGACCCTAACTTTTTAATGAATAAAATCAAATTTTCTCTATTTATTATTGTGAATAATAAGGTATTAATTTGATATAATACTTTGGTTGTGGGAGAAATGTAAAAATTTTACAAAATAAACAAGTGGTTATAAAATATTTATTTTGTCGGGGTATATTCGTTTGGTTATGGAATATTCTTTCTGTCGGGGAATATTCGTACGACGGCGCAGCCATTTGTGGGCCCCATAACGGATAACTGTTGGATGAAGAAAATGACAAGTTTGAGTTTTTATAAATAATCTACAGAATGGTTACTGAATTAACACTGTTGGAATACCCGGTGGTTAAAATACGAATACACGCTGGTCATGCAAGTTAGCACACTAGATTGCACATTATTGTTGAATTATTGATTCTTACGTAAGAAGGCACTACTCAATAATTGTTACAGTAATTAATGTTCAATATTTTATTTTATTGATTCAATAATTGCTACGTTGATGTTTTATATTATTGTTGTTCAATAATTGTCACTACACAGAATCTCCATTATCAGATCAATAATTCATATTATTTGAATAATATTTTTAGATAGCATTATTGGCAATGTCTAAGGAAGTTCTGTCTAGAAAAGGGGTTTGGTCACCTAATTGCGCGCCAATAATGAAAAATCCTTATCAGAAAACCCCCTCTTTCTTGGGAACTACCTGGTTGTCATAATTGTGATATTATTTGTGAATAATTAGTTATTGATTTCTATGATAAGAAAATATTTACTTTATGTGGATATAAATGATGGATATATTTATTTTATGTGGTTATAAATGAAGGAATTAATGCTGAGGTATTTTATCAGTATTTTGTCAGAATGGAGGTTTTGAAAATAGTCCGTATGTGGATTTCGGTCATTTTTCGTTTGGAATTTGGAAAAACTTAAACTTACAAAGTTTTAGATAATTAAATTTCCTATGGAAAGCACATAAGATTCGAATTTTTCTGATAAAAGGGCTATTTATTATGAATTATTGAAGTTTCAGAATATAAAATGTTTTTATTAAAAATATGGTGGGCCCCAATTTTGGTTTGTGAGTAATGAAATGTGCTGGGATTTAATTTCAAAAGTGGTGGGCTTGAATAGTAGCAGGTAAAGCCATCAGGTAGCAGGTTAGTCTGCTATGGCGTTCTAATCATTTTCCTATAAATAGGGTGTTTAGTTAGAATTGAAAATCACACCAGAAACAAGTTTTCTCTCTTTTTCTCTCTATATTATCGAGCGTATTTTGTGAGTATTTAGACACTTTGTGAGTTGCTATTTATCAGTGCAAGTTTTCTTCAGCCTTATACCGATATTTCGATCAGAAGTACTGATATTTTGAGGTAAGGGATATTATTTTCTTTATAATGATGTTATTCTTTCAATATCATTATACCGAAATATTGGTATGAATTTTATTGTGGAATTTCTGCCTTTTTGTGTCGGGGTTACTATTGACGTATACGACATTATTCACGTATACGGCACTATTCACGAATACGGCACTATTCATTGAAAAAATGAAATTTTCTTTTTGCGTTATCCAAGTTGTCTATTATGGTTACTATCTTTTGATTGTATCTATGTTTTGATCTTTATTCTTGAATTTTGTTCCACAATTGATTATTATAAGGTATTTTTGAACTTGGATAAACTAAAGTACGAATCCCTAATCTTTGATCTTTTATCTCACTGGATTCGTTTTCTTTAAGATATTTTTCATTATCCTCAGTCCTAAATGATGATATTACTGAATATCTTTGCCTGTAGTGCAAAGATAAATGATTAACTGATGAATATCTTTGGCCTGTAGTGCAAAGATGAATGATTACCTAATAAATGTCTTTGGCCCGTAGTGCAAAGATGAACAGGTGTTGAGATGAACATGACCAACTGGTGATACAAATGAATATCTTTGGCCTATAGTGCGAAGATGAATATTTGATTCAAGATGTATATTGATTGATGTTACAGGGATAAAATATTGATGATGGACTTTTAAATCTTAGAAGATAGTAGAATTCTTTCTCTACTTGACTCTTCTAATGGATTGTTGTTCCGCTGCAGTTGTTGATCTAAAATTTGTTGTCTATTATATTTTATCAGATTTTTCCCTGTTGAAACTAATGATAAATTGTTGTATATTATCTTAGTCATAATATTCTTTACTGGGCAAGTTGAGAGCACCCTTTTCCTTTTTGTTCCATTTTTCTTCTCAGGAGGTGAGAACATAGCAGGAACTAGCCGGGGTATTAAGTGATGGTTCAGGATAGTTGTATTAGTAGTCTTCACTATTTTGTAAAATAGTGTATCAATAATTGTAATGAGAACTCCTTTTGAGTTTGTATACTCTCTATTAGACAATAGTTGTATTCAAACTCACAGTATATGTGTTATCATATTTTGCACAACAATTGTATTACTGAAGTTGTATTTATTTCTGTACCATGTATTTGGCGACTAAGAATGGGTGATGTATACCTATTTTGGGGGGCGTCACAATATATATATATATATATATATATATATAAATATATATTTTTTATTTAAAATCTAATAAAACAAATAACTTTATAAAAGTATTCTGCTTTATATAAAAAGATTTTACTTTGCAAATACAATACATAATAAAATATAATATATTCTATTTATAATCAAATAAAAACAAAACTTTATAAAAAGTATTCTGCTTTTATATAAAAAAATTTAAATACTATGCATAATAAAATATAATATATTCTATTTATAATCAAATAAAACAAAACTTTATAAAAAATATTATGTTTTATATAAAAAGATTTTACTATCTGCAAACACTATGCATAATAAAATATAATATATTCTATTTATAATCAAATAAAACAAAACTTTATAAAAAGTATTCTGTTTTATATAAAAAGTTTTCTGTTTTATTACATTTATAATAATAATAAAATAAAATTTATATATATATATATATATATAAACTTTCCCGTGACTCCCCCCAAATGATCAGGTTTCCAAAGTCACACGTGGGCCCCACATGTGGCCCCCACTAAAATACTGAAAATTTTTTTACCGATTATTTTGAAAATGGATAAATGGGGGGTCCAAAAATACAACAAATACCTCATAAAAATCACCTCAATATTTTTAACAACATTTATTAATATTATTATAACTCATAATATTAACAACCAAATCGCTTCGGGAGCAGGGGGTTTCAATAAGATTTCTCCTGATTAGGCCTTGAATTAGGTGACCAAACCTCTCCTCGATGTAACTTCTAGACATTGTCAATATTGCAAATAATAATATTAATAACTCATCATCTCAATTATCGATTTAATAATATATAAAATATCGACAATAATTGAATCAAATAACGTGAGATACTATGCAATAATTCTCAGTAGTAATAATTGAACAAAATTGGTGACTTCTCACGTAAGCATCATAATCAATACAGGTAGTGTGATCTTATCAACCACGCGTATTCTTTGTACTTTTACTCTGAGAAGTAGTTCAACATTTTTAACGGTAAAACTTTTCGTAGTTATTTTCATAAAAAATATTTTTGTCGTTTTCTCGATTCGACAATAATTACATTAATAGGTCCACCACTTGATTGTCTTGTCGTCGTCTGGATATTCCTTGACAAAAAGAATTTTTCCAATTAATCGAATATTATACAATAACTTGCATACTTTTTGTGAGACCCCAGTATTTTATGAATAAATATTTAATTTTCTCGAAATAATTTTTTTAAATATTATGGTGTGGATTTGATATAATGTTATAGTTGTGGGTAGTATTTATAAATTTTGCAAAAGTATGCAAGTTTTCATATTATATTCGATTGGGTCTGGGAATATTTGTTTTATCGGGGAATATTCGTGCACGGCACAATCATCAGTGGACCCTATAAACGGAATTATTATTTTCTTATCGAGAAAACGACAAAAATATTTTATTAAAAAATAACTATGGAAGTTTTACCGTTAATACTTTTGAACTACTCTGTAGTAAAAGTACAAAAATACGCGCGGTCGCATAAGAATAGTACTCACAACATTTGATTATCGATGTTTATGTGATAAGTCACTCGCTTTTGTTTTATTAGTTTTATTAATATAATAAAATAGAATACTTTTATAAAGTTATTTTATAAATAGAATATATATATATTCTATTATGCATAGTGTTAAATAAATAAATGTATAGTATTTTGCTTTGTAAAATCTTTTTATATAAAATAGAATACTTTTATAAAGTTATCTGCTTTATTAGACAATAATTAGAATATATTATATTTTATTATGCATAGTATTTGCATAAAGGCTCTCATAGTGTTTGCATAGTAAAATCTTTTATAAAGTTATTCGCTTTATTAGATTATAAATAGAATATATTATATTTTATTTAAAAGATTTTGCTTTAAATATGGACCGCCGATTAAAGTAAATCAATCTGGACCGCTCATGAGTTAGTTACTTATTATGATTCATTTTTCTATAAATAGAAGCTTATTCATTCATTATTTCTTACGAATTCACTGAAACTCTAGAGAGAGAAACTATAGAGAGAAAGAAGAAAAGTGTTCTGCTACTTCACTACCTCTATATCTAGTACTCTTCCATCTAAGGTAGGGGATATTATTTGTTGTACCTGTAAGAGGTATTCTTTCTTTCTTATTCGTGAAGAGAACTTATGTTATTCCATTCTTTATTAGTATGTTGGAATAACCTGTATATGCGAAGTACCGAATACATGGTGAAATTCTTCTTTTATTCCATTCTTATTATTCTGTTGGAATAACCTATTTATGCGAAGTACCGCATACATGGTGAAATTCTTCTAATATTCCGTTCTTTATTATTCTGTTAGAATATCCTCGTCTGCGTGCGCTTTTGCCGGACCGGGTTCCATTATTTATTATTCTTCGAATAATATCTTATGCACAAGTGCGTTTCGCCGGACCGGACCGTTTCCATTCTTATTATTCTGTTGGAATATCCTCGTTCAGTGCGTTTTTTACATTTTAACTCCGTTCCGTTATTTATTATTCGTTGAATAACTCGCCTGCACATGGCCTATCGCATACATGTGATTTCTTTTTTCTTATTTTATTCTTTATTATACTCAAATTGTTAAAACTTTGACTTCTATACTCCATGAAATTAGTGGAATATCCTCGATATTTGCGCTTCATCCAAAGATCTTTTCATGGAAATATTCTTCTCGAGCATTCTTGAATTTTACTCTACAAAGCAAGATCATGTTGACAATTTGGACGTTATCGGTTCTAGATAAATTAATTCTTGAACTTGTTTTATTGAATTCTTATATCATTGTCATCATCCTTATGTTTATATTATGTTGAAAGTTATCTGTGGCCTCAGAAGTGCATAGATGGATTTGGTATGATTATGACCGAGGATTATTCTTGATAATCATAACCGTAATGTTACAAATGATGTAAAAAAGTCCTCATCGGCCCGTAGAGCATTGATGGACGCTTTTTTGGTATGATTATGGCTATGGATTCTCTTTGGTAGTAGTGCAAAGATGAATTATTTTATGGCATGATCACGACCAGATTGATGAAAACATGATTATCTTTAGTCAGTAGTGCATGGATAATTCGTGGTCGTGATACTAAAGAATATCCTCGCCATAGTGTGTGGGGTGATTCGATGATGTGAATTATTTATTGAAATGAGTCCCAAATGATAAAAGTGATGAAAAAACCTTTTAAATCATAAAAGATAGTAGATTTTATTCCTACTGACTCTTTAATGGATTGCTTGTTCCACCGCAGCTTAAACTTGATAGTTATTATATTTTATCTGTTTAACACTGTTGAAGGCTAACGATAAATTATTCTGCTTATCTTAGTCATAATATTTCTTACTGGGCTAGTTGAGCTCACCCTTTCTTTAATAGTTCTTTTCAGGAAATGAGAACGTAGCTGGCACTAGTCGGGGAACAGAGTGATGATCCTAGATGTTTGCATTAGTAGTCCTCACTATTCTGCGAAATAGTGTGATAATAATTGTAATGAGGACCCCATTGTGTTTGTATACTCTCTAGTAGACAATATTTGTATTGAAACTCACAGTTTATGTTTTGTCGTATTGTACACCTATAAATGATTATTAAGTTGTATTTGAATTTCGTACCATGTATCCAAGCGACTCAAGATGGGTGATGTATACCTAATTTTGGGGGCGCCACAAATTGGTATCGAGCTTAGGATATGATCCTGGCTAAGATGTGAGACTAGAACTAGGAGGGGAGAGACGGGAATTCTTCGCTAGTATGACCTACCTAAGTTTATTTGATATTTAATTGGTCACGAGAGTATAAAGATAATATGTGATATGTTAATTAACCCTTGTTTTGTGGCGGTATTTGAAAATGGCATCCGAAAATGTTGAGATAAGCAATGGAGCACAGGAGACTGTTGATTCTCCATAGATCAATAATCAAGACAATGTGCAATAGGATGGCGATAATCCTCCTGATAAAAACAACACTGATCAATTGATGAACAACGGTACGTTTAGGAGTTTTTTAGAATTTATGCAACATCAGGCGAAGACGGCTCCTATTCATAATGCAGGAGGAAACAATGACAACCCACGGTTGGTCACCGCTAAGCAATTCAAGGAGCTGGGACCACCGGAGTTTTTGGGAAAACCAGAACCACTTAAGGCAAAGACGTGGTTAAAGTAGATCACCAAGATATTTGATGTCTTGGGATGCTCCGAGGAGCAAAAGGTTCCTTTTGCCACCCTTATGTTGCGTGAAGAGGCAGATCACTGGTGGGAATCAGAAACGCGTACCAAACTGACGCACTCAAGATGTCTTGGGAGAAGTTCCAAGAGCTGTTCAATGACAAGTGCTTTCCCGAAAGCATTCGTCACATGAAGGAGGTGGAATTTATCAAGTTGGAGCAAAACAACATGACCGTGTCGTAGTACGAAGCCAAGTTTGTCTAGTTGTCCTGATTTATGTCCCACTTGGTTGATAATGAAGAGAGAATGACGCGGATATTTTTAAGAGATTTGAAGCCGGAGATACGTCAATATCTTATCTCTCATAAACTGTGTTTGTATTCAGATGTTGTTAATAGGGCTCAATGAATTGAGTGCGATAATGAGTCAACCAAACCAAAAGAGAGTAGCCACAAAATGATAATACTGTGATAATAAATATCAAAGCGGTGACAATAAGCATGGAGGAATCAACATGTCGTAAATGGTAACCACTTCTGTGGTAATCATGGCCAAAACAATAAGAATGGATATTTCAAGAAGAGAAGGTTCAACAATGACATAAAGACGCTCTAAGACCAAAGACCCCGCTTCAAAGGAAGAAGAACGACCACCGGTCAGATGTTTCAAATGCGACATGAGGGACACATCCGTCCAAATCAGACGCAAATAATCCAAAACGTGTTTTAATTAAGGAAGAGAAGGTCACCTAGCTTGATTTTGTCGTATGGTGAAGTCAATTCCAAATTTGGGATAGTGATGCCAAAGGATGTCCCGCATATGCCAAAGCCAGTAGTTTAAGAGAGAGCATTTTTTTTTCGTGACGAGGAACCCGAATAAAATTATCACGGGTATGTTAGTCATAAACTCATGAAGTCTATACCGTGTTAAATATCGGTTCTACTTACTCTTTTATTTCACCTAGTTGTGTTCAATGTTTGAAGTTAACTCTGGAGAAGTTAGACTTTGATATATCTGTTGGGAGAAACCTTCGTTACCTCCACTATTTATAAATCTTGTTCAAATCAACACTTTCACGTTACCTATCGATTGTATCTCTTTGAAAATACTTGCCTTTAATGTGATTTTAGGAATCGATTGGTTAACTACTCATCATGCTTTTTGTAAGGTTGTTAGCTTTCATACTCCTAACCAACCTATTATGCGAATTCAAGCAACCAAACCACTAAAGTCAATCATTGTCATATCAAGCCATAAGTAAAGAGCCCCGGTCCTTTCGTTGTTGACTTCCTTGAGTGGAATGCACCGAAGCCAGACTTTCTGTAGGCGACGTCGTGAATGACGATGGAAAGTTGATAGGTATCAATGTGACGTACTATCCAAGTCTTTGATGAGGGTCACAGCTTTGAATGATATTTCTATTGTTAATAAATTTCCTGACGTATTCTTGAAGTCTTCTTAGCCTACCCCTAGAGCGTGAAATCGAATTTTGTATTGACCCCAGTACAAAACCCATTTCTAAAACCCTTAAATATTTCTTCAACTAAAACGAACGTATAACATGCCAAAGACGTTGACTCGAGCTGTTGAAGATTACGATAGTACCATTCAATAACATCGTGGGAAAGCGAACGTGGTAGACGCTATTGAGTGTAAGATCGTAGCTAGAAAGATGTTGTTAACACAAAGACCCATTTCGCATGCGCTTACAAATGTGACCATTATATGAACCCACGTGAAGATAACGAATATACGAGTAGAATCGACTTTAATCGATAAAGTTAAAGCCGCTCAAGCTACATACCCGGAGCTGATGAATGTGAAGAATTAAGAAGGTTCAAGAGGGCGTTATTCTAGAAGCAAGAATCGATGAAGAGAGGAAATCTCAACCCTCGATTTAATTGACCCATTAGAAATTCTTGATCGAGTAGGAACTGTGGCTTTTAGACTCGTTTTACCGCCAAGTATGTTGCGTGTTCAGAACATTTTTTTTACGTATCGATGTTACATAAATATGTGGACGAATCAACCACATTATTAATTTAGAACCGACGAGATAGCGTAAGATTTAACGATGAGAGGAGATACGTGTTAAAATCTTGGATAAGAAGAATCGTATTCAACACTCAAAGGTTATACCTCAAGAGTTAGAATTTGAAATGAAGTCGAGGTATCCTCACCTCTTCTGGCATACCAGTACGTACGACGTAAATTTCGAGGGCGAAATTTCATAAGGAGGGGAGATCAGAGACCCTGATTTTATGAATAAATATTTAATTTTCTCAAATAATTTTTTTTTTTAAATATTATGGTGTGGATTTGATATAATGTTATAGTTGTGGGTAGTATTTATAAATTTTGCAAAGTATGCAAGTTATCATATTATATTCGATTGGTTTGGAATATTTGTTTTATCATTGAATATTCGTAAGTAACCAAGACAATCATCGGTGGACCCCAAGAACGGAATTATTGTTTGAATGAGAAAAACGACAAAAATATTTTATTAAAAATAACTACGGAAGTTTTACCGTTAATCTTGTTGAACTACTTTGGTAGTAAAAAAAGTACAAAGAATACGTGGGTCGCATAAGAAGTACACACCAGATTGATTATTGATGCTTATGTGATAAGTCACTCAGCTTTTGTTTTATTGGTATTATTAATGTAATAAAAAATGTAATACTTTTATAAATTTATTCTATAAATAAAATATATTATATTCTATTACGATATAGTATGTTGCATAGTGTTTTGCATAGTAAAATATTTTTACATAAAACAAAATACTTTTATAAAGTTATTCTATAAATAGAATATATTATATTTTATTATGCATAAGTGCAATATAGTGCTTTGCATAAAGTAAAATCTTTTTATATAAAAAATGTAATACTTTTATAAAGTTATCTGCTTTATTAGATAATAATTAGAATATATTATATTTTATTATGCATAGTATTTGCATAAGTGCTCAGATAAAGTGTTTGCATAGTAAAATCTTTTATAAAGTTATTCGCTTTTATTAGATTATAAATAGAATATATTATATTTTATTTAAAAGATTTTGCTTTAAATATGGACCGTCAGATTAAAGTAAATCAATCTGGACCGCTCATGAGTTAGTTACTATGCAAATCCATTTTTCTATAAATAGAAGCTCATTCATTCATTATTTCTTTAATTCAATCAAAACTCTAGAGAGAAAACTATAGAGAGAGAAGAAGAAAAGTGTTCTCGCTACTTCACTACTTCTATATCCAAAGACTTTTCTTTCTAAGGTAGGGGATATTATTTGTTGTACTCGTAAGGGGTATTATTTCTTTCTTATTCATGAAGAGAACTTATGTTATTCCATTCTTTATTATTATGTTGAATAACTCAGATATACGCTGCTACCCTATACTTGGTGAAATTCTTCTCGTTATTCCATTCTTATTATTCTGTTGAATAACTTTTGCTTATGCTGGCACCGCATACATGGTGAAATTCTTCTAATATTCCGCTTCTTTATTATTCTCCTTTAATATCCTCGTTGAATATCCTGCGTTTTTGCGGGACCGGTTCCATTATTTATTATTCGTTTAATATCTTCGTCAAGTACGCTTACGGTGATTTCGGTTCCATTCTTTATTATTTTGTTGAATATCGTGTCTGCATGCATTTTACGCCGACCGGTTCTCGTTATTTATTATTCTCGCTGAATAACTCTCGCTCGCGGGTCTATCGCATACATGGTGATTTCTTTTGTTATTTTATTCTTTATTATACTCAAATGGTTAAAACTTTGACTTCTATACTCCATGAAATTAGTGGAATATCCTCGATATTTGTGCTTCATCCAAAGATCTTTTCATGGAAATATTCTTCCGAGCATTCTTGAATTTTACTCAACAAAGCAAAGATCATGTTGACAATTTGGACGCTATTAGTTCCTCGATAAATTAATTCTTGAACTTGTTTTATAAATTAATTCTTGAACTTGTTTAATTTAATTCTTATATCATTGATGGACGGATTTTTGGTATGATTATGTAATGGATTCTTCTTTGGCCATAGTGCAAAGATGAATTGTTTTATGGCATGATTCTTTCGACCGCTGATGAAAACATGATTATCTTTAAGCCAACATATTATCTTTATGGATAATTCGTGGTCGTGATACTAAAGAATATCCTCGTCAGAAGTAGTGGGGGTGATTCGATGATGTGGATTATTTATTGTCGAGTCCTAGCGATAAAAGTGATGAAAAACCTTTTAAATCATAGAAGATAGTAGATTTTATTCCCTACTTGACTCTTCTAATGGATTGCTTGTTCCGCTGCAGCTAAACTTGATAGTTATTATATTTTATCAGTTTAACACTGTTGAAGGCTAACGATAAATTATTCTATATTATCTTAGTCATAATATTTCTTACTTGGCTAGTTCAGCTCACCCTTTCTTTCATAGTTCTCTTCAGGAAATGAGAACGTAGCGGGCACTAGTCGGGGAACAGAGTGATGATCCTAGATGTTTGCATTAGTAGTCCTCACTATTCTGTGAAATAGTGTGATAATAATTGTAATGAGGACCCCATTGAGTTTGTATACTCTCTAGTAGACAATATTTGTATTGAAACTCACAGTTTATGTTTTGTCGTATTGTACACGATAGTTGTATTATTAAGTTGTATTTGAATTCTGTACCATGTATCTGGTGACTCAAGATAGGTGATGTATACCTAATTTTGGGGGCGTCACACTTTTCAAAATTTAAAAATATTACCCACAAATATAACATTATCTCAAATCCACACCATAATTTTGAAAAAAATATTTCGAGAAAATTAAATCTTTATTCATAAATTTTGGGATTTTACAATCTCCCCTCCTTATGAAATTTCGCCCTCGAAAGTTACCTGCGTACTTGGTATGCCAAAAAAATGAGGACACTTCGCCAGATTCTAACTCTTGAGGTATAACCTTTGAGCGTAAAATATATTTCAAGATTTTAACAGGTACATCTTCATACGTTAAATTATCCGCTATCTCGTCCGGTTCTTAAATTAATAATGTGGTTCGGGTCGTCCACATATTTACGTAACATCGATACATTAAAAACGTTATGAACATGCAACATACTTGGCGGTAAAACGAGTCTATAAGCCACAGTTCCTACTCAATCGAGGATTTCAAATGGGCCAAATTAAATCGAGGGTTGAGATTTCCTCTCTTCAGTAAATCTTGCTTTTAAAATAACGCCCTCTTAAACCTTCTTCTTCGTATTCATCAGCTTTGGGTCTGTAGCTTTAGCAGCTTTAACATTATCAACTAAAGTTGGTTCTAATCATATATTCCTTATCTTCACGTAGGTTCGTATATTCGCACTCGTAAACATATACGATCTTTTACTCAACGCATCAGCAACCACGTTCGCTTTTCCATGATGGTATTGAATGGTATTACTGTAATCTTTCAACAACTCGAGCTAACATCTTTGGCGCATAATACGTTTATTTTAGTTGAAGAAATATTTAAGGGTTTTAGAAATGGGGTTTTGTATTGGGGTCAATACAAAATTCGATTTCACGCTCTAGGGGTAGGCTAAGTCTTTAAGAATATGCCAAGATATTTATTTACAATAGAAATATCATTCAAAACTGTGACCCTCATCCAAGACTTGGATAGCACGTCACATTGAGACCTATCAACTTGTCACCGTTATTCACGACGTCTCCTACGAAAAGTCTGGCTTCGGTGCATTCCACACAAGGAAGTCACCAGATAAAGGCCCGGGGGTCTTTACGTATGGCTTGATATAACAGTGATTGACTTTAGTGGTTAGGTTGCTTGAATTTGTATAACAGGTTGGTTAGGAATATAAAAGCTAACCACCTTACAAAAATAATAAATTTTAGCACGATGAGTAGTTAACTAGTCGATTTCTAAAATCGCGTCAAAGGCAAGTATTTTCAAAGAGATAAGATCGACAGGTAACGTGAAAGTGTTGATTTGAATCAACAAGATTTATAAACAATGGATGTAACGAAGGTTCCTCCAAACAGAATTTCAACAGATAAGTCAAAGTCTAATTTCTCCGGAGTCAAATTTAAATGTTGAGAGCAAGCAAGAGAGATAAAAGAATAGGTAGAACCGGTATTGAATAAGGTATTGATTTCGCAAGAGCTTATAATTAACTAACCCGTGCTAACTTCGTTCGGGTTACTCGCTTTTTGAGAAGTCACAAAAAAAGCTCTCCTTGAAACCACCGACTTTATTTTTTCCGTATTCGCCTTTGGTGCCACCGTTCCTGCTGGACTTGACTTCACTATACGACAAAATCAAGCTAAATGACCTTCTCTTCTTAAAATTTCCACTTCTATTATCTTGGCCATGATTACCACCGAAGTGGTTACTATTCTTGGCATGATAATTTCCCCCACGATGGTTATCATTGTTTCGATGGCCGTTGCCGCCGGTATGATTATTATCGTGTTGTTGGTCGTTACCTTTTGGTTGAGATGACTTAACGGTCTCATGTGCTTCATTGCTTATCTCAATATTTTCAGATGTCATTCGCAAACACTGTCACAAAACAAGGGTTAATTGACATGTCACATATTATCCCTATACTCTGACCGACCAATTAAATACCAAATAAACTTAGGTAGGTCATACTAGCGAATGAATTCCCCGTCTCTTCCCTCCTAGTTCTTGTCTCACATCTCAGCCAGAGATCATATCCCTAAGCTTTGATACCAACTGTGACGCCCACAAAATAGGTATACATCACTTATTCTGGGTCGCCAAATATATGGTACAGAATACAAATACAAACATAAATATACAACAAGAGCTGTGAGTTTTAATACAAATATTGTCTTCTAGACAGTATTCAAACTCAAAATAAGTCCTCAATACATTTATTATCACACTATTTCACAGAATAGTGAGGACTACTAATGCAACAATCTAGACCGTCAATCCATTCCCCGACTAGTCCCAGCTATATTCTCATTTCTTGAAGAGAACATTGAAAGAAAGGGTGAGCTCAACTAGCCCGGTAAGAAATATTATGACTAAGATAATGCAGAATAAATTATCCTTAGCCTTCAATAGTATAACAACTAATAGAATATAATAGACAACAAGTTTTAGATCAACAACTGCAGCGGAATAAGCAATCCATTAGAAGAGTCAAGTAGAGCATAAAATCTACTATCATCTATGATTTAAAAAAAATTATCATAAATTTTATCGCTGAGACTCAGCTTAATAAATAATCCACATCATTAAATCATCCCTATACTACAGGCCAATGATATTCTTTAGTATCACGACCACGAATTATCCATGCACTACGGGCCAAAGATAATCGTGTTTTCATCAACGGTTCTGATCATGCCATAAAACAATTCATCTTTGCACCATTGGCTGAAGAGAATCTATAGCCATAATCATACCAAAAACTGTCCATCAATGCACTACGGGTCAATGAGGACCTTTTCCACATCATTTGTAACATTACGGTCATGATTATACCGAATAATCCCTGGTCATAATCATACCAAGTCCATCTATGCAGTACATGCCACAGATATATGACTTTCAACATAATATAAGCATGAGGATGATGACAATTCATTAAAACAAGTTCAAGAATAAATTTTAAAGATTTATAAGTTAATTTATTCTGAACTTAATAATGTCCAAATTATCAACATGATACTGTTTTGTGGAGTAAAATTCAAGAATGCTTAGAAGAATATTTCCATGAAAAGATACTGGATGAAACGTAAATATCCAGGATATTCTTCTAATTTCATGGAGTATAGAAGCCAAAACTTTAACCAACTGAGTATAATAGAATATATGAAACTGCAAATGAATTTTCGCCCCATGTGCAGTAATCCACGTGAGATGCATCATTTCCACAAGTTACTAAGGAATGAATACAAAGGATCATTCACCATGCATGCGGTAATCCACATGTATGTGTTATTCCAATAGAGTAATAGAGAATGGAACCAGGTCACGCCAGTAATCCACACGCATACGATGATATTCCAAATGTAATAATAAAGAATGGAACCAGTCATGCGTAATCCACACGCATACGTGATATTCTAACGAATAATAAAGAATGGAACCGTGTCACGCGTAATCCGCATGCATGTGATGTTCCAACGTAATAATAAAGAATGGAACCAGGTCATGCGTAATCCGCATGGCGGTGATGTTCCAAATGTAATAATAAAGAATGAAATAACAACAGAATTCACTGTGCATGCGATAGATCAAGATGCATGTGTTATTCCAATGTAATAATAAAGATGGAATAACAATGAATTTCACCATGTATACTAGAGTCCGCATGATACAAGTTATTCCAACAGAATAATAAGGAATGGTATAACAATAGTTCTCTTCATGAATATGAAAGAAATAATATCCCTTACCTTAAAAAGAAGAGTATTCCGAATCGGTAGAAGGGGGATATATGAAGAAAACTTGCACTATTTTCTATGCTCAAAGCTTTCTTAAACTCTAAAGAAATACGCTTAAGATTATAGAAGAAGAATTCTCTGAACTTCTGGTGTGCTTTTCAATTCTAACTAAGCATCCTATTTATAGAAGAATGGAAAGGATACTATGCAAAAAAATATAATATATTCTATTTATAATTATATAATAAAACAAAATTTATAATATATATATATATATATATTTTATTTAAAATCTAATAAAACAAATAACTTTATAAAAGTATTCTGCTTTTATATAAAAAGATTTTATTATGCAAACACTATCGCAGCATTATGCAAACACTATACATAATAAAATATAATATATTCTATTTATAATCAAATAAAATAAAACTTTATAAAAAGTATTCTGCTTTTATATAAAAAGATTTTACTATGTAAACACTATGCATGCACTATACAAACACTATGCATAATAAAATATAATATATTCTATTTATAATCAAATAAAACAAAATTTTATAAAAATATTGTGTTTTATATAAAATGTTTTCTGCTTTTATTACATTTATAATATTAATAAAACAAAATTTATATATATATATATATATATAAAACTTTCCATGACTCCCCAAATGATCGATTTCACACATGTGGGGCCCCATATGTGAGCCCCACTAAAATACTGAAAAAATTTCTACCGATTATTTTGAAAATGGATAAATGGGGGGTCCAAAAATACAACAAATACCTCATAAAAATTACCTCAATATTTTTAACAACATTTATTAATATTATTATAACTCACAATATTAACAACCAGCTCGTTCCCAAGAAAGAGGGGGCTTTCCAATAAAGATTTCTCCCTATCATGCCGCAATTAGGTGACCAAACCTATCATTGATGTAACTTCAGACATTGTTAATATTATAAATAATAATATTAATAACTCATCATCTCAATTATTGATTTAATAATATATAAAATATCGACAATAATCAATCAAATAATGTGAGATACTATGCAATAATTATTGTAGCAATAATTGAACAAAACTGAGTGACTTCTCACGTAAGCATCAATAATCAATACCGTGTGCTACTATGCAACCACGCATATTACTGCACTTTTACTATCGAGTTGTTCAACAGTATAAAACTTCCGCCGTTATTTTTATAAAAATATTTTTATCATTTTCTCAATCCGATAATAATTTACATTGTGGGGTCCACTAATGATTGTATCTGCATCATCCGGATATTCCCTGACAAAAAGAATATTCCCCGACCAATCGAATATCATACAACAACTTGCATACTTTTCAAAATTTATAAATATTTCCCACAACTATAACATTATCTCAAATCCACACCATAATTTTGAAAAAAATAGTTCTAGAAAATTAAATCTTTATTCATAAAATTTGGGATTTTACAGATACTGTGACAATAATTGAATCAATAATACAAGAGATATGATGCAACAATTACTGTAGCAATAATTGAGTATAACTGAGTGTCTTCTTACGTAAGCATCAATAATCAATACCGTGTGCTACTATGCAACCACGCGTATTACTGTACTTTTACTATTGGGTAGTTCAACAGTTTTAACGGTAACACTTTCGTCGTTATTTATATAAAATGTTAATTCTATCGTTTTCTAACTATGACAATACTTCCATTGTGGGATCCACCAATGATTGTGCCGTCGTACAGATATTCCCCGATAAAAAGAATATTCTCCGACCAAACGAATATTTTATAACAACTTGTATACTTTGCAAAATTTTCACATATCACCCTTAACTTTAACCTTTTATCAATTTAACCATTTATGAAATAAAATAATAATTATAAGAAAATTGAATACTTTCATTTCATAAAATTCGGGGTCTTACAATCTCCCATCCTGATGAAATTTCGCCCTAGAAATTTACGTACGTACCTGATATGCCGAAGAGATGAGGATACCTGACTTCATTTCAGATTCTAACTCTTGAGGTATAACCTTTGAGTGTTGAATAAGATCCTTCTTATCCAAGATTTTAACACGTATCTCTTCATACGTTAAATCTTCTACTATCTCGTCTAGTTCTAATTTAATAACGTGGTTCGGGTCATCCACATATTTACGTAACATCGATATGTAAAAAACGTTATTAACACGCGACATACTTGGCGGTAAAACTTGGCGGTAAAACGAGTCTATAGGCCACCGTTCCTATTCGATCAAGGATTTTAATGTTAGGTTTGTAATATTCAAGAACGCAATCAAATTGCATAAAAGTGCGGAAACGTGTAAAAAATCAGAGTTTAAAATTTTACAAACCATATACCCGGATCACCCTTTATGCACAATTATTAATTAAACGAAAAGATAAAGAATAAAATCATACCCTTGAAGATCGAGCTTCCTCAGGTACTAGTTCACCTCCAAATCCTTTCGCGTTCAACTTGAATCCACCGGGTTTGGTTCCTTCCTTTGATCAACGTTAGCCACCTATATGTTTGGCCTCTGAGGGTGATCCACCAAGGAAAAAGATTTTTCAAGAAGAAGGGTATTGGCTCAAACCCTAGTTTTTCCTATCTCAGATAGAAAAAGGAGGCGTATTTCTCCAACTTTTGAATTGCAGATATATTTTGATATCCGATATAAGACTCCTCTTATAAAGATATCGTGTAACCTTATTTAATAAAATAAGGTATTATTTAATTAAACTCTTTTAATTAAATGGGCTCCTAATCTTATTAGGGATAATTAATTAAACTCCTTTAACTAATTTTCCTTCCTAATCCAATTAGGAATAGATGAGATACTTATATTAAATTAATTCCTAAACTCTTTTAGAAATTAAAATAATAATAATAATTGTAATAATATTAATAAGACTCCTCTTATTAATTTATATTTAATATTTCTAAAATATTAAATAATAAATATTAAGCTATTTAATTTATTCTATCACCATAGATTAAATTAAATATACATAACATATTATTACGATTATGCCATTAACTTCTTAAATAATTATTCTTCCTTTTATGGTGTGACCTTTAAGTTCTCCATATTAAACCTAGGTTGTGAATAAATCAATTAGAACAATTCTAATCTTATTTAAATAAATAAATTAAACAATTAATTTATTTAAATAAATAATATTTATTCTACAATAGGATAAGCCTCCCCTAGCGATCAACGACTTTCCGGATAATATAGATTTCAACATTAATCATAAAAGAACCTTTGAGTAAATAGTTACCTGATAATTCAACCTTCCACCATACAATGTCCCAATTAAATATAAGACATGAAATTACTCGTCAGTCTTATTTTATTTAATTATATGTATTTCGATCCTTAAATGCACAACTCAAATAATGCAAATTAGAAACTCCTTTCTAATTTCATTCTCGCCTTGCCAAGGACTCTTTGGGTTGTCATTTATCGAATCACATAGGACATTTCTCTTTTTAATAGAAGTGGTAGATTCTTTATTGATCATACATTATCTCCATGTACAACTTATTATACCCAAACATACCCTTTGATATACCCTAAGGGTCTTAAGGAATAAGTCAAAGTATAACTCATCATACACAAGATACTATGATGATCTCAAGTCCAAGGATCACTTGTACTACTATCACTACAGGAATTCCTATTGACAGATAAGTAAAACTCCATTAGGTATTCCTTAGCGAGTCACGTTCAGTGAACTTATTCTCTAATAAGCACCTACATACTTGCTTTAGTGTCTCCACACAAATGATCACGAGATCAATCATCCTCATCCAATGAGCAAGCAACGTATGTACCAATCTATCCGGATTCACTAATCCCCAATTTAGTAATCCAATGATTGGGAACTATTTTAGTTTTAAGCTTTTTAAGAATTTAGATCTCATTAGAATGATCATCATCATTATTCTAAAAGCATTGCTTAAAACTATGGGTTTATCACATATTATAAAACAGCATCATGTAGATAATTAAAAGCCTTTAATAAATTAATACTTTTTATTAATAAATGAATAAGATTGTTACAAAGTATATGCTTTATCATCAAACATGATTGGCTTGTGTGCATACTACTTTCAATCTCCCACTTGCACTAAAGCCAATCGTCATGGTATCTCATACTCTTCTTCTCTAAGTGACGATTATCCTGTTGTTGGATAAGCTTTAGTTAATGGATATGTAATGTTGTTCTTGAGGGTCCACTATCTCTATAGTGGTTTCCCATCTTTCAATGATTCCTATAATCAAGTGAAAGTGCCACAACACATGTTTAGATCCAAGATGAGACTTAGAACTATTCCTAGTTACAGAATGAACTTTTCATCCAAACAATCAACTTGTAGCTTCATTTATAGCTATATACTTTGTCTTTATCACTAAACCAAAGAACTCTTTTCATTGTTTGGAACCTTTCCAATTCAACGCACTTTATCGCTCAAGATAACCCTTTACCTTAAAGTGGATTTTTCGTCGCTCGTCTTGATGCGTCGAAAAACTTGAGTCCAGTTAAGCCCTCTAGTTTTAATTAAGACCCACCATGAATATGATCACATCCTTAGTGCCGGTTAAGCACTTTAAGATGTTTTTCACTGACTCATAGTGAACTTCTCCATAATATGACTGATCAACATCAGGTCTCGTACATTTTATTGCATGCATGATTGTCACTCATGCGACCTCTCTTTTCAGGAGTCTGTGGGGACTATTAAGGGACATGACACATCTCTTGGAGTTTGCCATGCTAAACGACTTTAGCATCAAATAAATATATGTTCCTTGGGTTAAGTCGAGCATCCTCTTGTATCTATCTTTATAGATTTTATCCCCAATTAAGATACTCTTCCCAAACCATTCATGGAGGAATGTTTAGACAACTTTATCTTTACTGATTGTAGCATTGGCATGTTATTCCTTATCCGTAGTATATCAATATATAATACTAGAAATGTCATAACGCCTCCCATCCACCCTTTTGTACACACTAGAACTCTTACCTCATCGTATGTAACTCGATCATCATCTTCTATGATGCGTACCTCATCATCATCATCCATGATGAATCCATACCTCCTAGGTATCTTCAAGACTATTTCGATTTACGATTCAGCTTATGGTACAATAGGTCATCTACTGAGTGTTCCTCTTATTTAACTTATAGTATTTTGTGGTTCTTGAACTCTTCAAGATCTATTATCCTCCCACTAGCCCCTTCAATGATAAACACATTTATCTTAGAAGCGCGTGTTTCATAATAAACACCTTTTGCTAAGCGTGATTATAGAACATATACCCTAAACTTACTTTAGGATGTCCCACAAATTGTACTTGTCAAATCTTGTCCCAAGCTTATCCTTTGAAACCTTTTCACATAAGTTGGACAACCCCTTATCTTAACATACTTAAGATTAGGAATCCTTCCTATCCATAACTTTTATGGAGTCTTGGGGCCGGATTTTGAGGTTACCATTTTGTAGATATGCAGCCATTTCTAGGACATGACCCTAGAGGGATACTGAAATGTCGGTAAAATCATTATGGACCGTACCATGTTCAACAAGGTATGATTTTTCCTTTCAGATACATCAATCAATTATTATGTATCGAGAGGCGTCCATTATGAGAAAACCATTTGAGATGATCTAGAAACTTATTGCACAAGTATTCCTTCCTTGATCCGATCAAAGAATCCTAATACTTTGCCAATTTGTTTCACTTTTGAATTCTTTGAACCTTTCAAATAATTCACACTTGTATTTCAGCAAATACACACATTCAACTCTTTGAATTATCATCTCCTTTTCTTATACTAGTCTGTTCAATTTGCAAAATATATTTTTCACGTAAGTCAAGTATACAAAATCCATTAAGTGATATTCCAGTCCTACACAAAAACATTATTATTATAAATAGAACAACAATTGTTCTTAATTATAATACCAAAGATTTCATTGTCCAACAATAAAATAGAAATAATATTTTTAACAAGAACTGGAATACAATAACAACTTATTGACTTAATAGATTTGCCCGTAGGCATTGCTAAACTATAAGTTTCTATGGCTAATATGGCAACCTTTGCTACATTTCCCTCACATAGGATTATTTATATTTGTTTAGCTTTCTACTTACTTGGTCCTTCATAAATCTATATTTATGATAACCAAAGTCGTGATCTAATACCCAAGTAGAACCTCGACTTAAAGAAAATTTATTTTAAATCATGAACAAATTTGTATTTATAACCTAAACTTCACTAAGCTTCTTTGTTAGCCTCTGCAAGATACTTCTCAGCTTTCTTTCCGATGGTCCAGTGCTTATTGCGGTGGAAGCAAACTCTATATGCTATCCGTGATCAATTTTGTTCTTATTATCCTTTGTTTACGCCTTTCATTTACCTTCTTTGAATCATTCTTCTTTTCGGAAGATCCTCTCTGCCCTACCAAGAAGACATGGTCTTTCTTGGTTGGAAAGTGACTCTCAACATTTTTCAACATGTTAAGCAAATCAAATGAAGGCGATATCTAGCTTGTTTATATGAAAAATTCACAACAATTGTGAAAGGAGTCTCGGAGTGAGTGCAAGATCAAATCTTGGCTCAACTCTCCATCCATGACAAAAACCAGTTGTCCTAATTGATCAATCAAATTGATTATGTTAAGAACTTTTTGTCTGCATATATATAGTGCCATTGGCCATTCTAGATCGGAAAAGCTCCTTAGATATCTCGATATCTATCAAATCCCCTACTTTCCTCACCATCAACTACTTGATGTGCGGGAATATAGTAGGAGCATCCATAGTTTCATCTTGTGACGAAGCTCATACTCATGGATCCGAGCATGATGCATTGAGCCAATCACAGCATCATCTCGCCACTTTCTAAAAGTAGCAATCTCTTCCTCGGAGGCATTATCTGCAACCATTGCGGGGATAGGCGATATGATTATATATAAGATAGCTTTTCACTATGAGAACTATTGTCAAATTCCTTAACCAATCCGCTTTAATTCGATCGTTAATTTAGCATCTAATATGCTTCGCAAAGGATAGTAATTTTAGACATTGTAAAATTTCAGAAATGAATTTGTATTTAACAACATTTTAACATACATTCTTTTATTAATTACCAAAATAATTTAGGTCTTGTTTTAAATTGGTATCTCCCACTATTTTCTTCAAACTATATTACCTCACTTATATAGTTCGTAAAAATCTAATTAAAGATTTGCTAGTGAGAATAAGGATCCCATTTCAAATGTATATAGCCTTGTGGTGACATAACAAACTATATATAAATAAATAGGTAGACAACTTTTGTCAATTACATCAACTATGCAACTCCTTTTATTTTGCCTCTTAGATTATTTTGATCAAGTGGTGGCACATCCGAATCAAAATTATCCAAGTTAAGTCCGACCTAGCACTCCATATATTCAAAAAAGAAAAATATCATCCTTGTGGTGACACAACAAAACAATATTGTTCAATTTTCTTTATAAGCATCAAATGTGATAAATTAACATCTTAAATACTTAAAACTTGCCTTGTGGTGACACAACAAACTCATATTAAATATTTAATACTCTATTAATTTTATCATGTTAGAAGGCTTAACGCTCGATATTCCAAATATCTTTGAACGCTTAGGACTTAATATAAAAATTGAGGGGTTTGTTATTAATTTGTCTCATCTTGTTTAGCTGCATACATATATATATATAAAATACGCGTCATATTAATGAACATGCTGAAGCATGTTTGCATAATATATAATATATATAGTATAAGCATGCACATATAGAATACTATATTCTACCTTGGATTGATTATGGACTTTTATTCTAGTTTGGTTCACTAGAGCCACCAAGTGAACCAAAAGGTCAAACCTCTAGGGTGCAAGAAATAATATTTAAATATAACTATTACATTTAAACCCTGCTCCATTACAAATCTGCGGTCTTCAAGCATTCTCCTCGCTCCTTGATCTCCAATTTTTTTAAATTAATTCTAACTATTCCTATTACAAAACTATTTAAAATAAATAGAAACCTTGATCGCAGATCGAGGGAAGTACATAGGAGAGAGATAGAATTTATATTAAGAAAAATTAGAGAAGACGAGGTACGCAGACCCCATTTAATAAAACCCATACATTCATGCATCCAACTAAAATAAAATCCAATCATATTGGTCAATAGTCCATAATCAATCCCATTTATTATCATACACATCATTATATTTATCGATAAATAACATTCATCATATGAATAATAAACATTTAATATATATATTGATATCATTTAATGGGCAAATTTAGTTAGTACAAAATCTATTTTGAATAAAAATAAACTCCTTTATTTTAATCCAAATTTAAATCAAAATAAAACTATTTTATTTTAATTTATCCAATTTTGAATAAAATAAACTATTTTATTTTAATCAAAATCTTTAATCAAAATAAACTCCTTTATTTTAATTAATTATGGGATCCAATTCCATGTAAAAAAAATTATTAAAGGAAACACGGATTATCTTTCCTATTCACAAATAAACTCCTTTATTTTGAATAATATGAAATCTTATTTCATATTTAAATAAACTCCTTTATTTAAGGAAACACGGATTTTCTTTCCCATTCACAAATAAACTCCTTTATTTTGAATAATATGAAATCTTATTTCATATCTAAATAAACTCCTTTATTTAAGGAAATTAGGATTCTCTTTCCTATTCACAAATAAACTCTTTTATTTTGAATAATATGAAATCTTATTTCATATCTAAATAAACTCCTTTATTTAAGGAAAAATAGAATCCAATTTCAACTCCAATTAGTTATCGTGGAATCCAATTCCAACTCTAATTAGTTAGCATGAAATCCAATTTTAAAATTAAAATAAATCTTTTTATTTTAAGATTAAAATAAACTTTTATTTTAAAATTAAATAACTTTTATTTTAATAATAAAATTATTAAAATATATATATTATATATATAATATATATTACGATAATATATATATATATATATATATATATATATATATATATATATAAGTCGTCCGCATACTATATTTCTTTTTTTTTTTTTTTTTATATAACACGCTTCATGATTACTTTAATCATTACATGCTAATGATTACTATAATCATTACAAGCAAATGATTATTGTAATCATTAATGTTTATATCATGTTAATCATTAATTTTTATAGATTCATGTGCATGTTCCTTTAGAATTAACTAAGTCACCTGGCCACGTTGGACAATAATATATATATGTATTCTGTTTCTTTTTTTTTTCGTGAATCACAGCGAAAAAAAAAAAAATCAGTCCGCGGTACTTTTTTTTTTTTTTAATAAATTTTATACAATAAAATTATGCCCAATTAAATTGTTCTAAACACATATCAATGTACATATCAAATTAAAACAATTAATAATTCGCATAAAGGTTTGGCTCTGATACCACTGTTAGGTTTGTAATATTCAAGAACGCAATCAAATTGCATAAAAGTGCGGAAACGTGTAAAAAATCAGAGTTTAAAATTTTACAAACCATATACCCGGATCACCCTTTATGCACAATTATTATTTAAACGAAAAGATAAAGAATAAAATCATACCCTTGAAGATCGAGCTTCCTCAGGTACAAGTTCACCTCCAAATCCTTTCGCGTTCAACTTGAATCCACCGGGTTTGGTTCCTTCCTTTGATCAACGTTAGCTACCCATATGTTTGGCCTCTAGAGGTGATCCACCAAGGAAAAAGATTTTTTAAGAAGAAGGGGTATTGGCTCAAACCCTAGTTTTTCCTATCTGTATAGAAAAAGGAGGCGTACTCTCCAACTTTTGGAATTGCGTATATATTTTTTGATATCTGATATAAGACTCCTCTTATAAAGATATCAGGTAACCTTATTTAATAAAATAAGGTATTATTTAATTAAACTCTATTAATTAAATGGGCTCCCTAATCTTATTAGGGATAATTAATTAAACTCCTTTAACTAATTTTCCTTCCTAATTAGGGATAATTTTCCTTATTCTAATCTTATTTAAATAAATAAATTAAACAATTAATTTATTTAAATAAATAATATTTATTCTACAATAGGGATAAGCCTCCCTAGCGATCAACGACTTTCCAGATAATATAGATTTCAACATTAATCATAAAAGAACCTTTGAGTAAATAGTTACCGTACAATTCAATCCTTCCACCATACAATGTCCCAATTAAATATAAGACATGGAATTACTGTCAAGTCCTATTTTATTTAATTATATGTATTTCGATCCTTAAATGCATGACTCAAATAATGCAAATTAGAAACTCCTTTCTAATTTCATTCGCTTTAACCCAAGGACTACTGGGTTGTCATTTATCGAATCACATAGACATTTCTCTTCTTTAATAAGTGGTAGATTCTTTATTGATCATACATTATCTCCATGTACAACTTATTATACCCAAGCATACCCTTTGATATACCCTAAGGGTCTTAAGGAATAAGTCAAAGTATAACTCATCATACACAAGATACTATGATGATCTCAAGTCCAAGGATCACTTGTACTACTATCACTACAGAATTCCTATCGACAAAAGCAAGTAAAACTCCATTAGGTATTCCTTAGCGAGTCACGCGCTCAAAGGAACTTATTCTCTAATAAGCACCTACATACTTGCTTTAGTGTTCCACACAAATGATCATGAGATCAATCATCCTCATCCAATGAAAGCAAGCAACGATGTATGTACCAATCTATCCGGATTCACTAATCCCCAATTTAGTAATCCAATGATTGGGAACTATTTTAGTTTTAAGCTTTCTAAGAATTTAGATCTCATTAGAATGATCATCATCATTATTCTAAAAGCATTGCTTAAAACTATGGGTTTATCACATATTATAAAACAGCATCATGTAGATAATTAAAAGCCTTTAATAAATTAATACTTTTTATTAATAAATGAATAAGATTGTTACAAAGTATATGCTTTATCATCAAACATGATTGGCTTGTGTGCATACTACTTTCATTCAAATGGGCCAATAAAATCGAGGGTTGAAATTTCTTCTCTTCATCGATTCTTGCTTCAAGAATAACGCCCTCTTGAACCTTCTTCTTCACATTCATCAGCTCTGAGTATGTAGCTTGCACGACTTTAACTTTATCGATTAAAGTCGATTCTACTCGTATATTCGTTATCTTCACGTGGGTCCCTAGAGTCTTTAACTCTATCTTCATCATTTGTAAGTTAAACAAAAGGGGTTTTTGTGTTAACAACATCGCACTCGAAAACGCATACGATTTTCTACTCAACGCGTCAGCTACCACGTTCGCTCTTCCACAATGATATTGAATGGTACGATCGTAATCTTCAACAGCTCGAACCAACGTCTTTGGCACATGTTACGTTCATTTTGGTTGAAGAAATATTTAAGGGTTGAAGAAATGGGTTTAGTACTGGGGTCAATACAAAATTTGATTTCACGCACTGGGGTAGGCCAGGAAGTTCTTCAAGAATACGTTAGGAAATTTATTAACGATAGAAATATCATTCAAAACTATGACTCTCATCGCAAGACTTGGATAACACGTCACATTGATACCAATTAACTTGCCGCCGTTGTGACACCCCCAAAATAGGTATATAACACTCATTCTGAGTCGCCAAATACATGGTATAGAAAGCAAACTACAACTTCAATAATACAATTGTCGTGCAAAATACGACAACACATACTGTGAGTTTAAATACAAATATTGTCTTCTAGACAATATCCACACTCAAATAAGTCCTCATTACAATTATTCATACACTATTTTACGTAAATAGTGAGGACTAACTAAAACATCTTTCTAGAACCATCACTCCATACCCCGACTAGATCCTGCTATGTTCTCACCTCCTAAGAAGAAAAATGGAACAAAAAGGAAAAGGGTGAGCTCAACTAGTCCAAGAAAGAATATTATGACTAAGATAATATACAACAAATTATCATTAGTCTTCAATGTAAAAAAATCGATAAAATATAATGTATAATAAGTTTTAGATCAACAACTCGCAATGAAACAATAATCCATTAGAAGAGTCACGTAGAGAATGAATTCTACTATCTTCTAAGATTTAAAAGTCCATCATCAATATTTTATCCTCAGAACATCAATCAATATACATCTTTAATCAAATATTCATCTTTGCACTACACCATGTGCCAAAGATATTCATTTTATATCACCAAATTTGGCCATGTTCATCTCAACACTGCTCATCTTTTTGACCTTCGGGCCAAAGATATTCATCGATTAATCATTCATCTTTGCACTACTGTGCCAAATATATTCAAGAATATCATCATTTAGGGTGAGGATGATGAAAAATATCTTAAAGAAAACGAATCCAGTGAGATAAAAGAACAAATATTAGGGATTCGTATTACAGTTTATCCAAGTTTAATAATACTTCATAATAACCAATTATGAAGCAGAATTCAAAAATAAAGATCAAAACATGGATACAATCAAAGATAGTTGTAAGACCCCAATTTTTTTAATAAAGATAATTTTTCTATAAATATCATTTTTGAATATTATGGAATTAATTTGATATAATGTTATAATTGTGGATAATATTTATAAATTTTGCAAAGTAAGGAAGTTGTTGTATAATATTCGATTGGTAGGAGAATATTCGTTTTAACAGTTAATATTCGTACAACGACACAATCATTGGTAGACCCCACAACGGAATTATTATCGGAGTGAGAAAACGACAAAAAATACTTTATGAAAATAACGGCGGAAGTTTTTACCATTAACTGTTGAAACACCCAGTGTTAAAAGTACAGTAATACGCGTGGTTACAAAGTAGCACACGGTATTGATTATTGATGCTTACGTGAGAAGTAACTCAGTTTTGTTCAATTATTGCTACAGTAATTGTTGCATAGTATCTCACGTTATTTGATTCAATTATTGTCAATATTTTATATATTATTAAATCAATAATTGAGATGATAAAGTTATTAATATTATTATTTGCGATATTAATGATGTCTAGAAGTTATGTCAAGGAGAGGTTTGGTCACCTAATTGCGCGCCAATGGGGAGAAATCCTTATTAGAAACCCCCTTTTTCCTGGGAACGACCTGGTCTATTAATATTGTGAATTATAATAATGATGATAAATGTTGTTAAAAATAGTGAGGAATTTTTTATGAAGTATTTGTTGTAGGGTGTCGTATTATATGAACCCCCCCCCCCCCACTTTCTCATTTTTCAAAATCATCGGGAGAAAGTTATCTTTGTTTTGTTTTATTACTTATATGTATATATAAGTTTTATATGTATATATATAAGGTACGTATTTATATATATTATATATGTGTTAGTTGGCATGTTGGGGGGGGGGGGAATTAAGAAAGTGGTGAGGTGGGTGATTAATATGTATATATATATATATATATATATATATATATATATAAATGTGGGTGAGTGGGTTGTGGTGGTGGATGAAGTTGGCAGGATATGTGATATTATTTTCAAAGCTTGCACCTTATTGGTTGAACAATCCAATAATGCTATCAAACATGTGTATGAGGCCATTTTCTTAACTTGGCATGTGATAGTTTTGTTTTTCCTCTCTTCTAATTGGCCAACACCTTGAAAAATGATGCACGGGTGGTAGAATTTTTCATATATAGCATGTGTTATATTATATATATATTATAAAATTTGGTTTTGAAAATCTAGTGTTAGATTTTAGCCAGTGAATTTCAAACACTGTTGCGTCCGTGAGAAAAATCCTTACACAGTGCCTTTCCATTCTCCTATAAATAGAAGCTCATTCCTTCATTATTTCTTACGAATTCACTGAAACTCTAAAGAGAGAAAATTACAGAGAGAAAGAAGAAGAGAAGTCTTCTACCTCTCTTTTCCTATATCCAATTCTATTTTTTTATTATTATGTTGGAATAACCTGTGTATGCGAAGTACCGCATACATGGTGAAATTCTTCTGTTATTCCATTCTTTATTATTCTGTTGGAACATCCTGTCTGTGTGTTATGCATGACCTGGTTCCGTTGTTTATTATTCTGTTGGAACATCCTGTCTGTGCGTTTATGCATGACCTGGTTCCATTGTTATTATTCTGTTAGAATATCTTGTCTGTGCGTTTACGCATGACCTGGTTTCATTATTTATTATTCTGTTGAAATAACCTGTCTGTGTGATCTATCGCATGCCTGGTGATTTCTGTAAGGCCACAATTTTTTAATAAAGATGATTTTTCTATACATTTCATTTTTAAATATAATGGAGTAAATTTGATATAATGTTATAGTTGTGGGTAATATTTATTAATTTTGCAAAGTACGCAAGTTGTTATATAATATTCGAATTGTCGGGGAATATTCATTTTAACAGGGAATATTCGTACGACGGCATAATTATTGGTGGACCCCACAACGAAATTATTGCCGGATTGAGAAAACGACAAAAATATTTTTTATGAAAATAACGGCAGAAGTTTTACCGTTATTATTGTTAAACTACTGGGTAGTAAAAGTACAGTAATACGTGTGGTTGCATAGTAGCACACGGTATTGATTATTGATGTTTACGTAAAAAGTTATCTCAGTTTTGTTTCATTATATATATATATATATATATATATATATATGATTGATATTTATATATATGTAAAGTTGACATGTGGGGGGTAGGGGAAAGAAAAAAGAAAGAGAGATGTCGGGCGGGGGAAGAAAGTCTAGCCATGGGTGGTGTGAAAAGAGTACAATTATTCTTATTATATATACATAGGTTTATAACATGTGCAGATTATATATATAGATATGTTTTATAATTTTTGCTTTATTCTTATTGGTTGGAGGATTGACTATTGCTAGCTTTAGTTGGCAAATTGTGGGATGTTTTTTTTCAAACCTAGACATTCATTGGCCAACTCCTTGAAAATGTGTACTGATACGTAGGAACCGTGAAGTTGTGTTGTTCATCCGTAAATAATTGTTGCGTCCATTTATTAACAGTACCCCTTCAATTCTCCTATAAATAGAAGTTCATTCCTTCATTATTTCTTACGAATTCACTGAAACTCTAGAGAGAGAAATTATAGAGAGAAATAAGAAAAGTATTCTGCTACTTCCCTACTCTTATATTCAATTTCTTTTACGATAAGGGGTATTATTTCTTTTGTATTCATGAAGTGAACTTCTGTTATTCCATTCTTTATTATTCTCACGGAATAACCAAAGATATCGCGACTACCCTATACTTGGTGACATTCTTCTATTATTCCGCCTTTATTATTATTCATTGGAATATCCTCGTTCATGCGTTTCTTTTACGACCCTGAATTAAAATCTTTTTACTATTATTCTTGGAATATCCATGTCATGCATTTTACGCCGACTGGTTCCGTCTTTATTATTATTATGTTGGAATATCCTATCATGCGTTTTATGCCGACACGTTCCGTCTGTATTATTCTCATTGGAACATCCTCAATGCTTGCGAATTTTGCACGACACGGTTCTTACTTATTATTCTATTGGAATAACCTGTCTATATGAAGTACCGCATGCATGGTGATTTCTTTTGTTATTCCATTCTTGATTATACTCAGTTGGTTAAAACTTTGACTTCTATACTCCATGAAATTAGTGGAATATCCTTGATATTTGCGCTTCATCCAGTATCTTTTCATGGAAATATTCTTCTTAGCATTCTTGAATTTTACTCTATAAAGCAGTATCATGTTGACAATTTGGACGTTATTAGTTCCTAGATAAATTAATTCTTGAACGTGTTTTATTGAATTTTTATATCATTGTCATCATCCTCATGTTTCTATTATGTTGAAAGTCATATGTGGCCTGTAGTGCATAGATGGACTTGGTATGATTATGACCAGCGATTATTTGATGTAATCATGACCGTAATGTTACAAATGATGTGGTAAAAGTCCTCTTTGGCCCATAGTGCATTGATGGACAGTTGTTGGCATGATTATGACCATTAATGAATACACAAATATTCTTGGCCCATAGTGCCTGGATAATTGTGGTCGTGATACTAAAGAATATCCTTGGTCAGTAAGTCATGGGTGATTCGATGATGTGGATTATTTATTGTCGAGTCCCAAATGATAAAAGTGATGAAAACCTTTTAAATCATAAAAGATAGTAGATTTTATTCTCTACTTGACTCTTTTAATGGATTGCTTGTTCATTAGCTTAAACTTGATATTTATTATATTTTATCAGTTTAACATTGTTGAAGGCTAACGATAAATTATTCTACATTATCTTAGTCATAATATTTCTTACTGGGCTAGTTGAACTCACCCTTTCTTTCACTGTTCTCTTCAGGAAATGAGAACGTAGCTGGGACTAGTTGGGGAACGGAGTGATGGTCCTAGATGGTGCTTTAGTAGTCCTCACTATTCTGTGAAATAGTGTGATAATAATTGTAATAAGTACTCCATTGAGTTTGTATACTCTCTAGATGACTATATTTGTATTCAAACTCACAACATATGTTTTATCGTATTTTACACGACTGTTGTATAATTAAGTTGTATTTGAATTTTGTACCATATATTTTAATACTCAAGATGGGTGATGTACACCTATTTTGGGGGCGTCACAGTTGGTATCAAAGCTTAGGGATATGATCCCTGGCTAAGATGTGAGAATAGAACTAGGAGGGGAGAGACGGGGAATTCCTTCGCTAGTATGACCTACCTAAGTTTTTTTTCATATTTAATAGGTCGGTCAGAATATAGGGATAATATGTTACATGTCAATTAACCTTTTGTTTTGTGATAGTATCTTAAAATGACATCCGAGAATGTTGAGAATAGCAATGGAGCACATGCGACAGTTGATTCATCACATATCAATAATCAGGATAATGTGCATCAGGAAGGCGACAATCCTTATGCAAACAACAACACTGACCAAATGATGAATGATGGAATGTTCAGAGGCTTTATGCAATTCATGCAACAGAAGACGAGAGCGGCTCCTGTCCAAAATGTAAATGGAAACACTGGAAAATCTCAGACGGTCACCGCTAAACAGTTCAAAGAGCTGGGACCATCGAAGTTTATTGGAGAGCCAAAACCACTTAAAGCGGAAGCATGGATAAAGCAGATCACCAAGATATTTGATGTCTTGGGATGCTCCGTGGAGCAAAAGGTTCCCTTTGCCACCTTTATGTTGCGAGGAGAGGCAGATTACTAGTGGGAATCAGTAAAGCGTACTCAACCTGCCGCACTGAAAATGTCTTGGGAGAAGTTCCAAGAGCTGTTCAACGACAAGTACTTTCCTGAAAGTATTCATCACATGAAGGAGGTGGAGTTCATCAAGTTGGAATAGAATAATATGACCGTGTCGCAGTACGAAGCAAAGTTTACTGAGTTGTCCCGGTTTGCGTCCCACTTGGTGGATAATGAAGAGGGAATGACGCGAATGTTTTTAAGAGGTTTAAAGTCGGAGATATGTCAACATCTTATTTCTCATAAACTGTGCTTGTATTCAGATGTTGTAAATAGGGCTCAGTTAGTAGAGCGCGATAACGAGTCAACGCAACCAAAAGAGAGCAGCCGGCAAAATGATAATACCAATGAGAGCAGTCATCGAAGCAATGACAACAAGCGTGGAGGGAATCAACAGGCCGGAAGTGATAACCACTTTGGTGGTAATCAGGGCCAAAAACAATAAGAATGAACATTTCAAGAAGAGGAGATTCAACAATGATGGAAAGACGTCAGCACCAACACCCGTTGTTAAGGAAGGAGAAAGACCACATATCATATGCTTCAAATGCGAAGGGGAAGGACACATCAGTCCAAATTGCGTGATGTCGTCCAAAACATGTTATAATTATGGAAGAGAAGGTCACTTAGCCCAATTTTGTCATTCACCGAAGACAAGTTCAGCTAGGATGGAGGCACCAAAGGCCATCCCAGAAAAGTCAAAGTCGGTAGTGCAAGGGAGAGTGTTTGTTGTGACCTCCCAGAAAGCAAGGAACCCGAATGAGGTCATCATGGGTAAGCTTATCATGAACTCTAGCGAAGTCTATACTTTATTTGATACCGGTTCTACCCATTCTTTTATTTCTCCTACTTGCGCTCAACTATTAAAGTTGACTCCGGAGAAATTAGACTTTGACTTATCTGTGGAAACTCCGTTGGGAGAAACCTTCATTACATCAACTGTTTATAAGTCTTGTTTGGTTCAAATCGGTAACCGCGCATTACCTGTCGATCTTATTTCTTTAAAAATACTTGCGTTTGACGTAATTCTAGGGATTGATTGGTTAAATACTCATCATGTAAAAATTGACTATTTTCGTAAGGTTGTTAGTTTTCATATTCTTAATTAACCTATTATGCGAATTCAAGTGACCAAACCATTAAAATCAATCATGGCCATTTCAAGCCATAAAGTTATTCGTTTATTGAAAAACGGATGTCAAGCTTTCTTAGCTCATGTCATAGATTTAAACAAAAATACGTCAGTTTTGAACGATATTTTTATTGTTAATGAATTTCCTGATGTATTCCCTAAAGAACTTCCTGGCCTACCCCCAAAGCATGAAATTGAATTTTGTATCGACCTTGAACCTGGTCCAAAACTTATTTCCAAAGCCCCATATCGAATTGAACTTCAGGAGTTAAAGACCCAACTGCAGGAATTGTTAGACATTGGCTTTATTCATCCTAGTACTTCTCCTTGGGGTGCTCCTGCTCTATTCGTGAAGAAGAAAGATGGGAGTATGCGACTTTGTATTGATTATCGGGAGTTGAATCATTTCATCATCAAAAATAGGTACCCATTGCTACGTATTAATGACCTATTTGACCAGTTGCAAGGAGCCAAATTCTTTTCAAAGATTGATCTTCGTTCCGGATATCACCAATTGAAGATTAAAACCGATGACATTCCAAAGACGGCTTTCAGAACTCGGTACGTGCATTATGAATTCCTAGTCATGTCCTTTGGATTGACTAATGCTCCTACTGCCTTCATGGATATGATGAACCGAGTATTCAAGGAATATTTGGATCACTTTGTGGTTGTCTTTATTGATGACATCCTCATATATTCCAAAAGCCGTGAAGATCATGAGCAACACTTGAGGCTGATACTCCAAAAGCTTCGTGAAAACAAGCTATATGCCAAGTTGAAGAAATGCGAGTTCTAGCTTAAGGAAGTAGCATTCCTTGGGCACGTAGTATCAAGTCATGGAATATCTGTTGACCCGATAAAGATTGAAGCAATTCAAAGCTGGGAGCAACCTAAATTAGTGACTTAGCTGGTTATTATTAGAGATTCGTGGAAGGATTTTCTCGAATAGCTACTCCATTAACTCAGCTGACTCGAAAAGATACAAAGTTTGGTTGGAGCGAAGAATGTGAGAAGAGTTTTCAAGAACTCAAGAGGAGACTCATTTCAGCACCTGTTCTGACAATACCATCTAGCTCGGAGGGATTTGTCATCTACAGTGATGTTTCGGGCAAAGGGTTGGGATGTGTTCTCATGCAACATGGGAAAGTCATAGCCAATGCCTCAAGACAACTCAAAGAATATGAGAGGAATTATCCTACTCATGACCTAGAGTTAGCAGCTGTTATCTTCGCACTTAAAATTTGGAGGCATTACTTGTATGGGGAGAAGGTGGAGATCTTTACGGATCATAAAAGCCTCAAATATTTCTTCACTCAAAAGGAACTCAACATGCGACAACGATGTTGGCTTGAACTGTTGAAAGATTATGATCATACCATCCAATACCATCCTGGAAAAGTGAACGTAGTAGCTGACGCATTGAGTAGAAGATCATATGCAATTACGAGTGCGATATTGTCAACACAAAGGCCCATTTTGTGTAACTTGCAAAGGATGGAGATAGAGTTAAAAAATCCAGGGACCCATGTGATGATGGCGAATATACGAGTAGAACCGACTTTAATTGATAAAGTTAAAGCTGCTCAAGCTACAGACCTGGAGCTGATGCGTATAAGGAAGAAAGTGCAAGAAAGTGTTATGACGGAAGAAAGAATCGATGAAGAAGGAATACTTCGAGTTAACTCCAGACTTTGTGTTCCTAACGACCCTGATTTAAAGTATAAAATCATGATGGAGGCGCACAACACACCGTTTGCAATCCATCCTGGGAGTACCAAAATTTATCGTGATCTTCGACATACATTTTGGTGGAGCAATATGAAGAGAGAGATAGCAGAGTTTATCTCAAGGTGTTTAACTTGTCAACGAGTCAAGGCGGAGCATCAAGTACCAAAAGGTCCATTGCAACCACTTGAAATTCCAGAATGGAAGTGGGAGCACATTACAATGGATTTCATTCTCGGTCTTCCCAAGGTTTCTCAAGGCATAGATGCAATTTGGGTCATTGTTGATAGATTGACCAAGTCTCGCTTCATTTCTTACCAATCTGAGAAACTTATACACTTGAACGTCTTGCTCGTATGTGTACATAAACGAGATTGTAAGATCGCATGGTATGCCAAGATCCATAGTTTCGATCGAGACCCAAGATTCATTTCACGATTTTGGGTTAGTTTGCAAAAAGCTATCTTGCATGATTCTGATTTAGCTTTCGGCATATCATCCTCGAGACGAATCCAGGCGATGGAGAGGACTATTCAATCTCTTGAAGATTTATTAAGACTCTGTGTCCTTGACTTCAAGGGAAATTGTAAGACCCCGACTTTTTGAATAAAGATTAAATTTTCTCGAAATATATTTTTGAATATTATGATGTGAATTTGATATAATGTTATAGTTGTGGGTAATATTTACAAATTTTGCAAAAGTACGCAAGTTGTTATATAATATTCGATTGGTGGGGAATATTCATTTTAACGGGAATATTAGTAATAACGACACAATCAATGGTGGACCCCACAATGTAATTATTGTCGGAATGAGAAAACGACAAAAATACTTTATGAAAATAATGGCGGAAGTTTTACCGTTAACTGTTGAACTACTCAGTAGTAAAAGTACGATGTCTGGCGTGGTTGCATAGTAGCACACGGTATTAATTATTGATGCTTACGTGAGAAGTCACTCGGTTATACTCAATTATTGCTACGATGAATTGCTTTGCATCATATCTCTCATATTATTGATTTGATTATTGTCGTAAGTATCATCACATATAATATGTTATTTTATTAAATCAATAATTGAGACGACAAAGTTATTCATATTATTAAATTGCAATATTTACAATGTCTAGAATTTCTGTCAAGGAGAGGTTTGGTCACCTAATTGCGCGCCAATAGGTAGAAATCCTTATTGGAAAGCCCCCTCTTTCCTGAGAACGACCTGGTTGATAAATATTGTGAGTTATAATAATGTTAAATGTTATTAAAATTGAAGTTGTGTTCGGAGTTGAATTTGGAGACGCATACGTGATATTTGAGTCCGGAAAGATGAAATTAGTAAAAATAGTCTATAAACACAAAATTTTCCGAAATTCACTATTTGGTCAAAAAGTCAACAGTTGACTTTTTCAGGAAAAGTCAAACTTCGAAATTTCAAAATTTATATTTTTGATAAAAATGGTTTCATTATGTTGGAATTATTTGTGTTAGTGAAAATCGACAATTATTTCGATAATAATTGATGTCTGGAGGTTATATTGACCAATCGGGTATTTAACCGGATAAATGAGCAATTGATTGCTATTATTTCACATGATTATAACTATTTATTCATATGTGTATACTATTGTTTCACATTCTTGTTATTATTAGGGGAGTTGGTGCAAGATTGATAATACTTGCATGACTAAGTTAAAATGGAGGTATAGATGGAGGTACTATATCTTGTAATTACGTATTTTCACATGTCTAGAACTATTGATTCACATAATTTACTATTGAATCACATTATTTACTATTAGGGGAGGTGGTGAAAGTTTGATAATACTTCCATGACTAAATTAAAAATAAAGGAAAAGTTGGAGGTATTGTCTTTGTAATTTTTTGAAGCCCCAAACGTCGTGAATTATCGAAACTATATTTTCTATAAATAGAGCTCATTCTTCCTTCATTTCTCACCAATTCACAAAAACTTTAGAGATTATTATTATAGAGAGAAATTATAGAAAGAAGAAGAAGAAGTCTCACTACCTCACTATTCCAATATCCAGCTTTTTTCTAAGGTAGGGAGTATTATTTCTTTCTTATCCATGAAGAGAACTTTTGTTATTCCATTCTTTATTATTACATTGGAATAACTTTTGTATCTGTGCTACCCTATACTTGGTGAAATTCTTACATTGTTCCATTCTTTATCATTACATTGGAACATCACATGCATAGTTTCTACAGCCGGACTGGTTCCGTCTTTATTATTATTCATTGGAATATCACATGCATGCATTTTACGCAGAACACGATTCCGTCTTTATTATTACATTGGAATATCATGTACGTATGCGTTTCGCCGGACTGATTCTATCATTATTATTACATTGGAATATCACATGCATGCGTTATACGCCGGACTGATTTCGTCTTTATTATTTTTTTGAATATCACATGCATGCGTTTCTGGGACACGATTCCATTATTTATTATTACATTGGAAAAAACTTTGTGCATGCGGTCTATCGAATGCCCGGTGATTTCTTTTGTTATTCCATTCCTTATTATACTCAGTTGGTTAAAGTTTTGACTTCTATACTCCATGAAATTAGTGGAATATCCTTAATATTTGCGCTTCATCCAGTATCTTTTCATGGAAATATTCTTCTGAGCATTCTTGAATTTTACTCTACAAAGCAGTATCATGTTGATAATTTGGAAGTTATTAGTTCCTAGATAAAATAATTCTTGAACTTGTTTTATTGAATTCTTATATTATTGTCATCATCCCCATGTTTATATTTTGTTGAAAGTCATATGTGGCCTATAGTGCATAGATGGACTTGGTATGATTATGACCAGAGATTATTCGGTGTAATCATGACCGTAATGTTACAAATAATGTGGTAAAAGTCCTCATTGGCCCGTAGTGCATTGATGGACAGTTATTGGCATGATCATGACCATTATTGAATACACAAATATTCTTGGCCCGTAGTGCATGGATAATTGTGGTCGTGATACTAAAGAATATCTTTGGCCGTAGTGCAGGGGTGATTCGATGATGTGGATTATTTATTAAGCTAAGTCCTAGCGATAAAAGTGATGAAAACCTTTTAAATCATAAAAGATAGTAGATTTTATTCTCTACTTGACTCTTTTATTGGATTGCTTGTTCCGCTGCAGTTAAACTTGATGGTTGTTATATTATATCAGTTTAACACTGTTGAAGGCTAACGATAATATATTTTGTATTATCTTAGTCATAATATTTCCTACTGGGCTAGTTGAGCACACCCTTTTACTTTTATTGTTCTCTTCAGGAAATGAGAACAAAGCAGGGACTAGTCGGGGAACGGAGTGACGGACCAGATGATAGCATTAGTAGTCCTCACTATTCAGTGAAATAGTGGAAAATAAATGTAATAATATTGAATTTGAGTTTGTATATTGTCTAGACGACAATATTTGTATTAAAACTCACAGCTTATGTTTTGTCGTACTTTACACGACAGTTGTATAATTAAGTTGTATTTGTATTCTGTACCATGTATTTGATGACTCAGAATAGGTGATGTATACCTATTTTGGGGGCGTCAAAGTTGGTATCAAAGCTTAGGGATATGATCCCTGGCTAAGATGTGAGACTTGAACTAGGAGGGGAGAGACGGGGAATTCCTTCGCTACTATGACCTACCTAAGTTTATTTGGTATTTAATTGGTCAGTCAGAGTGTAGGGATAATATGTTTCATGTCAATTAACCCTTGTTTTGTGGCAGTATTTGAAAATGGCATCCGAGAATGTTGAGAACATCAATGGAGCACAGGAGACCGTTGAGTCTCCATAGATCAATAACCAGGACAATGTGCATCAGCAAGGCCACAATCCTCATGCAAACAACAACACTGACCAAATGATGAACGATGGAATGTTCCGAGGCTTCATGCAATTCATGCAACATTAGGTGAGAGCGGCTCCTATCCAAAATGCAGGTAGAAACACTGGCAACTCTCGGACGGTCACCGCCAAACAGTTCAAGGAGCTGGGACCACCGGAGTTTATTGGAGAGCCAAAACCACTTAAGGCGGAAGCATGGATAAAGCAGATAACCAAGATATTTGATATCTTGGGATGCTCCGAGGAACAAAAGGTTCCCTTCGCCACCTTTATGTTGCGTGAAGAGGCGATTCTTGGTGGGAATCAGTAAAAGCGTACTCAACTGGCCTTTTCTCAAGATGTCTTGGGAGAAGTTCCAAGAGCTGTTCAACGACAAGTACTTTCCCGAAAGTATTCGTCACATGAAAGAGGTGGAGTGTATCAAGTTGGAACAAAACAATATGACCGTGTTGCAATACGAGGCTAAATTTGCGGAGTTATCCCGGTTTGCATCCCATTTGGTTTATAATGAGGAGCGAATGACCCGAATGTTTTTAAGAGGTTTGAAACCGGAGATATGACAATATCTTATTTCTCATAAACTGTGTTTGTATTCAGATGTTGTAAATAGGGCTCAGTTATTGGAGCGCGATAACGAGTCAACGCAGCCAAGAGAAAGCAGCTGGCAGAATGAAAATACCGGTGGTAACAACGATCGTGAAGCGGTGACAACAAACGTGGAGGAATCAACATGCGAAATGGTAACCACTTCGTGGTAATCATAGCCAAGACAATAAAATGGACATTTCAAGAAAAGGAGATTCAACAATGATGGAAAGACGTCGGACCAAAGACCGTTGTTAAGGAAGGAGAACGACCACCTATCATATGCTTCAAATGCGGAGGGGAGGGACACATCAGTCCAAACTGCGCGATGCCGTCCAAAACATGTTATAATTGTGGAAGAGAAGGTCACTTAGCTCAATTTTGTCATTCACCGAAGACAAATTCAGCTAGGATGGAGGCACCAAAGGCCGTCCCAGAAAAGTCAAAGCCGGTAGTACAAGGAGAGCGTTTGTTGTGACCTCCCAGAAAGCAAGGAACCCGAACGAGGTTATCACGGGTAAGCTTATCATAAACTCTAGTGAAGTCTATACCTTATTTGATACCGGTTCCACCCATTCTTTTATTTCTCCTACTTGCGCTCAACGTTTAAATTTGACTCCGGAGAAATTAGACTTTGACTTATCTGTTGAAACTCCATTAGGAGAAACCTTCATTACATCCACTGTTTATAAGTCTTGTTTGATTCAAATCGGTATCAGACGTTACTGTCGATCTTATCTCCTTAAAAATACTTGCATTTGACGTGATTCTAGGGATTGATTGGTTAACTACTCATCATGCTAAAATTGATTATTTTCGTAAGGTTGTTAGCTTTCATATTCCTAATAAACCTATTATTCGAATTCAAGCGACCAAACCATTAAAATCAATCACAGTCATCTCAAGCCATAAAGTTATTCGTTTATTGAAAAATGGATGTCAAGCTTTCTTAGCTCATGTCACAGATTTAAACAAAAATACGTAAGATTTGAAGGATATTTCTATTGTTAATAAATTTCCTGACGTATTCCCTGAAGAACTTCTTGGCCTACCCCCAAAGCGTTAAGTTGAATTTTGTATCGACCTTAAACCTGGTACAAAACCCATTTCCAAAGCCCCATATCGAATGGCTCCTATTGATTTTCAGGAGTTAAAGACCCAATTACAGGAATTGTTAGACATTGGTTTCATTCATCCTAGTACGTCTCCTTGGGGTGCTCCTATTCTATTCGTGAAGAAGAAAGATGGGAGTATGCGACTTTGTATTGATTATCGGGAGTTGAATCATGTCACCATCAAAAATAGGTACCCATTGCCACGTATTGATGACCTGTTTGATCAGTTACAATGAGCATAATTTTTTTCAAAGATCGATCTTCGCTTACGGATATCATCAATTTGAAGGTTAAAATCGAGGATATTCAAAGATCCTTGAGAACTCGATGCGGGCATTATGAATTCTTAGTCATGTCTTTTGGATTGACTAATGCTCTTGCTGCCTTCATGGATATGATGAACCGAGTATTCAAGGAATATTTGGATCATTTTGTGGTCGTCTTTATTGATGACATCCTCATATATTCCAAAAGTCGTGAACATCATGAGCAACACTTGAGGCTGATACTCCAAAAGCTTCGTGAAAACAAGCTATATGCCAAGTTGAAGAAATGCGAGTTCTGGCTTGAGGAAGTTGCATTCCTTGGGCACGTGATATCAAGTCATGGAATATCTGTTGACCAACAAAGATTGAAGCTATTCAAAGACGGGAACAACCTAAGTCAGTGACCGAAGTACGTAGCTTTCTTGGATTAGCTGGTTATTATCGGAGATTCGTGGAAGGATTTTCTCGAATCGCTACTCCATTAACTCAGCTGACTCGAAAAGATACAAAGTTCGGTTGGAGTGAGGAATGTGAGAATAGTTTTCAAGAACTCAAGAGGAGACTCATTTCAGCACCTGTTCTGACAATACCATCTGGCTCGGAGGGATTTGTCATCTATAGTGATGCTTCAGGCAAAGGGTTAGGATGTGTTCTCATGCAACATGGGAAAGTCATAGCCTATGCCTCACGATAACTCAAAGAATATCAGAGGAATTACCCTACTCATGATCTAGAGTTTGCAGCTGTCATTTTTGCGCTTAAGATTTGGAGGCATTACCTGTATGGAGAGAAGGTGGAGATCTACACGGATCATAAAAGCCTTAAATATTTCTTCACCCAAAAGGAACTCAACATGCGACAACGACGTTGGCTTGAACTATTGAAAGATTATGATCATACCATCCAATACCATCCTGCAAAAGCGAACGTGGTAGCTGACGCACTGAGTAGAAGATCATATGCGGGTACGAGTGCAATATTGTCAACGCAAAGGCCCATTTTGTATGACTTGCAAAGGATGGAGTTAGAGTTAAAAAATCCAGGGACCCACATGATGATGGCAAACATACGAGTAGAACCGACTGTAATCGATAAAGTTAAAGCTGCTCAAGCTACAGACCTGGAGCTGATGCGTATAAGGAAGAAAGTGCAAGAAAGTGTTATGACGGAAGAAAGAATCGATGAAGAAGGAATACTTCGAGTTAACTCCAGACTTTGTGTTCCTAACGACCCTGATTTAAAGTATAAAATCATGATGGAGGCGCACAACACACCGTTTGCAATCCATCTTGGGAGTACCAAAATGTATCGTGATCTTCGACATACATTTTGGTGGAGCAATATGAAGAGAGAGATAGCGAGTTTTTATCTCAAGGTGTTTAACTTGTCAACGAGTCGGCGAGAGCATCAAGTACCAAAAGGTCCATTGCAACCACTTGAAATTCCGTAATGGAAGTGGGAGCACATTACTATGGATTTCAATTCTTGGTCTTCCCAAGGTTTCTCAAGGCATAGATGCAATTTGGGTCATTGTTGATAGATTGACCAAGTCTGCTCATTTCTTACCAATACGAGAAACTTATACACTTGAATGTCTTGCTAGTATGTACATAAACGAGATTAAAAGACTGCATGGTATGCCAGTATCCATAGTTTCTGATCAAAACCCAAGATTCACTTCAAGATTTTGGGTTAGTTTGCAAAAAGCTATGGGCACAGATTTACGTTTTAGCTCGGCATATCATCCTCAGACGGACGGGCAGTCGAAGAGGACTATTCAAACTCTTAAAGATTTATTAAGACTTTGTGTCCGACTTCAAAGGAAGTTGGGACAAGTTCTTACCATTGGTGGAGTTTTCCTACAACAACAGTTATCAAGCAAGTATTGGCATGGCTCCATTTGAGGCGTTGTATGGAAGAAAATGTCGTTCTCCAGTATGCTGGGATGAGGTGGGTGAAACAACGTTGTTGGGACCAGAGTTGGTACGTATGACTACGGAAAAAATTCAAATGATCCGACAACATATAAAAACCTCACAAGATCGACAAAAGACTTATGCTGATCTTCATCGAAAGGACGTAGAATTCGATATTGGAGATCATGTGTTGTTACGTGTTGCTCCATGGAAAGGAGTTACAAGATTTGGAAAGAGAGGAAAGCTCAATCCTCGATTCATTGGCCCATTTTTATTCCTCGATCGAGTAGGAACTGTGGCCTATAGACTTGCGTTACCTCCAAGTATGTCTCGTGTTCATAACGTTTTTCACATATCCATGTTATGTAAATATGTGAAAGACCCGAACCACATTATTGAGTTAAAACCGAACGAAATAGAGGAAGATTTAACGTATGAAGAGGTTCCTGTTAAAATCTTGGATAAGAAGAAACATATTCTACGCTCCAAGGTTATACCTTAAGTTAAAGTTTTGTGGAGAAACAACAATGTTGAGGAAATGACCTGGGAGTTAGAATCTGAAATGAAATCAAAGTATCCTCACCTCTTCGACATACCAGGTACGCACCCTAATTTCGAGGACGAAATTTCATAAGACGGGGAGGTTATAAGACCCCAACTTTTTGAATAAAGATTAAATTTTCTCGAAATATATTTTTGAATATTATGGTGTGGATTTGATATAATGTTATAGTTGTGGGTAATATTTACAAATTTTGCAAAGTACGCAAGTTGTTATATAATATTCGATTGGTCGGGGAATATTCGTTTTAACAGGGAATATTCGTACAACGACACAATCATTGGTGGACCCCCACAATGGAATTATTGTCGGATTGAGAAAATGAAAAAAATACTTTATGAAAATAACGGCGAAAGTTTTACCGTTAACTGTTGACCTACCCGTTATTAAAAGTACAGTAATACGCGTGGTTGCATAGTAGCACACGATATTGATTATTGATTCTTACGTGAGAAGTCACTCAGTTATACTCAATTATTGCTACAGTAATTGTTGCATCACATCTCTCATATTATTGATTCGATTATTGTCATAGTATCATCTGCATAATATGTTATTTTATTAAATCAATAATTGAGACGACAAAGTTATTCATATTATTAAATTGTAATATTTATAATGTCTAGAAGTTACATCGAGGAGAGGTTTGGTCACCTAATTAATTGCGCCATAGGGAGAAATCCTTATTGAAAGCCCCTCTTCACAGGAAACGACACGGTTGATAAATATTGTGAGTTATAATATTAATGATGAATGTTATTAAAATTGAAGTTGTGTTCGGAGTTGAATTTGGAGACGCGGACGTGATATTTGAGTCCGAAACGATGAAATTAGTCAAAATAGTCTATAAACACAAAATTTTCTGGAATTCACTATTTGGTCAAAAAGTCAATAGTTGACTTTTTCGGGAAAAGTCAAACTTTGAAATTTCAAAATTTATATTTTTGATATAAATGGTTTCATTGTGTTGGAATTATTTGTGTTAGTGAAAATCGACAATTATTTCGATAATAATTGATGTCTGGAGGTTATATTGACCAATCGGGTATTTAACCGGATAAATGAGAAATTGATTGTTATTATTTCACATGATTATAACTATTTGTTCACATATGTATACTATTATTTCACATTCTTATTACTATTAGGGGAGTTGGTGCAAGATTGATAATACTTGCATGACTAAGTTAAAAATGGAGGTATAGATGGAGGTACTATACTGTAATTCGTATTTTCACATGTCTAGGACTATCGATTCACATAATTTACTATTGAATCACATTATTTACTATTAGGAGAGGTGGTGCAAGTTTGATAATACTTCCATGACTAAATTAAAAATAAAGGAAAAGTTGGAGGTATTGTACTGTAATTTTTTGAGCCCCAAAACGTGCAATTATCGAAACTATATTTTTCTATAAATAGAAGTTCATTCTTCCTTCATTTCTCACCAATTCACAAAAGCTTTAGAGCGATTATTATAGAAAGAAATTATAGAAAGAAGAAGAGAAGTCTGCTACCTCATTATTCCAGTATCCAGTTTTTCTAAGGTAGGGAGTATTATTTCTTTCTTATCCATGAAGAGAAATTCTGTTATTCCATTCTTTATTATTCTATTGGAATAACTCAGATATCATGAGCTACCCTATATATGGTGAAATTCTTACATTGTTCCATTCTTTATTATTCATTTGGAACATCACATGCATCAGCGTTCTCTACGCCGACTGGTTCCGCTTCTTTATTATTACATTTGGAATATCATGTTTGTGCATTTTACGCCGGACTGATTAAAATCTTTATTATTCTGTTGGAATATCCTCATCTTACGCGTTTTACGGGACTGATTCCCAATCTTTATTATTACATTTGGAATATCCTCATGCATGCATTTTGGCGGACTGATTAAAATCTTTATTATTTTGTTAGAATATCACGTGCATGCGTTTCTGTGGGACTGATTCCGTTATTTATTATTACATTGGAATAACTCCGCTGTCTTGCGGCCTATCGCGTACTGGTGATTTCTTTTGTATTCCATTCCTTATTATACTCAAATAGGTTAAAGTTTTGACTTCTATACTCCATGAAATTAGTTGAATATGTGAGACCGGTTTTATGAATAAATATTTAATTTTCTCGAAATAATTTTTTGAATATTATAGTGTGGATTTGAGATAATGTTCTAGTTGTGGGTAGTATTTATAAATTTTGCAAAGTATGCAAGTTATTATATAATATTCATTGTTGTTTGAATATTCGTTTGGTCGTGGAATATTCTTTCTTCGTTGGGAATATTAAATGCGATGCAGCGACCATTTAGGGGCCCCATAACGAATAACTCGTCGGGATGAAGAAAATGACAAGTTTGGGTTATTATAAATAATGGCGTAGTTATTACTGAATTAACACTTGTTGGAATACCCGTGGTTAAAATACTGATGTCTGGCGTGGATGCACAAGAGCATACTGCGGTATTGCGATATTATGAATTATTGATTCTTACGTGAAAAGGCCTTTACTCAATAATTATTACACGAGTAATTATTGTTCAAAATTTTATTTTATTGGTTCAATAATTGTTGCGTTGATATTTTATATTATTGTTGTTTCAATAATTGTTACTACACAGTATCTCCTTTATCAGATCAATAATTCATATTATTTTTATAATATTATTAGATAGAATTATTGACAATGTCTAGAAAGTTCTGTCAAGGAGAGGTTTGGTCACCTAATTACGCCGCCAATGAGGAGAAATCCTTATCGGAAAGCCCCTCTCTCTGGAGCGCCTTTGGTTGTCATTATTGTGATTCTGTAATATTATTTGTGAATAAATAATTATTGATTTATATGTTAATGAAATATTTATTTGATGTGGATATAAATGATGGATTTATTTATGTGGTTATAAATGAAGGAATTAATGTTGAGGTGTTTTATCAGTATTTTGTCGGATTGGAGGTATTAAAAGATCAAATCAGTGTTCTTACAGCTTTATTGTGTGAGTTATAATTTTTAATCCGACCGTTGGATCATTGTGATTTTTGGATATGTTATACATATATAAGTTGAGTATATGTCCACAAATTTTGAACCGTTAAAAATGAGCGTATAATTTGTTATGAATTTTAAGAGGTGACTGATTCGGAAATTAGGTTATAAATGATTTTGGTGGAAAATTCTAGAAATGGGTGGGCCCCACTTTTGGTTGTTGGGGATGGTGGATGATTTTTGGTGGGTGGAATAGTAGCAGGTAAAGCCATCAAGTTACAGGTCAAGTCTACTTTGGCGTGCTACCATTTTCTTATAAATAGAGGGCTAAGTTAGAATTGAAAATCACACCAGAAACATAAGCTTTCTCTCTTTGTCTCTCTATATTATCGAGCGTATTCTTGTGAGTATTTTGATACTTTGAGTGTTGCTATACGGTGCAAGTTCCTTCAACACTATATCCAGTATTCCAGTCAGAAGTACTATCTTTTTGAGGTAAGGGGTATTATTTATTTCATATTCTGAAGAGATATTATTTTTTCGTATTCGTATGAATATTATTTTGTTCAATATTCGCAAAAAATATTATTTTCATTTAATATTCTTAAGGAATATTATATTCGTTCAATATTCGAAAGGAATATTATTTTCGTTTAATATTCGTAAGGGGTGTTATTTTCTTTGCAAATGATATTTTCTTTCAATATCATTATGCTGAAATATTGATCTGAATTTTTTTATCAAATTTGGAACTTTTCATGTCGGGGTTACTATTCACGAGTTACTATTCATGAGTACTATTCACGAAGCATGATGATTTTTCTTGTGGAATTTCTATCTTTTCGTGTCGGAGTTACTATTCACGTATACGGCACTATTCACCGAAAAATGAAATTTTCTTCTTTTTGTCCAAGTTGTCTATTATGGTTACTATCTTTGATTGTATTCATGTTTTGATCATTATTTTTGAATTCTGCTTCAAAATTGGTTATTTTGGAGTATTATTGAACTTGGATAAACTATAATAAGAATCCTTAATATTTGATCTTTTATCTTACTGGATTCGTTCTCTAAATTTTTTTTTATCATCCTCAGTCCTAAATGATGATACAAATGAATATCTTTGGCCTGTAGTGCAAAGATGAATGATTACCTGATTAATATCTTTGGCCTGTAGTGCAAAGATGAACAGGTGTTGAGATGAACATGAACAACTGTTGAAAGTCATCTGTGGCCTGTAGTGCATAGATGGACTTGGTATGATTATGACCAAGGATTATTCGGTATAAGAATGACCGTAAGGTTACAAATGATGTGGTAAAAGTCCTCATTGGCCCGTAGTGCATTGATGGACAGTTTTTGGTATGATTATGGCTATGGATTCTCTTTTTCCATAGTGCAAAGATGAATTGTTTTATGGCATGATCAGGACCGTTGACGAAGACACGAATATCCTTGGCCCGTAGTGCATGGATAATTTGTGGTCGTGATACTAAAGAATATCCTTAGCCTGTAGTACAGGGATTATTTAATGATGTGGATTATTTTTTAATTGAGTCTCGTGATAAATATTATGAAAACTTTTAAATCATAGAAGATAGTAGATTTTATAATTTACTTGACTCTTCTAATGGATTGTTTATTCCGCTGCAGTTGTTGATTTAAAACTTGTTGTCTATTATATTCTATCGGTTGTTATACTGTTGAAGACTAATGATAATTTGTTGTATATTATCTTAGTCATAATATTTCTTACTGGGCTAGTTGAGCTCACCCTTTCTTTCACTATTTTCTTCAGGAAATGAGAATATAGCTGGGACTAGTCGGGGAATGGATTGACGGTCCAGATGGTTGCATTAGTAGTCCTCACTATTCTGTGAAATAGTGTATCAATAATTGTAATAAGGACTCCTTTTGAGTTTTTATACTCTCTATTAGACAATAGTTGTATTCAAACTCACAGTATATATGTGTCATCATTATTCTTTGAAGTTGTATTTGTTTTTGTACCATGTATTTGGCGACTCATAATGGGTTGGGTGGAATGGACCTATTTTGGGGGCGTCACAGTTGGTATCAGAGCTTAGGGATATGATCCCTGACTGAGATTTGAGACAAGAACTAGAAGGGGAGAGATGGGGAATTCTTTCGTTAGTATGACCTACCTAAGTTTATTTGGTATTTAATTGGTCGGTCAGAGTATAGGGATAATATGTTTCATGTCAATTAACCCTTGTTTTGTATCAGTGTTTAAAATGGCAGCTAAAAATGTTAACAATGGTGTGAATGAGACCGTGGAGACACCTCTAATCACCAACCAGGTTAATGTGATTAGAGATATCAATGTGGTGATTGAGGAATTAAAAGTTGCACTCAAGCTAGTCATGAAAGGTAATGGCGAGAGTGAGGAAGAAGAGGAACACGAGGATGATTTATTAGAAGAACTTATTGATCAAAATATAGAATTACAAAATCATATTCATGAGTTAGAAGAGCATCTTTGAAGAACGGCAAGGTGATCGTTAGAACAAAGGGATGCAACAATTCAAAATTGTATTACCCGATGTGCGATGGTTGAATGAAGCACTCTTTGGCGAGTATCGATATTAAAGCCGGAATCAGAAATTCAAACGTCGAGGAGCAACTGAAAGAAGAAGTAATCGAGCAGTGAGAATGAAAGATACATGGGTAAAAGTCGCACGACGCGTTGATATGGTGGAAAGAGAAGTCCAATTTAAGAAAGCTAAAATAGATGATATGTATTTCTCTTTTTCGACAGCAATTGGGAGAATCCAGCATCGAATTTTGAATTACCCTGACGAGGAATCGAACGAAGTTATCACGGGTTAGTTAATTATAAATTTTTACGAAGTCTATACCTTATTAGATACCGGTTCTACCCATTATTTTATCTCTCTTGCTTGCGCTCAATGTTTAAATTTAACTCTAGAAAAGTTAGACTTTGACTTATCAGTTGAAACTCCGTTAGGAGAAACCTTTATTACATGTGTTATCCAAGTCTTGGATGTGAGTCATAGTTGTGAATGATATTTCTATTGTTAATAAATCTCCTGACGTATTCTCGAGGGACTTCTTAGCCTACCCCTAGAGCGTGAAATCAAATTTTGTATTGACCCCAGTACAAAACCCATTTCTAAAACTCTCAAATATTTCTTCACCTAAAATGAACATATTATGCACTGAAGACGTTGGCTCGAGCTGTTGAAGATTACGATTATACCATTCAATACCATCGTGGGAAAAACGAACGTGGTAGCTGACGCATTGAACAGGAGATCGTATGCGTTTACAAGTGCAAATATACGAACCTACGTGAGGATAGTAAATATACGATTAGAACTGACGATAAAGTTAAAGTTGCTCAAGCTATAGACCTGGAGCTGATGAATGTGAAGAAGAAGGTTCAAGAAGGCGTTATTCTAGAAGCAAGAGTCGATGAAGAGAGGAAATTCTCAACCCTCAATTTTATTGGCCCATTTTAAATTCTCGATCGAGTAGGAATTGTGGCCTATAGACTCGCCTTAACGCTAAGTATGTCGCGTGTTCATAACATTTTTCACGTATCGATGTTACGTAAATATGTGGACGACCTGAACCACATTATTAAATTGGAATTAGACGAGATAGCAGAAGATTTAACGTATGAGGAGATACGTGTTAAAATCTTGGATAAGAAGGATCACATTTGACACTCAAAGGTTATACCTCAAGAGTTAGAATTTGAAGTAAAGTCAAGGTATCCTCAGCTGTTCGGCATACCAGGTACGTACGTAAATTTCGAGGGCGAAATTCCATAAGGAGGGGAAATTGTGAGACCCCGGATTTTATGAATAAATATTTAATTTTCTCGAAATAATTTTTTTGAATATTATAGTGTGGATTTGAGATAATGTTTTAATTGTGGGTAGTATTTATAAATTTTGCAAAGTATGCAAGTTGTTATATAATATTCATTGTTGTCGTGGAATATTCGTTTGGTCGTGGAATATTCTTTCTGTCGGGGAATATTCGTACGACGGCGCAGCCATTTGTGGGCCCCATAACGGATAACTGTCGGATGAAGAAAATGACAAGTTTGGGTTGTTATAAATAACGGCGTAGTTGTTACCGTTAACACTATTGGAATACCCGGTGGTTAAAATACAATAATACGCGTGGATGCACAGTAGCACACGGTATTGCACAGTATTGTGAATTATTGATTCTTACGTAAGAAGGCACAACACAATAATTGTTACAGTAATTACTATTCAATATTTTATTTTATTGGTTCAATAATTGTTGCGTTGATATTTTATATTATTGTTGTTTCAATAATTGTTCTTTGCCATGATCTCTCTTTATCGGATCAATAATTCATATTATTTGAATAATATTATTAGATAGAATTATTGACAATGTCTAGAAAGTTACATTAAGGAGAGGTTTGGTCACCTAATTGCGGGCCAAGATAAGAGAAAATCTTATCGGAAGCCCCCCACTTTCTGAGGCCCGACTAGTTGTCATTATTGTGATTACATAATATTATTTGTGAATAAATAATTATTGATTTATATGATAATGAAATATTTATTTGATGTGGATATAAATGATGGATTTATTTATGTGGTTATAAATGAAGGAATTAATGTTGAGGTGTTTTATCGAGATTTTGTCCGGATTGGAGGTATTAAAAGATCAAATCGGTGTTCTTACGACTTTATTGTGTGAGTTATAATTTTTAATCCGAATAGTTGGATCGTTGTGATTTTTGGATATGTTATACATATATAAGTTGAGTATATGTCCACAAATTTTGAACCGTTAAAAATGAGCGTATAATTTGTTATGAATTTTAAGAGGTAACTGATTCGAAAATTAGGTTATAAATGATTTTGGTGGAAAATTCTAGAAATGGGTGGGCCCCACTTTTGGTTGTTGGGGATGGTGGATGATTTTTGGTGGGTGGAATAGTAGCAGGTAAAGCCATCAAGTTACAGGTCAAGTCTGCTTCGGCGTGCTACCATTTTCCTATAAATAGAGGGCTAAGTTAGAATTGAAAATCACACCAGAAACATAAGCTTTCTCTCTTTGTCTCTCTATATTATCGAGCGTATTCTTGTGAGTATTTTGATACTTTGAGTGTTGCTATATGGTGCAAGTTCCTTCAACACTATATCCGATATTCGGTCCAAATCTTGTCTCCTTTTTGAGAGGTAAGGGTATTATTTATTTCATATTACGAAGAGATATTATTTTTTCAGTATTCGTATGAATATTATTTCGTTCAATATTCGCAAGAAATATTATTTTCATTTAATATTCGTAAGGAATATTATATTCATTCAATATTCGAAAGGAATATTATTTTCGTTTAATATTCGTAAGGGGTGTTATTTTCTTCGCAAATGATATTTTCTTTCAATATCATTATGCTGAAATATTGATTTGAATTTTTTTTTATCAAATTTGGAACTTTTCATGTCAGGGTTACTATTCATGAGTTACTATTCACGAGTACTATTCACGAAGCATGATGATTTTTCTTGTGGAATTTCAATTTTTTGGTGTCGAAGTTACTATTCACGTATACAACACTATTCACGAATATGGCACTATTCACCGAAAAATGAAATTTTCTTCTTTTTGTCCAAGTTGTCTATTATGGTTACTATCTTTGATTGTATCCATGTTTTGATCATTATTTTTGAATTCTGCTTCAAAATTAGTTATTTCGGAGTATTATTGAACTTGGATAAACTGTAATACGAATCCTTAATATTTGATCTTTTATCTTACTGGATTCGTTCTCTAAAATGTTTTTTATCATCCTCAGTCCTAAATGATAATACAAATGAATATCTTTGGCATGTAGTTCAAAGATGAGTGATTAACTGATGAATATCTTTGGCCTGTAGTGCAAAGATGAATGATTACCTGATGAATATCTTTGGCCCGTAGTGAAAAGATGAACAGGTGTTGAGATGAACATGACCAACTGTTGAAAGTCATCTGTGGCCTGTAGTGCATAGATGGACTTGGTATGATTATGACCAAGGATTATTCGGTATAATCATGACCGTAAGGTTACAAATGATGTGGTAAAAGTCCTCATTGGCCCGTAGTGCATTGATGGGCGCTTTTTTGGTATGATTATGGCTATGGATTCTCTTTTGCCGTGGTCTGCAAAGATGAATTGTTTTATGGCATGATCGGGGACTGTTGATTTAATACATCGAATATCCTTTGCCCGTAGTGCATGGATAATTCGTGGTCATGATACTAAAGAATATCCTTGGCCTGTAGTGCAGGGATGATTTAATGATGTGGATTATTTTTTTAGCCGAGTCTCAGCGATAAATATTATGAAAGTGATGAATATCCTTGGTCTGTATGTAGATTATTTATTAAGCTGAGTCCCAGCGATAAAAGTGATGAAAAACTTTTTAAATCATAAAAGATAGTAGATTTTATTCTCTACTTGACTCTTTTAATGGATTGCTTGTTCCGCTGCAGTTAAACTTGATGGTTATTATATTATATCAGTTTAAAACTATTGAAGGCTAACGATAATATATTCTGTATTATCTTAGTCATAATATTTCCTACTGGGCTAGTTGAGCTCACCCTTTTACTTTTATTGTTCTCTTCAGAAAATGAGAACGTAGCGAGGGACTAGCTCGTCGGGAAGCGGAGTGACGGACGAGATGATAGCATTAGTAGTCCTCACTATTCAAAGTGAAATAGTGGAAAATAAATGTAATAATATTGAATTTGAGTTTGTATATTATCTGCAGGCGACGATATTTGTATTAAAACTCACAGCTTATGTTTGTCGTACTTTACACGACAGTTGTATAATTAAGTTGTATTTGTATTCTGTACCATGTATTTGGTGACTCAAAATAGGTGATGTATACCTATTTTGGGGGCGTCACAGTAGTTGGGATAAGTTCTTACCATTGGTGGAGTTTTCCTACAACAACAGTTATCAAGCAAGTATTGGCATGGCTCCATTTGAGGCATTGTATGGAAGAAAGTGTCGTTCTCCAGTATGCTGGGATGAGGTGGGTGAAGCAACGTTGTTGGGACCAGAGTTGGTACGTATGACTATGGAAAAGATTCAAACGATCCGACAACGTATAAAAACCTCACAAGATCGACAAAAGAGTTATGCTGATCTTCATCGAAAGGACGTGGAATTCGATATAGGAGATCATGTGTTGTTACGTGTTGCTCCATGGAAAGGAGTTACGAGATTTGGAAAGAGAGGAAATCTCAATCCTCGATTCATCGGCCCATTTTTAACCCTCGATCGAGTAGGAACTGTGGCCTATAGACTCGCTTTACCGCCAAGTATGTCTTGTGTTCATAACGTTTTTCACATATCCATGTTACGTAAATATGTGAAAGACCCGAATCATATTATTGAGTTAGAACCGGACGAAATAGCGAAAGATTTGACGTATGAAGAGGTTCCAGTTCAAATCTTGGATAAGAAGGAACATATTCTACGCTCCAAGGTTATACCTCAAGTCAAAGTTTTGTGGAGAAACCACGATGTTGAGCAAATGACTTGGGAGTTAGAATCTGAAATGAAATCAAGGTATCCTTACCTCTTTGACATACCAGGTACGTACCCTAATTTCGAGGGCAAAATTTCATAAGAAGGGGAGATTGTAAGACTCCAACTTTTTAATAAAGATGATTTTTCTATAAATTTTATTTTTAAATATTATGGAGTAAATTTGATATAATGTTATAGTTGTGGGTAATAATTATAAATTTTGCAAAGTACGCAAGTTTTTATATAATATTCAATTTGTCGGGGAATATTCGTTTTAACAGGGAATATTCGTACGACGGCATAATTATTGGTGGACCCCACAACAGAATTATTGCCGGATTGAGAAAACAACAAAAATATTTTTAATGAAAATAACGGCGGAAGTTTTACCGTTATTACTATTGAACTACTCGGTAGTAAAAGTACAGTAATACGCGTGGTTACATAGTAGCACACGGTATTGATTATTGATGCTTACGTGAAAAGTTATCTCAGTTTTGTTTCATTATTTATATATATATATATATGATTGATATTTATATATATTATATATATGTAAAGTTGACATGTGGGGGGTAGGGGAAAGAAAAAAGAAAGAGAGATGTCGGGTGGGGGAAGAAAGTCTAGCCATGGTTGGTGTGAAAATAGTACAATTATATATATATATATATATATATATATATATATAGGTTTATAACATGTGTAGATTATATATATATAGATATGTTTTATAATTTTTGCTTTATTCTTATTGATTGGAGGATTGACTATTGCTAGCTTTAGTTGGCAGTTTGTGGGATGTTTTTTTTTCAAACCTAGACATTCATTGGCCAACTCCTTGAAAATGTGTACTGATACGTAGGAACCATGAAGTTGTGTTGTTCATCCGTAAATAATTATTGCGTCCGTTTATTAACAGTACCCCTTCAATTCTACTATAAATAGAAGTTCATTCCTTCATTATTTCTTACGAATTCACTGAAACTCTAGAGAGAGAAATTATAGAGAGAAATAAGAAAAGTATTCTGCTACTTCCCTACTCTTATATTCAATTTCTTTTACGTTAAGGGGTATTATTTCTTTTATATTCATGAAGTGAACTTCTGTTATTCCATTCTTTATTATTCTGCTGGAATAACCAGTATACACGGACTACCCTATACTTGGTGACATTCTTCTATTATTCTATCTTTATTATTATTCTGTTGAAATATCTTGTATGTGCGTTTTACGCCTGACTTGATTCCGTCTTTATTATTATTCTGTTGGAATATCATATCATGCATTTCACGCGGACACTGTTCCGTCTCAGTATTATTATTACATTTGGAACATCCCCATCGGTCTGAGTTTCACTTTGACTTTTGGTTCCATTACTTATTATTCTCATTAGAAAAATGCATGCTGTCACGAAGTACCGCATGCATGGTGATTTCTTTTGTTATTCCATTCTTGATTATACTCAGTTGGTTAAAACTTTGACTTCTATACTCCATGAAATTAGTGGAATATCCTTGATATTTGCGCTTCATCCAAAGATCTTTTCATGGAAATATTCTTCCGAAGCATTCTTGAATTTTACTCTACAAAGCGAAGATCATGTTGACAATTTGGATGTTATTAGTTCCTAGATAAATTAATTCTTGAACTTGTTTTATTGAATTCTTATATCATTGTCATCATCCTCATGTTTATATTATGTTGAAAGTCATCTGTGGCCTGTAGTGCATAGATGGACTTGGTATGATTATGACTAGGGATTATTTGGTGTAGTCATGACTTGGTATGTAATGTTACAAATGATGTGGTAAAAGTCCTCTTTGGCCCATAGTGCATTGATGGACAGTTGTTGGCATGATCATGACCATTAATGAATACACAAATATTCTTGGCCCGAAGTACATGGATAATTATGGTCGTGATACTAAAGAATATCCTTGGCCGTAGTGCATGGGTGATTCGATGATGTGGATTATTTATTAAGCTGAGTCCCAGCGATAAAAGTGATGAAAAACCTTTTAAATCATAAAAGATAGTAGATCTAAAACTTATTGTCTATTGTATTCTATCAGTTGTTATACTGTTGAAGGCTAAAGATAATTTATTCTGCATTATCTTAGTCATAATATTTCTTACTGGGCTAGTTGAGCTCACCCTTTCTTTCACTGTTCTCTTCAGGAAATGAGAACATAGCTGGGACTAGTCGGGGAACGGAGTGATGGTCCTAGATGGTGCATTAGTAGTCCTCACTATTCTATGAAATAGTGTGATAATAATTGTAATAAGGACTCCATTGAGTTTGTATACTCTCTAGATGACAATATTTGTATCCAAACTCACAGCATATGTTTTGTCGTATTTTACACGACTGTTGTATAATTAAGTTGTATTTGAATTTTATACCATGTATTTGGCGACTCAAGATGGGTGATGTATACCTATTTTGGGGGCGTCACAATTTCTTTTGTTATTCCATTCTTTATTATACTCAGTTGGTTAAAGTTTTGACTTCTATACTCCGTGAAATTAGTGGAATATCTTTGATATTTGCGCTTCATCCAGTATCTTTTCATGGAAATATTATTCTGAGTATTCTTGAGTTTTACTCTACAAAGAAGTATCATGTTGACAATTTGTACGTTATTAGTTCCTGGATAAATTAATTCTTGAACTTGTTTTACTGAATTCTTATACCATTGTCATCATCCTCATGTTTATATTATGTTGAAAGTCATATGTGGCCTGTAGTGCATAGATGGACTTGAGATGATTATGACCAGGGATTATTCAATGTAATCATGACCGTAATGTTACATATGATGTGGAAAAAGTCATCATTGGCCCGTAGTGCATTGATGGATAGTTTTTGGCATGATCATGACCATTGATGAATACACGAATATTCTTGGCCCATAGTGTATGGATAATTTGTGGTCGTGATACTAATGAATATCCTTTGTCGTAGTGCAGGGATGATGTGGATTATTTATTAAGCTGAGTCTCAGCGATAAAAGTAATGAAAAACCTTTTAAATCATAGAAGATAGTAGATTTTATTCTATACTTGACTCTTCTAATGGATTGCTTGTTCCGCTGCAGTTAAAATTGATGTTTGTTATATTTTATCTGTTTAACACTGTTGAAGGCTAATGATAATTTATTCTGCATTATCTTAGTCATAATATTTCTTACTGGGCTAGTTGAGCTCACCCTTTTGCTTTCATTGTTCTCTTCAGGAAATGAAAACGTAGCAGGGACTAGTCGGGGAATGAAGTGACGATCCAGATGATAGCATTAGTAGTCCTCACTATTCTATGAAATAGTGTGATAATAAATGTATTGAGGACTTATTTTGAGTTTGAATCTTTATCTGAAAGATGTATTTGTATTAAAAGTCACACTTTCATGTTGTATATTTAATATTGTATTTGTATTCTGTACCATGTATTTGGCGACTCAGAATAGGTGATGTATACCGATTTTGGGGGCATCACAATAGTAACCATAATAGACATCTTGGACAAAAAGAAAAAAATTCATTTTTCGGTGCATAGGGTCGTATTCGTGAATTGTGCCATATACGTGAATAGTAACCCCGACACAAAAAGTTCCAAATTTGATAAAAAGTTTAGACCAATATTTCGGCATAATGATATTGAAAGAAATAATATCATTTACGAAGAAAATAACATCCCTTACCTCAAAATAACCGTACTTCTGACTGAATTTCGGATATAGTGCTGACAGAAACTTGCACTGAATAGCAACTCTCAAAGTATCAAAATACTCACAAAAATACGCTCCATAATCTAGAGAGAAAAAAACTTGTTTCTGGTGTGATTTTCAATTCTAACCTAAGTGCCTATTTATAGGAAAATGCTAGAACGCCAAAGGAGACTATAATAATATATATATATATATATATATATGAGCTGTAATTCGGACTACATTAGATGAGCACAGATTTTATATCCGGTGCGTTTATTCGCTTATATATATATATATATATATATATATATATATATATATATATATATATATTGTCCTCCTCGAGTTTACTTACGTGGCAATTGATCGTATTTACGACTTTATTTACATTACATCTGTCTCTTTGGAGTTTCCTTCGTGGCGGTTGGCCGTATTCTGACTTTATTTACGTTTAAATCCACTTTGGAGTTTCCTCCGTGGCGGTTGATAGCTTTTAACAGCTTTATTTACATTTCTGATCCCCCATGGAGGTGCTTCGTGGTTGGTGATCATGTCTGTATATATATATATATATATATTTACAACTTTTATATATATACCTGCTTACTGCTTTCATATAAATTGCAGTATTTTGTGAGCCTAGGAATCATGTGATCACAGATTCATCCCATTGAATCTAGATTCGGTTCCCGTGATGGACATTTTCAAATGTGGCAGCTTGTAAATTATTCTGCGATGTCTGAATTTCCTCAGATGGTTTCCATACCCACGAGAAAGTCGGCATTATTTTGTACATTATTTTCATACGGATGCCTCGCGTTACAGTAAAATAAAATCAACCAAAAGCGCACACTTAATAAAATGGGAGTGTAAAAGGTCTCAATTACTATTGAGCATCAGGGTTTGAAAAACCTTTTTATAAAACGTCATTGCTATATCTTGCTAAAAAACTGAATTTTCTATATAAATTCAAACCCTGTGTATATAGGTGCGAATGAGGCCTCGCACTACTTCCAAATAACAGCACATTGATCCACACACACACACATTCAGATAATAGTTTCTTGGAAAGAGGCGGTCACGTGGTAACATGGATGTCGGGGGGTGCCTAACACATTCCCCCCGCATAACCAAGTCCCCGGACCCTAATAAATCTCGGTTTCACCGACCCATTTAGCAGTGTCACATCACTGGGTCAATGTGCAAACCTTTTCTCGGTTGTGTTGGTACAACCATTTAAAAAACCAACTGGCGACTCTTAATAGTCCATCGTCGACATTATACATGTCGGACCTTTTTCACTTGTTTTTTCAAACAAATCTCACCTAAAATGAGAACACCAAAGAACAAGTAACAGAAAGGGACATCCAAAAATCCCGACGTCGACAGGTGGCGACTCTACTGGGGATTCCTGTAAGAGGACTTAAGCCGCTATTACAATCTTTTCAAAACTGTTGCTTGTGTGTGGATGTTACATTTACATTTTTGATGAATGTGTACAAATGCATTTCCTTATTGCACTTAGTGCTTCGCACCATAACTGCCTGTGATATTAGTGCTTCGCACCATATCTGCTTGTGATATTAGTGCTTCGCACATATCATCATTTTTATACGGTGAGACGCGATGTATGTGAATGTATGTTGTGTGGTCCCTCCACCAGGAGGCTATCCCATCGGTGTTTGATTACTGGACTCGTGAGAAGACTAATTCTCCGAGGCTCAGGAAAGGCACCACCCAAATTCGCTCCAATTGAAAGATCGAATTAACTTCCCGTCTAGTAGATTATGATGATTTGGGAACCTTCATGCCAAAAAGCCGCGAGAGTAACCTAAGATAGGTCAGCCTCTGATAAACCCAAAACAGAGGAAAGTCTCTTCATGCCCTCATTTCAAATTACTTGTAAACACAATTACTTGTAATTACATTCCATATTTATCTCCATGTAATGAGAAATATGAAGAAATGTGTACACATACATATTTAACATGCTACAAACAGCTGACATTAGTTTTGCAGGATAAAATTCCTAAAATGAACACGTCACATAGCATGTTATTATATACATTCCCTAAATACTAAACTATGTAGGTCTTTCGCAGGGAAGCAATCGGTCTCGTTACCCGTTTAAAGTCCAAGAAGGCACTGATCCCACCGTTAGGCATGGCTACACCGGGCCAACCTTATCCTACTCCTGTTTCCCGAGATGAGTTTGAAGGATTAAGGAATCAGATAGCAGAATTAGTTGTCTTTCTAAAAGAACAAAGTAAAAATACGCAGGGCCAGACAATGCCTACTCAACCAGAGTCCTTCACACTAGGGGCAGTCAGGGCATTGGTAAAAAGATGGAAACCTAGATACCTAAACCTCATTCCAATAAAGAAATCACAAATCTCAGGGATGATCGAGAAACTGGGGATATAAGAAAGAAAGTCCAACAAATGGAGATACCATCCAGTCAATTAAAGGGACTGGAAATTATGGGAGTGTCACCTATTTAGATCTCTTTATATTCCCAGGGGCTCAATATCCTACCAAATTCAAAGTCCCAGAGTTTGAAAAGTACAATGGGGCAGGCGATCCCTATACGCACCTCAAATTGTACATTGGCGAACTGGGGTCTTATGCTGAAAATGAAAGCCTCAGAATGCAACATTTTTAAAAGAGTCTCACTGGAGAAGCTAAAGCCTGGTATGCCCGACTTGACAATGCCAAAATCCACAACTGGGAAGAATTGGCCCACGCCTTTCTAAATCGATCTGATTTTTCGATCCATCACAAATGGCACCGGATCGATATCAAGTGACTAAAGTGAAAAAAGCAAAATCTTGAATCTTTAGAGAATATGCCCAAAGGTGGAGACATCTAGCAGCGCAAGTCATTCCATCAATGACAGAAACTGAGATGGTAATGACATTTATTGATATCTAAGAGACTCCTTACTATGAGAGGATCCTAGCATGTATAGGAATGCCATTTGCAGAAATGATCAAACACGGCAAAATGGCAGAGATGGGCCTGAAGGCAAGAAAGATTAAAGACTTCAGTGCCTTGGAAGCGATCGCCAAACATATCTGATTGGCAAGTATCGCGAGCGATCCCAAGGGGTACCGATAAAAGCAATGAAGATGTATCCCTTGTTGTGCAGGGGGCAAGATAGGAGGCCAACTACGGTCCCCATTTGGAAAATGCAAGACAATCTACCATCTCAACAACGGTATCGCATTCAACCAATACCCAGACGGAAAAGAAAATTTGAAAGAGCGGAAAATCGGGTATTCACTCCATTTGGGAGATTCCTTGAACATGTATTAGCGATATTAATGGATCACAAGAAAATTACCGAATTAGCCCCACCTCTCGGAACCGAGGAGCAAAAGATATAATCCAAGCCGAGAGATGTGCTTACCACTCGGGTCTCTCGGGACACGATACACGAGATGTTAGTCCTTAAAACATAAGATTCAAAATCGATCGAAAGTGACAGCGATTGTGGTCGAACAACCGACCAACAAAATATCAACACCAACCTTCCGTTGCGACATGATCTGGAAGAAGTAAACATGATCGGGTCGGGGAAGCTGAAATGTATCCTATTCGTAAAACATACGAAGGATGGAGGAATACCCCAAAAGCACATAACAAATGTCCTAGAGTGGGAAAACTTCGAGAGGAGGGTATGCGATGAATGCAAAAATTGGATGCGATCCGAGAATCAAGTAAACTTCTTTGGCTAAGCTGATAGATGCGCCAACATCGGAAACAAAGCAATTTTTCACTCAACTATCGAAAGCCAAGAGAAAAAGGTTAACCATAATGTAAGCCCATATCTCTCCATGATGAGCCAGCTAAATGAAGAAGAGATCAAAGCGGTGAAAATACAAGAAAATGGGGATGATAAAATTGTTAGAAGATCTACTTGTGAAAAGAACCAATCGAGGGAATCTGAATTCTCAAAGATGAAAGATCAAACAACCTCCAAAAGAGTTCGAAAATTCACCCCTCTGAGCAAATCCAATGAAGAAATGCTACACTTTCTAATAAGCGAAGGAAGGATTACTGAGTTGTTGCCTCCTGTAAAGCCCAAGATAAAGAGTTTTGATTCCACCAAGATATGTCTCTACCATTTTAACTCACTTGGGCATACGACTAAAGAATGTTGGTCTTTGCGACATAATATCCAGGATCTCATTGAAAATGGAGAGCTGGATATAGAATTTCCCATAACCAAAAAAGGCGAAAAGGAAATAAAAAGCTTAAGATGTTCATTCGAGACAAACAGTTCAAATGAGGGGAAGGCTATGAACGACAATTCTGCCAAAACACAATTGGACTGATCCTAATGCAAGAAATGACAGAGGAGACAAAGGCATCCCTAAAGGAGATTCCCCCGCCAACATCAAACGTGCTATGGTTCCAAGATATCAACCACATTCCTGATTTTATCACCTTGGATGATGCAGAGGAAATACTAATCCTTTCCAAGGAAGAAAATGCAACAACAGTTCGAGGAAGATTTCATGGTTGAATCCTTTGAAACCCATGAAGAAGGCGAAGGAATAGATGAAGAAAAAGGTGGTGAGATTGTCGGGGAATCCAACTCATTAAAGAATCTAGAGTTCATCCCTTTTTGCAATGCGTCCATTTCAAGCGTCCCTGAGGAATGTACTGAATCAGGAAGCAATCAAGTTATGGCCATAAGCGAAGATATTCAGAATCAAGGGGTAACCTCTATCACGAGCCCTGAAGGTAACATAACCACTGACAACTGGACTATCAGGCCTCAACTAGCTGAGAAGATGTAGATCCAGGGGATGAAGTTGCGAGTTCCAGAAAATGCTGGAACGGTATCACTTTCTTTGTAGTATGCCTTTTATTTTCCATGCATGTAAATAAATAAAAAAGAAAAAAACATCTCTACACTCTTCTCACCTCTTACCCCTTTGAACCTTTTCAAACCAAAGCCTGAACTACGAAAGATCTGATCTCCTCTTCAATAGGAGTACGTAGGCAGCCATCAATGGTGTGGTTAAACCAAACAAAAACCCAAACAAATACTTCTCAAACAGATACACCCCAGACGATGATGGCCCAGACGTAATGGTCATCATTCGGGAGAAAGAGGTTGATGATAGCCCTTCCATCACTGTAGTCCACCAAGACTTTGCCCTCGATAATTGTAGCAGCACTCCTTGCATTTGCCAATGAGGGTAAAAAGGGAAGAAACTCTCTCTGGCTTGTAGATAGCAATAACTGCTTACTTTTTCTATACAATATTAGCATTTACTTTTGATTACAGGCTAACACTTTGTGTGATTCAACAGTGTTATATACTAAGTGAAAGCATATTTTGTTTCAGGACTCTGAATTTAGATGTGCTTGCATTTTTCTTGATGAGGTGCCTATTCTCCACAAGGATCTGTAACTTTGATGTAAAGTTGGACTCGGACTTGATGGAAATACAAGAGGACTATAAGATACCTCAGGAGATCAAAGAATGGGTCGAAGAAAAACCCAAGCAAAATCTTGATCAAACCACCTCTTTCAAACCTCGGAACCTTAGAAAATCCCAAACAAATCCAAATTGGTACAGACCTCACTCAAAACCAAAGGAATGACATGGTTACTCAATTGACCCTTATTCCAGGATGTGTTTACATGGTCTCACGAAGACATGATTGGTTTAAACACGGACATTATCATTCATCGCCTTCCCATCAAAGGGGGATTCAAGCCACTCAGGCAGAAGCTCAGGCGATTAAAACCTGAGTGGAAGTTAAAAGTTAAAGAAGAAATTGTGAAACAATTTCAAGTTGGCATCATCATGGTGTCAACATAACTCGAATGGCTATCCACATAGTCCCCCATCTTAAAAAGGAAGGGAGGTGAGTTTTGTGTGATTACGGAGATTTGAATAAAGCTTGCCTCAAAGATAGCTTTCACGTCTTGTTCATCCACATACTCATTGACAATCTGTTCGATCGACATGTACTCCTTTCTTTGATTGCTCATGGGGTACCATCAAATCATGGTTCTTGAAGATGATCATGAAAAACTTCATTCATCACGCCTTGGGAGCCCTTTGCTTGAGAGATTTATTGTCATTTGGCCTCATCAATGCCGGAGCTACCTATCAGTGAGCCATATGACTCTTTTTCGCGATCTAATAGATAAAAAAAATAATAATAAAAATAAATAAAGAAAATAAAGAAAATAAAGAAAATAAAAAGAAAAGAAAAAGAAAAGATCTCTTCAACGGGTTCTACAGTTGCTGCCTTACCATCGGAAGGTTCTATAGATGGCTTCGGAGTTTGAAGAAAAATCTTTCCTCCACATTCCTCGGAATAGGAATGATATTGCGGATGCTCTAGCAACCTGGGCCTCCTTGATCAACATACATGACAAGGAAGACATGCCAACCCTCACATTTGCCCAACAAAAGGCTCCAGCCTATGGGAATTACATTGGAGAAGTACCGAATGTGCTACTTCCCATCCAACACCGTTGATATCAATATATCAATGAGCACTCACAAGATAGATCTACACCCGTTAAGGCAAGCCCGACTAGGAAAAGGCGGATCCATCGACTTGTTATGAAATTCTACCTGAGCGGAGATGCACTCTATAAAAGAGATGCAGAACGATGTCTCCTCAGATGTTTGGACAAGGACCAAGCTCAGAGGCTATGGATGAAATCCATGGGAAAGTATGTGGCCCACAAATGAGCGGCCTTCTACTTATAAAGAAGATCCTACAACAGAAAAGTCTGACTACGACAGTTCAAACAACACGACTTGGTTTTGAAAAAGATCATTGACAACCAAGCTCAGACTAAAGGGAAATTTTCCCCGAACTAGGAAGGCCCGTTTATTGTCAAGGAGATATTGACAGGAGGTGCTTTTAGATTACAGGAAATGGACGGCGATGAATTTTTGCAAACTCATCAATTCGGACACCGTGAAATGATACTATGTATGAGGTTACCGTCAAGCGAACATCCTGGTTTTGGATCATCAGATCACCAGTCATTCAGGTTTTTTAACCCTTATACATACAACCTTTCCTTTTTACCCATCTGCCCCTCAGGGAAAACACACACTTTTCAAACCAGCAGCCTGGTTTCACTTCATTTCCTTCAACTTTGGTTATCCCACCAGGGATTAAACCTTTCACACCTTCAATTTATCCTGTATATGGGATTAAACTTTTCATCTGCAATCCTCCCTATACCTAGGGCGAACTACATCGACCTGATCTCCCCAATACACGGGAGTATGTAGGCAGCCATGTTATATGGTCCGGTCTCACCACAGAAAAACAAAAACAAACATACTCCTATCCATAACCACATACAGAAACAAGTCCCAAGACACCAAAGATGGTAGGGAATACACACAGATCGACAATCCATTCTGAAAATCACAGAGACATCTCATTGTCCATCCATCGAGGAGGGGTTCGAGAATACATCCGGATCACAAAGTCCTGGAAGAAACAAGCAAATATCAAGCAAGTAACAAGGCACACTAAAAGGGAAGTGAATCAACATATATTTCTACGCCATATATAATGTTGTTTTGATATATACAATGTGTATACTTGTACATGACAAAATGGCTAAGCTAGTGCATGCGGGAAAATACAAGCCCATCTACAAATCGATTGTATATATGCGGGCTATCAAGTCCAGCATGGATTCCCTCTCAGAAGAAGGAAATAACACTGTGATCTCCTGCCCAAGGGTTTCTACACGAGCCAACAGATCCACCGCTAACTACATGAGATATCTCGGGTAGATATAGCATCATCCCGCTTAGCAATGACGATATCCCTATGAGTTAGAGCATCATCTCTCTAACAAAGCGACATCCCTACTAGAAAGAGCTGTCAACATCAAAGCCCACATCCACTACCTATTCACCAGATGGTACAGAAGTAAAAGCCTCTTACGATCTCGACGTCTTATCAGCTCATCTGTCAAAGCAACTATCCTAGACAACAAGCAAGGCTGGGGCAATTTCAAAATTAGCGACAACAGGATAGTGGGTCCCTTACAACAAGATTGGGGCAATCTCGGAAGCAGCGACAACTCAACACTGGGGCATTTATTAACCATCCTAAAGTGGAAAATGCACCAGTCAGCGCCATCAGCATGGTCTATCATCATCTCAATGGCGATTCAGATATTATTCACTCGTGATTTGATCAACAAAGAGAGTTCCTCGTATGAATCCCATCGAAAAGCAATAACTTTCCAAAATGAAATGGAAGGGGCATTCTCGATTCTCATCAAAGGAAGAGTTTAAGGAAATCAAATAAAAGCCTCTAATCAAAAGAAGGGGAAAATTCTTAAGAAAGAAGGCCAATGATGAAAGGTCTAGCGAATGAAATCTACACCATCAACATGCTTTAAGTCCTCACGAGTTGAGGCCTCTACACCGAAGTTCAAATCTGGGCGCGTGAAAGAACGAAAGTTACACCCCCGGGATGTCGGCGAATTCAAGTCATCAGTTCACCCGGATGGCAAATCAAGCGCTCAAGGAAATGGGGCACAAGCACCCAGCAGGGAAAGGAAACTCCAAATCACCTCAAAAAGGATGAGACATCTGGTGGTTGTCATCAATCTAACGTAACATCAGGCGAAGTCTAGTGAAGTAATCCGTGGAATATTACTTCAGCGAAGGTATCGGAAGATCTGGTATTCTAAACCATTGCCATCAATACAGCGCGACATCAACACAGTTCAGCGATGAAAGCTTCGTATACCACCGTTTGAGTGGGAACTGGAAAAGTTTGGCGATCAGAAGGATAATCACTGTTACAACTACCAACGAATACATCGGGAGGGTCTGGTGATTTCAGAACGTCATCCCCATCAGAGATGTGGAAAACATCCCAACTTATCTTCATTAAATAAGTCAGCGATTAAATGCCAAACCATTGGAGTCAACACCAGCATAGGCATCAGCAATGATCGGTAAAGGTAAAGCGATTTGTAAAAATATTTTAACATTCATTATAACATTGCGATATGCGATTTGCGATTTGCGATATGCGATAGGCGATTTACGATATGCAAAATGCGATGTGCGATTTGCGATGCGCGAATTGCGATGTGCGATTTGGCCAAAAGTGAAAAGTGAAGTGCAAAATGCAATGTGCGATTTACGAACTGCGATTTGCGAAAACATTGTCACATTCATCATAAATATTCACTACATTGCGATTTGCATCATTGAAAATATCTTGTCATGTTTCAAGTGTCTACTAATCTTTATCATGTCCATTCCATTGCATTGCATGAACATGATAAAGAGGGGCATCTGTAGACACTCGAAATTTTCTTCTCCTGTTACTAACCATACAGGAGGGCAAAAGCGTCTTTTTCCCACTCCAAAGATAACCCTGTAGGACTACAACATCAACTTCAAACCCCAGAGATAACCCCGAGAGATCCAGTTTCCAACCCCGGAGATAGCCCTGGGAAATCAGGTTCCAAACCCTGAGATAATCCCAAGAAAGTCAGTTTCAACCTCGGAGATAACCCCGGAGGATCAAGATCAAAGCCTGGAGATAGCCCCAAGAGGTCAAGCCAACCTCAGAGATAACCCTGAGGACAGTCAAAGTCAACATCAAGTCAACCTCAGAGATAACCACGAGAAAACAACTGCTACTGTCTGCTTAAAAAATCGGAGATAACCCCGGGAGGGGCAAAATGGTCATTTTGCCAAACTCAACTTCACTTCAAATCAAATACACTCATTTCAACTCAAAATACTTCAAAGGAAGTCCTATAAGAGCGATATCTTAACTCTGCAGCGCAAACTACACAAAACGGGTCACCGGATTGCCTGATAAAAACCCGAGAATGCCATTTCGGTCATGGACCCATCTTCCTGGAATCATAAAAGGTCAAATCATATGTCATTGTGTAGCTCTCAGAAAGAGCTTTTCGGAATGGTATGGAACGCTTCCATCGGACTCCCGGATTGAAAGTTATGAGCGATCGAGTGAACAGCGCGTACGTACTTCGACACGGCGGGACCCACACTACCCGGGGCACCCCGGGCAGTCGCAGGTACACCTACTACTAGGTGCCACAGGTAGACCTGCGGTTCCCCCCTCTATAAATAGAGGGCTTGGGGTGGCCATTTTGTAAGAGAAGAAAAGGCGAGGAAGCCCTGCCCAATTTGCTCTGCATTCACCCCATGTAGTGCACTTTCCCCTTTTAAACACTTGTGAGCTCATATATAGCCCTTTTGTACCTACAAAAGTTTGTGTTTACCCACTCTAAAGATATAGAAGCCTTCTTTATCAGTCAGCTATAAGCTTTCTCACACACTTTAGAGTCTTTCTCTTCATCTTTGCACACACCTTTCTACACGTTGAGAGTAGTGTTGCTTGCTTTTGCCCGGACTTCAGTCCGTGGTTTCATTTCAGCCCATATATATATATATATATATATATACTAACATTATCGAGTTATGCCTCGATTGAGCCTGAACTTGATGCGGAGCGTTTATTTGCTTTAATATATATATATATATATATATATGAATCGTATGTCGAACTTTGTTCGATGAGCCAGATTTTACATGCAGTGCGTTTACTATATTATATATATATATATATATATATATATATATATATATATATATTGTCCCACCTCGGATTTTACTTCATGGTGGTTGATATACTTATACGACTTTCTTTACGTTATATCACGCTTTGTAGTTTACTTTACGTGGCGGTTAATCGTATTTATAACTTTATTTACATTACATGTCTCTTTGGAATTTCCTTAAGTGGTATTTTTGACCGTATTTACTGACTTTATTTACGTTTTCTACATCCTACCGAGTTTCCTCCGTGGCGGTTGATAGCTTTGAAACTTTTTATTTACATTTCGATCCCCATGGAGGTGCTTCGTGGTTGGTGATCCTGTCTGTATATATATATATTTACAACCTTTATATATATACCTACTTACTGCTTTCATATAAACTGCAGTATTTTGTGAGCCTAAGAATCATGTGATCACAGATTCATCCCATTGAATCTAAATTCGGTTCCCATGATGGACATTTTCAAATTGTATGGCGACTTGTAAATTATTCTGCGGTGTCTGAATTTCCTCAGATGGTTTCCATACCCACGAGGAAGTCGGCATTATTTTGTACATTATTTTCATACGGATGCCTCGCATTTGTAAAATAAAATCAACCAAGCCGCACACTTAATAAAATGGGAGTGTAAAAGGTCTTAATTACTATTGAGCATCAGGGTTTCAAAAACCTTTTTATAAAACGTCATTGCTATATCTTGCTAAAAAATTGAATTTTCTATATAAATTCAAACCCTGTGTATATAGGTGTGAATGAGGCCTCGCACTACTTCCAAATAACAGCACATTGACCCACACACACACACATTCAGATAATAGTTTCTTGAAAAGAGGCGGTCACCGTGGTAACACAGATGTCGAGGGGTGCCTAACACCTTCCCCCCGCCTAACCAAGTCCCCGGACCCTAATGAATCTTGGTTTCACCAAACCGTTTAGCAGTGTCACATCACTGGGTCAATGTGCAAACCTTTTCTCGTTTGTGTTGGTACAACCATTTAAAAAATCAACTGGTGACTCTTAACAGTCCATCGTCGACATTATACATATCGGACCTTTTTCACTTGTTTTTTCAAACAAATCTCACCTAAAATGAGAACACCAAAGAACAAGTCACAGAAAGGGACATTCAAAAATCTCGACGTCGACAGTCATCAATAAAGACGACCACAAAATGATCCAAATATTCCTTGAATACTCGATTCATCATATTCATGAAGGCAGCAGGAGCATTAGTCAATCCAAAAGACATGACTAAGAATTCATAATGCCCGTACCGAGTTCTGAAGGCAGTCTATGGAATATCCTTAGTTTTAACCTTCAGCTAATGATATCCAGAACGAAGATCGATCTTTGAAAAAAATTATGCTCCTTGTAACTGATCAAACAGGTCATCAATACGTGGCAATGGGTACCTATTTTTTATGGTGACATGATTCAACTCCCGATAATCAATACAAAGTCGCATACTCCCATCTTTCTTCTTCACGAATAGAACAGGAGAACCCCAAGGAGATTTACTAGGACGAATGAAACCAATGTCTAACAATTCTTGCAATTGGGTCTTTAACTCCTGAAGTTCAATAGGAGCCATTCGATATGGGGCTTTGGAAATGGGTTTTGTACCGGGTTCAAGGTCGATACAAAATTCAACTTCACGCTCTGGGGGTAGGCCAGGAAGTTCTTCAGGGAATACGTCAGGAAATTTATTAACAATAGAAATATCCTTCAATTCTGACGTATTTTTGTTTAAATCCGTGACATGAGCTAAGAAAGCTTGACATCCGTTTTTCAATAAACGAATAGCTTTATGGCTTGAGATGACCGTGATTGATTTTAATGGTTTGGTCACTTGAATTCGCATAATAGGTTTATTAGGAATATGAAAGCTAACAACCTTACGAAAATAATCAATTTTAGCATGATGAGTAGTTAACCAATCAATCCCTAGAATCACGTCAAATGCAAGTATTTTTAAGGAGATAAGATCGACAGGTAACGTGCGGTTACCGATTTGAATCAAACAAGACTTATAAACAGTGGATGTAATGAAGGTTTCTCCTAATGGAGTTTCAACAGATAAGTCAAAGTCTAATTTCTCCGGAGTCAAATTTAAACGTTAAGCGCAAGTATGAGAAATAAAAGAATGGGTGAAACCGGTATCAAATAAGGTATAGACTTCACTAGAGTTATGATAAGCTTACCCGTGATAACCTCGTTCGGGTTCCTTACTTTCTAGGAGGTCACAACAAACGCTCTCCCTTGCACTACCGGCTTTGACTTTTCTGGGACGGCCTTTGGTGCCTCCATCCTAGCTGAATTTATCTTCGGTGAATGACAAAATCGAGCTAAGTGACCTTCTCTTCCACAATTATAACATGTTTTGGATGGCATCGCACAGTTTGGACTGATGTGTCCCTCCCATCCGCATTTAAAGCATATGATAGGTGGTCGTTCTCCTTCCTTAACAACGGGTGCTGGTGCTGACGTCTTTCCATCATTGTTGAATCTCCTTTTCTTGAAATGTCCATTTTTATTGTCTTGGCTATGATTACCACCAAAGTGGTTACCATTTTTGGCATGTTGATTCCCTCCACGTTTGTTGTCACCGCTTCTGTGACACCCCCAAATCCGGGTACTTCGATTCCATGGGATTTGGTGTTCACTGTACAAATATCATCTATCTATCTACCCATAATAAATGCAAACCATGCAATAGATAGAAATAAAATCTTCCCTTTATAGGGTTACAACATCTGAATCATAAACATAATCCCAGGTTAAACTAACCTTAAACATCTATTCAGAAATATAAACAATAAGTCTTAAACAACATCATTAGCTTAAGTCTAACATAAAATACATCATCATATAAACAACAAGTCTTCATCACTTGCTAACTTTGCCCTTGCCTTTACTAGTGTAAGGTTCATCAGTTCTTTCGTTCTTAACTGCAATGTTATTATTAAGCAAGAGTGAGCACTATTGCCCACAAGTATAATAATGAAATAACAGTATAATAACATGCGAGTGAATCAAAGACATCTGAATAAAAGCTCAACTTTTGAATCAAGAATGAATAACAAGAATCAAAAGAATTCTGAGGGTCATAAGACCTTGAACTATGTCCTAGGTTAACAAGGGTTATACTTGAAACCTTTAACAGTCATAAGACTATGGACCTTCTTCTCGCATTTTGGGGGATCAAACCCTTAGTACCATCATCGCGCACAATATCTTAACGCTTACGCGATAGGTAAATCCTTTGCGGGGTTGTTCATCTCGCTTGACATTCGAGTCCGCACTAAAGGAAGTTTGGTTTGGATAATTCATCAAGGGTTCTCAAATTTAGAACGCTTATCAACTATGGACTAGTCCGAATCAATAAGGGTTCGCTAGTCTAATAAGGTTCAATAATAATGATATTCAAATTGAATAATAATCTCAGGAAGTATACAATAGGACAATTATTGTATAACTGAATCATGCTTTGAAAAGATAATCAATCTTTAATATAAAATTTGAACTTGAATAATAGTATGATAATTTACTCGAGGTAAATAATAAACTTGAACAATAATGACAAGTAGGGTTAGGAAACTTGCCTCGTGCGTAGATTACACTTTAACTGAGCACGTTCTTTGAATTTAATACTACATACCGTTCACATTCACAATACCAGTTAATTATAACTTAACTAATCATCAATAATCATTCTTTTATCTAAACTTTGGTTATGACTATACTTAGCCAAATATCACACTTATTGTCACATAATAACACTTCATGAATAATAAGCTACTTATGAAATCAATAATTCGATCCACATGTAATTATGTTATTTACATGTTAAGCAACTCTTTTTTCATCATATTATAATTCTAACATGTTTACATGTTCATTAAATTAAGTTACTAACACATTGCTAGATTTAACATTTTAAAAATAACTCATTCTGAATTTTTTGGAGAATGGCACTGTGGCGCCACTGTTACACTTGATCTTCGCACTGCGGCTCGATGGCGCTTATGACTCGAGACTTAGCGCGATGGCCATGCTATGACATGGGACTTCGATTACGAGTTGGCCTTGGCATGCGAGACTCCAGACTTTGATTCCCAGTTCGCGAAGAACACATAGTTCAGCGAAAAGGACACTAAATAATCATTAATTTCACTAATTTAACATACCCACATGTTAATATTCACATATAATCATTACCCAACAAATTGTAGAGAGTAATTTTAACCCATTAAAACACATAATCACGTAATTAAAACATGTGAATTTCACTGACTTTGATGTTTTTGGAGGTTTTGAAAATAAAACATGAAAATTGTCACTACGGATTCGTTATTACACCGAATCCATTTATTTAAACTTTGGTCTCTTCGTATCAACATGCATAACAACATACGAGTGTAAAATTTAGGGAAACATTTATGTTTGACACACTAAAATTACGTATAAGGGATATAAGGCCAAAAACCCAAACTCTGTAAATTTTGAAATAACAAGTCATCATATTATGAAACTTATGATATGGAATCATGCAATATATATATATATATAACATGTTATGCTACTCGTATTATTACACATATCCATATAATAACAAAATTTCTCAATTACAGAGACATAACAGAGGTTTTGAAAGTCATTTTCATAAAAACCAAGTGACGTGAAATAAAAACTGGGTTTGGAGAAATTACCCAGTGTATAGATTAGAAGATGATCAATGATAATCTTTTCACAAGTATTTGATTGATTGTACACTCACAATCTTTTCTCAATCTCACAATTTTATCTCTGACTTCTCAAACTCTCTAATTCTCTCCCTCTCTATTTTGTAGACTTAGAAATAATAAGGAATGAGAAGAAGACGTCGTAATAAAAAATTAGCGCATTGTGGTTAGTTAACCCAGTCATGGGTAACTGCATCCAACCACTACTAGGGCCTTGTTTGGCAACTCTTAATTGAATCAAAGTCATTTAATTTAATAAAAGCTTTATAATATAGTTTAAATAACGTCACACCTTCATAGAATAAATCCAATATTTTATTTAATTTACTATAACTAAAATATAATATTTTCTCAAAAATTCACATAGTCACATAATTAAATTTCTCATTAATAAATAATGTAAAATTATTAACTCTATAATTAATAATTAAATTAATTAAATAACATCATACTTAATTAAATATTTTATTTAATTCAATAAGCTCGCATAAATACGTACTTAAATAATAATTATTCTCTACATTAATTTAATAAATGTAACACATATAATTAAATTAATTTACCAAATTTGCATCAAATAAATATTTAATCCAATAATTAAATCATCGAAAAATATTTATTTAATTCAATAAATATTAAAATTAAATTACAAAATTCTCGTTCGTTACATCTTCCCCCCCCCCCCCTTAAAAGGATTCTGTCCCCAGAATCACAACTCAATAAATTCGACTCGTTATCGTGCTCCAATAACTGAGCCCTATTTACAACATCTGAATACAAACACAGTTTATGAGAAATAAGATATTGTCGTATCTCCGGTTTCAAACCTCTTAAAAACATTCGGTCATTCCCTCTCATTATCAACCAAATGGGATGCAACCCGGATAACTCATAAATTTAGCCTCGTATTGCGATACGGTCATATTGTTTTGTTCCAACTTGATAAACTCCACCTCCTTCATGTGACGAATACTTTGAGGAAAGTACTTGTCATTGAACGACTCTTGAACTTCTCCCAAGACATCTTGAGTCGCGTCCAGTGAGTACGTTTACTGATTCCCACCAATGAATCAGCCTCTTTCACTCAACATAAAGGTGGCGAAGGGAACCTTTTGTTCCTCGAGCATCCCAAGACATCAAATATCTTGGTTATCTCGCTTTATCCAAGCTTCCGCCTTAAGTGGTTTTGGCTCTCAATAAACTCTGGTGGTCCCAGCTCCTTGAATCGCTTGGCGGTGACCGTCCGAGAGTTGCCAGTGTTTCTACGCATTTTGGATGAGGAGCCGCTCTCGCTTTGATGTTGCATGAATTGCATGAAGCCTCGGAACATTCCATTGTTCATCATTTGGTCGATGTTGTTGTTTTTGCATGAGGATTATCGCCTTCTGATGCACATTGTCTTGGTTATTGATCCGTGGAGACTCAGCGGTCTCCTGTGCTCCATTGATGTTCTCAACATTCTGGGATGCAATTTTCAAATACTGCCACAAAACAAGGGTTAATTGACATGAAACATATTATCCCTACACTCTGATTGACCAATTAAATACCAAATAAACTTAGGTATGTCATAGTAGCGAAGGAATTCCCCGTCTCTCCCCTCCTAGTTCTAGTCTCACATCATAGCCAGGGATCATATCCCTAAGCTTTGATACCAACTGTGATGCCCCCAAAATAGGTATACATCACCTATTATGAGTCGTCAAATACATGGTACAGAATACAAATACAACTTAATTATACAACCGTCGTGGTAAAGTACTTACGACAAACATAAGTCGTGAGTTTTAATACAAATATTGTCGTCTAGACAATATACAAACTCAAATTCAATATTATTACATTTATTTTCCACTATTTCACTGAATAGTGAGGACTACTAATGCTATCATCTGGTCCGTCACTCCGTTCCCCGACTAGTCCCGGCTACGTTCTCATTTTCTGAAGAGAACAATAAAAGTAAAAGGGTGAGCTCAACTAGCCCAGTAGGAAATATTATGACTAAGATAATACAAAATATATTATAGTTAGCCTTCAACAGTGTTAAACTGATATAATATAACAACCATCAAGTTTAACTGCAGCGGAACAAGCAATCCATTAAAAGAGTCAAGTAGAGAATAAAATCTACTATCTTTTATGATTTAAAAGGTTTTCATCACTTTTATCGCTGGGACTTAGCTTAATAAATAATCCACATCATCGAATCACCCCTGCACTACGGCCAAAGATATTCTTTAGTATCACGACCACAATTATCCATGCACTACGGGCCAAGAATATTTTTGTATTCAATAATGGTCATGATCATGCCAACAACGTCCGTCCATCAATGCACTACACAGGCCAATGAGGGCTTTTACCACATCATTTGTAACATTACGGTCATGATTACGAATAATCCCTGGTGATAATCATACCAAGTCCATCTATGCACTATAGGCCACATAATCATACCAAATCCATCTAATTTCATGGAGTATAAAAGTCAAAACTTTAACCAACTGAGTATAATAAGGAATGGAATAACAAAAGAAATCTCCAGGCATGCGATAGATCCATGACAGCGAGTTATTCCAACAGAATAATAAATAACGGAATCAGTCCCATGTAAAAACGCATACAGACGGGATATTCCAACGAAATAATAAAGATGAAATCGAATCCCATGTAAAAGCATGCGAGACAAGATATTCCAACGAGAATAATAAAGACGGAACCCGGATCCGGGTGTAGAAACATACAGACGGGATGTTCCAATGTAATGATAAAGAATGGAACAACGTAAGAATTTCACCAAGTATAGGGTAGCTCACATGATACAAAAGTTATTCCAACGAATAATAAAGAATGGAATAATGAAGTTCTCTTCATGGATAAGAAAGAAATAATACTCCTACCTTAGAAAAAGCTGGATCTTTGGAATAGTGAGGTAGCGACTTCTCTTCTTCTTTCGATAATTTCTCTCTATAATAATCGCTATAAAGCTTTAGTGAATTGGTGAGAAATGAAGGAAGAATGAGCTTCTATTTATAGAAAAATATAGTTTCGATAATTGCGTTTTTTGGGCTCGAAAAAATTACAATCTGATACCTCCACTTTTCCTTTATTTTTAATTTAGTCATGGAAGTATTATCAAACTTTCACCACCTCCCTAATAGTAAATAATGTGATTCAATAGTAAATTATGTGAATCAATAGTTCTAGACATGTGAAAATACGAATTACATTATAGTACCTCCATCTATACCTCCATTTTAACTTAGTCATGCAAGTATTATCAATCTTGCACCAACTCCCCTAATAGTAACAAGAATGTGAAACAATAGTATACACATGTGAACAAATAGTTATAATCATGTGAAATAATAGCAATCAATTGCTCATTTATCCGGTTAAATACCCGATTGGTCAATATAACCTCCAAACATCAATTATTATCGAAATAATTGTCGATTTTCACTAACACAAATAATTCCAACACAATGAAACCATTTTTATCAAAAATATAAATTTTGAAATTTCAAAGTTTGACTTTTCCCGAAAAAGTCAACTGTTGACTTTTTAACCAAATAGTAAATTCCGAAAAATTTTGTGTTTATAGACTATTTTTACTAATTTCATCGTTCCGGACTCAAATATCACGTCCGCGTCTCCAAATTTAATTCCGAACACAACTTCAATTTTAATAACATTCATCATTAATATTATAACTCACAATATTTATCAACCAGTGTCGTTCCGAGAAAGAGGGGCTTTCCAATAAGGATTTCTCCTATTATGGCGGCATGAATTAGGTGACCGGACCTCTCCTTGACAAAACTTCTAGACATTGTAAATATTGCAATTTAATAATATGAATAACTTTGTCGTCTCAATTATTGATTTAATAAAATAACATATTATGCAGATGATACTATGACAATAATCGAATCAATAATATGAGAGATATGATCGACAATTCTTCAGTAGCAATAATTGAGTATAACCGAGTGATTTCTCACGTAAGCATCAATAATCAATACCGTGTGCTACTATGCAACCACGCCAGACATCAGACTTTTACTACTCTTGGGTAGTTCAACAGGTTAATGGTAAAACTTCCGCCGTTATTTTTATAAAAAAGTATTTTTGTCGTTTTCTCAATCCGAAATGATAATTCCATTAATGAGGTCCACCAATGATTGTGTCGTTGTACGAATATTCCCCGGCCAATCGAATATTATATAACAACTTGCGTACTTTGCAAAATTTATAAATATTATCCACAACTATAACATTATATCAAATTCACACCATAATATTCAAAAATATATTTCGAGAAAATTTAATCTTTATTCAAATAATATGAATTATTGATCTGATAATGGGAAATAATGTGCAGTGACAATTATTGGAACAACAATAATATAAAATATCAACGCATCAATTATTGAGTCAATAAAATAAAATATTGAACAATAATTACTGTAACAATTATTGAGTAGTGCCTTCTACGTAAGAATCAATAATTCATAATCTTCATGTAATACTGGTGTATCTTCTTTGTGCAACCACACGTATTACTATATTTTAACCACCAGGTATTCCAACAGTGTTAACGTTACGATTACGCCGTTATTTATAAAAACTCAAACTTTATCGCTTTCTTCATCTGACAGTTATTCCGTTATGGGGCCCACAAATGGTTGCGCCGTCGTACGAATATTCCCCGACAACAAGAATATTCCACGACCAAACGAATATTCCCTGACAACAATGAATATTGTATAACCACTTGTTTATTTTGCAAAATTTGCACATTTTCCCCATAACCAAAGTATTATATCAAATTATCACCTTATTATTCACAATAATAAATAGAGGAAATTAGATTTTATTCATCATAAGTTAGGGTCTTACAACCTCTCCTCCTTATGAAATTTTGTCCTCGAAATTGACCTACGTACCTGGTGTTTCGAAAAGGTGAGGGTACCTCGCTTTCATTTCCGATTCCAACTCCCAGGTCATTTCCTCAATAGCATGGTTCCTCTATAAAACCTTAACTTGTGGTATAACCTTGGTGCGTAGGACATGCTCTTTCCTATCCAAGATCTTAATAGGTACCTCTTAAATACGTTAAATCTTGACTATCTCTGTGCGGTTCTAACGCAATAATATGGTTCGGGTCTTTCACATATTTACGAAGCATAGATATGTGAAAAATATTAGGAACACGAGACATACTTGGAGGTAATGCGAGTCTATAGGCAACATTTCCTATTCGGTCAAGAATGTCAAATGGACCAACAAATCGTGGATTGAGCTTTCCTCTCTTCCCAAATCTTGTAACTCCCTTCCATGGAGCAATACGTAACAGTACATAATCTCCAATATTAAATTCTACGTCCTTTCGATGAAGATCAGCATAACTCTTTTGTCGATCTTGTGAGGTTTGAATACGTTGTCGAATCATTTGGATCTTTTTTGTAGTCATGCGTACTAATTATGGTCCCAACAACGTTGCTTCTCCCACCTCGTCCCAAAGATATCTTTGGAGAACAACACTTTAGTCCCATACAAAGCCTCGAATGGAGCCATTTTTATACTTGCTTGATAATCCGATGTTGTTGTAGGAGAATTCCAAACCGAGATTTCATGTAATTTAATTTTAATATTTATTGAGGCATCAAATAAATATTTTTCGTATTTAATTTTAATATTTAATTATTAGATTAAATAATTAATTGATGAATTTATGAAATTGTGGTAGATTAATTTAATTATATGTGTTATATTTATTAAATTAATGTGGAGAATTTTATTATCGAAGTATTTGATTTATGTGAGCTTATTGTATTAAAAGAAATATTTAATAAGCCTATTGGTATTTTAATTAATTTAATTATTAATTAGAGATGTAATAATTTGTTATTTTTATTAAAAGAGAAATTTAATTATATGATTATGTGAATTTATGATAAATTATTATATTTTATTTAAGTTAAATTAAATAAATTAATTGAGTTATTTTATAAAGGATGCGACATTATTTAAACTATATGATAAAATAGCTATTAAATTAAGTGGGATTAAGTTTTTAAAACTAGCCAAACATAGCCTTAGTGGGAGTTATCAGTAGTTACCCATGACTGGGTTAACTGACCATTATGCGCATCAGTTTCTTTTTCCTTTATTATATTACGTATTCTTTTCTTCTTCATTTTTTCTAAGTCTGGCAAAAACAGAGAGGAGAAAGAGAGGGAGAAAGTTTGAAAGTTCAGAGAGTGTTAAGAGATTGTGAGAGTTAAGATAAAATTGGGAAAAGTTTCAATCATTCTAATCTACGCTCGGGTAATCTCTTCAACCCAATTCCTATTTTACGTCTTTTAAAGTTTTATAAAAAAATGGCTTTCAAGTTTCTTCAGTAAAGCCTCAGAAATTGGAAGGAGTATGGATTATGTATATATATAATTAAGATGTTGTTTTAATGTGTTTTTCTATGTATTAGATGGTTCTCTATCATCAATTTGACATTATATTACATCGCATATGATTGCTTCAAAATTATAGAGTTTGGGTTTTGGCCATATGGCCCGTATACGTAACTTTAATATGTCAACCATAAATTTTTTTACAAAAATTTCCACTTGTATATGATTATGCATGCTAAAACGAACAAATTGAAACTTGAATGGTTGGATTTGGCCTTATAAATCTAATCCGTGGCGTTGAATTTTAGGAATTTATGTTCAACACTTCAAGAACATCAAGAACAAAGACAATTTGCATAATTTAATTATGTGATTATGTGTTTTAATGGGTTAAAATCACTCTATAAATGTTGGGTATTGATTATATATGAATTCTAACATGTGGGTATGTTTAATTTGAAGAATTAATGATTATGTAGTGTTTATTTCATTTGAATTCGTGTTCTTCGCGAATCGAAATTCAAAATCTCGAGTGTCATGTCACTGCGCCCAACTCCTAGTTCATTTCCCGCAACTAAGTACAGCCAATCAGCACATGTACCAGTTACTAAAGACTACCAAATACCAAGACACCAAGACCAGTATAAAAGTGGCAATCATAGCATTTACTTAGCGTAATGTCCAGAAATGCATTTTTTAAAATGATCAAGTATAGAAATGTGTTAGTAATCTAGTCTAATGAACATAAAAACTTGTTAGACATATAATGAGATATTAAAATGAGTTTTTACCAAGTCAAGAAGACAATTACATGTTGATTGAATCGTTGATTATGTAATTAACTTGTTGTTCGTGTAGTATAATATTATATGAAAACAAGTATGGTAATTTGACTAAGTATAGTCATGAATTCGAGTTAGACAAAGAGTAAACTTATGATGTTTAGTACGTTATTATTGACTGGTATTGTGAACGTAATTGATATGTAGGATTTAAATCAAAGAACGAGTTTAGTTAAAGTGTAATCTACGCACGAGGCAAGTTTCCTAACCCTACTTGTTATCGTTATATAAGTTGATTAATTCACCTTTCTACATCGAGCAAGTTCTCATTATTATTGATCAAGTCCGCTTGTATATTAAAGTTATTAATCTTTCAAGCATGATGTTGTTATACAATACTTATTCTATCAGATACCTTTTGAGATTCTATTCAAGTTAAGTTATCAATTATTGTTAAACCTTGTTGACTAGCTAACCTTTATGATTCGACTAGTCCATAGTTGATGAGCGTTCTAAATTTCGTAACCCTTGATGAATTATCCAAACCAAACTTCCTTTGGTGCGGACTCGAATGTCAAACCGAGATGAACAACCCTCAGATAGGGGATTACTTATGCATTAGCGTAAGATATTGTACAAATGATGGTACTAAGGGCTAGATCCCCTAAGTACGAGAAGAAGAAGAGTCATAGTCTTATGATCATTAAAGGTTTCAAGTATAACCCTTGATAACCTAGGACATAGTTCAAGGTCTTATGACCCTCGTAAATCTTTTGATTCTTGTTATTCATTCTTGATTCAAAAGTCGAGCTTTTATTTTGAAGTTATTATTTCTCTCGCATGTTATTATTCATTATTATATTGTTATACTTGTGGGCAATCGTGCTCACTCATGCGTAATAATAACATTGCGCTTAAGAACGAAAGAGCGTATTTAACCTTCCACTAGTAAAGGCAAGGGCAAGCTTAGTAAGTAATGAAGATTGATTATTTATGTGGTTATGTAATGATAATTAGGATTGATGTTACTTAAGACTTATTTGTTTATGTTTCCAAGATGTATGATTTAAGGTTGTGAGTAACCTCGATTTATTTATTATGTAGTTGATGTAACCCCATAAAGGGAGATTTATTATTATTTCTATCTATTGCATGGTTTGCATTTATTTATGGGTAGATAGATGGATGATGTTTGTATAAAGGAACACCAAATCTCGTGGAAATGGAAGTACCGGATTTGGGGTGTCACAGTTGGTATCAAAGTCGAGGTTATGAACCTTAGGTGGGGGAACAACCTTAGGTAGTAGCCTTATAGAAAGAATATAGTAATGGAAAACCCTTATCGAGTTCTAGGAAATGAATTTTTGTAATTCATTGAAGATAATAAAAGACTTTATGTGCTTATGTGTTAAATTATGTGCTCACTAGTACGACTTAGTAACTAAAACTCAAAATTTTGTTGTCAGGATGTCGGATGTTGGAGGAGCTAGTCGAGCAGGGGAGGAGGAACCCCGAGTACCTACAGTACCTACATAGGAGGAGCCCCGAGACATTCATGTCGTTAGGGAACAGTTGGTACAGAGGGATTCATCTCCATTGACCACCGTTATTGGTCAGGAGCATGAACTCCTAGACCGATCCCGAGGAGGATCCTGAGAAGGAATTTGACGAGAAGAGGAAGAAGAGGAGTTTCCACAAGGACTCCATTGATGCTGAGATGTACGACACATTATACGACCGTAATGTGGAGTTACGAGATGAGGTGCGGATTTGATCGAGCGAGCTATTATTCAAAGAGACACTCTCGAGGAAAAGGAGAGGGAGATTTCGACTCTTCACTCACGACTGGGAAATGTAGAATGGGATTTGGTCCACGAGAAGGGTCAAACCGAAGATAAGACCGCAGAGATAGAAAAGTTGAAGAAGGAACTGAAGGAAAGCTCTGAAAGGCTGATCATAGCAGAGGAAGGCTAGGTGAGAGAGTCACGTCGTGCTGATCTTGCGGAAGAGGATGGTCGTGCAAAGAAGGCAAAGCTTGGAGAGACATACTCTACACTTAATCATGCAATGGATGAGACCCAGGATCAAGTTTTGAGGTACCCCATCCAGTTCGAAGGACTTCCATCGTATATGCTGGATCGCAGGACGATGTCTCGTATCATGGAAGAGGAGCGAAGCAAGGCTATTCAAATACTGATGCATAAAGGATAAAATTTATTTAATTATGTGAAAGACTTAACTAGTTTTTATATGTAAATTCAATGTGTTTATGAAAACGAAGGAATATGTTAATATTTTAAATCTCAGAGATTCTTTATCTCGTGATAGATGATGTAAATAGCAGTTGATGCTATCGCTTGAGGTTAAAACTTTTAGTTTTAATGAATATATATCAAGTTGTTTGAGATGATGTGTTATATAAGTATGTTAAATTGTCGAGTAATGTCTTAACTATTTAGAGAAATAAACAAAGATCTAATAAGCATATATTTTAATGTAATTATGCCGCCAAGAAGAAGACAACAACGCCAACCAACTCGTGAAGAGTCTACGAATAACAACAATAACGCCAATGCTAATCCTGTTCAAAGAATTGTTAACTTGCTAGTGGAGCAATGAATAATCAACCCCAAGCTCCACCAAATACTACATTTAAGATTTCAAAGGCTGTGGGACCGCCAGAATTTAAAGGTTCCATGAACCCGATCGAGGCTCAAACACGGGTTATGGAAATGGAGAAGGTTTTCGACGCCGCTAGGTTTAGAGAAGACCGTAAGACCGCTTTTAAACGCTTATGTCAAGTCCGGTTAGCTATTGGTGGCAAGCAAACAAAGTTCATGGAGGTGAAGGTGTAATTACTGGGAGAGATTTAAGGAGATGTTCTTCGAGATGTATTTCCCGACCAGCTCGCAGAACCAGATGGAGGTTCAATTTATGGAATTAAAGTAAGGAAATATGAGCGTACCTGATTATGCAGCTAGATTCAATGAGTTGGCGAGGTTCGCCTGCATCAAGTACACACCTTTACGAGAGAAAAGCCGAAGATTCAACAAGGACTAAAGCCTCGGGTATATAGTAAGTTATCAATGTTTCAGATAAACACTTTTGCTGGATTACTGGAAAAGGCCATCCTCGCTGAAGGTGGAAGCGATGCGGTGACCAAATATAATTAAGAGCAAGAAGAAGAAGAAGAAGAAGAAGAAGAAGAAGAAGAAGAAGAAGAAGAAGAGTGAGAATGAAGGTAATAACAAGACTGGTGGGAGTAGCACTGGGGGTAGTCATAATCAGAAGAGGAAGTGGATTTGATAACTCGTCACCGGAAGTCAACAAGGAGGGCGTAAGAAGAAGATCAAGCGTGCTCAAGTCATGTGAAAAGCTCATTTGAGGAGTTTGCATGAAAAGGGAAGCGAGTGTGCTACAATTGTGGTCGAAGGCCACATAAAGACCAAACCGCCCAAACCCAAAGAAGGGTGCTTGTTTCACTTGTGGTTCAAGGACCATCTAGCAAGAGACTATCCTAAGAAGGGATCGGGAGGGTCGATCGAGGAGGAAACCGGGAAACAACAAAGGAAATGCCATAACTATCACCGCACCAACCGCAATAAACCGACCGACCGCCAAGACTTTCAACACGACGACGCAGCAGATGCGCTTCAATCTCGTGATGTGGTGTCGTATCATTCCGATCAATAAAATTAATGCTTATGTTTTATTTGATTCGGGTGCTACTTGTTCCTTTATATCCGGCGACTTTGCTAAGAATTTAGATTTGCCTAAGGATGAATTGATTACCCCATGAACATAGAAATTGTGAATAGAGAAATAATCCATGTTAAGTACGCGGCATAAGAACTGAGAGTGGATATTAAGGGTAATATCATGAACGAGATCTTATCCCTATTCGACTTGGGAAATTTGACGTTATTTTGGGTATGGATTGGTTATCCAATTATGGGGCAGTAATTGATCGCCGAAGAAGCGATAACCTTACGACTCACAAAGGTTGTGTTTTATGGTAGCAAGTCGCCTGCACAAGCGAGTCATTTCTGACGATGATGCAGCCAGAGGTTGTTAAGGCAAGGATGTAGTAGATATCTAGTTTACATAGTCGATAGTCGTAAAGAGAATCCGAAAATAGATGAGATACCAGTAGTGAGAGATTTCGCAGACATATTTCCGGATGATTTATCGGGACTTCCTCCAGATAGAGCAGTTGAATTCGTGATCGATTTGGCTCCAGAAATGGCTCCAATATCGAAGGCACCGTACCGAATGGCATCGATAGAGATGAAAGAACTGATGGTCCAACTACAAGAATTACTGGATAATAAGTATATACAACCAAGTGTATCACCGTGGGGACCGCCGATTTGATTTGTAAAGAAGAAGGATGGTACAATGCGGCTCTGTATAGACTATAGAGAATCAATAAGGTCACAATCAAGAATGTATATCCATTACCGAGGATCGACGACTTGCTTTGATCAATCAAGGGAGCGAGATACTTTTTCAAAGATAGACTTGAGAAGCGGTTATCATCAACTCAAGGTGAGACCAGAGGATGTACCAAGACAAATGCTTAGAACACGATATGGTCACTACGAATTTTTGGAAATGTCGTTTGGTCTTACGAATGCTCCTACAGCATTTATGGGACTAATGAATGGTGTGTTCAAGCCGTTTTTGGACAAGTTCGTAGTGGTATTTATAGATGACATTTTGGTTTATTCAAAAACCAAGGAAGAACATGAAGAACATTTGAGATTAACATTAAAAGTATTGAGAAGGGAAAAGTTGTATGCCAAGTTTTCGAAATGTGAATTCTGAATCGAAAGGGTACAATTTCTAGGACATGTGATTGATAAGGACAGAATTTCGGTGGATCCCTCCAAAGTCGAAGCTGTAATTAATTGGGATCAGCCGAAGACACCGTCAGAAGTAAGAAGTTTTCTTAGATTAACAGGTTATTACAGAAGATTTATTCAGGATTTTTCCAAGATCGCAACTCCGTTGACGAATTTGACTAGGAAATCGGTGAAATTTGTTTGGACGGAGAAGTGTGAGGAAAGCTTTCAAGACTTAAAGAAGAGGTTAAGTTAAGCACGGTGTTATCTCTTCCAAATGACGCAGGAAATTTTGTTGTTTATAAATGATGCGTCGCATAAAGGACTTGGTCACAGGTCGATGCAAAACTAAGAAAGTCATCATACGATGATCACGATAATTGAAGGATTACGAGAAGGATATCCGACCCACGACTTGGAGTTAGTCAGCAGCTTGTTTTTGCTTTGAAAATTTGGAGGCACTATCTCTACGGGGAGAAGTGTGAAATATATACGGACCACAAGAGTCCGAAATATATTTTCATGCGTATGACTTGAATATGCGCCAAAAAAGGTGGTTGAGTTAATTAAGGACTACGATCGTGAGATTTTATACCATCCGGTAAGGCGAATGTCGCTGCTTTATGCCTTAAGTAGAAAGGGTCGGGAGAAGTTGATGATGTTGACTACTCAGAGGAGCTAATATCGTAAATGGAGAAACTTGAATTGAAGTGAAGTATCCTATGGAGATTGATGAGAAGCTATTTCGTATGCAACTGCACAACCCTACTGGATAAAGTTAAGGAGGCTCAACTTCGTGACGAGGAATGCAAAAAGGTGATAAAGAAGATATCCAAGGAACCGAACAAAGATTTAAGATGGATAAGGAAGGAATACCGAGATTTGAGAGCGTAATTTGGGTACCGCCAAAGACAAGAGATTAAAGAAGACATTTTGAGCGAAGCTCATAGTTCACGATATTCGATTCACCCCGGTAGTACCAAGATGTACCAAGATCTTCGACAACATTTCGGTGGTCGAATTTGAAATGTGATGTCATAGAATGTGTTGCCAAGTGTCCGACTTCGCCGTAAAGTGAAAGCGTAACATCGTAGACCGAGTGGATTGCTAAACCATTGGAGATCCCGTAATGGAAATGGGAACATATTACAATGGACTTCGTGGTTGGCCTTCTTCCGACGACTCGTAAAGGCTACGATGTAGTATGGGTTATCGCCGACCGAATCGACGAAATTCGCACACTTCCTTCCGATCAAAATCGATTCAACTTAGATCACTTGGCAAGGTTATATGTGAAAGAGATTGTTTCGAGGCACGGAGTGCCGGTCAATTGTTTCGATAGAGATCCGCGCTTTACATCGAATTTCCGAAACGCCTACAGAATGCATGGGAACGCAATTGCGAATAAGAGTACAAATATACCACCCTCAAACAGTATTTTACAGAGTGAGAGAGAGAACGATTCGTATATTAGAAGATATGCTAAGAGCCCAGTGATGATGGACTTTAAAGGAAATTGGGATGATCACCTACCATTAGTAGAGTTCATGCACAACAACAAGCTTACCACGCTAGTATAGCATGCCGCCTTACGAAGCGTTATATACGTAAAAGTGCGTAACTCCACTTTATTGGGATGAAGTTGGCGAAAGACAATTGCTAGACCAAGAATTGGTACAGCAGACAGCAGAAATCAGAAATAGTCAAAGTGATCCGAACACGATTGACAGCAGCTCAAGATAGACAGAAAAAATACGATGATCCACACCGTAAGAATGTTGAATTTGAACCGGGTAGTTATGCATTTTTAAAAGTCTCAGCCTGGAAGGGAAAGATCAGGTTCGGAAAGAAAGGGAAATTAAGCCCAAGATTCATTGGACCCTTTGAAGTCCTGAAAAGGGTCGAAGAAGTTGCTTATGAGGTAGCCTTACCTCCAGCTCTAGAGAATGTCCACAACGTTTTCCATGTCTCAGTCCTACGACCCTACAAACCCGATTACAAGCACGTCATTGAATATAAATCCCTACATTTCGACAAAGACTTATCTTACGAAGAAATTCTTGTTCAAATTATCGACCGAAAAGAACAAGTTCTGAGAAATAAAGTAATACCTTCTGTTAAGGTAATTTGGAGGAACCACAACGCTGAAGAAGTTACGTGGCAACTCGAAGAGAATATGATGAAGAATTATCCTCATTTATATACTTAGATTGTTATAAGCGATTATCTCGGGGATGTAATCTTTGTAAGGGGGAGAATGTAATGTTGAGACGAAATTGTTTGAGTTACGATTCTGGGGACAGAATCCTTTTAAGAGGGGAACGATGTGACAACCAAAAATTTTTATTTAATTTTAATATTTATTGGATTGAATAAATATTTTTTGACGTATTAATTATTAGATTAAATAATTAATTTATGAAATTGTGGTAGATTAATTTAATTATATTACAAAAGAAATTATACCCCTTACCGTAAAAGAAACTGGATATAAGAGTAGGGAAGTAGCAGAATACTTTTCTTCTTTCTTTCTATAATTTTCTCTCTCTAGAGTTTCACTGAATTCGTAAGAAATAATGAAGGAATGAGCTTCTATTTATAGTAGAATTGAAAGGATAATATGCAATAAAATATTCTAATAAAATAAAACTTTTAAATAAAATATAATATATTATATATATATATATATATTATATATATAACATATGCTTATAATGTACATTCACGGGCTGAGTTTGAAATCTTCGATGTAAAATTTTCAAATGATACAATAAAACAAAAAAATTATACTATATATATATACATAACTTGCACTATAGTAATATATATATATATATATATATATATATATATATATATATATATATATATATATATATATATATATATATATATATACCCACATTGAAAAAAATTCTCCCCACCCAAATGTCCTTTTCAAATCGTGGGCCCCATCACATATATATATATATACTTATATATATATATATATATATATATATATATATATATATATAATTACTTTCTACCAATTATTTTGAAAATGGGTAAATGAGTGCCCATAAAGTAAGTGTGAGACCCAAATTTTATCAATATATATATACATATATAATACTTATATATATATATATATATATATATATATATATATATATATATATATATTAAATTACTTTCTACCAATTATTTTGAAAATGGGTAAATGAGTGCCCATAAAGTAAGTGTGAGACCCCAAATTTTATCAATAAAGATTTAAATTTTGTCAAAATAATTTTTAATATTATGGTGTGAATTTGAGATAATATTATAGTTGTGGGTAGTATTTATAAATTTTGCAAAAGTATGCAAGTGGTTATATTATATTCGATTGGTCGGGAATATTCTTGTTTAGCAGGGAATATTCGTAACAACTACCAATCATTGGTGGATCCCATAATGTAATTATTGTTTGGATTGAGAAAACGATGAAAAATATTTTATTGAAATAACTATGAAGTTTTACCTTTGATCTTCGTTGAACTACTTTCAGGTAGTAAAAGTACGAATGTCGTGGTTGCATAAGAGCACCTGCGGTATTGATTATCGATGCTTATGTGAGAAGTCACCAGTTTGATTCCATTATTGTCGATTAATAAATGAATTATTATAATGATAATGACGTTTTGTTTTATTCAGTATTATTAACGTAATAAAATGTAAACATCTTTTATATAAAATAGAATACTTTATTAAAGTTATTCTATAAATAGAATATATTATATTTTATTATGCATAGTGTTGCATAGTGTTTTTGCATAGTATTTTGCATAGTATTGCATAGTGTTTGCATAGTAAAATGTTTTTATATAAATAGAATATATTATATTTTATTTAAAAGATTTTTCTTTAAATATGGACCGTCGATTAAAGTAAATAAATGGACCGTTCATGGATTAGTTACTATGCATTCCATTTTCCTATAAATAGAAGCTCATTCCTTCATTATTTTCTTACGAATTCATTGAAACTCTGAGAGAGAAATTATAGAGAGAAGCTATAGAGAAAAATTATAGAAAGAAGAAGAGTATTACTCGCTACTTCACTACTTCTATATTCGGTTCCTTTCTTTGTAAGGGGTGTTATTCTTTCTTCTTGAAGAGAACTTCATTATTCCATTCACTATTATTACATTGAATAACTTTAAAAGTGGCATATCCTATACATAACCTTGTATACGCAGCATACCCTATACTTGGTGAAATCCTTATGTTATTCCATTGCTTATTATTCATTGGAATAACTTTTGTATACGCTGATTTACCCTATACTTGGTGACATTCTTTTATTATTCATTTGGAACATCCATGCATGTGTTTTACACCCACCGGTTCCGCCTCTTTATCATTCTGCTGGAATATCCTATCTGTGTTTTTACACCGGATCTAGTTCCATCTTTATTATTCTTCGTTGGAACATCCCGTTTGTGTGAATTTCACCGACCGGTTCCGTTATTATTATTCTCGTTGAATAACTTTGTCTGCATCGGCAATCGCATGCATGGTGATTTCTTTTGTTATTCCATTCTTTATTATACTCAAATTAAAACTTTGACTTCTATACTCCATGAAATTAGTAGAATATCCTTGATATTTGCGTTTCATCCAAAGATTCTTCTCATGGAAATATTCTTCCGATCATTCTTGAATTTTACTCTCACGAAACAAAGATATTATGTTGACAATTTGGGCGTTAATAATTCATGGATTAAATAATTCTTGAACTTGTTTTATTGAATTACTATGTCATTGTCATCATCCTCATGTTATATTATGTTATCTTTGGCTTACGTGCATAGATGAACTTAGTATGATTATGACCAGGGATCATTCGGTATAATCATGACTTGATATAAATGATGTGACAAAAGTCCTCAGTGGCCTGTAATGCAGTGATGGATAGTTTTTGGTATGATTATGACCGTAAGTGATTCGGTATAGTCATGACCATTGATAATTTGATGAAAATCCTTAACTTGGTAATACGGGGATGATTAGATGTGGTGGTTTATTTATTGTCGAGTCTCAAATGATAAAATTGATGAAAACCTTTTAAAACCTAAAAGATAGTAGACTTTATTCTCTACTTGACTCTTTTAATGGGTTGCTTATTCCACTGCAGATTAAAACTGGTTGTCTATTGTATTTTATCGGTTTAACATCACAAGAAGGCTAATGATAATTTATTCGCATTATCTTAGTCATAATATTTCTTCTTTGGGCTAGTTGAGCTCACCCTTTCTTTCACCGTTTTCTTCGTAAATGAGAACATAGTCGGGACGAAGCCGAGGAACGCAAGTAATGGTCCGAGGATAGCATTAGTAGTCCTCACTATTCGTGAAATAGTGTGATAATAGTTGTAATGAGGACTCCTTTTGAGTTTGTATAATATCTAGTAGACAAAATTTGTATTCAAACTCACAATTTATGTCGATTGCATACCATAGCTTATATTAGTAAGTTGTATTTGAATTTATGTACCATGTAAGTGGCGACCCAATATGGGTGACGATACCTAATTTTGGGGCGTCACGGTTGGTATCGAGCTTAGGATATGATCCCCGGCTAAGATGCGAGATAAGAACTAGGAGGGAGAGACGGGAATTCCTTCGCTAGTATGACCTACCTAAGTTTATTTGGTATTTGATTGGTCTGGTTGTAATATAGGATAATTTGTTAAATGTCAATTAACCCTTGTTTTGTGACAAAGTTGTTTGAGAATGGCATCCGAAAATGCCGAGATAAGCAATGAAGCACATGAGAGTGTTGATTCGATTCAAACAAAAGGTAACGACCAACAACACGATAATAATCATATCGGTGGCAACGCACATCGTAACAATGATAACCATCGTGGAAATTATCATGCTAAGAATGGTAACCACTTCGGTGGTAATCATGGCAAAGATAATAGAAGTGGAAATTTCAAGAAGAGAAGGTCATTTAGCTCGATTTTGTCGATAGTGAAGTCAAGTCCAGTGGGATAGTGGCACCAAAGGCGATACTGACAAAACAAAATCTCCATGGTTTTCAGAAGAGCGTTTTTAAATGACTTCTCAAAAGTGGGTAACCCGAACGAAGTTAGCACGGTTAGTTAATTATAAATTCTTGCAAGTCTATACCTTATTAGATACCCTGCTCTACCCATTCTTTTATCTCTCTTGCTTGCGTTCAACGCTTAAATTTGACTCAGAGAAATTAGACTTTGATTTATCTATTGAAACTTCGTTGGGAGAAACCTTCGTTACCTCCACCGCTTATTAATCTTGTTGTTTCAAATAAACACTTTCACGTTACACGCCTATCTTATCTCTTTGAAAATACTTGCCTTTGAGGTAATTTTTGAAAACGATTGATTAACTACTCATTATTCTTTTGTAAGGTTGTTAGCTTTCATATTCCTAACCAACTTTGTTATCTAATTCAAAGTAACCAAATCCTAAAGTTAATCAACTTTATATCAAGCCATAAGTAAAGAGCCCGATCCTTTCGTTGTTGACTTCCTTGTGTGGAAGCACCGCCGAACTTTCAGTAGGCGACGCCATGACCAAGATGGCAAGTTGATAGGTATCATTGTGAGGTGCTATCCAGGTTAAGGGATAGAAGTCACAGTTGGTATCAATGTGACGTACTATCCAAGTCTTGGATGAGAGTCACAGTTTTGAATGATATTTATATCATTAATAAATTTCTTGACGTATTCTTGAAGATTTCCTAGCCTACCCTAGAGCGTGAAATCGAATTTTGTATTGACCCCAGTACAAAAATCCAATTCTTAAACCCTCAAATATTTCTTCAACTAAAAAGATCTGTTTACGAGGATTATGATGAAAGTCATAATAAAAGCATTGGACTAATGAAAATCATGGGTATACGTGATATTAGTAAGTGTTATAATGAGTTATGTTGGTTAGTATGTGAAAACATGAAAGTTTCTTAGAAATCACAAAGAGTTGAAAATCGATTTTGGTGAAAACGAATATGAAATTCAATTGACCATATCTCCTATTATATTTTGAATTTTTGAATGTGGTCAAGTCCTAGAGTTATATCTATGAGTTACCTAACTAATCCAAGTGGAATTACTGGAAAAGTGTTGTAGATTTTTGTGTGGACTGATTTTAGCAAAGGAGGCCAAAGCTGTAAATTTCAAAATGCTACTGCCCAGAAACTTTAAGGGGCTGTTTCGGCCACTTAAATTATGAGAAAAATTCTGGCCTTTTGGGACATGAAGGTATATGGTATAAAGTATCTCCTGTCCAAAATGAGCTCATTCTCGACATAAAATGAGCAAGTTATGACTATTTCAATATTTAGGTTTTTCCCGATGAAAAAGCGCTATAACCGAGTTCTATAACTCAGATGACCATGAAATTTAAACTAGAAGCTCACGTTAACATGTGTAAGGTCCTGCCAAGATTTGGGAATTTTTGGAGTTAAACTTGAGGTAGCTAATTTCTTAAGGAATTAATTAGAAATTGATTTTTGAAAATAGTAAATGAATTTTAAAAATTCCGAGAAAATATATTTTCATTATGGGACTATATTATGCTAAATTCCAGAAAAGAAATATTTTTGGGACTGATTTGGTATTTTCATGAAAATAGTTTAGTTACGAATATATGAGTTAAATATGTTATGTGAAGTAACAAAGTTGAAAATAAGATTTTATGGCTAGAGAATCCTATATAGAGTATATGCATATTTTTTTGAGAGATTTGATAATTGGTGATGATATCTTATGAATATGGCATTTTGAATGATTAAATGCATTATATGGTAAAGCATAAATGCTTAAGATAAATTGTTTATAAATTTAAGAAGTGATTAAAATATTGTTATAATATTAATGATATTAGATTATGAGATTATTAAGTGATTGATAACATGGGGATATTCTTGAATCTGGATAAATTATTTTATAAATGTTTAATATTTATCCTTTATCTCATTTGATTGATTCTTTATATCATTATCCTCATGTTTATATTATGTTGAAAGTCATCTCATGGCTTGTGGTGCATAGATGGACTTGGTATGATTATGACTGAGGATTGTTCGGTATAATCATAACCAGTAATTGAAAGCACAATTATCTTTGGCCGTAGTGCATGGATAATTTGTGGTCGTGATACTAATGAATACACAATTATCTTTTGGTCAGTAGTGCATGGATAATTTGTGGTCGTGATACTAATGAATACACAATTATCTTTGGTCGTAGTAGTAATGGATAATTTGTGATCGTGATATTAATGAATACACAATTATCTTTGCCAGTAGTAGTGCATGGATAATTTGTGGTCGTGATATTAATGAATACACAATTATCTTTGGTAGTAGTGCTTGGATAATTTGTGGTCGTGATATTAATGAATACACAATTATCTTTGGTAGTAGTGCTTGGATAATTTGTGGTCGTGATACTAATGAATACACAATTATCTTTGGTAGTAGTGCTTGGATAATTTGTGGTCGTGATACTAATGAATACACAATTATCTTTGCCATAGTGCTTGGATAATTTGTGGTCGTGATATTAATGAATACACAATTATCTTTGGTAGTAGTGCTTGGATAATTTGTGGTCGTGATATTAATGAATACACAATTATCTTTGGTAGTAGTGCATGGATAATTTGTGGTCGTGATACTAATGAATATCCTCGGCACCGTAGTGCGGGGGATGATTCGATGATATGGATTAATTATTGAAATGAGTCTCAAAGAATGAAATATTAATTCATGGATGTGGTAAAAGTCATCTTTGGTAGTAGTGCATTGATAGACTTGGTATGATTATGACCAAGGATTATTCGGTATAATCACGATCAGATTGAAAACACGAATATCCTTGGCCAAGAAAGGTGCATAGATAATTCGTGGTCGTGATACTATTAAGCTAAGTCTCAGTATTATTGGTTTTACAGTTATATATCTTTGGCCTGTAGTGCAAAGATGAATTGTTAATGAATAGCTTTGGCAGATTTCAAAGATGAATTTAATATTTTTAAACGATAAAGGTATTCAAGGTATCCTCATCTCTTTATCATACCAGTATCGCACCTAATTTCGAGGGCGAAATTCCATAAGGAGGGAGATTGTGAGACCCCGATTTTATCAATAAAGATTTAAATTTTGTCGAAATAATTTTAATATTATGGTGTGAATTTGAGATAATATTATAGTTGTGGGTAGTATTTATAAATTTTGCAAAGTATGCAAGTGGTTATATTATATTCGATTGGTCTGGAATAATATTCGGTTTAGCGAGGAATATTCGCACAACTACTCAATCATTGGTGGACCCTAATAAATGTAATTATCATTTGATTGAGAAAACGATAAAAATATTTTATTGAAATAACGGCGGAAGTTTTACACGTTGATCTTGTTGAACTACTTTCATTAGTAAAAAATACGATGAATACGTGTGGTTGCATAAGAAGCATTACCAGTGATTGATTATCGATGCTTATGTGAGAAGTCACTCGGTTTGATTCCATTATTGTCGATTAATAATATGAATTATTATAATGCGATAATGGCGTTTTGTTTTATTCAGTATTATTAACGTAATAAAATGAAACATCTTTTATATAAAATAGAATACTTTATTAAAGTTATTCTATAAATAGAATATATTATATTTTATTATGCATAGTGTTGCATAGTGTTTTGCATAGTATTTTGCATAGTATTGCATAGTGTTTGCATAGTAAAATGTTTTTATATAAATAGAATATATTATATTTTATTTAAAAGATTTTTCTTTAAATATGGACCGTCGATTAAAGTAAATCAATCTGGACCGTTCATGGATTAGTTACTATGCATTCCATTTTCCTATAAATAAAGCTCATTCCTTCATTATTTTCTTACGAATTCATTGAAACTCTAGAGAGAAATTATAGAGAGAAGCTATAGAGAAAAATTATAGAAAGAAGAAGAGTATTCTCGCTACTTCACTACTTCTATATTCAGTTCCTTTACGATAAGGGGTGTTATTCTTTCTTCTTGAAGAGAACTTCATTATTCCATTCACTATTATTCGCTGGAATAACTTTTGTAAAAGTGGCATACCCTATACATAACCTCAGATGCACATACCTATACTTGGTGAAATCCTTATGTTATTCCATTGCTTATTATTCTGCTGGAATAACTTTTGTGTACTGCCAGCTTACCCTATACTTGGTGACATTCTTTTATTATTCATTTGGAACATCCATGTCATGTGTGTTTACACCCACTGGTTCCGCCTTTATCATTCTCGTTGGAATATCCTATCATGTGTGTTTTACACGGATCTAGTTCCATCTTTATTATTCTGTTGGAACATCCCGCTTGCGGTGTAATTTCACCGACTGGTTTCGTTATTATTATTCTCGCTGGAATAACTTTTGTCTATGCAAGTACCGCATGCATGGTGATTTCTTTTGTTATTCCATTCTTTATTATACTCAACTGGTTAAAACTTTGACTTCTATACTCCATGAAATTAGTAGAATATCCTTGATATTTGCGTTTCATCCAAAGATCTTCTCATGGAAATATTCTTCCGATCATTCTTGAATTTTACTCTCTGAAACAAAGATTATGTTGACAATTTGACGTTAATAATTCATGGATTAAATAATTCTTGAACTTGTTTTATTGAATTACTATGTCATTGTCATCATCCTCATGTTATATTATGTTATCTTTGCTTACGTGCATAGATGAACTTAGTATGATTATGACCGAGGATCATTCCTAAGATAATCATGACTTGATATAAATGATGTGACAAAAGTCCTCGATGGCACAATACGTTGATGGATAGTTTTTGGTATGATTATGACCGTGGGTGATTCGGATAGTCATGACCATTGATAATTTGATGAAAATCCTTGACCGTGGTACGTGGATGATTAGATGTGGTGGTTTATTTATTGTTTGAGTCTCAAATGATAAAAAATTGATGAAAACCTTTAAAACCTAAAAGATAGTAGACTTTATTCTCTACTTGACTCTTTTAATGGGTTGCTTATTCCGCCTGCAGCTTAAACCGGTTGTCTATTGTATTTTATCGCTTTTAACATCATTTGAAGGCTAATGATAATTTATTCTCGCATTATCTTAGTCATAATATTTCTTATTGGGCTAGTTGAGCTCACCCTTTCTTTTCACCGCTTTCTTGAGAAAATGAGAACATAGGCGACGAGTCGGGAACGAAGTAATGGTCCGGGATAGCATTAGTAGTCCTCACTATTCGTGAAATAGTGTGATAATAGCCGAATGAGGACTCCTTTTGAGTTTGTATAATATCTAGTAGACAAAATTTGTATTCAAACTCATAGCTTATGTCGTATTGTATAATGACGCTATATTAGTAAGTTGTATTTGAATTTATGTACCATGTAAGTGGCGACCCAAGATGGGTGACGATACCTAATTTTAGGGGCGTCACAAGAAAGTAAAAGCGGAAGTGACTTCTCACGTAAGCATCAATAATCAATACCACGTACTACTATGCAACCACACGTATTCGTGTACTTTTTTAACACCGGTGTTTTGATAGTTAACAGTAAAACTTCCGCCGTTATTTTCATAAAGTATTTTTGTCGCTTTCTCAATCCGAATAATAATTCCGTTAATAGGGTCCACCAATGATTGTGCCATTGCATTTAATATTCCTGTTAAAACGAATATTCCCCGACCAATTGAATATTATATAACAACTTGCGTACTTTACAAAATTTATAAATACTACCCACAACAATAACATTATAATAAATTCATTCCATAATATTCAAAAATGATAATTATACAAAAATCATCTTTATTCATAAAAGTTGGGGTCTTACAATCAATGTGACGTGCTATCCAAGTCTTGGATGAGGGTCACAGTTTTGAATGATATTTCTATTGTAAATAAATTTCTTGGCGTATTCTTGAAGACTTGGCCTACCCCTAGAATGTGAAATCGAATTTTGTATTGACCCCAGTACAAAACCCCATTTCTAAAACCCTTAAATATTTCTTCACCTAAAACAAACGTATTATGCGCCAAAGACGTTGGCTCGAGCTATTGAAAGATTACGATAATACTATTCAGTACCATTGTGGAAAAGCGAACGTGGTAGCTACCGCGTTGAGTAGAAGATCGTATGCGTTTACGAATGCGAATATACAAACCTACGTTAAGATAACGAATATATGATTAGAACCAACTTTAGTCGATAATGTTAAAATCAAGTAAAGCTACGTAACCGGAGTGATGAATACGAAGAAGAAGGTTCAAGAGGCGTTATTTTAAAAGCAAGAGTTCTTGAAGAGAGAAATCTCAACCCTCGATTTAATTGCCCATTTGAAATCCTCGATTGAGTAGAACGTGGCTTATAGACTCGCTTTTACCGTCAAGTATGTCGCGTGTTCATAACGTTTTTAACGTATCGATGTTACGTAAATATGTGGACGACCTGAACCATATTATTAATTTAAGAACCGGACGAGATAGCGGATAATTTAACGTATGAAGATGTACCTGTTAAAATCTTGAAATATATTTTATGCTCAAAGGTTATACCTCAAGAGTTAGAATCTGGCGAAGTGTCCTCATTTGTTCGGCATACCAGGTAAGTACGTAAATTTTGAGGGCGAAATTTTATAAGGAGGGGAAATTGTAAAATCCCAAATTTTACGAATAAAGATTTAATTTTCTCAAAATATTTTTTTCAAAATTATGGTGTGGATTTGAGAATGTTATATTTGTGGGTAATATTTATAAATTTTGAAAAGTATGCAAGTTGTTGTATAATATTCAATTTTTTGGGGAATATTCTTTTTGTCGGGGAATATCCGTATGACGGTACAATCATTGGTGGACCCCACAATGGAATTATTGTCGGATTGAGAAAACGACAAAAATATTTTTATAAAAATAACGACGGAAGTTTTATCGTTAAAACTGTTGAACTACTCGGTAGTAAAAGTACAGTAATACGCGTGGTTGCATAGTAGCACACAGTATTGATTGTTGATGCTTATGTAAGAAGTCACTCAGTTTTGTACAATTATTGCTACAGTAATTATTGCATAGTATCTCACGTTATTTGATTCAATTATTGTCGATATTATATATATTATTAAATCAATAATTGAGATGATAGAGTTATTAATATTTTTATTTGCAATATTGACAATGTCTAGAAGTTCTGTCAAGGAGAGGTTTGGTCACCTAATTGCGCCAATAAGGAGAAATCCTTATTGAAAAGCCTCCTCTTTCTTGGGAACAAGCTGGTTGTTAATATTGTGAGTTATAATAATATTAATAAATGTTGTTAAAAATATAGAGATGATTTTTATGAAGTATTTGTTGTATTTTTGGACCACTCATTTATCCATTTTCAAAATAATTGGTAGAAAAATTTTCATTATTTTAGTGGGGCCCACGTGTGACTTTGGAAATCTAATCATTTGGGGGGAGTCACGGGAAAGTTTATATATATATATATATATATATATATATATATATTTTATAAATTTAGTTTTATTATTATTATAAATATAATAAAATGAAGACTTTTATATAAAAAAGAATATTTTTATAAAGTTTTGTTTTATTTGATTATAAATAGAATATATTATATTTATTATGTATAGTGTTTGCATAGTAAAATCTTTTTATATAAAATAGAATACTTTTTATAAAGTTTTGTTTTATTTGATTGTAAATAGAATATATTATATTTTATTATGCATAGTGTTTGCATAGTGCCCAGATAAGTGTTTGTATATAGTAAATTTTTTTTATGTAAAATGTAATACTTTTATAAAGTTATTTGTTTTATTAAATTTTAAATAATATATATATATATTTTATAAATTTTGTTTTATTATATAATTATAAATAGAATATATTATATTTTATTGCATAATATCCTTTCCATTCTCCTATAAATAGGATGCTTAGTTAGAATTAAAAAATACACCAGAAATTCAGAGAATTCTTCTTCTATAATCTTGAGCGTATTTCTTTAGAGTTTAAGAAAGCTTTGAGCGTAGAAAATAGTGTAAGTTTTCTTCAAGTATATCCCCACTCTACCCGTCAGAATACTCTTCTTTTTAAGGTAAGGGATATTATTTCTTTCATATTCATGAAGAGAACTATTGTTATTCCATTCCTTATTATTCTGTTGGAATAACCTGTATACGCTGACTACCGTATACAAAGGTGAAATTCTTTTATTATTCCATTTTTATTATTCTCGCTGGAATAACTCCGTCTGCAAGGCTTCATCGCATGCCTCGGTGAATTCTCGCTGTTATTTCATTCTTTATTATTCTCAGAGGAACATCCCACATGCATGCGGATTACGCATGACCGGTTCCATTCTTTATTATTACTGTTGGAACATCCCGTCATGCATGCGGATTACCCATAACTTTGATTCCATTCTTTATTATTCTCATTGAATATCCTCATGCATGCGATTACGCATGACCGGTTCCATTATTTATTACTCTTTTGGAATAACCTGTCTATGTGGATTACCGCATGCATGGTGAATGATCCTTTGTATTCATTCCTTAGTAACTTGTGGAAATGATCTGTCTACGTGGATTACTGCATATGGCGTAAAAATTCATTTGCGCTTTCATATATTCTATTATACTCAATTAAGTTAAAGTTTTGGTTTCTATACTCCATGAAATTAGTAGAATATCCTGGATATTTCAAGCTTCATCCAATATCTTTTCATGGAAATATTCTTCTGAGCATTCTTGAATTTTACTCCATAAAACAGTATGTTCAGGATAAATTAACTTATAAATCTTTAAAATTTATTCTTGAACTTGTTTTATTGAATTGTAATAATCCTATGTACTATGACAGTATTCTGCCAAGAAGTCATAATCTACCTAAAAAGGTGAAGAGAGAAAGTAGTCTGAAGATGGAAAATTCAAATGACTACAAACTTTCTTTTTAACCAAGTTTTAGGCTGAAGATAACATCTTGAAGAAAATCTGAAATAGATCATAAGAGTATTACAGACCAAATGAATTTTATGTTAAGTAATCATTGCCGGTGAGCTAGTATGTATGTACAAGCCTATGTTCTAAGTGTTTGACAACACACAGAGAATGAACAGTTCTACAAGAGGATCTTGCTGATTATAGAAACTGATCACATCCATGAATCAATTAGATACTCATAAATCATAGAGTTGATTCACACTCTGTTAATACTTAAACATTGCGAACATAACCCAGTAAATGATGAAACCATCATAGATAAAGAGTGTGTCATTAATTGTCAAATCCTACTCACACTCACTATCATGCATCTCAAAAATGTATTATATCTAGATAGTTGCATACATGAATATGTCTGTTGGTGATAAACATGATGATTATCCAGTTAAGAGGAATAGGGGTTTTAGAAAACTAACCTAGCAGGACCCATTCAACAATGGGGACCAAAAGTAGAAATATACTTAAACCTGCAGGTACTTGGTCAGTCTGACCACACTAAGGAATGCTAGAAGCAGAAGACTTCATTCAATAGGACTCAACCAGCAGAAGGCTAAGGACTGTTCAGAGATGAGTCTGATAAGGTTCCTATATGTCCAAGCCTATCCTTGAAGACCCTCTAAGCTAACCGAAATGGAGCTCACATGGCTGTAAATCTGTATATGGGAGCATGCCATGCAACAGAAGATAAAGAGGATTCTATGTGCCCATATCAAGAAGGACAAGCTTTATGAAAAGGATCCTCAAGGGAAGCTCACAACAGAAGATCATGGAGCTTAAGACAAAAGAAGTTCTTTAAGAAGCAGAACTTCTCAAACAACGGACTATCAAAGGAGACTACATTCGTAGTGCTGTCGAATGATCGTAGAGTGATCAATCCTGAAAATACTCATCTCTACGATACAAGGAAAATTAAGCAATGATGATGATTCTAGTTAGAAGGAGAAATGCTGGACAGCCTTCAAATGAACATGAAGAAGAAGGAAATTCTATTATACTCAGTTGGTTAAAGTTTTGGTTTCTATACTCCATGAAATTAGTAGAATATCCTGGATATTTGCGCTTCATCCAATATCTTTTCATGGAAATATTCTTCTGAGCATTCTTGAATTTTACTCCATAAAACAGTATCATGTTGACAATTTGAACGTTATTGAGTTCAGGATAAATTAACTTATAAATCTTTAAAATTTATTCTTGAACTTGTTTTATTGAATTGTAATAATCTCTATTCATGGATTACTATTCACCCAATTACTATTCACCCGACTATTATTCACTCGGGTATTTGGGGGTACTTTATAAGTCGGGGTACTATTCACGAGGTACTATTCCCAAAGTACTATTCATAGGGTACTATTCACGGAGTACTATATACCCAAAAAATATATTTCTTTTCTGTCCAAATTATTTTTGGTACATGAATATTATTCTTGAATTTTACTCCACAAAGTAATATCATGTTGACAATTTGAACGTTATTGAATTCTGGATAAATTAAATTATAAATCTTTAAAATTTATCCTTGAACTTGTTTTATTGAATTGTTATGTCATAGTCAACATCATCATGCTTATATTGTGATGAAAGTCATCTTTGGCTTACGTGCATAGATGGACTTGGTATGATTATGACCAGGGATTATTCGGTATAATCATGACCATAATGTTACAAATGATGTGGATAAGGTCCTCATTGGCTTGTAGTGCATTGATGGACAATTTTTAGTATGATTATGGTTATGGATTTGTTTTCAGCTAAGGGTACAAAGATGAATTGTTTTATGGCATGATCAGAACCGTTGATTAAAACACGATTATCTTTGGCCCGTAGTGCATGGATAATTCGTGGTCGTGATACTAAAGAATATCCTTGGCCTGTAGTGCAGGGATGATTTAATGATGTGGATTATTTATTAAGCTGAGTCTCAGCGATAAAATTTATGATAAATTTTTTTAAATCATAGAAGATAGTAGATTTTATGCTCTACTTGAATCTTCTAATGGATTGCTTATTTCGCTGCAGTTGTTGATCTAAAACTTATTGTTTATTATATTCTATCAGTTGTTATACTGTTGAAGGCTAAGGATAATTTATTCTGTATTATCTTAGTCATAACATTTCTTACTGGCTAGTTGAGCTCACCCTTTCTTTCAATGTTCTCTTCAAGAAATGAGAATATAGCTGGGACTAGTCGGGGAATGGATTGACGGTCCAGATGGTTGCATTAGTAGTCCTCACTATTATGTGAAATAGTGTGATAATAAATGTATTGAGGACTTATTTTGAGTTTGAATACTGTCAAGAAGACAATATTTATATTAAAACTCACAGCTCATGTTGTATATTTAAGTTTGTATTTATATTCTGTACCATGTATTTGGCAACTCAGAATATGTGATGTATACCTGTTTTGGGGGCGTCACTACTTGGACAAAGAATTTTTTTTTTAATTTTTCTATGAATAGTGTCGTAGACGTGAATAGTAACCCTAACACAAAAGATAACAATTTCATAAGAAAAATCATACTTCGTGAATTACTCCGTATTCGTGAATAGTGCCGTATACGTGAATATTTCCGTATACGTGAATAGTAACCTCAACATGAAAACGTAAAAATTTCATAATAAAATTCATACCAATATTTCGGTATAATGATATTGAAAGAAATAACATCATTTACAAAAAAAATTAACATCCCTTACTTCAAAAAAATAGTACTTCTGATTGGAATATCGGATATAATGTTGAATGAAACTTGCACTGAATAGAAACTCTCAAAGTATCTAAATACTCATAAAAATACGCTCGATATTATAGAGAGAGAAAACTTCTAATTCTGGTGTGATTTCAATTCTAACTAAGCACCCTATTTATAAGAAAATGCCAGAACGCCAAAATAGACTGAATTTAATTAAATAATATTTTAATAAAAAAATTCACGCACGCCTCTTAACCAAACTCAGCACACCACAAGTGGGGCCCACCAAATTCAACAAATTCCACAACAACCAAATGTGGGGCCCACCCATATTTTTTTAAAAACATTTATTTCTGAAACTTTAATAACTCATAATAAATAGCCATTTTATCAGAAAAATACGAATTGTATGTCTATTCCATATGAAATTTAATTCTCTACAACTTTGTAGAAGAAAGTTTTTTTAAATTCCAAATAAAAAATGACCGAAATCCACAAACGGATGATTTTTAATACCTCCATTTCGATAAAATACTGATAAAACACCTCAACATTAATTCCTTCATTTATATCCACATAAAAATAAATATTTCCTTATCATATAAATTAATAATTAATTATTCACAAATAATATTACAGAATCACAATAATGACAACTAGGTCGTTCCAAGGAAAGATGGGGTTTCTGATAAGGATTTTTCCTTACTAGCGCACAATTAGGTGACCAAACCCCTTTCCTAGATAGAACTTCCTTAGACATTACCAATAATGCTATCCAATAATATTATTCAAAAAATATGAATTATTGATCTGATAATGAGAAATACTGTGTAGTGACAATTATTGAATTAACAATAATATAAAATATCAATGTAGCAATTATTGAATCAATAAAATAAAATATTGAACAGTAACCACTGTAGCAATTATTGGGTAGTGCCTTCTTTCGTAAGAATCAATAATCCAAAAATACTGTGCAATACCGTGTGCTACTGTGCAACCATGCGTATTACTGTATTTTAACCACTGGGTATTTTAAAAGTGTTAACGGTAACAACTACGTTGTTATTTTTAGAAAACTCATTCTTGTCGTTTTCTTCATCCGATAGTTTTCAAGTTATGGGTCCACATGGCGGGCATTTATCGCATTTAATATTCTCTGACAAAGAAGAATATTCCACGACCAAACGAATATTCTCCGACAATAATGAATATTTTATAACCAATTGCTTATTTTGCAAAATTTGCACATTTCACCCATAACCAAAGTATTATATCAAATTAACACCTTATTATTCAAAATAATAATTAAAGGAAATTTAATTTTATTTATAAAAAGTTGGGGTCTTACTGGGTCTTGTTTATTATTTATTATTTATTATTAAAAGTTTAATTTATTATTAACGTAAATAATTAGAAATTTTGTACTTAATAATTGAATAAATCATGAATTATTATTATTATATAAACATATTAAAAATTATAATTCGAAAGTATTAAGTTAGTTTGACAAAGATTTACATAATTATTGGTTACATTTGACAATTAGCATATGGGTGAATCATATAACTAAAATTAGTACACATATATTTTAGTAAAATTTAATATTTTAAAAAATATACACAAAATCTTGAATTCATACCAAACACCCACAATAGTAATTATCAGTAATCACATATCTTCTACCAAATACAAATGACACAATATTACCATTTTCTATTATCAGTAATCAAATACCTAGTAATATGTGTTTAGGTGAGTATACATTATGAACAGTAACAAACAACCCCTAAAAATTGGAGTTGTCTATTTAGACTTTCAAACGCACAAAAAAGGGTGTTTGGGATTTTTTATAATTAGTCAAACATAGTTATAATCAATTTTAAGAAGCTGATTTAGTAATCTATATAAAAATTACCTATAATCACTTTTTATGGTAATAGCCTGAAGTTTCAATTTGGAGCTTCTAATTATTTGCAAAATCTAATAATCAGATTTGATCAAAGACATTTTTTTAAAAAACCTCACCTTTTGGGGAATAAAATATAATTTAATAATTTAAGTAAGTCATCACTATTACAATATCAAGAGTTAATCAAACCTCACTAAATGAGGAAGAAATAAACTCACAAACAAGTTTCATATAAAGAAGAAACAAACTTCTCACACTACAAGGAAAACAGCTATTTCCGACAGACTTATCACTACAAGAAAAAAGCCTAATTTCGACGGAATTATCCCTTAGAAATAAGCCTATTCAGTTGGAAATAGGTTATGTCCGACTTAAAAATTCATTGGAAATTCAACAGATATATATCTTGTCGAAGATAAGAGAGTCAAAAATTCAAATCGATCTCGTCTTATCTTCGACGAATTTATCTCCGACGGAATTTCGTCGAACATAAGATATCTAAGAATAAATAAGTAGGACGAAACAGTCCGTCGAGTATAATAGACCTTATTTCCGATGAAACTATTCCCTCGGAATTAACCTATTTCCGACTGAAAATTAAAATAACCCGGTATTTATTAAAAATGACTGATTATTAACTCAGATGAATTTTTTGTCAGAGATACATTATTTTCGACGGACATATTCCCTCAGAATTAACATATTTTCGACTGAAAATTAAAATATACCGGTATTTATTAAAAATTGGGTAATTATTAAATCCGACGAAAAGTCTGTCGGAAATACATTATTCCGTTAGAATTAACTATTTTTTTTAATACAGATTTGAAAAGTTCAGTTTTCAGGTGTTTAAACCCTTTTATGTACTGTAACCTGTCACAACCCAATACTGTAAGACCCCGAATTTTATGAAATGAAAATATTTAATTTTCTTATAATTATTATTTTATTTCGTAAATGGTTAAATTGATAAAAGGTTAAAGTTAAGGGTGATATATGAAAATTTTGCAAAGTATACAAGTTGTTATAAAATATTCGTTTGGTCGGGGAATATTGTAAGACCCCAACTTTTATAAATAAAGATGAATTTTCTATAAATATTATTTTTGAATATTATGGAGTAAATTTGATATAATGTTATAGTTGTGGGTAATATTTATAAATTTTGTAAAGTACGCATGAAGTTGTTATACAATATTCGATTGGTTTGGGAAATATTCGTGATAACTACACAATCATTGGTGGACCCATTAATGGAATTATTGTTTGATTAAGAAAACGACAAAAATACTTTATAAAAATAACGGCGGAAGTTTTACCGTTAATCGTTGAAACACCCTGTGTTAAAAGTACGATGTCTGGCGTGGTTGCATAGTAGCACACGATATTGATTATTGATGCTTACGTGAAAAGTCACTTAGTTTTGTTCAATTATTACTACAAAGAATTGCTTTGCATAAGATCTCACGTTATTTGATTCAATTATTGTCAATATTTTATATATTATTAAATCAATAATTGAGACAACAAGGTTATTAATATTATTATTTGCAATATTAACGATGTCTAGAAGTTACACAAGGAGAGGTTTGGTCACCTAATCATACGCTACCAATAGGAGAAATTCTTATTGAAAGCCCCTCTTTCCGGGAACTACCGGGTCGATTAATATTGTGAATTATAATAATGATGATAATGTTGTTAAAATTATTAAGGAGATTTTTATGAAGTATGTGATGTAAATTTTATTTATTTTGTGGACCCCCATTTAACCGTTTTTCAAAATAATCGGTATATATATATATATATATTTATATTCAGATATATGTATTATATATATAATATATATATAAAGGATTCCTATGGAATCACTAAAGGGGGGGGGTTGGTTTTATTAGATATATATAATATATATAGTGGTTTTCACGGGATTCATCCCCCGTGAATTCGAGTGTTATATATATATATTATATTTTATTTAAAATTTTTGGTTTTATTGGAATATTTTATTAATACTGCATAGTAAATCAATCTGGACCGTCCGTTTAAAGTAAATCAATCTGGACCGTTCATGAATTAGTTACTATTCAGTCCATTCTTTTATAAATAAAAGCTCATTCCTTCATTATTTATTACGAATTCACTGAAACTCTAGAGAGAGAAATTATAGAGAAACTATAGAAAAGTATTCTGCAACTTTTCTACTCTTATATCCAGTTTCTTTTACGGTAATGGGTATTATTTCTTTTGTATTCATGAAGAGAACTTCTGTTATTCCATTCTTTATTATTCTGATGGAATATCCTGTCTGCAGTGCGTTTTACGCCGGACCTGGTTCCATTCTTTATTATTCTGTTGGAATATCTTGTCTGTGCATTTTACGCAGGACCTGGTTCCATTCTTTATTATTCTCTTGGAATATCCTGTCTGTGCATTTTTCGCCGGACCTGGTTCCGTTATTTATTATTCTGTTGGAATAACCTGCCTGTGCGGTCTATCGCATGCCTGGTGATTTCTTTTGTTATTCCATTCTTTATTATACTCAGTTGGTTAAAATTTTGACTTCTATACTCCATGAAATTAGTAGAATATTTTTTATATTTGCGCTTCATCCAGTATCTTTTCATGGAAATATTCTTCTGAGCATTCTTGAATTTTACTCTAGAAAGAAGTATCATGTTGACAATTTGGACGCTATTAATTCCTGGAGAAATTAATTCTTGAACTTTTTTTATTGAATTCTTATATTATTGTCATCATCCTCATGTTTATATTTTGTTGAAAGTCATCTGTGGCCTGTAGTGCATAGATGGACTTGGTATGATTATGACCAGGGATTATTCGGTGTAATCATTACCGTAATATTATAAATGATGTGGTAAAATTCCTCATTGGCCCATAGTGCATTGATGGACAGTTGTTGGCATGATCATGACCATTAATGAATACACGAATATCCTTGGCCTGTAGTGCATGGATAATTTGTGGTCGTGATACTAAAAAATATCCTTGGTAGTAGTGCGAGGGTGATTCGATGATGTGGATTATTTATTAAAAATTTGAGTCCCAAATGATAAAAGTCATGAAAAACCTTTTAAATCATAAAAGATAGTAGATTTTAATCTCTAATTGACTCTTTTAATGGATTGCTTGTTCCGCTGCAGTTAAACTTGATATCTATTGTATTTTATCAGTTTAACATTGTTGAAGACTAATGATAATTTATTTTGCATTATCTTAGTCATAATATTTCTTACTGGGCTAGTTGAGCTCACTCTTTCTTTCACTGTTCTCTTCAGGAAATGAGAACGTAGCCGGGACTAGTCGGGGAACGGAGTGATGGTCCAGATGATAGTATTAGTAGTCCTCACTATTTTGTTAAATAGTGTGATAATAAATGTAACGGAGAATTATTCTGAGAGTGGATATTGTCTAGAAGACAGTATTTGTATTAAAACTCACAGCTCTCTTGTTGTATATTAAAGATTGTATTTGTATTTTGTACCATGTATTTGGCGACTCAGAATAGGTGATGTATACCTATTTTGGGGGCGTCACAAATATTCTTTTTGTCGGGGAATATCCGTACGATGGCACAATCATTGGTGGACCCCACAACGGAAGTATTGTCGTAGTTAGAAAATGACAGAATTAACATTTTATAAAAATAACGGCGAAAGTGTTACCGTTAAAACTGTTGAACTACCTGGTAGTAAAAGTACAGTAATACGCGTGATTGCATAGTAGCACACGATATTGATTATTGATGCTTACGTAAGAAGTCACTCAGTTATACTCAATTATTGCTACAATAATTGCTGCATCATATCTCTCATATTATTGATTCAATTATTGTCACAATATCAATATTTTATATTATTAAATCAATAATTGAGACGACAAAGTTATTCATATTATTATTTGCAATATTGACAATGTCTAAAAAATTCGTTAAGGTGAGGTTTGGTCACCTAATTGCGCGCCAATAAGAAGAAATCCTTATCAGAAAGCCCCCTCTTTCCTGGGAACTACCTAGTTGTTAAATATTATGAGTTATAATATTAATGATGAATAAGTTCGTGTTGATTAAATATGAAATTGATAGTTCCATTGCATGAGAATTATTAGTGTTAGTGGAAATCGACATTTATTTTGATAATAATTGATGTTTGGAGGTTATATTGACCAATCGGGTAATTAACCGGATAAATGAGCAATTAATTGCTATTAATTCACATGCTTATAACTATGTGTTCACATGTGTGTACTATTGATTCACATGATTTACTATTAGGGGAATTGGTGCAACATTGATAATACTTGTATGACTAAATTAAAAATGGAGGTATAGTTGAAGGTACTATACTGTAATTAATTTTTTCACATGATTATACTATTGAGTCACATGAATGAACTATTAATTCATGTGATTTACTATTAGGGGAGGTGGTGCAAGTTTGATAATATACTTGCAGGACTAAATTAAAAAATGAAGAAAAAGAGGAAGGTATTATACTGTAATATTTCGAGCTCCAAAACGTGCAATTATCGAAACTATATTTTTTCTATAAATAGAAGCTCATTCTTCCTTCATTTCTCACCAATTCACTAAAGCTATAGAGCAATTATTATAGAGAGAAATTATAGAGAGGAAGAAGAAGAGAAGTCTGCTACCTCACTATTCCAGTATCCAGATTTCTTCTAAGGTAAGGGGTATTATTCATTTGTATTCATGAAGAGAGTTATTTTATTTCAATACTCGTAAGGGTTGTTATTCCATTCTTTATTATTATGTTGGAATAACCTGTCTATGCAAAGTACCGCATACATGGTAAAATTCTTCTATTATTCCATTCTTTATTATTACATTGGAATAACTCAGTATGTGTCTTGTCTATCGCATGCACAGTGAATTCTGTTGTTATTCCATTCTTTATTATTCTGTTGGAATATCCTGTCTATGCGGATTACGCATGACCTGGTTCCATTCTTTATTATTCTGTTGGAATATCCTGTATGTGCAGATTACGTATGACCTGGTTCCATTCTTTATTATTATGTTGGAATAACTTTATGCATGCGATTATCATCGCATGCACGCGTGAATTATTTTGTTATTCCATTCTTTATTATTCTGTTGGAATAACCTGTCTGTATGGACTACCGCATGCATGGTGAATGATCCTTTGTATTCATTCCTTATTAAATTATGGAAATGATCTGTCTACATGGATTACGGCATGGCAGGTGAAAATCCATTTGTAGTTTCGTATATTCTATTATACTCGTATGAGATATCATTTCTTTTTTACTCATTATGAAATATCATTTTATTTGGTATTTTATTTACGAGTTACTATTCATAGATTACTATTCACCTAGTTACTATTCACTCTAGTATTATTCACTCGGGTATTCGGGGCACTTTTCATGCCAGAGTACTATTCACGAGTTACTATTCACCCAATTACTATTCACCCGACTATTATTCACTCGGGTATTTGGGGGTACTTTTTAAGTCGGGGTACTATCCACGAGGTACTATTCCCGAAGTACTATTCATAGGGTACTATTCACGGGGTACTATTTACCCGAAAAATATATTTCTTTTCTGTCCAAATTATTTTTGGTACATGAATATTATTCTTGAATTTTACTCCACAAAGTAATATCATGTTGACAATTTGAACGTTATTGAATTCTGGATAAATTAAATTATAAATCTTTAAAATTTATCCTTGAACTTGTATTATTGAATTGTTATGTCATGGTCAAAATCCTCATGCTTATATTGTGATAAAAGTCATCTTTGGCTTACGTGCATAGATGGACTTGGTATGATTATGACAAGGGATTATTCGGTATAATCATAAACGTAATGTAACGAATGATGTGGTAAAAGTCCTCATTGGCCTGTAGTTCATTGATGGACAGTTGTTGGTATGATTATGACCAAGGATTATTCAGTATAATCATGACCATTGATAATTAAATGAATATCCTTGGCCGTGGTGCAGGGATGATTTGATTTTATTTATTAAGCTGAGTCTTAGTGATAAAGTTGATGAAAAACTTTTTAAATCATAGAAGATAGTAGATTTTATGCTCTACTTGACACTTCTAATGGATTGCTTATTTCGCTGCAGTTGTTGATCTAAAACTTGTTGTCTATTGTATTCTATCAGTTGTTATACTGTTGAAGGCTAAAGATAATTTATTCTGCATTATCTTAGTCAGAATATTTCTTACTGGGCTAGTTGAGCTCACTCTTTGTTTTCATTGTTCTCTTCAGGAAATGAGAATATAGCTAGGACTAGTCGGGGAACGGAGTGATGGTCCAGATGATAACATTAGTAGTCCTCACTATTCTGTTAAATAGTGTGACAATAAATGTAATGAGGACTCCATTGAGTGTGGATATTGTCTAGAAGGCAATATTCTTATTTAAACTCTCAGCTATGTTTTGTCATATATTACCCGACAGTTGTATAATTAAGTTTGTATTTGATTTATGTACCATGTAATTGGAGACTCAAGATGGGTGATGTATACCTATTTTGGGGGTGTCACAGTTGGTATCAAAGCTTAGGGATATGATCCCTAGCTGAGATGTGAGACAAGAACTAGGAGGGGAGAGACGGGGAATTCCTTCACTAGTATGACCTACCTAAGTTTATTTGGTATTTAATTGGTCGGTCAGAGTATAGGGATAATATGTGATATGTCAATTAACCCTTGTTTTGTGACAATGTTTGAAAATGGCATCTGAAAATGTTGAGATCAGCAATGAAGCACATGAGACCGTTGTGTCACCAACGATCAATACCCAGGATAATGTGCAACAGGAAGACAATAATCCTCAGGTAAACAATAACACCGATGAAATGGTGAACGATGGGATGTTTAGAGGCTTTATGCAATTCATGCAATATCAGACGAGATAGACTCCTGTCCAAAATGTAGGTGGAAACACTGGAAACTCTTGGATGGTCACCGCTAAACAGTTCAAGGAGCTGGGACCACCAGAGTTTATTGGAGAGCCAAAACCACTTAAGGCGGAAGCGTAGATAAAGCAGATCACCAAGATATTTGATTTCTTGGGATGCACTGAGGAGAAAAAGGTTCCCTTTGCCACCTTTATGTTGCGTGAAGAGGTAGATTACTGGTGGGAATCTGTAAAACGTACCCAGCCTGACGCACTCAAGATGTCTTAGGAGAAGTTCCAAGAGCTGTTCAACGACAAGTACTTTCCCGAAAGTATTCGTCACATGAAGGAGGTGGAGTTTATCAAGTTGGACCAAAACAATATGACCGTGTCGCAATAAGAGGCTAAATTTGCGGAGTTATCTCGGTTTGCATCCCATTTAGTCGATAATGAGGAGCGAATAACGCAAATGTTTCTAAGAGCTTTAAAACCCGATATACGTCAATACCTCATTTCTCATAAACTTTGTTTATATTCAGATGTTGTGAATATGGCTCAGTTATTGGAGCGCGATAATGAGTCAGCACAACCAAAAGGCAACGACCAACAACACGATAATAATCGCATTCTAAGGTGGCAACGACCATCTAACAATGATAACCATCGTGGGGAAAATTATCATGCCAAGAATGGTAACCACTTCGGTGGTAATCATGGCCAAGATAATAGGAGTGGAAATTTCAAGAAGAGAAGGTTCAACAATGATGGAAAGATATCAGCACCAACACCCGTTTTAAAGGAAAGAGAACGACCACCAATTGTATGCTTCAAATGCAGAGGGGAGGGACATATCTATTCAAGCTGCACGATGCAGTCCAAAGCATGTTACAATTGTGGAAAAGAAGGTCACCTAGCCCAATTTTGTCGTGTACCAAAGTCAAGTCCAGCTGGGATGGTGGCACCAATGGCGGATACAGACAAAACAAAGTCGGTGGTTTCAGGAAGTGCGTTTTTCGTGACTTCTCAAAAAGCGAGTAACCCAAACGAAGTTAGCACGGGTTAGTTAATTATAAATTCTTGTGAAGTCTATACCTTATTAGATACCGGTTCTACCCATTCTTTTATCTCTCTTGCTTGCGCTTAACGTTTAAATTTGACCCTAGAGAAGTTAGACTTTAACTTATTGGTTGAAACTTCGTTAGTAGAAACCTTCGTTACCTTCATTGTTTATAAATCTTGTTGATTTAAATCAACACTTTCACGTTACCTGTCAATCTTATCTCTTTAAAAATACTTGCCTTTGATGTGATTGTAGGAATCGATTGGTTAACTACTCATCATGCTTTTCGTAAGGTTGTTAGCTTTCATATTCCTAACCAACCTGTTATGCGAATTCAAGCAACCAAACTACTAAAGTCAATCATTGTCATATCAAGCCATAAGTAAAGAGCTCTGATCCTTTCGTTGTTGACTTCCTTGTGTGGAATGCACCGAAGCCGAACTTTCCGTAGGGGACGTTGTGAATAACGGTTGTAAGACCCCAACTTATTATAAATAAAATCAAATTTCCTCTATTTATTATTGTGAATAATAAGGTGATAATTTGATATAATACTTTGGTTATGGGGGGAAATGTGCAAATTTTGCAAAATAAACAAGTGGTTATAAAATATTCATTGTTGTCGGGGAATATTCGTTTGGTCGTGGAATATTCTTGTTGTCGGGGAATATTCGTACGACGACGTACCCATTTGTGGGCCCCATAACAGAATAACTGTCGGATAAAGAAAATGATAAAGTTTGAGTTTTTATAAATAACGGCGTAATCGTAACGTTAACACTGTTGGAATACCTGGTGGTTAAAATACAGTAATATGCGTGGTTGCACAGTAGCAAACAGTATTGCACAGTATTGTTGAATTATTGATTCTTACGTAAGAAGACACTATTCAATAATTGTTACAGTAATTACTGTTCAATATTTTATTTTATTGATTCAATAATTGCTGCGTTGATATTTTATATTATTGTTGTTTCAATAATTGTCACTGCACAGTATTTCCCATTATTAGATTAATAATTCATATTATTTGAATAATATTATTAGATAACATTATTGGCAATGTCTAGAAAGTTCTGTCAAGGAGAGGTTTGGTCACCTAATTGCGTGCCAGTAAGGAGAAATCCTTATTGGAAATCCCCCTCTTTCCTGGGAACGGCCTAGTTGTCATAATTGTGATTCTGTAATATTATTTATGAATAATTAATTATTGATTTATATGATAAGAAAATATTTATTTGATGTGGATATAAATGATGGATTTATTTATTTTATGTGGTTATAAATGAAGGAATTAATGCTGAGGTATTTTATCAGTATTTTGTCGGAATAGAGGTATTAAAAATCATCCGTTTGTAGATTTCGGATATTTTCTGTTTGGAATTTGGAAAAACTCAAAGCTACAAAGTTGTAAAGAATTCGATTTCGTGTGGAATGGACATAAATTCGTATTTTTCTGATAAACAGGCTATTTTCTATGAATTACTGAGGTTTCGGAAAATAAAATGATTTTTATTAAAATTGGGTGGGATCCACTTTTATTTTAAAAATATGGGCTGCCAAAAAATTTCAGAATTGAGGTGCTGGTCTTTGTGGGTGAGTGTGCGTAGAATTGAGAAAAGTAATAATATTATTTTAGTCTTCTTTGGCGTTCTAGCATTTTCCTATAAATAGACGCTTAGGTTAGAATTGAAAATCACACCAGAAACAAGTTTTTTCTCTCTCTAGATTATGGAGCGTATTTTTGTGAGTATTTTAATACTTTGAGAGTTGCTATTCAGTGCAAGTTTCTGTCAGCACTATATCCAAAATTCAGTCAGAAGTATGGTTATGTTGAGGTAAGAGATGTTATTTTCTTCGTAAATGATATTATTTCTTTCAATATCATTATGTCAAAATATTGGTCTGAACTTTTTTTTTATCAAATTTGGAACTTTTTGTGTTGGGGTTACTATTCACGTATACGACACTATTCACGAATACGACACTATTCACCGAAAAATAAAAATTTTCCTTTTTGTCCAAGATGTCTATTATGGTTACTATCTTTGATTGTATCCATATTTTGATCTTTAATTTTGAATTCTGCTTCATAATTGGTTATTATGAAGTATTATTGAACTTGGATAAACTGTAATACGAATCCCTAATATTTGTTCTTTTATCTCACTGGATTCGTTTTCTTTAAGATATTTTCATCATCCTCACTCTAAAATGATGATATTTCGAATATCTTTGACCGTAGTGCAAAGATGAATGATTAATCGATGAATATCTTTGGCCGTAGAGTGCAAAGATGAACAGTGTTGAGATGAACATGGCCGATTGGTGATATAAAAATGAATATCTTTGGCTCAGTAGTGCAAATGATGAATATTTGATTAAAGATGTATATTGATTGATGTTACAGGATAAAATATTGATGATGGACTTTTAAATCTTAGAAGATAGTAGAATTCATTCTCTACGTGACTCTTCTAATAGATTGCTGTTTTCGCTGTAGTTGTTGATCTAAAACTTGTTGTCTATTATATTTTATTAGATTTTTCCCTGTTGAAGACTAATGATAATTTGTTGTATATTATCTTAGTCATAATATTCCTTATTGGGCTAGTTGAGCTCACCCTTTCAATTCTTATTCCATTTCTCTTCTCAGGAGGTGAGAACATAGCATGATCTAGTCGGGGTATGGAGTGATGGTTCTAGAAAGATATTTTAACAGTCCTCACTATTTCTGTAAAATAGTGTATGAATAATTATAATGAGGACTTATTTGAGTGTGGATATTGTCTAGAAGACAATATTTGTATTTAAACTCACAGTATGTGTTGTTTATTATTTTATTTACAATTGTATTATTGAAGTTGTAGTTTGCTTTCTCAGATCATGTATTTGGCGACTCGAATGGGTGTTGTATACCTATTTTGGGGGCGCCACGATTAATATCGAGTTTAGGGATATGGTCTCCAAGCGGAGATCGGGAATAGAATAGGAGGGGAGAGATAAATAAATCTTTCGCTAGTATGTCCCTACCTAAGCTTATTTATTGGTCATTCCATAATATAGGATATTATGTGATATGTTAATTTGTTTAATTAACCCTTGTTTATATGGCGATTTAACAATGGCTCACCGAGAACGTTAACAATGGAGTATATGAGACTTTGGAACAACCTTTAGTCACAAAACCAGAGAGAACGCATAAACAGAAGGCAATATTCCTTCAGTAAACAACACTACCGAGCAAACGATGAATGATGGAATGTTTAGGAGCTTTTTATGTTCATGCAAAATCGACGAGGAGACTCGTGTACAAAATACGAATGGAAGTGATAGCAACGCTGCTGGATACATCACAAACCAAGCGATTCAAGGAGTTGGGACCACCGAAATTTATTGGAAAGCCGGATCCGATCAAGGCGAAAACGTGGGTCAAGCAAATTACCAAGATATTCGATGTCTTGGGATGCACGGAGGAACAGAAGGTTCCATTCACCACCTTTATGTTCCGCGGTGAGGCAGACTACTGGTGGGAGTCTGTGAATCGTACCCAGCCTGCCGCACTCAAATGTCTTGGGAAATGTTTCAGAAACTATTCAATGACAAGTACTTTTCTGAAAGTATTCGTCATATGAAGGAGGTAGAGTTTATCAGACTGGAACAAAACAACATGACGGTGTCCCAATATGAGGCGAAGTTCGCTGAGTTATCCAGGTTTGCACCTCATTTGGTAGAGAATGAGGAACAAATGACAAGGATGTTTCTGAGAGTTCTAAAACCCGAGATTCGGCAATATCTTATCTCTCATAAATTTTCTTTATATTCAGATGTTGTAAACAGGGCTCAATTATTAGAGTGAGATAATGAGTATGTTCAACCAAGGGAACACAACCAGGGTCATACTGGTGGCAGCGGTCATCGGAGCAATGAAAACCAGCAGAGAGGAAAATATTCGGACAAAAGCGGTAACCACTCTGGTGGTAATCGTGGCCGTGATAATAGAAGGAGCGAGTCGGGAGGAGATTTCAAAAAGAGAAGGTACAACAATGATAACGTGAAGACGTCAACACAAACATCAACTGTTTCTAGGGGAGGAGAACGAGCACCGGTCGTTTGTTACAAATGTGGAAAAGAGGGACACATCAGCCCAAACTTCCCACAACAATCCAAGGTGTGTTATAACTGTGGAAATGAAGGTCATATAGCTAGAGATTGTCTAGTTACGAAACCAAGTTCAACGGGATGGTGACAACAAAGGCTATCCCGGATAAGTCAAAACCAAGAGCGTTTGTCGTGACTGGCCAAAACGTAAGAAACTCGAACGAGGTGATCACAGGTAAGCCTATCATAAACTCTTGCGAAGTTTATACCTTACTAGATACCGGTTCTATACATTCTTTTATCTCCCCTGCTTGTGCTCAACATTTAAACTTGATCCCAGAGAAATTAGACTTTGATTTATCAGTGGAGACTCCGTTAGGAGAAACTTTTGTTACGTCCACTATTTATAAATCTTGCTTAATCCAAGTTGGCACCATCACATTACCTGTGGATCTTATCTGTTTAAAGATACTGGTTTTTGATGTGATTTTATGGATTGATTGGTTAACCACTCATCATGCCAAAATTGATTATTTTCGTAAGGTTGTTAGTTTTCATATTCCTAACCAAACTGTTATGCGAATTCAAGCAACTAAACAACTAAAATCAGTCACTGTCATATCAAGCCATAAAGCTATTCGTTTATTAAAAAATGGATGTCAAGCTTTCTTAGCCCATGTTATGGATTTGAACAAAGACAAGTCAGATTTGAATAATATTTCTGTTGTTAGTGAATTTCCTGAAGAACTTCCCGGTCTACCCCCAGAACGTGATGTTGAATTCTTTATTGACCTTGAACCGGGTACAAAACTCATTTCTAAAACCCCATATCGAATGGCTCCTATTGAACTTCAGGAGTTAAAAGTCCAACTACAGGAATTGTTAGACATCAATTTCATTCACCCTAGTACATCTCCTTGGGGTGCTCCTGTTTTATTCGTAAAGAAGAAGGACGGGAGTATGCAACTTTGTATTGAATACCAAGAATTGAACCATGTCACCATCAAGAATAGGTATCCGCTACCTCGCATTGATGACCTGTTTGATCAGTTGCAAGGAGCATAATTCTTTTCAAAGATCGACCTTCGTTCTGGATATCATCAGCAGAAGATTAAAACTGAGGATATTCCAAAGACTGCCTTCAGAACTCGGTACGGGCATTATGAATTCGTAGTCATGTCTTTTAGATTGACTAATTCTCCTGCTGCTTTTATGGATATGATGAACCGTGTATTCAAGGAATATTTGGATCAGTTCATTGTTGTCTTTATTGATGACATCCTCATCTATTCTAAAAGCCGTGAAGATCATGAGCACCATTTGAAGCTAATATTTGAAAGGCTTCGTGAAAACAAACTATATGCCAAGCTGAAAAATTGCGAGTTCTGGCTTGAGGAAGTAGCATTCCTTGGGCACGTGATGTCAAAACATGGAGTATCTGTTGACCCGGCGAAGATTGAAGCAATACAAAGTTGGGAGCAACCGAAGTCGGTTGCGGAAGTCGTATGCGAAGCTTTCGGGCTTAGTTGGTTATTATCAGAGATTCGTGGAAGGATTTTCTCGAATCGCTACTCCGTTAACTCAGCTGACTCGTAAAGATACAAAATTCGATTGGAGTGAGGATTGTGAGAAGAGTTTTCAAGAACTCAAGAGAAGACTCATTTCGGCACCTATTTTGGCAATACCATCTGGTTCGGATGGATTTGTTATAAACAGCGATGCTTCAGGCAAAGGGTTAGGATGTGTTCTCATGCAACATGGGAAAGTCATTGTGACAAATAAGTCTTAAGTAATATCAATCCTAATTATCATTACATAACCACATAAATAATCAATCTTCATTACTTGCTAAGCTTGCCCTTGCCTTTACTAGTGGAAGGTTCGTCTGCTCTTTCGTTCTTAACTGCAATGTTATTATTACTCAAGAGTGAGCACGATTGCCCATAAGTATAACAATATAACAATGAATAATAACATGCGAGAGAAATAATAACTTCGAATATAAAAGCTCAACTTTTGAATCAAGAATGAATAACAAGAATTTAAAGATTTCTGAGGGTCATAAGACCTTGAACTATGTCCTAGGTTATTAAGGGTTATACTTGAAACCTTTAACAGTCATAAGACTATGGACTCTTCTTCTCGTACTTAGGGGGATCAGCCCTTAGTACCATACTGTGCACAATATCTTAACACTAATGCATAAGTAATCCCCTATACAGGGTTGTTCATCTCAGTTTGACATTCGAGTCCGCACCAAAGGAAGTTTGGTTTGGATAATTCATCAAGGGTTCTGAAATTTAGAACGCTCATCAACTATGGACTAGTCGAATCATAAAGGGTTCGCTAGTCTGACAAGGTTTAACAATAATTGATAACTTAACTTGAATAAAATCTCAAAAGGTATACAATAAAATAAGTATTGTATAACAGCATCATGCTTGAAAGATTAATAACTTTAATATACAAGACAGACTTGTCAATAATAATGAGAACTTGCTCAATGTAGAAAGGTGAATTAATCAACTTATATAACGATAACAAGTAGGGTTAGGAAACTTGCCTCGTGCGTAGATTACACTTTAACTAAACTCGTTCTTTGATTTAAATCCTACATATCAATTACGCTCACAATACCAAATAATAATAACGCATTAAAACATCATAAGTTTACTCTTTGTCTAACTCGAATTCATGACTATACTTAGTCAAATTACCATACTTGTTATCATATAATATTATACTACACGAACAACAAGTTAATTACATAATCAACGATTCAATCAACATGTAATTGTCTTCTTGACTTGGTAAAAACTCATTTTAATATCTCATTATATGTCTAACAAGTTTTTATGTTCATTAGACTAGATTACTAACACATTTCTATACTTGATCTTTGGAAAAATGCATTTTCTGGACATTTTGCTAAGTGGTGTCATGCGCCACTTTTATATCTGGTTCAAGGCTTAAGACTGCACCGGTATGCAACGCAACTGGCACATACATATTATGCCATATGCAGTACGGTGGCGCTTCTGAGAAGGAAATGAACTAGGAGTTGAAATAGCATACGACACTCCAGACTTTGAATTTCTAGTTTGCGAAGAACACAGAATTCAACGAAATAAACACTACATAATCATTAATTCTCCAAATTAAACATACCCACATGTTAGAATTCATATATAATCAATACCCAACATTTATAGAGTGATTTTAACCCATTAAAACACATAATCACAGAATTAAATTATGCAAATTGTACTGTTCTTGATGTTCTTGAAGTGTTGAACATAAATTCCTAAAATTCAACGCCATGGACTCGTTATAAGGCCAAATCCAACCATTCAAGTTTCAATTTGTTCGTTTTAGCATGCATAATCATATACAAGTGGAAATTTTACAGAAAAAATTTATGCTTGACATATTAAAGTTACGTATAAAGGCCATATGGCCAAAACCCAAACTCTGTAATTTTGAAGCAATCATATACAATGTAATATAATGTCAAACTGATGATAGAGAACCATCTAATATATAGAGAAACACATTAAAACAACATCTTAACTTATGTATGTACATAATCCATACTCCTTCCAATTTACAGAGGCTTTACAATCATTGGTGGACCCTCAAGAATTAATTATCATTTATGGAGAAAAGCGACAAAAATATTTTATGAGAATAACGGCGGAAGTTTTACCGTTAATCTTGTTGAACTACTGGGTAGTAAAAGTGCGACAAGAATACGTGTGGTTGCACAACGAAGACACACCAGTATTGATTATTGATGCTTACGTGATAAGTCACCCGGTTTTATTTTATTGGTATTATTAATGTAATAAAAATGAATACTTTTATAAAGTTATTCTATAAATAGAATATATTATATTTTATTATGCATAGTGTTGCATAGTGTTTTGCATAGTGTTTTGCATAGTAAAATCTTTTATATAAAACAAAATACTTTTATAAAGTTATTTATTTTATTAGACAATAATTAGAATATATTATATTTTATTATGTATAGTGTTTGCATAGTGCTCTGCGTAGTGTTTTGCATAGTAAAACCTTTTATAAAGTTATTCGTTTTATTAGATTATAAATAGAATATATTATATTTTATTTAAAAGATTTTACTTTAAATATGGACCGTCGATTAAAGTAAATCAATCTGGACCGCTTCATGAGTTAGTTACTATGCAATCCATTTTTCTATAAATAGAAGCTCATTCATTCATTATTTCTTACGAATTCACCAAACTTTAGAGAGAGAACTATAGAGATATAAAGAAAAGTGCTCACATTTCACTACTTTTATATCCAAAGATTTTCTTTCTAAGGTAGGGAATATTATTTGTTGACTAAGTAAGGGGTACTCTTTCTTTCTTATTTATTAAGAGAACTTCATTATTACATTCTTTATTATTCTGTTGGAATAACTCAGATACGCTGGGCTACCCTATACTTGGTGAAATTCTTCTATTATTCCGTCTTTACTATTCTCATTTGAATATCCTCATTCACAAGCGTTTTTTTAACTGATTCCGCCTTTATTATTCTCATTGGAATATCCTCGTGCATGCGCGTTTTACGGGACCGGTTTCGCTCTTTATTATTATTCATTGCTGGAATATCCTCGCTGCATGCGTTTTACTGCCGGACCTGATTCCGTCCTTGTTAGTATTTTGTTGGAATAACCTGTCTATGCGAAGTACCACATGCATGGTGATTTCTTTTGTTATTTCATTCTTTATTATTCTGTTGGAACATCCTGTCGGTGCGAATTTCGCCTGACCTAGTTTTGTTATTTAGTATTCTGTTGGAATAACCTGTCTATGCGAAGTACCGCATGCATAGTGATTTCCGTTGTTATTCCATTCTTTATTATTCTGTTGGAACATCATGTCGGTGCGAATTTCGCCTGACCTGGTTCCGTTATTTAGTATTCTATCGAATAACTTCGCCTATGCATCAAGTACCGCATGTATGGTGATTTCTTTTGTTATTCCATTCTTTATTATACTTAGTTGGTTAAAGTTTTGACTTCTATACTCCATGAAATTAGTGGAATATCCTTGATATTTGCGCTTCATCCAGTATCTTTTCATGAAAATATTCTTCTGAGCATTCTTGAATTTTACTCCACAAAGTAGTATCATTTTGACAATTTGGACGTTATTAGTTCCTGAATAAATTAATTCTTGAACTTGTTTTATTGAATTCTTATATCATTGTCATCATCCTCATGTTTATATTTTTGAAAGTCATCTGTGGCCTGTAGTGCATAGATGGACTTGGTATGATTATGACCAGGGATTATTCGGTATAATCATGACCGTAATATTACAAATGATGTAGAAAAAGTCCTCATTGGCCCATAGTACATTGATGGACAATTTTTGGTATGATTATGGCTATGGATTCTCTTCAGCCAAGGGTGCAAAGATGAATTATTTTATGGCATGATCAGGACTGTTGATGAAAACATGATTATCTTTGGCCTGTGGTGCATGGATAATTAAGTGGTCGTGATACTAAAGAATATCCTCGGCCCAGAAAGGGGATGATTTGATGATGTGGATTATTTATTAAAGTCGAGTCTCGTGATAAAAGTGATGAAAAACCTTTTAAATCATAAAAGATAGTAGATTTTATTCTCTCTTCTAATGGATTGCTTGTTCCGCTGCAGTTATACTTGATGTTTGTTATATTGTATCAGTTTAACATTGTTGAAGGCTAATGATAATTTATTTTGCATTATGTTAGTCAAAATATTTCTTACTGGGCTAGTTGAGCTCACCCTTTCTTTCATTGTTCTCTTCAGGAAATGAGAACATAGCTGGGACTAGTCGGGGAACAGAGTGATGGTCCTAGATGGTGCATTAGTAGTCCTCACTATTCTGTGAAATAGTGTAATAATAAATGTAATGAGGACTCCATTGAGTGTGGATATTGTCTAGATGACAATATTTGTATTAAAACCCACAGCTCATGTTGTATATTTAGGTTTGTATTTGAATTCTGTACCATGAATTTGGCGACTCAAGATGGGTGATGTATACCTAATTTTGGGGGCGTCACAAGTAATGCCTCTAAATTTTAATTGCGAAGACAACAGCTGCCAACTCTAGATCATGAGTAGGATAATTCCTCTCATATTCTTTGAGTTGTCTTGAGGCATAGGCTATGACTTTCCCATGTTACATGAGAACACATCCCAACCTTTTGACCGAAGCATCACTGTAGATGACAAATCCCTCCGAGCTAGATGGTATTGTCAGAACAGGTGCTGAAATGAGTCTGCTCTTGAGTTCTTGAAAACTCTTCTCACATTCTTCACTCCAACCGAACTTTGTATCTTTTCGAGTCAGCTGAGTTAATGGAGTAGCAATTTGAGAAAATCCTTCCACGAATCTCCGATAATAACCAGATAAACCGAGAAAGCTACGATTTCTATCCTCGATTTAGGTTGCTCCTAGCTTTGAATTGCTTCAATTTTTGCCGGATCAACAGATATTCCATGACTTGATACTACATGCCCAAGGAATGCTACTTCCTCAAGCCAGAACTCGCATTTCTTCAACTTGGCATAAAGCTTGTATTCACGAAGCTTTTGCAGTATCAGCCTTAAGTGTTGCTCATGATCTTCACGGCTTTTGGAATAAATAAGGATGTCATCAATAAAGACGACCATAAAGTGATTCAAATATTTCTTAAATACTTGGTTCATCATATCCATGAAGGCAGCAGGAGCATTAGTCAATCCAAAGGACATGACTAGGAATTCATAATGCCCGTACCGAGTTCTGAAAGTAGTCTTTGGAATGTCATCGGTTCTAATATTTAATTGATGATATCCGGAACGAAGATCAATCTTTGAAAAGAATTTGGCTCCTTGCAACTGGTCAATCAGGTCATCAATACGTGGCAATGGGTACTTATTTTTGATGGTGACATGATTCAACTCCCGATAATCAATACAAAGTCGCATACTCCCATCTTTCTTCTTCACGAATAGAATAGGAGCACCCAAATGAGAAGTACTAGGACGAATAAAGCCAATGTCTAACAATTCCTGCAGTTGAGTCTTTAACTCCTGAAGTTCAATAGGAGCCATTCGATATGGGGCTTTGGAAATGGGTTTTGTACCGGGTTCAAGGTCGATACAAAATTCAATCTAACGCTCTGGGGGTAGGCCAGGAAGTTCTTCAGGGAATATGTCAGGAAATTTATTGACAATAGAAATATCATTCAAAATTGACTTATTTTTGTTTAGATCTGTGACGTGGGCTAAGAAAGCTTGACATCCGTTTTACAATAAATGAATAGCTTTATGGCTTGAGATGACCGTGATTGATTTTAATGGTTTGGTCGCTTGAATTCGCATAATAGGTTGATTAGGAATATGAAAGCTAACAACCTTATGAAAATAATCAATTTTAGCATGATGAGTAGTTAATCAATCAATCCCTAGAATCACATCAAATGCATGTATTTTTAATGAAATAAGATCAACAGGTAATGTGAGGGTACCGATTTGAACCAAACAAGACTTATAAACAATGGATGTAATGAAGGTTTCTCCCAACGGAGTTTCTACAGATAAGTCAAAGTCTAATTTCTCTGGAGTTAAATTTAATCGTTGAGCGCAAGTAGGAGAAATAAAAGAATGGGTAGAACCGATACCAAATAAGGTGCTAGAGTTTATGATAAGCTTACCCGTGATGACCTCGTTCGGGTTCCTTGCTTTTTGGGAGGTAACTACAAATGCTCTCCCTTGCACTACCGGCTTTGACTTTTTTGGGACGGCCTTTGGTGCCTCCATCCTAGCTGAACTTGTCTTTGGTGAACGACAAAATTGGGCTAGGTGACCTTCTCTTTCTTAATTATAACATGCTTTGGATGTCATCGCGCAGTTTGGACTGATGTGTCCCTCCACTCCGCATTTGAAGCATATGATAGGTGGTCGTTCTCCTTCCTTTACAACGGGTGTTGGTGCTGACGTCTTTCCATCATTGTTGAATCTCCTCTTCTTGAAATGTCCATTCTTATTGTTTTGGCCTTGATTACCATCGAAGTGGTTACCATTTCTGGCCTGTTGATTCCCTCCACGCTTGTTGTCACCGCTTCGATGATTGCTCTCACTGGTATTATCATTTTGTCGGCTGCTTTCTCTTGGTTGCGTTGACTCGTTATCGCGCTCCACTAACTGAGCCCTATTTACAACATCTGAATACAAACACAGTTTATGAGAAATAAGATATTGACGTATCTCCGGCTTCAAACCTCTTAAAAACATCTGCGTCATTCTCTCTTCATTATCAACTAAGTGGGACGCAAACCGGGACAACTCGCCAAAATTGGCTTCGTACTGCGACACGGTCATGTTATTCTGCTCCAACTTGATGAACTCTACCTCTTTTATGTGACGAATACTTTTGGGAAAGTATTTGTCGTTGAATAGTTCTTGGAACTTCTCCCAAGACATCTTTAGTGCGGCAGGTTGAGTATGTTTTATTGATTCCCACCAGTAATCCGCCTCTCCTCGTAACATAAAGGTGGCAAATGGCACCTTTTACTCCTCAGAGCATCCTAAGACATCAAATATCTTGGTGATCTACTTTATCCATGCTTTCGCCTTAAGTGGTTTTGGCTCTCCAATAAACTCCGGTGGTCCCAGCTCCTTGAACTGTTTAGCGGTGACCGTCTGAGAGTTTTCAGTGTTTCCACCTGCATTTTGGACAGGAGCCGCTCTTGCCTGATGTTGCATGAATTGTATAAAACCTCTGAATATTCCATCGTTCATCATCTGGTCAGTGTTGTTGTTTGCCTGAGGATTGTCGCCTTCCTGATGCACATTATCCTGATTATTGATCTTTGGAGCCTCAACGGTCTCCTGTGCTCCATTGTTATTCTCAACATTCTCGGATGTCATTTTCAGATACTGCCACAAAATAAAGGTTAATTAACATATAACATATTATCCTTATACTCTGACCGACCAATTAAATACCAAATAAACTTAGGTAGGTCAAACTAGCGAAGGAATTCCCCGTCTCTCCCCTCCTAGTTCTAGTCTCACATCTTAGCCAGTGATCATATCCCTAAGCTTTGATACCAACTGTGACGCCCCAAAATAGGTATACATCACCTATTCTGAGTCGCCAAATACATGGTACAGAATATAAATACAATCTTTAAATATACAACATAAGCTGTGAGTTTCAATACAAACATTATCTTCTAGACAATATTAAAACTAAAAATAAGTCCTCAATACATTTATTAACACACTATTTCATAGAATAGTGAGGACTACTAATGCTATCCTCTGGACCATCACTCCGTTCCCCGACTCGTCCCAAATTATATATTCTCATTTCACAGAGAGAACAAAGAAAGAAAGGGTGAGCTCAACTAGCCAGTAAGAAATATTATGACTAAGATAAAGCAGAATAAATTATCCTTAGTCTTCAATAGTGTTAAACTGATACAATATAACAACCATCAAGTTTAACTGCAGCGGAACAAGCAATCCATTAAAAGAGTCAAGTAAAAAATAAAATCTACTATCTTTTATGATTTAAAAGGTTTTTCATCACTGTTATCGCTGAGACTCAGCTTAATAAATAATCCACATCATCGAATCACCCCTGCATTACGACCAAGGATATTCTTTAGTATCACGACCACAAATTATCCATGCACTACGAGCCAAGGACATTCGTGTATTCATTAATGGTCATGATCATGCCAACAACTGTCCATCAATGCACTACGGGCCAATGAGGACTTTTTCCACATCATTTGTAACATTACGGTCATGATTTCATCGAATAATCCCCGGTCATAATCATACCAAGTCCATCTATGCACTATAGGCCACAGATGATTTTCATCAAAATATAAACATGAGGATGATGACAGTGATATAAGAATTCAATAAAACAAGTTCAAGAATTAATTTATCCAGGAACCAATAACGTCCAAATTGTCAACATGATACTGCTTTGTAGAGTAAAATTCAAGAATGCTCGTAAGAATATTTTCATAAAAGATATTGGATGAAGCGCAAATATCAAGGATATTCCACTAATTTCATAGAGTATAAAAGTCAAAACTTTAACCAATCGAGTATATAATAGGAATGGAATAACAAAAGAAATCACCGTGCATGCGATAGACCGCGTGTAGGTTATTCCAACAAAATAATAATTAATCTTAAATCAGTCCTAAGAAACGCATGAGATAGGATATTCCAACGTAATAATAAAAAGATAGAATCAGTCCAGTAAAAAATGCATGCATGGGATATTCCAACAAAATAATAAAGATTTTAATCGTCCCATTAAAACGCATGCATGACGAGGATATTCCATAGAATAATAAAGATTCGAATCAGTCCCAGAAACGCATGCATGTGATATTCCAACAGAATAATAACGAATGGAATAACAAAAGAATTTCACCAAGTATAGGGTAGCCCGCGTATACAAGTTATTCCAACCGAATAATAAATAATGGAATAACAGAAGTTCTCTTCATGGAATTATTCCCCGATAAAAAGAATATTCCCCGACCAATCGAATATTATATAACAACTTGCGTACTTTGCAAAATTTATAAATACTATCCACAACTATAACATTATATCAAATCCACACCATAATATTCAAAAAAATATTTCGAGAAAATTAAATCTTTATTCATAAAATCTGGGGTCTCACATTACTTGTATGGAGAGAAAGTGGAGATCTTTACGGATCATAAAAGCCTCAAATATTTCTTCACTCAAAAGGAACTCAACATGCAACAACGATGTTGGCTTGAACTGTTTAAAGATTATGATCTTACCATCCAATACCATCCTTGAAAAGCGAACGTGGTAGTGATTTATCGAAAGTAGAAGATCATATGCAAGTCTTGAATGCGATATTGTCAACACAAAGGCCCATTTTGTGTGACTTGCAAAGGATGGAGATAGAGTTAAAGACTCCAGGGACCCATGTGATGATGGCGAATATATGAGTAGAACCGACTTTAATTGATAAAGTTAAAAGCGCTTTCAAGCTACGGACACGGAGGTGATGCGTATGAGGAAGAAAGTGCAAGAAGGTGCTATCTTAGGAAGCAAGAATCGATGAAGAAGGAATACTTTGAGTCAACTCCGGACTTTATGTTCCTAACGACCACGATTTAAAGTATAAAATCATGATGGAGGCGCACAACACACCGTTTGCAATCCATCCTGGGAGTACCAAAATGTATCATGATCTTCGACATACATTTTGGTGGGGCAATATGAAGAGAGAGATAGCGCTGTTTATCTCAAGGTGTCTAGCGTGTCAACGAGTCAAAGCGGAGCATCAAGTACCAAAAGGTCCATTGCAACCACTTGAAATTCCAGAATGGAAGTGGGAGCACATTACCATGGATTTCGTTATCGGTCTTCCCAAAGTTTCTCAAGGTATAGATGCGATTTGGGTCATTGTTGATAGATTGACCAAGTCTGCTCATTTCTTACCGATACGAAAAACTTATACACTTGAACGTCATGCTCGTATGTACATAAACGAGGTTATAAGATTGCATGGTATGCCAGTATCCATAGTTTCTGATCGAGACCCAAGATTCACTTCAAGATTTTGGGTTAGTTTACAAAAAGCTATGGGCACGGATTTACGATTTAGCTCGGCATATCATCCTCAGACGGACGGGCAGTCGGAGAGGACTATTCAAACTCTTGAAGATTAATTAAGACTTTGTGTCCTTGACTTCAAGGGAAGTTGGGATAAGTTCTTACCATTGGTGGAGTTTTCCTACAACAACAGTTATCAAGCAAGTATTGGCATGGCTCCATTTGAGGCGTTATATGGAAGAAAGTGTCGTTCTCTAGAATGCTGGGATGAGGTGGGTGAAGAAACGTTGTTGGGACCGAAGTTGTTATGTATGACTACGGAAAAGATTCAAATAATCCAACAACATATAAAAACCTCACAAGATCGACAAAAGAGTTATGCTGATCTTCATCGAAAGGACGTGGAATTCGATATAGGAGATCATGTGTTGTTACGTGTTGCTCCATGGAAAGGAGTTATGAGATTTGGAAAGAGAGGAAACCTCAATCCTCGATTCATCGGCCCATTTTTAATCCTCGATCTGGCCTATAGACTCACTTTACTGCCAAATATGTCTCGTGTTCATAACTTTTTTCACATATTCATGTTACGTAAATATGTGGAAGACCCGAACCACATTATTGAGTTAGAACCGGACGAAATAGCGGAAGATTTGACGTATGAAGAGGTTCCTGTTCAAATCTTGGATAAGAAGGAACATATTTTACGCTCCAAGGTTATACCTCAAGTCAAAGTTTTGTGTAGAAACCACGATGTTGAGGAAATGACTTGGTAGTTAGAATCTGAAATGAAATCAAGGTATCCTTAACTCTTCGACATACCAGGTACGTACCCTAATTTCGAGGGTGAAATTTCATAAGAAGGGGAGGTTGTAAGACCCCAACTTTTATAAATAAAGATGATTTTTCTATAATTATCATTTTTGAATATTATAGAATGAATTTATTATAATGTTATAGTTGTGGGTAGTATTTATAAATTTTATATATATATAAGTTATATCATATTTACTTATATATATATATTACTTTTAACGATTATATATATATATATATATATATATATACCGAATAATTTTCACCGATTATTTTATGAAAATATGGGGAAGTTTTCGAGAATTATTATTGAAACACCGGTGGTAAGTAAAACTGATGACTTCACATGAAAGATCAATAATCAATACCGTGGTTACTATAATAAACCACGCCAGACATCGCATTTCATTTAACACCGTTTTCAATTGTAACTAGTAAAACTTCCGCCGTTATTTCTATATAAGTATTTTTATCGCTTTCAATCCGATAATAATTTGCTTAGAGGCACTATAATGATCGTGTCGTTTTATCTAATATTCCCCGTTAAAATGAATATTCCCCACCAATCTAATATTATATTATATAACAACTCATGATTTTACAAAATTTATAAATACTACCCACAACTATAACATTATAATAAAATCATTTCATACTATTCAAAAATGATAATTATAGAAAAATCATCTTTATTCATAAAAGTTGGGGTCTTACAACTACCTATTAACTTGCCACCGTTATTCAAGACGTCTCCTACGGAAAGTCTGGCTTCGGTGCATTCCACACAAGGAAGTCACCAGATAAAGGCTCGGGGCTCTTTACTTATGGCTTGATATAAGAGTGATTGACTTTAGTGGTTTGGTTGCTTGAATTCGTATAACAGGTTGGTTAGGAATATAAAAGCTAACCACCTTACGAAAATAATCAATTTTAGCACGATGAGTAGTTAACTAGTCAATTTCTAAAATCACGTCAAAGGCAAGTATTTTCAAAGAGATAAGATCGACAGGTAACGTGAAAGTGTCGATTTGAATCAACAAGATTTATAAACAGTGGATGTAACGAAGGTTTCTCCAAATGGAGTTTCAACAGATAAGTCAAAGTCTAAATTCTCCGGAGTCAAATTTAAATGTTGAGCGCAAGCAAGAGAGATAAAAGAATAGGTAGAACCGGTATCGAATAAGGTATAGATTTCGTAAGAGCTTATAATTAACTAACACGTGCTAACTTCGTTCGGGTTACTCACTTTTTGAGAAGTCACAAAAAATGCTCTCCCTGAAACCACCGACTTTTTTTTGTCTGTATCCGCCTTTGGTGCCACCGTTCCAACTGGACTTGACTTCACTATACGACAAAATCGAGCTAAATGACCTTCTCTTCTTGAAATTTTCACTTCTATTATCTTGGCCATGATTACCACCGAAGTGGTTACCATTCTTGGCATGATAATTTCCCCCATGATGGTTATCATTGTTCCGATGGTCGTTGCCACCGGTATGATTATTATCGTGTTGTTGGTCGTTACCTTTTGGTTGAGCTAACTCAACGGTCTCATGTGCTTCATTGCTTATCTCAATATTTTCAGATGTCATTCAGTAAACACCGCCACAAAACAAGGGTTAATTGACGTATCACATATTATCCCTATACTCGACCGACCAATTAAATACCAAATAAACTTAGGTAGGTCATACTAAGCGAAGGAATTCTCCGCTCTCCCTCCTAGTTCTTGTCTCACATCTCACCAGGATCATATCCCTAAGCTTTGATACTAACTGTGATGCCCCCAAAAATGTATACATCACCTATTCCGAGTCGCCAAATACATGGTACAAAATACAAATACAAACTTAAATATATTAAATGAGTCATGAGTTTTAATACAAATATTGTCTTCTAGACAGTATTCAAACTCAAAATAAGTCCTCACTACATTTATTATCACACTATTTCACAGAATAGTGAGGACTACTAATGCAACCATCTGGACAGTCAATCCATTCCCCGACTAGTCCCAGCTATATTCTCATTTCTTGAAGAGAACATTGAAAGAAAGGGTGAGCTCAACTAGCCCAGTAAGAAATATTATGACTAAGATAATGCAGAATAAATTATCCTTAACCTTCAATAGTATAACAACTGATAGAATATAATAGACAACAAGTTTTAGATCAACAACTACAGCGGAATAAGCAATCCATTAGAAGAGTTAAGTAGAGCATAAAATCTACTATCTTCTATGATTTAAAAAAATTTATCATAAATTTTATCGTTGAGACTCAGCTTAATAAACAATCCACATCATTAAATCATCCATGCACTACAGGCCAAAGATATTCTTTAGTATCACGACCACGAATTATCCATGATGTAACACCCCCTTCCCAAAAAGGAAAGGGAGGTCACGTGCAAAGCACAACAAACCTCAAAATTAGTAAACAGAGCACTAATGACTTCACATATTAATAGTGGTGATCCATTAATAAAGTACTAAATACAATTCTCCAAACAGAGTCAAAATAATCAAAACTTAAAAATTCGAATCAACCTAGATGATCAAAGGAAACTCTCTCATCATACTAGCCTTGAATCACCCTTGCAAACTTGCCAGAAGAAAAAACACAACATGAGCCAATTGCCAAGTACGGATACAGATATACAAAAGATATACAATTGATATACGAAATCAACTGAGACAAAATACTAAACAAAACCTCAAGTGTATATACTGACAAAATATAATCTCCAAAGATCTGAATGGAATATATCTAAATCAACAGAATTGACGAAACCAATAGTAGAGTAAACAAATAACGAACTGAAGTAACTAACTCAATGAATTAAACTAAACAGAAACAAACAAAACTAATACAATGAAATAATAGGCTGAATCAAATGGTTGAGTTTAATTTCATACTGAGTGAGCTCAGAAATATACATTGCCACACAGGCAAGTCAAAACAATGCCACACAGGCAAGTCAAATGATGCCACACATGCAAGTCAAATGATGCCACACAGGCAACCAAAATAATGTCACACAGGCAACTCACACATTGGACCGTGAATCCAAATGTATGCAAATCGAATAGGTGTGTTTAGCACAACATCACCAATCTGCAGAACAGAAAACTAGGGTTAACCCATACACCTCCCACAACAAAACACCAAATGGCCCACATCCTCCGGAGCCCAAACGGAGACGCCGTGGACTAATCACACCGCCACGGAGAGTGTCATGTCTCTCGTGCCAAGACGACATGCCTGTGGTACCCCCACAGGTGGTTATAGCTCAGGTATACCCTACGATATATTCTAACAAGGATACCATGTCACAACACATGCAACATAATATCAACACAATGGGGTTCTAATATCTATATGCTAAACTGAAATGAATCATTAACTCAAAGTCCCCAAAAATATTAACATGCACATTACTACAAATATCAAAATAAATTTAGACATGTTATACTAGTTTAAAGAGTACAAATATGAGTTCCAACTATGAACGCCAAACGAAACTATCACAATGAATTTGATAAGGAATAATTATGAGAGGTAATACTAAATTTCAAAACAAATAATGAAACGAACAACTTAAAAATAAAAGACTCTCGCTGAAAGAGAACGGAATTCGTACCTGAATTGAGCAACGTAATACCCAAAATTATAATCCCAATATAGTTTGTTAAATTCCTTCCGTTCGAACTAATTAAACAAAATAATAATAATATAAGTTACTTAATATCTATAATTTGTAATAACATGAATTTATTTCCTAATTTACATCAGTTTTATGATACAAATCCAAATTAAATTATAATTGATGTTTTAATCATTTCTGTTTTTTTTATATATATAGAGACCAATCAAGAATTCTATTATATATATATATATAGACTACGAACACATTTTTTATAACGATAGGCTTAAAAATTAAGTTACGAAATTTTATTTTATTTTATTTTAGTTCTTAATATATATATATATATATATATATATATATATTATTAAATTAACTTGGCATGATGGTATTATATATGGAGCACTGTTAATGTAACTAAATTCCATCATGCATGCCAACTAATTTAATATATATATATATACCATAAACCACTCAACACACAGGATCTTATATATGATACACCACTCAACACAGGACCTTATATATGAATTATATATCTAAATTTCAGAAGACCAAAACCAAGACTTCATAATACACAATATTCAGTAGATAGGTAAAAGAAAAGTACATGTTTTGTTTTCTATTCTTACTGCCGTCGTTGCTCCTCTTTTTCTTTCTCGTTACTCGCTTCGCCTCCTTTCTTTCTCCCAATTACGTATTAGGTATAATGCTAAAAGTAAATTAGAGTTCAAGCTATTGATTGATTTATTAATAAATCTTATTAATTCTCCTAGTTTAAATAGAATTTACTATCCACATATAAATTAAACCCAATAAATTTTTAAGCCCAAATTATACTAAATTAATTTACCCATCACTTATTAATATTTATTAGCCCACACAAATTAAATAACTAGTTTGACCCAAATAAATGACAAAGTCCAAATAATATATTTTAAAATAAAATAATTTTTTTTATTATTATTTAATATATATTTTTTCCTGTATTACATCACTTATCCCTTAAAAAGGATTCCGTCCTAAATCAAAAGAATGGAAAGTACTAATTATCAAAAGATGCGGAATTATTATCAAAGACGCTCCATTCTCCTTCAACTTCGAATGAACTCCTCCATCTCCCAAGTAGCTTCCTTCATTCATAATAATTTTAGGAGAAAAATAAATATTTAATTATTAATAAAAATTCAAATTATTACATTTTTCCCTACTTAAAAATAATTTCGTCCTCAGAATTCAAATAAGTTACATAAATTTTTATTTTATTTTTTATTTAAATTAGATAATTATTCATAAACTTTAATTAAGATGTAGCTACTAAAACAATTTAACTTTCCATTTGTAACGATCAAACCTTTTTAATCCATACATTGTATCACCCAATTATCCATGTACTCGTAAAAATTTTTCACCCCTTATTCGTCCTCGGAATTCATCGTGTCAAGCATTGGTAAGGTTCTTCGCGTTGCATCAAATTAGATCACATGATCCACCATTAATGCGGGCCCCCCGTTAATATCTTTGAGTTTAATTCTTGTAAACGTACTCTTCGGAACATAATTCGAAATCACAAAAATTTCTCTTCATCCAAATACGATTCAAATACAAAAAATATTTAAAATTATTTTTAATTCGTAAAACATTTATGTTCCACACATGACAAAGATTAAACAAATTATTTTTATTTAATTTACATAAAATCATACAAAACTTCAAGGATATCGGATAAACTAAACAACTCTATAAATTATATCAACTTTTCGTAAATCCTCAAGAGCTTCAAAATATTCAAACCTTAATTCGAACTAGCTAGTTCTTAAATATTATTACACCAAAGAATATACTACTAAGATCTCTTAATCATCATATCAACTCTAAGTCAAATATTATACTATCTGCATAAGCAAACTATAAATATTCAAGATCTCTCAAAATTAATTGAATTTCATCACTTACTATCTAATCATATAATAAATCAATCATCCCTTATTGCAAACCTTAATCCAATAAATTTCAATGTCTCCCCATACTATCACAAAGAAAATTCATAGAACATAACTCCAATATCCTACTAGAAAATAGCCACAAAATTGATCATTAACTCCAAATGATTAACCTAATTACCTCAAATATCAACAACTCACATTACAAGAAATCCTCTATACTTAATAATTTTCACTTTATCATAGTACCCCATCAATACACAAATCTCAAATTATCCAAAAGCTTAACATATAGCAAAACCTAACTCAAATCAAATCCTCAATTCAACGATCATAATAATTGTCACACAAAAAACAACTCTAACAAATAATTTTTCAAAATCAAATAATCGTCGATACAAATACTCACATCATAATCACATCTCATATAAGATCACTTCTTATCTGTACAAAGTATAACTTTATTCACCTCAATGATTAAATCATAATTCTTAACTAATATCATTACTATATCACCTTAACAAATTATTCCATTTTTCTCAAATCAACTACAAATCGAAAAGAAATCGACAGTTGGTTAAAATAGAGACCAACCAAACAAAGAACAAAATCGAATAAAACTCTTACGTCTACCCAATGGTTTACCCACAACTCACAGGTCAAACCTAAATAGATTTTCTACAAGAAAGAACCTAAGCTTTGATACCATCTCTGTAACACCCCCTTCCCGAAAAGGAAAGGGAGGTCACGTGCAAAACACAACAAACCTCAAAATAAGTAAACAAAACACTAATAACTTCAAAATATTAATAGTGGTGATCCATTAATAAAGTACTAAATACAATTCTCCAAATAGAGTCAAAATAATCAAAACATAAAATTTGAATCAACCTAGATGATCAAAGGCAACTCTCTCATCACACTAGCCCTGAATCACCCCTGCAAACCTGCAGGAAGAAAAAACACAGCATGAGCCAATTGCCCAGTACGGATACACATATACAAAAGATATATAATTGATATACGAAATCAACTAAGACAAAATACTAAACAAAACCTCAAGTGTATATACTGACAAAATATAATCTCCAAATATCTGAATGGAATATATCTGAATCAACAAAATTGACGAAACCAATAGAAGAGTAAAGAAATAACGAACTGGAGTAACTAACTCAATGAATTGAACTGAACAGAAACAAACAAAACTAATACAATAAAATAATAGGCTGAATCAAATGGTTGAGTTTAATTTCATACCGAGTGAGCTCAGAAATATACATTGCCACACAGGCAAGTCAAAACAATGCCACACAGGCAAGTCAAAATAATGTCACACATGCAAGTTAAATGATGCCACACATGCAAGTCAAATGATGCCACACAGGCAACCAAAATAATGTCACACAGGCAAATCACACATTGGACCCCGAATCCAAATGTATGCAAATCGAATAGGTGTGTTTGGCACAACATCACCAATCTGCAGAATAAAAAATTAAGGTTAACCCATACGCCTCCCACAACAAAACACCAAATGACCCACTTCCTCCGGAGCCCAAATGGAGACGCAGTGGACTAATCACACCGCCACGGAGAGTGTCATGTCTCTCGTGCCAAGACGACATGTCTGTGGTACCCCCTCAGGTGGTTATAGCTCAGGTATACCTTACGATATATTTTAACAAGGATACCATGTCACAACACATGCAACACAATATCAACACAAAGGAGTTCTAATATGTACATGCTAAACTGAAATGAATCATCAACTCAAAGTCCCCAAAAATATTAACATGCACATTACTACAAATATCAAAATAAATTTAGACATGTTGTACTAGTCTAAAGAGTACAAATATGAGTTCCAACTATGAACGCCAAACAAAACTATCACAATGAATTTGATAAAGAATAATTATGAGAGGCAATACTAAATTTCAAAACGAATAATGAAACGAACAACTTAAAAATAAAAGAGTCTCGCTGAAAGAGTACGGAATCCGTACCTGAATTGAGTAACGTAATACCCAAAATTATAATCTCAATATAGTTAGTTAAATTCCTTCCGTTTGAACTAATTAAACAAAATAATAATAATATAAGTTACTTAATATCTATAATTTATAATAACATAAATTTATTTCCTAATTTACATCAGTTTTATGATACAAATCCAAATTAAATTATAATTGATGTTTTAATCATTTCGTTTTTTATATATATATAGAGACCAATCGCATTAATTCTATTATATATATATATATATATCTACGAACACATTTTTTATAATAAAGAGCTTAAAAATCAAGTTACTAAATTTTATTTTATTTTAATTCTTAATATATATATATATATAATAATAATAATATACACATGAAAGTTACATGTTAACTTTTTCAAATTCTACATATATATATACATTAACAGTGCTCTATATATAATACCATCATGCCAGCGAATTTAATATATATATATATATATATATACACACCATAAACCACTCAACACACAGGATCTTATATATGATACACCACTCAACACAGGACCTTATATATGAATTATGCATCTAAATTTCAGAAGATCAAAACCAAGACTTCATAATACACAATATTCAGTAGATAGGTAAAAGAAAAGTACATGTTTTCTTTTTTTTTTCTTGTTGTCGCCGTTTCTCCTCTTGTTCTTATGTTCTGCTCTCGCCGCCTTTCTTTCTCCCAATTACGTATTAGGTATAATGCTCAAGTAAATTAGGTCTAGCTATTGATTTATTTATTAATAAATCTTATTAATTCTCTTAGTTTTAATAGAATTTATTATCCACATATAAATTAAACCCAATTAATTTTTAAGGCCCAAATTGTACTAAATTAATTTACCCATCACTTATTAATATTTATTAGCCCACAAAAATTAAATAACTAGTTTGACCCAAATAAATGACAAAGTCCAATTAATATGTTTTAAAATAAAATAAATTTTTTATTATTATTTAATATTTTTTTTCCCAGGTCTTACATCACCTACCCCTTAAAAAGGATTCCATCTCCGGAATCAAAAGAATGGAACGTACCTAATTATCAAAAAGATGTGGATTCTCCGCTCGAATAGACTCCTCCATCTCCCAAGTAGCTTCCCGTTCCAAATAATTTTAAGAGAAAAAAAACTAAAAAAAATTATTAATAAAAATTTGAATTATTACACATGCACTATGGGCCAAAGATAATCGTGTTTTCATCAACGGTTCTGATTATGCCATAAAATAATTCATCTTTGCACCCTTGGTCGAAGAGAATCCATAGTCATAATCATACCAAAAACTGTCCATCAATGCACTACGGGCCAATGAGGACCTTTTCCACATCATTTGTAACATTACGGTCATGATTATACTGAATAATCCCTGGTCATAATCATACTAAGTCCATCTATACACTACAGGCCACAGATGACTTTCAACATAATATAAGCATGAGGATGATGACAATTCAATAAAACAAGTTCAAGAATAAATTTTAAAGATTTATAAGTTAATTTATCCTGAACTCAATAACATCCTCCAAATTGTCAACATGTGTAAGACCCCGAATTTTATGAAATAAAAGTATTCAATTTTTCTTATAATTACTATTCAGTAAATGGTTAAATTGATAAAAGGTTAAAGTTAAGGGTGATATATGAATTTTTTTTCAAAATAAGCAAGTGGTTATAAAATACTCATTGTTGTCAGGGAATATTCGTTTGGTCGTGGAATATTCTTTCAGTAGGGAATATTCGCAATGCACGGCAGTAGCCATTTGTGGGCCCCATAACGTAATAATAAGCTCTCGATGAAAAAAAGACAAATTAAAATTTTTATGAATAACGGCAGTAGTAGTTACTGCTAACAACAACATTACAATACCGTGGGTAAAGTAAAATAATACTGGCGTTGTTGCACGAAGAGCACCAGGTATTGTACAATATTTTGAATTATTGATTCTTACGTAGAAGACACTACTCAATAATTTGTTACAAAGAATTACTTTATCAATATTTTATTTTGATTCAATAATTGCTACGTTGATATTTTATATTATTGTTGTTTTAATAATTGTCACTGCACAGTATTTTCCATTATCAAATCAATAATTCATATTATTTGAATAATATTATTAGATAGCATTATTGGCAATGTCTAGAAAGTTCTATCTAAGGAGAGGTTTGGTCACCTAATCAAGGCGCAAGAAGAGAGAAATTCTTATTGAAAGCCCCTCTTTCCTGTAGAACTACTGGTTGGTCATTATTGCGATTCAGTAATATTATTTGTGAATAATTAATTATTAATTTATATGATGAGGAAAATATTGATTTTATGTAGATATAGATGGAGAAAATTTTAAAAGTGACAATTGTTGAAAATCGATATTTTATCTTTTATAATAAAATAATATTTTATTATATTATTATAATATAATAATGATGATATTTTTACAATGAATGTGGGATATATGAGTATATGAGGAAGAAGAGTATTTTTATTGCAAAAGTTGTTTAAAACATGTTAAACATGTTTGTGGGCCCATTTCTTGACTGAAATTTGATTATAGCCCATAAAATCGCCCGTTTATGGTTTTCGGTCAATTTCTGTTTGGAATTTGGAAAAACTTTCTTCAGTAAAGTTGTAGAGAATTGAATTTCCTATAATAAGTCGTGAGATTCAAATTTTCTGATAAAAGGGCTATTTATTATGAATTATTGAAGTTCCGGATTAATTGATTATCATTTTTTGGAAGTTTTAAATATTTTTTGTTAGAAAAACGCTTTTATTGTTAGCTTTCGTGTGTTGTTAGATGTTTGAAATTGTAAGTCAAGTAATGTAGGAGAATTTAATATATATATATATATATATATATATATTAATATTTTATTAAATTTTCTGCTTTAGTGTTCAAAGCATTTTCCTATAAATAGGGTGCTTATGTTAGAATTAAAAATCACACCAGAAACTACAGATTTCTCTCTCTTTTTCTCTCTATAATATCGAGCGTATTTTTGTGAGTATTTTAGTACTTCGAGTATTGCTATACGGTGCAAGTTCTTTTAGCACTATATCCAGTATTCCAGTCAGAAGTACTATTCTTTCTGAGGTAAGGGAGGTTATTTTCTTCTAAAATGATATTATTTCTTCAATATCATTATGCTAGAATGTTGGTTAAATTTTTTTATCAAATTTGGAACTTTTTCATGTCGAGGTTACTATTCATGAGTTACTATTCATGAGTTACTATTCACGAATTACTATTCACGAGTTACTATTCACGAGTACTATTCACGAAACGTGATGATGTTTTTTGTGAAATTTCTATCTTTTGGTGTCGGAGTTACTATTCACGTATACGGTACTATTCACGAATACGGCACTATTCACCAAAAAATGAAACTTCTTCTTTTTGTCCAAAATATCTATTCTAGATACTATCTTTGATTGGATCTATGTTTTGGTCTTTATTCTTGAATTTTACTCCACTCTGGTTATTTATGAAGTATTTTTGAACGGGAATTGTTTAAAGTACGAATCCTTAATATTTGTTCTTTTGTTTCACTAGATTCGTTTTCTTTAAAATATTTTCATCATCCTCATCCCTAAATGATGATATAACTGAATATCTTTGGCCTGTAGTGCAAAGATGAATGATTTCTGATGAATATCTTTGGCCCGTAGTGCAAAGATGAATAGGTGTTTAGATGAACATGACCAACTGATAAATATCTTTGGCCTGTAGTGCAAAGATGACTTGTTGATGAATATCTTTGGCCTGTAGTGCAAAGATGACTTGTTGATGAATATCTTTGGCCGTAATGCAAAGATGAATTTATTAGTAGGATTATGAACATAAACTGTGATTTGGTATAACCATAATCTTTGATGTTTCAGGTGATGAAAATTATCTTTGTCCTGGATGAGAAAAGAAATTTAGAACTACAATTACGATTATGAGTTATACATGTGATTGTGAACAGGAATTGTTGATTGATGTTACAGGGATAAAACATTGTTGGTGGACTTTTAACATGGAGAAGATAATAGACTTTATAGTCTATTTGACTCTTCTAATGGATTGCTCGTTCCGCTGCAACTATGGTTGAAAAGTTTTATCATCTACCATATGTTCTAAATCCCTAATTTATTACTGTTGAAGGCTATTGATAATTTATTTATCTTTAGTCATGATATTCTTTACTGAGCTAGTTGTGCTCACCCTTTTGCTTCACAATTCCTTTCAGGTAATAAAAGTGTAGCTGGGTCGAGCGGGGGATAACAGGGAATAGAACAATGGTCATCATTTAGTAGTTATATTTGGTGAATCAACTAGGGTGAGGCGAACCCAACGTTGGAAGGGTGTTTTACCACTATCATACAAGATGTCTAATGACATACCACCTCGTATCATCATAAGACAGGATTGTGCTCATCCACTTGCTGAGTATATTTACGAGCACTACCTATATAATCTTGGTGTTTGTTTGGAGTTTAATTCCCAATTAGAGACAGTGGAGATAATGATATATCAAGAGAAGACTCTTCATTGGGAAGAATATGATAGTAATCTTCTCGTTTTTCTTTGGGGTCTATTGGGTTAACCAAGGATAATTCTGTGGCCATATGATATCTACCATAACCTAAAAGCATGGCCTCCCGTATACGAAGGTTTCTTTGAGCACTTCAAGATTCTAATTTCTAAAACAGCTTTTGACTATACCTTTATGTAAGGTGTCATTGTGGACGTACTACTGCTTGGTATATATTTGTATCCAAACTCACAAAGATATGTGTTGTTGTATTTTGCACGACAATTGTTGTAATAAAGTTGTAGTTGTTTTCCGTATTACCATGTATTTGGCGACTCGAGAATGGGTTGGATGGAATGGACCTATTTTGGGGTCATTATAATTCTGACATAATCTTGTTTTGTGGAGTTAAATTCAAGAATGCTCGTAAGAATATTTCCATGAAAAGATACTTGGATGAAGCCTTGAAATATCCGTGATATTCTACTAATTTCATGAAGTATAGAAGCCAAAACTTTAACCAACTGAGTATAATAGAATATATGAAACTGCAAATGGATTTTCGCCCGCCATGCGGTAATCCACGTAGACAAATCATTTCCATAAGTTACTAAGGAATGAATACAAAGGATTATTCACCATGCATGCGGTAATCCACATAGACAGGATATTCCAACAGAGTAATAAAGAATGGAACCATGTCATGCGTAATCCGCACAGACAGGATATTCCAACAAAATAATAAAGAATGGAACTAGGTCATGCGTAATCCGCATGCATGTGATGTTCCAACGTAATAATAAAGAATGGAACCAGTCACGCATAATCCGCATATATACGTGATGTTCCAAATGTAATAATAAAGAATGCAATAACAATGAAATTCACCGATCATGCGATAAACCGCATGCAGAATGAGTTATTCCAACATAATAATAAAGAATGGAATAACAGAAGAATTTCACCATGTATACGGTAGTCCGCGTATACAGGTTATTCCAATAGAATAATAAGAAATAGAATAAAAATAGTTCTCTTCATGAATATGAAAGAAATAATACCCCTTACCTTAAAAAGAAGAGTATTCCGACGGGTAAGGCGGGGATATACTTGAAGAAAACTTGCATTATTGTCTACCCTCAAAGCTTTCTTAAACACTAAAAAATACGCTCAAGATTATAGAAGAAGAATTCTCTGAATTTCTTGTGTGTTTTTCAATTCTAATTAAGCATCCTATTTATAGGAAAATGGAAAGGATATTATGCAATAAAATATAATATATTCTATTTATAATTATATAATAAAACAAAATTTATAATAAAATCTAATACAATAAATAACTTTATAAAAGTATTCTATTTTATATAAAAAAATTTACTATGCAAAACACTATGCACGAGTAATTATATGCAAACACTATGCATAATAAAATATAATATATTCTATTTATAATCAAATAAAACAAAACTTTGTAAAAAGTATTCATTTTTATATAAAAAAAAATTACTATCGCAGTGCACTATGCAAACACTATGCATAATAAAATATAATATATTCTATTTATAATCAAATAAAACAAAACTTTATAAAAAGTATTCTGTTTTATATAAAAAGTTTTCTGTTTTATTACATTTATAATAATAATAAAACAAAATTTATATAATATATATATATATATATAAAAAAACTTTCCCGTGACTCCCCCCCAAATGATTAGATTTCCAAAGTCACACGTGGGCCCCACATGTGGCCCCCACTAAAATACTAAAAAAATTTCTACCAATTATTTTGAAAATGGATAAATGGGGGGTCCAAAACTACAACAAATACCTCATAAAAATTACCTCAATATTTTTAACAACATTTATTAATATTATTATAACTCACAATATTAACAACCAGCTCGTTCCCAGGAAAGAGGGGGCTTTCCAATAAGGATTTCTCCCTATTGGAGCGCAATTAGGTGACCAAACCTCTCCTTGACAGAATTTCTAAACATTGTCAATATTGCAAATAATAATATTAATAACTCTGTCATCTCAATTATTGATTTAATAATATCGACAATAATTGAATCAAATAACGTGACATATTATGCAGTAATTACTATAGCAATAATTGAACAAAACTGAGTGACTTCTCATGTAAGCATCAATAATCAATACCGTGTGCTACTATGCAACCACTCGTATTACTGTACTTTTACTACCGAGTAGTTCAACAGTTTTGACGGTAAAAGTTCCGCCGTTATTTTCTTAAAAATATTTTTGTCGTTTTCTCAATCCGACAATAATTCCGTTGTGGGATCCACCAATGATTATACCGTCATACAGATATTTTCCGACAAAAAGAATATTCCCCGACCAATCGAATATTATACAACAACTTGCATACTTTTCAAAATTTATAAATATTACCCACAACTATAACATTATCTCAAATCCACACCATAATTTTGAAAAAAAATAATTCGAGAAAATTAAATCTTTATTCGTAAAATTTGAGATTTTACACAAGTTGTCTATTATGGTTACTATCTTTGATTGTATCTATGTTTTGATCTTCATTCTTGAATTTTACTCCATAATTGATTATTATGGAGTATTTTTAAACTTGGATAAACTAAAGTACGAATCCCTAATCTTTGTCCTTTTATCTCACTGGATTCATTTTTTTAAAAATATTTTTTATCATCCTCAATCCTAAATGATGATATAATTGAATATCTTTGGCCTGTAGTGCAAAGATAAATGATTATCTGATGAATATCTTTGGCACGTAGTGCAAAGATGGACTGGTGTTGAGATGAACATGACTAACTGGTGATACAAATGAATATCTTTGGCACGTAGTGCAAAGATGAATATTTGATTCAAGATGTATATTGATTGATGTCATAGAGATAAATCTATGTTTTGATCATATTATTTTTATTATCATATATAACATTTTTATAATCCTGATGATGAAATTTCTCTTTGACTTGAGTGTAAAGATGGATAGATTATTGGTATGATCGTGACTATGGGTTCTCTTTGGCCAGTAGTGCAAAGTTGAATTGTTGACTGGTATGATCATGACTATTGAATTTATAATTTACTATCTTTAGCTTAAGTGCAAAAGTTGATTTGATCAACATGGTTATAATTATTGTTTATATAAATTCTGAAATGATTATATAGTTCTTTGGGATATTAATATCTTTGGTCTGTAGTGCAAAGATGACATGTTGTTGAATATCTTTGGCCCGTAGTGCAAAGATGACATGTTGTTGAATATCTTTGGCCTATAGTGCAAAGATGAACTGTTGATGAATATCTTTGGCTCGTAATGCAAAGATGAATTTATTAGTATAATTATGAACAAGAACTGTGATTTGGTATAACCATGATCTTTGATGTTTCAGGTGATGAAAATTATCTCCATCCTGGGTGCGAAGAAGAATTTAGAACCACAATTATGATTATGAGTTTTTCACATGATTGTGGATAGGAACTGTTGATTGATGTTACATGGATAAAATATTGTTGGTGGACTTTTAACATAGAGAAGATAATAGACTTTATGGTCTATTTTACTCTTCTAATAGATTGCTCGTTCATGTGACAACCCAAATTTTTATAAGTTATTAAAATAAGAATTTAATAATTAAAATTCTTATTATGAGATGTTTTGAGTTTGAGTATGTATATATATATGTTATATATTTTGAAATATGTGATCTAGTGTGAAGATATATATATATATATATATATATATATATATATATATATATATATATATATATATATCGGAAAGTGAGGTTTTATAGTTAAGTTAACTATCAAGAAATTAAATGAATTTGGTAATTATTTTAAAATTTTATTGAATTAAATTAATATTTAAATAATTTATTTATTGAGAAAAATAAATAATTTATGAAATTGTGGTATAATAATTTAGTTACGTGTGTATGATAATTAAATTAAAGCAAAGGTAAATTTTATTCTTTGAAGATTTAATTTAATGATATAATTAAATTAAATGAGTTGTTTAATATGAAAGAAAATGAGTATATTAAATAAAGTAATGCTTAAGTCTAATTTATTAATTAAATTAGATACATATAATTATTTATTAATTATAAGTATAATTATTATAAAATTATAATTATTATTAATTATTATTATTATAGGTTATTTAAATTAGCTAAAGGTGTGACACATGAAACTATATAATATAATATTATTAAAATAATCTAGTTTGGGAGAATTGGTGTGTAGACAAACAAGGCCTCGTGACCTTTGGTCTAATTTAACTTATGAAGACGTATTGTTGTGTAACTGTAAGAGTACGTGGGAGGATGGCCATATCAGTTTATTTTTTTACGCGTCTAAATTTTTAAGGCTAAGTTTAGAGAGAGTTTGGTGAGAAGAAGGAAACATAAAGAGTTTGGAGAGAGAGCAAGAGAGAAAACATGGTGAATTGGATTCTCTGTGATTGTCAAGGAGAGGAATTCTAAACCTAGTCATCATCTTTTGCTAGTCAACAATCAAGGAATAAGATATAACTTACTTCAATTTTAACTCTTATGTTTGGAATTTCTATTGATAATTGTGTTGAATTGATACATATACATGTATGTAAGGTTTATACTCTGTTAAACATCACATGCGAGTGTTGTTTAAGTATCAAATTCATGAAATTTGGTTTTGTAGGGAGAAAAGTAAATAACAGTATATGTTTATGAAAAATGGCTTAAGAAAGTACGAAATTTTATGTCTAGTATGTGTTATAATCTGTAAATTGGTATTGGATTATGTTAGTATGTGAAGAAACGAAAACGGCGTAGTTTGAATCATACGAAGTTGTGGCGATTGAATTCGCCAAATGTGTTAAAACATAAAAATATAGCATAAACACTGAATTAGAACCCTTAAAATGATTTGTTAATATGTTTGAAGTGTTATAATTATTCTCTAGATGAGTAGCTAAGAGTTTAACGAGTCCAACGAATCAAAAACCAACTAATTCTGACTTAAAATGAAGAAGTTATGAAGGTTTGAAGTAAAAATATTGTAAAATCATGTCACGGGCAAAAAGTCGAAGCGAAGCCCGCCCAGCGGCTGTCAAGTAGTATTGGCTGCTAGGTAGTATGCCAGCGTATTTGGGGTTAATGAAGGAATTGGGCGTGCAGCGCGCCTAAAGTATGTCAGGTGTGACTGTTTTGACCTATTTTAGTAAAATAGGCATAACAATTTCACACGAACTCCGATTGAGGCGATTTAAGATGATCCGAACGAGGAGGAATAGACATACAACTTTTATTCTTTAGGTGTTTTAATTTGAGGTCTGTAACAATAGTCAAAATGGTCATCCTTAGGACTGTTGTGTTTTCGGGGGCAATCGGAGGGCGTCGGGCATGCACATATGCTAATATAGTGCTTCTGACGATAAAAGATGTTATTCTAAGCTATAAAACATGAATGTTAGTAAATATAATGATTCTTAACATTAATAAATAATTTATTAGATAAGTTATGTAAGCGCACTAAGCATACACAAAAGAGACGATTCGGGCGTGTGACGAATGAAAGTCGAAACGCCGTGACAAGTGTTAATGGACATTATAAGATATGGACTGTGTTTAATATAAAACCCATAAGTATTCCAATCAAGACTTAAACACATGAATGAATTTCGAATATTACATAAGTCAAAAAGTTAACACAATCTAATTGAACATTGTGTGCTAATTAACAGGAAGGATTATGAGATGTGGAGTAGTGTTTACATTATAATTACTATGTGTTGTTATGTGACTAATAATTGATGTGTATGATTATATAATGGTGTAGAGCACGTGAAGTGCAGATAACTGCTAAACTGTTATTGGTAAACAACAATCAATGCAAGTCTTTCAGTTCCTATTTGCTATGTGAACTTGGTGATTAGCTGTTTTAAATCTTTATTGCAAAGAGCATGATGTGTTATATATATGTTGAATGTATGAAATGTTAAAGTCAACTTATGACTACGTTGATTGAGTAAAGCATGCTGATTGAGTAAGGAACTCAATCTTTATACTTGTTATATGAACTGTAGCATATATGTTATGTTAGTCCAATGTTTATGAGATATATGTTGAGCATGTTATTATGTGATACGTGATGCATGAAAACTGTTAGATTTTGCAGGGCTGTCGAGCTCAACCTTACAAATAACCATTTTTACAGGTTAAGGATTGAAGGTAACTCTATGTGCTACTTGAATGACGTGGATCAGAAATAATACACGAAGATTAATATTTTATCTAAAGTTGTTATTTCTTTAAACCATGATTAAGATTCATGAGATGAACTAAATGTTTTATGATGTACAGTTTTATGTTGAGTTGTAAAGTTCAAGTTTGAGCTGTACGATGTATAAAAGGTATCGATTTGATATGTAAGTATATATATATATATTAACTCTGATAAAGTGAATCATGGATTATATATGATTCAAAGACATGTAGATGATAAAGGTTGTGATTCAGGGAATTAAAGTAAGAAGATAGAAAAGTTTAAATTATTCCGCATTTTATTAATTTTAACGTCGATTAATGATGTAAAATCAGAAGTTAGACGTATTATTAACGACCGAAGTCGATAATTAAATTGTATGAATTTTGGGGTCGTTACAATTCAGTTGCAACTATGGTTGAAAAGTTTTATCATCTGCCATATGTTCTAAATCTCTGATTTATTACTGATGAAGGCTATTGATAATTTAATTATCTTTAGTCATGATATTCTTTACTGGGCTAGTTGTGTTCACCCTTTTGCTTCACAATTTTTTTCAGGTAATAAGAGTGTAGCTGGGTCGAGCGGGGGTAACAAGGGAATAAAACGGTGGTCTATAGCTGTTGAGGTTTTTCCTAAAATAGTATGGAACTAATTTTATTGAGAATTTTAGATAAGTGTGTCGTATTTTATACGACATTTAACCGTTGATTTTGGTGAACCGAATAGGGTGAGGTGAACCCAACTTTGGAAGGGTGTTTTGTCACTATCATACAAGATGTGTAATGACATACGACTTTGTGTTAACATAAGACAGGGTTGTGCACATCCACTTGCTGAGTATATCTACGAGCACTACCTATATAATCTTGGAGTTTGGTTGAAATATAATTCTCAATTAGAGACAATGGAGATAATTATATGTCAAGAGAAGACTCACCATTGGAAAGAACATGATAGTAATCTTCTCGCTTTTCTTTGGGGTCTATTCGGCCAACCAAAGATAATTCTAGACTCATATGATATCTATTATAACTTAGATGTATGGCCTCTCATGTACGAAGGTTTTCTTGAGCATTTTCCAAAGATTTTAATTTCTAAAACAGTTATTGATTGTACCTTTATGTAAGATATCAATGTGATGTGCTATCCAGGTAAATGGATGAGTGTCGCGGTAGGTATCTATTTGTACAAAAATTCACAGCATATGTGTTATCGTATTTTACACGACAATTGTAATAATGAAGTTTGTAGTTATTTTTTGTACCATGTATTTTTTGTGGCGACCCAAAATGGGTTGGGTGGATTGAACCTATTTTGGGGGCGTTACAAAGACCGCATATTTTGTATGGACAATGAGTTATTTTAGTAATACATATTAAGTATTTATTAACACCATACCATATATAATTTTTTGCAATTACTAATTGTACTCTAAAATAAACTCATCATATGTTTTTTATTATTTCTATAGAAGAGTCCAAGATGTACTACAAGTTGTTACGATAATTGTATATTTTGATTTGATGATGATGAAATAAAGTATATTTGTAATTAGTAGCTTTTGTGAAGTCTTTAAAATGAAATTGATGTACAATGACTTAGAATAAAAGATCAAATTTGTTAGGTTGATCTATTGAGCTAAACGAATGTATCTATAATAAGACAATTGTAAAGTTGTTGAAACTATCATATAGCCTATTCAACTATCGTAGAGCTTTCAGTTAAAGATCACAAAGTCTGCACAAAGATCGTAGAGCTTAATGTAGATCGCAAAGTCTGCAAATAAATCAAAAGGCAAAACAAAAATCGTAGAGTCTGCCAAGAGATCGTAGAGCTTATTGAAGATCGTAATACAAGACAAAAATTGTAGAGCATATTGAAGATTGTAAAGCAGATCATAGAGTTTGTAGAATCGTAAAGTCAGTTCAACCAGATACTCTACAATCACCATGAAAGTCTACTGTTGTGACGCCCCCAAAATAGGTATACATCACCTATTCTGAGTCGTCAAATACATGGTACAGAATACAAATACAATCTTTAATATACAACAAGAGAGCATGAGTTTTTAATACAAATCGCTTTCTGACAATATCCACTCTCGAATAAGTCCTCATTACATTTATTGTCACACTATTTAACGAATATAGTGAGGACTACTAATACTATCATTTGGTCCATCACTCCGTTCCCCGACTCGTCCCAGCTATATTCTCATTTCTGAAGTGAACAGGTGAAAGAAAGGGTGAGCTCAACTAGCCCAATAAGAAATATTATGACTAAGATAATGCAGAATAAATTATCATTAGTCTTAAACAGTGTTAAACTGACAAAATATAACAAACATCAAGTTTAACTGTAGCGGAACAAGCAATCCATTAGAAGAGTCAAATAGAGAATAAAATCTACTATCTTCTATGATTTAAAAGGTTTTTCATGACTTTTATCGCTGGGACTCAGTTTAATAAATAATCCACATCATCGAATCACCCATGTACTACGGCCAAGGATATTCTTTAGTATCACGACCATAAATTATCTATGCACTACAGACCAAAGATATTTGTGTATTCATTAATGGTCATGATCATGCCAACAACTATCCATCAATGCACTACGGGCCAATGAGGATTTTTTCTACATCATTTGTAACATTACGGCCATGATTACAATCAATAATCCTCAGTCATAATCATACCAAGTCCATCTATGCACTTCTGTGCCACAGATGACTTTCAACATAATATAAACATGAGGATGATGACAATGATATAAGAATTCAATAAAACAAGTTCAAGAATTATTTTATCCATGAACCAATAATGTCCAAATTGTCAACACGATACTACTTTGTAGAGTAAAATTCAAGAATGCTCAAAAGAATATTTCCATGAAAAGATATCTTTGGATGAAGCGCAAATATCAAGGATATTCCACTAATTTCATGGAGTATAAAGTCAAAACTTTAACCAACCGAGTATAATAACGAATGGAATAACAAAAGAAATCACCATGCATGCGAGACTTATGCGTAGGCGAGTTATTCCAACAGATTAATAAATAACGGAACCAGTCGCACCAAGCGGATGTTCCAACAATAATAAAGACGGAACCCGGATCCCGCCGAAACGCATGTACAGTGATATTCCAATGAATAATAATAAAGATGGAACGAGTCCCAAGGCGAAACGCATGCATGTGGATATTCCAATGAATAATAATAAAGATGGAACCGTGTCCAGCGTAACGCATAAAACAGGATATTCAAAATGAATAATAATAAAGACTTTATATTAGAATAATGTCACCAAGTATAGGGTAGTCCATTATCTTTGGTTATTCCAAATGAGAATAATAAAGAATTGAATAATGAAGTTCTCTTCATGAATACAAAAAAATAATACCCCTTATGAGTACAACAAATAATATCCCTTACCGTAGTAGAAAGCTGAATATAAGAGTAGTGAAGGAGCGAATACTTTTCTATAGCTTCTATAATTTTTCTCTCTAGAGTTTCAAAGTGAATTAAGTAAGAAATAATGAAGGAATGAGCTTATTTATAGAAAAATGGAATCGTGCGTAAGTAACTAACTCATGAGCAATTTAGATTGATTTACTTTAATTTGACGGTCCATATTTAAAGCAAAATCTTTTAAATAAAATATAATATATTCTATTTATAATCTAATAAAACGAATAACTTTATAAGAGATTTTACTATACAAATACTATCACATACCTTATGCATAATAAAATATAATATATTCTAATTATTGTCTAATAAAATGATAACTTTATAAAAGTATTACATTTTATATAAAAAATATTTTACTATTAGCCTAATAAAACGAATAATTTTATAAAAGTATTACATTTTATATAAAAAAAACTCTACATTTTATTACATTAATAATACCAATAAAACAAAACTGAGTGACTTATCACATAAGCATTAATAATCAAAATCGTGTGCTACTGTGCAACTACGCGTATTACTGTACTTTTAACACCGGGTGTTTCAACAATTAACGGTAAAACTTCCGTCGTTATTTTCATAAAGTATTTTTGTCGTTTTCTTAATCCGACAATAATTCCATTGTGGGGTCCACCAATGATTGTGCTGTTGTATGAATATTCCCTGTTAAAACGAATATTCCCCGACCAATCGAATATTATATAACAACTTGCGTACTTTGCAAAATTTATAAATATTACCCACAACTATAACATTATATCAAATTCATTCCATAATATTCAAAAATGATATTTATAGAAAATTCATTTTTTATTCATAAAAGTTGGGGTCTTACAACCTCCCCTTCTTATGAAATTTTGCCCTCGAAATTAGGGTACGTACCTGGTATATCTAAGAGGTAAGGATACCTTGATTTCATTTCAGATTCTAACTCCTAAGTCATTTCCTCAACATCATGGTTTCTCCACAAAACTTTGACTTGAGGTATAACCTTGGAGCGTAGAATATGTTCCTTCTTATCCAAGATTTGAACAGAACCTCTTCATACGTTAAATCTTCCGCTATTTCATCCGGGTTCTAACTCAATAATGTGGTTGGGTCTTTCACATATTTACGTAACATGGATATGTGAAAACGTTTTGAACACGAGACATACTTGGCAGAAAGCGAGTCTATAGGCCACGCCCCTACTCGATCGAGGATTAAAATGGGTAGATGAATCGAGGATTGAGCTTTCCTCTCTTTCCAAATCTCGTAACTCCTTTCCATGGAGCAACACATAACAACACATGATCTCATATATCGAATTCCACATCCTTTCGATGAAGATTAGCATAACTCTTTTGTCGATCTTGTGAGGTTTTTATACATTGTCGGATCGTTTGAATCTTTTACTCGTAGTCATATGCGTACTCAACTCCGGTCCCAACAACGTTGCTTCTCCCACCTCATCCCAAAGACATCTTTGAGAACGACACTTTCTTCCATACAACGCTCAATGGAGCCATGCCAATACTTGCTTGATAACTGTTGTTGTAGGAAAACTCCACCAATGGTAAGAACTTGTCCCAACTTCCCTTGAAATCAAGGACACAAAGTCTTAATAGATCTTCAAGAGTTTGAATAGTCCTCTCCGACTGTCCATCCGTCTGAGGATGAAATATTGAGCTAAATCATAAATCTGTGCCCATAGCTTTCTGCAAACTAACCCAAAATAGTGAAGTGAATCTTGGGTCTCGATCAGAAACTATGGATATTGGCATACCATGCAGTCTTACAATCTCGTTTATGTACATACGAGCAAGACGTTCAAGTGTATAAGTTTCTCGTATTGGTAAGAAATGAGCAGACTTTGTCATCTATCAACAATGACCCAAATCACATCTATACCTTGAGAAACCTTAGGAAGACCAGTAACGAAATCCATGGTAATGTGCTCCCACTTCTATTCTGGAATTTCAAGTGGTTGCAATGGACCTTTTGGTATTTGATGCTCCACTTTAACTCGTTGACAATTTAGACACCTTGAGATAAACAGCGCTATCTCTCTCTTCATATTGCTCCACCAAAATGTATGACGAATATCATGATACATTTTGGTACTCCCAAGATGGATTGCAAACGGTGTGTTATGCGCCTCCATCATGATTTTATACTTTAAATCAGGGTCGTTAGAAACACAAAGTCTGGAGTTGACTCGTTATCGCGCTCCACTAACTGAGCCCTATTTACAACATCTGAATACAAACACAGTTTTTGAGAAATAAGATGTTGACGTATCTCCGGCTTCAAACCTCTTAGAAACATCCACGTCATTCTCTCTTCGTTATCCACCAAGTGGGACGCAAACAGGGACAACTCGGCAAACTTTGTTTCGTACTGCGACACGGTCATATTATTATGTTCCAACTTGATGAACTCCACCTCCTTCATGTGACGAATACTTTCGAAAAAGTACTTGTCGTTGAATAGTTCTTGGAACTTCTCCCAAGACATTTTCAGTGCGGCAGGTTGAGTACACTTTACCGATTCCCACCGATGAATCGCCTCCTCGCACCATAAAAGGCGTAAGGGAACCTTTTGCTCCTCGAGCATCCCAAGACATCAAATATCTTGGTGATCTGCTTTATCCATGCTTCCGCCTTAAGTGGTTTTGGCTCTCCAATAAACTCCCGGTGGTCCCAGCTCCTTGAACTGCTTTTAGCGATGATCGCTTCGAGAGTTTCCGGTGGTTCCACCTACATTTTGGACAGAGCCAAGGCCACCGCTTTGTTGCATGAAATCGTAAAAGCCTCCGAACATTCCATCATTCATCATTTGGTCGGTGTTGTTGTTTGCGATGAGGATTGTCGCCTTCATGATGCACATTATCCTGATTATTAATATGTGGTGAATCAACGATCGCTGGTGCTCCATTGCTATTCTCAACATTCTCGGATGTCATTTTCAGATACTGCCACAAAACAAAAGGATAATTGACATGTAACATATTATCCCTATATTCTGACCGATCAATTAAATAAAAAAAAAAACTTAGGTAGATCATACTAGCGAAGGTGTAAGACCCCAACTTTTTGAATAAAGATGATTTTTTTTTATAAATCTCATTTTTGAATATTATGGAATGAATTTGATATAATGTTATAGATGTGGGTAATATTTATAAATTTTGCAAAAGTACATGCAAGTTGTTATATAATATTCGATTGGTGGGGGGAATATTCGTTTTAGCAGGAATATTCGTACAACCAAGACAATCATTGGTGGACCCCACAACGGAATTATTGTCGGATTGAGAAAACGACAAAAATATTTTATGAAAATAACGGCGGAAGTTTTACCGTTAACTTTTGAAACACCCGGTGTTAAAAGTACAGTAATATGCGTAGTTGCACAGTAGCACACGGTTTTGATTATTGATGCTTACGTGAGAAGTCACTCAGTTTTGTTCAATTATTGCTACAGTAATTGTTGCATAGTATCTCACGTTATTTGATTCAATTATTGTCAAAACTGTCGGTAGAAGTTGTTTCAGTTTATATATATATATATATATATATATATATATATATATACGTATTATATATATATAATTTTTTGTCACATGTTGTGAAATGGTGGGGGGAGGTTCACAGAAATCGGAGAAAAGGAGTTGGCTTATGCGGTGGAGAAATGTATTATTAAGACTTATATATATATATATATATATATATATATATATTAACTTTTGTTAACTTTTATATATATATATATATATAGAGAGAGAGAGATTGAATTGATATTGGATTCGTGGGATGAATCACATGACTTTTTAAAAAACACATGTTATATATATATATATATATATATGTATATATATATATTTTATTTAAAAGATTTTGATTTAAATATAGGCAAAGTCGATTAAAGTAAATCAATCTCGAATAGTTCATGAGTTAGTTACTATGCAGTCCATTTTTCTATAAATAGAAGCTCATTCCTTCATTATTTCTTACGAATTCACTGAAACTCTAGAGAGAAAAATTATAGAGAAACTATAGAAAAGTATTTTGCTCCATCCTTGCTCTTATATTCAGTTTCTTTTACGGTAATGGATATTATTTCTTTTGTATTCATGAAGAGAACTTTTGTTATTCTATTCTTTATTATTCTGCTGGAATAACCGGTATACGCGGACTACCCTATACTTGGTGACATTCTTCTATGATTCTGTCTTTATTATTTTCTCATTGGAATATCACATGTTCGTGCTTTTACGCCGGACACGGTTCCGCCTCTTTATTATTCTCATTGGAACATCACATCGGTGTGAATTTCGCTTTGACACGGTTTCCGTAACTTATTATTACATTGGAATAACACATCGCATCATGGCACCGTATGTATGGTTATTTCTTTTGTTATTCCATTCTTGATTATACTCAGTTGGTTAAAACTTTGACTTCTATACTCCATGAAATTAGTGGAATATCCATGATATTTGCGTTTTATCCAGTATTTTTTCATGAAAATATTCTTCTAAGCATTCTTGAATTTTACTCTACAAAGCAGTATCATGTTGACAATTTGGACGTTATTAGTTCCTGGATAAATTAATTCTTGAACTTGTTTTATTGAATTCTTATATCATTGTCATCATCCTCATGTTTATATGTTGTTAAAAGTCATCTGTGGCTTGTAATGCATTGATGGACTTGGTATGATTATGACCAGGGATTATTCGGTGTAATCATGACAGTAATGTTAGAAATGATGTGGTAAAAGTCCTCATTGGCCCGTAGTGCATTGATGGACAGTTGTTGGCATAATCATGACCATTAATGAATACACAAATATTCTTGGCCCGTAATGCATGGATAATTGTGGTCGTGATACTAAAGAATATCCTTGGCCGTAGTGCAGGGGTGATTCGATGTTGTGGATTATTTATTAAGCTGAGTCCCAGCTATAAAAGTGATGAAAAACCTTTTAAATCATAAAAGATAGTAGATTTTATTCTCTACTTGACTCTTTTAATGGATTGCTTGTTCCACTGTAGTTAAACTTGATGTTGTTATATTTTATCAGTTTAACACTGTTGAAGGTTAACGATAATTTATTCTGCATTATCTTAGTCATAATATTTCTTACTGGGCTAGTTGAGCTCACCCTTTCTTTCACTGTTCTCTTCAGGAAATGAGAACATAGCAAGGACTAGTCGGGGAACGGAGTGACGGTCCAGAGGATAGCATTAGTAGTCCTCACTATTCTGTGAAATAGTGTGTTAATAATTGTAATGAGGACTCCTTTTGAGTTTGTATAATCTCTAGTAGACAATAATTATATTCAAACTAACAGCTTATGTTTTGTCGTATTGTACCTGCACGAGTATTAGTAAGTTGTATTTGAATTTTTTGTACCATGTATCCCGACGACCCAAGATGGGTGATGTATACCTAATTTTGGGCGTCATGGAAAGAAATTTGCGTCTCTCCCCTCCTAGTTCTATTCTCACATCTAAGCCGGGATCATATCCCTAAGCTCGATACCAACCATGGCGCCCCAAAATAGATATACATCACTCTATTACGAGTCACCAAATACATGGTACGAATACAAATACAATCTTTAATATACAACAAGAGAGGCATGAGTTTTAATACAAATACTATCTTCTAGACAATATCCACTCTCGCAATAAGTCCTCATTACATTTATTGTCACACTATTTAATGTAATAGTGAGGACTACTAATCTATCATCCGTTCATCACTCCGCTCCCTATTAAATCCCAAATTTATATTCTCATTTCACAAGAGAACAAAGAAAGAAAGGGTGAGCTCAACTAGCCCAATAAGAAATATTATGACTAAGACAAAGCGTATAAATTATCATTAGCCTTCAACAAGGTTAAACCGATAAAATATAACAAACATCAAGTTTAATCATAGTGAACAAGCAATCCATTAAGAGTCAAGTAGAGAATAAAATCTACTATCTTCTATGATTTAAAAGGTTTTCATGACTTTTATCGCTAGGACTCAAAATAAATAATCCACATCATCGAATCACCCATGTACTACTACCAAGGATATTCTTTAGTATCACGACCACAAATTATCTATGCACTACTTTTAATTCAAGGATATTTGTATATTCATTAATGGTCATGATCATGCCAACAACTAACCATCAATGCACCATCGGCAAATGAGGACTTTTTCCACATCATTTGTAACATTACTAACATGATTACAATCAATAATCTCTCGTCATAATCATACCAAGTCCATCTATGCACTACACAAAAGCACGATGACTTTCAACATAATATAAACATGAGGATGATGACAATGATATAAGAATTCAATAAAACAAGTTCAAGAATTATTTTATCCATGAACCAATAATGTCCAAATTGTCAACATGATACTACTTTGTAGAGTAAAATTCAAGAATGCTCAAAAGAATATTTCCATGAAAAGATACTGGATGAAGCGCAAATATCAAGGATATTCCACTAATTTCATGGAGTATAGAAGTCAAAACTTTAACCAACCGAGTATAATAACGAATGGAATAACAAAAGAAATCACCACGCACGCAAAGATTGCGATGACAAAGTTATTCCAATAGATTAATAAGTAATCTAACCAGTCAAAGTAAATTGCGACCGGCAGGATGTTCCAATAGAATAATAAAGATTTTAACGGAGATCCCACAGAAACGCATATGCATGATATTCCAAATGTATAATAATAATAAAGATGGAACCAGTCCGTGTAAACGCATTGCATACATGATATTCCAATGTAATAATAATAAAGATTTTAACCAAGTCCCATGAAACGAACGCATGTGATGATATGTGAGACCCCAGATTTTATCAATAAAGATTTAAATTTTGTCGAAATAATTTTTAATATTATAGTGTGAATTTGAGATAATATTATAGTTGTGGGTAGTATTTATAAATTTTGCAAAGTATGCAAGTGGTTATATTATATTCGATTGGTGGGGAATATTCGGTTTAGCGAGGAATATTCGTACAACTACTCAATCATTGGTGGACCCCACAATGTAATTATTGTTTGGATTGAGAAAACGACAAAAATATTTTATTGAAATAACAAATGAAGTTTTACTGTAGTTACTTTGAACTACTCTCGAGTAAAAGTAATACGATACGTGTGGTTGCATAAGTAGTAATTACTGCGGTATTGATTATTGATGCTTATGTGAGAAGTCACTCGGTTTGATTCCATTATTGTCGATTAATAATATGAATTATTATAATGATAATGACGTTTTGTTTTATTCAGATTATTAACGTAATAAAATGCGAAACATCTTTTATATAAAATAGAATACTTTATTAAAGTTATTCTATAAATAGAATATATTATATTTTATTATGCATAGTGTTGCATAGTGTTTTGCATAGTGTTTTGCATAGTATTGCATAGTGTTTGCATAGTAAAATATTTTTATATAAATAGAATATATTATATTTTATTTAAAAGATTTTTCTTTAAATATGGACCGTCCGATTAAAGTAAATCAATCGGACCGTTCATGGATTAGTTACTATGCATTCCATTTTCCTATAAATAAGCTCATTCCTTCATTATTTTCTTACGAATTCATTGAAACTCTAGAGAGAAATTATAGAGAGGTTTATAGAGAGAAAATTATAGAAAGAAGAAGAGTATTCTGCTTTCACTTCACTACTTCTATATTCAGGTTCTTTTACTACGGTGAGGGGTGTTATTCTTTCTTCTTGAAGAGAACTTTTGTTATTCCATTCACTATTATTCTCATTGGAATAACTCAGTAAAAGTGATATACCCTATACATAACCTCAGATATGCTGGCGTATCCTATACTTGGTGAAATCCTTATGTTATTCCATTCTTATTTATTACATTGGAATAACTTTTGTATACGCTGATTTACCTATACTTGGTGACATTCTTCTATTATTCATTGGGACATCCTGCATGCATGTGTTTTACACCGGACCGGTTCCGCTTTTTATTATTCTGTTGGAACATCCTGTGCATGTGTTTTTACACCGGACTGGTTCCGCTCTTTATCATTCTGTTGGAACATCCATGCGTGTGTTTTACACCGGACCTGGTTAAAATCTTTATCATTCTCATTGGAATATCCTATCTCGTTGTTTTACACCGGATCCGGTTCCTTCTTTATTATACTGTTTGAACATCCTCGTCGTGCAGTGAATTTCACCGACTTTGGTTCCGTTATTATTATTACATTTGAAATAACTCGCTCTGCATCTTACCGCATGCGTGGTGATTTCTTTTGTTATTCCATTCTTTATTATACTCGGTTGGTTAAAACTTTGACTTCATACTCCATGAAATTAGTAGAATATCCTTGATATTTGCGTTTCATCCATATCTTCTCATGGAAATATTCTTCCCGATCATTCTTGAATTTTACTCTCGAAAATAAAGATATTATGTTGACAATTTGGGCGTTAATAATTCATGGATTAAATAATTCTTGAATTTGTTTTATTGAATTATTATGTCATTGTCATCATCCTCATGTTATATTATGTTATCTTTGGCTTACGTGCATAGATGAACTTAGTATGATTATGACCGTGGATCAATCTCCAGATAATCACGACTTGATATAAATGATGTGACAAAAGTTCTCGAAGGGCACGTAATGTAGTGATGGATAGTTTTTGGTATGATTATGACCAGGGGTGATTCTAGATAGTCATGACCATTGATAACTTGATGAAAATCCTTGGCCGTGGTACGGGGATGATTAGATGTGGTGGTTTATTTATTGTCGAGTCTCAATGATAAAAATTGATAAAAACCTTTTAAAACCTAAAAGATAGTAGATTTTATTCTCTACTTGACTCTTTTAATGGATTGCATATTCATTTGCAGCTTAAACCGGTTGTCTATTGTATTTTATCGCTTTAACATTGTTGAAGGCTAATGATAATTTATTCTGCATTATCTTAGTCATAATATTTCTTCTTGGGCTAGTTGAGCTCACCTTTTCTTTCACCGTTCTCTTTAAGAAATGAGAACATAGCCGAGACGAGTCGAGGGAACGGAGTAATGGTCCGGAGGATAGCATTAGTAGTCCTCACTATTCTCGTGAAATAGTGTGATAATAGTTGTAATGAGGACTCCTTTTGAGTTTGTATAATATCTAGTAGACAATATTTGTATTCAAACTCACGCTTTATGTCGATTGTACACCCATGCTTATATTAGTAAGTTGTATTTGAATTTATGTACCATGTAAGTGGCGACCCAAGATGGGTGACGATACCTAATTTTGGGGGCGTCACAGTTGGTATCGAGCTTAGGATATGATCCCGGCTAAGATGTGAGAATAGTACTAGGAGGGGAGAGACGGGGAATTCCTTCGCTAGTATGATCTACCTAAATTTATTTGGTATTTAATTTGTCGGTCAGAATATAGGGATAATTTGTTACATGTCAATTAACCCTTGTTTTGTGACAGTGTTTGAGAATGGCATCGGAAAATGCTGAAATAAGCAATGAAGCACATGAGAGTGTTGATTCAGCTCAAATAAAAGATAACGACCAACAACACGATAATAATCATACTGGTGGCAACGGCTATCAAAACAATGATAACCATCGTGGGGGAAATTATCATGCTAAGAATGGTAACCACTTGATTGGTAATCATGGCAAAGATAATAGAAGTGGAAATTTCAAGAAGAGAAGGTCATTTAGCTCAATTTTTATCGATATAGTGAAGTCAAGTCCAATTTGGGATAGTGGCACCAAAGGCGGATACTGGACAAAACAAAATCGGTGGTTTCGTGAAAGAGCGTTTTCGTGACTTCTCAAAAGTGGGTAACCCGAACGAAGTTAGCACGGGTTAGTTAATTATAAATTCTTGCGAAGTCTATACCTTATTAGATACTGGGTTCTACCCATTCTTTTATCTCTCTTGCTTGCGTTCAACGTTTAAATTTGACTCCGAGAAATTAGACTTTGATTTATCTATTGAAACTTCGTTGGGAGAAACCTTCGTTACCTCCACATTTATTAATCTTGTTGTTTCAAATAAACACTTTCACGTTACTTCGTCGATATTATCTCTTTGAAAATACTTGCCTTTGATGTGATTTTAGGAATCAATTGGTTAACTACTCATTATTCTTTTTTGTAAGGTTGTTAGCTTTCATATTCCTAACCAACTTTGTTATACTGAATTCAAAGCAACCAAACCACTAAAGTCAATCATTGTCATATCAAGCCATAAGTAAAGAGCCCCGATCCTTTCGTTGTTGACTTCCTTGTGTAGAATGCACCGCCGGACTTTCAGTAGGCGGCGTCGTGAATGAAGATGGCAAGTTTATAGGTATCATTGTGAGATGCTATCTAGGTTAAGGGATAGAAGTCACGCGTTGGTATCAATGTGACGTACTATCCAAGTCTTGACGAGAGTAATGCTTTTGAATGATATTTCTATCATTAATAAATTTCTTGACGTATTCTTGAAGATTTCCTAGCCTACCCTAGAGCGTGAAATCGAATTTTGTATTGACCTCAAAGACAAAAAATCCAATTCTTAAACCCTCAAATATTTCTTCAACTAAAAGATCTGCTTACGAGGATTATGATGAAAGTCATAATAAAAGCATTGGACTAATGAAAATCATGGGTATATGAAGTATTAGTAAGTGTTATGATGAGTTATGTTGGTTATTATGTGAAAACATGAAAGTTTCTTAGAAATCACAAAGAGTTGAAAATCAGATTTTAGTGAAAAACGTAACATGAAATTCAATTGACCATATCTCCTATTATATTTTGAATTTTTGAGTGTGGTCAAGTCCTAGAGTTAGATCTACGAGTTACCTAACTAATCCAAGTGGAATTACTGGAAAAGGTGTTGTATATTTTTGTGTGGACTGATTTTAGCAAAGGAGGCCAAAGCTGTAAATTTCGAAAATGCTACTGCCCAGAAACTTTAAGGGGCTGTTTCGGCCACTTAAATTATGAGAACAATTCTGGCCTTTTGGGACATGAAAGTATATGGTATAAAGTACCTCCTGTCCAAAAATGAGCTCATTCTGACTTAAAATGAGCAAGTTATGACTCTTTCAATATTTAGGTTTTTCCGATTTAAAAACGCTATAACCGGAGTTCTATAACTCCGATGACCATGAAATTTAAACTAGAAGCTCACGTTAGCATGTGTAAGGTCCTGCCAAGATTTGGGAATTTTGGAGTTAAACTTGAGGTAGCTAATTTCTTAAGGAATTAATTAGAAATTGATTTTTGAAAAATAGTAAATGAATTTTAAAATTTCGAGAAAAATATATTTTCATCATGGGACTATATTATACTAAATCCCAGAAAAGAAATATTTTTGGGACTGATTTGGTATTTTCATGAAAATAGTTTAATTACGAACATATGAGTTAAATATGTTATGTGAAGTAACAAAAGTTGAAAATAGGATTTTATGGCTAGAAATCTTATATAGAGTATATGCATTTTTTTTTTTTGAGATTTGATAATTGGTGATGATATCTTATGAGTATGACATTTTGAATGATTAAATGCATTATTTGGTAAAGCGTAAACAATTAAGATAAATTGTTTATAAATTTAAGAAGCCGATTAAAATATTGTTATAATATTAATGTTATTAGATTATGAGATTATTAAGTGATTGATAACATGGGGATATTCTTGAATCCTGGATAAATTATATTATAAATGTTTAATATTTATCCTTTATCTCATTTGATTGATTCTTTATATCATTATCCTCATGCTATATTATGTTGAAAGTCATCTCGTACCACAGAAGTGCATAGATGGACTTGGTATGATTATGACCGAGGATTGTTCGGTATAATCATAACCAGTAATTGAAAACACAATTATCTTTGGTAGTAGTGATATGGATAATTTGTGGTCGTGATACTAATGAATACACAATTATCTTTGGTAGTAGTGCATGGATAATTTGTGGTCGTGATACTTAATGAATACACAATTATCTTTGGTAGTAGTGCATGGATAATTTGTGGTCGTGATACTAATGAATACACAATTATCTTTGGTAGTAGTGCATGGATAATTTGTGGTCGTGATACTAATGAATACACGATTATCTTTGGTAGTAGTGCATGGATAATTTGTGGTCGTGATATCTAATGAATACACAATTATCTTTGGTAGTAGTGCTTGGATAATTTGTGGTCGTGATACTTAATGAATACACAATTATCTTTGGTCGTAGTAGTACGGGATAATTTGTGGTCGTGATACTAATGAATATCCTCGGCACATAGTGCGTGGATGATTCGATGATATGAATTAATTATTGAAATGAGTCTCGTGAGAATGAAATATTAATTCATGGATGTGGTAAAAGTCATCTTTGGCCATAGTGCATTGATAGACTTGGTATGATTATGACCAAGGATTATTCGGTATAATCATGACCGTAATTGAAAACACGAATATCCTTGGCCAATGGTGCATGGATAATTTGTGGTCGTGATACTATTAAGCTGCGTCTCAAAGATTATTGGTTTCTGATTGTATATCTTTGCTTTGTAGTGCAAAGATGAATTGTTAATGAATAGCTTTGGCGATTTCAAAGATGAATTTAATATTTTTAAACGATAAAGGTATTCAAGGTATCCTCATCTCTTTATCATACCAGGTACGTACCCTAATTTCGAGGGCGAAATTCCATAAGGAGGGGAGATTGTGAGACCCCAGATTTTATCAATAAAGATTTAAATTTTGTCGAAATAATTTTTAATATTATGGTGTGAATTTGAGATAATATTATAGTTGTGGGTAGTATTTATAAATTTTACAAAGTATGCAAGTGGTTATATTATATTCGATTGGTCTGGGGAATATTCTATTTAGCGAGGAATATTCGTATAACTACTTCTCAATCATTGGTGGACCCTATTAATGAAATTATTGTCGGATTGAGAAAACGACAAAAATATTTTATTGAAATAACTACGGAAAGTTTTACTGCAGTAGTTCTTGTTGAACTACTTTCATTAGTAAAAATGGATGCTTATAATGCAGTGTGGTTGCATAGTAGCACGGTATTGATTATTGATGCTTATGTGAGAAGTCACCGGTTTGATTCCATTATTGTCGATTAATAATATGAATTATTATAATGCGATAATGACGTTTTGTTTTATTCGTATTATTAACGTAATAAAATGAAACATCTTTTATATAAAATAGAATACTTTATTAAAGTTATTCTATAAATAGAATATATTATATTTTATTATGCATAGTGTTGCATAGTGTTTTGCATAGTGTTTTTCATAGTATTGCATAGTGTTTGCATAGTAAAATATTTTTATATAAATAGAATATATTATATTTTATTTAAAAGATTTTTCTTTAAATATGGACCGTCGATTAAAGTAAATCAATCTGGACCGCTTCATGGATTAGTTACTTATGCATTCCATTTTCCTATAAATAGAAGCTCATTCCTTCATTATTTTCTTACTTAATTCATTGAAACTCTGTAGAGAGAAATTATAGAGAGAAGCTATAGAGAAAATTATAGAAAGAAGAAGAGTATTCTCGCTACTTCACTACTTCTATATTCAGGTTCTTTTACTACTAGTGGGTATTATTCTTCTTCTTGAAGAGAATTTTTGTTATTCCATTCACTATTATTCTTGTTGGAATAACTCAGTAAAAGTGATATACCCTATACATAACCTCGATATGCAGTATCCTATACTTGGTGAAATCCTTATGTTATTCCATTCTTATTTATTCTGTTGGAATAACTCAGATACGCTGCTTTACCCTATACTTGGTGACATTCTTCTATTATTCTCGCTGGGACATCCTGCTGCATGTGTTTTACACCCACCGGTTCCGCTTTTATTATTACTTTGGAACATCCTGTCTGCGTGTGTTTTTACACCGAACTTGGTTCCGCTTTTTATCATTCTGTTGGAACATCCGCATGCGTGTGTTTTACACCCGGACTGGTTCCGCCTCTTTATCATTCTCATTGGAATATCCTATCGTGTGTTTTACACCGGATCCGGTTCCATCTTTATTATTCTCGTTGGAACATCCCGCTTGCGTGTGAATTTCACCGACTGGTTCCGTTATTATTATTCGCGTGGAATAACTTTATCCATCGCAATCCGCATGCGTGGTGATTTCTTTTGTTATTCCATTCTTTATTATACTCGGTTGGTTAAAACTTTGACTTCTATACTCCATGAAATTAGTAGAATATCCTTGATATTTGCGTTTCATCCAAAGATATCTTCTCATGGAAATATTCTTCGATCATTCTTGAATTTTACTCTACGGCACAAAGATATTATGTTGACAATTTGGACGTTAATAATTCATGGATTAAATAATTCTTGAATTTGTTTTATTGAATTATTATGTCATTGTCATCATCCTCATGTTATATTATGTTATCTTTGGCTTTACGTGCATAGATGAACTTAGTATGATTATGACCGAGGATCAATTCGGTATAATCATGACTTGATATAAATGATGTGACAAAAGTTCTCGGTGGCATGTAATGTAGTGATGGATAGTTTTGGTATGATTATGACCGGGGGTGATTCGGTATAGTCATGACCATTGATAACTTGATGAAAATCCTTGGCGAGTGGTACGGGGATGATTAGATGTGGTGGTTTATTTATTAAAATTTGAGTCTCGATATAAAATTGATAAAACCTTTTAAAACCTAAAAGATAGTAGATTTTATTCTCTACTTGACTCTTTTAATGGATTGCATATTCCACCGCAGATTAAACCGGTTGTTCATTGTATTTTATCGGTTTAACATTGTTGAAGGCTAATGATAATTTATTCTCGCATTATCTTAGTCATAATATTTCTTCTTGGGCTAGTTGAGCTCACCTTTCTTTCACCGTTCTCTTGAGAAAATGAGAACATAGCCGGGACGAGTCGGGGAGCGGAGTAATGGTCCGAGAGGATAGCATTAGTAGTCCTCACTATTCGTGAAATAGTGTGATAATAGTTGTAATGAGGACTCCTTTTGAGTTTGTATAATATCTAGTAGACAATATTTGTATTCAAACTCAGCTTTATGTCAGATTGTATACGGCAGCTTATATTAGTAAGTTGTATTTGAATTTATGTACCATGTAAGTGGCGACCCAAGATGGGTGACGTATACCTAATTTTAGGGGCGTCACAGGATATTCCAACAGAATAATAATAAAGACGGAATATTAGAAGAATGTCACCAAGTATAGGGTAGTCCACGTATACTAGTTATTCCAGCAGAATAATAAAAATGGAATAATGTGTTCTCTTCTATGAATACAAAAAAATAATACCCCTTACGAGTACAACAAATAATATCTCTTACCGTAAAAGAAATCAATATAAGAGTAGGGAAGGAGCGAATACTTTTCTATAGCTTCTATAATTTCTCTCTCTAGAGTTTCAAAGTGAATTAAAAGAAAAAATGAAGGAATGAGCTTCTATTTATAAAAAAATGAATCTGCATAATAACTAACTCATGAACTGGTCAATTGAGAGATTGATTTACTTTAATCGATTTACGGTCCATATTTAAAGCAAAATCTTTTAAATAAAATGTAATATATTCTATTTATAATCTAATAAAACGAATAACTTTATAAAAAAATTTACTATGTAAACACTATGCAGCACTATGCAAATACTATGCATAATAAAATATAATATATCTAATTATTGTCTAATAAAATGTATAACTTTATAAAAGTATTACATTTTTATATAAAAAGATTTTACTATTAGCCTAATAAAACGAATAACTTTATAAAAGTATTATGTTTTATATAAAAAGTTTTTCGTTTTATTACATTAATAATACCAATAAAACAAAACCGGTGACTTATCACATAAGCATCAATAATCAAAATCGTATGCTTTAATGTCTTATTCACGCCAGACATCTGTATTTTTTTAACACCGGGTGTTTCAACAATTAACCAGTAAAACTTCCGTAGTTATTTTCATAAAGTATTTTTTGTCGTTTTCAATCCGATGATAATTACATTGTAAGTCCACCAATGATTGTTCCGTTGTATTTAATATTCCCTGTAAAACGAATATTCCCCACCAATCGAATATTATATAACAACTTGCGTGATTTTGCAAAATTTATAAATATTACCCACAACTATAACATTATATCAAATTCATTCCATAATATTCAAAAATGATATTTATAGAAAATTCATCTTTTATTCATAAAAGTTGGGGTCTTACAACTGTTAGGAACTGCATGTTTAAATTTGATGAAGTGATACTACTAATGTATATTTGTTCAGTAGTTTTTGTAAAGTCTTTAATATGAATATAATGTACAAGAACTTAGAATAGAAAGATCAAACTTGTTAGTTTTATCGTATGAGCTGAATTGATGTATAAATGATAGGATAAAATCGATTGTATAGTAATGTTAAGTGATCGTAAAGCTACTATATCATTTTGTAGAGTTTATTTAAAGATAGCAGCGTTGGCTATGCTATCGTAGAGCATCCAATTCAAGATCGCAGAGTCTGCCAAAAGTTAATAGAGTTAAGTCAAGATCGCAGTGTCTACAGAAAGATCGTAGAGCTCTCTAAGTTATCGTAAAGTAAAACACAGATCGTAGAGTCCACTCTAAGATCGTATAATGAAGAAAGATCGCAGAGTCTGCTATAATATTGAAGAGTGCCTATCGTAGAGCAGATCGTAGAGTGTCTCTCTACTCATAGAGCCAGCAATCGTATAGTACAGAACGTTGAGTAGTTTAGGCCCAGACAAGCAACTTCTTAAACAATAAAGGATCCGATTCGCGGGTATAAATCCCACTCATCAAAAACTCACTCATCATACTACGACATTGTCATCTCTATTTATCACTGAACTTACAATAATATTAAAAGTCTCAAATTTATCAAGTATGTCTACTAGTAGGGTAAATGTCGACTCTGCATACAAACGATTTTCCTTAAATCAATCAATACCTTATATATAAAGGCACCAAAGGCGACCCTTTAAATTGGAAAACTCACTGAGTCAATTAAACATTAACTCGGTCAATTGAAAAACTCACGAACGAGTCCATCCTTCATTCGACCGACTCCTTTTCTTCTTCTCGATCGATTCTTTTCTTCTCAACCCTTCTCGGCTTCGTCGCTTCCTCTTCATTTCCTTCTCGCTTAATAAATTCAATCGACTCCTCGAAAGGTTTAAGAAACTTCAAATTCCACAATCAGTGGCTCCTAATTCTTCAGGAGTAGCGGCAACCCCTTTCTCGTCTGAATCGTAACAAGCTTAGGTGCGTTCATTATCAACAATTTATTCTGAATTCGTTGTCAAGTTTACATCATATATATATATATATATATATATATATATATATATATATATCCCGATTTCCTTAAGCCTCCCCAATTATTATATTTCTCCCTCCAAATCTATATTTACTTTTACATATGAAAATTTGATGTGTTCCAATTTTATTGATGCATCTACCATATGCAAGTTACCTGTTTGATAAAATGTCAAAGAGAAAAACTATCACATATTCGCAAGGTTTCTTAGATTCATGGTATTCATTTTTTACATTCCCAACAATTTCGTGTGTTGGGTTTGTATTTATCTCACTTATTTATGCAAAGAAAATCAGTCGATCCATCAAGATTGAGAGCAAACAAGGGGCTGTTGTCAATATGTCATCTGGATGGGGAAGATCTGTTGCCGCACAGGTAAAATTTAATTTAGAATTGGCGTATATGTTTGTTTGTCAGGAATTTTATTTTATCAATTATTAAGTTAATCATTTTGACGAATCTCTAATTTGTTCTGCATTTATCCTTATATTATGTTTGCAAATGCAAGTAGTTTAAAAGGAAACCGTGCAGTTATATTGCAACGAATATTCCCATTTTGCTAATCCAAAAATAAGGGTTAAGACCCATGGATGATCGTAAGTTAAAAAAAATGAGGGTGGTTATGAACTTTATACCAGGGGACGATAAGTTTAGTACCAGGAAAACTTTTATATGTATTTTTGCTTTCTTGATGAACCTCAGAATTTTAAGCGAAATATGGTCATATCAACTACAAACAATTTTTTAAATAATACCTCCACTGAAGCTCGAACCTTGACCATTCTCATGTATGGGTGGTTCATGCATTACTTGAGTTGAAGTCTGATAGTCATTGTTCATATATCTAATCTGTTTCAACTGGTGAATAGTTTGAAATATGTAATCATATGAAGGGGGATTATAACAATGACAATAGGTTATGGCTTTTATTTTTGTTTTCCTCTTTTCTTTTTTGTTTTTCCTTTTCTCTTGAAATATCCCAATTACAACTTTGGTGATACTTATCTATCAAACATAATTGTATATCTAATCTGTTTGATCCTTAAAATTAGTTCATTATGGCTGATATATATGTGATAGTGCACCAAGAATGACAAAGTAGTAGTTTCATCTATGTTAGATGCATGATCTTATGTCCCAAAGAAGGCCTAAAATAGCAGATTTTGCATGTAGTACCAATAATGTCTGACAAATCATATGCATTTCAAAGTTTTGATTTCATGATTCAACCAAATAATCTGAAAATTTGACTGAAGAGGTTGGTTATTGTATCTTGATACTTGATCGGTTCCTGTAGTTTTCCAAAAGAGTTGCTAAAAGAAAGAAAAATGATTCTTTTGATGATAGGTATTCTAAAAAGATTTGGCAGATAGAGAAAGAGCCCTATAGCCTAAAGGCTTCCAGTTCAGTGGTGTTTTCAGTCTATTAGAACAGAGATTTGTGAAAGAAAGTCACTTTAGCTTCACAAAAAGAGTTGAGTTTTTTTTGAGTTTCATAGGCCTGCAGGTTGATTGGTTTGAACTTTGAAGAAGAGCAGAGTACAAATATGAAAATGGGTTCTTTTTACATAAATTCATTGGGTGATGTGTTTATCCATCTTTGAATCTCTGAGGAAGCTTTCAGGTATGGTTATGATAATGGTTTTTTTGGAATTGCAAAGAAATAAATGAAGGAGAATATAGTAGTATTGAATATATAGTAATATAGTAGAAATCAAGTATGTATATTTACTGCTACTTTACATGTATCCTAATTTAATTTCATAATTCTTTTCATAATTTCATAATTCTTTACATATTTGAAAATGAAGAACAGAGAAGGATAAAGTTGATTTGCTAAATATGTAATTCTGGAAATTCAGATCTTGATGATGGAAATGAGGCAAAGGTAGATCTTTTAAAAGGAATGTAAGATGTTGGGGATCACATGAAGTTTGGATTCCCTATGGCTTTTACTGCGACTGCCCTGTCATGGAGCATCTTTGAGTATGAGGATCAGATGCAAGCAGTGGATCTATTGGAGCATGCTCAAGTGGATAACTGACTACCTCAGTGGCGGAACTAGAACGTTTTCATAGGGGGTCAAAATACATCATTAAAAAAAATTATTTATTAACGCCTTCTTTCAAATATTTCATCATAATTTCATCAATTAACCTAATTTAATAATTTCAATTAACCTAATGAGATTATGATGCTCTATAAATATATAGATAAAAATATGATAATTAATACTAAATGTATTGTGGACAAAATATTATAAAATAAATTATTTAATGTAAATAGACATTTAATTTGAAATTAGTTAAAATAGTAATAAAATTTTTATTTTTCTCTTTTAACTCAATAACTAATAAATTTCATACATTGTCGGTAAAGAACATGAGAATAAATCCAGTTGAAACTTTACAACTTTGTATTTTAAGAAAAAATTTGATCGTGTTATAAATAATTAAATAACATTTTTACGATAAATAATTCTGCATATCTGTTAACAAAATTAAAATTTCTTAATTTTTAAAATATATAAGGTCGACAGATTTTTTTTATTAAATAGTATCGAAAAAGTAATAATTTTGCATGCAATATAGAATTATTATTTTTAATAATAATTTATAAATAAAACTTTTTTTTATAAAAGAGGAGAAGTGCATCAATCAATGTTCAAAAACAATAATCTAAAGGAGTACAAAAAATTACAGGAGCTCAAACTTACGTAATTAAGACAACATATCAAATGCTCATTGGCCAAATAGCCCAAATAGACAAAAGTTCTTTGACTTTTTAGACCCTAAAACTAGAACTACACATGCATGACAGCTCCTCCCTCTACTCTACTTCTCCAAATCCGATATCCCTCACTATTTGAACCTTGACGATTGGTCAAACAATCACTCTAGTTAAATAACTAACCAGGGTTAAATATTTGCAGCCTTTGCTTACACCTGTGTTGCAGACTCGCCGGAAGTCGGAAGTCGGAAGCCCCACTCCTCAAGGCTTTCACTTAACACTAGAATTTAGAGATTTTTAACATTTTAGAATAGTTGTGCATATTCAAGTATTATATTGTATGAACTTATTCAATCCGTTATTCAAATTAGCCCGTGCATTGCACGGGGTATCACCTAATTTTTTTTTTAATATGAAGAGACATAATAATAGACTCGAATTCAAGAAAGCATATGAAAAAATGTTTGACACATCAGACACGCGCTTGTAGAATTTAAGTTCCAATATTTATATTTATCCTTCATAAATGGAGTGTCTAGATGTAGTCTAAAATCTGATAGTACTTTGTTAGTTATGTTTAGATTTGAGCAAATAGGGATAATGATTGAGTTGGCAAAAGAAAAGGATTAGGCAAGATGCATGAGGCTAGGGAATGGCCATATCATTTGTCAACTTATGACTTATAAAACAAGGCATGTGTGGTCTGCGTACCAAATGTGGTCTTCTTACATTCTTGTTCTTTTCCTCTTTTAAGTAGGAGAATAAATTATATAAGGGTAATGTTAGGATTGTCCCATTTTTTGTCCTAGATAATTCTCAAATAATGTGTAATTGAATATTTTAATTTAAAAGGAAATTAGGGTTTGATATTCAGTATAATTAATTAAATAATTTTGTCGTTGAAAATAATTATTACACAATTAATCATTACAATTCAAATTAGAAAATTGATATTTTCACATGAAAAGTGTCACTATAAATGTATAGCGACGATTTTCATGTGAAAATATCAATTTTCTTCAAATTAATATATTGATTTTTCTTCTAAATTTACCTAAATGACATGTTACTATTGAATGGTGTAGAACACTTATTTTACAGGTCATCTTTATATAATTTATTCCCTTTACTTTAATATTGGCACCTCACAAATTGTTACATCATTATCAAAAAAACATATTCGTCCTTCACATTTGTTTGTTAAAGGCATCCTCAAATGCCACTATTTTCATAATTGACATCCCTATATGAAAATGGGGTATTTGTTAAAAGGAATCAATAAATCCATTTTACATAAGTGGTTGCATTACCGACCAAAAATAATATTGTCAAAGTGAAAATATATTTAACAACACTTTATAATTGTTAAATGGAGTGTATTTATCATCGTCTTAATTTGCAAAAAAAAAAAAAAAAAAAAAAAAAAAAAAACTTGGATGCCACTGAATAAATACACTTTATATTTTATTAGTTACATTTCTTTGTAGAACAAAATCAACTTTAATTTAACTATATGATAAACTGCAAATGATCACTATACATTCATACCCAAAAAAAAAGGGAGAGAGAGAGAGAGAGAAATACCCTACTTTTATTAAACAATCATAATTACTAGTATTCCATTTGTATCAAATAAACTTCCCATGCATTATTAGGGTTGAATTGATTGCTTTGTCAGGGTGTTATATACTTGTATGGACTTAAGTGTAGAGGGACCAAAAGACCTTGGATTATATGATGTATTATGGAGACCACAAATTAAAGTTAGATAATGGGAAATAAAGCTAAAAAGTAGTTGTAAAATTCATAGAATCTAGAACTAGATCCCAAATCCGACATTGAGGCATGTATTTGGTTCATTTATCATATATAGGCTTTTAGAATTATGTATTCAACTTTGAGTCCAACTATGTATGTATTGTAAAAAATTACGGTCAATTATAATTGTGACGTATTTATATTTATGAATATGTAAAAATTAAAAATAATTATATTTTAATTTATTCTATTTTATTAAGTACATACATGAGATGAGATATGTAGGAATTAATTAAGAATGACTTCACTATAATTTATTACCCTCCTAAGCTTAAATTAATTCTTTCAGATTTTGATTTTTTTTTTAATCAAATTGATTATTTTTAAATTAATAATTAAGCATATATAAATATATTTCTAAAATTATAAAAATTGAGGTTAGTAATAAATTGTATATACTTTCTTTTGGTTATAATCTCTTCCTCTATATTTTAGCAAAAATAGTAAAAAGATTAATTTTAAAAATGGTCAATTTGACTTTAAAAAGTCAAAACTGGACAATTAATTTGGGACAAAAAAAGTATATCTTATTACATAAACTTTCACGTGGAACACATTCCAACTTCGTTACATATTTGTCAACATCATTCCAATTATCCTTATTTTCTTCCCTCTCTTTTTTTTTCCACTTGAATTAGGTTTTTGCGTGTAATCCAAGGTTTTGAGCTTTATTTGGATGTTCAAAACGTGAGGGGAAAGTGTAAAGTAATTCAATAGATTTTAATGGGAAAATTCAGTTTTATATATATAAGTCATAATTATGTAACAACAATTACAATATTTGTGAAGTTAACCAAAGCTAATTTATTTGAGAACTGAGATTATCTTAGCCATTTGAATTTATTTTTACTACATCTTAATCATGTATGGAGTGAAACTGAATGGAAGATGTATCGAATATATGGTGTTAGAATATAAGATCAATTAAACAACAATCTCACATACAAAATAGAGAATAACGGAAAAATAAGAACACATTATATATCTAGGGGCGAAGACACCCCAGAAGGTGTGAGGTCAATTGACCCCATTGAAAAAATAAATATTTTATAATATATGATAAAAATTTTAGAAATTTAAGTGGAATGAATAAATTGACCCCACTGAAATTTTATAAATTTTTTAATATACAGAGTCAAATTGAATTTTTTATAACTTTCTCAATTCCATATTACTTCTACTCATGTATGCATCTTCCTCTAATATTTTTAAAATAAATAATAATCTAATTTATATTTTTTTATAACATAAGAAATTTAAATATTTATTAACAAATTTATGATTAGAAAGGCGTATTAAGGGTCTATATATATATAATGATATTACTTGTTATATTAATAATATTGTAACAAAATATATGTTTTACATATGAAACTGCCCAAAAAACATAAAATTATCTTTAAAAAATTAGCTCGGGAGTTGCACGCCCAAACCCTCGCCAAATTATTTATAGCATCCCAAAATTTTGACCCTACTAAATAAAAATCCTGACTTCGCGAGTGCATATATCCAAGTTCACCAATTTGACAAATATATATTACTTTGAAACTTCATTAACATTTTTGAAAAAAGGCAAAATAATTTTATTTCTAAAAAGATCAATAACCCAAAAGGGTGGGATTATGACTACTATATTTATAAAGTTTGATTTCTATATTTATAAGCATGCTTATTTATTAATAATTTGTATAGAAAAAAAGAGAAGTGACTTTTCTTGGTGTTGTTTGGATATTTTATGAGTTTTAAAGAAGAAATGATAAGAAAATTGGCAAACGTACTTCACAAAAGAATCTCTCTAAAACTGAAACTGAAATGATTTTTTTTGTGGAGGAGAAAATTACACTCCGTCAAACCACAAAAACCAGATTAAAAACGAACCGATTATAATGACGATTTTTTTATCGCTATAGCATAAAAAATTCGACTATATCTAAAGCGACGGTTCGAACCGTCGTTATAGTCCAGAAAAATCGTCGTTATATTTTAGTTCCATTCATTTTTTTTATTCGTTGGAGAAATTTTTCATGTGTATGTGTGTGTGTGTGAGAGAGAGAGAGAGAGAGAGAGAGAGAGAGAGAGATGAAAGACAGAAAAATAGGAAGGGATTAGACGTCCCACAAAATTTCCCTCTCTTACATGAGTGAGAGATATATTTTCTTGTAAAAATACCAATTTTCAAGAAAATAATATTTACCAAACATAGAATTACCTCTTAGAGATGAAACAAACAAGGACACGTACTCTCTTTTTTTTTAATGTAACAAGGACACGTACTTAAAACAAGTAGCGTGATTTTTTTCAAAAATAAGTGATCCTATGAATGGCGAAAAAAATAGAATATATTGCACGGCACTATATGTTAAATTTAACGGTCATGTTTTCTACAACGATTTTGACTCTACGAATCTACAATTTTAACAATCTTAAGGTCTTTATAGTATTCGTCGGAGTCATGATTTTGGTGAGATGAATGTTTTTAACAACCTATATCTTATTTTTTTTCAGGTGGTGTCCGTTTTGGTAAGTTGAAGACTTATCTCTGTAAATACCAGGCACATAGCATGAAGCCTTTGCGTTGTTCAAGTCTCATTTCTCTGTGTGTGTAATTAATGTATATAGCATTTCAATCAAAGCCATATTATAGCCATGTATATATGTAAAACATTGATTGGTGATAATTGTATCAAGCTGGTATCATGCCAGCTTTTCTGTGCAGACCAGGAAACAAATATAAGTTGTTGCTAGACATTCACTATTGTGAAATACTCCCATATTCCAGAGTTCTACTTGTGGACTTTATTTATCCAGATATGAGAGTTATATTTGATAGCAATATCAGAGTTCTATTAGACTTTGTTTACTGTTTTATTTATGCTTATTAAGTTAAGCCTATTACACTCGGATTAATTTTTTATCATGAAATTAGAAGAAAGAATATGATTCAAGTGTCATGGGCAAAATTTACATTTCTTGTGTAATCACAATGGCATTTCCATTAAACAGAATTTAGTCCAATATTTAAAGGATTATTGAAAGCAAAATAAGAGCAAGAAATTAGACTATCCCATTCCTGAACATAATATTAAAAACATTATAATCCATTGTAAGCTGCTACTGCTGTTATATTAAAAACAAGAGTATGCGAAACATAAGTATTAAAAAATTACATAAAATATAAAAATTAGCAAGAAATGTCTACCATCTTGTCCTCGCTTGCTATTTCTTATTTGAATAGTGGTACTAAAACTAGAGAATTGAGACCCAACTCTACTCGGCGTAAAAATAGAAAGTTAAAAACAAAATAAATAAATAATCTGCATTTGAAGACGCTTAATGGATAATTTCAAAACTAAATTACGAGGCTCAACAAATTTACTTTATACAATTATATTTTTATATTTTATAATTATTTATACATAAAATACAAAATTACTAGTATATTTTTTTGTCCAAGCCTGCCAACTCATTACTAATGCATGGCTCACGTACGTGTTAGTAAACAGCGACCTTTCAAGAGGGTAGTTGACCGTTAAATTTAACATATAGTGCCGTGCAATAGTATTGCCATTTTTTTTCACCCGTCTCTATTTGCTTTTCAAGAATAATTAGAATATATTATATTTTATTATGCATAGTGTTACATAGTGTATGCGTAGTATTTTCAGTAGTAAAAAATTTTTATATAAAATGAATATTTTTATAAAGTTATTCGTTTTATTAGATTATAAATAGAATATATTATATTTTATTTAAAAGATTTTCTTTAAATATGGATAGCTTCGATTAAAAGTAAATCAATCTGAACTGCTTAATGAATTAGTTCTTATTACGATCAATTCTTCTATAAATAGAAGCTCATTCCTTCATTATTTCTTACGAATTCAATTGAAACTACAGAGAGAAAACTATAGAGAGTTCTTCTTCTATAATCTCGGCGTATTTCTTTTAGAGTTTAAGAAAACTTTGAAGCGTAGTCTGAAGTTTTCTTCAAGTATATTCTCGCCTCTACCAAATGGAATACTCTTCTTTTACTTGGTAAGGGATATTATTTGTTGTACTTTCGTAAGGGGTATTCTTTCTTTCTTATTCATGAAGAGAAACTTACATTATTCCATTCTTTATTATTACATTGGAATAACTCAGTATACGTGCAAGTTACGCTTATACTTGGTGAAATTCTTCATTATTCCATTTTTATTATTCATTTGGAACATCATGTACATGCGTTTCTGGGACTGGTTCCGCTTTATTATTATTCTCGTTGGAATATCCTGTGCATGCATTTTCTGTGGGACTGGTTCCGTCTTTTTTATTATTCTGTTGGAACATCCTGCTTGCATAAATTTACTTTGACCGTTCCATTATTTATTATTCATTGGGAATAACTTTATATCGTGCGATCTATCGCATGCGTGGTGAATCCTCCCGTTATTCCATTCTTTATTATTACATTGGAATAACTTCATGCATGTGGATTACCACATGCATGGTGAATGATCCTTTGTATTCATTCCTTATTAAATTGTGAAAATGATCTATCTAAGTGGATTACAGCATGGCGGTGAAAATCTATTTGCAGTTTCATATATTCTATTATACTCAGTTGGTTAAAGTTTTGGCTTCTATACTATATGAAATTAGTGGAATATCCTTGATATTTGCGCTTCATCCAGTATCTTTTTATGCAAATATTCTTCTAAGCATTCTTGAATTTTACTCTACAAAAAAGTATCATGTTGACAATTTGGACGTTATTGGTTCTGGGATAAATTAATTCTTGAACTTGTTTTATTGAATTTTTATGTCATTGTCATCATCCTCATGTTTATATTATGTTGAAAGTCATCTGTGGCCTGTAGTACATAGATGGACTTGGTATGATTATGACGAAGGATTATTCAAAGATAATCATGGTAGTAATATTACAAATGATGTGAAAAAAGTCCTCGTTGGCGTGTAGTGCATTGATGGACAATTTTGGTATAATTATGGATATGGATTCTCTTGACCAAGGGTGTAAAGATGAATTATTTTATGGCGTGATCGGGATCGTTGATGAAAACACGATTATCTTTGGCCGTAGTGCATGGATAATTCATGGATGTGATCTTAACGAATATCCTTGGTAGTAGTAATGGATAATTCGATGATTTGGATTATTTATTAAAATTTGAGTCTCAACGATAAAATATTGGTTATACACTTGTATTTTGTAGAAGATATAGTAGATATCATGCTCTACTTGACTCTTCTAAAATACGGTTGTGTATCTTTCGCTTAGAAGTGCAAAGATGAATTGTTAATGAATATCTTTGGTCGTAGTACAAAGATGAATTTATTAGTATGATTATGAACAAGAATTGTGATTTGGTATAACCATGATTTTTGATGTTTTAGGTGAAGATAGGTGATGAAAATTATCTTCGTCTTGAGTGCGAAGAGGAATTTAGAATCACAATTATGATTATGAGTTATTCATATGATTGTGGATAGGAATTGTTGATTGATGTTACAGGGATAAAAAATTATTGGTGGACTTTTAACATGGAGAAGATAATAGACACGATGGTCTATTCGACTCTTCTAATGGATTGCTTTCGTTCATTTTGCAACTATGGTTGAAAAACTTTTATCATCTACCGTATGTTCTAAATCTACGATTTATTAATGATGAAGGCTATTGATAGTGTAAATTAGCTTTAGTCATGATATTCTTTACTAGGCTAGTTGTGCTCACCCTTTTTGCTTCACAATTCATTTCAGGTAATAAGAGTGTTGCCGGGTCGAGTGGGGATAACAGGGTAATAGAATGGTGGTCTCTAGGCGTGGAGGTTCTCCCAAAACAAGTATAAAAAGTGTGTATTATATACATCATTTAGTAGTTATATTTGGTGAATCAAATAGGGTGGCTAACCCAACTTTGGAAGGGTGTTTTGCCACTTATCATACAAGATGTCTAATGACATAAAACCTCGTGTTCTCATAAGACATGATTGTGCACATCCACTTGCTGAATATATCTACGAGCACTACCTATATGATCTTGGGGTTTATGTGAAATATAATTTTCACTTGGAGACAATGGAGATATTTATATGTCAAGAGAAGACTCACCATTGGAAAGAAGATGATAGTAATCTTCTTATTTTTCTTTGGAGACTTTTGGGTCAACCAAGGATAATTCTGTGGACATATGATATCTATCATAACCTAGACGCATGGTCTCCCACGTACGAAGGTTTCCTTGAGCACTTCCCAAAGATTTTAATTTCTAAAACAGTTTTTTACTATACTTTTATGTAAAGTATCATTGTAAGGTTGTGGTCGAGGTACCATGAGAGTTACATACATTTATATTAAAACTCATAGTTAACTATGGTCGTATTCTATACGACAGCTCAACAGTTGTATAAATGAAGTTGTATTTGAATTTTGTACCATGTATCTGGCGACTCAGAATGGGTGATGTGTAGCGCCCCCAAATCCGGGTATCTTCCAACCCGACAGATGGTGCTATACTGTACAACATTCATACATTCATTCATTTGAAAAGTCTCAAAGAACGAACATAACTTCTATATATTTAAAGTAATATTTATATTTCCCAAGTTCTATACCCGTTACAAAGGTTCTTTGTCATAATATCAGTTAAATTACAACAATAGACCTATACTATTACAAGACAGCTTAGTAATCTACCTTAGTTTTTCCCTTATCCTTTTTCGATCCTTCGGGACGTTCAGTCTTAGCTGCATTCATATGGTTCAAGGAAGAGTGAGCATAACTAGCTTAGCAAGTATAAAAATTTAATAACAACATACTTGACACATATAAATCGTATATCTTCAATAACTGAACAATAGTTATGAAGTACTATTGATAATTCAAAATAGCACTTCATCTTTTCTTTCAAAATGTTTTACCATAACAACAGTATTTAGTAAAACATTCACTCCGGTCAGAGACCTCGAGTATTCATTCTTTATTGGAAAAGGACAACCCTAAGCAAGTCCAGTAAGCTGATATTACTTACGAGCACTTCTAGGTGATCGACTTTATTATACTCTATGTTGATCGACACTACATCCATTAAACGTATGCGTTTAAGCATTTAGCAACCTCACGTGCTGTCGTTTCTGACCGACAAAACATTTGTTTAACATTTCAGTCTTCTTTTGAAAACCATATCAAGTAGTTGACAAAAGATAGCAACATTTGATAATACATGAATAGATTATCAATACATCAAGTCTAGCCAAAGGAATTGGCTTCAACTTTATCATAACTCAATTCATGCGAAAGAATACATGAACCTCAAAAACTTGTTCAGATTGAACTGAGACAAGAGTTAGAATACTTGCCTTTAGCCTCTGCTACGGTATTTTAACTTTATGTTCAAGTCGTTCAAGTCTCTACAATACATGATCACATAATGCCTTACATTAGGTCACATATAATCAAGTATGTATATGACTATATCATACCCTTCATTTCAATCTAATTGTGTATTAGATTCAGTTACTATTCGTTCCGGTTTATCATTACTCTTCCATTTATATTCGACTAGGTTATCTCAACCTTTACATTACATTCCTTAAGGTTTAACAAAGTTTAAACAATGTTACGTTACATTCCTTAAGTTGTGTTTACTTCCTTTTCTTTTCTTTGTACTTCGAAACATTCATTACTATTTTTGTTACGAGGCGGTCTTGCGGCGCCCATCTTTATACTTCATCTCATGTGCATGACGAGCTCTTATATCATTATCCGGACTTGGCTGCTGCGCGACGCGAGTCCTTACTTAATATGTATTTGTATGATTTCACTCTCGAGGTTGTTGATGCTTGTTAAATGGTATTTGCTATTTCCACAATATATATTATAGTTACGTCTTTGCGGAACTCTTGCGCAGTGTCTTTCGATTCTTTGTCAATGCCATGGCTACCGGTCTTTTTGCTAGGGTTGGCTCATGGTGCCACTCTCATACACCGAATACCAAATTCAGTTTATGAATTTTGTGAATTTCCCAGACGCATAACTTCTTCGTTATAAGTCCGAATTGGCTCATTCAAAAGCCTACGGTTCACAAATTACATAATCTATATGATCATTCAAGAATTTTATCTATTCGACTTTGTTTGCTAAAAATTCACCTATTGGTTCATTTTTAACGAAAACGATAAACGTTCGTGAACATTCAACGCTCGTTTCTTCGTTCTAAGTCGGAATCCAGTCATTTTCGAGTCCGCAACTCTTAAATGCCAAATATGACTTCTCTCCATTGGAAAACAATGGTTCCGAGTTCAAACACAAAATTTGACTTCCATTCCGAGAATTTTACGAATTCGACGATTATCGTCCAATCGTGCAAATTCCGGAAATTCTTCTTTCTTATGATTTGTTCAACATTACAAATGAACTTCATTCATCATGTGAACATCTCAACAAAAGTAATACAACAACTTATATTCATTGTTGTATTTTAGACTTATTCTTCATGAGCTTATAACTTGTCATTTATAAACTACTTAAGATTTGATTATTCATGACTTATGACAATTAAGGTTTCTTAATCATCATACTTATATGTTCTTAACATATAACTTAATTTAGATATATATATAATTCATATAATCATATAAGTTCTTAATTCACTTTTCTTACTAAACTCATCACAAGTTCATATTTTCATACTTAACATTCAAGGTTAACTTATAATAAGTTTATAACTTTTATAAGTTTAAATAACTTATTACCAACTTATGTGGCTTAAGTTCATGACTTATACTTTCTTCTTGCTTCTTATCATTCATGTTTCTTAATCCATCTTTTCTTATCATCCTATCATTGTAGAGATAGAAGATAATTGAGAAGAAGTCTTACTCTTTTGAAGTCTTGGTAAGGTAGCTTTTTTTTCTTCTTGCTTATGGAATAACTTATGTGTAGCTTATTCTCTCTAACACTTAAGCACTTTAGAAGTGTTGGATTATTTGATCAACCAACAAATGACTTGTAAGCTTCCTCTATTTATAGACTTTCCAAGGTTAGGGTAGATTGGTCATTAAATCATCCCACCTCCTTAAGCCACCTCCTTACTATTCATTACTTGTTAACCACTCTCTTATCTCATACTTGGCCATTACTTCAAAGTCTTGGTCAATACTCCTAAGTCTTGGTCATTACACTTACTTAATCACCACATTACTTGGTCACCACAATAACCATATCAATATGGTTTGCCCATGGGTCATACTGACCCATGGATTCTAGCTTAGGCTTACTTTAATTCACTCTTTGGGCTTTGCATTAATAACCACTAGTTGGTTCATTAATTAATAGTTGGGCTTCTCTCTTTAATTCACTTGGACTTGTATATAATTGTTAACCATCATCCAGTCCATTAATATTTCTTAATACATATTGTTGATGTATTATTTTCGTATTCTAATTCATATAGAATTTATATACGGTATTTCATCCCTCATAAAAACTTCGTATAATACTTAAAGTATTATACTCGTTTTCATTAGCTTCGTCTGATACCAAGTATCATACAATTATTACTTATTCCTTAATACTTCGCTTTTACTTAACATTTATAAATTAAGTCCATGGCGAATTATTACATTTTCCATAACTAGATTTTATTACATAATCCATCTTACCTTGTTATTCCATCATTACGTATTTCTCGAAAACTCAAAATTATATCCAGAGCAAATCTGGATGAATAGTGTTTTTCGGAAAATTTCTCGGAAAACTTTTATTTTCATCTTGGAAATTCAAACACTTTAATTCATCCACGTAGCTCAAATACTACGACATTCTAACATCAATAGGTTATACAATGACAACCATCTTGATAACACATGGAATATGATTTTATTATTATTTAATTTAATAAAATCATTTTACAATAAGATCCGAATTTCTCGGTCGTTACATGATGTATACCTAATTTTGGGGGCGTCACAGTTGGTATCAGAGCTTAGGGATATGGTCGCTGGCGGAGATAAGAGTTTAGAACTAGGAGGGGAGAGACGAGTTATATACTTCGCTAGTGTGTGACTTACCTAAGCTGAAATTGTTTACTTGATAAGTTGACAAATTATGATATGTCAATTATCCTTTGTTTTGAAGCTATATTCTAGAATGATATCTGAAATACAGGAGATGAGAAATGGGAAAATCATGATAGCAAGGAAATTACCGGGAAGGTACAATCTGAAAAGAAAGAAAGGTATTCTCATCTCTTCGAATATCATGTACGTACGTAAATTTTGAGGGCCAAATTTCATAAGGAGGGGTGATTGTGAGACCCCAAATTTTATGAAATAAAAGTATTCAATTTTTTTATTTTGGTAAATAGTTAAATTGATAAAAGTTTAAAGTTAAGGGTAATATGTGAATTTTTTTTTTTTTGCAAAGTAAGCAAGTTGATATAAAATATTCGTTGTATCGGGGAATATTCGATTAGTCGGGGAATATTCTTTTTGTCGGGGAATATCCGTACGACGGTACAATCATTGGTGGACCCCACAACGGAATTATTTTCGGATTGAGAAAACGACAAAAATATTTTTATGAATAACGGCGGAAGTTTTACCGTTAAAATTTGTTGAACTACTTTAGTAAAAAAGTACACTAATACGCTGTGGTTGCAAGTAGCACACCGGTATTGATTATTGATGTTTACGTAATAAGTCACTCAGTTTTATTTTATTAGTATTATTAATGTAATAAAACAGAAAAACTTTTTATATAAAACAGAATACTTTTATAAAGTTATTCGTTTTATTAGACTATAAATAGAATATATAATATTCTATTATGCGTAGTGTTTTACATAGTAATATCTTTTATATAAAATGTAATACTTTTATAAAGTTATTTATTTTATTAGACAATAATTAGAATATATTATATTTTATTACGTAGTGTTGCATAGTATTACTGCATAGTATTTTGCGTAGTAAAATCTTTTTTTATAAAATGAATACTTTTTATAAAGTTATTCGTTTTATTAGATTATAAATAGAATATATTATATTTTATTTAAAAGATTTTGCTTTAAATATGGATCGTCCGATCAAAAGTAAATCAATCTGATTTGTTCATGAATTAGTTACTATCGCAATCGATTCTTCTATAAATATAAGCTCATTCCTTCATTATTTCTTACTTAATTCAATTTGAACTCTACAGAGAGAAACTATAGAGAGAGTTCTTCTTCTATAATCTTGGCGTATTTTTTTTGAGTTTAAGAAAGCTTTGAGCATAGTGCAAGTTTTCTTCAAGTATATCTGTAAGACCCCAACTTTTTAATGAATAAAATCGAATTTCCTCTATTTATTATTGTAAATAATAAGGTATTAATTTGATATAATACTTTGGTTATGGGTGAAATGTGCAAAATTTTCAAAATAAACAAGTGGTTATATAATATTCATTGTTGTCGGGGAATATTCGTTTGGTCGTGGAATATTCTTTCTGTCGGAGAATATTAAATGACGGCCAAGTATGCCTATTGTGGGCCCCATAACAGATAACTGTCGGATGAAGAAAACGACAAAGTTTGGGTTGTTATAAATAACGGAGTAGTTGTTACCATTAAGACTATTGAAATACCCGGTGGTTAAAATCTGATGTCTGGCGTGGTTGCACGCGATGGCACGGTATTGCAGTGATTGTTGAATTATTGATCCTTACGTGAAGGCCACTACTCAATAATTGTCACAGTAATTCTTTATTCAATATTTTATTTTATTGATTCAATAATTCTTTGCGTTGATATTTTATATTATTGTTGTTCAATAATTGTCGCTGCACAGTATCTTCATTATCAGATCAATAATTCATATTATTTGAATAATATTATTAGATAGCATTATTGACAATGTTTAGAAAGTTCTGTCAAGGAGAGGTTTGGTCACCTAATTGCGCGCCAGTAAGGAGAAATCCTTATCAGAAAGCCCCATCTTTCTTAGGAACGGCCTGGTTGTCATAAATGTGATTCTGTAATATTATTTGTGAATAATTAATTATTGATTCATATGATAAGGAAATATTTATTTTATGTGGATATAAATGATGGATTTATTTATGTGGTTATTAATGAAGGAATTAATGCTGAGATATTTTATCAGTATTTTATCGGATTGAAGGTATTAAAAATCAAACCAGTGTTTTTTTGAGATATATTGCGGGAGTTATAATTTTTAATCCGACCGTTGGATCGTTGTAATTTTTGGATATGTTATACATATATAAGTTGAGTATATGTCCACAAATTTTGAACCGTTAAAAAGGAGCGTATGATTTGTTATGAATTTTAAGAGGTGGCTGATTCGGAAATCAGGTTATAAATGATTTTGGTGGAAAATTCTAGAATTGAGTGGGCCCCACTTGTGGTTGGTGAAGAAATGTGCTGAATTTTATTTCAAATGTGGTGGGTGGCAATAGTAGCGAGTAAAAGCCATCGAGTTGCGGTCGAAGTCTCCTTGACGTCTTAACATTTTCCTATAAATAGAGGGCTAAGTTAGAATTGAAAATCACACCAGAAATAAGTTTTCTCTCTTTCTCTCTCTAGATTATCGAGTGTATTTTGTGAGTATTTTGATACTTTGAGTGTTGCTATACGGTGCAAGTTCCTTCAACACTATATCCAGTATTCTAGCCAGAAGTATTATCTTTTTGAGGTAAGGGATGTTATTTTCTTCGTAAGTGACATTATTTCTTCAATATCATTATGCCGAAATATTGGTTGGAACTTTTTATCAAATTTAGAACTTTTCATGTCGGGGTTACTATTCATGAGTTACTATTTACGAGTTACTATTCATGAGTTACTATTCACGAGTACTATTCACGAAGCATGATGATTTTTCTTATGGAATTTCTATCTTTTGGTGTCGGAGTTACTATTCAAGTATACGTCACTATTCACGTATACGACATTATTCACCAAAAATGAAATTTTCTTCTTTTTATCCAAGGTGTCTATTATGGTTACTATCTTTGATTGTATCCATGTTTTGATCTTTATTCTTGAATTTTACTTCAAAATTGGTTATTATGAAATATTATTGATCTTGGATAAACTGTAATACGAATCTCTAATATTTGTTATTTTGTTTCACTGGATTCATTCCTTTAAAATATTTTTCATCATCCTCAGTCCTAAATGATGATATTACTGAATATCTTTGGCTTTTGTGTGCAAAGATGAATGATTAACTGATGAATATCTTTGGCACGTGGTGCTTAAGATGAATGATTACCTAATGAATATCTTTGGTCCGTAGTGCAAAGATGAACAGGTGTTGAGATGAACATGACCAACTGGTGATACAAATGAATATCTTTGGCTCGCAGTGCAAAGATGAATATTTGATTAAAGATGTGACGCCCCCAAAATTAGGTATACGTCACCCATCTTGGGTCGCCACTTACATGGTACATAAATTCAAATCTGACTTACTAATATAAGCGTAGGTATGCAATACGACATAAACGTGAGTTTGAATACAAATATTTTCTACTAGATATTATACAAACTCAAAAGGAGTCCTCATTACAACTATTATCACACTATTTCACGCAGAATAGTGAGGACTACTAATCTTATCCTCCGGACCATTACTCCGCTTCCCAGACTAAGTCCCATTTATGTTCTCATTTCACAAGAAAACGGTGAAAGAAGGGGGTGAGCTCAACTAGCCCAATAAGAAATATTATGACTAAGATAATGCGAGAATAATTTATCATTAGCCTTCAACGGTGTTAAACCGATAAAATACAATAGACAACAAGTTTAAGCAGTAGGCGGAATAAGCGATCCATTAAAAGAGTCAGTAGAGAATAAAGTCTACTATCTTTTAGGTTTTAAAAGGTTTTTCATCATCAAGTTATAGTTTGAGACTCGACTTTAATAAATAATCCACATCATCGAATCACCCTCGCATTTTCTGACGAGGATATTCATCAAATTATCAATGGTCATGACTATACCGAATCACCCCGGTCATAATCATACCAAAAACTATTCATCAACGCATTACAGCCACCGAGGACTTTTATCACATCATTTATAACAAGCCATGATTATACCGAATGATCCTCGGTCATAATCATACTAAGTTCATCTATACACGTAAGTCAAGATAACATAATATAACATGAGGATGATGACAATGATGACATATTAATTCAATAAAACAAGTTCAAGAATTATTTTATCCGGGAATTATTAACGTTCAAATTGTCAAAATGATCTTTATTTTGTAGAGTAAAATTCAAGAATGATCGGAAGAATATTTCCATGAAAAGATCTTTGGATGAAGCGCAAATACCAAGGATATTCCACTAATTTCATGGAGTATAGAAGTCAAAGATTTAACCAATTTGGGTATAATAAAGAATGGAATAACAAAAGAAATCACCATGCATGCGGTACTTGCGCGATGGCAGTTATTCAATGAATAATAATAACGGAACCAGTCGTCGTGAAATTCACAAGCAGATGATGATCCAACAGTAATAATAAATGCTGAATAATAAACAATGGAACCAGTGCGGTGTAAAACACACGAGACGAGGATATTCCAACCGTAAATAATAAATGCGAATAATAAACAATGGAACCCGAATCCTTAGTAAAACACACGCATGAGGATATTCCAATGAATAATAATAAAGAATGGAATAACGAAGGAGATCACCAAGTATAGGGGATTCACAGTATACTGAAGTTATTCAATGTAATAAATAAGAATGGAATAATATAAGGATTTCACCAAGTATAGGGTATCTGGCATGTACAAAGTTATGTATAGGGTATACCACTTTTACGAGTTATTCAATGAATAATAAGCAATGGAATAACAACAGTTCTCTTCATGAATAAGAAAGAATAACACCCTTACGAATACAACAAATAATATTCCCTACCTTAGAAGAACCTAATATTGGCGAGTGAAGTGAAGTAGCGAATATTTTTCTTCTTTCTCTCTATAGTTTCTCTCTAGAGTTTCAATGAATTAAGTGAAAAATAATGAAGCACTAGGCCTCTATTTATAGAAGATTTCTAGCTTAGCACCGCCATGTGTGAAAAGCAAGTGGCTTGACGACCGTGATGTGAAAAGAAAAGTGGTTTGGCCTTTAATGTGAAACGAAAAGTGGTTCGACGCTTTGTAATGTGAAATAATGAGTGGTTCGGCCTTTTGTAATGTGAAACGACAAGTGGTTCGACGCCTGGTAATTACTATTGACGAAGGTAATTACTATTCACAAAGGTAATTACTATTGACGAAGGTAATTACTATTCACAAAGGTAATTACTATTGACGAAGGTAATTACTATTCACAAAGGTAATTACTATTGACGAAGGTAATTACTATTGACGAAGATAATTACTATTCACAAAGGTAATTACTATTGACGAAGGGACTCTTAGATAATGATATATGGGCCCCCCATAAAATAATCAAACTTACCACAAACGTCTCATAACAGACTCTTTATATACATTAAGGATTGAATAAATATTACCACAAATCATTTTATTTTTAATCAACACATTTTTTAATCTTTCAACAATTATTAATCATTTATAACTTGTCGTCTCAATTAATAATATAACATATTATACGTATGATCTTGTGACAATAATTGAATCAATAATATAAGAGATATGATCACGTGATTATTGTAGCGATAATTGAGCATAAATTTGAGTGACTTCTAACGTAAGCATCAATAATCAATACCGGTGTCTACTATGCAACCACGCCAGACATATTCTTTACTTTACCACCGGGTAGTTCAATAGTTTTAACGGTAACACCTCCGTAGTTATTTTTATAAAATATTTTTTGTCGTTTTCTCGATCCGAATGATAATTACATTATGGGGTCCACCAATGATTGGTAGTTATGCGAATATTCCTAACAAAAAGAATATTCCCGACCAAACGAATATTTTATAACAACTTGCATACTTTGCAAAATTTATAAATACTACCCACAACTATAATATTATCTCAAATTCACACCATAATATTAAAAATTATTTCGACAAAATTTAAATCTTTATTGATAAAATATGGGGTCTCACAAAAGATGTGTATTGATTAATGTTAAATGGATAAAATATTGATGATGGACTTTTAAATTCATAGAAGATAGTAGAATTCTTTCTCTACTTGACTCTTCTAATGTATTGCTTATTCAAACAATAGTTGTTGATCTAAAACTTGTTATGCATTTATATTTTATCGATTTTTCCTGTTGAAGACTAATGATAATTTGTTGTATATTATCTTAGTCATAATATTTCTTCTTGGGCTAGTTGTGCTCACCCTTTCTTTCACCAATTCTTCTCTTGAAATGAGAATACAATTTGGGACTAGTCGGGGAATGGATTACAAATCGGATGGTTGCATTAGTAGTCCTCACTATTCTGTGAAATAGCGTACCATAATTATAATGAGGACCCTTTTTGAGTTTTTATACTGTCTATTAGATAATAGTTGTATTCAAACTCACAGTATATGTGTTGTCGTATTTTGTACGACGATTGTATTACTGAAGTTGTATTTGGTTTTTGTACCATGTATTTGGCGACTCAGAATGGGTTGGATGGAATGGACCTATTTTGGGGGCGTCACAGTTGGTATCAAAGCTTAGGGATATGATCCCTGGCTGAGATGTGAGACAAGAACTAGGAGGGGAGAGACGGGGAATTCCTTCACTAGTATGACCTACCTAAGTTTATTTGGTATTTAATTGGTCGGTCAGAGTATAGGGATAATATGTGATATATCAATTAACCCTTATTTTGTTGCAGTGTTTGAAAATGGCATCTAAAAATGTTGTGATAAGAAATGAAGCATATGAGATCGTTGAGTCACCAACGATCAATACACAGGATAATGTGCATCAAGATGGCAATAATCCTCAGGTGAACAACGGCACCAACCAAATGACGAACAACGGTATATTTAGGAGCTTTTTAGAATTCATGCAACACCAAACGAGAGAGACTCATGTTCATAATGTAGGTGGAAACAATGGCAACCCACGGTTGGTCACCGCTAAGCAGTTCAAGGAGCTGGGACAACCGAAGTTTTAAGGAAAGCCAGAACCACTTACGGCAGAGACGTGGATAAAGCAAATCACCAAGATATTTGATGTCTTGGGATGTTCCGAGGAGCAAAAGGTTTCTTTCGCCACTTTCATGTTACGAGGAGAGGCAGATTATTGGTGGGAATCCGTAAAGCGTACTCGACTTTTGCATGCATGAAGATGTCTTGGGAGAAGTTCCAAGAATTATTCAACGACAAGTACTTTCCCGAAAGTATTCGTCACATGAAGGAGGTTGAGTTCATTAAGCTGAAGTAAAACAATATGAACGTGTCGCAGTACGAAGCTAAGTTTGCGGAGTTATCCCGTTTTGCATCCCATTTGGTTGATAATGAGGAAAGAATGACACGAATGTTTCTGCGAGGTTTGAAACCCGAAATACGTCAATACCTCATTTCTCACAAACTTTGTTTATATTCGGATGTTGTGAATAGGGCTCAGTTAGTGGAGCGCGATAATGAAGTCACCCACCAGAAGGATAACGAGCAACAACACGATAATAATCGTCTGCAAATTGGACAATCGATCATCGAACAATGATAACCATCGTGGAAGAAATTATCATGCGTAAATGGTAACCACTTGGTGGTAATCATGGCGAAGATAATGAAGAAATGATTCAAGTGGAAATTTCAAGAAGAAAGATTTAACGATGATGGGAAGGCGTCGACAACACGCCGACCAAAGAACAAATTCTAGGGGAGGAGAACGACCGTCGATTAGATCTTACTGAGATGCAGAGAGGAGGGACATATAAGTCCAAACTGTTCACGACTTTCCAAGATATATTTTAGTTGTGGAAAAAGGCGGTCCACATAGCTCGATTTTTGTCACAGTGGCGAAATCAAGTCCAATGGGACGGTGGCACCAAAGGAGGATACTGACAAAACGAAGTTGGTGGTTTCGGAAGAAGAGCGTTTTTGTGACTTCTCAAAAGCGAGTGACCCGAACGGTTAGTTAGCAGGTTAGTTAATTATAATTTTTTATGAAGTTTATACCTTATTAGATACCGGTTCTACCCATTCTTTTATCTCTCTTGCTTGCGCTCAACATTTAAATCTGACTCCGAAGAAGTTAGATTTTGACTTATTGGTTGAAACTCCGTTAGGAGAAACCTTCATTACATGTGTTATCCAAGTCTTGGATGAGAGTCACAGTTTTTAAATGATATTTCTATTGTTAATAAATCTCCGGCGTATTCTCGAAGGACTTCTTAGCCTACCCTAGGCGTGAAATCGAATTTTGTATTGACCCCGATCAAAATTCATTTCTAAAACTCCTAAATATTTCTTCAACCAAAACGAAAGTATAATGCGCCAAAGACGTTGGCTCGAAATATTGAAGATTACGATCGTCTTATTCAATACCATCGTGGGAAAACGAAAGTGGTAGTATGGCGTTGAGTAGAAGATCGTATGCGTTTCTGAGTGCGATGTTGTTAACACAAAAATCTATTTTATATGACTTCTGAAATGATGAAAATAGAGTTAAAGACTTTAGGGACCCACGTGAAGATAACGAATATCTGAGTAGAATAGACTTTAATCGATAAAGTTAAAATCGCTCAAGCTTCACACTACACACGGTGATGATGAATATAAAGAAGAAGGTGTAAGAATGAGTTATTCTAAAGTAAGAGTCGATGAAGAGAAGAAAGCTCAAGCCTTCGATTTATTTGAAATCCTCGATCAAGTAGGAGCGTAGGCTTATACACTTTCGCGCCTTAACGCTAAGTATGTCGGCGTGTTCATAATGTTTTTCACGTGTCGATGTTACGTAAATATGTGGACGACCCGAACCACATTATTGCGTTAGAACCAGACGAGATAGCCGAAGATTTAACGTACGAGGAGGTACCTATCAAGATCTTGGATAGGAAAGAACATGTCCTATGCATGAAGGTTATACCACAAGTTAAGGTTTTGTGGAGAAACCATGCTTTTGAAGAAATGACCTGGGAGTTGGAATCAAAAATGAAAGCGAGGTATCCTCACCTTTTCGATACACCAGGTACGTACGTCAATTTCGGAGACAAAATTTCATAAGGAGGGGAGGTTGTAAGACCCCAACTTTTTAATGAATAAAATATAATTTTCTCTATTTATTATTGTGAATAATAAGGTATTAATTTGATATAATACTTTGGTTATGGGTGAAATGTGCAAATTTTACAAAATAAGCAAGTGGTTATATAATATTCATTGTTGTCGGGGAATATTCGTTTGGTCGTGGAATATTCTTTTACGTAGGAATATTAAATTAACCACGCAGACTATTTGTGGGCCCCATAACGGATAACCGTCGGATGAAAAGAAAGCGACAAAGTTTGGGTTGTTATAAATAACGGTGTAGTTATTCTGAATTAAGACTATTGAAATACCCGGTGGTTAAAATACGATGTCTGGCGTGGTTGCACGATAGCGCACGGTATTACCGCAGTATTGTTGAATTATTGATCCTTACGTGAAGAAGGCACTACTCGATAATTGTCACAGTAATTTACTATTCAATATTTTATTTTATTGATTCAATAATTCTTTGCATTGATATTTTATATTATTGTTGTTCGATAATTGTCGTTTACTGATATCTCCATTATCGGATCAATAATTCATATTATTTGAATAATATTATTAGATAGCATTATTGACAATGTCTAGAAAGTTACATCGAGGAGAGGTTTGGTCACCTAATTGCGCGCGCCAAAGAAGGAAAAATCATTATCGGAAAGCCCATTTCCTACAAGAGCGGCCTGGTTGTCATAAATGTGATTCTATAATATTATTTGTGAATAATTAATTATTGATTCATATGATAAGGAAATATTTATTTTATGTGGATATAAATGATGGATTTATTTATGTGGTTATTAATGAAGGAATTAATCTTTGAGATATTTTATCGATTATTTTTGTCGGATTGGAGGTATTAAAAATCAAACCAAAGTTTTTTCGAGATATATTATGGGAGTTATAATTTTTAATCCGACCGTTGGATCGTTGTAATTTTTGGATATGTTATACATATATAAGTTGAGTATATGTCCACAAATTTTGAACCGTTAAAAAGGAGCGTATGATTTGTTATGAATTTTAAGAGGTGGTGATTAGAAATCGGGTTATAAATGATTTTGGTGGAAAATTCTAGAATTGAGTGGGCCCCACTTGTGGTTGGTGAAGAAATGTGCTTTGAACTTTATTTCAAATGTGGTGGGTGGCAATAGTAGCGAGTAAAAAGCCATCGAGTTGCTAGGTCAAGTCTGCTTCTTGGCGTGATAACATTTTCCTATAAATAGAGGCTAAGTTAAATTGAAAATCACACCGAAAACAAAGTTTTCTCTTTCTCTCTCTAGATTATCGAGTGTATTTTGTGAGTATTTTGATACTTTGAGTGTTGCTATCGATGCAAGTTCCTTCAAAGACTATATCCGATATTCCAAATTGAAGTATTATCTTTTGAGGTAAGGCGTGTTATTTTCTTCTTAAGTAAGTGATATTATTTCTCCAATATCATTATGCCAAAATATTGGTTGGAACTTTTTATCAAATTTGGAACTTTTCATGTCGGGGTTACTATTCATGAGTTACTATTTACGAGTTACTATTCACGAGTACTATTCACGAAGCATGATGATTTTTCTTATGGAATTTCTATCTTTTGGTGTCGGAGTTACTATTCACGTATACGACACTATTCACGTATACGGCACTATTCACGAATACGACACTATTCACCGAAAAATGAATTTTTCTTCTTTTTATCCAAGGTGTCTATTATGGTTACTATCTTTGATTGTATCCATGTTTTGATCTTTATTCTTGAATTTTACTTCAAAATTGGTTATTATGAAATATTATTGATCTTGGATAAACTGTAATACGAATCTCTAATATTTGTTATTTTGTTTCAATTGGATTCATTCCTTTAAAATATTTTTCATCATCCTCGGTCCTAAATGATGATATTCTTTGAATATCTTTGGCACGTAGGTCAAAGATGAATGATTGATCGATGAATATCTTTGGCACAGAAAGTGCGAAGATGAATGATTACCTAATGAATATCTACGGCCGTAGTGCAAAGATGAGCAGTGTTGAGATGAACAAGACCAACTGGTGATACAAATGAATATCTTTGGCCCGCAGTGCAAAGATGAATATTTGATTAAAGATGTGTATTGATTGATGTTACAGGGATAAAATATTGATGATGGACTTTTAAATTCATAGAAGATAGTAGAATTCTTTCTCTACTGACTCTTCTAATGGATTGCTTATTCCATTGTAGTTGTTGATCTAAAACTTGTTGTCATTATATTTTATCGATTTTTCCTGTTGAAGACTAATGATAATTTGTTGTATATTATCTTAGTCATAATATTTCTTCTTGGCTAGATTGAGCTCACCCTTTCTTTCACCGTTATTCTCTTGAGAAAATGAGAATATATTTGGGACTAGTCGGGGAATGGATTGACAATCCGGATGGTTGAATTAGTAGTCCTCACTATTATACGTGAAATAGCGTATCAATAATTGTAATGAGGATCCTTTTGAGTTTTTATCACCGCCTATTAGACAATAGTTGTATTCAAACTCACAAAGATATGTGTTATCGTATTTTGCACGACGATTGTATTACTGAAGTTGTATTTGTTTTTTGTACCATGTATTTGGCGACTCAGAATGGGTTGGATGGAATGGACCTATTTTGGGGTCGTCACAATATCCTCGCCCTACCAGTTGGAGTACTCTTCTTTTACGGTAAGGGATATTATTTGTTGTACTCGTAAGGGATATTATTTGTTATACTCGTAAGGGGTATTCTTTCTTTCTTATTCATGAAGAGAACTTCTGTTATTCCATTCTTTATTATTCTCATTGGAATAACTTTGATATCTGTGCTTTCGCTATACTTGGTGAAATTCTTCCTGTTATTCTATATTTATTATTCTGTTGGAACATCCTCATGCATGCGTTTTGGCCTGTGGGACTGGTTCCGCCTCTTTATTATTCCATTGGAATATCCTATTCATGCGTTTTACGTGGGACTGGTTCCGTCTTTTATTATTATTCTGTGGAACATCCCGCTTACAAATTTTCTTTGACTGGTTTCATTATTTATTATTCTGTTAGAATAACTTTATGTGTCTGATCTATCGCACGCATGGTTTATCCTCCTGTTATTCCATTCTTTATTATTCTGTTGGAATAACTTGTATGTGGATTACCACATGCATGGTGAATGGTCCTTTGTATTCATTCCTTATTAAATTGTGAATGGTCCTTTGTATTGCATAATTCAAGAGGTATTATCTCCTTTTTAAATTATAGGATTATTATTGTCTTTTGAAAAATAATTTAAAATATTTTCAAACTCAAAATTAAGGTGATTCATTAAAAATTATAAAATAATAAGTCTTGTAATAATTAATATTTTTATGTAGTTTATAATATTCATTCTTATATTAATTAAAATTAAAAGAGTTTAAAATTGAAAATATTTTAAATTAATTTTAAAAATTAATAATTATCTTATATTTTAAGACAGAAGAGAGTATCATATATCTTATGAAATTTTCCAAAAAATATAGCCAATCCTCCTTACTTGCAATATTGATTGAAAAATAATCACAAAAATATCTCAAGATAAAATACAATTATTTAATGTTACATTTTGGATAAATATATCATTTCTAAAGTAATGTATAACACCTGATGCACATAATATAACTTGAATACGTAGCGCATAAAATGAAACTTATTTCCTTAGAGTAAGTTTTAAATTAATTAATTAATAGAATCTTGACGTAGTATAGCCTCATATGTTGTATATGTGTTTTATTATTATTCATTGATCAAAAATAAATTTACTTATTCAAAAAATAGTACATAACTTTAACTATCAAAAGCAAATGTCGCTACTTGATAATATATAACACCTGATGCACATAATATGACTTGCATGCGTAGGGCATAAAATGAAACTCATAATTATAGGATGGATATAGTACATAACTTTAACTATCAAAAGCAAATGACAGGCTACTTCATAGACATCACATCTTTAAGCATCCAAAACAAAATAAAAATAATTTATCTCGATAAATTTTATGTTAAATATAGATTTAGACTAACATGAACGGTAAATTAGAAAATAAAATAATAAATGTAAATTCTTTATTTATATTTTTTTATTTTATGTATTTATATACATCAGTATTTAATATCGACATTAACAGTTATATATATATATAGCAACATCAAATAAAAATTCAAGAATAATGGAGGGAAAATTTATACAAGTTTGGTGAAGACTCGAGCAAAAAAAAAAAGTGATTAGCATGAAGTTAATTTTGATCAATTGATTAATACAGTGTCGATATGCAAATTGGGAGATGATCTTTCTGCGATCGTGTTAGCTCAGACGATTAATCGATCAACTTATCATAAAATTAATTTCATGATAACTGAATCTCAAAAAAAACACAAGAAAAAGATAGTCAAGCATGCAGAATAAACCAGGCCCCACTCCAGTCAAAGAGGAGCAATCTTACAGCAATGCTAAGAAAAGAGTAGGCCAAAGTAGGTAGGGGTCCATCAGAGTGTGATCACATACATGCTCCACGAGTCTTGTTCTTTATTTCTGCACTTGGATTTTTGATATGACACTTTTCTCAAGTGTTTTCATTTAATTACCATCTCCCTTTTTGCCGTATATTTTTATCTTTTTCTTTGATAACCCCCTTCAAAAATGGCCTATAAATTGCACTGCCAACCCTAAACAAATCAATATAAACTCAAGAGAGAGAGAAGAGAGAAGAGAGAAGAGAGATCAGAGGGAAAAAAGAAGAGAGAGAAATGGAAACTTTCCCAATCATCAACATGGAGAAGCTTAATGGTGAAGAGAGGGCTGCAACAATGGAGATGATAAAAGATGCTTGTGAGAATTGGGGCTTTTTTGAGGTAAAACTTAGTATATAGTATGAATATATGTGTGTATATATATATAGACATATATTAATAAAATATATATATATATATATTATGAATAAAAAATGCCTATATATATCATTTATGAATCAAAGTGTAATCATATCATTTTGTGCTTCAATTTGACCCGTTAGCAAATTCATCTCACAAAGTGCAATTATTAGTATAAAATCGTACCTTTTAAAATATAATTAGAAGTACAAAACTGACCCAAAAGGTTAATTTTGAACTACTAATTATACCACGAGGTATAATTACCATGTTATCTTATAAAAGTCAAATACCATGTTACAATTTTGTATTTTTAGTCTATATATAGGTATAGGTATAGGTATTTATGTGTATAAAATTTATGTTTTAGCATAAGCTTGCAATATTATATATATATATATATATATATATATATATGTATAAAATTTATGTTTTAGCATAAGCTTTTTGTAAATATATGATATATATATATATATATATATATATATATGTTTATATTGATATATATATATATATATATATATATATATATATATATATATATTGAGTTAGTTTTGTTGTGTGTGTGAAATTGTAAGTTGGTGAACCATGGGATATGTATTGAGCTAATGGACACTGTGGAGAGGCTGACAAAAGAGCACTACAAGAAGAGTATGGAGCAGAGGTTCAAGGAAATGGTGGCAAGCAAAGGTTTAGAGGCTGTTCAGAATGAGATGCATGATTTGGACTGGGAAAGCACTTTTTTTCTCAGCCATCTTCCTCATTCCAACATCTCAGACATTCCTGATCTTCAGGACGATTACAAGTAATATCGACTTGACTTGTTCATCCTTCCTAGCTACCTACCTAATATTACATATATACATATATATATATATGGAGAGGATCCGTTGACGGACTGGCTACGGCGACGAGTTTTTGAGCTATGGCGACGGCATGAATGCCGACGGTTCATACCGTCGTCATAGCTCAAAAAACCGTCGCTATAACCGGTCTGTCAATGGACCAGTCCGTTGGAGAACCGGCCTCTATATATATATATATATTCTTACAAGTTACATGCATGGATTCGGGATCCTAGCTAGAAGTGTCCGACATTGAAGAACTCTCCTATGTTTAGAACATTTTTCTCATTACAATGTTTTGTTTTGTGAATGAAACAGGAAGGCTATGAAGGAGTTTGCAGCAGCAATAGAAAAACTAGCAGATGAGCTTTTGGAGTTGCTATGTGAGAATCTAGGGCTAGAGAAAGGTTATCTCAAGAAGGCTTTCTATGGCTCCAAGGGTCCTACCTTTGGCACCAAGGTGAGCAACTATCCTCCATGTCCCAAACCAGACCTCATCAAGGGCCTCCGGGCCCACACCGACGCCGGTGGGATCATCCTGCTCTTCCAAGATGACCAGGTCAGTGGCCTCCAGCTCCTCAAGGATGACAAATGGATCGACGTTCCACCAATGCGCCACTCCATTGTCATCAACATAGGTGACCAACTCGAGGTAATAATCTAATTATTATTAAAAGAAAATAAAAACCCACTACATAAAATTGATTCTAAAACATGAAACTCTCCTCGGAAATACATACATACATACAGGTGATCACAAATGGGAAATACAAGAGTGTGATGCATCGGGTGATTGCACAAACAGACGGGAACAGAATGTCATTAGCATCGTTCTACAATCCAGGCGGCGATGCTGTAATCTTTCCAGCACCAGCATTGGTCGAGAAAGACCAAGAAAAAGCTCAGGTTTACCCCAAATTTGTGTTCCAGGACTACATGAAACTTTATGCTGGTCTCAAGTTTCAGGCCAAGGAGCCTAGGTTTGAAGCCATGAAAATCGCAACAGTTTGAATGAGAACCTAAACAGAACAGTTTCGTCTATGTTTAAGGATTAGTATATGCATGTCTTTTACGTGTTAAGGTTTTATTATTAATCTTCGCGTGTATAAAGGAATTTAGCGGGTTTAAAGTCCCAAGTGTTATCGGAGTCTTTGGGATGTTAAGTTTATGAAAATTATAGTATCCTTTTATATAAACTACTGAACTTACCTCTTTGATAATAAATATCCTAATCAGATCTGGTAGATAGAATCTATGTTAATTTATGTCATTCCTATACCCCTTTTCAGCTAATTCTTAGCTCTGTATAATGTTTTTTATGATATTCAAAGCACAAAGAAAGACTGGCCAATAAACAAATGGTACCAAGTAAGATCATATATGAGCTCAAATATGAACTGCTCTGTTTCTCGAAACAACATTTATACAGTACATAATAGAAGGATAAGGCTTTTTCCTTCTTGCTAAATCTATTTTACTCGCACCTCAAAAGAATCTGGGTTATCTTCTGCTGGTAGTTTGATTCTTTTTTCCCCTTTTATTGGTAATTTATGCATATGATTTGGACACCCCACCACTACCCCAAAAAAAAATCTCGTCACTCCGGATGATGTGCCCGAAGTATACCAGCTCCAAGTCAGTTGTAAGAGAGTCAAAATCTTCTACAAGTGAGAGAATATATTAAATGGTATGGGGACAGCAGAGACTACTAGGGTATAAAGCCAAGCTCTCTTCGCTATTTTCTTTGGTGCCGGTCCTTTCATTTCATTACATTCGTTTTGTTGGTCCCATAGATAGGAAAAATGCAAGAGATTCTTCCTTGACACGCTATTCTCCAGCCTAACTCGATAAAAAAAACAAAGGATGAAAAGTTGGAGAAATGGCAGAACCATTGAGGAATAACGCCATGGTCGCTAGTTCCAAGGCCAAACTATCAATCAGGAAGGGGGAAGAAATACGAAGCTTCTCCCTCTCATCTTGAGAACGCAAAAATACTATACAAGTCCCCTCTAATAATGTAGTCTTTCTTTCAAGTTGGCATTTTTCCTTTGCAAGTCAAATATTAAGACATTTCCACCCAAAAAAATACAAAAATATAGTCCTTAACATACCTTGATTCAAGAATTTATCAGAATAAGACACTTTCTAGCATGTAATATTCGCCAATTTCGAGTTCATTATAAAGTAGGCCAAACTTCTGTTGGTCAAGGGTTCAAGTATCTGGAGTGTAGTATGTGCAGCGGGGTGGAGCGGTGAAATGCGTGGAGACCGGAAAGAAGTATGCTAGGCCGACACCGACACTGAGAGATGAAAGAGCTAATGGGCAGTAGAATACCCCAGTAGAGTTATCCATTGGGGCTTGGTGATTAATTGTTATGTGCTGTTAAAGAGTTATGAACCAACAGCGAGAACCTAATTACGAGAACCTCTCTGCCTAGTCCACACCCCTATATTTCTTTTAAAAAACATTGCTACTTTCTTGCAACCTACCCAACACATCACTTGTAGCCTATTATGTAAACATTCCTATTAAGACCCAAGTAAATGAATATTACAAAGAAACACCTGAAGTAGCCAAGACATTTAAAACTTCTAGACTAGTAAAAGAATGAAGAAAAACACTTCAAATAAATGATTACCAAGGGAAACTTGAAATAAGATAAGTTTATCCATGCATAGCTCAAGAATTTGCCTCGCATAAGAGTAACTATGTAATTTCAAGGTCAAATATTGAAAATCATCTGCCAATTAACAAATAGAATTTCTGAAAATTATCAGTAACACCTACTAAAATTGCAACGAGACACTAGCAATCAAAACAATCTTACTGATCTAGCTTTTCATTAACAGCCATGGGAGATTTTTATTTATTTATTTATCGATAAAAGAAGAAATTTTATTAAAAGAAAAGAAATGATACAATAAAAAGGGAATAAGAAATCCACCCTCAACAGACTAAAAATCAAAAATAAAAAAGAACATTTAAAAAAGTGCAACCTTCCAATCTCTACACAAATCAGACACACAAATACCTCTAAAAGCCTCATACAAGAAGCCCATAGAGAAAGTATGGAAAATAATCTTATCATTCTAAATTTCCTTAAAAGAAGAAAAATGCACACTTCTACAAAATTTAGCATCTCTTCATTTCTAAATTTCTCGAAAATGGAAAAAACATATCTTTCATCAAAATTTTGGCACACTCTCTTCTCCCAAATCCTCCAAAGAGAGCTCTGACAAGCCCAACAACATATCAATGCAAAAATAAATGAACATGAGTCTCACTCACTCCTCTCCCAACACTCCAAAGTGCTTGAAGATAGAGGCCTGCGATTTTGATAGAGACCACACAAACCTTGACTTTAGAAGGGGCCTTAGCTTTCCAAATTTATGAAGCCAAAGGAAATGGATTAGGAACAATAGACCGAATCAAAAAAGAAAAGTAACTCTTTCAAGAAAAAGATCTAAAGTGCATATGTGCTTTATCAGAGGAAGATGATAAATGAATCGAATCAAGCAAGATAAGCAAAATTTCCATTTCAATAGTCTCCAAATCAGTGAGATTCCTGAAAAATATGAAAATCTCAAGAAAAACAATTCCCTTCACACTATGAAATTAGAAATGGGAACACCATGCAATGAAGAAATATGATACAACCGATTAAAGGCAAGAGAAGTGATTATCTCCCGACCAATAATCCTCCCAGCCATGGGAGATATTAAGCCCGATCTTTACCACCAATATACTCCCAGGAGACTATTTATATGGTAATACAACTATTGAACAGATTCTTTCTCCGTAAAACTCAATTTTACTTGATATTTCATGTGTAGAAAGTAGAGAACCGTCAGTATCTAAATCACTTGACTTCCGAGATATATGCATCACATGCTTGATATGAAAATTTATGATAATCAACATATAATATCCACTTTCAACAGTAAAAATCAGAAAACCTCCTTTGATTTTCTCAATAATAAGGGCTTTGACCTTTATACTCGTTTGCCAAAAATCTTGAACAAAAAAATTTCCGACTTCTCCATACAGTCATAAAAAGTCTATGCAAAGAATGGGCAAACTCATTATTTGAAGTTCCTTCATGTTTTATTTGTAATCGTTATATATGAAGATTCTTCAGTTGTTTTCCAAGTATACTGAAGTCAGCTTATTATCACCAGACATGAAAGTATCTTACAAAATAAGTGGATTCCTATAAGTTTTAGGAGCAAGAAATTAGGTTATGATATAAAACATGGAAAAACTTTCAGTTCTATAATATGAATAATCCAACCATCTAAACAACAACAGCATACATAGCCTTGATGAAACAAAAATGCAAAAGTTTTTCATAGAGAAATCATCAATATTGCAAAAAATAGCAGGACCTTTAAATTACAGGGTCAAGCTAAAGACCCGTAACAATATGAGTAACCATGACAGTGAAATGCTGGTAACCTATTCTTCATAAGATAGAAAGCAGAATTAGAAACTCACCCTTCTGCCAAGAAAAAAGCCGCTTCTTTAAACTCTAGAATGAGGTAAAATTACTGATTGGAGCCTAGATGCGAGTCTCACAAATCACTCCCCTGAAATTTGATTGTTGTCATTATCACTATCTGCTTTAATAACAGAATTTGCGCTTGGATTTTCAACCTTCTTCTCATTACCAAGCAGCATCCCCATTAGAGCAGTGATTCTTTAGAACTGTTGAAATGTCAACCTCAGAAGCTCCAGCAAGCTTAAACCGCTCGACAGCAGTATCCAGGTTCTTCTTCCAACCTGTCAACCCCAATTTGCACACAACTTGAGATCGCTCGAAAAGCATGTTACCCCAAAACAGATGAATCTGTGATTGCATAACTGCTGCTTGTTCTGCTGCTTCATCAGATGAAATTTCCACTTGATTGGGTGCACCTTCATTACCACTTGCCTGTTTTTTTTTCCTTTTTAACAATTCCTCCCTCTTGCTTGAACTAGGATCCTTCAACTCCTTGGCTCTCTGTTCCTCCAGCTTCTCCCACATCTCAGTGGCAGAACGCATTTTCTCCTCTGCACTGTCAAAAAGTTTAATTGTTTCTGCAGGATCCCATTTAGAGAGATTTTCTTTCTTAGCAAGAACATAGGACCAATGAAGCTTTGCCATTTCAAATTGTTGCTGCCCTAGTGCTAGCAATCCTTCGTAAAAGTCTGGTTTAATCAAAAGAGCTTCCTCATACTTCTCTTTGGCTAAAGAATATTTTTCCTTTACCCAGTCGTAAGCTGCTTGAAGTTGTGATGCCACCAAATCCTTTGCAGCAGAATCATCTATTGGGATTCGTTTCCTTGCTGCACACATATGGACATTGCCCCAATTGAAATAAGCTAAAGCAGCAACCTCTTGGAACTTTAAAGCAGCTTTGTCAAAAAGGCTTTGAGCTTCCTCACTCGTCACCGTCTCCTCAAGGGCCTCGGAACATAGCTCCATCCCAAGCTCATGCAGGTCAATGTGAGCATCTGGGTCAATGCCAACATGAGTCCGGAACAGCTGAGCAAACTCAAACAACCAATCATCCATTTCCACTTCCTTGCATTCCAGATCTTCTGATGCTGCTGGTTTCTCCACCAGAGCTGCCTTTTCTGTCTTGCTATCAACCTCAGTTTCCACAGTTTCAGTAACAGAATCACCCAATGAAGAATGTGATCCACTCTCATCTCCTCCTTTGATCCCTTCACTCTCAAGAGACTCCTCCTCCTCCTCCAATATAGGTGGCTCCTGCTCCAGACTAACCTCAACAATATGCAATCTCAACAACCCAATCAAATCACTTTTATCTGTTTCAGGTTCTTTTGGCATCAGGCTGTCAACAGAGGACTCCGCCAATCTGAGTTCACTTGTACATGTTATTGTCACCAAGTCTTCATCATTATCCTTATACTTGATCAAAACAGACTTTGATGGTGGAAAGCATTTTCCCACAATCTCCCTCAATACTTTGAAACTGCAACTCACAGGCATCTGTGCAAGCCTTATGTCATGACCATACACGAGTTTTAATGGTCTCCATCGTATTACAGCTTCAGAAGATTTCCCATGAGACAGTTGTGACGAAGATGAAAAGGATGTATGTTTTTTTTGGTTATCCTTGACCAGATTGGCATTGGGTTTCGAAGAACCATTTGAAGGCTTCAACACAAGTTTTGGCATTTGGGACTTTACTTCAGGACCATTCTGAAGTCCATTTTCAGTAGGTAGCAATGGATAGGTTTTATCTGGCTTATTAACAGACCCAGCCACCAGAGCTGCTATCTTTTTTGACACTGGACGAGCTGGCAAACAGGGGCCAAGACCCGCAATTGGGGATCCTCGGACTGCAGAAGCACCAAGGGCTGCCGGTGATGGGCGACTCTGAAGGTCCTGTTGACCCTCTTGGCACGTCCCGAGTGCTAACCTCAACCGATGAGAAATTTCCAAAGCATCCCGGTGATTTGGATCAGCACCCAATAGCGCTTGCACATCCTGCATTGCCATTTCATTCTTTCCTATTGCCTCGAATGCACGAGCCCTCCTTAAAAGGGCTCGAACAAACCGAGGCTGGACCTGAAGTGCCATAGAACACTCAGCAATTACAGTTTCATAATCAATGGGCTTCATTTGCATCAAACAAGCAGCTCTATTGCTATGAAAAACAGCTCGGTCCGGGTGTATTTTGGGGATAAGTTTAAGGGCATTATCATATTGTTCAAGAGCACCCACAAAATCTTTGGCTTGAAATCTTCTGTTTCCTTCCTCTTTAAGCTCATGTGCTCTTTTCAAATAAATTGGTGAGTCCAAATCAATCCCACCATTAGAAACTGGCAAAGGATTATTATCTACTGAAACTTGGTTCGGGTTTTGGTTAACACCACCCTTCTTCTTTCTACCTCCAGATTTCCCCATATAATTCCCTCAAGCTTTAATTCAAGGAAATGATAAATAGCAATTTTGCAGTATGTTCAAGTACAGTTTGTTCCAATGAAATAAACAAGAGAGAAATAGAAACTTACAAATGCCCAAAAAAATAAAATCAAAGATTTCTGTGCAGACTCTGCTGCTGTATGATCCAATTGTGAAGACCCAGAAACTGATTGAAAATATAATCAGATTAGATGAAATGCTTCTCTCTGATTGAAATGCTCTGAAAGCATGGTTTTATTGAAAGAGATGGAGAATATGAAGATGGGGTTTTGGGAAAAAGATGGTTTATTTTGAAACCCTAGATAGAAGGTTCAGTTTATTTAGATTTAAAATGAATAACCTTAGTGGAGCTCACTTGATCATGCTGGACTGTTCGGGAACTCCTTTTTGTAAATGAATTATAAATTATAAGTTATAAGTTAAAATATAAATTGACTTATAAGTTGATTTAAGTTTTGACTTATATATTCTTTTAAGTTTTGACTTATAAGTAAAATTGTTCGGCATTAATTTGACTTATAAGTTCAAAATTAAGTTAAAACAAGTTATGAAGGTATTCGGCTTATAATGACTTTTAAGTTAAAATAATATAAAGATTATTAAAAAGATATTAATAAAAAAGAGGGGCAAAATAGATATTACATTTGATCAAACTAACTTATTTTAAAAAGACTTATAAGTCAATTTAAAATAAATCACAAATATTTACTTCTTTTTTTATTTAAAAACTAACTTATAAATTAAATAATAAATAATTCCCAACACTAAAATAATAGTAAATGACTTAAAAATTTATTTAATCAACTTATAGGTCACTTATAAATTAAAAATCCTCTCAATTCCCCAATTCTCATGTTCTCAAATAATATTTTGACACGTGTTTTTTATTTAACTTTATTTAATTGATGTTAAGTAAGAGATTTATATAAGTGAAGAACATGAAAAGCAGGAGAATTGAAGCATCGAACACCCACTTACACATCTAATATGTAGAAAATTATTATGATGACTAAATTCTCCATTCAAGGAAAATGATATAAAATGATATGATATATTTGTGAGTATAAGATTATTTGTCGGAAATTTTTTTGTTACCTAGATAATTATCGGTAATAATTCTTTTTTAATATAGTGGATCACTTTATAATTTCTCTCATATACTCTCTTCGTCTTTATAAAAATAACTAAAATACAATTCTATATGTATTTAAAGTACAGATAATTAAGTCATTTAGTGGGGTTATTACTTATTAGTATAAAAATAAAATGAGCTATATGTATATATACAATTGTGTTTTACATAGTCGGGTTATGGAGATAGATTTTTGGGTCCTTAACACTAATATACAACAATTAGAAAGTATTTACAAAAATAATACATACACAAAATAATTACAAAAATAACAAAATTTACGTTAATAAGGAAACCTAAAATCAAGGAGATATAACTACCGTAATTAATAATTCAAATTCAAATATCTGAAATCTAACAATAAAAATAAATTCAAATTCAAATTCAAAATAATAATTCTAATTCAAATATTCAAATTCAAATCTTGATATCCCTCACAGTAACCCTCTCCTCCGCTACTCCAATGCTTCCTTTGCGACGGTTATGTCCATCAAGTCGTTTCCTGCAGCTTCTCTTTCCCTCGTCAAATTCCTCTAACGAATGGAACCTACAAAGAGTGACACGACAATTGAGTCTTGAGGCTTGGACAAACACTATACAGTGGAAGACAAGGATTTAGTGCCAGATAGAACAAACATTTCACTGACACATAAAAATAATTAAAACCAAATTATGCATATAAAAATATACAAGTACTATAGTACATGATATTCATCATACAGTTGTGGTAAATAATCTCCAAAGCAAATTGATCTGTCCAGTACCATGTATCCGCGAGATTCTCAGGCACGACTCCGACACGATTCCGGAAATTCCAATTCCAATTTCATTTCCAAAGGAAAATAAGAACACTGCATAGGAAAGAGAGAGATAAGAGAGTGATGTGTAATGTAATGTTGATAACCAAACCTTAGTACCAAGGTAACCAAACTTTTATATCAAGGTAACCAAACCTTTATACCAAGGTAACCAAACCTTTATCACATTCAAAATAAATTGGTAACTTAATAAAACTGAATTAGTTACCTTGGTATGAAGGTTTGGCTACCCACTGCATGAAAGTTTGGCTACCAACTGCATCACATTCAAAATAAATTGGTAACCTAATAACACTGAATTGGTTACCTTGGTATGAATGTTTGGCTACTAACTGCACTATGAAAAAATTGCAGGTGTAGATGTGGATTGGTTACCTTGGTATGATGGTTTGGTTACCTTGGTGTGAAGGTTTGGTTACCAACTGCACTATGAAAAAACTCGAGGTGTGGATTGGTTACCTTAGTATGACGATTTTGTTACTTTGGTATGAAGATTTGGTCCCAACTGCACTATGAAAAAACTAAAGGCCCAGGTGCTTTCTACCCACTGCGTCGTCAACATCATCTATCTCTACCATATTTTGAACTTGAAGGCCCAAGTGCTTTCTAGATTCACGTCCTCACCTGCCATACTAACAAAATTAATACTCAAGTGCTTTCCAGATTTTCCTCACCTAACATATCTCCTTGAGTTGGTATCCAATACGTTGCTTTTAGGAGAATATGTTTTATACAATAAAACTAGTGATACCGGAAAGGATTCATTTATCATTGTTGATGCCATTAGCCAGAAATTGGACTTACATCATACTTCCTTAAATTTGATGACATGCATAAAAGCTTTCTTTTGTCATCTGCAAAGTCAGTCGAACCCCGTAAACCAATAACAAGATCCAATGCAGCTAGTATGGCAGAGATAGAAGATGTTGACGATGATGAATCAACTGATCAGACATTAATATGCAAATATATGAAGAAGATGTTAACAATTTTTGACGGTGATGAATTAACGGGAAGATATAAGAGAGATAATCGTGGGCCACGATTAAAGGATACCCAAATATATTAATTTTGTAAATAAATACGGAAAAATATATTACTTTTATAATTATTTTATGCATGCACCATTATTGTAATTATTTCTAAAAATGTACTAAAATATGTATTTAATCCTAGATTTTTTGGGTTAGGGTGACAGTTCACCGTCATTTGTATTCAGAATAGCTATAGCGATAAATAAAAGCGTCATTTATAAATTAAAAAAAGCTGTCATGTAATAGGCCATGTGTACATATTTTTTTCTCAAAATAAAAATACTCATCATTTTATATAATCTTGTAAGACCATTCTAGGAATAAGTTCTTTAAAAAAATCAATCTTCTTTATTTTTATTTTTTCAATATGTGTATAAATTATATTTTGCTCATTTTTTTGAGGATGCAAAGAGTAAAATATATGCGGTAATAATAACTCCGTAAAAAACACTCAATAACAGGATTTTAAAAAGAATATTCAATGTTATGGTATGATGACCATGTTACTCATGTGAGGGTAGAGACTATCATACATTCTCACAATTCATTTCTATTTTTAATTATTACATTTAATGTATTGTTTTCATTTTTTTTCAATATTTTATGAGAAAAATGATAGGCCTTGAAATGAGAATTATTTGATTTATGGTGTCTGTGTACAACAACCAGGAACAACAACACATCTTTATAAAATTATAAATTTTCTTTTGAAATTTTTGTTTTTCCTGAAAAATTTTCTCTTCAAGAGGGACAAAGCTACATATAATTAATGGGCAAAGGTCCAAAATACTCTTTCTCCGAAATCCCACTTCTACCCTGAACTTTTTTTTGTCCAAAAGTACACTTGACGTTATAAATTTTGGGTCAATTGTGCCCCTGCCGTTAACGGACTTGCCAACTATATTAACTCCGCTTACACATGGACATTTTTTGTTGAGTAATCTTTTTCTCTCTGTTCATTATTATTTGTTTTTTCTTTCTCTCTCTACTATCATTTCCTTCTCTCTCTAATATCTACCCAAAAAAATGAGATCCAACATTCAAGAACATTAAATCTGAAGCAGAACAGGGAATTCTTCCAATCAAATATAAAAAAAACCTTTTATGTATCATTAGACTTCATCAAACAAATTCACAATTCATCTTCAGCCTCAAACCCAAATTACAAAACCCTTATCAGTATCCAGGTTGATCATCAAATAAAGCTTTATTCAAAACTCAGATCACTAATTACTTATCAAATGAAAACATGTTAGCCCTTTTCACAGTTTCAGTGTGTGGAGAAACCAAGATCACCAATCACGATTTCAATACAAACCCAGTATCCAAATCAAAGAATAACTTACCAAAACCCTAGTTTGATTTGATTTGTATAAACACCACCCTCACCCTTTAAAAATTGATTACTTTAAGTTTGTGTGATCCTAGGGTTTCAATTCTGCATAAATAGAAAGGTTTGGGGGGGGGGATTGATATTGTTGACCTATATCTATCTCTATTACAGTCTTAATCCTCCATTTCTAAATCAGATCTCCTCTCGATATTAATTTCCTCTCCGACTCGATTTCCATCTCCTTTCTGGCTCATCTCGATCTCTCTTCTCCAACTCGATTCCTTTTCAAATTTACTCTTCCAAATTATGAGAGATCTTTAAACGGCTTATCGTTAGCTTTTATTTTGACCGGTTCTACGATAATTAGAAGGATTAATTTGTAATCTTTTCTACTTCATTATCTAAGTTGTATTTATGATTTCTTTTTTGTTGGTTTCTGAAATGGATTATTTAGTGCCCTTATTCTAGATTTTTGATGTGTTGGTAGATTGAGTGGATCTGTATGTGTAGGTGGTGGTAGATCGGGTGGATCTTTTGATGGTGTAATTTTGAGAGGCGACGGTGCAAGGTGGTGGTGGTGATGGATTTGGTTTTGTTGGTGGATCATGGTGGTGTATGTAAGACCCCGAAATTTATAAAATAAAAGTATTTAATTTTTCTTATAAATATTATTTTAAATAGTAAGGTGATAATTTAATAAATGTTATAGTTATGGATGATATGTGCAAATTTTACAAAATAAGCAAGTTATCATAAAATATTCGTTGTATCGAGGAATATTAGTTTTGGTGGGAATTATTCTTTCACACTGTATTCGCAATATTAAATGCAATAATCAATCGTTAATTGGGCCTCACAACGGAATAATTATCGATATATAAAAGCGAAAAAATAACTTTTTATAAAAATAACTAAGAAAACTTTTACTGAGTAAAACTATTAAAATACCCGTAATAAAAATAAAGATGTCTGCGTTTTTGCACGATGCTAATACATTATTGCACAAAGAAGATACGTGGTATTACATAATATCTCCGATTATTGATCTTTATGTAAGAAGTCACTCGTTATTGCATTCAATACTTACCACAATGAATTCTTTGCGTAAGATCTTATATTATTGATTCAATTATTATCACGATATCATCTACGCGATAATACTTTATATTATTAAATCAATAATTGACACGAAACAGTTACTCATATTATTTTTGGCATTATTGACAATGTCTAAAAAGTTCTGTCGAGGAAAGGGGTTAGGTTATCTAATTGTGCGCCAGTAAGGAGAAATCCTTATCGAAAATCCCCCTCTTTTCTGGGAACGATCTGGTTGTCAATATTGAAATCTATAATGGTGAATAATTACTGGAAAGATTAAAAAATTTGTTGATTAAAGATAAGTGAATTACAAAAGTTAAAGGAGAATAATGCAAACTTGGAAAACTTTAGGGGTACCAAAGTGTTATAAGTTGACCAATCCATATGAACTTAAATCAACCAATTAGAGAAGAGATGATGCAAGCATGACATCATCCTTAAAGAAACACAAAGATGATGTCATGATAATGTCACATGGTGTAAGATGATTGAGGGACTAAGGTGCAATTAACGAGGTACTAAAGTGTAATTAACCTAGTACCAAACTGTAATAAGCCTAGCCCCTAACGTGTAAATATCGAAACTATGTTTTTCTATAAATAGATAGCTAAGTTCATTAGTTCTTCACCAATTCACAAAAACTATAGAGAGCGAATAAGAGAGAAAGAATAAAAGTATTCTGCTACTACACTATTGCAATATCCAATCTCCTACTAAGGTGAAGATATGTGATGAAAATTCTCTTTATTTTGGGTACAACAAAGAACAGTTGATAAGTATTACATGAATGAAATATTAATGATGGACTTTTAATTTGGAGAAGATAGTAGACATTATGTTCTACTTGACTCTTCTAATGGATTGTTGATTCCGCTGCAATTATGATTGAACACTTTTATCATCTACCATATGTTCTAAATATCTGATTTATTACTGATGAAGGCTATTGATAATTTAATTATCTTTAGTCATACTATTATTTACTGGGCTATTTGTGCTCACCCTTTTACTTTACAATTCCTTTCAGGTAATAAGAGTGTAGCTGGATCGAGCGGGGATAACAGGGGAATAGAGTGATGGTCTATAACTATTGAAGTTTCTCAATACATTATAAAATAGCATGACAATATATAATTGTATTGAGAACTTAAAATGTGTGTCGTATTTTATACGTCATTTAATAGTTAATTTTGGTGAACAACAATAGGGTGATGAGAACCCGACTTTGAAAGCGTCAAAATGCACCCCATTAGAATGAGAAGGACAAAATTGTACGTAGAGCTTAAATGGTGTGTTGCCACTATCATACATGATGTCTAACCACATACAAATTCATGTTATCATAAGATATAGTTATGCGCATCCACGTGCTGACTATATTTATGAACATTATCTATATAATCTTGGAGTATGGTTGGAATATAATCCTCAATTTGAGACAATAGAGATAATTATATGGTAAGAAGATACACACTGTGACGCCCCCAAAATAGGTATACATCACCCATTCTGAATTATGCCAAATATACGATATCTGAAACAAATACAACTTCTTTAATACAATTATCGCAAAAAAATCTGACCACATATATATCTTTGTGAGTTTAAATACAAATGTTGTCTAATAGATGTATTCAAACTCAAAAGGAGTCCTCATTATAATTATTGATACACTATTTTACAAAAATAGTGATGACTGCTAAAACAACTTTATAGAATCATCACTCCATACCCCGGCTAGTTCCTGTTATATTCTCACCTCCTGAGAAGAAAAATAGAACAAAAAGGAAAAGGGTGAGCTCAACTAGCCCAGTAAAGAATATAATGACTAAGATTATGAACAACAATTTATCGTTAGCCTTCAACAAATCAGATAAAATATAATGGACAACCAGTTTTAGATCAATATTCACAGCAGAAATAACAATTCATTAAAAGAGTTAAGTAGAGAATGAAATCTACTATCATCTATGAATTTAAAAGTCCATCATCAATATTTTATCCCTGTAACATCAATTAATATACATCTTACATCAAATATTCATCTTTGCACTACTGGTAAAGATATTCATTTATGTCGCCAAATAGTCATGTATTCATCTCAACACTTGTTCATTTTCGCACTACGGGCCAAAGATATTCATCAGGTAATCATTCATCTTTGCATTACAGGCCAGAGATATACAGTTATATCATCATTTAGTATCGAGGATGATGAAAAATATTTAAAGAAACGAATCCAATGAGATAAAAGGACAAAGATTAGGGATTCGTACTTTAGATAATCCAAGTTCAAAAACGCTCCATAATAAACCATAGTGGAGTAAAATTCAAGAATGAAAATCAAAACATGGATACAATCAATGATAGTAACCATAATAGACATCTTGGACAAAGAAGCGAAAATTTTATTTTTCTGTGAATAGTACAAGTATTCGTGAATAGTGTCATATACGTGAATAGTAATCCCGACACAAAAAGGTAGAAATTCCACAATAAAATTTATATCAATATTTTGGCATAATGATATTAAAGAAAATAATATCATTTACGAATAAAATAACATCCCTTACCTCAAAAGAACAGTACTTCCGACTGAAATATCAGGTATATGGCTGAAGGAAAATTGCACTGAATAAGAACTCATAAAGTATCTAAATACTCATAAAATACGCTTGATAATATAGAGAGAGAAAGCTTATGATTCTGGTGTGATTTTTAATTTTAACTAAGAACCCTATTTATAGAAAAATGCTTAGAACGACATAGCAGACTAACCTGCTACCTGATGGCTTTACCTGCTACTATTCATGCCTACCACTTTTGGAAAATTAATTCAGCACATTTTATCAACAAAGGACAAAAGTGGGCCTCACCCATCATTTTTCATAATAAATAGCCCTCTTATCAGAAAAATACGAATTTTATGTCCATTCTATATAAAATTAAATTTTCTACAACTTTGTAGATCTAAGTTTTTCCAAATTCCAAACGAAAAATGAACGAAATCCATATGCGGACGATTTTCAACACCTCTATTCCGACAAAATATTGATAAAACATCTCAGCATTTATTCCTTCATTTATATCCACATAAAAAAAATGTTTCTCTATCCATCCACATAAAATAAATATTTCCTTATCATATAAATCAATAATTAATTATTCACAAATAATATTACAGAATCACAATTATGACAACCAGGTCATTCCCAAGAAAAAGGGTGTTTTTCGATAAGGATTTCTCTCTTCTTGGTAGCCTTAATTAGGTGGCCAAACCCTTTCTGAGATGTAACCTCCTTAGACATTGCCAATAATGATATCTCATATATAATATTATTCAAATAACATGAATTATTGATATGATAATAGGAAATACTGTGCAGTGACAATTATTGAAACAACAATAATATAAAATATTAATGTAGTAATTATTGAATCAATAAAATAAAATATTGAACAGTAATTACTGTAACAATTATTGAGTAGTGCCTTCTTACGTAAGAATCAATAATTCAAAAAATATTGTGTAATATCGTATGCTATCGCCAACCACGCCAGACATCTTGTATTTTAACCACCGGGTATTCCAACAGTGTTAACGGTAACCATTACGTCGTTATTTATAAAAATTTAACTTGTCATTTTCTTCATCCGACTGTTTTCTGTTATGGGGCCCACAAATTGTTGCTCCGTCGTACGAATATTCCCCGACAACAAGAATATTCCATGACCAAACGAATATTCCCCGAAAATAATGAATATTTTATAACCACTTGCTTATTTTGCAAAATTTGCACATTTCACCCATAACCAAAGTATTATATCAAATTAACACCTTATTATTTCAAGATAATGAATAGAGGAAATTTAATTTTATTTATTAAAAAGATGGGGTCATACAACCTCCCCTCCTTATGAAATTTTGTCCTCGAAATTGACGTATATACCTGGTGTTTTGAATAGGTGAGGATACCTCGTTTTCATTTCCGATTCTAACTCCCAGGTCATTTCCTCAATAGCATGGTTTCTCCAGAAAACTTTAACTTGTGGTATAATCTTGGTGCGTAGGACATGCTATTTCCTATCAAAGATCTTAGCAGGTACCTCCTCGTACATTAAATCTTCGACTATCTCGTCTGGTACTAACTCAATAATGTGGTTCGGGTCTTTCACATATTTACGAATCATAGATATGTGAAAAACATTATGAACACGAGACAAGCTTGGAGGTAATGCGAGTCTATAGGCCACATTTCCTATTCGGTCAAAAATCTCAAATGGACCAACAAATCTTGGATTGAGCTTTCCTCTCTTCCCAAATCTTGTAACTCCCTCCTTCCATTGAGCAATACGTAACAATACATGATCCCCAATATTAAATTCCACGTCCTTTCGATGAAGATCCGCATAACTCTTTTGATGATCATGTGCCGTTTGTATACGTTGTCGAATCATTTGGATCTTTTCTGTAGTTATGCGTACCAATTCTGGTCCCAACAATGTTGCTTCTCCCACCTCATCCCAGTATACTGGAGAGAGACACTTTCGTCCATACAATGTTTCAAATGCAGCCACACCTATACTTGCCTGATAATTGTTGTTGTATGAGAATTCCACCAATGGTAGGTACTTATCCCAACTCCTTTTGAAATCTAGGACAAAGAGTCTTAATAGATCTTCAAGAGTTTAAATAGTCCTCTCTGATTGCCCGTCCGTTTGAGGATGGTATACCGAACTGAATCGTAAATCTGTGTCCATAGCTTTCTGCAAGCTAACCCAAAATCATGAAATGAATCTTGGGTCATGATCTGAAACTATGGATACGGGCATGCCATGCAATCTCACAATCTCATTTACGTATATACGAGCAAGACTTTCAAGGGAATAAGTCTCCTGTATAGGCAAGAAATGAGCAAACTTGGTTAATCTATCAACAATGACCCAAATTGCATCTATGCCTTAAGAAACCTTGGGAAGACCCGTAACGAAATCCATAATAATGTGTTCCCACTTCCATTTCAGAATCTCAAGTGGTTGCAATGGACCCTTTGACATTTGATGCTCCGCCTTTATACGTTGAAAAGTTAAAAACCTCGAGATAAACTCCGCGATCTCTCTCTTCATATTGTTCCACCAAAATGTATGTCGAAGATCATGATACATTTTGGTACTCCCAAGATGGATTGCAAACGGTGTGTTGTGTACCTCCATCATGATTCTATGCTTTAAGTCAGAATCGTTAGGAAAACAAAGTCTGGAGTTTTCTCAAAGTATTCCTTCTTCATCGATTCTTGCTTCTGGAATAACGCCTTCTTTCACTTTCTTCTTCATACGCATCAGCTCCAGGTCCGTAGCTTGAGCAGCTTTAACTTTATCGATTAAAGTTGGTTATACTTGTATGTTTGATATCATCACGTGGGTACTTGGAGCCTTTATCTCTATCTCCATTCTTTGCAAGTCATACAAAATGGGCCTTTGTGTTAACAATATTGCACTTGTACCCGCATATGATCTTCTACTCAATGCTTCAGCTGCCACATTTACTTTTCCAGGATGATATTGGATGGTATGGTCGTAAACTTTCAACAACTCGAGCTAACGTCGTTGCCGCATGTTAAGTTCCTTTTGGGTGAAGAAATATTTGAGGCTTTTATGATCCGTATAAATCTCCACTTTCTCCCTATACAGGTAGTGTCTCCAGATCTTCAATGCGAAAATGACTTCTGCCAACTCCAAATCATGAGTAGGATAATTTCTCTAATATTCTTTGAGTTGTCGCGAGGCATAGGCTATGACTTTCTCATGTTACATGAGAACACACCCTAACCCTTTGTCTGAAGCATCGCTGTAGATAACAAATCCATCCAAACCAGATGGTATTGTCAGAACAGGTGCCGAAATGAGTCTCCTCTTGAGCTCTTGGAAAATTCTTCTCGCATTCCTCGCTCCATACGAATTTTGTATCTTTCCGAGTTAGATGCGTTAATGGAGTAGTGATTCTAGAAAATCCTTCCACGAATCTCCGATAATAACCAAATTTAAACCCGAAGCTACGTGCTTGGTCAACGACTTCGCTGTGCTCCCAACTTTGTATTGCTTCAATCTTATTTAGTCAACAGATACTCCATGTTTTGACACCACGTTCCCAAGGAAAGCTACTTCCTCAAGCCAGAACTCGCATTTCTTCAGCTTGGCATATAGCTTATTATCACGAATGTGAGACCCCGAATTTTATGAAATGAAAGTATTCAATTTTCTTAAAATTATTATTCTATTTAGTAAATGGTTAAATTGATAAAAGGCTAGATTTAAGGGTGATATGTGAAAATTTTGTAAAGTAAGCAAGTTGTTATAAAATATTCGTTGTGTCGAGGAATATTCGATTGGTCGGGGAATATTCGTTTTAACATGGAATATTTGTACGACGTCATAATCATTGGTGGACCCCACAACGAAAGTATTTTCGTAGTTAAAAAACGACATAAATATCTTTTTATAAAAATAACGACGAAATTTTTACAGTTAAACTGTTGAACTACCCAGTAGTAAAAGTACATTAATACGCGTAGTTGCATAGTAGCACACGGTATTGTACAGTATCTTTAATTATTGATGCTTACGTGAGAAGTCACTCAGTTATACTCAATTATTGCTACAGTAATTGCTGCATAATATCTCTCATATTATTGATTCAATTATTGTCACGGTATTATCTGTATAATATTTATTATTATTAAATCAATAATTGAGATGACAAAGTTATTCATATTATTATTTTCAATATTGACAATGTCTAAAAAGTTCTGTCGAGGATAGGTTTGGTTACCTAATTGCGCGCCAATAGGAAGAAATCCTTATCGAAAAGCCCCCTCTTTTCTGGGAATGATCTGGTTGTTAATATTGTGAGTTATAATATTAATGATGAATACGTTCGTATTGATTAAAGATGAAATTGATATTTCCATTATGTTGGGATTATTAGTGTTAGTGGAAATCGACATCTATTCCGATAATAATTGATGTTTGGAGGTTATATTGACCAATCGGGTAATTAATCGGATAAATTAGCAATTAATTGATACTAATTCACATGTTTATAACTATTTATTCACATGTGTGTACTATTGAGTCACATGAATGTACTATTAGGGGAGGTGGTGCAAGATTGATAATAATTGCAGGACTAAATTAAAAATGAAGGAAAAGATTAAGGTATTATACTATAATATTTTGAGCCCCAAAACGTGCAATTATCAAAACTATATTTTCCTATAAATAGAAGCTCATTCTTCCTTCATTCTCATCAATTCACTAAAACTCACAAGAGCAATTATAGAGAGAGAAGTTATAGAGAGAAAGAATAAGAGAAGTCTGTTACTTCACTATTCTAGTATCCAGTCTTCTTTTGAGGTAAAGGATATAGTTGTTGTATTTGTAAGGGATATTATTTGTTTTACTGGTAAGGGGTATTATTTATTTCATATTCGTTTACGATATTATTTTTTATATTCGTAAGAAATTCTATTTCGTTTAATATTCGTAAGGAATATTATCTTCGTTCAATATTCGTAGGAATATTATTTTCGTTCAACAGTCGTAAGGGGTATTATTTCTTTTGTATTCATGAAGAGATATTATTTTTCGTATTCGTATGGATATTATTTTCGTTCAATATTCATACAGAATATTATTTTCGTTCAATATTCGTAAGAAATATTATCTTCGTTCAATATTCGTTGGAATATTATTTTCGTTCAATATTCGTAAGGGATATTATTTGTGGTATTGGTAAGGGGTATTATTTATTTCATATTCTGAAGAGAAATTATTTTTCGTATTCGTATGAATATTATTTTCGCTTAATATTCGTAAGGGGTATTATTTCTTTCGTATTCATGAAGAGAGTTATTTTTTTTCAATACTCGTAAGGGTTGTTATTCCATTCTTTATTATTTTCTTGGAATAACCTGTCTACGCGGACGACCGCATGCATGGTGAATGACCCTTCGTATTCATTATTTATTAAATTATGAAAATGATCTGTCTACGTGGATTACCGCGTGACAGGTGAAAATCCATTTGCAGTTTCGTGTATTCTATTATATTTGTATGCGATATCATTTCTTTTGTACTCGTCATGGAATATCATTTTCTTTTGTATTTTCCTTTTATGAGTACTATTCACAGAGTACTATTTATAAGTACTATTCATGTATACAGTACTATTTACGAATATGAGTTAATATTCATGGGGTACTATTCACGATAAAATTGTTTTCTTTTTCTGACCAAATTATCGTTGATTTATGAATCTTACTCTTGAAATTAAATCCATGGTTTGATCATTGTTTTTGTTATCATATATAACATTTTTATAATCCTGGTGATGAAATTTCTCTTTAACTTAAGTGTACAGATGGGTAGATTATTTGTATGATCGTGACTATGGGTTCTCTTGGGCCAGTAGTGCAAAGATGAATTGTTGACTGGTATGATCATGACCATTGAATTTATAATTGAATATCTTTAGCTTAAGTGCAAAGGTGAATTGATCAACATGGTTATAATTAATGTTTAATTAAATTCTGAAATGATTATATATATCTTTGAGATATTAATATCTTTGGCCCGTAGTGCAAAAATGACCTGTTGTTGAATATCTTTGGCATGTAGTGCAAAGATGAATTGTTGTTAAATATCTTTGGCCGTAGTTCAAAGATGACCTGCTGTTGAATATCTTTGGCTTGTAGTGCAAAGATGAACTGTTGATGAATATCTTTGGCCCGTAGTGCAAAGATGAATTTATTAGTATGATTATGAACAGGAACTGTGAATTGCATATAACCATGATCTTTGATGTTTCGAGTAAAGACAATTGATGAAAATTATCTTCAAATCACCGGATGCGAAGAGGAATTTAGAACCACAATTATGATTATGAGTTATTCACATGATTGTGGGCAGGAATTGTTAATTGATGTTACAGGGATAAAACATTGTTGGTGGACTTTTAACATGGAGAAGATAATAGACTTTATGGTCTATTTGACTCTTCTAATGGATTACTCGTTCCGCTGCAACTATGGTTGAAAAGTTTTATCATCTACCATATGTTCTAAATCTCTGATTTATTATTGACGAAGGCTATTGATAATTTAATTATCTTTAGTCATGATATTCTTTACTGGGCTAGTTGTGCTCATTCTTTTGCTTCACAATTCCTTTCAGGTAATAAGAGTGTAGCTGAGTTGAGCGGGGGTAACAAGGAATCAGAACGGTGGTCTATAGCTATTGAGGTTCTCACTAAATAGTATGAAAATAATTTTATTGAGAACTGTAGATAAGTGTGTTGTATTTTATACATCATTTAATAGTTATATTTGGTGAATCAAATAGGGTGAGGCGAACCAAACTTTGGAGGTGTTATCATAAGACAGGGTTGTGCACATCCACTTGCTGAGTATATCTACGAACACTACCTATATAACCTTGGAGTTTGGTTAAAATATAATTCTTAATTGGAGACAATGGAGATAATTTTATGTCAAGAGAAGACTCACCATCGGAAAGAACATGATAGCAATCTTCTCGTTTTTCTTTGGAGACTATTGGGTCAACCAAGGATAATTCTGTGGATATATGATATCTATTATAACTTAGACGTATGGTCTCTCATATACGAAGGTTTCCTTAAGCATTTTCCAAAGATTTTAATTTCTAAAATAGTTATTGACTGTACCTTTATGTAAGGTACCATTGTAAGTGTGACGCCCCCAAAATAGGTATACAACACCCATTCTGAGTCGTCAAAATACATGGTACAGAAATAACTACAACTTTATTAATACAACATAAAAACTGGTGAGTTTAAATACAAAATTGTCATCTAGACAATATCCACACTCAAATAAGTCCTCATTACAATTATTGATACACTATTTTATAGAATAGTGAGGACTACTAGAACCACTTCTAGAACCATCATTCCACACCCAGACTAGTACTCGCTACATTCTCGCCTCCCCGAGAAGAAAAAAATGGAACAACAAGGAAAAGGGTGAGCTCAACTAGCCCAATAAAAGAACATTATGACTAAGATAATATAGAACAAATTATCGTTAGTCCTCAACAGGAAAAATCTAATAGAATACAATAGACAACCAGCTTTTAAATCAATCTTCGCAATGAAATAATAATTCATTAGAAGAGTTAAGTAGAGAATGCAAACTACTATCTTCTATATATGAATTTAAAAGTTCATCGTCGATATTTTATCCCCGTAACATCAATCAATATATATCTGAATCAAATATTCATCTTTGCACTCTGTGCCAAAGATATTCATCGATTAATCATGTTCATCTAAACACTGCTCATCTTTGTACTACGGGCCAAAGATATTAATCGATCGGTCATGTTCATCTCAACACTGCTCATCTTTTTGCACTACGAGCCAAAGATATTCATCAAAAATCATTCATCTTTGCACTACAGGCCAAAGATATTCAGTAATATCATCATTTAGGACTGAGGATGATGAAAAATATTTTAAAGGAAACGAATCTAGTGAAATAAAAGAACAAATATTAAGGATTCTTACTTTAAACAATCCCAGTTCAAAAATACTTCATAAATAACCAGATTGGAGTAAAATTCAAGAATGAAAATCAAAACATAGATCCAATCAAAGATAGGAATCATAACAGACAATCTTGAACACAGAAAAGAAAATTTAATTTTTCTGTGAATAGTATCGTGATTCGTGAATGAATAGTCTTGAGTATCGTGAATAGTTCCAGTATCGTGAATAGTAACTCAATTTCAAAAGATAGAAATTTCACAAAAAAACACCATCACGCTTCGTGAATAGTACTCGTGAATAGTAACTCATAAATAGTAACTCATGAATAGTAACCCCGACATGAAAAAGTTCCAAATTTGATAAAATTTCCAACCAATATTTCTAATAATGATATTGAAGAAATAATATCATGTTTAAAAAAATAACATCCCTTACCTCGTAAAGAATAAGATTGACTAGAATCTGGATATAATCTCGAAAGAACTTGCACCAGATATAGCAATACTCAAAGTACTAAAATACTCACAAGAATACGCCGATAATATGAGAGAGAAAGAGAGAAAATCTTTAGTTTACGTGTGATTTTCAATTCTAACCTAAGCACCTTATTTATAGAAATTGCTTAGAACACCAAAGCGTAAAATTAAATATAATAATAATATTTATATTATAAATTCTCTCATTACTTAGCATCTGAAATCAGCCACCTAATCACATGTTAAATGAGTCCCAACAATGTAAAAAAATGTTTTTGTTAATATAATTATTTAAAACTTCCAAAAATCAATTATTCTGAAACCTCGGAACTTCAATAATTCATAATAAATAGCCCTTTTATCAGAAAATTCGAATCTCGCGCCTTTTTATAGGAAATTCAATTCTCTACAACTTTGCAGAAGAAAGTTTTTCCAAATTCCAAACATAAATTGACCGAAATCCATAAACGGACAATTTTACAAGCTATAATCAAATTTCAATCAAGAAATGGGGTCCAACGACACACAAAATATGTGTTAATCATTTAATGCAACAAAAATACTCTTCCTCCTCATATACTCATATATCCCATATTCATTGTAAAAATATCATCATTATTCTATTATAATAATATAATAAAATATTATTTTATCAGAAAAGATAAAATATCAATTTTTAACAATTGTCACTTTAAAAATTTTCTCCATCTATATCCATATAAAATCAATATTTTTCTCATCATATAAATCAATAATTAATTATTCACAAATAATATTACAGAATCACAATCTCGGGCAACCAGTAGTTTCCTGAAGAGAGGGGCTTTCCAATAAATATTTCTCCTTCTCATGCCGCAATTAATTGATCAAACCTCTCCTTGATGTAACTTTCTAGACATTGCCAATAATGTTTTCTAATAATATTATTCAGATAATATGAATTATTGCTCTCGATAATAAAAAATACCGTAGTGATAATTATTGAAATAACAATAATATAAAAAATCAACGCAACAATTATTGAATATATAAAATAAAATATCGAATAAGAATTACTTAATACAATTATTGAGTAGTGCCTTCACGTAAGAATCAATAATTGGTGCAATACTGCAGTGTCTTCTTGTTCAACAACGCCAGACATCGTGTTTTTAACCACCGGGTATTCCAACAAGATTAACTGGTAACAAACTGCTACCAAGTATTTATAACAACTTATACTTGTCGCTTTCTTCATCCAATTGCTTTTACGTTATGGGGCCCACATAAGGTCAAGGCTGTCGCATTTAATATTTCCCACGCTAAAGAAGAATACTCCACGACCAAACGAATATTCTCCGACAACAATGAGTATTTTATAACCACTTGCTTATTTGAAATATTTGCGCATTTTACCCATAACTAACCACATTAATCAAATCAACCCTTACTATTTCAAAATGATAAATAGAGGAAATTAAATTTCAATTATTAATAATTTGGGGTCTTACAATATGACCTTCATTTCCACAGTTATAACATACCTTGGATTGTTGTGGGCAGTTTGGGCTGATATGTCCCTCTTTCCCGCATTTGTAACTAAAAGTAGTATGCATACAAGCCAATCATGTTTAATGATAAAGCATATACTTTGTAACAATCTTATTCATTTATTAATAAAAGGTATTAATTTATTAAAGGTTTTTAATTGTTTACATGATGTTGTTTTATAATATGTGATAAACTCATAGTTTTAAGCAATGCTTTTAGAATAATGATGATGATCATTCTAATGAGATCTAAATTCTTAGAAAGCTTAAAACTAAAATAGTTCTCAATCGTTGGATTACTAAATTGGGGATTAGTGAATCCAGATAGATTGGTACATACGTTGCTTGCTCATTGGATGAGGATGATTGATCTCATGATCATTTGTGTGGAGACACTAAAGTAAGTATGTAGGTGTTTATTAGAGAATAAGTTCACTGAACGTGGCTCGCTAAGGAATACCTAATGGAGTTTTACTTGTCTGTTAATAGGAATTCTTGTAGTGATAGTAGTACAAGTGATCCTTGGACTTGAGATCATCATAGTATCTTATGTATGATGAGTTATACTTTGACTTATTCTTTAAGTCCCTTAAGGTATATCAAAGGGTATGCTTGGGTATAATAAGTTATACATGGAGATAATGTATGATCAATAAAGAATTTATCGCTTCTAGTAAAAGAAGAAAAATGTCCTATGTGATTCGATAAATGACAAGTAGTAGTCCTTAGCCAAGGCAGAATGAAATTAGAAAGGAGTTTCTAATTTGCATTATATGGAGTTTTGAATTTAAGAGTCGAAATACATATAATTAAATAAAATAAGACTTGACCATGTCTTATATATAATTGGGACATTGTATGATGGAAGGATTGAATTGTACGGTAACTATTTACTCAAAAGTTCTTTTATGATTAATGTTGAAATCTATATTTTCTGGAAAGTCGTTAATCGCTAGGGAGGCTTATCCCTAATGTAGAATAAATATTATTTATTTAAATAAATTAATAAGTTTAATTTATTTATTTAAATAAGATTAGAATTATTTTAATTGATTTATTCACAACCGATTTAATATGGAGAACCTAAAGGGTCACACCATAAAAGGAAGAATAATTATTTAAGAAGTTGATGGCATAATCGTAATAATAAGTTAAGTATATTTAATTTAATCTATGGTGATAGAATAAATTAAATAGCTTAATATTTATTATTTAATATTTTGGAAATATTAAATATAAATTAATAAGAGGAGTCTTATTATTATTACTATTATTATTATTTAATTCCTAAAGGAGTTTGGGAATTAATTAATAAAAGTACTCTCATATATTCCTAATAGTATTAGGAGACTAATTAATTAAAAGAGTTTAATTAATTATTCCTAATAAGATTAGGAGCCTAATTAATTAAAGGAGTTTAATTAATTAAAATAAAACTCAATTCCTTAATTGTTAAGGAGGGTTGCTTACATCTATAAATAAGAGGAGTCTTATTACAACCCCCCATCTATAAATAAGAGGAGTCTTATTATGGGTGAGGTGGTTGACACTTTCACAAAACACGTGAATACGTAATTCCAATAGTTGGGAGAGTACGCTCTTTTTCTATAGAGATAGAAAACTAGGATTTTGCCAAATACCCATCTTCTTGAATCTTTCTTTTTCCTTGGTGGATCACCTCTAGAGGCCAAACACTTGGGTGGCTAACGTTGATCAAAGGAAGGAACCAAACCCGGTGAATTCAAGTTGAACGCGAAAAAGATTTGAAGGTGAACGTGTACCCGAGGAAGCTCGAATCTTCAAGGGTATGATTCTTGTTCTTTATCTTTTCATTTAATTAATAATTGTGCATAAATGATGATCCGGGTATATGGTTTGTAAAATTTTAAACTCTGATTTTTTCATGCTTTCGCTTATTTTGTGCAATTTGATTGCGTTCATGAATATTATAAACCTAACAGTGGCATCAGAGCTAAATCTTTATGCGAATTATTAATTATTTAGATTCGATATGTATGTTGATATGTGTTTAGAATAATTTAATTGGGCATATTTTGTTGTATAAAATTTATTTATAAAAAAAACGGAAAGCTATTTGCGAAACCACGGTTTGATTGATTTATTTTTTCTGAGGGTTGATCATGTTTTCTGCAAGGAACTTATATATATAGTAATTATATATAAGTCGGGTGATTCATGTGACTCACTATTGAGGTGAAGTTTACTTATATATATATATATAATATTCTTAATAATTTTATAATTAAAATAAAGGAGTTTATTTTAGTCTTAAAATTAAATTTCATGCTAACTAATTAGAGTTGGAATTGGATTCCATGATATCTAATTAGAGTTGAAATTGGATTCCATATTTCCTTAAATAAAGGAGTTTATTTAGATATGGAATAAGATTTCATATTATTCAAAATAAAAGAGTTTATTTGTGAATAGAAAAGAGAATTCATATTTCCTTAAATAAAAGAGTTTATTTAGATATGAAATAAGATTTCATATTATTCAAAATAAAGGAGTTAATTTGTGAATAGATAATGAATCGAGTGTTTCATTTAATAAAGTTTTTTTTACTTGAATTGATTTCATAATTAATTAAAATAAATGGGTTTATTTTAATTAAAAATTTGATTACAATAAAATAGTTTATTTTATTCAAAATTGGATAAATTAAAATAAAAGAAGTTTATTTTGATTTAAATTTGGATTAAAATAAAGGAGTTTATTTTGATTCAAAATTAGATTCTATGCTAACTAAATTTGCCCATTAAATGATATCAATATATATATATATATATATATATATATATATATATATGAATGTTTATTATTTATGAGATGAATGTTATTTATTGATACATATGGTGATGTGTGTATGATAATAAATGAGATTGATTATGGATTATTGACCAATGTGATTGGATTTTATTTTAGTTGGATGCATGAATGTATGGGTTTTATTAAATGGGGTCTGCGTATCTCGTCTTCTCTAATTTTTTTCTTAATGTAAATTCTATCTTCCTCCTATGTACTTCCCCTTGACTGCTGATCAAAGTTTCTATTTATTTTAAATAGTTTTGTAATAGGAATAGTTAGAATTAATTTTAAAGAATTGAGATCAAGGAGCAAAAAGCGCTTGAAGACCCGTTTATAATGGAGCCCGTGTTTAAATGTAATAATTATATTTAAATATTAATTCTTGCACCCCCTAGGTTTGACATTTTGGTTCACTTGGTGGCTCTAGTGAACCAAACTAGAATAAAATCCATAATCAATCTGGGTAGAATATAGTATTCTACATGTGCATGCTTCTACACTATATATATATTATATATTATGCAAACATGCTTCGCATGTTAATTAATATGACGCGTATTTTATATATATATGTGCATGCGCGCTAAACAAGATGAGATAAATTAATAACAAACCTCTCAAATTTTTTATATTAAGTCCTAAGCGTTCAAAGATATTTGAAATATCGAACGTCGCCTTCTAGCATGATAAAAATAATAGAGTATCAATTAATTATTATAAGTTTGTTGTGTCACCATAAGGCTTATCTTAATTCTTTGAGATGTTAATTTTATCTCATTTGATACTTATAAAGAAAATTAAACAATGTTGTTTTTTTGTGTCACCACAAGGACAATATTTTTCTTTTTTGAATATATGGAGTGCTAGGTTGAACTTAACTTGGATAATTTTGATTCAGATGTGCCACCACTTGATCAAAATAATCTATGAGGCAAAATATAAGAAGTTGCATAGTTGATGTAATTGACCAGAGTTGTCTACCTATTTATTTATATATAGTTTGTTGTGTCACCACAAGGCTATATACATTTGAAATGAGATCCTTATTCTCACTAGCATATCTTTAATTAAATATTGCCGAACTATATATATTGAGGATAATAAAGTTTGAAGAAAATAGTGGGAGATACCAATTTAAAACAAGACCTAAATTATTTTGGTAATTAATAAAAGAATGTATGCTAATATATTGTTAAGAACAAATTCATTTACAGAATTTTACAATGTCTAAATTACTATCACTGCGAAACATATTAGATGTTAATTAATCGAACCGAATTACTCGGATTGGTTAAGAAATTTGAGAATAGTTCTCATGGCTGAAAAGCTATCTTATGTCCTTAATACGTCTTTCCTGCAATGGTTGCAGACAATGCCTCTGAGGAAGAGATTGCTACTTTTAGAAAGTGGCAAGATGATGCACAGTTGGCTCAATGCATTATGCTCGCATCCATGAGTAACAACCTTCAGCGTCAGCATGAAAATATGGATGCTCTTACTATATTCATGCACATCAAGTAGTTGATGGTGAGGAAAGTGGGACTAATAGATATCAGATATCTAAGGAGCTCTTCCAATCTAGAATGACCAACGACACTACAGTACAAACACATGTCCTAAACATGATCAATTTGATTGAACAATTAGGACAATAGGTTTTGTCATGGATGGAGAGTTGAGCTAAGATTTTATCTTGCACTCACTCCCGGACTCCTTTCACAAATGTTATGATTTTTTTCATATGAACAAGTTAGATATCAGCTTCGCTGATTTGCTTAACATGTTAAAAAATGTTGAGAATTACTTTCCAACCAAGAAAGACCAAGTCTTACTGGTAGGGGCCAAATGATCTTTCGAAAAGAAGAACGATTCAAAGAAGGTAAATAGAAAGGCAAAAAAAAAGGATAATAAGAACAAAACTGATACGGATAGCAAAAGAGTTTGCTTCCACTACAATAAGCTTGGACATTGAAAAGAAACTGCGAGAAGTATCTTTTAGAGACTAACCAGAAAAAGCTTAGTGAAGTTTCGGTTACAAATATAATTTTGTTCATGATTTAAAATAAATTTTTCTTTAAGTCAAGGTTCTACTTGGGTATTAGATACCGACTTTGGTTATCATAAATATAGATTTATGTAGGGACCAAGCAGAAGTAGAAAGCTAAACAAAAATAAGTAATCCTATGTGTGAAAAATGAAGCAAAGGTTGCTACATTAGCCATATGAACTTATTGTTTAGCATTGACTACGAGCAAGTATATTAAGTCAATAAGTTGTTATTGTATTCCAGTTCTTGTTAGAAACATTATTTTCATTTTATTGTTGGACAATGAAATCTTTGGTATTATATTTAAGAACAATTGTTGTTCTATTTATAATAATAATATTTTATATAGAACTGGAATATTACTTAATGTATTTTGTGTACTTGACTTACGTGAAAATATATTTTGCAAATTGAACAAACTAGTATAAGAAAAGAAAATGATCATTCAAAGAGTTGAATGTGTGTATTTGCTGAAATACAACTGTGAATTATTTGAAAGGTTCAAAGAATTCAGAAGTGAAATTAATTGGCAAAGTATTAAGATTCTTTGATTAGATCAAGGAATAAATACTTGTGCAATAAGTTTCTAGATCATCTCAAATGGTTTTTTTATAATGGATGACTCCTGATACGCAATAATTGATTGATGTATCTGAAAGAAAAAATCGTACCTTATTGGACATGGTATGGTCCATAATGATTTTATCGACATTCCAGATTCATTCTGGGGTAATACTCTAGAAATGGCTGAATATCTACAAAAGGTAACCTCAAAATCCGACCCGAGACTCCATAAAAGTTATGGACAAAAAGGATTCATAATCTTAAGTATGTTAAGATAAGGGGTTGTCCAGCTTATGTGAAAAAGGTTTCAAAGGATAAGTTTGGGACAAGATTTGACAAGTACATATTTGTGGGACATCCTAAAGTAAGTTTAGGGTATATATTCTATAATCCTACTTAGCAAAAAGGTGTTTGTTGTGAAATACATTATCTTCTAAGATAAATGTGTTTATCATTGAAAGGGCTAGTGAGAGGATAATAGATCTTGTGAAGAGTTCAAAAACCACAAAACACTATAAGTCAAATAAAAGGAACCTGTAGATAAACCTATTGTACCACAATCGAATCGTAAATCTGGAATAGTACCGAAGATACCTATGTGGTATGGATTCATCATAGATGATGATGATGAGGTACGCATCATAGAAGATGATGATCCAGTTATATACGATGAGGAAAGAGTTGTAGACACTCAGAGAAATGGATTGAAGCAAGCTTCTCAAATATGGATTATTCGTTTTGATGAGACAATCAAAAGAGTTTAATTTTATCAAAAATAAGAATGAACCTAGTGTGTACAAAAGGGTTAGTGGAAGCGTCGTGATATTCATAGTATTATATGTTGATATACTATGGATAAGAAATAACATACCGATGCTACAATCAGTAAAGATAAAGTTGTCTAAACATTCCTCCATGAATGATTTGGGAAGAGTATTATAATTGGGGATAAAAATCTATATAGATAGATTTAAAAGGATGATCTGCTTAACCCAAGGAACGTATATTCATTTGATGCTAAAGTCGTTTAGCATGGCAAACTCCAGGAGATGTCTCATGTTGATGAGTCATGAAGTGTATCTCTCTTAATAGTCCCCATAGACTCCAGAAAAGAGAGATCACATGAGTGAAAATCATGTATACAATGAAATATACGAGACCTGATGTTGATCGGTCATATTCTGGAGAAGATCACTGTAAGACAGTGAAAAACATCTTAAAGTACTTAATCGACACTAAGGATGTGATTAAAATTTATGGTGAGCCTAAATTAAAACTAGAGGGCTTAACAAACTCAAGTTTTTCAGACAAACCAAGACGACAGAAAATCCACTTTAAGGTAAATCGTTACCTTGAACAGTGGTGCAGTGAATTGGAAAGGTTTCAAATAGTAAAGAGTTGCTGGTTTAGTGATAAAGACAAAGTATATAGCTATAAATGAAGTTACAAGTTGATTATTTGGATGAAAAGTTCATTACAGAACTAGGAATAGTTCCCAAGTTTTATCTTGGATCTAAAAAAGTGTTGTGACACTTTCATTTGATTATAAGAATCATTGAAAGATGGAAAATCACTATAGAGATTGTGGACTCTCAAAAACAACATTACATATCCATTAACTAAAGTTTATCCAACAGCAGGATAATCGTCACTTAGGAAGAAGGGTATGAGATACCATGGCGATTAGCTTTAGTGCAAGTGGGAGATTGAAAGCAGTATGCACACAAGCCAATCATGCTTGATGATAAAGCATATACTTTGTAACAATCTTATTCATTTATTAATAAAAGGTATTAATTTATTAAAGGCTTTTAATTATCTACATGATGTTATTTTATAATATGTGATAAACCTATAGTTTTAAGTAATGTTTTTAGAATAATGATGATGATCATTATAATGAGATCTAAATTCTTAGAAAGCTTAAAACTAAAATAGTTCCAAATCGTTGGATTACTAAATTGTGGATTAGTGAATCCAGATAGATTGGTACATACATTGCTTGATCATTGGATGAGGATGATTGATCTCATGATCATTTATGTGGAGACACTAAAGTAAGTATGTAGGTGCTTATTAGAGAATAAGTTCACTAAACGTGACTCGCTAAGAAATACCTAATGGAGTTTTACTTGTCTGTCAATAGGAATTCTTGTAGTGATAGTAGTACAAGTGATCCTTGGACTTGAGATCATCATAGTATCTTGTGTTTGATGAGTTATACTTTGACTTATTCCTTAAGACCCTTAGGGTATATCAAAGGGTATGCTTGGGTATAATAAGTTGTACATTGAGATAATGTATGATCAATAAAGAATCTACCGTTTCTAGTAAAAAAAGAGAAATATCCTATGTGATTCGATAAATGACAATCAGTAGTCCTTGGCCAAGGCATAATGAAATTAGAAAGGGGTTTCTAATTTGCATTATTTAGAGTTGTGCATTTAAGAGTCGAAATACATATAATTAAATAAAATAAGACTTTACAGTAATTCCATGTCTTAAATTTAATTGGGACTTTGTATGGTGAAATGATTGAATTGTACAGTAACTATTTACTCAAAGGTTCTTTTATGATTAATGTTGAAATCTATATTATCTGGAAAGTCGTTAATCGCTAGGGAGGCTTATCCCTATTGTAGAATAAATATTATTTATTTAAATAAATTAATAAGTTTAATTTATTTATTTAAATAAGATTAGAATTGTTCTAATTAATTTATTCACAACCGGTTTAATATGGAGAACCTAAAGGGTCACACCATAAAAGGAAGAATAATTATTTAAGAAGTTAATGACATAATCGTAATAATAAGTTAAGTATATTTAATTTAATCTATGGTGAGAGAATAAATTAAATAGCTTAATATTTATTATTTAATATTTTGGAAATATTTAATATAAATTAATAAGAGGAGTCTTATTATTATTATTACTATTATTATTATTTAATTCCTAAAGAGTTTGGGAATTAATTAATAAAAGTACTCTCATATATTCCTAATAGTATTAGGAGACTAATTAATTAAAAGATTTTAATTAATTATTCCTAATAAGATTAGGAGCCTAATTAATTAAAGGAGTTTAATTAATTAAAATAAAACTCAATTTCTTAATTGTTAAGGAGGGTTGCCTACATCTATAAATAAGAGGAGTCTTATTATGGGTGAGGTGGTTGATACTTTCAAAAAACACGTGAATATGTAATTCCAATAGTTGGGAGAGTACACTCTTTTTCTATAGAGATAGAAAATTAGGGTTTTGCCAAATACCCATCTTCTTGAATCTTTCTTCTTCCTTGGTGGATCACCTCTAGAGGCCAAACACTTGGGTGGCTAACGTTGATCAAAGGAAGGAACCAAACCCGATGGATTCAAGTTGAACGCGAAAAGGATTTGGAGGTGAACTTGTACCTGAGAAAGCTCGAATCTTCAAGGGTATGATTCTTGTTCTTTATCTTTTCATTTAATTAATAATTGTGAATAAAGGATGATCCGGGTATATGGTTTGTAAAATTTTAAACTCTGATTTTTCTATACTTCCGCTGATTTTGTGCAATTTGATTGCGTTCATGAATATTACAAACCTAATAAGAATATTACGATGATGGGTGATCGATCTCCTCCCTAGAAACAAATTGATGTTGGTCTTTGACGTCTTCACGTTATCATTGTTGTACCTTCTCTTTTTGAAATCACCAACCGACTCTCTTCTTCTATTATCATGGTCACGAGTACCACCCGAGTGGTTACCGATTTTGTTCGAATGTTTTCCTCCCCGCTGGTTGTCATTGCTCCGATGACTGCTGCCACCGGTATGACCCTGGTTGTGGTCCCTTGGTTAAACATACTCATTATCTCGCTCTAATAATTGAGCTCTATTGACAACATCTGAATATAAAGAAAATTTATGAGAGATAAGATATTGCCGAATCTCGTGTTTTAGACCTCTCAAAAACATCTGCGTCATTCGTTCCTCATTCTCTACCAAATGAGATACAAACCTGGATAACTCTGCAGACTTCGCCTCGTACTGGGACACCGTCATGTTGTTTTGTTCCAGTCTAATGAACTCTACCTCCTTCATATGACGAATACTTTCAAGAAAGTACTTGTTATTAAACAGTTTTTGAAACGTTTCCCAAGACATATTGAGTGCGGCAGGCTGGGTACGCTTCACAGATTCTCACCAGTAATCTGCCTCACCACGGAACATAAAGGTGGCGAATGGAACCTTATGTTCCTTCGTGCATCCCAAGACATCAAATATCTTGGTAATTTGCTTAACCCATATTTCCACCTTGATCGGATATGGCTTTCCCACAAATTCTGGTGGTCCCAACTCTTTGAAATGCTTGGCTGTGACAAGCCGCGCGTTGCTATCATTTTCACCCGTATTTTGTACACGAGTCTACCTCGTCTAATTTTGCATGAACTTTAAAAAGCTTTTAAACATCCCATCATTCATCATTTGTTCGGTATTGTTATTTACAGGAGGAATATTGTCTTCCTGTTGCACGTTCTCCTAGGTGGTGATTAAAGGTGTCTCCACGGTCTCATTCACTCTATTGTTAATATTTACAGCTGTCATTCTCAAATACTGTCATAAAATAAGGGTTAATTAAAGAAATTAACATGCCACATAATATCCTTATATTATGACCGACCAAACAAATAAACTTAGATAGGACACACTAGTGAAGGATTTACTCGTCTCTCCCCTCCTAGTTCTATTCTACGATCTCCGCCAGAGACCATATTCCTAAGCTCTGATACCATCTGTGACGCCCCCAAAATAGGTATACATCACCCATTCTGAGTCGCCAAATACATGGTACAGGAACAAATACAACTTCATTAATACAATTGTCGTGCAAAATACGACAACACATATACTGTGAGTTTAAATATAAATATTGTCTAATAGACAGTATTCAAACTCAAAAGGAGTTCTCATTATAATTATTGATACACTATTTTATAAAAATAGTGAGAACTGCTAAAATAACTTTCTAGAACCATCACTCCATACCCGGCTAGTTCATGCTATATTCTCACCTCCTGAGAAGAAAAATATAACAAAAAAGAAAAGGGTGAACTCAACTAGCCCTGTAAAGAATATTATTACTAAGATAATGAACAACAATTTATCGTTAGCATTCAACAAATCAGATAAAATATAATGGACAACCAATTTTAGATCAATATTCGCAGCAGAAATAATAATTCATTAGAAGAGTTAAGTAGAGAATGAAATCTACTATCATCTATGAATTTAAAAGTTCATCATTAATATTTTATCCCTGTAACATCAATCAATATACATCTTACATCAAATATTCATCTTTTCACTACAGACCAAAGATATTCATTTGTATCGCCAGTTGGTCGTGTTCATCTCAACACTTGTTCATCTTCGCACAACGGGCCAAAGATATTCATCAGGTAATCATTCATCTTTGCACTACAGGCCAAAGATATACAGTTATATAATCATTTAAGATTGAGGATGATGAAAAATATTTTAAAGAAATGAATCTAGTGAGATAAAAGGACAAAGATTAGAGATTCGTACTTTAGATAATCCAAGTTCAAAAACGCTCCATAATAAACCACAGTGGAGTAAAATTCAAGAATGAAGATCAAAATATGGATAAAATCAAAGATAGTAATCATAATAGACATTTTGGACAAGGAAGAGAAAATTTTATTTTTCTGTAAATAGTGTCGTATTCGTGAATAGTGTCGTATATGTGAAAAGTAACCCCGACACAAAAAGGTAGAAATTCCACAATAAAATTCATATCAATATTTTGGCACAATGATATTGAATAAAATAATATCATTTACGAAGAAAATAGCATCCCTTACCTCAAAAGAACGATGAATTAAAACAAATATCATGTATAAAAAGAAGGAAACTTGCAGACCGAATAAAGAACTCACAAAGTATCTAAATACTCACACAATACGCTAGATAATATAGAGAGAGAAATCTTATGATTCTGGTGTGATTTTCAATTCTAACTAAGCACTCTATTTATAGAAAAATGGTTAAAACACCATAGCAGACTAACCTGCTACCTGATAGCTTTACCTGCTACTATTCACGCCCCCCACTTTTGAAAAATTAATTCAACACATTTTATCAACAAAGGACAAAAGTGGGTCTAACCCATAATTTTAATAAAAACATTTATTTTCAAATTTTCAATAATTCATAATAACTTTGTAGATTTAAGTTTTTTCAAATTCCAAACGAAAAATGACTGAAATCCACATACGGACGATTTTCAACACCTCTATTCTGACAAAATACTGATAAAACATCTCAGCATTTATTCCTTCATTTATATACACATAAAATTAATATTTCTCTATGTAAGACCCCAAATTATTAATAAATAAAATTTAATTCCTCTATTTATTATTTTGAAATAGTAAGGGTTAGTTTGATTAATGTGGTTAGTTATGGGTAAAATGCATGAAATATTTCAAATAAGCAAGTGGTTATAAAATACTCATCATGTTGTCGAAGAATATTCGTTTGGTCGTGAATATTCTTACCGCTTCGGGAATATTCGTATGCGATGGCAGCGCTGATTGTGTGGGCCCCATAACGTAAAAGCGATTAGATGAAGAAAACGACAAGTATAAGTTGTTTATAAATAATGGCGTAGTTATTCACAATTATCTTCGTTGGAATACCGGTGGTTAAAACACAAGAATGTCTGGCGTTGTTGCCGAAGAAGATATACGGTATTGCACCAATTATTGATTCTTACGTAAGAAGACACTACTCAATAATTGTTACAGTAATTACTGTTTGGTATTTTATTTTATTGATTCAATAAATGCTGTGTTGATTTTTATATTACTGTTGTTTCAATAATTGTCACTACACAGTATTTTCCATTATCGAAGCAATAATTCATATTATTTGAATAATATTATTAGAAAACATTATTGGCAATGTCTAGAAAGTTCGCATCTAAGGAGAGATTTGGTCACCTAATTGCTTGCCAGAGAAGGAGAAATATTTATCGAAAGCCCTCTTTCTTGAAACTACCGGTTGCACAAGATCTTGTGATTCTCAGTAATATTATTTGTGAATAATTAATTATTAATTTATATGATGAGGAAAATATTGATTTTATGTGGATATAGATGGAGAAAATTTTAATGTGACAATTGTTAAAAATTAATATTTTATCTTTTTCTGATAAAATAATTCATTTGAATATATTATTTTAATAATATATTAATGGTGATATTTTTACAATGAATGTGGGATATATGAGTATATGAGGAGGAAGAGTATTTTTGTTGCAAAAATTGTTTAAAACATGTTAAACATGTTGGTGGACCCATTTCTTGACTAAAATTTGATTATAGCCTGTAAAATCGTCCGTATGTGGATTTCGGTCAATTTTTGTTTGGAATTTGGAAAAACTTTCTTCTGCAAAGTTGTAGAGAATTGAATTTTTTATAAAAAAATTGGGAGATTCGAATTTTCTGATAAAATGGCTATTTATTATGAATTATTGAAGTTCCGAAGTTCCAGAATAATTGATTTTTGGAAGTTTTAATTATTTATTTTATGAAAAACATTTTTTTTGCAATTTAGTGGGCTCAACATGTGATAAGAATGGGCTGATTTCAGTTGGTCTAAGGTGGGCTTGACAATTTTATAAATATATTATTATTATATTAAATTTTCGCTTTCATTGTTAAAGCATTTTTCTATAAATAGGTGCTTAGGTTAGAATTGAAAATCACACCAGAAACTAAAGATTTCTCTCTCTTTCTCTCTCTATGATATCGAGCGTATTCTTGTGAGTATTTTAGTACTTTGAGTATTGCTATACGGTGCAAGTTCTTTCAAAGACTATATCCAAGATTCCAAATCGTAAGTACTATTCTTTCCGAGGTAAGGGATGTTATTTTCTTCTCAAATGATATTATTTCTTCAATATCATTATCTTAAAATATTGGTTGGAACTTTTATCAAATTTGAAACTTTTTCATGCTCGGGGTTACTATTCATGAGTTATTATTCATGAGTTACTATTCACGAGTTACTATTCACGAAAGCGTATTGATGATGTTTTTGTGAAATTTCTATCTTTTGGTGTTTGAGAGTTACTATTCACGTATACGACATTATTCACGTATACTGACCTTTATTCACGAATCACGACACTATTCACGTAAAAATTAAATTTTTATTTTTCGTCCAAAATATCTATTATGGATACTAGCTTTGATTGTATCCATGTTTTGATCATTCTTGAATTTTACTCCACTGGTTATTTATGAAGTATTTTTGAACTTGGATTGTTTAAAGTACTAATCCTTAATATTTTTCTTTTGTTTCACCGGATTCGCTTTCTTTAAAATATTTTTCATCATCCTAAGTCCTAAATGATGATATAATCAATATCTTTGGCCAGAAAGCAAAGATGAATGATTTTATAATGAATATCTTTGGCCCGTAGTACAAAGATGAACAGTGTATATATTTGAACACGACTAATCGGAGAATATCTTTGCCTCAGTAGTGCAAAGATGAATATTTGATTTATGATGTATATTGATTGATGTTACAGGATAAAATATCGATGATGGACTTTTAAATTCATAGATGATAGTAGATTTCATTCTCTACTTAACTCTTCTAATGAATTGTTGTTTCACCGCAGCTTGTTGATCTAAAACTTGTTATTTATTGTATTCTATCGATTTTTTCCTGTTGAAGACTAAGGATAATTTGTTCTATGTTATCTTAGTCATAATATTCTTTATCGGCTAGTTGAGCTCACCCTTTTCCTTTTTGTTCCATTTTTCTTCTCGTGAGACGAGGATATAATGCGGGAACTGAGTCTGGTGTGGAGTAATGGTACAAGACAGCTTGTTTTAGTAGTCCTCACTATTTTGTAAAATAGTGTATCAATAATTGTAATGAGGATTTATTTGAGTGTGATATTGTGCAGAAGACAATATTTGTATTTAAACTCGTAGTTTATGTGTTGTCGATTTTGCACGACAATTGTATTAATGAAGTTGTAGTTATTTCGTACCATGTATTTGGCAACTCATAATAGGTTGGTTGGATTGGACCTATTTTGGGGCGTCATAGTTAGTATCGAGCTTAGGGATATGATCTCCATTTTAGATCGGGGATAGAACTAGAGGGGAGAGACGAGTAAATCCTTCCGCTAGTGTGTCCTACCTAAGCTTATTTATTGGTCATTCATAATATAGGGTATTATGTGATTTGTTAATTTGTTTAATTAACCCTTGTTTTATGGCGATGTTTGAGAATGTCGAATGAGAATGTTAACAATGGAGTAAATGAGACCGTGGAGACACCTTTGCTCACCAACGAGGAGAACGTGCAACAGGCTGGCAATGTTCCTCCTGTGAACAACACCACTGAGCAGATGACGAACGATGGTATGTTTAGGAACTTTCTAGAATTCATGCAAAACCAAACTAGAAAGACTACTGTTCAAAATGCAGGTGGAAACACTGGCAACTCACGGATGGTCACTGCTAAGCAGTTCAAGGAGTTAGGACCGCTAGAGTTTTTGGGAAAGCCAGAACCACTTACGGCAGAGACGTGGATAAAGCAGATCACTAAGATATTTGATGTCTTGGGATGCTCAGAGGAGAAAAAGGTTCATTTCGCCACTTTCATGTTATGAGGAGAGGCATATTATTGGTGGGAATCTATAAAGCGTACTCAGCATACCGCACCGAAGATGTCTTGGGAGAAGTTCCAAGATTTGTTCAACGACAAGTACTTTCCCGAAAGTATTCGTCACATGAAGGAGGTAGAGTTCATCAAGCTGGAGCAAAACAATATAAACGTGTCGCAAAGACGAAGCTAAGTTTGCGAGTTGTCCGATTTGCATCCCATTTGGTTGATAATGAGGAGAGAATGACGCGAATGTTTCACTGCGAGGTTTGAAACCCAAAATACGTCAATACCTCATTTCTCACAAACTTTGTTTATATTCAGATGTTGTGAATAGGGCTCAGTTATTGGAGCGCGATAATGAGTCGGCTCAACTAAAAAATAATGACCAACAACTCGATGATAATCGTCTTCGCAATGGCAACGGCCATCTAACAATGATAACCATCGTGGAGGAAATTATCATGCCGTAAATGGTAACCACTTGAATGGTAATCATGGCGAATAATAGAAGAAATAATTCAAGTGGAAATTTCAAAAGAGAAGATTCAACAATGACGGGAAGACGTCGGTACCAACACCAGCAACGAATTTTAGAGGAGGAGAAAGACCGCCAGTTAGATGCTACAGATGCGGAGAAGAGGGACACATAAGTCCAAACTGTTCACAACCTTCCAAGGTATGTTATAATTATGGAAAAGAAGGTCATATTGCTCGAGATTATGCGGTAGCAAAACCCACCCAATGGGATGCTACTGATGCAGCAGGAAGAGGACACATAAGAATCAATAATTCAAAAAGATCATGCGAATATCGCAGGTGCTACTCTTTGTGCGACCACGCCAGATTACGTCATTTTTTTAACTCTCTGGGTATTCCAACAAAGATTATTCAGTAACCATTATGTCATTATTTATAAAAACTAAACTTGTCGTTTTTTCGTCCGACTGCTTTTCATGGGGCCCACAAATGGTTATACGCCGTGCATTTAATATTCCCAAACAACAACAAGAATATTCCACGACCAAACGAATATTCCCCGAAAATAATAAATATTTTATAACCACTTGCTTATTTTGCAAAATTTGCACATTTCACCCATAACCAAAGTATTATATCAAATTAACACCTTATTATTTCAAGATAATGAATAGAGAAAATTCAATTTTATTTATTAAAAAGATGGGGTCTTACACACACCATTGGAATGAACATGATAGTAATCTTCTCGTTCTTCTTTGGGGTCTATTGGGTCAATCAAGGTTAATTCTCAAGTCCTATGATATCTATTATAACTTAGATGCATGGCCTCCCATGTATGAAGGCCTTTTGAGCATTTTCCAAATATTTTAATTTCTAAAACAGTTATCAACTGTACCTTTATGTAAAATATCATTGGTTTGGAGTGTGAGTACTTTTATTTGTATTGAAACTCATAGCTTATGTGTTGTCGTATTTTGCACGACAGTTTAATAGTTGTAAATAAAAAAATTTGTTTTTGGATTCTGTGGTATGTATTTGACGACTCAAAATAGGCTGTGTGGATCTATTTTGGGGGCGTAACATTGTATGTTGACGTATATGAATTTTGTTGGTGGTGTTGATGTCCTTAGTGGTGATAGTAGATGGTGGTGGTGGTTCACAATATTGAAACCTAAAAATAGCAGAGTAAATAATTAGAAAAGAAAAAAAACTTATTTCACTAAATATTGATGTGATAATTACTTAAAAAAAATAAGTTTGAAAAGAAATAATTATTTACATAAAATATAGTTACTTAAAAAAAATGGGTCATTTTACATAATCATTTTTACTTAATAAAATTATTAATAAATAAAACTTATTAATAAAATACACATAATAAATAAATTATAAAATATACATAAAATATTATTTGTATACACATAAGATGTTACATTAGCCATTTTGGTTTTAATTATTTGACATGTCAGTAAAATATGTCAAGTGTCAATCACGTTAGTCTAGTTGGCAGGTCTGTTAACAACAAGAGCACAAATAGACCCAAAATTTGTAACGTCAAGTATACTTTTAAACAAAAAAAAATGTTCAGGATGGAAGTTAGATTACGGGAAAAACGTTAGGGACTTTTTTGAACCTTTGTCCTGTAATTAATTCACTTTGAAGTTCTTTCCAAAAAAATTTAAATAAAATAAAAAATTAGAAACCCCTTTTAATAAAAAAATTTACAAGAATTTCCAAAGTCGTGCATAGCTAATTTCCTCTATTTTTTACACCACCTTAATTATACCAAATAAATTAGGCATACCTGCTGAATTTTTTTTTTCTTGATATTTTAATAATGATTATGTACTAACCTTATGAATTATATTGTAGTACCAAAGAGTCGGACTTCAAAACAAAATAAATGAGTTTAGGATGCTTATGAACACCAAGTCCCAGAATAAATTGTGGAGGTGGAGCAGAAATATTCACATTCAGAACTATACAAATGAGTAAATTCCATTCCATTAACATTTACAACAATGCAAAACAAAGTTTCCTCAATTGACACCTAGAATACAAAAAATTCCGAAGAGGCTCTCTGTTCGGAACTTGAAAAACGGGGAGGAAAAGAAAAAATCTCTATGGAGATAAATCTAATTATCCATGCTTTTAAAATCTAATACGCTAAAATATCGTGTAAAAAATGATTAAAATGCTCCAATAAATTTTTAGATTTCATTTCCTTTTCCCGGGAGTTTTCCAAGTTCCAAACGGAGCCAAAGATTCAAATGGTTGTGGCCCCTTTGCTTGCCTACAACTCTGGATTCAAAGATTCGGTACCTTTTTTCCCCCACTGATTTACCTAAATTAAGCCGCACTTGGGCTCTAACCTTGAGATGATAAGAAACTCAGCTAAAGGAAGGGATTCCCAAAGGAATTTGCTGGATCATCACCTACAACTGGTTGCTGCTTTTGAACTATGAAATCTTCTTGTTGCTGCTCTGCCACTGACATCTGTGCACCAGTGGGTGGTCCTGTACTGCTCGAAACATAACCGGGGTCTTGGGTAATCTCGAAAGGATTGGATGTCACCTGCTCCACGGGATGTGTTTCATTCTGGTCTGCTCTTGCCATTGCATTATCGTATAGCCTATTGAGAGTAGATCTGCCAAACCCACAGGCCTGCATTTGTAAATATCAGCACAGAGACGCAACAAACAGCATGAAGTGGGGTACAATGCTGCAGAAAGAAGTTTATATATATATATATATATATATATCGCTAAGGACATCAATCATTATTACTCTCTGGAGTAAAACACACAGTAAATCATTTGGTCCAACAATATTTCGATTAGAATCATTTTTTTAAGCATAAAGTGAGCTTTAGAGTAAGCTAAGAAATGTAAAGTTGAACTAATCGGGTACTTGTTAGTTTCTTCTTTAGGGAAATCATACAAATTCTGAAAAAAATTCTTGTTGGGGGAAAATGTATCCAACAAAAATGAAAAACAAGGTCTTTGATGACACTTAGTGATAGAACATGTACATGTTCTTCGGATATTAAGCCCTAACTGGAGGAGATGGGGATAATGATGCATCTTTATAATTTATATGGCCAATGAAGACAACACTGTTTTATGCATGCACAGCTCATGTAAGACTAACCAGTTTAGTCTCTGCAACTGCAGCCTCATTAGAACTAGGTGTCGTGACAAGTGCAAGCTCCCAATCGGAAGATTGAGATGGCAGATTGGACGAACTAGGCAAATCGTCTACAACAATAAAAGTGCAAAAAAATTGGACATATATAAATTAATAACTTCCCAAGGATGATAAATTGTTGATGTCAAGAAATTAACTCACCAGGGGATGCGATCACACGTGCAAGGGCATTTGTACCATCCAGTTCAGATGATTCTTGAGTTAAATCATCCAGGCCCTGATAGAAAAAAACATCTGCCACGTTACTCAGAAAATGGAACAATCTCCCTGTCAAGAAAGTGTATCAACCCAAATAAGCCCTTACCAAGAGATCAGTAACTTGTGGCTCACTTGGGAGCTTGGGCGATGTGATTTGTGATTTTTTTTCAGTATCACCCTGCTTGTGATAAGTCCGTGAAGAAGGTCCTCCAGAAGCAGCCACTACTTTGGGAGTAGCACCCTTGTCATCATTGGCTGCAAAGTTTGCAAAAGACCGAGGCAAAGGTGTTCGGAAATCAGGTCCTGAAGCAGCAATTGCTTTAGGAGTAGTGCTCATTTCATCACTGTTCTGATGACACAGAGATGGAAAGACCCAAAGCAGTTAAGAACTTGGTTTTAAAAAGTGTACCACTAACGAGAGTAACTAGGTATGCAAACTTGAGTTGCTCTCACTAGATGATTCATTAATAACGACCTATTAAAACATCCGACTAGATATTAAAAGTGACGGGATATGTTACAACAAACTATGGCTAATACAATAATCCATGAAAAAAAAATAAAACAAGAACACGAGATCAGAATCTGAAGAATACAATCAGTAAAGAGATCTCTCACAAACCCAAAATCCCTATACACCCAACTTGCTCTCTCTAAAGGCGGCTTAGGATATAAAACTAAAGTAAAGAAATAAATACTGAAACCCTAACTACAGTAACATATATATAGCTCGGTTAAAAAAATAACAGGCCCAAATAGCATAACAAGTCCATACCGCGAGGGCTTCGCCCTTGGCCTCAGCCCTCCACTACCACAATTAATTCTCATCTTTCTTGCACTTTTTTTGGGATCGCCACAAAATATTTTTCATGTCGGGTCAAATGTCGGATTCTGAACTAGAATGCAAGACACACATAACAACATATGATTCTATTTGTTGGTTCATTCACTAAAGTTTATCAGGTTATAATGTAGGGTGAAATGCTCGCAACACTGACATTCCTTAAACAAATATGTCTGACAAGATTGTTTTTAGTCGATTCAATTATGATTTGAATGTCTAAGCATGACCTTTACCATTTAAAGAACATTTAAACATACCCCTTTCCGTGGAAGGATTAAAGGTTGTGGTGCCTCTTTCACGTATTCCTCCATAGCTGTCAAAAATGATTCAGGGGTCTGTGGTTGGACATGCCATAAATTGAACTTAGTCACTAGGAGATTAGAGCATAATGAATATTAGAAAGACTGTAATTAGTTTATAATGCAAAGGAACACTAAAGGTGTTCGAAATTAAATTAGAGGTCAAAAACCTGTTCAATTTTGATGTACTTTTCCCCTAATCCAAATTCAAGCCCTCTGCAGACCTCAAAGAACTCGGATAACTTCTGTGCCTGCAGTTAGATATAAGTGTACTTGACATCTTGATTAAAAAAATGTATAATATGGAAGGAAATAAAGTGCAACACGGATTACAAAACAGGAAGAAACAAAGTCAAATGTAAGATAGATACCTGGTCCCCTGCCTTCCGATAAATATCGAGTGCTCTAACGGCATCATGGCGTTGCATCTCAAAAAACTGTTACACATTGAAAATTAATACAACTTTTTTCTAGATGCACAAGCCATACCAAGGGTTTGTGAGCCAACACATCAAAACTAGATCGTACTTTGTCCACCAAATTGAGAGTTGCAGCAGTAATTGCTACATAGATGTGAACACTTTCAGCAGCAATCTGAATTAAAAAGACAAAAAAGAGGGTAAAATTAAACTAAAAACCAAGTTATTGGTATTCATATAATTAAGTTTCAACTAGTTACTTACAATTGAGAGGGTATACTGAATCAAGGAATTATTTCTAGTCACTCCCTCTGGCTGCATAAATGGCACAGGATCCTTAAATTCAGATTGTAAAAAAAAAAAGCAAGAGAAAAAACAAATAGGATAACTAAATGATGCATCACCTGGCAAGCAAGAAGGCGAAATAAAAGCTGTTGTAAAGTTGGTAACTGCTCAAGCAAGTCTGGGATGCAAAGCTCCTTAATTCTCTGTTAACAATAACCATAAAAGAATAAGATGTTTCATATAAGTAAACACAAAAACAGAGCATTTTCCCTCATCTTTATCACTGTCTAGAATAACAAGTAAGAAGCAAGAAACATATAGATATAAATGATCATATGGTATACAAGTATATAACAGGACTTCTTGAGTGTCCTACTTGGTGTCAGAAGTACTGTTCAAAGTCAACATCCTATTTCATTTACTCTTGGAAATCAGATGATGTATCCCCAATTTTACATGCGAAGGCCACTGCTTGTGTGACACCCCCAAATCCGGATACTTCATTCCCACAAGATTTAGTGTTCACTTGATAAAAACATTCATTTCTAACTACCCAAATGTAATAAAGTTTAACAATAAACCTTCCAATTAAAGGATTACATTAATAAGTTCAATAAAATCTCTCAGGTCATCTAACCTTTAAATACAAACATCAAGTGCGGAAAATTAAATAACTACATCACAATATTTAAAACAAAGTCTGACAATATAAAAGTCAACAGGTTTACAAGTCTTTAATACTTGTTCATCTTTCCTTTCCCTTTACTGGTGGTAGGTTCATCGACCTTCTCAACTTTAGCTGTAGTATTTATATAAGCAAGAGTGAGCAAACGAACGCTCACTTTAAGTGACAATGAATAATATAACATAACAACTGCCAAATGAATAGTCTCAATAGAACTGAATAATATTTCTATCTTAGGAACAAAATTTGAACTATATATCTGAGCGTCATAAGACCACGAACTATGTCCAAAGTTATACGTATTCTTTCAACTTAAACCTAAATAGTCATAAGACCGTAGGGACTTCTCGTACTTAAGGGGATCAACCCTTCGTACAATGTATTGTGCACAAACATCTAAACGCTTTGCGTAAATTATCCGCTGTAATAGGGTTGTTCATCTCAGTATTTAGAATACAAGTCCGCACCAAAGTAAGTTTGGTTTGGATAAGTTTCAAGGTAATTTAGAGTTTAACGAACATCAACCAAGGATTAGTTGAATAAAATGTAATAACAATATGCTATAGAATAAGTCATAAGTGAATCAATATTGTATATATAGGTCATACTTTAGAAATGAACTAAAAGCATAAGCATTGAATTACGTAACATACCTTGCTTGAACAATATTAAGCTAAGGCTAGAATTTTGGTTTAGTAATAGAATTTGAATTATCGAACATACATAACCAATAGCAGGTTGAACAATAGAAACTTGCTCAATATAAGGGTAAATAGAACAAACTCAAGTACAGGTTCGAGTTCGGAAACTTGCTCAATTATAAACAAGATAGGGTAAAGAAAACTTGCACAATATAAAATTAGAGTTAAGAAACTTGCCTTGCGTGTAAGCTAAACCGTAATAACTCGATTCACAATATCCTATACAATGTCATTATGACATAATTAGTTACTACATATACTCTGTATACAATTAAGTATCTATTTCATGCATGGCTTGGTTTTTAATCACATGGTCAAGTCACACTAGTAATGAAATAACCAAACTCGTTAATTGCTAATAAAATTCTCATTATTAGTACTATAATACCACAATTAACAAAATCACATTTTAACAGTCATAATATTGCACCTTATCAACACTTACAGACTTTACGTAATAAAAACAAATTTTCTGACCATTCTGCTAATCGGTATTGCATATTACCGATTCTGATAATGGAACGGCACAAGGACGCTACGGTCTTTGTCCTGGCTGACAAGTGATGAGTCACAGTTCTGACAACAGGTGGCTGAGGCGCGAGACTTAAGCGATGCTTGAGCTAAGGTTAGTACCCAACGCCGAATCATCACGCCTCGAGCGACGATTTAACGCAGTAAAGCCAATTTGGCCTACATCTAAATTTCTAGCAACCAATTTAACACGTCTAATTCACATAAATTTCACATCATCATTACCCATCATATATATATACTGATTTAATACTAATTAACAACAACTACAATCAATTTAAGTATTTTGAATTCCGTGATTTTTGTCAAAACTCCATGTTTTAATATCTTTAGCAAAAATCATCATTTGTGATCACCATCAGACACCAAATTAATTTATTCAAACTACGTTCTCTTCATTACTTATCAAATTAATACATTCAAGACTCAATTTACTGATTAGTTTACAAATTAACTACCAAATTTAGTACTTTCACAAGCTATATATATATATAAACATGCACTCAGAAATAATTTTTCTTTCTTTGAACGTGATTAGTACACTAATTCTTGTCTAAATGCAAATTCTAACACCACCATTACTCATAATTGCAACGATTCAGTTAATATAACAACAATTCAAGAAAATTAACTTCACAGAAACTTGGAAATTTATGCCGTAAGACATATATATATATATATAATATTAAGGTTATGAAAAATATCTTCAATTACTTAGTAATCCTTGATAAAACACAGACAATTTCTTGGAATCACAAAACTCTCTCTCAAACTCTCACAAACTTCACTGTGAACTTTCTTCTTTTCTCTCTGTTCTATCTTAGGTTAAGCCAATACTGTTAACGTAAAATAATCAGACGCTAACGTATTAAGTATAAAAATAAAACTGATAATAATAACTCTATACTTAATATATATCAGTTACAAAATTTAATATATTTTATTTATATTTTTGTTTTTATTATCTATTTATTTTAATTCAAATTCAAAATTCAAAAGCCATAAGGCTTTGTTTGGAAAAAACACTTTTAAAATAAAGACTTAATATCTTTAAGCCTTGTTTGGCAAAAAACTAAATTAAACTCCTTTAATTTATTTTAATAAGCATAGTTTATTGTCACACTTTCATTACCAAATTAAATTAAAAACATTATAATAATCCATTTAATCCCTATCAACTCTCTAATTTAATTATTAAATTATTAAATTAAATTACAATATTGTCTCATAATCATTAATTTCCTTAACTCATAAATTATTTATTTAACAAATAAATAATCAAATCAAATCAAATTAAACAATTATTTACTCAACAATAATAAACACATCAATTAAAATATTTATACAATTCAATAAATATTTAGAATTACAATTTAATCTGGATTGTTACAGCTTGAAAACACCCTAAAGTGTGAAATAAAACTCTAAAAAAAGAACATCACTGTGAAGTCTTGAGCAAAATACTTAACAGTCCAATAGCACTTTTTCATTAAGTGTCTGTTTGCTTGTGCAATAAGATGAAACACTTTTAAAAAGTGCTTTAAATAATAGTAAAGTATTGTTTGGTAAATAATTTAAAAGCACTTTATAGGGATATTTTGACAAGTTTTAAGTTTAATGTAAAAAAAGTTTCAAAAGTACCAAGTTTTATCCTCTCCCAAAAGTTCTTTTACACACTAATGCTAAAAAAGTACCTTTTTATGTTCTGTATGCTTTCCCAATACACCATGTAGATCAGAAATTTGCACATATATATACTAAGTATGACATATACATGATCAAGTTACATTGCCTCACCATGGGGCAATCCCGCCACACAAAGTTCATTACAACAGGGGCAATCTTTCCATGCAAAGCTCATCCGTTAGGGGGGCATTTTACCATGCAAAACTTAGCTTTGCAAGGGGGCAATCTCGCCATGTTACCTTGCTAGGGGTAGGGGTATAAATGAGCCAAATTGTACTTAACATTCAATCTCTGCTCGTTAAGCTTGAAAAGTGTTCGAGCTCAAACATGAATCGAGCTTTATATTCATTTTCGAACTCGGCTCAACAGAAAATTAATGACCATGAGCTTGGCTTGTGCATGTGCCGAGCTTAGCTTGAGCGCCAGTTCAAGCTTGAATTTCTACCACTACTGTATTTTTTATTTATTTTTCTTAAAATTACCGATTAAATATACAAATACTCACCAATATATTCGTAGTAAAGATATAAAGTTACATCCACCAGAAAAGGAGGGAGGCGTTTAAATTAAAAATTAAAAATTTCTATTTTGACACACACACACACACACACACACACACACACACACACACACACACATATATATATATATATATATATCCTTTGTTCGCAAGACTTCTTGAGTCTAGAGGATTCTCCAATTATGCTAGAACATATGACATACCCAAGTTCCAAGCTACGATAGATAGTGAATCGAAGGACTCTCTAGCCTCGGAAAATCAAGGAAACATGCCTTCTATAAACATCGCCCTATGAAAATTCATATTTTCCAATCAACCATCCACTTACATATTTCAACACAACAAATTAACTACTTAGGACAACCACCTTTTTTAAAAAAAAATACAAAAAACAAACAATGACGATGGATTTTTTCCTCTTAAATAAAATTTCGCAAAAAGGGACACTATAAAAGGTACACATGCTGGTTATGTGCACAAGGTAGCGAAAGCAAGACTTTTAGTTGGTACCATGTGAGAGATAAAGGATAGAGGCAAAGATGATTATTTCATACTAGAACTAGAATGTACATAAAAAAGCCTTTATATAATCTAAGACTTAAAGCTAAACAAGAAAAGGAAATCATCAATGAAATCAATCAGTGATCAATGATTGAAACTGATCATACATCTAGAATAATCCTAACATTACTGATTACTTCTGAAATCATGCAACATTGATTACTCCTATAATTATGCCTATAGAATAATCTCTAGAACCGTCTGGATGTCTCTAACAAAGAATATATATTATATTCAGCTTTTTTTCTTTCTTTTTTCTTTTTTTTTTACTTTTTTTGGAAAGTTAAAATTTGGACCATTTATCAATTTGTGCATGTCATCCTTATGCAGGCCCATGGCCTGAATGGACTAGGTTCCATTTTCACTTGAACAAGACCATTTACAATTCAGGGAGATTGATGTAGGACAAGATTTGGAGAAGAACAATAATTGAAAAATTACAGAAATAACTCGGGTAATGCTCCTCACCACACTACCCCAAGAATCTTTACCTGGGTGAGCTCCACACACCACACTACCCCAAGAATCTTTACCTGGGTGAGCTCCACACACCACTACCCCAAGGGTTTCTCAACCACAGATGAGAAGAAAATAACTCATAGCTTCAATTATCAATAAATATTCAGTATTGTTATCAACTTATGAGTAATTACTTCAATATTTAGAGAGATTCAAAACCCTAATATTACATGGGAAACAATAAAAGAACTAAATGACTAAAATACTCTTCTTAAATATTAAAAACCTAATCACTATTAAATGTCCTAAATCCCCACTAATAAATAAATAAACAACTAATTACATCAATTACTCTTCCATTAAACATAATAAAACTTTCATAAAATAAATAGAATTTTCTTCTTAGCTTTGGACTCGTCATCCTCATCAAGGAACTAGACCATTTACGTTCCTGAGAAGAAACGGGATGAATGATGAAAAACATTACTTTCCTATTCTTTGTTATTCTTAAATAAATTAGCAATGGATTAGTTTGCACAAAAATTTTGGTACAATAAAAGTAACGAGAAGAATATGGTGACAATCTATAGATAATAAAAAAACAACCAATAGTTAAATTTTTGCCATAATCAATCATCTAGCTTGAACTGCCAGCCGTGAAAATCAGAGTTGAGTTAAGTTGAGTCCTCTTTTAACAAAAAAGGGTAAACAGAAATGCACAGCATACATAAGTGTTGAAGACAAAATATATGTTTTCATAAATGCTCGTGTTCATTCTAACTCTTCAAGTTCACTACTAATTCTGCCTTTTATGATATCTTTCAATGGATCTGTAACTATTTTATGTTGTTATTTTGAGCTCGCAGAGCTCTATCTAAAGTAAATGTTAATGTATCTTAATTACCAAACCCATTTTGGAAATATTCCAAATATATTAGTTGACATATTTATAAATCGCAACAAAATGAAAAAAAAACGACAATAAAAGATTTGATTCCGTTACCGAGCTATCTGTGATGACATCATATTTCAGTATTCGGAAACACTCCAGGCGTTCTTCAAGATACAAAGCATAAGTACGAACCCAAGTAGAATAATCCCATGCTTGACACCAGAAATCTCCACCAATCAGGATCCTCAAATCGGAAAGTTTAGCTAAACACAAGAAATTTAAGGTTAGGACTAAAGATATACCATTGGGAGTTGATTCGTCCTTGAAATGAGACATGTTCAGCACAAGATCTCTGTTCTGGATATAACTAATCAGTTCTTCATGAATTGTAGGAGCCACCTCCCGTAATGCACGATGTATAACAATTAAAGTTTTTAATGCAACCTGATTTCAAAAAAGAGAATACATTGAGAGTGAAGCTGTTATGCTGGGGGATGAGCTAGTATGAACGAAACACTAATCAATTAGAATATTAAGAAATGCCCTTGAGACTGATATATAATACTTCCATTCTAAATTATAAGATCATTAGTGACTTTTGAAAGTCAATCAAAGACAATTTCAAATTAAAAATTAAGATGATTTATTAAAAATTATAAAACAACAAATCTTATAATGAATAATAGTCATCATTGTATTGACTAAAATTAATGGAATCCATGTTAATTTTGAACTTGAAAATGTCTTAAGTTGACTTCAAAAAGTCAACAATGATCTTATATTTTGGAACGAATGGAGTACAACATAATCACAAAAAAGAGGAACATGACCTTTTTCTTGTTGATCTGCTTTAAATTGTAATGAGGATAATGTAGAATCAAATTGTTTCATAACGCGGAAATATGATAAAAATATAAGGAACAAAATCCGTTCTTTATGCCTATGGACTCAAACCATAGGTTAATGGATCAGATTTTGCTCAATGGTTTTACAATTTTTATAGTATTAATTAAAATATCAGTACCTGATCACTTAAAGACAACAGTATTTTCAAAATCTGGCAAAGCATAAGGATAAAGGAATGATTACAATCCTGTAGCAACCTTTAATTGAAATGGATGATTGAGCAAAAATGAAAGTAGTTAAAGGAACAGCTGATATAGCAACTCTGTAACAATGTCACAAAGTACTAGACAGATATAAAATGGAAAGTTCATAATTATCGGTAATAGAAAAACAACTTGCATTAAACTTGAAATGGAAGTCATAGGCATGATTTATGATAATTTCTTAAACCATCATCTAGAGATTTTGTTATACCCAAAAAAGTATGGTTTGGGCTAAGCTTTTTGTCACACAGACACGCACACACACACAGAAAGTGAGAGAGAGTCAAAGAGAGAGAGAGAGAAACACTTAAAAATGTGTAAAAAAATCGATAGTAGCAAAAAAAAATAGTGTTCACGAACATACAGCCCAAGCATGTGTTTTAGCAAGACGCCTGGCAAGAGCATGTATACAGTATGGAATATCTGCCCGTGGTTTTGAAGCAGACAGTGCCTCAAATATTGCTGAAAAAGAAAGAACAAATGAAAATTTATACTTTTGACATTAGAAAGTTCACAAAATAATAGAGATAGTCGATGCTCCAAAGCATGTAGTACACTTGTAACTAAAATTACTAAAAGAACTTAGTGAATCCATATTCAAAGGAAAACTCCGTATAGGAGAGAGATAACTTTGCAAATCAAATGGCAAAATCATAAAAGGAGTGGAAAATATCTCGCACGGATGATTTGAATAGTATATAATGTTTTATGTAAGGATCAAGTGATACCAGTCATTGAGCTAATGTTCTTCCAACCAACAATAATGAAATGTTTGGCAACTTTCATGTAAAATATAATTTATTAACAAAATTTCACCCCAAGCTAAAAAGCATTAAAAACATTTGATACCTAGGAATCTTGAAAGCAAGAAGTTAACTCACTTCGTACATGTTTCTCCTTGGGCAATAATTCACTATGGTTTGTGGCCTTGACGATAGCAATGTCTAGGTCCTGTATACAAAACCGCGAATTTCAGGTACCGTCAAACATAAAGAACACACAAATACACACTCGCATATAAGTTTAAAGTAACAAACCCACCTTGTATTCACTATTGACTATGGCCAATCCAACTTTTGTGGAGTCTTTTATAGCTCCGATAGCTTTTCTTAAATTTTGTTGCGAGTTGCCACCTGCTGCCATTGATATTAAGCAAACAACTTTCCCTAGACCCCGATGCAGTTGAGTTAAAAATCCTAAAAGACAACAACCAATAGAAAATTTTGTTGAATAAATTGACTTAATACCCTAAAATTTTGCATTGGGTATATCTTCATAGAACAGTAGGAGTCTCAGACCCTCGTCCTATGGATAATTCAGTTAAAATTTGGGCAGATACGATGTTTGACATCATTGAATGATTAAAACTTTTCCAATCCAGTGCATATGAAATCGATTTATAGGTTAAACATAAAATTCCGAATTCCATTGCTGAATCTTGAGACTGGGTATCTTAATGGGACAATATATGTGCATATGAACATTAGCTCATACCTACACACAACAGTGGCGGAACCAGAACATTTTTAGAGGAGGGCCAAAATACATCAGTAAAAAAATTATTTATTAACACTTGGAGTGCTTCTTTCAAATTCATTTTGCCCAATTATAATATTTCACAACATCTTATTCCAACCCTTGTCAACCTTTGAGTGGCGAGTCTAATGGCTTTAAATTCACACACATATATATATATTGATTTTTCCGAACTATGGGACAATTAATCAAATTTTGAAGTTTTTAGAACGGATTAGCTACTTTTATAGATAAATTATAAATTATAATATTATATATTCAAAACTTTATTTTGTGGTTCATGAGATTAATTAGCTTGAAAGAAGGAATTCCAGCAACAAAAACAAAATAGAAGAGAGATTTAATAATCTTGATAGGATAGAACTATGGTGTACTTATTATCACTGTAGTGGGATCCAAAAAAAATTGTTTTATTTTTTTAGCTTTTTATTTTTAATTAGTTTACAGAGAGAATTGCTACCGCCTTTTTTTGCCCCAATTTGATGATAAAGCAAAATCAAAGAGAAAAACAAAAGACAAAAGAAAATACATAAAAAAGGAAGGAAAAGGAAAGCAAATAACCCCCAGATATTACATGGTGGGGGGTCATATGACCCCCCTAGACCCCCCCTAGTTCCGCCATTGACACACAGTGTACATTGTAAATTTGAAGAATATTGAATACATGCCGTTGTCACCCACAAGAAATGCAGCTTAGATTTAGGGTACTTTCAGGAAGTTATCCCTAGCAGTGAAGATCTAGAATGGACTAACTATATGATTTCTTAATATGCAACTTACCTTTTAAAGGCAACTTTCAAACTAGCACATACATCATCTAATAACTAAGTAAGAGAACAGAAGTAAATGATATTAACTGTTATGGTGGGTAGAGGTTTCGGAACACTAAAGAATACAGCTGTACTGAATTCAAACAATTTGAGTATGTTGGCCCCCACTGTTTCGAAACCTGTATTCTGATGATGGAAACGTCATTGATTGGTATGTATTGAAGGCCCAAAAACGAGTTCAAGAGTCTACTTAAAATAGTATGAAGTTGCTTCATTCTCTTCTCTTTGACTTGCAAAATCTTACCTTCGGAGAAATCTAAAGGTACTTCTGCCAATCATTCTAAGTGAGCATAGCTGTTCATTCATAAATGTAGCATATGGTGAGATTTAGTGTTGGATAGATATTGCTTGGGATCTTACTAATGGGGCATGAAGGTTATTGGTCTTTACCTTGACCAAGCTAATGGAACACCTCTCAAAAAAGCCTTGAGTAAATGATCAACAAACAGGACAAAAGAAGGGCTCGAGTAAATAATGAAGACTTGAGCCAGGGCCAGACAGAAGTCATCATATCCTGAGGTTAAATCTCTCCAACTCATCAATATATTTCCATATATTGTTTTACTTGCATGACATTTGATTTGTTTCATTTAATTTACTCTCTCTATTCCGCAAAAAGAGTCTCATATTCCTTTTTTTTCCACAAAAAGAGTCATCTTTTTATTGATAGCGGTATAATATGACACAATATCCTCAAGTTTATTAGCATAACTTCATTAACATGCCACCAATACTAATCTAACAACTTATTATTTTATGTGATAAACATGGAGCAAAATTATAACTTTAATATTAATAAATATTGCTAGTAGGAATCTTTTTGTGGAATGGAGGCAGTATTATCAAGCTTAGCTCAATTTTCTATCAAAATCAGTGTTCTAAAATTCCCGCCTACATTCACTTAAGTGGGATTAAGCGCTAGGTGGGTCCTCAACCGCCTACATTTGGTTGGGCGCCTAGGCGGAATCATACCTCTACATCATCGACTTAATAAAGGCTTTGAAGAATTGAAGCTATACAATACTTGAAATGAATTTGTTAAGTCTTAAAAAAAATTAGTATTTTTTCATGTAAAATTTTAAGAATTTACTTATACTATGTTTTGTATAGTATAAAAAATATATAATAGAAAAATAAATAAATCAAATTGCCAATGAAAACACCTAGCCAGGCTAGGCGACTGTCGCCCCATCCACCGCCTAGCGACACTAATCAAAATAATCACTGAGTGAACATCATAACCAAGCTATTCGTAGCTCAACCTCAAGTAGTTAGGTTTCGTATCAACTTAAATAGCCTTTTTACCTGCTCAATCATTTATTAGCCTTAATCCGTGTGTGTTCATTTTAAGATAATTTTCTTTAACAGTTAAATACATATAACATATACATACATACATACATACATACATACATACATACATGCATACATACATATATATACACCATACATGCACACCTGGAATTATTTGAACGATTTGTTTGAGAAAAACTACAACATTGTTTCCATATAATATAACAGAAACGCAATAATCAAACCCCCTAAACTTATGACAAAGAAAAAGCTTAAAATTTTCAAAACTTGGATACAGATCGATTACAATTTAAATATTTAATTATTCAAACACATCAAGATTAATTTATTCAAAGAAGTTAAAATAAAAAATTGTATATCTCATGTATGTATTGAATGTATTTCATGAAAAATATGAGGCAAAATGCAAGATAGGGTTACCTCAGAAGGCGATCGCCGGCGAAATCTCATCGGAAATCTGCTCTCCGTGGGCTTTACGTCGGGATGGTGAGGTACGTGTTCAAACTCCCCATTCCTTACCAAATTGACGAATAACTTTTCCGTTCCTTTTCTGATTTTTTTTTAAAAATGTTTCAATTATTTTATCTTTATTACTCCTTTTTTTTTACACAAAAAATCTCATTTCTCAAATTTAATCTGTATATATTGCTATTTTTAATGCAAGTACACAATTATTTTTTAAAAATATTTATAATAACAATTTCAATATAATTTCACTACTATTAGATAAAGCATGCGTTTTTTGGTACGACCCAATTTGACATAGTTCACGGATGGTTTAGCCTTTTTCTTAATAGTATTCAAATTCCAAACCAAATGCCGTATTACTAGGAACCATAATAGTAGGAAACTCCCCCGTCCCTCGCCCCTACCCCCCACCCCACCCCACCCCACCCCACCCCAATCCAATGAGTTACCTAGTTTAAATTGTTTCACAAGTTAAAATGGTGTAAACAAGTCAAATCGATAAAATCGATTCAATTAACCCGATAAATTGGTTTCTAATTATTTTTTGTACCATTTTTTTAATATTAAAATTAATTATTTTTAGTAATATTGTAATCCAACTTTATTATATTTTAGTTCATAAAAAGCGAGAATTTTTAAAATTTTATTACTTATTAATAATATATATTTTTATATATTAATGAGTCATTTGATCAATAACGGTTCGATCACTTGTTGAACTAGTGATCTTTTTGTCCACTCGGTATGTGACGCCCCCAAAACAGGTATACATCACCCATCTTGAGTCGCGCCATACATACATGCATGTAATTCAAATACAACTTAATAATACAACTGTCGCCGTATAATACGACAAAACATAAATCGTGAGTTTGAATACAAATATTGTCTACTAGAGAGTATACAAACTCAAAATGAGTCCTCATTACAATTATTATCACACTATTTCACGTAATAGTGAAGACAACTAATGCACCATCTAGACCATCACTGCTCCCCGACTAGTCCCAAATTTACGTTCTCATTTCAAAGAGAAATAAAATGAAAGAAAGGTTGAGCTTTCAACTAGCCCAAGAAGAAATATTATGACTAAGATAATGCGTAATAATTTATCGTTAGCCTTTCAACAATGTTAAACCGATAAAATATAATAACTATCAAGTTTAATCTGCAATGAACAAACAATCCATTGAAGAGTCAAGTAGGAATAAAATCTACTATCTTCTATGATTTAAAAGGTTTTTATCACTTTTATCATTTGGGACTCAAATTTAATAAATAATCCACATCATCGAATCACCCCCGCACTACTGGCCAAGGATATTCTTTTAGTATCACGACCACGAATTATCCATTCACTACTACTAAAGATAATCATGTTTTCATTAATCTGCTTACGATCATGCCATAAAACAATTCATCTTTGCACTACTACGAAAAAGAATCCATAGCCATAATCATACCAAAAATCGTCCATCAATGCACTACGGCCAATGAGGACTTTTTCCAAGATCATTTGTAACATTACTAAGTTATGATTATACCGAATAATCCTCGGTTATAATCATACCAAGTCCATCTATGAACTACAGTGTCATGATGACTTTCAACAAAATATAAACATGAGGATGATGACAATGATATAAGAATTCAATAAAACAAGTTCAAGAATTAATTTATCTAGGGCCGATAACGTCCAAATTGTCAACATGATATTTGCTTTGTAGAGTAAAATTCAAGAATGCTCGTAAGAATATTTCCATGAAAAGATAATGGATAAAGCGCAAATATCAAGGATATTCCACTAATTTCATAGAGTATAGAAGTCCAAAGTTTTAACCAACTGAGTATAATAAAGAATGGAATAACAAAAGAAATCACCATGCATGCGATAGATCAGCATGTGTAGGTTATTCCAACGTAATAATAAATAACGGAACGGTCCCACAGAAAAACGCATGCATGTGATATTCAATGTAATAATAAAGAATTGAACCGTGTTCTACGTAAAACGACCGACAGGATATTCCAATAGAATAATAAATAACGGAACTGTGTCCCGTAAGTAAACGCATGCACAAGATATTCCAACGTAATAATAAAGAATGGAATATTAGAAGAATTTCACAATGTATGCGAAGATTTTGCATATGCGGAGTTATTCCAACATAATAATAAAGAATGGAATAATGTAAGAATTTCACAAAGTATAGGGTAGCCACAGATCTGAGTTATTCCAAAAGAATAATAAAGAATGGAATAACAGAAGTTCTCTTCATAAATAAGAAAGAAAGAGTACCCCTTACGAGTACAACAAATAATATTCCCTGTAAGGCCCCAACTTTTTATAAATAAAGATTTAATTTCCCCTATTTATTATTTTGAAATAGTAAGGGTTGAATTGATTAATGTGGTTAGTTATGGATAAAATGCGCAAATATTTTTAAATAAGCAAGTGGTTATAAAATACTCATTGTTGTCGGAGAATATTTGTTTGGTCGTGGAATATTCTTGTTGTCGGAGAATATTCGTACGACGGCGCAGCCTTGTGTGGGCCCCATAACGGAAAGCAATTGGATGAAGAAAATGACAAGTATGAGTTGTTTATAAATAACGGCTTAGTTGTTACCAATTATCTTGTTGGAATACCCGGTGGTTAAAACACAAGAATACGCTATTGTTGCAGACAAGAAGACACGGTATTACACCAATTATTGATTCTTACGTAAGAAGGCACTACTCAATAATTATTACGAATTAATTCTCATTCGATTTTATTTTATTGATTCAATAATTGCATGTTGAATTTTATATTACCGTTGTTTCAATAATTGTCACTACACGATATTTTCCAATATCGAAGCAATAATTCATATTATCTGAATAATATTATTAGAAAATATTATTGGCAATGTCTAGAAAGTTCTGTACAAGGAGAGGTTTAGTCACCTAATCATGCTACCAAGATGAGAGAAATTCTTATTGAAAGTCCCCTCTTTCTCGAAGCGGCATGGTTGCGATCTTTGTGATTCTGTAATATTATTTGTGAATAATTAATTATTGATTTATATGATAAGAAAATATTGATTTTATGTGGATATAGATGGAGAAAATTTTTAAAGTGACAATTGTTACAAATTGATATTTTATCTTTTCTGATAAAATAATATTTTATTATATTATTATAATAGAATAATGATGATATTTTTACAATGAATGTGGGATATATGAGTATATGAGGAGGAAGAGTATTTTTGTTGCATTAAATGATTAACACATGTTTTGTGTGTCGGTGGACCCCATTTCTTGACTGAAATTTGATTATAGCCTGTAAAATCGTCCGTAATAAAATCGTCCGTATATGGATTTCGGTCAATTTTTGTTTGGAATTTGGAAAAACTTTCTTCTGCAAAGTTGTAGAGAATTGAATTTTCTATAATAGTCACGAGATTCAAATTTTCTGATAAAAGGGCTATTTATTAGGAATTATTGAAGTTCCGAAATTCCTGAATAATTGATTTTTGGAAGTTTTAATTATTTTAGTTAAGAAAAATGTTTTTTTTATTTTTTGTGAGTTGGTGGTGATGCTTGGGTCGAGGTGTAGTAAAGGTGTAGGAAAATTTAATATATATATTAATATTTTATTAAATTTTCTGCTTTGGTGTTCTAAGCATTTTTCTATAAATAGGGTGCTTAGGTTAGAATTGAAAATCACACCAGAAACTAAAGATTTCTCTCTCTTTCTCTCTCTATATTATCGAGCGTATTCTTGTGAGTATTTTAGTACTTTGAGTATTGCTATATGGTGCAAGTTCTTTCAGCACTATATCCAGTATTCCAGTCAGAAGTACTATTCTTTCTGAGGTAAGGGATATTATTTTTTTAAAAATGATATTATTTATTCAATATCATTATGTCAAAATATTGGTTGGAACTTTTTATCAAATTTGGAACTTTTTCATGTCGGGATTACTATTCATGAGTTACTATTCACGAGTTACTATTCACGAGTACTATTCACGAAGCATGATGATGTTTTTTGTGAAATTTCTATCTTTTGGTGTCGGAGTTACTATTCACGTATACGGCACTATTCACGAATCTGACCATTATTATTTACGAAAAATTAAATTTTCTTTTCTATGTCCAAGATTGTCTGCATTTTAGTTCCTATCTTTGATTGGATCTATATTTTGGTCTTCATTCTTGAATTTTACTCCACTCTGGTTATTTATGAAGTATTTTCGAACTTGGGTTATTTAAAGTATGAATCCTTAATACTTGTTCTTTTGTTTCACCGGATTCGCTTTTCTTTAAAATATTTTCATCATCCTCGGTCCCTAAATGATGATATAACTGAATATCTTTGGCACAGAGTGCAAAGATGAATGATTTTATAATGAATATCTTTGGCCCATAGTGCAAAAGATGAACAGTGTTTAGATGAACATGACCAATGATGAATATATTTGGCCCGTAGTGCAAAGATGAGCAGTGTTTAGATGAACACGACTTAATCGGTGAATATCTTTGGCTCAGAGTGCAAAGATGAATATTTGATTTATGATGTATATTGATTGATGTTACAGGGATAAAATATCGATGATGGACTTTTAAATTCATAGATGATAGTAGATTTCATTCTCTACTTAACTCTTCTAATAAATTGTTGTTTCCGCTGCAGTTGTTGATCTAAAACTTGTTGTCTATTGTATTCTATCAGATTTTTCCCTGTTGAAGACTAAGGATAATTTGTTGTACATTATCTTAGTCATAATATTCTTTACTAGGCTAGTTGAGCTCACCCTTTTCCTTTTTGTTCCATTTTTCTTCTCAAGAGACGAGAATATAGTGACAACTAGTCGGGGTGTGGAGTAATGGTTCAAGACAGTTGTTTTAGTAGTCCTCACTATTTTGTAAAATAGTGTATCAATAATTGTAATGAGGACTTATTTGAGTGTGGATATTGTCTAGAAGACAATATTTGTATTTAAACTCAAAGTTTATGTGTTGTCGTATTTTGCACGACAAATTGTATTAATGAAGTTGTAGTTATTTACGTACCATGTTTTTTTGGCACTTTCGAATAGGTTGTTTGGATTGGACCTATTTTGGGGCGTCACAATGTTAATATCGTAGCTATAAGTAAAGAGCCCCGAGCCTCTATCTGGTGACTTCTGTTGATGAGGGATGCACCGCCGCATCTCTCGTAGGGGCGCCATTTTGCGGTGGCAAGCTGATAGGTACCCTGGTGAGGTGCTGACACAAGTTGGTGTCCAAAGTCACAGTTGGTATCAGAGCTTAGGGATATGATCTCTGGCGGAGATCGGGGAATAGAACTAAGAAGGGAGAGACGAGTAAATCCTTCGCTAGTGTGTCCTACCTAAGCTTATTTGTTGGTCGGTCATAATATAGGGGTATTATGTGATTTGTTAATTTGTTTAATTAACCCTTGTTTTATGGTAGTATTTAAGAATGTCAACTGAGAATGTTAACAGTGGAGTAAATGAGACCGTGGAGACACCTTTGCTCACCAACGAGGAGAACGTGCAACAGGCTGGCAATGTTCCTCTTGTGAACAACACCACTGAGCAGATGATGAACGATGGCATGTTTAGGAACTTTCTAGAATTCATGCAAAACCAAACGAGAAAGACAACTGTTCAAAATGCAGGTGGAAACACTGACAACTCACGGATGGTCACCACTAAGCAGTTCAAGGAGTTAGGACCGCCGGAGTTTTTGGGAAAACCAGAACCACTTACGGTAGAGACGTGGATAAAGAAAATCACTAAAATATTTGATGTCTTGGGATGCTCAGAGGAGCAAAATTTTCATTTCGCCACCTTCATGTTACGAGGATAGGCAGATTATTGGTGGGAATCCGTAAAGCGTACTCAGCTTACCGCACTGAAGATGTCTTGGGAGAAGTTCCAAGAACTGTTCAACGACAAGTACTTTCCCGAAAGTATTCATCACATGAAGGAGGTAGAGTTCATCAAGCTGGAGCAAAACAATATGAACGTGTCGTAGTACGAAGCTAAGTTTGCCGAGTTGTCCCAATTTGCATCCCATTTGGTTGATAATGAGGAGAGAATGACGCGAATGTTTCTGCGAGGTTTGAAACCCAAAATACATCAATACCTCATTTCTCACAAACTTTGTTTATTAGAGCGCGATAATGAGTTGGCTCAACTGAAGAATAATGACCAACAACTCGATGATAATCGTCATGCGGTGCTTGGCCATCTGAACAATGATAACCATCGTGGAGGAAATTATCATGCCAGAAATGGTAACCACTTCAGTTGTAATAATGGCCAAGATAATAGAAGAAATAAATCAAGTGGAAATTTCAAGAAGAGAAGATTTAACAATGACGGAAAAACGTTAAGCACCAACACCAAAGAATCTAATTTTAGAGGAGGAGAAAGACCGCCGCTTAGATGCTACTGACATCGGAGAAGAAAGACACATAAGTCCAAACTGCTCACAACCTTCCAAGGTATGTTTTAGTTGTGGAAAGGACGGTCATATAGCTCGAGATTGTTACAGAAATAAACCAAGTCCAATGGGGATGGTGACTCCAAAGGCTGTCCCGGACAAGTCAAAGTCAACGGTTCCTGGAAGAGCGTTTGTCGTAACTGGTCAGAATGCGAGGAACCCGAACGAAGTTAGCACGGGTTAGTTAATTATAAATTTTTGCGAAGTTATACCTTATTAGATACCGGTTCTACCCATTCATTTATCTCTCCTGCTTATACTCAACGTTTAAACTTGACTCCAAAGAAAATTAGACTTTGACTTATCTGTTGAAACTCCGTTATGAGAAACTTTCGTTACATCTACTGTTTAGAAATCTTGTTTGAACCAAGTTGGCACCATCACATTACCTGTTGACCTTATTTCTTTAAAGATACTTGCTTTTGATGTGATTTTGGGGATTGATTGATTAACTACTCATCATGCCAAAATTGATTGCTTTCGTAAGGTTGTTAGTTTTCATATTCCTAAGCAACCTGTTATTCGAATTCAAGCAACCAAACCATTGAAGTCAAATATTTTCATATCAAGCCATAAAGTCATTCGTTTATTGAAAAACGGATGTCAAGTTTTCTTAGCCCATGTTATGGACTTGAACAAAAATATGTCACATTTGAATGATATTTCTATTGTTAGTAAATTTTCTGATATATTTCTTGGCTTACTCCCAAAGTGTGATATTGAATTTTGTATCAACTTTGAACCCAGTACAAAACCCATTTCTAAAATCTCATGGCTCCTATTGAACTTCAAGAGTTAAAAATTAAACTGTAGAAGTTTGTACCCGAGCCTTTATCTGGTGACTTCTTTTGTGGAATACACCGAAGCCAGACTCTCCGTAGGGGACGCCATATTCGTGCGATAGTAAACTGATATGTGTCATTGTGACGTGTTATCCAAGATTGGGATATAAGTCACAGTTGAGAACAACCTAAGTTAGTAATCGAAATACGTAGCTTTCTAGGCTTAGTTGGTTATTATCCGAGATTCGTTGAAGGATATTCTCGAATCGCTATTCCATTAATGCAGCTGACTCGTAGAGATACAAAATTCGAATGGAGCAAGGAATGTGGGAAGAGCTTCGAAGAACTCAAGAGGAGACTCATTTCGGCACATGTTCTGACCATACCATCCTGGAAAAGCGAATGTGGTAGCTGACGCGTTGAGCAGAAGATCATATGCGTTTACAAGTGCGAATATACGAACCTACGTGAAGATAGTAAATATACGATTAGAATCGACTTTAATCGATAAATTTTAAGATGCTCAAGCTACAGACCTGGAGTTGATGAATATGAAGAAGAAGATGTAAGAAATCGTTATTCCAAAAGCGAGAATCGGCGATGTGAGGAAAGCTCAAACCTTCGATTTATTAGTCCATTTGAAATCCTCGATCGAATAGGAACTGTGGCCTATAGACTCGTTTTACCGCCAAGTATGACGCGTGTTCATAACATTTTTCGCGTATAGATGTTACGTAAATATGTGGACGACCCGAACCACATTATTGAGTTAGAACCAGACGAGATAGCAGAAGATTTAACATACGAGGAGGTACCAGTTAAGATCTTGGATGGGAAGGAGCATGTCGTACGCATGTCAATTTCAAGGACAAAATTTCATAAGGAGGGGAGGTTGTAAGGCCCCAACTTTTTATAAATGAAGATTTAATTTCCTCTATTTATTATTTTCAAATAGTAAGGGTTTAATTGATTAATGTGGTTAGTTATGGGTAAAATGCTCAAATATTTTTAAATAAGCAAGTGGTTATAAAATACTCATTGTTGTCGGAGAATATTCGTTTGGTCGTGGAATATTCTTGCTGTCGGAGAATATTCGTACGACGGCGCAACCTTGTGTGGGCCCCATAACGTAAAGCAATTGGATGAATTAAAGGACAAGTATGAGTTGTTTATAAATAACGGCGTAGTTGTTACCGTTAATACTGTTGGAATACCTGGTGGTTAAAAGACAATAATACACGTTGTTGCACAGTAGCACATGGTATTGCACCAATTATTGATTCTTACGTGAAAGGCACTACTCAATAATTATTACAAAGAATTACTGCTTCAATATTTTATTTTATTGATTCAATAATTGCTTGCGTTGAATTTTATATTACTTTGTTGTTTCAATAATTGTCACTAAACAAGATTTTCCATTATCGAAGCAATAATTCATATTATCCTCAATAATATTATTAAAAAACATTATTGGCAATGTCTAGAAAGTTACTAAAGAGAGGTTTAGTCACCTAATTACAAGGCCAAGAAGAGAAATTCTTATTGAAAGCCCTCTCTTTCCTGGGAACTACCAGTTGCAAGATCTTGTGATTCTGAAATATTATTTGTGAATAATTAATTATTGATTTATATGATGAGAAAATATTGATTTTATGTGGATATAGATGGAGAAAATTTTAAAGTGACAATTGTTAAAAATTGATATTTTATCTTTTCTCGATAAAATAATATTTTATTATATTATTATAATAGAATAATGATGATATTTTTATAATGAATGTGGGATAAATGAGTATATGAGGAGGAAGAGTATTTTTGTTGCATTAAATGATTAACACATGTTTTGTGTGTCGTTGGACCCCATTTCTTGACTGAAATTTGATTATAGCTTGTAAAATCGTTCGTATGTGGATTTCGGTCAATTTCTGTTTGGAATTTGGAAAAACTTTCTTCTGAAAAGTTGTAGAGAATTGAATTTCCTATAAAAACTCGCGAGATTCAAATTTTCTGATAAAAGGGCTATTTATTATGAATTATTGAAGTTCCGAAATTCCTGAATAATTGATTTTTGGAAGTTTTAATTATTTTAGTTAAGAAAAATGTTTTTTTTATTTTTTGTGAGTTGGTGGCTGATGCTTGGGTCTGGTGTAGTGTGCGTAGGAAAATTTAATATATATATTAATATTTTATTAAATTTTCTGCTTTGGTGTTCTAAGCATTTTCCTATAAATAGGGTGCTTAGGTTAGAATTGAAAATCACACCAGAAACTAAAGATTTCTCTCTCTTTCTCTCTCTATATTATCGAGCGTATTCTTGTGAGTATTTTAGTACTTTGAGTATTGCTATACGGTGCAAGTTCTTTAAGCACTATATCCAGTATTCCAGTCAGAAGTACTATTCTTTCTGAGGTAAGGGATATTATTTTTTAAAAAATGATATTATTACTTAAATATCATTATGCCGAAATATTGGTTAGAACTTTTTATCAAATTTGAAAATTTTCATGTAGGGGTTACTATTCATGAGTTACTATTCATGAGTTACTATTCACGAGTACTATTCACGAAGCATGATGATGTTTTTTGTGAAATTTCTATCTTTTGGTGTCGGAGTTACTATTCACGATACTTGCACTATTCACGAATATTATTACACTATTTACGTAAAAAATTAAATTTTCTTTTCTATGTCCAAGATTGTCTGTTTTAGTTCCTATCTTTGATTGGATCTATATTTTGGTCTTCATTCTTGAATTTTACTCCACTCTGGTTATTTATGAAGTATTTTCGAACTTGGGTTATTTAAAGTATGAATCCTTAATACTTGTTCTTTTGTTTCATTGGATTCATTTTCTTTAAAATATTTTTCATCATCCTCAGTTCTAAATGATGATATAACTGAATATCTTTGGCCTGTAGTGCAAAGATGAATGATTTTATAATGAATATCTTTGGCCCATAGTGCAAAGATGAACAGGTGTTTAGATGAACATGACTAACTGATGAATATATTTGGCCCGTAGTGCAAAGATGAACAAGTGTTTAGATGAACATGACCAACTGGTGAATATCTTTGGCCTGTAGTGCAAAGATGAATATTTGATTTATGATGTATATTGATTGATGTTACAGGAATAAAATATCGATGATGGACTTTTAAATTCATAGATGATAGTAGATTTCATTCTCTACTTAACTCTTCTAATGAATTGTTGTTTCACCGCATTGTTGATCTAAAACTTGTTGTCTATTGTATTCTATCAGATTTTTCCTTGTTGAAGACTCAGGATAATTTGTTGTACATTATCTTAGTCATAATATTCTTTACTGGGCTAGTTGAGCTCACACTTTTCCTTTTTGTTCCATTTTTCTTTTCAGGAGACGAGAATATAGCGGCAGCTAGTCGGGGTGTGGAGTAATGGTTCAAGACAGTTGTTTTAGTAGTCCTCACTATTTTGTAAAATAGTGTATCAATAATTGTAACGATGACTTATTTGAGTGTGGATATTGTCTAGAAGACAATATTTGTATTTAAACTCAAAATTTATGTGTTGTCGAATTTTGCACGACAATTGTATTAATGAAGTTGTAGTTGTTTCTGTACCATGTTTTTGGCGACTCAGAATAGGTTGGTTGGATTGGACCTATTTTGGGGGCGTCACATTCCCTACCTTAAAAAAAACTAGATACTGAAATAGTGAGGTAGGAGACTTCTCTTCTTCTTTCTCTCTATAATTTCTCTCTATAATAATTGCTCTAAAGCTTTTGTGAATTGGTGTGAAATGAAGGAAGAATGAGCTTCTATTTATAGAAAAATATAGTTTCGATAATTACACGTTTGGGGCTCGAAATATTATAGTATAATACCTTCCTCTTTTTCTTCATTTTTAATTTAGTCCTGCAAGTATTATCAAACTTCACCAACTCCCCTAATAGTAAATAATGTGAACCAATAGTAAATCATGTGACTCAATAGTTCTAATCATGTGATAAAAATAATTACAGTATAGTACCTCCATCTATACCTCCATTTTTAACTTAGTCATACAAGTATTATTAATTTTGCACCAACTCCCCTAATAGTACAAGAATGTGATTCAATAGTATACACATGTGAACAAATAGTTATATAAGCATGTGAATTAGTAGCAATTAATTGCTCATTTATCCGATAAATTATTCGATTTATCAATATAACCCCAGACATCAATTATCATCGGAATAGATGTCGATTTTCACTAACACAAACAATTCCAACATAATGAAACTATTTTTATCAACAATATAAATTTTGAAATTTTGAAGTTTGACTTTTCCCGAAAAAGTCAACTGTTGACTTTTTGACCAAATAGTGAATCCCGGAAAATTTTGTATTTATAGACTATTTTTACTAATTTCATCGTTCTAGACTCAAATATCACGTCCGCGTCTCCAAATTCAACTCCGAACACAACTTCAATTTTAATAACATTCATCATTAATATTATAACTCATAATATTTAACAACCAGTCGCTCCTGTGAAAGAGGGCTTCCGATAAGGATTTCTCTTTATTGGCGCGCAATTAAGTGACTAAACCTCTCCTTGACAGAACTTCTAGACATTGTCAATATTGCAAATAATAATATGAATAATTTTGCCGTCTCAATCATTGATTTAATAATATATCATATTATGCAGATGATACTGTAACAATAATTGAATCAATAATATGAAAGATATGATGCAGCAATTAATGTAGCAATAATTGAGTATAACCGAGTGACTTCTCACGTAAGCATCAATAATCAATACCGCAGCAGCTACTATGCAACCACGCGTATTCATCGTACTTTTAACACCGGTGTTTCAATGAGTTAACAGTAAAACTTCCGTCGTTATTTTCATAAAAAGTATTTTTGCGTTTTCTCAATTCGACAATAATTACATTCATGAGGTTCACCAATGATTGTACCGTCGTACGGATATTCCCCGACAAAAAGAATATTCCCCAACCAATCGAATATTATATAACAACTTGCGTACTTTGCAAAATTTATAAATATAACTCACAACTATAACATTATATCAAATCCACACCATAATATTTAAAAAATTATTTTGAGAAAATTAAATATTTATTCATAAAATCTGGGGTCTCACAATCTCCCTTCCTTATGGAATTTCGCCCTCGAAATTTACGTACGTACTTGGTATGCTGAACAGGTGAGGATACCTCGACTTCATTTCAAATTCTAACTCTTGAGGTATAACCTTGGAGTGTTGAATACGATTCTTCTTATCCAAGATTTTAACACGTATCTCCTCAAACATTAAATCAGCCGTTATCTAGTCCGGTTCTAAATTAATAATGTGGTTCGGGTCATCCACATATTTACGTAATGTCGATACGTAAAAAAAACGTTATGAACACGCGACATACTTGGCGGTAAAACGAGTCTATAAGCCACAGTTCCTACTCGATCGAGGATTTCAAATGGTTCAATTAAATCGAGGGTTGAGATTTCCTCTCTTCATCGATTCTTGCTTCTAGAATAACGCCCTCTTGAACCTTCTTCATTCATCAGCTCTGAGTATGTAGCTTGAACGGCTTTAACTTTATCGATTAAAGTCAATTCTAATCGTATATTCGTTATCTTCACTTGGGTTCCTAACGTCTTTAACTCTATCTTCATCATTTGTAAGTCGTACGAAATGGGCCTTTATTATTAACAACATCAGTGCTAAACGATACGCATCGATCTACTCAACGCGTACCGTCTACCACGCTTCGCTTTCCCACGATGGTATTGAATGGTAAGATCGTAATCTTCAACAGCTCGAGCCAACGTCTTTGGCGCATGTTACGTTTGTTTTAAGTAAAGAAATATTTGAGGGTTAAGAAATGGGTTTTGTACTGAGGTCAATACAAAATTCAATTTCACGCTCTAGGGGTAGGCTAAGAAAGACTTTAAGAATACGTCAGGAAATTTATTAACAATAGAAATATCATTCAAAACTGTGACTCTCATCCAAGACTTGGATAACACGTCACATTGATACCTATCAACTTTCCATCGTCATTCACGATGTTACCTACAGAAAGTCTGGCTTCGGTGCATTCCACACAAGAAAGTCAACAATGAAAGGACCGGGGCTCTTTACTTATGGCTTTATATGACAATGATTGAATTTAGTGGTTTGGTTGTTTGAATTCGCATAACAGGTTGGTTAGGAATATGAAAGCTAACAACCTTACAAAAAGCATGATGAGTAGTTAACTAATCGATTTCTAAAAATTGCATCAAAGGCAAATATTTTCAAAGAGATAAGATTGACAGGTAACGTGAAAGTGTCGATTTGAATCAACAAGATTTATAAATAGTGGAGGTAACGAATGTTTCTACTAACGAAGTTTCAACCAATAAGTCAAAGTCTAACTTCTCTGGAGTTAAATTTAAACGTTGAGCACAAGCAAGAGAGATAAAAGAATAGGTAGAATCGGTATCGAATAAGGAATAGACTTCGCAAGAGCTTATGATTAACTTACCCGTAATAACCTCGTTCGGGTTCCTTGATAAACGCTTTCACTTAAACTACCGGATTTGACTTGTCTGAGACATCTTTTGGCATCACTATCCCAGCTGGACTTGACTTTGATAAAATTGAGCTAGGTGACCTTCTCTTCTAGAAATTCCCACTTCTATTATCTTGGCCATAATTACCACCGAAGTGGTTACCATTCTTGGCATGATAATTTCCCCCACGATGGTTATCATTGTTCCGATGGCCGTTGCCACCGGTATGATTATTATCGTGTTGTTGGTCGTTACCTTTTGGTTGAGCTGACTCAATGGTCTCATGTGCTTCATTGCTTATCTCAACATTTTTTTATGTCATTTTTAAACACTGTCACAAAACAAAGGTTAATTGACATGTAACATATTATCCCTATATTCTGACCGACAAATTAAATACCAAATAAACTTAGATAGGTTATACTAGCGAAGGAATTCCCCATCACTCCCCTCCTAGTTCTTATCTCATATCTCAGCCAGGGATCATATCCCTAAGCTTTGATACCAACCATGGCGCCCCAAAACAGTATATACATCACCCATCTTGAGTCGCCAGATACATGGTACAGAATTCAAATACAACTTAATAATACAACTGTCGTGTACAATACGACAAAACATAAACTGTGAGTTTGAATACAAATATTATCTACTAGAGAGTATACAAACTCAAAATAAGTCCTCATTACAATTATTATCACACTATTTCACAGAATAGTGAGGACTACTAATGCACCATCTAGGACCATCACTCTATTCCCCGACTAGTTAAAACACGCTTCATTTCACGAAGAAACGGTGAAAGAAAGGGTGAGCTCAACTAGTCCAAGATGAAATATTATGACTAGGATAATGCGAGAATAATTTATCGTTAGCCTTCAACGATGTTAAACGGATAAAATATAATAACTATCAAGTTTAATCTGCAGTGAACAAGCAATCCATTAGAAGAGTCAAGTAGGGAATAAAATCTACTATCTTCTATGATTTAAAAGGTTTTTCATCACTTTTATCATTGGGACTCGACAATAAATAATCCACATCATCGAATCACCCCTGCACTACTGACCCGAGGATATTCTTTAGTATCACGACCACGAATTATCCATGCACTACTACTAAAGATAATCATGTTTTCATCAATCGGTCCCGATCATGCCATAAAATAATTCATCTTTTACTTTTCTACGAAAAGAGAATCCATAGCCATAATCATACCAAAAATCGTCCCATCAATGCACTACATGCCAACGAGGACTTTTTCCATATCATTTGTAACATTACTAAGTATGATTATAGCGAATAATCCCTAGTTATAATCATACCAAGTCCATCTATGCACTACACAAAGCCACGATTTACTTTCAACAAAATATAAACATGAGGATGATGACAATGATATAAGAATTCAATAAAACAAGTTCATGAATTAATTTATCTAGGAACTGATAACGTCCAAATTGTCAACATGATACTGCTTTGTAGAGTAAAATTCAAGAATGCTCAGAAGAATATTTCCATGAAAAGATAATGGATAAAGCGCAAATATCAAGGATATTCCACTAATTTCATAGAGTATAGAAGTCAAAGTTTTAACCAACTGAGTATAATAAAGAATGGAATAACAAAAGAAATCACCATGCATGCGATAAACCGCACAGGCAGGTTATTCCAACAGAATAATAAATAACGGAACCAGTCCCAGCGTAAAAGCGCATGCATGTGATATTCCAATGTAATAATAAATAACGGAATAGAACCAGTCCCATGAAAACGTAAAAGCACCGAAGCGAGGATATTCCAATGTAATAATAAATAATCTAACCAGTCCCACAGAAAGCGCATAAAACAGGATATTCAAATGTAATAATAAAGAATGAAATATTAGAAGAATTTCACCATGTATGGAGTACTTTGCATAGACAGATTATTCCAACATAATAATAAAGAATAGAATAACAGAAGAATTTCACCAAGTATAGTGTAAGACCCCAACTTTTTGAATAAAGATTAAATTTTCTTGAAATATATTTTTGAATATTATGGTGTGGATTTGATATAATATTATAGTTGTGGGTAATATTTACAAATTTTGCAAAGTACGCAAGTTGTTATATAATATTCGATTGGTCGAGGAATATTCGTTTTAACAGGGAATATTCGTACAACGGCACAATCATTGGTGGACTCCCCACAACAGAATTATTGTCGGATTGAGAAAACGACAAAAATACTTTATGAAAATAACGACGGAAGTTTTACCGTTAACTGTTGAACTACCCGGTAGTAAAAATACAGTAATACGTGTGGTTGCATAGTAGCACACGGTATTGATTATTGATGCTTACGTGAGAAGTCACTTAGTTATACTCAATTATTGCTACAGTAATTGTTGCATCATATCTCTCATATTATTGATTCGATTATTGTCATATTATCATCTGCATAATATGTTATTTTATTAAATCAATAATTGAGACAAAAAGTTATTCATATTATTAAATTGCAATATTTACAATGTCTAGAAGTTCTGTCAAGGAGAGGTTTGGTCACCTAATTGCGCGCCAATAGGGAAAAATCCTTATTGGAAAGCCCCCTCTTTCCTGAGAACGACCTGGTTGATAAATATTGTGAGTTATAATATTAATGATGAATGTTATTAAAATTGAAGTTGTGTTCGGAGTTGAATTTGGAGACGCGAACGTGATATTTGAGTCCGGAACGATGAAATTAGTAAAATAGTTTTATAAACACAAAATTTTTCGAAATTCACTATTTGGTCAAAAGTTAACGTTTGACTTTTTCTAAAAAAGTCAAACTTCGAAATTTCAAAATTTATATTTTTGATAAAAATGGTTTCATTGTGTTGGAATTATTTGTGTTAGTAAAAATCGACAATTATTTCGATAATAATTGATGTCTAAAGGTTATATTGACCAATCGGGTATTTAACCGGATAAATGAGCAATTGATTGCTATTATTTCACATGATTATAACTATTTTTTCATATGTGTATACTATTGTTTCACATTCTTGTTACTATTAGGGGAGTGGTGCAAGATTGATAATACTTGCATGACTAAGTTAAAAATAGAGGTATAGATGGAGGTACTTATAACGTAATTCATTTTTCACATGTCTGAACTATTGATTCACATTATTTACTATTAGGGGAGGTGGTGCAAGTTTGATAATACTTCCATGACTAAATTAAAAATAAAGGAAAAGTTGGAGGTATTGTCTTCAAATTTTTCGAGCCCCAAACGTCTAATTATCGAAACTATATTTTTCTATAAATAGAAGCTCATTCTTTCTTCATTTCTCACCAATTCGTAAAAGCTTTAGAATTATTATTATAGAGAAATTATAGAAAGAAGAAGGGAAGTCTACCTCCTCACTATTCCAATTATCCAATTTTTCTAAAAGGTAGGGAGTATTATTTCTTTTTTTATCTATGAAGAGAACTTCATTATTCCATTCTTTATTATTCATTGGAACATCCTCGTCACAAAGTGCGTTCTACGCTTGGGACTGGTTCCGCCTCTTTATTATTCTCGTTAGAATATCCTATCTGTATGCGTTTTACACCGGACTGATTCCGCTTTTTTTATTACATCGGAATATCCATACATGCGTTTTACTGTGGGACTGATTTCGTTATTTATTATTCTGTTGGAATAACTTTTACTGCTTGGCCTATCGCATGCCTCGGTGATTTCTTTTGTTATTCCATTCCTTATTATACTCGGTTGGTTAAAGTTTTGACTTATACTCCATGAAATTAGTGGAATATCCTCGATATTAGCCCTTCATCCAAAGATCTTTTCATGGAAATATTCTTCGAGCATTCTTGAATTTTACTCTACAAAGCAAAGAATATGTCGACAATTTGACGTTATTAGTTTCGGATAAAATAATTCTTGCCCAGTAGTGCATGGATAATTATGGTCGTGATACTAAAGAATATCCTCGGCCGTCGTAATACGTAAGGTGATTCGATGATGTGGATTATTTATTAAGTTGAGTCCCAAATGATAAAAGTGATGAAAAACCTTTAAATTATAAAAGATAGTAGATTTTATTCTCTACTTGACTCTTTTAATGGATTACTTGTTCCGCTGCAGTTAAACTTGATGGTTGTTATATTGTATCAGTTTAGCACTGTTGAAGGCTAACGATAATATATTCTCGCATTATCTTAGTCATAATATTTCCCATCTTGGGCTAGTTGAGCTTTCACCTTTTTACTTTCATTGTTCTCTTGAGAAAATGAGAACGTAGCGAGGACTAGTCAGGGAACGGAGTGACGAAGTATATGATAGCATTAGTAGTCCTCACTATTCTCGTGAAATAGTGTGATAATAATTAATGAGGACTCCTTTTGAGTTTGTATAATCTCTAGTAGACAATATTTGTATTCAAACTCACAAATTATATTTTATCGTATTGTACCTACGGCATACCAGTATTATTAAGTTGTATTTGAATTACATACCATGTATTTGACGACTTTAATTCGTAATAGGTGATGTATACCTATTTTGGGGGCGTCATATAGTAGTAAACTCACATATCTGATTATTCCAATGTAATAATAAAGAATGGAATAACAGAAGTTCTCTTCATAAATAAGAAAGAAAGAGTACTCCTTACGAGTACAACAAATAATATTCCATACTTTAAAAAAAACTGGATACTGGAATAGTGAGGTAGCAGACTTCTCTTCTTCTTTCTCTCTATAATTTCTCTCTATAATAATTGCTCTAAAGCTTTTGTGAATTGGTGAGAAATGAAAGAAGAATGAGATTCTATTTATAGGAAAATATAGTTTCGATAATTGCACGTTTTGGGGCTCGAAATATTATAGTATAATACCTTCCTTTTTTTCTTCATTTTTAATTTAGTCTTACAAGTATTATCAACTTGCACCAACTCCCCTAATAGTAAGTAATGTGAATCAATAGTAAATTATGTGACTCAATAGTTCTAATCATATGATAAAAATAATTACAGTATAGTACCTCCATCTATACCTCCATTTTTAACTTAGTCATGCAAGTATTATCAATTTTGCACCAACTCCCCTAATAGTACAAGAATGTGATTCAATAGTACACACATGTGAATAAATAGTTATATAAGCATGTGAATTAGTAGCAATTAATTGCTCATTTATCCGATAAATTACCCGATTTATCAATATAATCCTCAGACATCAATTATCATCGGAATAGATGTCGATTTTCACTAATACAAATAATTCCAACATAATGAAACTATTTTTATCAACAATATAAATTTTGAAATTTTGAAGTTTGACTTTTCTCGAAAAAGTCAACTGTTGACTTTTTGACCAAATAGTGAATCCCGAAAATTTTTGTGTTTATAGACTATTTTTACTAATTTCATCGTTCCGGACTCAAATATCACGTCCGCGTCTCCAAATTCAACTCCGAACACAACTTTAATTTTAATAACATTCATCATTAATATTATAACTCATAATATTTAACACCAGGTCGTTCCCAGGAAAGAGGGGGATTTCCGATAAGGATTTCTCTTTATTGGCACACAATTAGGTGACCAAATCTCTCATTGACAGAACTTCTAGACATTGTGAATATTACAAATAATAATATGAATAACTTTGTCGTCTCAATCATTGATTTAATAATATATCATATTATGCGGATGATCATCATAATAATAATTGAATCAATAATATGAAAGATATGATGCAACAATTCAGAATAATAATTGAGTATAACCGGTGACTTCTCACGTAAGCATCAATAATCAATACCGCAGTGTCTACTATGCAACCACGCCAGACATCGCATTTTTTAACACCGTGTGTTTCAACAGCTAATCTGTAAACTTCCGCCGTTATTTTCATAAAGTATTTTGTCGTTTTCAATTCGACAATAATTACATTAAGGGTTCACCAATGATTGTACCGTCAGCATTTGATATTCCCCGACAAAAAGAATATTCCCCACCAATCGAATATTATATAACAACTTGCGTACTTTGCAAAATTTATAAATATAACCCACAACTATAACTTTATTTCAAATTCACACCATAATATTTAAAAAATTATTTTGAGAAAATTAAATATTTATTTTATAAAATCTGGAATTTCACACGGTACTTTTTTCGATTCAATGATCGATCCTGATTTGAAAACCTTGGTTCCAAGAATGATTAGTCGCCATCTTTTTATTTGTTAAGTTTCATGTTATCCAATTAGAGATCTCCATCACTCGGATCCCTCCGATCAAGCAAACTCTCGAATTCTTGAATCAGAGTTTTTATGAACTCACATTAATCTTAAAACACAGATGAGTTGGTATATTCAATTAAATTTATACCAGTAGGCAACTTTGTATTAATATCCCATTAAAATCAAAATTTTAAACTCATTATAGTAAAAATCTATTTTTCACAAGTATCACTTAAATCACTCTAATTTTTTAGAGTAAAAATTTAATATATTGATAGTGTATACGTAAGTGGTATTATGACACATAATTAAAATAAGGATAATTTGGTTCAACACACCAACTTCATTAATGATGTGTTAATTTTAAACATTACTCGTATATACACTGTCATTGTATTAAATTTTAATTTATTTTTTTAATATATATAAATTTTGAAAAATTCCAGGCACAACATTGCCCAAAAAAATTAATAAAAATATATATAACATCTCCAATTTATTTATGAAAAGACAATTTAAAAAAGAAATTAAATTAGAGCAAATGTGATACTAATAACTATGGTAACTATAGACATGAGAGTGATTAGCATGAAATTAATTTTGGTCACGCAAGCAGGAGATGATCTCTTTCTCTGTGTGTCAGCAATGTATTAATTAATTGACCAACTTATCGTGAAGTTAACTTCTTGATAATTGGATCTGATATACATCTTTATTGTGCTAATAGAAAAATAAATGAAAACAAATTTAGCTTTAGGAAGGGTATGGGTGGTAATTAAAAAATCAAAGGTTTTATTTTTTAGGGTTGGTAAAAGGCCTATATATACAGACTGGTATATACACTGCTCGGCAAATCATACATAGCTCTTATTATTTAGATAGCCATTCTCCTTGTCTGCACAATGGCAGATCTCTTGCTCTTTAATATTTAGATATTCGATCTGCTTTTTCTTGCTCTTAAATCTCTTTTTAATGTGTTAGATCTACGAATTTTTTAGTTTGTTTTAAGGATTTTATTCAGTAAATTGTTTTGATTTGTCAACGCCTCTTTTCATTATTATGAAAATAAGAGATAAATTTGATTATCACTTAATTGAGAAGAACAGGAGGTATAGAAATGATGGCAGAGATATCGTTTCAGTCGTCAGCTCATTAGATTGGCGATTAGATTGTTGCTCGTCCACATCAATTGATTTTCCTTTAAAATTTCTATGTTCATATATATATATATATATATAACATTCTGATTTTGAGAGTGCAAATGATGATCATAATTATTATTTCTTCACTTTGAACCTATGGGAGATTCATAGAAATTATCCTTGAGGAATATATATTTCTAGTGGCTGATGCACTCTCTGCCGATGAATCGTGGGTTTTCAATAATTTTTATAATGCTTTTAAATATTTATTTATGTTTATAGATTTAAATGTATTTTGTAAAAAAATATTTAGAAAAAAAAATGATGTTTCTCTCATTCAGATTCTTTGGAGTTGTTAATGATTTAATGTCATAATTTTTTTTTTTTTATAAATATTAAGTTGTAGTAATTTTTTTAAAGAAACTAACACATCAGTCCCATTAGGACAGTCCCATTAGGTCACAAGTAGGGTTGTTCAGCACATTCGGTATTTTCAATTTTCAAGGCGAATTGGACTGATTTGAATCGATTGGTTCGTTACAAAAAAAATCAAAATCAAATCGAGATCGGTTCGGTACAAACCAGTTTTTGGTACCGGATTTTATTACCAATTTCATAGGTCCTTTATTTATCGGTTCAAATAGGTCCAATCTCTTTTTTAAAAATTATTTAAGGCCTTGTAGAATTGGATTAAAATTTTCTTTATTTATAAAATAGAACTATAGAACTAATATAAAAAAGACATAAGAGAGTGTTTAAGACTTGAATGAAATTTGAATCGGTGATCTCCCTTATGAGGTAACTAAGAAAGTTTTATTTATAAAATGAGTACTGAATATGATTGTTTGCAACTCTCGCATTGATTTAATAAATATTTAAGGAAGTTGTTTTTATAAAAAGACTAACAAGTGAAAGTCTTAAGTAAGTTTTCTTATAAAAAATGATTTAAGGCTGGTATTAGGCTGTTTTACCTTGGGCCAAAATTCGTCTTGGGTTTCTTTTTTGGGCCGAATTTTGGTTTAAATTTGGTTAAATTTTGGCTTAAAGATTGGACTAGTTCAAGTCAGTAAAAATTGGTATCGATTCGGTACCAGATCAGCTAATCGATCCGGTATGCCAGTTCAACTGGTACTTGTATCGGTATCCTATTTTGGGTACTTTTGGTATTCGGTTCGATTCAGTTCTTTCGGTATCCTATTTTGGGTATTTTTGGTATTCGGTTCGATTCAGTTCTTTAAAATTCAAATTTTATGAAATGAAAGTATTAAATTTTCTTATAATTATTATTTTATTTAGTAAATGGTTAAATTTATATAAGGTTAAAATTAAGGGTGATGTGTGAAAATTTTACAAAGTAAATAAATTGTCATAAAATATTCGTTTGGTTAGAGAATATTTTTTTTATCGGGGAATATTCGTACAACACAATCATTGGTGGACCCCACAATAGAATAACTGTCGAATTTAAAAAAATGACAGAAATAACATTTTTATAAAAATAACGGTAAGACTTTTACTGTTAAACTGTTGAAATACTCGATGATAAAAGTACAGTAAAATGCGTTGTTGCATAGTACCACACGGTATTGCACATTATCTCTAAAGTATTGATATTTACGTGAGAAGTCGCTCAATTTTATTCAATTATTGTCACGGTAATTGTTGTTAGTATCTCACATTATTGATTTAATTATTGACATAATATCATCTGCACAATATTTTATATTATTAAATCAATAATTGAGATGACACAATTATTCATATTATTATTTGCATTATTTACGACGTCTAGAAAGTGGTATGGTCACCTAATTGCGCGCTAATAAGGAGAAGTCCTTATCGGAAACCTTCTTTTTCTTGAGAATGATCTGATTATTAATATTGTAAGTTATAAATGATGAATAAATGTTATTAAAAAATATGTTTAGTGAAGCCAAGTGAATTGAGATAAATAGATGTTTTTTATGAAGTATTTATTATAAATTTGGCTGTTATATGGACCCTCACTTACTCATTTTTTAAAATTATTGGTAGAAAGTTATTTCAGTTTTGTTTTATATAATTATATATAAGTATTAGAGCATTCACAGCAATTTTCTTATCTCTATCCCTACTCTGCACTGCTATTAGGCCATTCTGCAGGATAGGGATTCAATTTTTTCACTATGTACCCAACAGATTCCTTATATTGATTCCTTAAATAATAAAATTTGAAATTTGAAATTTAAATGACTTAAAAGTTCCAACAATTAAAACATGTTTTGACCGTTGTAACTATTTTTTAATTTTAAAAAAAAAAGTTGTTTGAATTTAAAAATTGCTATTATTTTAATTTAAAAATAGATGTTGCTAGAAATCAAAAAATGCAACGATCATTTCAATTTAGCATTCTTCTCCTACTTCTAACATCACAAATGTTTCAATTTTTTCGAAGAAGACATCAACATCTCTTACTTGACTCTGCTGAACAAGAGGTTATGCGTGAAAATTGTTTAACCATGGAAGGAGAAATTTCAGACAAAAAAGGCAAAGCGATGACATGTCGAGGTTCCGTTCTCGGTCGTGTTTACATCTATTGTTCTGTTTGAATTTTTGAATATAGTGTCAAGTATTTGTATTTTGTTTAAATATAATGTCAAGCATTTATATAATATCATAATAAAATTTCTTAAAGCAATTATAGGTTAAAATAAGTCCAAAGCAATTGCAAATTAAAATTAGTCCAAAGAAACTTCAATTACCACAAGCCAGAGCAAACTTCAAAAAATACAAGTCGAGAGATATTGAAATTTGAGCAAATCTAAAGAAACAGAAACAAACTACAATTGCTACAGGTCCATAGAAAGTTAGATAGGACAACTAAATCGTCTACTTGTTAAACGCTCTTTCAAAGATCTTTGCTTGTTTCATTTCAATGTACTTTCGCTGCATCTCATTCAAGCTAGACATATCAATAGTCATAACCTTCTCCTCTTTATGCTCCCTATCAAGTTCAAGTTTCTCCCTCTTCAACTGTGAAACCCCAGATTTTATGAATAAACAATTAATTTTCTCGAAATAATTTTTTTTATATGGTGTGAATTTGAGATAATGTTATAGTTGTGGGTAATATTTATAAATTTTGCAAAGTATGCAAGTTGTTATATTATATTCGATTGGTCGGAGAATATTCGTTTTAAACAGGAAATATTCGTACGACGGCACAATCATTGGTGGACCCCACAACGAAATTATTGTCGGATTGAGAAAACGACAAAAATATTTTATTGAAAATAACGGCGGAAGTTTTACTGCTTGATCTTTGTTGAACTACTTCTTTCGTAGTAAAAGTAATGCAATGAATACGCATTGTTTAATAAAGAGTAGCACACTGTGATTGATTATTGATATTTATGTGAGAAGTCACTCGCTTTTGTTCAATTATTGCTACAATAGTTCTTTGCGTATAAGATCTCACATTATTTGATTCAATTATTGTTGATTTAGAAGTTTTGTTTTATTCACATAATAAAATAGAAACATCTTTTTATATAAAATGTAATACTTTATTAAAGTTATTCTATAAATAGAATATATTATATTCTATTATGCATAGTGTTTTGCATAGTAAAATCTTTTTATATAAAATGTATACTTTATTAAAGTTATTCTATAAATAGAATATATTATATTTTATTATGCATAGTGTCCGCGATAGTGTTTGCATAGTAAAAATCTTTTTATATAAATAGAATATATCATATTTTATTTAAAAGATTTTTCTTTAAATATGGACCGTCGATTAAAGTAAATCAATCTGGACCGTTCATGGATTAGTTACTTATGCATTCTATTTTCCTATAAATAAAGCTCATTCCTTCATTATTTTCTTACTTATTCAATTGAACTCTGTAGAGAGAAACTATAGAGATAGAAGAAAAGTTTTCTTCGCTACTTCACTACTCTTATATCAAGTATTATTTTACGGTAAGGGATATTATTTCTTTTGTATTCATGAAGAAACTTATGTTATTCCATTCTTTATTATTCTCACTGAATAACCAAAGATATCTGTGACTACACCCTATACTTGGTGACATTCTTCTATTATTCCGCCTTTTATTATTATTCTCATTGGAATATCCTCATCATATGCGTTTTACTGGCGGACACGGTTCCGCCTTTATTATTATTCTCATTGGAATATCCTCATACTCATGCATTTTACGCAGGACTGGTTTCGTCTTTTTTATTATTATTCATTGGAATATCCATGCATGCGTTTTACTGGACTGGACACGCTCAGATTATTCTATTGGAACATCCTGTCTTGTCATGAATTTCACCGACCGTTCCGTTACTTATTATTACATTGGAATAACTCGCCTATGTGAAGTACCGCATGCATGTGATGATTTTTTTTGTTATTCCATTTGTTATTATACTCAAATGGTTAAAGTTTTGACTTTCTATACTCCATGAAATTAGTGGAATATCCTTGATATTTAAGGCTTCATCCAAAGATTCTTTTCATGGAAATATTCTTCCGAGCATTCTTGAATTTTACTCTACAAAGCAAAGATATCATGTTGACAATTTGGGCGTTATTAGTTCCTAGATAAATTAATTCTTGAACTTGTTTAATCAATTCTTATATCATTGTCATTATCCTCATGTTTATGTTATGTTGATAGTCATCTCAGTGGCTCAGTGGTGCATAGATGGACTTGGTATAATTATGACCGATGATTATTCGGTATAATCATGACCGTAATGTTACAAATGATGTGAAAATTAAAAGTCCTCATCGGCTGTAGTGCATTGATGTACAATTTTTGGTATGATTATGGCTATGGATTCTCTTCGGCCAAGGGAGCAAAGATGAATTATTTTATGGCATGATCAAGACCGTTGATGAAAACACGATTATTTTTGGCCCGTAGTACATGGATAATTCGTGGTCGTGATACTAAAGAATATCCTTGGCCTGTAGTGCAGGGATGATTTAATGATGTGGATTATTTATTGAGCTGAGTCTCAACGATAAAAGTGATGAAAAACTTTTTAAATCATAAAAGATAGTAGATTCTATTCTCTATTAGACTCTTTTAATGGATTGCTTGTTCCGCTGCAGTTAAACTTGATGTCTATTGTATTTTATCAGTTTAACATTGTTGGAGGCTAATGATAATTTATTCTGCATTATCTTAGTCATAATATTTCTTATTGGGCTAGTTGAGCTCACCCTTTCTTTCACTGTTCTCTTCAGGAAATGAGAATATAGCTGGGACGAGTCGGAGAATGGAGTGATGGTCTAGAGGATAGCATTAGTAGTCCTCACTATTTTGTGAAATAGTGTGATAATAATTGTAATGAGGACTCCTTTTGAGTTTGTATAATCTCTAGTAGAAAATAATTGTATTCAAACTCACAGTTTATGTTTTGTCGTATTGTACACGACAGTTGTATTATTAAGTTCTATTTGAATTCTGTACCATGTATCTGGCGACTCAGAATAGGTGATGTATACCTAATTTTGGGGGTGTCACATCAACTGTAGATATTCATCCATTTTTTTGCTATCCTGGAAAATGACATCCATCTTCTGTTCATGAAACTTTTGCATTAAATCTTGTGACTTTTCGAAATGAATGCTGGTTTGAGACTCTTCACTATCTTCCATCTTCATTTTTTTGTTCTTCAGTCGCTCTTTTCCGGCCTTTTTACCAATTGGCCTTTCCATTTCTACATGACCAGAGGCACTCGCATCGTCTCCTAAATTGATCGAATCTGATGCAGCTACATTTCGGCTCAAATTGGGGTGCACCACTTCTGTAATCCACTTTGGAGAATTCTTGAGCACTTGATATAGTGTAAAAACTTGAAAACACCTCTTTCCTTCTCCTCTATAGACCATGTTTTAATGGCTTGATTAAGCTATAAAAATATTGTGCAATATGTCAAAATAATAAATATGAAACTATCACTTGTATATTAAAGCGATTATTATATTACATAAAATTTTACCTTGTCTTGGTCAGTCATTCCACTCGGATTCGCATACTCAATGCTCTGAACAATCCTAGAAAACTTCAAGCATTTAGTCCTGATAATGCTGAATCGGTTGATTATTGATTTCTCTGGTCGATATGGATAGCTGCTTGTATTCGACAAGTACTCTCTCCATACTCTAGTCCAATATTGTTCTTTTTCTTGGTCAGTTTCAATCACCACATCCTCACTAGTATGCTCCCATGCCGCAATTATAATAAGGTCTTCCGCTACAGTATAATTTTTTGCCTTTCTAACTTTTGGCTTATCCATGCTTGCATTATCAATTTGAGAATCCATATTGATATACCTTCCAAGCAAAGAGAACAAAATTAAGAATATGCAATTTTAAAATTAAAAACCCTTCATTGGTTATATCAACAAAGGTTCTTGTACATACAATAATGTACTTCATGTCAATTATTTATTCCTTCTATACATTCATGCTAGCCTTATTTCTGTTTTTAGAATTTGTTTTCATGGTCATTGTTTTCAGAATTTGTTTTCATGGTCTATACATTATCTTTAACGCAGTGACCATGAAACTCTTCTTTTTATTGCTGAACTGCCTTCTCAAAAGGCACTTCTACCATCTATTTTATGTACTACAATGGAAAAGAAATCTAGCTTGAATTTGGATGCTTAGACTTTCCCATGAATAAAGTGATTAATTGTATTTCCTTTTGAAGTACTTGGAAACGCTGAGGGGTGAGGTCTCATATACTACACAAAACCAACTAGAATATCACCATGAGGCACAATGCAGCTAGCTCAGAAAAGATATATCTTTATAACAAAGTGCAAGAATCAAAACACTGTTACCACAGGGACAACTCCTAAGTATGATAAGACTAACTTGCAAATAATAAAGTAATGGCACGCACCTAAATAGTCAAATGTTGTTGAGTTGCAAGGAAAATAAATACTAAAAAGTGGAAAAATTATGGACACTCTTAATGAACACAAATTACATATACTTTTGAAAAATATATCAAGTATAGTGTTAAAATTGGGGTAATAGATTATCAAGAAAACTGATACATTTTGTTACATTTCATTTCTTTTTCCTTCTCCATTATTTTATCAAGCTTTATCCAAGTTCTGGATGCTTAAATTGCTAACATATTAGGTTCAGTCTACAACATTTACCAAAAAAGAATTCAAGAACACATGCTATCATTCGATAAAGCAATGAATACATAAGAACTAACATTCATTTTGAATTTACATTTCAACTTGCTACCTCCAATAACTCTAAAACATAATCCTCAAATTAACTTTTAAATAAACCAAAGAACAACTAGAAACTACCTTATACTGGGAATTATAGCCTTTTCCTCCAATCCTTCTATCTCCCCCATTCAAACTCTGCTCCAATCCATTGCCACCCTTCAAATTATCTACAACCAACCTATTCTTATCAGAAAATCCCCCATTTTCTCTCTCCTCCTCTCCTCCTTCCCATCCTCATCCTCAACCAAACCATTCCTTAAACTCACGCCCCGAGTAACCGAAAACTCAAACCCATCATCATCCTCATTCAAAACTATATTGAAATCATTTTCGCTATCACTTCCATTATCCAAATTCTCCCCATTCTTAAAATCAACTCTATTTAAATTCGAATCATTAGTTTCCTTGACAATATCAATATCGTCGTTTTCAGTGCACAATTGAGGATGTCCTGGTCATCTAACTGCAGCAAACAACAAGTTCTTGATTTGTCTTGGAATCAGATGAATGGAAGTAGTCCTCATTGGATTTGTTATATGGAGAGTTTGTTTTATTTGGACTTCTCAAATAATACACTCTCAGGAGAAATCCCAAAGAGTTTGACAGAGTTAAGGAGATAGTGAATTGGGCATCTCAAAAAATAGGCTGAATTCTAAACTACATTAAAAGCATCTATCTTTCTAAATTATAATCTCTACCCAGAAAAATACCTCAAGAAATTAACATAATACATGTTAAAAGAAAAGATTTTAAGCAATACCCAGAACATGTCTTACAATCATACTGTTCCAATAACTCTTGAAAATGGCAAATTAATTCTCGACATTGCCTAAAAAGAAAGAGAATTACAAAGAAAGAATTAATACCAAATTCAGTGGAACTTGTTCAGATCAGTCGCCGCAGTCGTTTCTTCTTCTCGGTCTGAGCTTTTGTTGAACTGAAAAATCAAAGGAGAACCCTAGATAAGTCACGTGTTGTAGAAGAAGACAATCAGTGAAGAGGAGAATCAGTGAATTTTGGAGAAGAAAATCGTAGCTTAAAGAAGCTCTCCAGAAGATTGGCGATGTTAATTCATTTACCCCTTTCTAAAGCTGACGTGTCAGGGTGTGAAAGGTCATTTTACCTATATAGAGAACGCTCTTTTCATTCCCTCACCCTGAGGAGTAAAATCCTATTTATAGATTAAGATAGAGAATTAAATAAGTATAGAGAAACTGTTGGATAATAATTTATTGACGTATTCTTTAAAACTAGGGATAGAGAATGTATTGGGGAAACTGCTCTGAATGCTCTTATATATATATATAGGGAATCCATCCATGGCAACCGGTTGCCATGGACACTGTGCCAACAATCTCTTTTCGGACCGTTGATCAATTGATTTGAAGGCTGAGATTGAAATCAAAAATTCACAAGTTGGCACAGGTTGTTGTGCTTAAATATCAACCTGTACCGGCTTCTATTTTAATAAGAGGACCCCACATATTCAACATATTGTCAATATAGTTAAAAAAATAAATATTTAATATTAAAATAATCATAACCGGTACAGCTTGTACCGGCTTTCTCTTTTTTTTTTTTTACGCATCTCTCCATTATATGTTATGACTCAGCACATTAAAATAGAATAAAAAAATAAAATGAAGGTCGGCCGGTACATGCTGTTGCGGCTGGGATTAAAAAAAATTAGCTTTTCACGGCTGACAATAAAAAATTGAAAAAAATACCTGGCTGGTAAAAGAATTTTTTCAACCAATTCATCGCTAAATGATTCGAACTTCATGAACCTCCGTACTCAAACCAAACCTCATTATATGACCACCCGAGCACCACGGGCCTAACTGTTCATTTCCCACAAGGATTTGTCTTCATATTAAAACTTTACATTCCCCCAAAATCTTTATTCTTGCATTATTATTATTATTCAGCTATTCTTATTATGTTTATTATTATTATTATTTTATATATTTATTAATATTGTTGTTGTTTAGATGATAGGAAATGAATGTCATATCTATTTATGAAAGTTGTAGTAAATTGGTAGAGTGAAATTTAAATGATAGAATATTATAATAATTTATTTTATTAATCTTAATATTTATTTTAATATTAATATTAATAATTAAGTCATATTCTTTTATGAAGCCATGTTCATTTATGAACTCTGTCCACTTAATATTATGAAATCAATTTTCTCCTAAGTTCTAACTTTGAAAATATATCAAGTTCAATTAGTTTAATAAGTAATGATGATAATTTTTCAAGCTCTTCAGGAAATTAATTTACTTATCCAATTTATAAAAGTAGTTAAGTATTATAATAATAATAATAATAATGTGATTATCAATATTAGAAGTACAGATTATACCAATACTACTACTGCATAACATTAACATGAATAATACAGATTACATGTTCATTTTCATAAAATAAAAAAAAACATAGCATAAATAATACAATCGACGCCTATTTTTTTGGCTCAGGAATCCCTAGCAGGCTAGCACTCGATAGTGATTTCGCTTATCGTGGTCGGTTTCAAAGCCACAAATTGCACATTTTCGATGAGGCTTAGAAGGAATGATTTTCTCGAGTGCACTCTTGAATCTAGATTATTTTTTGCGGCCCTTTGTCTGAGAAATAATAGGCGGCAAAAACTCTTCCTCTGCTTCCACCTCTGCATCTTCATCATCATTATCGTATCCCATATCAAGATTTGGATCTCCAACCGTGCAATCAATGTCGTCATCTGCTAGTTCAGTAATATTCTCATCCGGATCATACTGGTCAACCAACGCTTTTCTGATGTCAAGGGATCTGGTTCACTTAAGGTATATATAGTGATGTTAATAGTGATGGTTTTAATTATTATTGCTATATAATAATAATAATAATGTACATTTGGGTCTCAATCAGGTACAAGATGCGGGAGACCACATCTCTTATAAACAAAAAAGGCCCTTAATGAAAAAACTTAAAGATTGGAAGGAGACATTTGTAAATAAACATATGTTTAGAAACGTGGTGGCACCGGAAGAGAATTTATATCCTTTGTCACATCCGCGCCAGTTTTATGAATTAGACCACAGTGCATTGCAATCCTTAGGGCCTGGGAATTGGATTTTCGAACATGTCCTCGACGATTATATGTTGTTGCTACAAGACAGAGAGGAATACTACAGGTCACGGGGAATACAAAGGTGGTCCCAATTTGGTTTCGTGAATTCATTCTTCATGCATCTTGGGCAGAGCTATGTTCCCCTAACTGAAGTGAATATTGCATGGAGTTTTTGCAATCCGTATGTTAACCAAGATGTTCTGGCTTTCCCAAACACTCCGGTGGTCCCAGATCCTTGAATTGCTTAGCGGTGACCAACCCTGGGTTGCTCCTGCATTATGAACAGGAGCCGCCTTCGCTTGATGTTACATGAATTCTAAAAAGCTCCTAAAAGTACCGTCGTTTGTCAATTGATAAGTGTTGTTGTTTACAGGAGGATTATCGCCATCCTGTTGTACATTGTCCTGATTATTGATCTGTGGAGAATCAACAGTCTCCTGTGCTCCATTGCTATTCTCAACATTCTCGGATGTCATTTTCAAATACTGCCACAAAACAAGGGTTAATTAACATATCACATATTATCTCTATACTCTGACCGACCAATTAAATAACAAATAAACTTAGGTAGGTCATACTAGCGAATGAATTCCCCGTCTCTCCCCTCCTAGTTCTAGTCTCACATCTCAGCCAGGGATCATATCCCTAAGCTTTGATACCAATTGTGACGCCCCCAAAATAGGTATACATCACCCATCTTGAGTCGCCAGATACATGGTACAGAATTCAAATACAACTTAATAATACAACTGCTAGGTACAATACGACAAAAAAACATAAACCGTGAGTTTGAATACAAATATTGTCTACTAGAGAGTATACAAACTCAAAAGGAGTCCTCATTACAATTATTATCACACTATTTCATAGAATAGTGAGGACTACTAATGCACCATCTAGGACCATCACTCTATTCTCCGACTCGTCCCAGCTATATTCTCATTTCCTGAAGAGAACAGTGAAAGAAAGGGTGAGCTCAACTAGCCCAGTAAGAAATATTATGACTAAGATAATGCGAGAATAAATTATCATTAGCGTTAAATGTTGTTGTTAAACTAATACAATATAACAAACATCAAGTTTAAGCTGCGGTGAACAAGCAATCCATTAAAAGAGTCAAGTAGAGAATAAAATCTACTATCTTTTATGATTTAAAAGGTTTTTCATGACTTTTATCATTGGGACTCGACAATAAATAATCCACATCATCGAATCACCCCTGCACTACGGCCAAGGATATTCTTTAGTATCACAACCACAAATTATCCATGCACTACGGACTAAGGATATTTGTGTATTCATCAACGGTCCTGATCATTCCATAAAACAATTCATCTTTGTACTCTTGGCCGAAGAGAATCCATAGCCATAATCATACCAAAAACTGTCCATCAATGCACTACGGGCCAATGATGACTTTTTCTACATCATTTGTAACATTACGGTCATGATTATACCGAATAATCCATGGTCATAATCATACCAAGTCCATCTATGCACTACAGGCCACAGATGACTTTCAACATAATATAAACATGAGGATGATGACAATGATATAAGAATTCAATAAAAACAAGTTCAAGAATTAATTTATCCAGGAACTAATAATGTCCAAATTGTCAACATGATACTGCTTTGTAGAGTAAAATTCAAGAATGCTCAGAAGAATATTTCCATGAAAGGATACTGGATGAAGCGCAAATATCAAGGATATTCCACTAATTTCATGGAGTATAGAAGTCAAAACTTTAACCAACTGAGTATAATAAAGAATGAAATAACAAAAGAAATCACCATGTATGCGGTACTTGATGATAGGCAGTTATTCCAACAGAATAATAATTAACGGAACCAAAGTCAAAGTAAATTCACAATCGACAGGATGTTCCAACGAAATAATAAAGAATGGAATAACAACGAAATCACCATACATGCGGTACTTGCATAGACAGACAAAGTTATTCCAACAGTATCACTAATAAAAAGATTTAAACCAGTCCGACGTAAAAAACGCATGCATGTGATATTCCAATGAATAATAATGAATGAAATAATGTAAGAATTTCACCAAGTATAAGGTATCCCGCGTATATAGGTTATTCCAACAAAATAATAAAGAATGGAATAACAGAAGTTCTCTTCATGAATAAGAAAGAAAGAATACTGTAAAACCCCACAACAGAATAAAGATGAATTTTCTATAAATATTATTTTTGAATATCATGGAGTGAAATTGATATAATGTTATAGTTGTGGGTAATATTTATAAATTTTGCAAAGTACGCAAGTTGTTATATAATATTCGATTGGTCGGGGAATATTCGTTTTAACAGGGAATATTCGTACAACGACACAATCATTGGTGGACCACACAACAGAATTATTGTCGGATTGAGAAAACGACAAAAATAATTTTTGAAAATAACGGCGGAAGTTTTACCGTTAACTGTTGAAACACCCTTGTTAAAAGTACGAAGAATATCGCGTAGTTGCATAATAGCACACTGTATATTGATTATTGATGCCTATGTGATAAGTCGATCAGGTTTTGTTGGTATTATTAATGTAATAATACGAAAATCTTTTATATAAAAAATGTAATACTTTTATAAAGCTATCTGCTTTATTAGACAATAATTAGAATATATTATATTTTATTATGCATAGTGTTTGCATAGTGCCTGCATAGTGTTTGCATAGTAAAATATTTTATAAAGTTATTCGTTTTATTAGATTATAAATCTAATATATTATATTTAATTTTGCTTTAAATATGGACCGTCAGATTAAAGTAAATCAATCTGGACCGTTCATGAGTTAGTTATTATGCAGTCCATTTTTCTAAAAATAGAAGCTCATTCCTTCATTAGTTTCTTACGAATTCACTGAACTCTAGAGAGATAAACTATAGAGATAAAGAAGAAAGTATTCTGCTACTTCACTACTTATATATCTAGTACTCTTCTTTTTAAGGTAGGGAATATTATTTGTTGGTCAGTCATAATATAGGGATATTATGTGATATGTTAATTTGTTTAATTAACCATTGTTTTATGGCAGTATTTAAGAATGGCTGCTGAGAACGTTAACAATGGAGTGTATGAGACCGTGGAACAACCTTTAGTTACAAACCCGGAGAACGTGCAATAGGAAGGCAATAATCCTCCTGTAAACAACACTACCGAACAAATGATGAATGATGGGATGTTCAGAAGTTTTTTGCATTTTATGCAAAACCGCATTTAGAAAAACTCGTGCACAGAATACGGGTGGAAATGCTAGCAATGCGCGGCTTGTCACAACCAAGCTGTTCAAAGAGTTGGGACCACCAGAATTTAAGGGAAAGCCGGATCCGATCATGGCGGAAACTTGGGTCAGGCAAATTACCAAGATATTCGATGTCTTGGGATGCACGGAGGAATGTAAGGTTCCATTCGCCACCTTTATGTTCCACGGTGAGGAGGCGGATCTCTTGGTGGGAGTCTCGTGAAGCGCACTCCAACCAACCGCATTTCAAAGATGTCTTGGAAAACATTTCAGAAATTATTCAATGACAAGTACTTTCCTGAAAGTATTCGTCATATGAAGGAGGTGGAGTTTATCGACCGAACAAAACAACATGACGGTGTCCCAAAGACGAAAGCGAAGTTTGCGAGTTATCGAGTTTCGCACCTCATTTGGTTGAAAATGAGGAACGAATGACAAGGATGTTTACGAGAGGTCTAAAGTCTTAGATCTGGCGATATCTTATATCTCATAAATTTTCTTTATATTAAGATGTTGTAAATGGGCTCAATTATTAGAGCGAGATAGTGAGTATGTTCAACCGAGGACCACAACCAGTAATACATCTACCATGATGGCAAAGATCCATCGAGCGATGATAACCAACGAGGAGGAAAAATACTTAACAAAGCGGTAACCACTCGGTGGTCATCGTGGCCATGATAATAGGAGAGGTGAGTCAAGTGGAAATTTCAGAAAGAGGAGATTCAACAATGACGAGAAGACATCAGCAGCAACACCAACACCAACAAAAAATTCTAGGGGAGGAGAACGACCGCCAGTTAGATGTTACAAATGCGGAAAGAGGGACATATCATTAAAACCGCCCACAACAATCCAAGGTATGTTACAACCGTGGAAAGGAAGGCCACATAGCTGGGATTGTTCTCAGAAGCAAAACCAAGTTCAACGGGATGGTGACTCCAAGGGTCATCCGGATAAGTCAAAATCGATTATTCTGGAAGAGTTTGTCGTGATCGCCAAAACGCGAGAACCCAAACGAGGTGATTACGGTAAGCTAATCTTGAACTCTTGCAAGTTTGTACCTTACTAGATACCGGTTCTACCCATTCTTTTATCTCTCTTGCTTGTGCTCAACGTTTAAACTTGACTCCGGAGAAATTAGACTTTGATTTATCAGTGGAGACTCCATTGGGTGAAACTTTAGTTACATCCACAGTTTATAAATCTTGCATGATCCAAGTTGGAACTATCACATTACTTGTTGATCTTATCTCTTTAAAGATACTTGCTTTTGATGTGATTTTAGGAATTGATTGGTTAACCACTCATCATGCCAAAATTGATTGTTTTCGTAAGGTTGTTAGTTTTCATATTCCTAACCAACTGTCATAACGAATTCAAACAACTAAACCACTAAAATCAGTCACTATCATTTCAAGCCATAAAGCTATTCGTTTATTGAAAAACGGATGTCAAGCTTTCTTAGCCCATGTTATGGATTTGAACAAAGACAAGTCAGATTTGAATAATTTTTCTGTTGTTAGAGAATTTCCTGATGTATTTCTTGAAGAACTTCCTGGTCTACCCCCAGAACGTGATGTAGAATTCTTTATTGACCTTTAGCCGGGTACAAAACCCATTTCTAAAACCCCATATCGAATGGCTCTATTGAACTTCGTGGAGTTAAAGTCCAACTACGAGAAATTGTTAGACATAGGTTTCATTCGTCCTAGCACATCTTCTTGGAGTGCTCCTGTTTTACTCGTAAAGAAGAAAGACGGGAGTATGCGACTTTTTATTGACTACCGAGAATTAAACCATGTCACCATCAAGAATAGGTATCCGCTACCTCGCATTGATGACCTGTTCGACCAGTTGCAAGGAACACAATTCTTTTCAAAGATCGATCTTCGTTCTGGATATCATCACCTAAAGATTAAAACTGAGGATATTCAAAAGATTGCCTTCAGAACTCGGTACGGGCATTATGAATTCTTAGTCATGTCTTTTGGATTGACTAATGCTCCTGCTGCTTTCATGGATATGATGAACCGTGTATTCAAAGAATATTTGGATCAGTTTGTTGTTGTCTTTATTAATGACATCCTCATCTATTCCAAAAGCCGTGAAGATCATGAGCACCATTTGAAGCTGATACTTGAAAGGCTTCGTGAAAACAAGCTTTATGCCAAGCTAAAGAAATTTGAGTTCTGGCTTGAGGAAGTAGCATTCCTTGGGCACGTGGTGTCAAAACATGGAGTATCTGTTGACTCGGCAAAGATTGAAGCAGTACAAAGTTGGGAGCAACCAAAGTCTGTAACCAAAGTGCGTAGCTTTCTGGGCTTAGCTGGTTATTATTGGAGATTCGTGGAAGGATTTTCTCAAATCGCTACTCCGTTAACTCAGCTGACTCGGAAAGATACAAAATTTAGATATGGAGCGAGGAATGCGAGAAGAGTTTCCAAGAGCTCAAGAGGAGACTCATTTTGGCACTGTTACGCAATACCATCCGGTATGGATGGATTTGTTATATACAGTGATGCTTCAGGCAAAGGGTTAGGATGCGTTCTCATGCAACATGGGAAAGTCATAGCCTATGCCTAATTGCAACTCAAAGAATATGAGAGGAATTATCCTACTCATGATTTGGAGTTAGCGTGATCGTTCGCGTTGAAGATTTAGAGACACTACCTGTATGGGGAGAAAGTGGAGATCTATACAGATCATAAAAGCCTCAAATATTTTTTCACCCAAAAGGAACTCAACATGCGGCAACGACGTTGGCTCGAGTTGCTGAAAGATTACGATCATACCATCCAATATCATCTTAGAAAAGCAAACGTAGTAGCTGACGCATTGAGTAGAAGATCATATGCGGGTACGAGTGCAATGTTGTTAACACAAAGGCCCATTTTGTATGACTTGCAAAGGATGGAGATAGAGATGAAGGCTCCAAGTACCCATGTAATGATATGAAACATACGAGTAGAACCGACTTTAATCGATAAAGTTAAAGCTGCTCAAGCTACGGACATGGAGCTAATGCGTATGAAGAAGAAAGTGCAAGAAGGTGCTATTCCAGAAGCAAGAATCGATGAAGAAGGAATAATTCGAGTCAACTCCAGACTTTGTGTTCCTAACGATTCTGACTTGAAGCAGAGAATCATGATGGAAGCACACAACACACCGTTTCCAATCCATCCTGGGAGTACCAAAATGTATCATGATCTTCGACATACATTTTGGTGGAGCAATATGAAAAGAGAGATCGCGGAGTTTATCTCGAGGTGTTTAACTTGTCAACGTGTAAAGGTGGAGCATCAAATGCCAAAGGGTCCATTACAACCACTTGAGATTCCGAAATGGAAGTGGGAACACATTACTATGGATTTCGTTATGGGTCTTCCCAAGGCTTCTCAAGGTATAGATGCGATTTGGGTTATTGTTGATAGATTAACCAAGTCTGCCCATTTCTTGCCCATACGTGAGACTTATTCCCTTGAACGTCTTGCTAGTATGTACGTGAACGAGATTGTGAGATTGCACGGCATACCAGTATCCATAGTTTAGGATTGTGACCCAAGATTCACTTCACGATTTTGGGTTAGCTTGCAGAAAGCTATGGGCATGGATTTATGATTCAGTTCGGCATACCATCCTCAATCGGACGGACAATCAGAGAGGACTATTCAAACCCTTGAAGATCTATTAAGACTTTGTGTCCTAGATTTTAAAGGAAGTTGGGATAAGTACTTGCCACTGGTGGAATTCTCCTACAACAACAGTTATCAAACAAGTATAGGCATGGCTCCATTTAAGGCGTTGTATGGACGAAAGTGTCGTTCTCCAGTATGTTGGGACGAGGTGGGAGAAGCAACGTTGTTGGGACCAGAATTAGTATGCATGACTACAGAAAAGATCCAAATGATTCGATATGTTAGTGTTATGCTGATCGACAAAAGAGTTATGCTGATCTTCATAGAAAGGACGTGGAGTTTAATATTAGAGATCATGTATTGTTACGTGTTGCTCTATGGAAGGGAGTTACAAGATTTGGAAAGAGAGGAAAGCTCAATCCACGATTTGTTGGTCCATTTGAGATTCTTGACCGAATAGGAAATGTGGCCTATAGACTCGCATTACCTCCAAGTATGTCTCGTGTTCATAATGTTTTTCACATATCCATGCTTCGTAAATATATGAAAGACCCAAACCATATTATTGCGTTAGAACCAGATTTAGATAGCGAGAAGATTTAACGTCTGAAAGAAGTACCTGTTAAGATCTTGGATAGGAAAGAGCATGTCCTACGCACCAAGGATATACCACAAGTTAAGGTTTTGTGGAGAAACCATGCTATTGAAGAAATGACCTGGGAGTTGGAATCAGAAATGAAAGCGAGGTATCCTCACCTTTTCAAAACACCAGGTACGTATGTCAATTTCGAGGACGAAATTTCATAAGGAGGGGAGGTTGTAAGACCCCAACTTATTATAAATAAAATTGAATTTCCTCTAATTATTATTGTGAATAATAAGGTATTAATTTGATATAATTCTCACGGTTATGGGTGAAATGTGCAAATTTTGCAAAATATGCAAGTGGTTATAAAATAATCATTGTTGTTTGGGAATATTCATTTGGTCGTGGAATATTCTTGTTGTCGGGAATATTCGCATGCACGCCAGCCTTGATCATTTGTGGGCCCCATAATGTAATAATTGTTTAATGAAGAAAAACGACAAGTTTGAGTTTTTATAAATAACGACGTAGTTATTCACCGTTAACACCGTTGGAATACCCGGTGGTTAAAATACGATGTCTGGCGTGGATGCACAAAGATTGATGAATTATTGATCCTTACGTAAGAAGGCACTACTCAATAATTATTACGAGAGTTATCGCTCAATATTTTATTTTATTAATTCAATAATTATTGCGTTGATATTTTATAATATTGTTGTTTCAATAATTATCACTGCATAGTATTTCCCATTATCAGATCAATAATTCATATTATTTGAATAATATTATTAGATAACATTATTGGCAATGTCTAGAAAGTTACATCGAGGAGGTTTGGTCACCTAATTGTGCGCCAATGAGGAGAAATTCTTATTGGAAAGCCCCCTCTTTCCTAGGAACGGCCCGGTTGTCATAAATGTGATTCTGTAATATTATTTGTGAATAATTAATTATTGATTCATATGATAAGGAAATATTTATTTTATGTAGATATAAATGTTGGATATATTTATTATGGTTAAAAATGAAGGAGTTAATGTTGAGGTGTTTTATCAGTATTTTTGTCGGAATGAAGGTATTAAAAATCAAACCAGTGTTTTTGAGATATATTACGTGAGTTATAATTTTTAATCCGACCGTTGGATCATGGTAATTTTTGGATATGTTATACATATATAAGTTGAGTATATGTCCACAAATTTTGAACCATTAAAAATGAACAAATGATTTGTTATGAATTTTACGAGATGTCTGGTTCAGAAATTGTTGAAGTTGCGGAATTTATCATTTTGGTGGAAAATTCTAGAATTGGTGGGCCCCACTTATGGTTGGTGAAGAAGTGTGCTGAATTTTATTTCAAATGTGGTGGGTGGGAATAGTAGCAGGTAAAGCCATCAGTCAGTTAGTCAAGTCTCGCTAATATTTTCCTATAAATAGAGGCTAAGTTAGAATTGAAAATCACACCAGAAACATAAGCTTTCTCTCTTTCTCTCTCTATATTATCGAGCGTATTGTTTGAGTATTTAGATACTTTGTGAGTTTCTATTTTTTAGTACAAGTTTACACAAGACTATATCCAAAAATTCACCATCGAATGCGGTTATTTTGAGGTAAGGGATGTTATTTTCTTCATATATGATATTATTTCTTCAATATCATTATACCGAAATATTGATCTGAATTTTTATCAAATTTGAAACTTTTTGTGTCGGGGTTACTATTCACGTATACGGCACTATTCACCGAAAAATGAAATTTTCTTCTTTTTGTCCAAGATGTCTATTATGGTTACTATCTTTGATTGTATCCATGTTTTGATCTTTATTCTTGAATTTTACTTCAAAATTGGTTATTATGGAGTATTATTGATCTTGGATAAACTGTTATACGAATCCCTACTATTTGTCCTACTGTTTCACTGGATTCGTTTTCTTTAAAATATTTTTCATCATCCTCAGTCCTAAATGATGATATTACTAAATATCTTTGGCCTGTAGTGCAAAGATAAATGATTAACTGATGAATATCTTTGGCCCGTAGTGCAAAGATGAACAGGTGTTGAGATGAACATGACCAACTGGTGATACAAATGAAAATCTTTGGCCTGTAGTGCAAAGAATAATATTTGATTAAAGATGTATATTGATTGTTGTTACAGGGATATAATATTGATGATGGATTTTTAAATCTTAGAAGATAGTATAACTCATTCTCTACTTAACTCTTCTAATGGATTACTGTTGTCGCTACAGTTGTTGATCTAAAACTTGTTTTCTATTATATTTTATCAAATTTTTTCCTGTTAAAGACTAACGATAATTTGTTGTATATTATCTTAGTCATAATATTCTTTACTGGGCTAGTTGAGATCACCCTTTTCCTTTTTGTTCCATTTTTCTCAGGAGGTGAGAACATAGCAGGAACTAGTCGGGGTACGGAGTGATGGTTCTAGAAAGATGTTTTAGCAGTCCTCACTATTTTTGTAAAATAGTGTTTGAATAATTGTAATGAGGACTTATTTGAGTGTGGATATTGTGACGCCCCCAAAATTAGGTATACATCACCCATCTTGGGTCGACACTTACATGGTACAGAATTTAAAAACAACTTATTAACATAAGCGTAGTATACAATACGACATAAATCGTGAGTTTAAATACAAATATCGCCTACTAGATATTATACAAACTCAAATAAAAGTCCTCATTACGATTATTATCACACTATTTTACGTAATAGTGAGGACTACTAATGCTATCTTCGTGACCATCACTCACTCGTTTCCGACTCGTCCCAATATATTATCATTTCACTCAAGAGAATAATGAAAGAAAGGGTGAGCTCAACTAGCCCAAGAAGAAATATTATGACTAAGATAATGCGTAATAAATTATCAATAGTCTTCAATAATGTTAAACCGATAAAATACAATGACAAACCAACTTTAATCTGCAGCGTGAATATGCAATCCATTAAAAGAGTCAAGTAGAAAATAAAGTCTACTATCTTTTAGGTTTTAAAAGGTTTTCATCATTGTTTATAGTTGAGACTCACTTTAATAAATATTTCACATCATCGAATCACCCCGCACTACGACGACCGAGGATATTCTTTAAGATCACGACCACAATTATTCATGCACTACGGGCCAAGAATATTTGTGTATTCATTAATGGTCATGATCATGCCAACAATCGTCCCATCAATGCACTACTACCAATCGAGGATTTTTATCACATCATTTGTAACATTACTACCATGATTACACCGAATAGTCTCTGGTCATATTCATACCAAGTCCATCTATGCACTACGTGCCACGAGATGACTTTCAAAAAATATAAAACATGAGGATGATGACAATGATATAAGAATTCAATAAAACAAGTTCAAGAATTATTTTATCCAGAATTATTAACGTCCAAATTGTCAACATGATAATTTGTTTTGTAGAGTAAAATTCAAGAATGATCGAATAATATTTCCATGAAAAGATATTTGGATGAAACGCAAATATCAAGGATATTCTACTAATTTCATGGAGTATAGAAGTCAAAGTTTTAACCAATTTGGGTATAATAAAGAATGGAATAACAAAAGAAATCACCATGCATGCGATAGAGACCGCATGCATACGAGTTATTCCAACGGAATAATAAATAACGGAACCAGTCGGTGAAATTCACAAGCCACAAGATGTTCCAACAAAATAATAAAGATGGAACCAGATCCGGTAAAAACACACGAGATAGGATATTCCAACAGAATAATAAAGATTTTAACCAGTCCGGTAAAACACACGAGCATGTGATGTTCCAACAGAATAATAAAGATTTTAACCAGTCCTCCGATTGTAAAACACATGCAGCGTGATGTTCCAATGTAATAATAATAAAGATTTTAACCAGTCCTGTAAAAACACACGCATGTGATGTTCCAACGTAATAATAGAAGAATGTCACCAAGTATAGGGTAAACCACTTATACAAAGTTATTCCAATGAATAATAAGCAATGGAATAACAACGCTTCTCTTCATGAATAAGAAAGAATAACACCCTTACATTTGGTAGGAGATTGAATACTGCAGACGATGTAGTAACAAAATACTCTTCTTCTTTCTCTCTTATTCTCTCTATACTTTCTCTCTATAGCTTTGAATGAATTAAGTGAAAAATAATGAAGCCCTAGGCCTCTATTTATAGAAGATTTCTAGCTTAGCACCGCTTAGATGTGAAAAGGCAAGTGGCTTGACGGTAATCGGTTTGACGCTTGTAATGTGAAAACGACAAGTGGTTCGACGTCTGGTAAAGGTAATTACTATTAACGAAGGTAAATACTATTGATTTAAGGTAAATACTATTCACAAGGGTAATTACTATCGACGAAGGTAATTACTATCGATTTGAAGGTAAATACTATTCACAAGGGTAATTACTATTGACGAAGGTAATTACTATTATTGACGAAGGTAAATACTATCGATGAAGAGACTCTTAGATGATGACATATGAGCCCCCATAAAATAATCAAACTTACCACAAATCATTTTTTTTTTCATCAACACATATTTAATCTTTCAACAATTATTAATCATTTATAACTTGTCGCCTCAATTATTGATTTAATACTATAACATATTATACGATGATGATCTTTGTGACAATAATTGAATCAATAATATAAGAGATATGATCAAAGAATTCATCAGTAGCAAGAATTGAGTATAATAGGTGAGTGACTTCTCACGTAAGCATCAATAATCAATACCGTGTCTACTATGCAACTACGCCAGACATCGTACTTTTACCACCGGGTAGTTCAACAGCTTTTAACGGTAACACCTCCCGCCGTTATTTTTATAAAATATTTTTATGTCGTTTTCTCAATCCGACAATAATTACATTAGGGGTCCACCAATGATTGAGCCATTGTGCGAATATTCCCTAACAAAAGAATATTCCCCACCAAACGAATATTTTATAACAACTTGCATACTTTGCAAAATTTATAAATATTACCCACAACTATAACATTATATCAAATTTATTCCATAATATTCAAAATAATATTTATAGAAAAATTCATCTTTATTAAAAAGTCAGTCTTACAACCTCCCCTTCTTATGAAATTTAGCCCTCGAAATTAGGTGCGATACTGGTATGTCAAGAGGTAAGGATACCTTGATTTCATTTCGATTCTAACTCCCAAGTCATTTCCTCAACATCGTGGTTCCTCCACAAAACTTTGACTTGAGGTATAACCTTGGAGCGTAGAATATGTTCCTTCTTATCCAAAATTTGAACAGAACCTCTTCATACGTCAAATCTTCCGCTATTTCGTCCTGGTTCTAACTCAATAATATGGTTCGGGTCTTTCACATATTTACGTAACATAGATATGTGAAAAACGTTATGAACACGAGACATATTTAAGCGGTAAAAGCGAGTCTATAGGCCACGCCTTCCTACTCGATCGAGGATTAAAATGGACCGATGAATCGAGGTTAAGTTTTCCTCTCTTTCCAAATCTTGTAACTCCTTTCCATGGAGCAACTCTTAACAACACATGATCTCCTATATCGAATTCCACGCCCTTTCGATGAAGATCAACATAACTCTTTTGTCGATTTTGTGAGGTTTTTATACATTGTCGGATCGTTTGAATCTTTTAAGTAGTCATACGTATCAACTCCGGTCCCAACAACGTTGCTTCACACACCTCATCCCAAAGATAATCGGAGAATGACACTTTCTTCCATACAACGCTTGAATGGAGCCATGCCAATACTTGCTTGATAACTGTTGTTGTAGGAAAACTCCACCAATGGTAAGAACTTGTCCCAACTCCCTTGAAATCAAGGACACAGAGTCTTAATAGATCTTCAAGAGTTTGAATAGTCCTCCGATTGTCCGTCAAAATCTGAGGATGATATGCCGAGCTAAATCGTAAAATCTGTGCCCATATAGCTTTTTGCAAACTAACCCAAAATCGTGAAGTGAATCTTGGGTCTCGATCGAAACTATGGATACCGCAGGCATACCATGCGATCTTACAATCTCGTTTATGTACATACGAAGCAAGACGTTCAAGTGTATAAGTTTCTCGTATCGGTAAGAAATGAGCGGAGACTTGGTCAACCTATCAACAATGACCCAAATCGCATCAATGCCTTGAGAAACCTTAGGAAGACCCCAGAATCTTGAAATCCATGGTAATGTGCTCCCCACTTCCATTCCGGAATTTCAAGTGGTTGCAATGGACCTTTTGGTACTTGATGCTCCTTTTAACTCGTTGACAAGTTAGACACCTTGAGATAAACAAATATATCTCTCTCTTCATATTGCTCCACCAAAATGTATGCGAATATCATGATACATTTTGGTACTCCCAGATGGATTGCAAATGGTGTGTTGTGTGCCTCCATCATGATATTATACTTTAAATCGTGGTCGTTAGAACACAAAGTCCGGAGTTGACTCAAGTATTCCTTCTTCATCGATTCTTGCTTCCTAAGATAGCACCTTCTTGCTTTTTTTCCTCATATGCGCATCGCCTCCAGTGTCTCAGAGCTGAGCGCCTTTTAACTTTATCAATTAAAGTCGGTTCTACTCAGATACTCGCTATCATCACATGCATCCCTCGAGTCTTTAATTCTATCTCCATCCTTTGCAAGTCACACAAAATGGGCCTTTGCGTTGACAATATCGCACTCAGTTTCTTGCATATGATTTTCTACTCAATGCGCCGCCTACCACGTTCGCTTTTCCGGGATGGTATTGGATGGTATGATCATAATCTTTCAACAGCTTCAAGCCAACGTCGTTGTCGCATGTTGAGTTCCTTTTGAGTGAAGAAATATTTGAGGCTTTTATGATCCGTAAAGATCTCCACTTTCTCCCCATACAAGTAATGCCTCCAAATTTTAAGTGCAAAGACAATGTACCGCCAACTCTAGATCATGAGTAGGATAATTCCTCTCATATTCTTTGAGTTGTCGCGAGGCATAAAGCATTACTTTTCCATGTTGCATGAGAACACATCCCAACCCTTTGCTTCAAGCATCATCAGAGATGACAAATCCTCCGAGCCGATGGTATTGTCGAACAGTCTTTGAAATAAGTCTCCTCTTGAGTTCTTGAAAACTCTTCTCACATTCTTCGCTTCCAACCGAACTTTGTATCTTTCTCGAGTCACCGAGTCAATGGAATAGCGATTCGAGAAAATCCTTCCACGAATCTCCGATAATAACCAAATAAACCAAGAAAGCTACGTATTTCTATCAATTGATTTAGGTTGTTCCCACTTTGAATAGCTTCAATCTTTCATTGGGTCAATGAGATATTCCATGACTTGATACCATCGCGTGCCCAAGGAATGCTACTTCTTCAAGCCGTAACTCGCATTTCTTCAACTTGGCATAAAGCTTATATTCACGAAGCTTTTGGAGTGTCACCTTTGTGTTGCTCACATGATCTTCACGGCTTTTGGAATAAATAAGGATGTCATCAATAAAGACGACCACAAAGTGATCTAAATATTCCTTGAATACTTGGTTCATCATATCCATGAAGGCGGCGAGGAGCATTAGTCAATCCAAAGGACATGACTAGGAATTCATAATGCCCGCATCTGAGGAGTTCTCGAAAGCCGTCTTTGGAATGTCACGGTTCTAATCTTCAATTGGTGATATCCTAACGAAGATCAATCTTTGAAAAGAATTTGGCTCCTTGCAATCGGTCAAACAGTCATCAATACGTGGCAATGGATACCTATTTTTGATGGTGACGTGATTCAACTCCCGATAATCAATACAAAGTCGCATACTCCCATCTTTCTTCTTCACGAATAGAGCAGGAGCACCCCAAGGAGAAGTACTAGGACGAATAAAGCCAATGTCTAACAATTCCTGCAATTGGGTCTTTAACTCCTCGAAGTTCAATAGAGCCATTCGATATGGGGCTTTGGAAATAGGTTTTGTCTCGGGTTCAAGGTCGATACAAAATTCAATTTCACGCCTCGGGGTAGGCGGAAGTTATTCGGGAATACGTCAGAAATTTATTAACAATAGGAATATCGCTTAAAACCGACGATTTTTATTTAAATCGTGACATGAGCTAAGAAAGCTTGACATCCGCTTTTCAATAAACGAATAGCTTTATGGCTTGAGATGACCGTGATTGATTTTAATGGTTTGGTCGTTTGAATTAAGATAATAGGTTGATTAGGAATATGAAAGCTAACAACCTTACGAAAACAATCAATTTTTGCATGATAAGTTGTTAACCAATCAATCCCTTAATCACGCCAAATGCAAGTATTTTAATGAGATAAGATCGATGTAATGTGAGGGTACCGATTTGAACCAAACAAGACTTATAAACAAAGTGGATGTAATGAAGGTTTCTCCCAACGGAGTTTCCACAGATAAGTCAAAGTCTAATTTCTCCTGAGTCAAATTTAATTGATGAGTGCAAGTAGGAGAAATAAAAGAATGGGTAGAACCCCAGATCAAATAAAGTATAGACTTCATTAGAGTTTATGATAAGCTTACCCGTGATGACCTCATTCGGATTCCTTGCTCTTTGGGAGGTCACAACAAATGCTCTCCCTTGCACTACTTCTGGCTTTGAATTTTCTGGATGGCCTTTGGTGCCTCCATCCTAGCTCAATTTGTCTTGATGAAACAACAAAAAATCGACCTAAGTGACCTTCTCTTCCACAATTATAACACGCTTTGACTGCATGACGCAGCTTTGATCGATGTGTCCCTCTCCTCTCGCATTTGAAGCATATGATAGGTGGTCTTTCTCCTTCCTTAACAATGGGTGTCTTTGGTCGACGCCTTTTCCATCATTGTTGAATCTCCTTTTCTTGAAATATCCATTCTTATTGTTTTGGCCCTCGATTACCACCGAAGTGGTTACCATATCCGCCCGTTGATTCCTCCACGCTTGTTGTCACCGCCTCGATGACTATTCTCACCGGTATTATAATTTTGCCGCACCGCTTCTTTTTAGTTAAGGTTGACTCATTATCGCTTCCCACTAATCGAGCCCTATTTACAACATCTCAATACAAACACGCTTTATGAGAAATAAGATGTTGACGATCTCCTCGCTTCAAACCTCTTAAAAACATTCGCGCCATTCTCTCTTCATTATCCACCAAGTGGGACGAACTGTGATAACTCCGCAAATTTTGCCTCGTCATGACGACACGGCCATATTGTTTTGTTCCAACTTGATAAACTCCACCTCCTTCATGTGGCGAATACTTTCAGAAAGTATTTGTCGCTGAATGAACTCCTCGAACTTCTCCCAAGATATCTTCAAGATGCATTTGTTGAGTACGCTTTTACCGATTCCCACCAAGAATCCGCCTCCGCAAGCAACATAAAGGCGGCGTAGGGAACCTTTTTGCTCCTCGGAGCATCCCAAGACACCAAATATCTTGGTAATCTGCTTTATCCATGCTTCCGCCGGAAGTGGTTTTGCTCTCCCTTAAACTCCGATGGTCCCAGCTCCTTAAATTGTTTAGCGGTGACCGCCCGAGAGTTTTCCGTGTTTCCACCTACGTTTTGGACAGGAGTCGCTCTCGCCTGCTGTTGCATAAATTGCATAAAGCCTCTGAACATTTGATCATTCGTCATTTGGTCAGTGTTGTTGTTTGTATGAGGATTGTCGCCTTCCTGATGCACATTATCCTGATTATTGATATGTGGTGAATCAACAATCGCTCAAGCTCCATTGCTATTCTCAACATTCTCGGATGTCATTTTCGAGATCATCGCCATAAAACAAAAGGTTAATTGACATGTAACAAATTATCCCTATCTTCCCACCAACCAATAAAATATCACATAAACTTAGGTAGGTCATACTAGCGAAGGTATTCCCCTGCCTCTCCCTCCTAGTACTATTCTCACATCTTAGCTGTGATCATATCCTAAGCTCGATACTAAATCGTGACGCCCCAAAATTAGGTATACATCACCCATCTTGGGTCGATAATACACTACATGGTACGTAATTTAAAAACAACTTATTAACATAACCTGCCGTATAAATACGACATAAACTGTGAGTTTAAATACAAATATCGCTCACTAGATATTATACAAACTCAAATAAAAAGTCCTCATTACGATTATTATCACACTATTTTACGTAATAGTGAGGACTACTAATGCTATCTTCGGACCATCACTGCGCTTCCCGACTCGTCCCAAATATATTATCATTTCTGAAGAGAATAAAGAAAGAAAGGGTGAGCTCAACTAGCCCAAGAAGAAATATTATGACTAAGATAATGCAGAATAAATTATCAATAGTCTTCAATAATGTTAAACCGATAAAATACAATGAAACAACCAGCTTAATCAGCAATGAATATGCAATCCATTTAAAAGAGTCAAGTAGAAAATAAAGTCTACTATCTTTTAGGTTTTAAAAGGTTTTTCATCATCTTTATAATTTGAGACTCAAATTTTAATAAATATTTCACATCATCGAATCACCCTCGCACTACTACTGAGGAGGATTCTTCTTTAGTATCACGACCACAATTATTCATGCACTACGGGCCAAGAATATTTGTGTATTCATTAATGGTCATGATCATGCCAACAATCGTCCATCAATGCACTACTACCAATCGAGGATTTTTATCACATCATTTGTAACATTACTGGCCATGATTACAATCAATAGTCTTTGGTCATAATCATACCAAGTCCATCTATGCACTACTGAAGCCATGTATGACTTTCAAAAAAATATAAACATGAGGATGATGACAATGATATAAGAATTCAATAAAACAAGTTCAAGAATTATTTTATCCAGAATTATTAACGTCCAAATTGTCAACATGATACCGCTTTTAGAGTAAAATTCAAGAATGATCGTAAGAATATTTCCATGAAAAGATATCGGATAAAACGCAAATATCAAGGATATTCTACTAATTTCATGGAGTATAAAGTCAAAGTTTTAACCAACCGGGTATAATAAAGAATGGAATAACAAAAGAAATCACCATGCATGCGATAGACCGCATGCATGTGTTATTCCAACGTAATAATAAATAACGGAACCAGTCGTGAAAATTCACACCAAGCAGATGTTCCAACAAAATAATAAAGATGGAACCAGATCCTGTAAAACACACGATAGGATATTCCAACGAGAATAATAAAGATTTTAACCAGTCCTGTAAAACACACGCATGTGATGTTCCAACAGAATAATAAAGATTTTAACCAGTCCTGTAAAACACATGCATGTGATGATGTTCCAATGTAATAATAAAGATTTTAACCAGTCCTGTAAAACACACGAGGCATGTGATGTTCCAACAGAATAATAATAGAAGAATGTCACCAAGTATAGGGTAAACCACTTATACAAAAGTTATTCCAATGTAATAATAAGCAATGGAATAACAACAGCTTCTCTTCATGAATAAGAAAGAATAACACCCTTACATTTGGTAGGAGATTGAATACTTTGCAGCGGTAGTAACAAAATACTCTTCTTCTTTCTCTCTTATTCTCTCTATACTTTCTCTCTCTATAGCTTGAATGAATTCGTGAAAATAATGAAGCCCTAGGCCTCTATTTATAGAAGATTTCTAGCTTAGCACCGCCGTGAAAAGGCAAAAGTGGCTTGATTTAATTGGTTGGCGTCAGTAATGTGAAACGACAAGTGGTTCGACGTCTGGTAAAGGTAATTACTATTAACGAAGGTAAATACTATCGACGAAGGTAAATACTATTCACAAGGGTAATTACTATCGACGAAGGTAATTACTATCGACGAAGGTAAATACTATTCACAAGGTAATTACTATCGACGAAGGTAATTACTATCGACGAAGGTAAATACTATCGACGAAGAGACTCTTAGATGATGACATATGAGCCCCCATAAAATAATCAAACTTACCACAAATCATTTTTTTCATCAACACATATTTAATCTTTCAACAATTATTAATCATTTATAACTTGTCGCCTCAATTATTGATTTAATACTATAACATATTATACGTATGATAATCGTGACAATAATTGAATCAATAATATAAGAGATATGATGCGTTAATTATCGTGTAGTAATAATTGAGCATAGCCGAAAGTGACTTCTCACGTAAGCATCAATAATCAATACCGTGTGCTACTATGCAACTACGCCAGACATCGTATTTTGTACTTTACCAATCGGTAGTTCAACAGTTTTAATTCAGAACACCTCCGCCGTTATTTTTATAAAATATTTTTGTCGCTTTTCTCAATCCGACAATAATTTCATTGTAGGGGTCCACCAATGATTGAGCCATTAGTATTTAATATTCCCTAACAAAAGAATATTCCCTAACCAAACGAATATTTTATAACAACTTGCATACTTTGCAAAATTTATAAATATTACCCACAACTATAACATTATATCAAATTTATTCCATAATATTCAAAAATAATATTTATAGAAAAATTCATCTTTATTAAAAAGCTGGGGTCTTACAGATATTGTCTAGAAGACAATATTTGTATTTAAACTCACAGTATGTGTTGTCGTATTTTGCACGACAATTGTATTATTGAAGTTGTAGTTTGCTTTTCTCATGCACCATGTATTTGGCGACTCGTAATGGGTGTTGATATACCTATTTTGGGGGCGCCACAATTGGTATCAAAGCTTAGGGATATGGTCTCTGGCAGATATCGGGGAATAGAACTAGGAGGGGAGAGATGAGTAAATCATTCGCTAGTGTGTCCTATCTAACCTTATTTCTTGGTCAGTCATAATATAGGGATATTATGTGATATGTTAATTTGTTTAATTAACCATTGTTTTATGGCAGTATTTAAGAATGGCTGCTGAGAACGTTAACAATGGAGTGTATGAGACTGTGGAACAACCTTTAGTTACAAATCCGGAGAACGTGCAATAGGAAGGCAATAATCCTCCTGTAAACAATACTACCGAACAAATGATGAATGATGGGATGTTCAAGTTTTTCAGATTTTATGCAAAACCGCACGAGGAAACTCTCGTACGTATCACGGTGGAAATGCTAGCAATGCGCCAGCTTGTCACAACCAAGTCGTTCAAAGAGTTGGGACCACCATAATTTAAGGGAAAGCCGGATCCGATCATGGCGGAAACGTGGGTCAAGAAAATTACCAAGATATTCGATGTCTTGGGATGCACGGAGGAATGTAGGTTCCATTCGCCACCTTTATATTCCGCGGTGAGGCGCGGACTCTTCGGTGGGAGTCTCGTGAAGCGCACCCACCAACCGCACTCAAAGATGTCTTGGGAAACATTTGAAAATATTCAATGACAAGTACTTTCCCGAAAGTATTCGTCATACGAAGGAGGTGGAGTTTATCGACCGAAACAAAACAACATGATGGTGTCCCAGTACGAGGCGAAGTTTGCAGAGTTATCCAGGTTTACACCTCATTTGGTTGAAAATGAGGAACGAATGACAAGGGTATTTCTGAGAGGTCTAAAGTCTTAGATTCTGAATATCTTATATCTCATAAATTTTCTTTATATTAAGATGTTGTAAATGTGGCTCAATTATTAGAGCGAGATAGTGAGTATGTTCAACTGAGGGACCACAACCGTGGTCATACTGGGTGATGCTAATCATCGAGCGATGATAACCAACGAGGAGGAAAAATACGAACAAAGGTGGTAACCACTTTGGGTATCATCGTGGCCATGATAATAGGAGAGGTGAGTCAAGTGGAAATTTCAAAGAGGAGATTCAACAATGACGAGAAGACATCAATGCAGCACAGACCAACACCAACAAAAAATTCTAGGGGGAGGAGAACGACCGCCATTAGATGTTACAAATGCGGAAAGAGGGACATATCATTAAAATCGCCCACAATAATCCAAGGTATGTTACAACTGTGGAAAGGAAGGCCACATAGCTCGGGATTGTTCAGAGTAGCAAAACCAAGTTCAACGGGATGGTGACTCCAAGGGTCATCTGATAAGTCAAAATCGAGTTATTCTCGGAAGAAGAAGTTTGTCGTGACTGGCCAAAACGCGAGGAACCCAAACGAGGTGATTACGGGTAAGCTAATCTTGAACTCTTGCGAAGTTTGTACCTTACTAGATACCGGTTCTACCCATTCTTTTATCTCTCTTGCTTGTGCTCAACGTTTAAACTTGACTCCGGAGAAATTAGACTTTGATTTATCAGTGGAGACTCCATTGGGTGAAACTTTAGTTACATCCACAGTTTATAAATCTTGCATGATCCAAGTTGGAACTATCACATTACTTATTGATCTTATCTCTTTAAAGATACTTGCTTTTGATGTGATTTTAGGAATTGATTGGTTAACCACTCATCATGCCAAAATTGATTGTTTTCGTAAGGTTGTTAGTTTTCATATTCCTAACCAATCATAATACGAATTCAAACAACTAAACCACTAAAATCACCACTATCATATCAAGCCATAAAGCTATTTGTTTATTGAAAATGGATGTCAAGCTTTCTTAGCCCATGTTATGGATTTGAACAAAGACAAGTCAGATTTGAATAATATTTCTGTTGTTAGAGAATTTCCTGATGTATTTCTTGAAGAACTTCCTGGTCTACCCCCAGAACGTGATGTAGAATTCTTTATTGACCTTGAGCCGGGTACAAAACCCATTTCTAAAACCCCATATTGAATGGCTCCTATTGAACTTCAGGAGTTAAAAGTCCAACTACAGGAATTGTTAGACATAGGTTTCATTCGTCCTAGCACATCTTCTTGGAGTGCTCCTATTTTACTCGTAAAGAAAAAAGACGGGAGTATGCAACTTTGTATTGACTACCGAGAATTAAACCATGTCACCATCAAGAATAGGTATCCGCTACCTCGCATTGATGACCTGTTCGACTAGTTGTAAGGAACACAATTCTTTTCAAAGATCGATCTTCGTTCTGGATATCATCAGCTAAAGATTAAAACTGAGGATATTCAAAAGATCGCCTTCGAACTTCTGATGACGAGCATTATGAATTCTTAGTCATGTCTTTTGGATTGACTAATGCTCCTGCTGCTTTCATGGATATGATGAACCGTGTATTCAAGGAATATTTGGATCAGTTTGTTGTTGTCTTTATTAATGACATCCTCATCTATTCCAAAAGCCGTGAAGATCATGAGCACCATTTGAAGTCGATACTTGAAAGGCTTTCAGAAAACAAGCTTTATGCCAAGCTAAAGAAATTTGAGTTCGGCTTGAGGAAGTAGCATTCCTTGGGCACGTGGTGTCAAAACATGGAGTATCCGTTGACCCTAAGAAGATTGAGCAATCTAAAGTTGGGAGCAACCAAAGTTTGGTGATCAATGTGCGCAGCTTTAAAGGCTTAATGGTTATTATTGGAGATTCGTGGAAGGATTTTCTCAAATCGCTACTCCGTTAACTCAGCTAACTCGGAAAGATACAAAATTCGTATGGAGCGAGGAATGCGAGAAGAGTTTCCAAGAGCTCAAGAGGAGACTCATTTCGGCACCTATTCTAGCAATACCATCTGGTATGGATGGATTTGTTATATACAGTGATGCTTCAGGCAAAGGGTTAGGATGCGTTCTCATGCAACATGGGAAAGTCATAGCCTATGCCTAACGGCAACTCAAAGAATATGAGAGGAATTATCCTACTCATGATTTGGAGTTGGCAGCAATGCTTTCAGCGTTGAAGATTTGGAGACACTACCAGTGTATGGGGAGAAAGTGGAGATCTATACAGATAAAAAGCCTCAAATATTTTTTTCACCCAAAAGGAACTCAACATGCGGCAAACGACGCTGGCTCGAAGGTCGAAAGATTACGATCATACCATCCAATATCATCTTAGAAAAGCAAACGTAGTAGCTGACGCATTGAGTAGAAGATCATATACGGGTACGAGTGCAATGTTGTTAACACAAAGGCCCATTTTGTATGACTTACAAAGGATGGAGATAGAGATGAAGGCTCCAAGTACCCATGTAATTATATGAAATATACGAGTAGAACCGACTTTAATCGATAAAGTTAAAGCTGCTCAAGCTACGGACATGGAGCTAATGCGTATGAAGAAGAAAGTGCAAGAAGGTGCTATTCCAGAAGCAAGAATCGATGAAGAAGGAATACTTCGAGTCAACTCCAGACTTTGTGTTCCTAACGATTCTGACTTGAAACATAGAATCATGATGGAAGCACACAACACACCGTTTGCAATCCATCTTGGGAGTACCAAAATGTATCATGATCTTCGACATACATTTTGGTGGAGCAATATGAAAAGAGAGATCGCGGAGTTTATCTCGAGGTGTTTAACTTGTCAACGTGTAAAGGCGGAGCATCAAATGCCAAAGGGTCCATTACAACCACTTGAGATTCTGAAATGGAAGTGGGAATACATTACTATGGATTTCGTTATGGGTCTTCCCAAGGCTTCTCAAGGCATAGATGCGATTTGGGTTATTGTTGATAGATTAACCAAGTCTGCCCATTTCTTGCCCATACGTAAGACTTATTCCCTTGAACGTCTTGCTAGTATGTACGTGAACGAGATTGTGAGATTGCACGGCATACCAGTATCCATAGTTTAGGATTGTGACCCAAGATTCACTTCACGATTTTGGGTTAGCTTGCAGAAAGCTATGGGCATGGATTTATGATTCAGTTCGGCATACCATCCTCAAACGGACGGACAATCAGAGAGGACTATTCAAACCCTTGAAGATCTATTAAGACTTTGTGTCCTAGATTTTAAAGGAAGTTGATAAGTACTTGCCATCGTGGAATTCTCCTACAACAACAACGCTTATCAAACAAGTATAAACATGGCTCCATTTGAGGCGCCAGATGGACGAAAGTGTCGCTCTCCAAAGATGTTGGGACGAGGGGGGGAGAAGCAACGTTGTTGGGACCAGAATTAGTATGCATGACTACAGAAAAGATCCAAATGATTCGATATGTTAGTGTTATGCTGATCGACAAAAGAGTTATGCTGATCTTCATAGAAAGGACGTGGAGTTTAATATTAGAGATCATGTATTGTTACGTGTTGCTCTATGGAAGGGAGTTACAAGATTTGGAAAGAGAGGAAAGCTCAATCCACGATTTGTTGGTCCATTTGAGATTCTTGATCGAATAGGAAATGTGGCCTATAGACTCGCATTACCTCCAAGTATGTCTCGTGTTCATAATGTTTTTCACATATCCATGCTTCGTAAATATATGAAAGACCCAAACCATATTATTGCGTTAGAACCAGACGAGATAGCCGAAGATTTAACGTACGAAGAAGTACCTGTTAAGATCTTGGATAGGAAAGAGCATGTCCTACGCACCAAGGATATACCACAAGTTAAGGTTTTGTGGAGAAACCATGCTATCAAGAAATGACCGGGAGTTGGAATCAAAATGAAAGCGAGGTATCCTCACCTTTTCAAACACCAGTAATGCGTATGTCAATTTTGAGGACGAAATTTCATAAGGAGGGGAGGTTGTAAGACCCCAACTTATTATAAATAAAATTGAATTTCCTCTAATTATTATTGTGAATAATAAGGTATTAATTTGATATAATTCTCTGGTTATGGGTGAAATGTGCAAATTTTGCAAAATATGCAAGTGGTTATAAAATAATCATTGTTGTCGGGGAATATTCATTTGGTCGTGGAATATTCTTGTTGTCGGGGAATATTCGTACGACGACGCAGTCATTTATGGGCCCCATAATAGAATAATTGTCGGATGAAGAAAACGATAAGTTTGAGTTTTTATAAATAACGGTGTAGTTGTTACCGTTACCACTGTTGGAATACCCGTTGGTTAAAATACTGATGTCTGGCGTGGATGCACAGTATTGATGAATTATTGATCCTTACGTAAGAAGACACTACTCAATAATTGTTACAGTAGTTACTGTTCAATATTTTATATTATTGATTCAATAATTGTTGCGTTGATATTTTATAATATTGTTGTTTCAATAATTATAACTGCACATTATTTCCCATTATCAGATCAATAATTCATATTATTTGAATAATATTATTAGATAGCATTATTGGCAATGTCTAGAAAGTTCTGTCAAGGAGAGGTTTGGTCACCTAATTGCGCGCCTGTAAGGAGAAATTCTTATTGGAAAGCCCCCTTTTTCCTAGGAACAGCCTGGTTGTCATAAATGTGATTCTGTAATATTATTTGTGAATAATTAATTATTGAATCATATGATAAGGAAATATTTATTTTATGTGGATATAAATGTTGGATATATTTATTGTGGTTAAAAATGATGGAGTTAATGTTGAGGTGTTTTATCAGTATTTTTGTCGGAATAGAGGTATTAAAAATCAAATCAGGGTTTTTGAGATATATTGCGGGGGTTATAATTTTTAATCCGACCGTTGGATCGTGGTAATTTTTGGATATGTTGTACATATATAAGTTGAGTATATGTCCACAAATTTTGAACCGTTAAAAATAAACATATGATTTGTTATGAATTTTACGAGATGACTGGTTCAGAAATTGTTGAAGTTGCGGAATTTATCATTTTAGTGGAAAATTCTAAAATTGGTGGGCCCCACTTGTGGTTGGTGAAGAAATGTGCTTAATTTTATTTCAAATATGGTGGGTGGGAATAGTAGCAGGTAAAGCTATCAGGTTGCAGGTCAAGTCTGCTAATATTTTCCTATAAATAGAGGGCTAAGTTAGAATTGAAAATCACACCAGAAACATAAGCTTTTTCTCTTTCTCTCTCTATATTATCAAGCTTATTTTGTGAGTATTTAGATACTTTGTGAGTTTCTATTTTTTAGTACAAGTTTCTGTCAGCACTATATCCGAAATTCAGTCAGAAGTACGGTTATTTTGAGGTAAGAGATGTTATTTTCTTCATATATGATATTATTTCTTCAATATCATTATCGCCAAGTATCGATCTGAATTTTATCAAATTTGGAACTTTTTTGTGTTCTGGGGTTACTATTCACGAATCATTTACACTATTCACCTTAAAAATAAAATTTTCTTCTTTTTGTCCAAGATGTCTATTATGGTTACTATATTTGATTGTATGCATGTTTTGATCTTTATTCTTGAATTTTGCTTCAAAATTGGTTATTATGGAGTATTATTGATCTTGGATAAACTGTTATACGAATCCCTACTATTTGTCCTTCTGTCTCACTGGATTTGTTTTCTTTAAAATATTTTTCATCACCCTCAGTCCTAAATGATGATATTACTAAATATCTTTGGCTTGTAGTGCAAAGATAAATGATTAACTGATGAATATCTTTGGCCCGTAGTGCAAAGATGAACAGGTGTTGAGATGAACATGACCAACTGGTGATACAAATGAATATCTTTGGCTTGTAGTGCAAAGATGAATATTTGATTAAAGATGTATATTGATTGTTGTTACAGGGATATAATATTGATGATGGACTTTTAAATCTTAGAAGATAGTAAAACTCATTCTCTACTTGACTCTTCTAATGGATTGTCAAGCTCACCGCAGCTTGTTGATCTAAAACTTGTTGTCTATTATATTTTATCAGATTTTTTCCTGTTGAAGACTAACGATAATTTGTTGTATATTATCTTAGTCATAATATTCTTTACTGGGCTAGTTGAGCTCACCCTTTTCCTTTTTGTTCCATTTTTCTCAGGAGGTGAGAACATAACAGGAACTAGTCGGGGTACGGAGTGATGTTTCTAGAAAGATGTTTTAGCAGTCCTTAGTATTTCTGTAAAATAGTGTTTGAATAATTGTAATGAGAACTTATTTGAGTGTGGATATTGTCTTGAAGACAATATTTGTATTTAAACTCACAGTATGTGTTTTCGTATTTTGCACGACAATTGTATTATTGAAGTTGTAGTTTGCTTTCTGTACCATGTATTTGGCGACTCAGAATGGGTGTTGTATACCTATTTTGGTGGCGTCACACTAAAGATGTCTTGGAAGAAGTTCCAAGAATTGTGCAACGACAAGTACTTTCCCAAAAGTATTCATCACATGAAGGAGGTGGAATTTATCAAGCTGGAGCAAAACAATATGACCGTGTCGCAGTACGAGGCTAAGTTTGCCGAGTTGTCCCGGTTTGCATCTCATTTGGTTGACAATGAGGAGCGAATGACGCGAATGTTTCTGCGAGGTTTGAAACCCGAACTACGTCAATACCTCATTTCTCACAGACTTTGTTTGTATTTAGATGTTGTGAATAAGGCTCAGTTATTAGAACGCGATTATGAGTCAACTCAACCAAAAGGCAACGACCAACAACACGATAATAATCGTACTGGTGACAACGACCATCAGAATGATAACCATCGTGGAGGAAATTATCATGCCAGAAATGGTAACCACTTCGGTGATAATCATGGCCAAGATGATAGGAGAGGTGAACTAAGTGGGAATAAATTTAAGAAGAGAAGATTCAACAATGACAGAAAGACATCGACAGCACTGGAAACTCTCGGATGGTCACCGCTAAGCAATTCAAGGAGCTGGGACCGTCGGAGTTTTTGGAAAAGCCATAACCACTTAAGGCGGAGACGTGGATAAAGCAGATCACCAAGATATTTGATGTCTTGAAATGCTCAGAGGAGCAAAAGGTTCCCTTCACCACCTTTATGTTGCGTGAAGAAGTAGATTATTGGTGGGAATCTGTAAAACGTACTCAGCTTACCGCACTGAAAATGTCTTGGGAGAAGTTCCAAGAACTGTTCAACGACAAGTACTTTCTCGAAAGTATTCGTCACATGAAGGAGGTGGAGTTTATCAAGCTAGAAAAAAATAATATGACCGTATCGCATTACGGAGATAAGTTTGCCGAGTTGTCCCGTTTTGCGTCTCACTTGGTTGATAATGAGGAGAGAATTACGCGAATGTTTCTGCAAGGTTTAAAACCCGAAATACGTTAATACCTTATTTCTCACAAACTTTGCTTGTATCTAAATTTTGTGAATAGGGCTCAGTTAGTGGAACGCGATAATGAGTCAGCTCAACCAAAAGGTAACGACTAACAACATGATAATAATCATACCAGTGGCAACAGCCATCGGAACAATGATAACCATCGTGAGGGAAATTAACATGCAGAAATGGTAACCACTTCGGTGGTAATCATGGCCAAGAGAATAGAAGTGAAAATTTCAAGAAGAGAATGTTCAACAATGATGAAAAGACAGCAACACCAACACCCGTTTTCAAGGAAGGAGAACGACCACCGATCGTATGCTTCAAATGCGGAGGGGAGGGACACATCAGTCCATACTGCACGATGCAGTCCAAAGTGTGTTACAATTGCGGAAGAGAAGGTCACCTAGATTAATTTTGTCATGTAGTGAAGTCAAGTCCAGCTGGGATGGTGACGCCAAAGGATGTCCCTGAAAAGTTAAAATCGGTAGTTTAAAAGAGAGCATTTTTCATGACGAGGAACCCGAACAAAGTTATCACAGGTATGCTAATCATAAATTCTTGCGAAGTCTATACCTTATTCGATACCGATTTTACCCACTCTTTTATTTCTCCTACTTGCGCTCAACGTTTAAATTTAACTCCGGAGAAATTAGACTTTGACTTATCTGTTGAAATTCCGTTGGGGGAAACCTTCATTACATCCACTATTTATAAATCATGTTTGATTCAAATCGACACTTTTACGTTACCTGTCGATCTTATCTCTTTAAAAATACTTGAATTTGATGTGATTTTAAGGATTGATTGGTTAACTACTCATCATGGAAAAATTGATTATTTTCGTAAGGTTGTTAGCTTTCATATTCCTAACCAACCTATTATGCGAATTTAAGCAACCAAACCACTAAAGTCAATCACTGTCATATAAAGACATAAAGCTATTCGTTTATTGAAAAATGGATGTCAATATTTCTTAGATCACATCACGGATTTAAACAAAAATACGTAAGATTTGAATGATATTTCTATTGTTAATAAATTTTCTAACATATTCTCCGAAGAACTTCCTAGCCTACTCCCAGAGCGTGAAATCAAATTTTGTATCAACCTTGAACCCAGTATAAAACCCTCAAATATTTCTTCACCCAGAACGAATGTAACATGCACCAAAGACGTTGGCTCGAGCTGTTGAGAGATTACAACCATACCATTCAACACCATCCTAGAAAAGTGAACATGGTAGCTGACGCGTTAAGTGGAATATCGTATGTGTTTACAAGTGCGATATTGTTAACACAAAGACTCATTTCGTATGACTTACAAAAGATGGAGATAGAGTTAAAGACTCCAAGAACCTACGTGAAGATAGTGAATATACGATTAAAATTCACTTTAATCGATAAAGTTAAAGCAGCTCAATCTACAGACTCAGAGCTGATGAATGTGAAGAAGAAGGTGCAAGAAGGCGTTATTCTAGAAGCAAGAATTAACGAAGAGATGACATCTCAACCCTCGATTTTATTGGTCTATTTGAAATCATCGATTGAGTAAGAACTGTGGCCTATAGACTCGCTTTACTGCCAAGTATGTCGCGTGTGCATAACATTTTTCACGTATCAATGTTACGTAAATATGTGGACAATCCGAACCATATTATTGAATTAGAACTAGACGAGATAGCAAAAGATTTAATGTATAAAGAGATTCCTGTTAAAATGTTGGATAAGAAGGAATATATTCTACGCTCAAAGGTTATACCTCAAGAATTAGAATCTAAACAAGGTATCCTCAACTCTTTGGCATACCAGGTACGTACGTAAATTTCGAGGGCATAATTTCATAAGGAGGGGAGATTGTAAGACCCCGAATTTTATGAAATGAAAGTATTCAATTTTTTTATAATTATTATTTTATTTAGTAAATGGTTAAATTGATAAAGGGTTAAAGTTAAGGGTGATATGTGAAAATTTTGCAAAGTAAGCAAGTTGTCATAAAATATTCATTTGGTCGGGGAATATTCTTTTTGTCGGAGAATATGCGTATAACGACATAATCATTGGTGGACCCTATTGGAATAAATAACCGCTTGATATAAAAGCGGCGTAAATAACTTTTATAAAAATAATGGCGAAAGTTTTACCGTTAAACTGTGGAAATATCATGTGGTAAAAGTACAGTAATATACGTGGTTGCATAGTAGCACACGGTATTGTACAATATATTTGATTATAGATGCTTACGTGAGAAGTCACTCAGTTTTATTCAATTATTGCCACGAGAATTCTTTGATAAGATCTTTCATATTATTGATTCAATTATTGTCACAAAGATTATCTCGCACAATATTTTATATTATTAAATCAATAATTGAGACGACAAAGTTATTCATATTATTATTTGCATTATTGATGATGTCTAGAAAGTTCTGCTGAGGAAAGGGGTTTGGTCACCTAATTGCGCGCCAATAGGGAGAAATCCTTATCGGAAAGCCCCCTCTTTCCTGGGAATGATATGGTTGTTAAATATTGTGAGTTATAATATTAATGATGAATAAGTTCGTGTTGATTAAAGATATTTGTTCATTTAGTTTTCTTTAATTCTTCTATGACCTAATTACCCTTAAGGCAGGTAATTCTGTGATTGGCTGGTTTTGTTATTATTGACCAAACAGGTAATTAATCGGATAAATGAGCAATTAATTGCTATTAGTTCACATGAAAATAACTATTTGTTCACATGCATGGAACTACTGGTTCACATGCATGTACTATTAGGGGAGGTTGTGCAAGATTGATAATATTTGAAGGATTAAATTAAAAATGGAGGTAAAGATGAAGGTAATATACTATAATAATTCGATCCCCTAAATGTGCAATTATCGAAACTATGTTTTCCTATAAATAGAAGCTCATTTCTTTTTTCATTCTCACCAATTCACTAAGACTTACAAGAGAAATTATAGATAGAGAAGCTATAGAGAGAAAGAAGAAGAGTATTCTGCTACTTCACTATTGCAGTATCCAACCTTCTACTAAGGTAAGGGATGTTTAATTTTTTTTTTTTATAAAAAATATTGTTTAAAAAAATTCGAAATTAAAATGCTCATCATTCCAACGCCACTTTAAATGGCGTTCAATTTGAAAGTTGGATTCTAAACGCAATTTCAATTGGCTTTTAGCTTATTTTCAGAAAACCCAACGAAATTGGCTGTAAACTAGAAAACTGAACATGGATTAGCCTATTTTTAGAATTTACTCAAACGCTCTCTATTCTCTAATTAGGATTAAAAGTCGCAATCTGTATAACTAAAATAATTCATTTAATTATGAACAAACATTAATAAGTTAATGTATAATTTATAATAATAAGATAGAACCTAATTTGAATTTGGGCGGGAAAGCACAAAGAAGGTTCAGATTCATTCTAATTGATTTGGGCGGAAAAGCACAAATATGATTTAGATTCATTATAATATTTAGATTGTTGAAACAGAGAGAGAGGGAGGCACGGAGAGTGGGAGGATTTCATTACGTCGTGCCTTCAGGTACGAGTAATTATTAGGGGTGATAAAAAACATTTGATTTTTTGTCAAACTAACCGATTAGGTACAAATAGTGAACGGTATGGTTTCAGTACAAAAAATAGGTATATATCGAATTTTCAAAACTGAAAACGGAAAGAGGTTTGACTCGTTCAGTATATACCGAACCGAGTCGGTTATACCAGTTACATTACTGATCTATTAATTTTATTCCTATTTGCTCTGCACCTTTCTCACTTTTCAATTTCTCTCCATCTTGAATCCATCTCTACCTTTCTCTCCATCGTCGCACCTGCTTCTATTCTCTCATGATCTCATCCATCATCAAGACAATATCTAATTACCTATGGCTTTCACTAATTACCCCTCACTTCAATTTATCTTCTTCTCTCTCATCTCACCCCCCCAAATTAAGACAAAAAATTAAGTGCATCTGACTCGATTTTCGTCGTCGACGTCCTTATAGATAGGTATGTTCCCATTCCAAAATCTATTATGTAGCCTATGCTCTGTTTTGGGAGTTTTCTTTTTTATTTGTTTAGATTTCGTTCCATTGTTTAGATCATTTCTAGTTATTCTACAATTACTCCTTGTTCATTTCTTTTTTATCTTCAAGTCATGTTTATCTTTTTCTTTTATATGAGTTTTTAATTTTGTGTTGCTTGCATATTAATTTGCTAGTTTAAACTTTATTTACTTCTTAATTTACTTGGGGTTTTGCCAGTTTTAGGGTTTATTTGTTAACCTCATAAAAGTTTATTGTTAGCTCACATTCTAAATTTTTCTACTTGCATGTTACAGAAAAAAATTTGCACCAATAATTGGATCTAAGTTATAACCTTTTCTCTTATAATGGCAATTTTGTGCTTATTTATTGTTTTTTTTAACTTATTGTAATGACATATTGTTGATTTGATCAGTTGTAGTGATACTTGTTGTTTTTGTTTGTGATAGTTTTTTGTAGAAGAAGAAAATGAATTTGTAGATGGTTTTGTAAGAGTTGGTTTTGGTTGGTGTTAACGCCAAGATCTGCTGCCACATCCCAATCACGTAAGACATCCTGATCCTGCACAGTAAACACGATAAACACCACAAGCTTGACGCTGACGTCGGTGGAGGATAGATCGGGGATAGATCGGTGAGTCGATTATACATGTTTACGAGGTTAACAATGGAGGATAATAATTGTCTAGTGTATTTTGAGAGATAATAATTCTCAGTTGTGTGTGTATGTGAACGTGAATGTTAACGTACCTCTTTGTGAAGACCTCCTTGCTAGGTTATACTCTCTTTGCCCGAATTACCGTGCCACCCACTACTATCTGACACAGCTCCCTGATCTGATGGGTTCTGCCGACGCATGCGATCTATCCACTACCTTTAGTCACTTTGTTTTCACTGACCGTAGACTATGATCCCATCCACATTAATGCATGGCAGTTACAGCAGTCAACTATCATGCTTTTTCATCATTACAAGTCAAAGTAATAGATATTAAAACATCTAATGGGTTAGTCTAATGAACCGACCCGGTCTTATAAGGTTTTAATAGAAATAATATGATGGCTAGGCCCAATGACTTTCAAGGTTCAATAATGAAGGCCCAATAGACTAATTAAATAAGTGAGCCCAATTCATTCGGCCCAAATAGAAGAAAATATCATGACTCAACATTGCCCCCTAGTTTTTTATTAAACAGAATTTTTAATAGAAAACTATAAATGGTCCATGATATTTTACTAAAGGCCTATAACAGGGAGTAATTGAGACATACCCGATTTGGTCCATAAGAGGAGACAAAGGATGGCTGAATATCCAACGTAAAAGGCCCAAACAATAGAGGGTTGAGTTTGAGAAAGATGGACTAAAAACCGGAAATCCAACCGAAAAGCCCAATCTGATAAAATATCTAAGGATTGACCCGGACCTTTCCCATTCAAATTCTCATCATTGTCAGGAATTAAATGTGCCTTACGTAACTTCGATGTGGCAAATCATTATAAAAGGTAAACTTTACTAAATTTGACAGTTTTACTTGCTAATTTGAATTTTCGGACCTTTGAGGCCTCTCCTTCTCTTTCGATTCTTTCTCTGTTTCTCTGCAAAATTTCAACAATGGCGTCCCCAGATTCCGAGCAGGGCTCTCCCAACCTTGTCACTCCAATCACACTACCGTTGCCCCAAATCCAAACCCCAACAAAGAAAAGGCTTCAAGCTCTAACCCCAAAGCCACCACTTCGAGTAAGAATCCACCCCAAAAACCTACCCCTACTCCTTCTGAATACTTCAGAAACAAAGATCATTTTTCCCACGCCAATACTCCTTCCGATATGACCGAGGTAGGGCTGAAGAGTATTCAAACCAAATATTCCATTCCGGGCACCCATCAGGTAAGAGTTCCACGGGCTGGAGAAAGGATGTATCGTGAATGACGGAGGGATGACTGACTATTCTGTATCTATCATGGATAAGGGGATTCGGTTTCCTCTTCACGTGTTAAGTAATAACCCTCCTAGGGTTTATTGGCATTGGGTTCTCCCAATTGGTACCGAACTCCTACATTCATATTAAAGCCTTCATCATATACTTACCACGAAGTCGGGGTGGAGCCTTCTCTAGATTTCTTCTTCACCGTCTACAAGGTCAGCCAAACCCGAGAAAGGGGTTTAAAGTTTTAGGTAAGCATGCATTGAAGACTGGTGAAAAGTTTGAGAGGCGATCTCTAGTGAATACCCCTTCGAGCAACAGGGGATGGCATAAGGGATGGTTTTTCGTTAAGGGACCCGAGATTGCCTCTTTGCCGGACTGGACCACGAGCAAAGTGGTTTCTGCTGACTTTAGTGATATCTCAGAAGAGCGTGAGGCCGAGATGATAGAGCTCTTCGAGAACTTTCCATCGAAGGAATGGAACTATTTGTTTCTTATTAAGCAGGCCTGGTTGTATGACCACAAATGTATGTTCTGATTTACTTGACTGCATAATTATTTGAAAATGTTTAATAATGTAAATTTTGACATGTGATCCTTCTGTCTTTTGCAGTGTCTTTGATTAAGCCGTCTTCGATAGACGTAAGAGATTTGGAGGATTTCTTAGCTGGAAAGTCGGCACAAGCCATTGCCGAGCCTCCCCAATCAGAAATCCCAAAAACTGAAGATAACCCGATTGATGAAACCCATACAGTTGATCCTCAAATAGGTGAACCGGAAGATGTCGAATCTCCTCCTCCCGAAGAGATACTCCAAACCCGACAAAAGAGGCGGGCAGTTCGGAAGCCTCGACCCACGCCCGTTCTAAAAACTTCGGAGCCCCTTCCAGAATATGAACCACCCACCACATCAGTCCCTCCTTGGGGAAGCTTACTCGATCATCCTGATCGAAGGAGTCTTCTCCGAATCAAAAAATTGAAATCCAAAGTGACTCCTCTGTCAGCCGAAGAGCTCAGAGTACCTCTGTCTTCGATCAAGCTCCCTCCACCGATTCCAGTGGAGATACAAGTTTCTGATGAAGAAGAGCAAGTTGAAACCGTGCCTGCACTATCTCGGAAAAGAAAGCGCTCTTCTGATGATCCTCCTAGTGCGGCTTCAGCCCCATCACCACCACAAGAATCCGTGCCGATCCGATCTCCATCTCCTGAGAATGTACACATGGACCTGTCACCGTCTCCCAAACGACCAACTCCATCTCCCGATCTAGCAAAGGTATCACCCAAACGACCCGGACCTTCAAATCAGGGATATCATAATGAAGCTATGGGGTCTCCGACCCTATGGCCTCGATTTAATGTGAATTTCCCTTTCAAGCTCTTTGATACCTTCGTTCGAGACACGGACGATCACCGATTTGGTAATCACACAGACGGGGATCTGCTTGACGAGGGGATGAGTTATTTTGCTAAGGTAAGTAACAGTTTTTTGTTTATCTTCTTCACTCCTGCTTCTGTTTAAATATTTGAATTTGATTGGATATTGTTGGACATATACAAGCAAATGCTGTCTTCGGGCGTTTACGTCCGAGGCATATCAATGGTGAAGCCGAGGAGGATTTTTTGAGACAGGATAACCATATGCGGAAGGCAACCCTGGCTCGGGAAAGAAGTGATCACGAGGGCGTTCTTCATACCAATGAAGGCCTTCGGAAAGACCTAGATCGAGCTATAATGGACTTGAAGACGTCTGATGACGAGTTGAGGGTCACAAGGGATGAGCTGGCTGCGTCCGATGCTAGTCAAAAAGTTTTAGCTGATATGAATACGGGCCTCGTCGAGGAGAATCTGTTTTTGAAGGCCAAGATTGAAGAGCTCGTCACAGCCCAACGGAATTGGGTGCTGCAATTGGGTGAAGCCCAAGCGAAGGCTCAAGATGAGAAGAAGGCGTATAGGGCCAAATGTCACAAGCTTCGTCACAAGATAAAGGAACTCGAGGGAAGAGGTCCTCTTCTGACTGAAGAAGTGCATAAGCAGATCCAGGCCGACTATCGAGAGTCTGACGAGATTAATGCTGAGATCATGAAGGTTTATTCCGAAGGCTATGAAGATTTTCGGGAGCGTGGTAAGGAAAAATTGGTTGCTTCTCAGCTAGATCCAGCTCTGATCGACTCCGATGGTGGAGACGGTGCTTGAATGTCCTTTCTGCTTTTTTCTGATATTTTACTGACTTGTGAAAATTATTTATTTAAACTGTTTATGTTTTTGGAACTATTTGAAACTTTATGTAAGGATTTTGACAGGATTTCTATACTTGTGTAATTAATTAGTTAGTGTTATGGACGAATTTTGGTTTTGAACAGATGAATGAATATCTTATCTTGTCAATGAATCCTTAACTTTCTTGATTATGACTTCTGTTTTGGTTCGTTTCTTGTCAATAATTCAGTATCAATTAATCTGTACGAACTTAACTTAGATTGTGAATCAACTAAGGTATATAACAGTTAAGTTATAAAATAAAGTGAACTGAATCTAATGAACTGAATTAAATGGACAGAGTTGAATGAACTGAACTCAACACTTGAACAAAATAAAGTAATGTATACTTATCGTTACCGAAGTGTGAGATCGGTCATGTGTAAGGTGAATTTGGCTGATCCTCCTTACAACATCGGGATTTTGTTTACCACTCAGGGTGAAACAAGTATATTAGGACCAATATATAAGGACATTTGTCTACCATGCAGGGTATAACAAAGATATAAGGACCATGGAATTTTTCTACCACACGGGGTCTCAAATTCATAAGGACACTCCTGACAATAAGGCTGCCATCGAATGGCCAGCAAGTTCGACCATACCTCCTTACTTCAGTGCCTTTTGTTTACCTTGCGGGGTATAACAAATTTAAAAGGACCATGGACTTTGTATACCACGCGGGGTATAACAAAACCATAAGGACACTCATGCCGAAAAGGCTACCATCGAATGGTCAGCGAGTTCACCCCGTCTTCCTTACTTCGGTGCCCATTGATTTACCACCCTTGGTAAAAACAATATTAAAAGGACCATAGGATTTGTCTACCACACAGGGTAACAAATAAATAGGCTGCCATCGAATGGCCAGCGAGTCTGACCATACCTCCTTACACCATTGTGAACTTAGGATAAATATGAAGAAGATCAATTGTAAAAAAGTGACTTTTTATTGATAATGGGCAATCATGTACAGACTTCCGATAAATTGACTTGATCTCTATTGAAAATATTTCCAAAGCCTGCCAGCATGCCAAGTGTTCTTGATCTCGGACCCATCTAATGCCTTTAATCGATAAGTCCCTGGCTTTGGTACTTCGATCACCTCATACGACCCTTCCCAGTTCGGCATTAGCTTTCCCGTGTTCTGAGGGGTAGATGCTTCGGCTTCTCTGAGGACGAAGTCTCCTACTTCGAATCTGCGAAGTTTGACTCCCTTGTTGTAATGCTTAGCTACTCTTCGTTGGTAGGCTGCCAGTTTGAGCAAAGCTACCTCTCTGACTTCTTCTAACAGATCCAAGTTGGCCTTCAGTCCTTTGTCGTTGTAGATCTCTTTGAATTGACTGACCCAAAGACTTGGAGATCCAATTTCGATTGGGACTAAGGCATCAGTACCATAGGCCAATCGAAAAGGTGAATCCTCTGTGGTAGTCCTCGGTGTGGTCCGATAAGCCCATAGCACACTGAGCAGCTCCTCTGGCCATCTTCCTTTGGCTTCATCCAGTCTGCGTTTGATACCGTTCAGCAGTGTTCTGTTTGTCACCTCAACTTGCCCGTTTGACTGTGGATGAGCCACCGAAGTCTTCTTATGCTGAATCCCCAGCTCCTTTAAAAATCCTTCAAATTTTGATCCCACGAACTGACGTCCGTTGTTCGATATCAACACTTTAGGAATTCCGAAGCGAAACACTACGGACTCTTTTATGAACTTCAAACACTCTTGTTCCGTTATCAACCGAAGTGGCTTCGCCTCTACCCACTTGGTCATGTAATCAATAGCAACTATGACAAAGCTGACCTGACCTTTAGCTTTAGGCAACGGACCCAATATATCTACCCCCCAGACAGCAAAGGGTATAGGAGATAAAATCGAATATAGCTCTTCTGGTGGCTGAAGTGGGATCGAACTGTTGAGCTGGCATTTTTCACATTTCTTGACATACTCTGTAGCTTCCTTGAAAATTGTAGGCCAATAGTATCCCTGTTGAAGTACTTTATAAGCCAAAGACTTGGCAGTCATATGATCACCGCAAATACCCTCGTGAACCTCCCAAAGAGTATACTCAGCCTCGGATGGAACCAGACACTTCAGCAATGGTGAGGAAAATGCCAATCGATAAAGATCCCCATCAATAAGAACAAAATTGGCACTCTTTTATTTGATCTTCTTTGCCAACATCTGATCCGAAGGAAGGACGCCATATGCCAGATATTCAATATAGGGAGTCATCCAGCAGTTAGATCGTTCGATACACATTACTGCTTCATGCTAGATACTCGGCTGCTGTAAAATTTCTAAATAAACCGATCCGTTGAAAACATCTGCATCCGTAGTGGCCAGCTTCAACAGTGTATCGACATTGGAATTGTCGTTACGCTCTATGCCCTGAAACTCATAAGAAATGAAGTACTGAAGTCGGTCCTTTAATTCTGCCAGAGATACTTGATCATCCTGGTCCCACGAGCTTCATAATCTCCCGACAGTTGTTTGACGACCAACTGAGAGTCACTGTAAATGATCAGCTTCTGGACCTCTAGACTCTTCGCCAGTCGAACTCCTGCTAACACTGCTTCATACTCGGCCTCGTTGTTTGTTGCTTTGAACCCAAATCTGATTGCTTGCTGCACCTTGAATCCTTCCGGACTTGTCAATATAATCCCTGCCCCACTAACATTCACCATAGAGGACCCATCTGCATACACCATCCATGTATTCGGACCATGCTGAAGAACAGCAACTGCTCGATCGGACGTCTCAGCCTCTGGAAACTCGGCATCTGCTTCGGTGAACGAACATTCCACCATAAAATCGGCCAAGGTCTGACCCTTGATAGCGGTTCGGGGATGGTATTCAATAAAAAATTGGGACAATTCCATCGTCCATGCTGCCAACCTCCCCGAAACCTCTGGCTTGCTCATCACCTTCTTCAATAGTTGATCCATATAGACGACCAGGAGCCGACCTTGAAAATATTGCTGAAGCTTTCTACTAGCAATTATCAAAGCAAAAGCAAATTTTTCAATATTCGGATTTTGGTTTGACATCTCGTAGGGGCGTGGTGACATAATAGACCGGATCTTTGCTTCCCATGACCTCCGAACCAAAGATCGCTGCTCAATCGCCCAACGAACTTGCTGCAAGGTACAAATACAAGGTCTCTACTGGGGCAGGCTTCACCAATAGAGGAGCAGAAGACATATATGTCTTTATGCCTTGGAAGGCGTCTTCACACTCTGAAGTCCACTGGAACGTCTTCGCATTCTTGACCCCCCTTCAATGTCGAAGAACGGCAAGAATCTCTTCTCGAGACTTCGACATAAACCTCCTCGAGTCTGCAATCCGCCCGGTCGGGGCGTTGGACGTCTTTGAATGACTGAGGAGTCTTCATGTCAAGAATGGCCTGGATCTTCTCTGGATTGGCTTCAATGCCCCTCTGACTGACCAGATACCCCAGGAACTTCCCTACACCGAGTCCGAAGGTACACTTTGCTGGATTGAGCCTCAACTTGTGGTGACGGACAGTCTGAAAGCATTCCTCCAGATCATCCAAGTGCTTTTGGACTTGCATGCTTTTCAAGATCATATCATCTACGTACACCTCCATGTTCCTCCCTAGCTGTCTATCGAATATTAAATTCATCATTCTTTGGTAGGTGGCTCCAGTATTTATAAGGCCAAAGGCCATCTTCTTATAGGCATACATCGAACGGTGTGTAATGAATGCTGTCTTCGGAATGTCCTCCTTGCACATAGAAATTTGATGATAACCTGAAAAAGCATCCATAAAGCTTAGTAATGCATACCCTGGAGTGGCATCGATGAGTTGATCAATATGGGGCAGAGGATAAAAATCCTTCGGACAAACTTTATTCAGGTCGGTGTAGTCGATGCAAACCCGCCACTTTCCATTCTGCTTCTGCACCAACACTACATTGGCCATCCACTGTGGGTAGTCGATTTCAAAAATGAAGTCAGCAGCTATCAGCTTAGCAATCTCCTCATCAATGATCCTCTGACGCTCAGGTTCAAAGATTCTCGAACTGGCTTTTTCGATGGATCTACCTCCAACCTGTGCTCGGCAATTTTCCTGCTAATTCCAGGCATATCTTGTGGTTCCCATGCAAAAATGTTCGTATAGCAGCGAAGGAGCTCTATAAGATTGGTCCGAAGAGGTTCTGGTAGACCCGAACCAATCTTCACTGTTTTGTCTCTCTTCCCGATGACCAACTCGATCTCTTCTGTCTCCCCTGCAGGAGTAACCAATGGCTCTGAACTGCTTTCAGTAAAGGGCTCGATCTCAATTGCCATGGTTTTCTTCTGCTTGCTGACCCCTACTCTGGAGGAAATGATAGCATTCCGATAACAGCGTCGGGCTAGATCCAAGTCCCCTGCCACCTCTCCAACTCCGTGTGCCGTGGAGAACTTGATTTTGAAGTGAGGGATGGAGGTCACAACTTGGAGAGCCGTCAAGGTAGGCCTTCCCAATATGGCGTTGTAAGCCGAATCTACATGCACAACATAAAATTTACATGTTATTTCTACTTGTTAAGGAGCTGTGCCGAAGACCACTGGGAGTTTAATAGTGCCCGCAACTTTGACTGGATGGTTGCTGAAGCCATATAAAGGAGCCTCCTGCCCGACCTCCATCTTTCGCCCATCAAGATGCATCCTCTGATAAGCGTGGGCATACAGAATATCTACAGAAGACCCGTTGTCTATCATCATACACTTCACATCCACTGAGCCTACTTGTGCAATGATCACTAACGCTCCTTCATTGGGCTTGATGGGCTCCGAAGGATAATCTGCATCGGTGAAGGATATGACAGTCCCCGAAAATGGTCATTCGGCCTTGAGGGGACGCACTTCGTCCTGCACGACATAGAATCGAATCTAGATACCCTCTCCTCTTCTTCCCTACCAACTTTCCTGCTGTCCCACCGGTTATTACATCAATGACGTGCCTCGGCGGTGGTACTGGAGCATTTTGGACGGGTGGAACCGTTTGGACCGTCTGAACAGTACGGTTGACATTTTGTTGATCTTTTCGGTCCCTCTCGGCCACATACTGAACCAACAAACCACTTTGAATCTTCTTCTCCACGAAATCCTTCAAATTGTAACACTCATTAGTATCATGGCCCGCGGCTTGATGATAGCCACAATATTTCTGAGTGTTGTCTTGCCCTGTCTTATAGTTATCACGAGGTGACTCATAGAATGGCTGGTTCTTGATCTGGTCTAAAATCACCGACCTATCTGTATTCAGCTTAGTGTAAACCTTATTCACCTTTGGGGCGGACGCAGGTGGACGACTACTTCCTTGTCGCCATGAGTTGTTGAAATTCTTCGAACTGCCCTCTGTCCGATCATTATATCCTCCCCCCTTTCTCTGATCGCCATCTGCTTTAGGCGTGTCTGCCTCTTTCATTTGGTCCGAAGAAGGGCGTTTCAGGCTATTCATAGCCTCCTTCACGACAATATAACCTTTTGCCTTATCAAAAGCTTCTACTAAGCTCTTCGGGTGATGGAACATCAACTTCTTCACCAGCTTTTCAGACTTTACCAGGTCTAACCCATTCTGAAACAACCCTACTACTTGGAGATCATTGAGGTTGGACACCTGACCAACCGCTTTCCTGAATCTCTTCACATACTGGCCTAAAGACTCGTTGGTGAAGCTATCGACTGTGCTAAAAAACTCAGAAGCTTCCCCTTCTTGATTTACTCCCAAAGCGGGCATGGAACTTGTCACAAAGCTCGGTCCAAGAGGAAATTGAATCTGACGGTAAAGTCCCCATCCATTGCCTCGCATCTTTCCTCAGCGTCGTGACAAATGTGTGGCATTTGGCAGCATCGGTGAAATTGTAATAATCCATCAGCCGGTCGAACGTCTGGCTATGGTCATAAGGGTCTCCAGACCCATCGTAACTCTCCATACGCGACAACTTCTTGGTGATGTCTGCCCTTTCCTTCAGAATGTCCGAGGAGAAAGGAGACGCCTTCTTCCCCGGGGTATCCTTCACTTACTGCACTTCTGCCAACTGCTTTCGGAGCTCTTTCAACTCCTTTATCAAGAAACTAACATCTTCAGGTTGCGAGGAGACTTCTTTCTCCTGAATGACGTTCTGCTTTTGAGTGGATCGACCCCCTCCTGCCGACCTCACTGCCTTTGTTGGGCTTCTAGATCTACTCCGGCGTACAACCTTATCCTCATGGTGAGAATAGTCACGTTGATGCTCTCTTCTTCTGGTTTCTGGCACAATCTCCCTTGACCTACTCCTTCTCGTGTCGTCGTCTCGATACTGAGAACCAACGACCACTAGTGCCTTCCTCGAGGCCACGGGAGTTCTGCTCCTCGATCTCTTTTTGCCGCGAGAACGATCCCTAGACACATGCGTGGAATGCTCCGGCTCTCTCTCCTCTCGCCATTGCATTTCTTTATGCTTACTCCGCCTTTCAGACTGAACATGGTTAGATGCTTCATCCCTTAACTCCGCTACCCGAAGCATCTGTTCGGCTATATCTTCCCTCTGCTTTAACAGGACCTCCAAGGCTTTATCTGCTTCGTCCTCCATCCTCGCCAACTTGGCAGCTCTGTCCTCTTGACTACTTCGGTGATGAGTCTTGGTCGTTGAGCCTTCTGCTCGCCCTCGACCACGATCATGCCCTTTATCTGCATCAAAGACCAACCTTCGTCTGACTCCACCATGGATCTTCGGACGGATATCTTCCGAATTAAGCTTGGAGGCCGTGCTTTCATGAGCACTCTTAGAAGGACCTAGACGATCCTTTACTAAAATACGGGGCAACGACGAGCTCACAGCCATCGCCTGCCCTTCGGGTGTACCCTCCCTACTTCTCGCCATCTTCCGAAGTAGATTAAATGAATGTGATTGAAAACTTAATAACATTAGAACGCCCTCCTTCTAGCGCCAATATTAATGCCAAGATCTGCTGCCACGTCCCAATCACGTAAGACGTCCTGATCTTGCACAGTAAACACGATAAACACCACAAGCTTGATGGCACCGGCCGTCGGGGGATAGCTCAGGCGTGAGAGTCAGTATACATGTTCACGAAGTTAATAATGGAGGATAATAATTGTCTAGTGTATTGAGAGAGATAATAATTCTCAGTTGTGTGTGTATGTGAACGTGAATGTTAACGTACCTCTTTGTTAAGACCTCCTTGCTAGGTTATACTCTCTTTGCGGGATTCTGTACCACCCACTACTATCGACCACACGTTTCCCACGATCGATGGGTTCTGCCGACCGCATCACGATCTATCCACTACCTTTGGTCACTGTTTTCTACCACCGGCCGACTATGATCCCATCCACATTAATGCATGGCAGTTACAGCAGTCAACTATCATGCTTTTTCATCATTACAAGTCAAAGTAATAGATATTAAAACATCTAATGGGTTAGTCTAATGAACCGACCCGGTCTCATAAGGTTTTAATAGAAATAATATGATGGCTAGGCCCAATGACTTTCAAGGTTCAATAATGAAGGCCTAATAGACTAATTGAATAAGTGAGCCCAATTCATTCGGCCTAAATAGAAGAAAATATCATGACTCAATAGTTGGATTGTAAAAATTGTGATTGTGTGGTCTGAAAAAGTTTATGACAAGTGGAACGAAGTTCTGACTTTATTGACAACCGGTATAAAATTAGATAAAAACTGGCATCGCAATGGTTTCAGATCAGCTAACCAGTTCGGTATACCAATCCAATCGGTACCAGTATCGATAGCCAAAACTGAATAGATTTGATTTGGTACAATAATTTACCGATGAACATCCCTATATATATTATTAATAAAAATAATATATAATGGGAAAGTACTTAATAATAAAGAGGGAAATAAAAACATTAGAAAACTTTGTAGAAAAAAATTTGTTGTATTATGATCTTTTTTTATTTTATTTATTTTGAATGCATGTATTATCTATCTTATGAAAATTAAGGAACACACAATATATATATATATATATATATATATATATATATATATATACGGGTTCCAATCCATGGCAACCGGTTGTTAGGTTACTATTCCAACAACCATCATCTCCATCGTTGATCAATATTATTAAATATTGAATTTTTTTTAAAAAAAGCCCAGCCACTACAAGTTGTAGCGGCAATGACAAAAACTTGTACCGAAAACTATTTTACTAAAGGGACCCATGTCAAATTAATTCACTAAAGGTTCCCACTTGGTCAGATTAGTTAGAATCATTTTCAGAAGGGAATTTATTTTCGTCTCATATGTGCCAGTCGACTGGTCATTTTTTTTAGCTTCTCGGGAATGAAAGTTCACATGTGGAAAAATATCTGACATGTGATAAATTATCTAACCTCGGGAATTAGCATTATAGGTGGGGTTTTAAAAGTTCACGCCGCTACAAGTTGTAGCGACTATCTTCTCTTTTTGCCTTTCCTTTTTCCATTCCTTTCCCTATTTATTTCCGCTACAAATTTCATATTCAAAGCAACCAACATAAACATAAGAGAAAAATAAGAGATAAAGACGGGGAAAGAAGAGAGAAAGAAGAGGAAAGATCTTTGCACACTACATTTTGTCATTATTTTTGAAATTGTAGGTCGATAAAATAAAATAAAATTTGCATAAAATAAAACTTTCAAAAACAATGACAATATATATTTATTTAAAAAAACAGTAAAAAAATCTTACAAATATATTTGAGTAGATCTAACAAAATTTAGTGTGCAAAGATCTTTCCTCTTCTTTGTCTCTTCTTTCCCCTTATTTCTCTCTTATGTTTATGTTGGTTTATGTGAATGTGAAACTTGTAGCGGAAATAAATGGAGAATGGAATGGAAAAAAGAAGGGCAAAAAAAATTGGAGAAAATAGCCTCTACAACTTGTAGCAGCGTGAACTTTGAAAAACCCACCTGCAATGCCAATTTCCGAGGTTAAATACTTTATCACATTTGAGATACTTTTTCACATATGAACTTTAATTCCCGAGGAGCTAAAAAAATGCACAACCGTTACAAGTTGTAGCGACACATATGAGATGAAAATAAATTCTCTTCTGAAAATGTATCCCACCAAGTAGGACCCTTTAGTGAATTAGTTTGACTAGGTGGGTCCCTTTAGTAAAATAGTTGAATATATAAGTTGTTGTCATTGCCGCTACAACTTGTAGCGGTTGGAATTTTTTTTTAAATCTTAGCTTTTAATGATATTGATCAACGATGAAGATGATGGTTGTTGGTTCATGAAGATGATGTATTTGCTATGAATTCTCATAGGTATACACCATTGATATCATTGAAAATAAGAAGGAATGGTCAGGATTAGAAGTTAAAAAATTCATATCCGCTACTAATAGTAACGAACCGTAAAAAAAACACTTAGCGTCCGCTACTATTAGTAGCAAAAATTAATCAGGATAAGGGTTTAAGGTTTATTAACAAGGGGGTTAGGGTTTATAAACTAGGTTTTAGGGTTTATTAATCGGGGCGTGGTTAATAAACCTTAAACCTTGGTTTATAAACTTTAAACCCTTGTTAATAAACATTTATTAGTAAAGTAAAAATCATTCTGATAAGTGCCTGCTACTATTAATTGTGGAGGCTTAGTATTTTTTTGTTACACGCCTAGAAAATTTAAGTGAAATGGGGCTAAGTAAGCTAGGGAATTCCTTTAATTGTTAAAGGGTATTTTCGGTTATGCATATTTTTCGTTGATCAATATTATTTGTGTTATTGATAATGTCTAGAAAGTTCTATCGAGAAAAGGGGTTTGGTTATTTAATTACGCGCCAATAAGGAGAAATCCTTATCGGAAAGCCCCCTCTTTCTTGGAAATGATCTGGTTGTCAATATTGTGAGTTATAAAATTAATGATGAATAATTGTTGGAAGAGTAAAAATGTATTGATTGAAGATAAGTGATTTGTGGTAAATATTTATTCAATTTTTGATATAAATATAAGGGTTGTCATGAAGTATTTGTTGCAAGTTTGACTTATTACATGGACCCTCACTTACTCATTTTTCAAAATCGCCGGTAGAAAGTTGTCTCAGTTTTGTTTTATTATTATTATAATAGTAATAAAACAAAAAACTTTTTATATAAAACAAAATATTTTTTATCTTATATATAAAGTTATTTATTTTATTAGATTATAATTAGAATATATTATATTTTATATAAAGTTTTTGTTTTATTAGAATATTTTATTGCACAGTAATGAATAGTAAAAATCATATTTCTCGTCGAATGCCCGTGAATTTTTTCTTCTGTTCACCCGTGATTATATTTAAATAGTGTCCTGCCATTCTTCTATAAATAGGATGCTTTGTTAAGAAATGAAAATCACACCAGAATCAGAGAAATCTTCTTCTATAGTATTGTGCGTATTTCTCTTGAGTATAAGAATACTTTGAGTGTAACAAATAGTGCAAGTTTTCCTCAAGAATATCTTCGTTATACTAGTCAGATTTAGTCTCCTACTAAGGTAAGGGGTATTTGTTAGTTTTTAGAGGCACAATAGTTATCTAGATGGGGGTTGGGTTGAATAGATATTTAAAAATCTTTTCGTTTTAACTTGTTAGTTGATAATGATTGAAACACAACGGAATTGATATTTGTTTTAATCTCCCTTAAGATATAGTGAATTTATGAGAGTGAGGCAGTTATAGCAGTTATGACAGATATATCAGTTATAGCAAGAATGTAATAGACACAGTTGTTTTAAGTGGTTCAGAGCATTTAAAGCTCCTAGTCCACTCTTCTACTCCTCGAGTAGGAAATCCACTAAGGATGTCTTCTACACTTTTCTGAATCTCACAGATTCCTTCTAGACCAACAGTCTAGGAACTTCTTAGTTCACTCTTGAACTCTTCAAGTCCAGCAGACTTGGTTCTTCACAGTTCACTTAGAACTCTTCAAGTCCTTCTGACTTGGAACTTCTTACTTCAGTTGATTGGTCGTTGTTTGAGTTCTTAGTAGTTGCTACACAGTTGCTGTTAAGAACTTGTTCGAAAGAACTGAGTAGCTGAGTAAGCTTTCTCTTTTTCTCAGATCGTAGAGTTGAGCGTTGAGAGTTCTTGTACGTTTTGTTCAATGCTTGCTTAATTCTCTCATCTGTATATGTTTTGCATATATGTGATCCTCGAAATCTATCCGTTGAAGCCTTTTGTTGAAGCATTAAATGCGTTTGACATTTCTGATCTTTGACGTTAAATCTTCGGCTATCTCGTCTGGTTCTAACGCAATAATATGGTTCGGGTCTTTCACATATTTACGAAGCATGGATATATGAAAAACATTATGAACACAAGACATACTTGGAGGTAATGCGAGTCTATAGGCCATATTTCCTATTCGGTCAAGAATCTCAAATGGACCAACAAATCGTGGATTGAGTTTCATCTCTTTCCAAATCTTGTAACTCCCTTCCATGGAGCAACACGTAACAATACATAATCCCCAATATTAAATTCCACGTCCTTTCGATGAAGATCAACATAACTCTTTTGTCGATCTTGTGAGGTTTGAATACGTTGTCGAATCATTTGGATCTTTCTGTAGTCATGCATACTAACTCTGGTCCCAACAACGTTGTTTCTCCCTGAAAGTAGTATGCACACAAGCCAATCATGTTTGATGATAAAGCATATACTTTGTAACAATCTTATTCATTTATTAATAAAAAGTATTAATTTATTAAAGGCTTTTAATTATCTACATGATGCTGTTTTATAATATGTGATAAACCCATAGTTTTAAGCAATGCTTTTAGAATAATGATGATGATCATTCTAATGAGATCTAAATTCTTAGAAAGCTTAAAACTAAAATAGTTCCCAATCATTGGATTACTAAATTGGGGATTAGTGAATCCGGATAGATTGGTACATACGTTGCTTGCTCATTGGATGAGGATGATTGATCTCATGATCATTTGTGTGGAGACACTAAAGCAAGTATGTAGGTGCTTATTAGAGAATAAGACACCTAACGCATTGGCTCGCTAAGGAATACCTAATGGAGTTTTATTTGCTGTCAATAGGAATTCTGTAGTGATAGTAGTACAAGTAATCCTTGGACTTGAGATCATCATAGTATCTTGTGTATGATGAGTTATACTTTGACTTATTCCTTAAGACCCTTAGGGTATATTAAAGGCTATGCTTGGGTATAATAAGTTGTACATGGAGATAATGTATGATCAATAAATAATCTACCACTTCTAATAAAAAGAAGAGAAATGTCCTATGTGATTCGATAAATGACAACCCAGAGAGTCCTTGGCCAAAGAGTAATGAAATTAGAAAGGAGTTTCTAATTTGCATTATTTGAGTTGTGCATTTAAGGATCAAAATACATATAATTAAATAAAATAAGACTTGACATAAATTCCATATCTTATATTTAATTGGGACATTGTATGGTGGAAGGATTGAATTGTCACGGTAACTATTTACTCAAAAGGTTCTTTTATGATTAATATTGAAATCTATATTATCCGGAAAGTCGTTGATCGCTAGGAGGCTTATCCCTATTGTAGAATAAATATTATTTATTTAAATAAATTAATTATTTAATTTATTTATTTAAATAAGATTAGAATTGTTTCTAATTGATTTATTCACAACCTTTTAATATGGAGAACCTAAAGGGTCACACCATAAAAGGAAGAATAATTATTTAAGAAGTTAATGGCATAATCGTAATAATATGTTAAGTATATCTAATTTAATCTATGGTGATAGAATAAATTAAATAGCTTAATATTTATTATTTAATATTTAGAAATATTAAATATAAATTAATAAGAGGAGTCTTATTAATATTATTACAATTATTATTATTTTAATTTCTAAAAGAGTTTAGGAATTAATTTAATATAAGTACTCTCATTTATTCCTAATAGGATTAGGAGGGAAAATTAGTTAAAGGAGTTTAATTAATTATCCCTAATAAGATTAGGGAGCCTAATTAATTAAAAGAATTTAATTAATTAAATAAAACCCAATTTCTTAATTGTTAAGAAGGGTTGCCCACATCAATAAATAAGAGGAGTCTTATTATGGGTGGTATGGGTTGTTGACTTTAACAAAGTACGTAATAATTCCAAGTTGTTGGAGAGTACTCCCTTTCTATAGAGATAGAAAACTAGGGTTGAGCCAAATACCCATCTTCTTGAATTTTCTTCTTCCTTGGTGGATCACCTCTAGAGGCCAAACATTTGGGTGGCTAACGTTGATCAAAGGAAGGAACCAAACCCGGTGGATTCAAGATTGAGCGCGAAAAGGATTTGGAGGTGAACTTGTACGAGGAAGCTTCGATCTTCAAGGGTATGATTTATTCTTTATCTTTTTGTTTAATTAATAATTGTGCATAAAGGGTGATCCGGGTATATGGTTTGTAAATTTTTAAACTCTGATTTTTACACGCTTCCGCACTTTTTATGCAATTTGATTGCGTTATGAATATTACAAACCTGACACTCCCACCTCGTCCCAGCATACTGGAGAACAACATTTTCTTCCATACAATGCCTCGAATGGAGCCACACCTATACTTGCCTGATAACTGTTGTTGTAGGAGAATTCCACCAATGGTAGGTACTTATCCCAACTCCCTTTGAAATCTAGGACACAGAGTCTTAATAGATCTTCAAGAGTTTGAATAGTCCTCTCTGATTATCCGTCCGTTTGAGGATGGTATACGGAACTGAATCGTAAATCAGTGCCCATAACTTTCTGCAAGCTAACCCAAAATCTTGAAATGAATCTTGGGTCACGATCCGAAACTATGGATACTTGGCGTACCATGCAATCGCTTTAATCTCATTCACGCGTATACGAAAGCAAGACGTTCAAGGAATAAGTCTCATGTATCGACAAGAAATGGGCAGACTTGTTTAATCTATCAACAATAACTCAAATAGCATCTATGCCTTGAGAAACTTTGGGAAGACCTGTAACGAAATCCATAGTAATGTGTTCCCACTTCCATTTCGGAATCTCAAGTGGTTGTAATGGACCCTTTGGCACTTGATGCTCCGCCTTTACACGGTTACAAGTTAAACACCTCGAGATAAACTCTGCGATCTCTCTCTTCATATTGTTCCACCAAAATGTATGTCGAATATCATGATACATTTTGGTACTCCCAAGATGGATTACAAACGGTGTGTTGTGTGCCTCCATCATGATTCTATGCTTCAAGTCGGAATCGTTAGGAACACAAAGTCTAGAGTTGAATCTAAGTATTCCTTCTTCATCGATTTTCACTTCTGGAATAGCTCCTTCTTGCACTTTCTTCTTCATACGTATCAGCTCCATGTCAGTAGCTAGAACAGCTTTAACTTTATCGATTAAAGTCGGTTCTACTCATATGTTTGATGTCATCACGTGGGTACTTGGAGCCTTCATCTCTATCTCCATCCTTTGCAAGTCATACAAAATGGACCTTTGTGTTAACAACATTGCACTTTCATTCGCATATGATCTTCTACTCAATGCGCCGCCTACCACGTTTGCTTTTCGGATGATATTGGATGGTATGATCGTAATCTTCGGCTTTCCGAGCCAACGCGTTGTTGCCGCATGTTAAGTTCCTTTTGGGTGTAGAAATATTTGAGGCTTTTATGATCTATATAGATCTCCACTTTCTCCCCATATAGGTAGTGTCTCCAGATCTTCTTCAACGCAACGCTATCACGCCACTCTAGATCATAAGTAGGATAATTCCTCTCATATTCTTTGAGTTGTCATGAGGCATAGGCTATGACTTTCCCATGTTGCATGAGAACGCATCCTAACCCTTTGCCTGAAGCATCATTGTATATAACAAATCCATCCGAACCGGATGGTATTGCGAGCAGTCTTAAAATGAGTCTCCTCTTGAGCTCTTGGAAACTCTTCTCGCATTCCTCACTCCATACGAATTTTGTATCTTTCCGAGTCAGCTGAGTTAACGGAGTAGCGATTCGAGAAAATCCTTCCACGAATCTCCGATAATAACCACCTAAGCCCAGAAAGCTGCGTACTTCAGTCACCGACTTCGGTTGCTCCCAACTTTGTACTGCTTCAATCTTCACCGAGTCAACAAATATTCCACCTTTTTACACCACGTGCCTAAGCAATGCTACTTCTTCAAGCCAGAACTCGCATTTCTTCAACTTGGCATAAAGTTTGTTTTCACGAAGCCTTTCAAGTATCAGCTTCAAATGGTGCTCATGATCTTCACGGCTTTTGGAATAGATGAGGATGTCATCAATAAAGACAACAACGAACTGATCCAAATATTCCTTGAATACTTGGTTCATCATATCCATGAAAGCAGCAGGAGCATTAGTCAATCCAAAAGATATGACTAAGAATTCATAATGCCCGTCACTTAAGTTACGAAGCGGTCTTTGGAATATCCTCGGTTTTAATCTTCACCGATGATATCCGAAAGCGAAGGTCGATCTTTGAAAAGAATTGTGCTCCTTGCAATCGGTCGAACAGTCATCAATGCGAGGTAGCGGATACCTATTCTTGATGGTGACATGATTTAATTCTCGGTAGTCAATACAAAGTCGCATACTCCCGTCTTTCTTCTTTATGAATAAAACAGGAGCACTCCAAGGAGATGTACTAGGACGAATGAAACCTATGTCTAACAATTCCTGTAGTTGGACTTTTAACTCCTGAAGTTCAATAGGAGCCATTTGATATGGGGTTTTAGAAATGAGTTTTGTACCCGATTCAAGGTCAATAAATAATTCAACATTACGTTCTGGTGGGTAGACCGGGAAGTTCTTCAAGAAATACATCAGAAAATTCTCTAACAACAAAAATATTATTCAAATCTGACTTGTCTTTGTTCAAATCCATAACATGGGCTAAGAAAGCTTGACATCCGATTTTCAATAAACGAATAGCTTTATGGTTTGATATGATAGTGACTAATTTTAGTGGTTTAGTTGTTTGAATTCGTATGACAGGTTGGTTAGGAATATGAAAACTAACAACCTTACGAAAACAATTAATTTTGGCATGATAAGTGGTTAACCAATCAATTCCTAAAATCACATCAAAAGCAAGTATCTTTAAAGAGATAAGATCAATAAGTAATGTGATAGTGCCAACTTGGATCATGCAAGATTTATAAACTGTAGATGTAACGAAGATTTCACCTAACGGAGTTTCAACAGATAAGTCAAAGTCCAATTTCTCCGGAATCAAGTTTAAACGTTGAGCACAAGCAGGAGAGATAAAAGAATGGGTAGAACCAGTATCTAGTAAGGTATAAACTTCGCAAGAATTCAAAATTAGTTTACCCGTAATCACCTCGTTCGGGTTCCTCGCGTTTTGTCCAGTCACGACAAACGCTCTTCCAGGAACCGCTGATTTCGACTTATCCGGGACAGCCCTTGGAGTCACCATCCCCGTTGAACTTGGTTTTGCTACAGAACAATCCCGAGCTATGTGGCCTTCCTTTTCACAGTTGTAACATACCTTGGATTGTTGTGGACAGTTTGGGCTGATATGTCCCTCTATCCCGCATTTGTAACATCTAACTGACGGTCGTTCTCCTCCCTAGAATTTGTTGTTGGTCTTTGGTCTTTGCTGCTTTGATGTCTTCCGTCATTGTTGAATCTCTTTCTACGAAATTTCCACTTGACTCACCTCTCCTATTATCATGGCCACGATGACCACCCGAGTGGTTACCGCCTTTGTTCGTATTTTTCCCTCCTCGTTGGTTATCATCGCTCTGATGACTGTTGTCACCGGTATGACCCTGGTTGTGGTCCCTCGATTGAACATACTCACTATCTCGCTCTAATAATTGAGCCCTATTGACAACATCTAAATACAGAGAAAATTTATGAGAGATAAGGTATTGACAAATCTCGGGTTTTAGACCTCTCAGAAGCATCCTTGTCATTCGTTCCTCATTCTCTACCAAATGAGGTGCAAACCTGGATAACTCAGCGAACTTCGCCTCGTACTGGGACACCGTCATGTTGTTTTATTCCAGTTTGATAAACTCTACCTCCTTCATATGACGAATACTTTCAGGAAAGTACTTGTCATTGAATAGTTTCTGAAAAGTTTCCCAAGACATGTTGAGTGCGGTGGTTTGGTAGTGCGCTTCACGACTCTCACCAAGATGATCCCTACTTATCATGAACATAAAGGTGGCGAATGGAACCTTCTGTTTCTCCGTGCATCCCAAGACATCGAATATCTTGATAATTTGTTTGACCCACATTTCCGCCATGATCGGATCCAGCTTTCCCTTAAATTCTGGTGGTCCCAACTCTTTGAACTGCTTGGCTGTGACAAACCGCGCATTACTAGCATTTCCACCCGTATTTTGTGCACGAGTCTCCCTCGTCTGGTTTTGCATGAACTGCAAAACACTTTTAAACATCCCATCATTCATCATTTGTTCGGTAGTGTTGTTTACAGGAGGAATATTGCTTTCCTGTTGCACGTTCTCCTGGTTTGTAACTAAAGGTTGTTCCACAGTCTCATACACTCCATTGTTAACGTTCTCAGCAGCCATTCTTAAATACTAACATAAAACAAGGGTTAATTAAACAAATTAACATATCACATAATATCCCTATATTATGATGACCACCAACAAATAAGCTTAGATAGGACACACTAACGAAGGATTTACTCATCTCTCCTCCTAGTTCTATTCACCGATCTCACGCCAGAGACCATATCCCTAAGCTTTAATACCAACCGTGGCGCCCCAAAATAGGTATACAACACCCATTCTGAATTCGCCAAATACATGGTACGAAAGCAAACTACAACTTCAATAATACAATTGTCGTGCAAAATACGACAACACATACTTTGTGAGTTTAAATACAAATATTGTCTTCTAGACAATATCCACACTCAAATAAGTCCTCATTACAAATATTCAAACACTATTTTACTGAAATAGTGAGGATCGCTAAAACATCTTTCCGTAACCATCACTCCATACCCCGACTAGATCCTGCTATGCTCTCACCTCCTCGAGAAGAAAATGGAACAAAAAGGAAAAGGGGTGAGCTCAACTAGCCCAAGAAAGAATATTATGACTAAGATAATATACAACAAATTATCATTAGTCTTCAACAGGAAAAATCGATAAAATATAATAGACAACAAGTTTTAGATCAACAATCTGCAATGAAACATCAATCCATTAGAAGAGTCAAGTAGAGAATGAGTTCTACTATCTTCTAAGATTTAAAAGTCCATCATCAATATTTTATCCCTATAACAACAATCAATATACATCTTTAATCAAATATTCATCTTTGCACTACAGGCCAAAGATATTCATTTGTATCACCAGTTGGTCATGTTCATCTCAACACCTGTTCATCTTTGCACTACGGCCAAAGATATTCATTAGGTAATCATTCATCTTTGCACTACAAGCCAAAGATATTCAGTAATATCATCATTTAGGACTGAGGATGATGAAAAATATTTTAAAGAAAACGAATCCAGTGAGACAGAAGGATAAATATTAGTGTAAGACCCCAACTTATTATTAATAAAATTTAATTTTCTCTATTTATTATTTTGAAATAGTAAGGGTTGATTTGATTAATGTGGATAGTTAGGGGTTAAATATGCAAATATTTCAAAATAAGCAAGTGGTTATAAAATATTCATTGTTGTCGGGAATATTCGTTTGGTCGTGGAATATTAAATCTTGTCGGGGAATATTAAATGACGACGGTAGCATATCATATGTGGGCCCCATAACTGAAAGCGATTGGATGAGAAAAACGACAAATATAAGTTGGTTAAAAATAACATGAGTTATTACCAATTATCTTGTTGGAATACCCGTGGTTAAAAACACACTAATACGCGTTGTTGAGCAAGAAGTACACCAGTATTGCACCAATTATTGATTCTTACGTAAGAAGGCACTACTCAATAATTGTTACAATGAATTATTGTTCAATATTTTATTTTATTGATTCAATAATTGTTGCGTTGATATTTTATATTCTTTGTTGTTTCAATAATTGTCATTACACGATTTTCCATTATCGAGACAATAATTCATATTATCTGAATAATATTATTAGAAAACATTATTAGCAATGTCTAGAAAGTTACGTCTAAGGAGAGGTTTGGTCACCTAATTGCGGCGCCAAAGAAGGAGAGATCCTTATTGGAAAGCCCCTCTTTCCTGAGAACGCCTCTGGTTGTCAATTTGTGATTCTTGTAATATTATTTGTGAATAATTAATTATTGATTCATATGATGAGGAAAATATTGATTTTATATGGATATAGATGGAGAAAAATTTTAAAATGACAATTGTTGAAAATTAATATTTTATCTTTTTCTGATAAAATAATTCATTTAAATATAATATTTTAATAATATATTGATGGTGATATTTTTACAATAAATTCATGGTTTATAAATAGATGAGGTGGAAGAGAGAAGATAGAATTGGAATTATTTAATAATTGTAAATATTTTAATGTATATATATATATGTACGTATTTGTGTGTGTGTGTGGAAGAAGTGGTGGGGGTAAGAGAAGAAAGTGGGGGAAGAGAGAGAGTTAGTGGAGAATTATGGGAAAGGAAGAAAGAGAAAGGGAAGAGAAGGAAATTAGAAAACTTATCCGTATGCAGATTTTGGTCATTTTTCGTTTGGAATTTGGAAAAAATTTCTTCTGTAAAGTTGTAGAGAATTCGATTTCAGGCAGAATGGACATAAAATTCGTATTTTTCTGATAACCGGTCTATTTTCTATGAATTGTTGAAGTTTCGGAAAATAAAATAATTTTTATTAAATTTATGGGTGAGACCCACTTTGGTTGGTGTGATTAAACACATGGGCTGCTAGGATTTTTCAAGAGTGGCATGCTGGTCTTTGATGGCTAGCATGCGTAGAATTTGTAATAATAAAAATATTATTTTATTATTTTAGTCTCCTTTGGCGTTCTAAGCATTTTCCTATAAATAGGCGCTTAGGTTAGAATTGAAAATCACACCAGAAACAAGTTTTCTTTCTCTCTAGATTATTGAGCGTATTTTTGTGAGTATTTTGATATTTTGAGAGTTGCTATTCAGTGCAAGTTTCTGTCAGCACTATATCCGAAATTCAGTCAGAAGTACGGTTATTTTGAGGTAAGGGATGTTATTTTCTTCTCAAATGATATTATTTCTTCAATATCATTATGCTGAAATATTGGTTGGAACTTTTTATCAAATTTGGAACTTTTTCATGTCGGGGTTACTATTCATGAGTTACTATTTACGAGTTACTATTCATGAGTTATTATTCACGAGTTACTATTCACGAGTACTATTCATGAAGCGTGAGGATGTTTTTGTGGAATTTCTATCTTTTGGTGTCTGAGTTACTTATTCACGATACTACGTGACTATTCACGATATCTGACTATTCAATCGAAAAATAAAATTTCTTCTTTTAAGTCTAAAATATCTATTACGGAGACTAGCTTTGATTGTATCCATGTTTTGATAATTCTTGAATTTTACACCACTATGATTATTTTGAGGTACTTTTAAACATGGATAAAACAAAGTACGAATCCTAAATCCTTAATCCTTATCATTTTGTTTCAATTTGGATTCGTTTATTTAAAAATATTTTTCATCATCCTCGCCTTAAATGATGATATTATTGAATATCTTTGCCAGTAGTGCAAAGATGAATGATTTCAAAGAATATCTTTGGCTTTGAGTGCAAAGATGAATGTGTGTTGAGATGAACATGACTTAATCGATGAATATCTTTGGCTGTAGTGCAAAGATGAATATTTGATTACGAGATGTATATTGATTGATGTTACAGGGGATAAAAGATAGATTTATGAACTTTTAAATTCATACATAGAAGATAGTAGTTTGCATTCTCTACTTAACTCTTCTAATGAATTATTATTTCATTGCGAATATTGATTTAAAATTTGTTGTCTATTGTATTCTATTAGATTTTTCCCCGTGAAGACTAACGATAATTTGTTGTATATTATCTTAGTCATAATATTCTTTAATGAGCTAGTTGAGCTCAACCTTTTCCTTTTGTTCCATTTTTCTCGGGAGGCGAGAATATAATGCGAGTACAGTCTGGGTATGGAATGAAGGTTCTAAAGAGAGTTGTTTAGTAGTCCTCACCATTTTTGTAAAATAAAGTATCAATAAATGTGATGAGGATTTATTTGAGTATAAATATTGTCTAGAAGATAATATTTGTATTTAAACTCACAGCTTTCTTGTTGTAATAATAAAGTTGTAGTTGTTTACGCATCATGTATTGACAACCTCGAAATGGGTGATGTATACCTATTTTGGGCGTCACAATTAGGGATTCAGATCACAGTTTATCCAAGATCAATAATACTTAATAATAACCAATTTTGAAAGCGTAATTCAAAATAAAGATCAAAACATGGATACAATAAAGATAGTAACCATAATAGATATCTTGGACAAAAAGAAGAAAATTTTATTTTTAAATTGAATAGTCTTAGTGATAAGTGAATAAGTGGCGATATCGTGAATAGTGTCATGATATCGTGAATAAGAAACCCCGACACAAAAAGTTCCAAATTTGATAAAAAAATTCATACCAATATTTTGGTATAATGATATTGAAGAAAATATCATTTTAAGAAGAATATAACACCCCTTACCTCAAAATAATCGTACTTCTGACTGAATTTCGGATATAGTGCTGACAGAAACTTGTACTAAATAGCAACTCACAAAGTATCAAAATACTCACTAAAATATGCTCGACAATATAGAGAGAAAGAAAACTTGTTTCTGGTGTGATTTTCAATTCTAACCTAAGCGTCTATTTATAAGAAAATGTTAGAAAGCCATAGGAGACTAAAATAATAAAATAATATTATTTTAAACAAATATCTTACGCACACCTTGAAACACAAATTCAAGCATGCCAAATCTGAAAATTTCCAGCAGCCCACATGCATTCAACACCAACCAAAGTGGGTCCCACCCATAATTTAATAAAAATTATTTTATTTTCCGAAACTTCAGTAATTCATAGAAAATAGCTCGTTTATCAGAAAAATACGAATTTTATGTCCATTCTTCCTGAAATCGAATTCTCTACAACTTTGTAACTTTGAGTTTTTCCAAATTCCAAACATAAAATATCCGAAATTCACAAACGGATGATTTTTAATACCTCTACACCGACAAAATACTGATAAAACACCTCAGCATTAATTCTTTCATTTTTATCCACATAAAAATAAATATATCCATAATTTATATCTACATAAAATAAATATTTTCTCATCATATAAATCAATAATTAATTATTCACAAATAATATTACAGAATCACAATTATGACAACCAAAGTAGCCTTGTGGAAAGAGGGGCTTTCAATAAGAATTTCTCCTTCATCGGCGCAATTAGGTGACCAAACCTTTCCTTGACAGAACTTTCTAGACATTGCCAATAATGATATCTAATAATATTATTCAAATAATATGAATTATTGATCTAATAATGGGAAATACTGTGCAGTGATAATTATTGAAACAACAATAATATAAAATATCAACGCAACAATTATTGAATCAATAAAATAAAATATTAAACAGTAATTACTGTAATAATTATTGAGTAGTGCCTTCTTACGTAAGGAGCAATAATTCATCAATACTGTGCATCCACGCGTATTACTGTATTTTAACCACCGGGTATTCCAACAGTGTTAACGGTAATATCTACGCCGTTATTTATAAAAACTCAAACTTGTCGTTTTCTTCATCCGACAATTATTCTGTTATGGGGCCCACAAATGACTGCGCCGTCGTACGAATATTCCCTGACAACAAGAATATTCCACGACCAAACGAATATTCTCCGACAACAATGATTATTTTATAACCACTTGTTTATTTTACAAAATTTGCACATTTCACCCATAACCAGAGAATTATATCAAATTAATACCTTATTATTAACAATAATAATTAGAGGAAATTCGATTTTATTTATAATAAGTTGGGGTCTTACAATCATGACCACTGATAATACAAATATATAAATATATTTAGCCCGTAGTGCAAAGTTAAACTTTTATTTAGTAGGATCATGACCATTGATTTTACAGTTGAATGTCTTTGGCCGTAGTGCACTGACAGACAATTGATGGGCATGATCATGACCATTGGTTTTATAGTTGAATATCTTTGGCCCGTAGTGCAAAGATAAACAATTGATTGGTATGATCATTGTTATTACATTTAAATATTTTTAGCCTTTGTGGCAAGGATATTGAGTGAAAGTTCTATTAAGACTTTGTGGCAAGGACAAACTATTGATTTACATTATTATAAACATGAATTATGAATTTAACTATAATCTTTAGTAGTTCAGGTGAAGACAGGTGATGAAAGTTCTCTTTGTCTTGGGTACAACAAAGAACTGTTGATGGACATTACAGGGATAAAATATTAATGATGGACTTTTAATTTGGAGGAGATAGTAGATATTATGTTCTACTTGACTCTTCTAATGGATTGTTGTTTCCGTTGCAGTTGTTGATTTAGAACTTGTTGTCTATTATATTATATCAGATTTTTCCCTGTTGAGGATTAAGGATAATTTATTCTACATTATCTTAGTCATAATATTTTTTACTGGGCTATTTGTGCTCACCCTTATGCTTCACGATTCCTTTCAGGTAATAAGAGTGTAGCTGGGTCGAGCGGGGATAACAGGGGAATAGAGTGATGGTTTATGATTGCTGAAGTTTTTCAATACATTATAAAACAACATGACAATATATAATTGTATTGAGAACTTAAAATATGTGTGTCTTATTTTATACGTCATTTAATAATTGATTTTGGTGAATAACAATAGGGTGATGAGAACCCGACTTTGAAAGCTTCAAAAATACACACCATTGGAATGAACATGATAGTAATCTTCTCGTTCTTCTTCGGGGTCTATTGGGTCAACCAAGGTTAATACTCAAGTCCTATGCTATCTATTATAACTTAGATGCATGGTCTCCCATGTATGAAGGATTTCTTAAGCATTTTCCAAAGATTTTAATTTCTAAAACAGTTATCGACTGTACCTTTATGTAGAGTATCATTGGTTTGGAGTGTGAGTACTGTTATTTCTATTGAAACTCACAGCTTATGTGTTGTCGTATTTTGCACGACAGTTTAATAGTTGTATAAATGAAGTTTGTATTTGATTTTGGTACCGTATATTTTTATGACCCAGAATGGGTTGTGTGGACCTATTCTAGGGGCTTCACATTTTACTCCACACTTAATTATCATGTTGACAATTTGGACATTCTTAAACTCTGAATAAATTGAATTAAAAATCTTTAATATTTATCCTTGATCTCACTTGATTAATTTCTTATATCATTGTCATCATCCTCATGTTTATATTGTGGAGAAAGTCATCTTTGGCCCGTAGTGCATAGATGTACTGTTGATTGGTATGATTACGACTAGGAATTGTGTATTGGTATAATCATGACCTGTAATGTTACAGACAAATGATGTGGTGAAAGTCCTCTTTGGCCCGTAATGCATAGATGGACAGTTGTTTGGCATGATCATGACCACTGGTGATACTAATGAATATCATTGGCCCGTAGTGCATGGATAATTCGTTGATGTGAAATATTTATTGATTTATGTTACAGAGATAAAATATTGATGATGAACTTTTAAATCATAGAAGATAGTAGACATCATGCTCTACTTGACTCTTCTAATGGATTGCTTGTTCCGCTGCAGTTGTTGATCTACACTTGTTGTCTATTGTATTCTATCAGTTTTTATACTGTTGAGGACTAAGGATAATTTATTCTAAATTATCTTAGTCATAATATTCTTTACTGGGCTAGTTGAGCTCACCTTTTTCTTTCATTATTCTCGTCAGGAAATGAGAATATAGCTGGGACTAGTCGGGGAATGGAGTGATGGTCCAAGATGATAGCTATAGTAATCCTCACTATTCTATAAAATAGTGTGATAATAATTGTAACGAGGACTTATTTTGAGTTTGGATATTTTCTACGAGACAATATTTGTATTGAAACTCACAGTTTACGTTTTATTGTATTGTATTAATGAAGTTTGTATTTGAATTCTGTACCATGTATTTGACGACTCAGAATAGATTGTATGGACCTATTTTGGGGGCGTCACAAGTAACATATCACCAATTTCATCTTATTTTCAACCCTTTCGTGGTGTAGGTAGTCAACATATCAAACTAGTCAAAATCTTAATACAATCCATGTACCAAGAGTGCTTAATAAAATATATTTATTTACATATATGACTCTTTAATAATTCTCTTATACACTTGTTTTCACAAATATTTTTTCTATTTTTTTTCTTTTATTATACAACGAGTGCATTTTACACTCCATCTCGTTGATTTTTCATTTAACCCCTGAACTCTTGACTTGTGCAATGTCTATTTTTATTAGGCTTTTGAATGTCACCCATGTAGCGAACTTTCTACCAGTGACGTTTCCTGTTTAATGCAAGTTAACTATTATTGAATCGTTTATTATATCTTGTGCTTGTCGATTAATTATTTGGCCAACAAATACTGTGATAATCTATATAAAATTGGAAAATTGAGTATAGATTGAGGTTTGAATATAATAACATTTGTTCATATAATCTGAATAGGGTTAATATGATTAGCATGTATAATAGGAATATACTTATGTCTTTTGTATCCATTGAAAGAATTTGTGCTTAAAACCCTAATTAATTTGATTCATATAAAAATATAGTGAGTTAATTGATTATGACACTCCTTGTAATTATGTGTCTTATTTAGGAGAATTTGTTCACGTGTCTTTCAGAAGAAGTGCGTGAATACTATAAAGTATTATTGGATAATAACGATTCATATTGATTAACTGAATTAAATGGGAAGTAAATTGATTTAAATGAAATACCAAGAGAAGTTGTAAGCTTAACTTATTAAAAGTGCATTTACTCTTGTGAACTTTGATCTCAGTCATTATTTTTGTTAATTTTAATTTTCATATCACAAACAATATTTCTTAGTTTAAAGTAGGATTAATTGAATTAAAATTAATAATGGATAAATATTAACATTATAAACAAATACGTATACTTGTGTGTTAAGTGCTAGTAAGAAAATAGGCAACATATCATTCCCCTATATTATATATATACGGAATTCAGAAAAAAAAAAAAAAATAAGTAAGAAATTTTATGAATTTAAAGATGTATCATTCTCTATCTAATCTGCATTTCATGTATTCTTTATTCAATTATAAAATTATTTTTATTTAATTATAAAATTAATTGGGGATAAACAAATAAAAATTAAGTAACAATGTAATACATAAAATGGTTACAACAGAGATAAAGAATATGACAACAGAATATGACACAAATTTTATATACATAAGAACATTAATAACAGTTTCTCTAATTAATTCTATATCCCCAATTTTAAAGAATACATCAACAAATCATTATCCAACAATTTTTTTATCCTTATTTGACTCTCTATTTTATTCTCTATATAGGATTTTACTCCCCAGTGTGAGAAAATCAAAAGACGGTTCTCTATATATATAAAATGACATTTCACACCCTCATTTAAGTGGACAACTTATCAATCATACACATATTGACATTTTTTTAGTACTTCATTTTCAAATTATAAACTTAATATTGACTTTTTTAAAAAATTAATTTCAAACATATTTAAATTTAAAATTGATATAAATTTATTTAATTTATGTCAATATAATTATAAATATTATAAAAGTACTATTAATTATAAAATTTATTATTTTTAAAATTTAAATTAATCATATTAAATTTAAATTTAAAATATCACAAATTAACTTTTAAAAGTTAATATTGATCTTATGTACATTTGCAATTACAATCCATTCAATACTCTCTCCATAAATTACTTAAAATTTAAAATAAAATAAAAATTATTTTACAAAGTGGAATATAATTGATAAATTATACTCTCTTTTATAAATTATAAGTAGGGATAAAGATAAGAAAACTGTTGTGAATGCTCTAATTAGAAAAGTGACAAACATTATCTTAATTTAATTATTTAATGTGTTTGCATATATAATGTACATTAATATTTATTCAATATCTTGTTCATTTCAAGTAAGTAAACGGCATTAAGAGCATTCACAACATTTTCCTTATCTTTATCCCTATTCTGCAGTGTTATTGGGTCATTTACAAAATAGAGATTCAATTTTTTTACTATGTACCCAACTGGTTCCTTATATTGATTCATTAAATAATGAAATTTAAAAGTTAAAAGTTAAAATTTTAAATTTCCAATAGTCAAAATATCAAATTAATAATAATCTTATAATTTATAAAAGAGAAAGTATAATTTATCAATTATATTTCACTGTGAAAACAATTTTTATTTTATTTTAAATTTTAAGTAATTTATAAAATGAGTATTGAATGGATTATAGTTGCAAATGTATATATAGATTAATATTAACTTTTAAAAAGTTAATTTGTGATATTTTAAATTTAAATTTAATATGATTCATTTAAATTTTGAAAATAATAAATTTTATAATTATTATTATTTTTATAATATTTATAATTATATTGACATAAATTAAATAAATTTATATCAATTTTAAATTTGAATACGTTTGAAATTAATTTTAAAATATAAGTTAATATTAAGTTTATAATTTGAAAATAAAGTAGTAAAAAAATGTCAAGATGTGTATTATTGATGAATTGTCCACTTAAATGAGGGTGTGAAATGTCATTTTGTATATATAGAGAATGGTCTTTTGACTCCCTCAGTTTGGGGAATAAAATTCTATATAGGGATTAAAATAGAGAATCAAATAAGGATAAGGAAGCTGTTGGATAATGATTTGTTGATGCATTCTTCAAAATTGGGAATAAAAAATTAATTAGAAAAACTGTTGTTAATGCTCTAACATAGCCATTGTCACTCCCGGTTTCATAGAATTGCGTTTTGAACATGGTAACAACAATCAAATAATAGAAATAACATGATAAGTCACATTTATAATTTTATTTCCCAAATTAAATAATAGTTTAATATTCCTGATGTCAAGCTAAGAAAAAACGGGAAGATAGCCAATAAATTCAAAGATCAGGCCAAAAAATCGAATAAAATAAATGAAAATGTCAAAGACATTATTATTTTTACTACAAAATAAAAATATAATGTGAGATATTAATAACATTTTATTAATAACATGTATAATATGTACTTAAAATATATTTGTACTCATATGAGAGCCCAATGTTCTATAAATTAATATAGGTGATTTTTACATATTCTATTACATTTTAAAAATAATTACAACAAAAAGTGTCCTCATAAAATTTTTTACACAACTAATACACTTCTATATTTATTTATAATTCTAGTGCATTTAGGATTCCTTAATTTAAGGAATTAGTATTCAATTAGGATTCATTAATTTATGGATTAGTTATACCCATGACTTCTTCTCTCTCTTCTCATCTATAACAATCTAGCTGATTATATATATATATATATATATATATATATATATATATATATATATATAACCAAACCATAGCCACCGCCGTCACTTTCACGTCTGCCCAATTGAGCTTGGCCACCTAAAATCCGCCGCCATCTCCTTCCTTCCAATCCGCTTCCCTTCCGCCGCCACCTTCACCTCCTCCCACGCCCCATTTTGGTCGCCTCCTCATCCGCCTCCACCACCTCCATTATGACCACCTCCACCTCTATTATTGTCGCTTTCACCGCCATCTCCACCTCCTCCTTTGCTTTCCTCCATTACCGCTTCCACCACCTTCGCCTCCATTAACCGAGGTAACCTATTCAGTTTTATTAGGTTGCCAATTTATTTTGAATGTGATGCAGTTGGTAGCCAAATTTTCATACTAAGGCAACCTATTCAGTTTTATTAGGTTACCAATTTTATTTTGAATGTAATGCAGTTGGTAGTCAAACCTCCATGCAGTTAGTTGCCAAACCTTCAGACAAAGGTAATCAATTCAGTTTTATTAGGTTACCAATTTATTTTGCATGTAACACAGTTGGTAGCCAAACTTTCATGCAGTTGGTTGCCAAACTTTCAGACCAAGGTTACCAATTTCGTTTGAATGTGATGGAGTTGGTAGCCAACCATTCATACAAAGGTAACCATTATATTATTTATGAGTAACAAAATAGTTATAAATTTTTTTCGAACATTAATAATTACATTTATTTATTTTTAAACTTTTTGTAGGCTTAATCTTCTTCTTATTCTCATTTAGGCGTTTTGGACAACGGAGATTCGCGGTGTAGCTGGCCATGAGTATGTGAGGTGTAGCGGCGACTATTATTTCAAAGTGTATGTGAGGGAGATGAAGATTTGAATTTGAATATTTAAATTTGAATTATTATTTTGAATTTGAATTTGTTTTTGTTGTTAGATCCAAATATTTGAATTTGAATGATTAATTATGAAAGTTATTTATCCTTGATTTTAGGTTTCCTTATTAATGTGAATTGTATTATTTTTGTAATATGTACAATCTTTTTGTAATTATTTGGTTGATGTACTTTTTTTGTAATTACTTTCTATTTATTGTATACTTATGTAAAGAACCCATTAATATAATTGTCCTTTTTTTTAAATGGGTCAATTTGAATCATGATCAACATTGTTGGATCAAGTGGATCGTGAGACAAGTCAATAATCCATTATTTGATAAATCAGATCATTGATCTATTATCACATTTGGCGGATCATATTCGATCAGAGCATGATTTACTCTGATTTGACTAGGGTGTAACCCAAGCTAAGTAGCTCGATACTCGAATCAAGATCAGCTCGAATATATGATTCAAAATTCGAATTCGAAGTTAGTCCGAGTCGAATATGATTAATACTCGTTTACTGTTTAATGATACACAAGTCGAATTCGAACATACTAATGTTCGCTCAAATCAAGATTCAAGTATTTTATTTTTTTCATGAACCTACTCTATACATGCTCGACTAATTCATATTAATAAGCTAAATATGCGATATTTGATATTTGAATCAATCTTTATAATTTATGAAGTGTAGTATGTGATTGTGTAAACTTGTACAATAAATTAATGAATTAATTGTCAATTTATAATTATATTATATTTTCTTTACGTAAATAAAAGTGAAACTTTTATATATAAACATTAGTTCAAGTAACAAGTTAAATATATGATTTAGCAATATATATATATATATATATATATATATATATATATATATATATATATATATATATATATAGTAAGGATCAAGAGCGTTCTCCTTAAATAAAGATTCCTCCTTAAATAAAGCGTTTTTTATTAAAATTACGTCGTTTTGGAGGAGGGCGGTGACATTTTTATAAATACAATGCCACCGCGTATTAGTTGTTTAAAAAAAGGCGAAATTGAACTCGAATTGAAATTTCATATAAGTGAAATGCAAAGATCTCTGCTTTATATATATATATATATATATATATATATATATATAGGCCAGATCTCAGACGGACCTTAAAGGACGGACTAGCAACGGACTAAGAGAAAAAAATCACGCGGGTCATAAAAAGGGGAGAAACAAAACTCGTGGGTCACAGCTGAAATGGGGAAAACAAAACTCGCGGGTCATAATTGAAAGGGGGAAAACAAATTCGCGGGTCACAGCTGAAAGGGGGGAAACAAATTCGTCAAAGCTGAAAGGGGGAAAACCAAACTGAGCTAAGCTTTTCCACAAATTCCCTCTCTCTCCCCAAATTCTGCCAATTCTCTCTCCCCGATTCGAGCACCACAAATTCCCTCTCTCTCAAAGCGAGTCTGAAGCAAACCGGAAGGCAAAAAGAAGATCGAAGATAAAGATTCGGAGCATATGAATCTGTTAATTTCTTTTTGATTTGAAAGAATAGGAAGGTAAAGGCGAAGTTTAGATCTGTAGATAGTTTTTTTTTAAAAAAATATCAATATTAAAATTTCAGATTGATATTTGTGATGGAAAATTTTATGAAAAAAGTATGTTTAAGGAGGTAGTAGCTTCACAAATCTTCATTTGTGTTAAAAAGTCATATGTTACTCTTCCTAACTTCTGCATTAGCCTGGAATTTGTTGCTGTAGATTTTATTTATGTCTTGGAATGGCATGCTCCTCTTCCAATTTACCCCAAAGAGGAAGGGAGGGATTTATCCTGTTGGAATATTTGTAGTTTTTTGACTTTGCTTATTATGAACATCTTTCTAGCTTCAAGGTTCCAATTGCATTGTTTATCGTCATAATTTTTTTGTTACTTTACAATTACGGGTGTTACTTCAGTTATGTTGTAATGAAAAAAAGCGCGTATTTGAATCTATTTGATTATTGTGATATATATTATATGAATCTCTAGCATTTACCCTGTTCTTTGAGTCTAACTTAACTATGTGTGAAATTGTAACTGAATTGATTAGTTGATGCAGGAGGGACCCATATTTCATGTTTAGAGGAAAAACTTCAATTTTTTCATCTTGAGTTGTGGGAGCAAAAACAGAGCTAGTTGTTTAAAGGAGAGGTATGAATGTTGATGATCATTTTGGTCATTGGATTTTTGTTATAATTTTTAAGTACAAAAACAAGGAAGATTTGTGATAGTTCTTATTTGTAGATGGGGCTGTAAAGTGGATTTCTAGTCTGTAAGGATTTCTATTCATTGTGATAAGTCAAATGTGTGATTTAATGATTTTTTGAAGATTGGGTGTTATCTTAAACCATTTCAATGGATGTGATACTACTTTAAACCAAATGAAAATTTTAAATTCATTTGAAAAAGTTGAGTTATTTTTTTTTATCCAACATATATTGCAATATATACATATAGGCATCTCCTTGTTTCTTGAATTTTTTAGGTTTTGGTTACTTCATAGCTCTGTTATAGTCTAATCTATCAAATTATCATTTCCATGAAAATTCAGTCGTAAATAAATTTCTGCCTTTCATTGTCAGTGATGCTTTGATTAGTGGAAACGATGTTAACACTCCGGCTCATGGGAGTGAAATGGACACTACGGTTTATGGTGATGGTGATGAAGATATGGAGGATATAGGAGTGAAATGGACACTACGGTTCAGTCTGCTCTCAACATGCTTTGTGGTCTCTTTATTGTACTATTTACAGCTTTTCTTTGTTTGTTGTGGATTGGTGGTGATCAGAATGAATGTTATAATCTTCTCCCTACCTAATCTCACTTCTGATGTATTAATATTAGAATTGGATTTTGATTACGATTAGAAACCTTGGAATTTTATTGTTATCATAGTGAAAAGTGGGGTTTTTGAGTATTATCTGTGCAAATCATAAGCATTGGGCCATCCAAGTATAGATGTGGATTTTCTTCTATTGAAGAATGGTTGTGTCCATTAGAATTGCATATAAGCCATAGCCTGCTCCATTTTGCATATAATCCAGGTTCTTATTCAACCACACCGCTCCTAATCAATATCATCTTTGTGTGTAATATGCATGAAACATCTATACATGTAAAAACCCAACAGCAGCTGTTTTCATGGTTTCTAAGCAAAATTAAACACAGCATATTTGGTGCAACTTGAGAAAAAAACAAATAAATGAATCCCCAAATGATAGTATCCGCTGAAGTTTCAGTTTGGGCATCTGTGTTACTTGAACAAAACAGAAGGTAGGCTCCTTCAGATAAATTACATCAGTAGTGATTACGCATATACAAAAATGAAATGAGATTGAAACTACATGTGAAGATCCCTTAGTTACATAATTCCGCATCAGAATTAGGCAAAAAAATGAAGCAGAAAACTGGGCTTGTCACTTGCGATAGAAAAAAATTAAAATATTGATTGATGTTGTAGCGCCCCCGAATCGCTGCGGATCCGGTTCGTTATTTCTATAACTGTTGCGGAAGATATAAACATAAATTGTTTATACATTAAACATTATACACTATCCCCAAGGTCGAGTAACCATAACTTATACACATCTCATAACTTATCTGACACATGATATTATCATCATACAAGACTATTACAAATCTAATCGCGCATATTAACTCTAAGCTGGAACTGTCTTTAACTTTCCTTGTATCCGAAGCATTCGTCTTTATCTGCAATGTTTTATCATGATATAGCAAGGGTGAGCATGAAAGTTGCCCAGCAAGTTTAAATACAATTTAAGGATATATCATGATTGAAAGAGTCTGAATAATAAGCTGGCTATAATTCACAATGTAGTTGTGAATTAGCATGAACAAACCTTTGACTGAACAAGTATTAAACATGAACAATATATATCTGGACCAACTGGTGATGAAGGTGATCAGCCTTTCATACCTGACTTATACATACAAGATGTACATAGTACAATTCTACATGGCAATCAGTAATGATTAACCATAAGCATAACTGAATGAAACACTCTTAGTAGAGTATAGAAAAACAAACTTGTCTGTTCCGTTGATTATCGATACGAAAAATAACTTAGCTTTATCCGAAGACCTAATACAGATAATACCGATCTCCAAATATTAGAATAATATCATCACAGTATAAAATAACCTAAACACATTATCACATAATCCTATCAGTCTATACAACACATAAGACTTAGCATCAAATTAGACTATTTAAGTCTGAATTGAAACCGACACAATTTAATCATCTCGACGGTCTAATCGGACAATTATCGAGTTTAAGTTCCATTAAACTCTGCCTAAACACTAAACAATATCTTAGATAATCATAGTATCAGTCAAAAAAAAATTCATAAACTTGCAAAAAATTTCAGATAATTAATATCATTTAACAACATTTTTCAATCATTAATACTCTATTTAAATGAATTAAATACCACATAATTTCTTAGTCATTAATATTTATTTATTGCTAAACATTAATGAATTACATGCCATAATATTATATCATATTTATAATATCTCAAAGTATTTTCAATGCTTTATTATTTCCTTTAAACATAAATCAATAACTCGATTTTAATATAAATACCACATTATTCCTTGATCATTAATATTAATTTAATACCAAATATCAATGAAAATCATAACATAATATTATAATATATTTATAACATCACAAAGTATTTTTAATATCTTAAAATCATATTTCTTTGATTTTAAACAATCAAATCCATTATCCAATAATTAAAATATTAATATTTTTTTCACGACAAAATATCAAAAGTTATATATTATAACTTAAAATATTTTTATAACACTTAAATCATTTTTATATGATTTTTAAATCATTAATTCTATTTTTCCATAATTTATCTAATATATTTATTAAATAAACTAATTACCATTAATAATAAATATTAATAAAATTCATCACAAAATATCAAAAGTCATCAAAATAACTTAAAATATTTTCTAACACCATAATATAATTTTCCATGATTTTTCATGAATTAAAACCATTTTAAATAATTTATCTAATATTATAATTAAATAAATAAATACCATTTATATTCCAAAATATTAAATATTTTCTAAATATACTCCAAATAATTAAAACTATTTTTCGGGCTTTAAAATAATTTTTCGAATTTAATATATATTTTTAATAATTAAAACCATTTATTTCTATTTATTTAATTAAATAATTAAATTTCCAAAATTAAGTGTCACTAAAAGGGCCTATAGCGGCAGTAACAGTGTCGCTATAGGTGTTCTTGAGTCTCGCTTAGAAACACATTGTCGTTCATTAAGGTCTACGTTTGACCAAACTCTAATTACTTGGTTATTACGTTTTTTGGGCTTTATAAAACATTGATCCGGTAGTATTTATGTAATACTACAAGTATATGTAATCATCTAAGTCATTAAGCATCACAATTGTAAGATATAAGCACAGAAAGATGTTGTCAACACTTTCTTAGAATTCGGGGTTTTCTTGGAATCAAAGGTACATACTTTGGGTCCTTATAGTTTAGCGATCATGTATTGTTCGGTGTGATATAAAGGTTCACACTTGTAGTCATGAAGTCGAGTATAACTTTATTACATCGGATCAACATAACAACATCACCAGAGATCAATATTTAAGCAAACTAGGGCATATCAGATCGTTCTTGGCGAATTCAGGTTTTCCGAGAATTCTTCAAAATAGAATAATCAACTCTAGTTTAACCTTAATTTTCTACCATTACGCTTATGATCTAAGTGATCTCGATAACTTAAACATGTAGTCTACATGTCGCACTACAATAAACAAACAACAACTTGACCAAAATATTAACACAACAACAAGATCCATGGCCTCGAAAATTGTTATCAGACCCATTTAAAAATTTGGGCTACCCGAAAAATGGGTTTGTCATAATTGATTAACGACCTTTGACAACCAATAACTCACGATCTAGACATCATATGAAGTTGATTCAAGTCTCGAGTTAAAGATCATATAACGAGACTACATATCCAAAACATAAAACACCACAAACAACTAACACATATGAATCTATGGGCTCGACATTCTACTGTCAGGTCACTTTTTTCCTAGATTTCAGATTTCTAAAACATCAATTTCGAGCATCTAGGTGTTATGGATCTGTGATATTACAACCCGGATCACTAATATATACTACATACTACACATTTAAACATAAAATCATAATATCTAACAAATGATCTAAGGATTTCTAGAATTAGGGTTTATACCTCATAAATGCTCAATTTTGAATCGATCTTTGGTGTTTGTTCTTGGCAAGCTAACACATGATCTTGGCTTAGCTTATTAGTCACTCTCACTCTACAATTTTGGATGGGAGAGAGAGAGAAGGTTTGGCTAGCTTGAAAAAATAAAGTAAGTGAATTTTGCTTACTTTTGAACTTTGATCTTAGGTCCAATGTATTTATAGGATGCTAGATGGTTGATGGTTGATGATTAAAGGCTAGCACATAGACCACATGCCTAGCAAAGGTTGGTCACCAACTAAAGTTATGGCAACCTACACAAGTTATCTTATTAAATAATGCTAAAAGGGCATTTTGGTCATTTGCTCATAAAGTGCATGGTACTTTGGTAACTTCTCACACCTATTAGGTTTTAACCCTTAGGGTTTGACCCTAGGATTTCATAAGCTCTAAATCTAGAATTGTGTATTAAGGGCAAATATGTAAATCTTCGTTTCTTTGATTAGGGTTCCCTAATTACAGTAAAGTTTACTAATCTCATTCAAGCTTGCTAATTAGGGTTAAAGCTTCCTAATTAACATTACATTCTATAAGTTAATAATTAGGTTTTCTCTAATTGCATGCTAGGGTTTCCTACATTAGAAATTAGGGCTTTCCAATTAATCAATTAGGGTTATCCCTAATTATACTTACAATTAATAACATAGAAACTCTATACTTATCTTCAAGCTTCCCACTTGGGGTTTTAATATCCCGATTTAGGGTTTTAGACAGAATAATTAGGGTTCAAATTTTGGAAATTAGGGTTTGCTAAATAATTAAGCTTTACCCTATTAAGCTTATAATTTAAATCACTTGAGCATTATAATTCTCCGTTATATTCCCGCATTAGGGTTTCAAATATTCAAATCAAATTAGGATTTTCGAGATATGGTATTAGGGTTTTCTAATACTCAAATAGGGTTTCAATAATTCATTAGGGTTTCCCTAATAAATTTATAATTAATAACGTTAAACCTTATATATAGCATTGCATTCCTAATCTAGGGTTTTAATATCTAAATTAGGGTTTTGGACTCCGAATCGAAACTAGGGTTTCGAAACCCATTTCTAGGTTTTCTTATCAAACGTTAGGGTTTTCTAACTGAACGTTGTCGTTCTTAATATATACTTAGGGTTTGACACAGATATAATTTATTTGGTCAACCCTTGACCCTTAACCACATTCTGAACACATATAAAACCATATACACAGAACATAAACACATATAAACTTAATTACGAATAATTCACCTAAATCCTTCATGAAATTTTGAAATCCTCGAAATTCCTTCCCAATAACATCAAACGATACACTTATTTTCTGTCTAGGTCAAATATTTGACCTTAAATCAATCATTTAAGATTTAAATAAATTGTCTAAATTCTCGGGTTATCACATTCACCCCTCCTTATAAGAATTTCGTCCCCGAAATTCACCTTACACCTTACACCGTGCACCTTACACCATTCGCACATATCACATACTACCCAATTCAGCACTCACAAGAGTAAAAGGTTTCAAATTGTCTTTGAGGGGTCATATAGACCATGAACACATAGATTTATAGGTATTATTTATACCTATTTCCATTAAGAAAAAGGTAATCTACTTTACAAAGGTTAACATTTTACAATCACAAAGAAGGTAAACTACCATTACTAGTACTTTAGGTGATTAGCCTATCGTACTCTTTACATATAACGATTAATCATTTTAGCAAAATATTTACGCTACTAGATTGGATTATTTATCCAAACATTATCGTTCACCTCGGTCTTATCATAGGATTCCGCACCAAAATAATTTGGTTCGGAAAATTCTTTCAATGAACACTTAGAGTTTTCATAACATTAGTCTAAATTGAATCAAATAGCATAAACTCATATCGATAATTCAATTCAATCGAATTATTTAGGTGTAGCCAAACCCGTTGGCAATTTAAACTTTTGAAAAACATTTTTTGAGAATGACGTCATGATGCTTGCATCAGACATTATCACGGTCTTTGAGGATGCTGTCATTGTATGACTTTGTCATAACACATCATACAATAGTGGAATAACGACTTCCGGTCAAGTTCACACTAAGTATTCCTGTATTTACAACTCCATCACATTTTTATCATCTCTGCACCAGGTTACATGGTACATGAGTGATAATTAAAAACAAATTTTGATATTTCAAATCATTTCAGTCTAGCTGAAATAAGTAGCATATATTGTACTTTAAACCGTTTCAAAAATGATTACGAGTCTACATTTTTTTTTTAAAAAAGGCACATAGTGTGTATTTAGCTTGATGTCAAAATTTCGAAGTTTAGCATAGCTAGGAGTTTAGGAAAACCTAATGCCTCCACTAATAATCACTTGTTTAACAATCTATCTGTTCCTGAAATCCTCAATATTTCATTCACACACAACTATACCCAGTTCATAAAACCACACTTATGAGTTCATTAATTGCCACAATCATACGAGTTTAAGAACTTACCCTAGTCAGACCTTTGGCGTCCATTCGCTGAGGGGTTCATAAATATTTCATATAACTATGAGTTAAGAATGTCACATAAGTATGAGTTTTAAGAACTCGTACTTAACCTTATATTCTTTACCTATGACCTATCTATTTGTTATACACATGAGAAAGGAATCATCCTCTTAACCTGCATATAGCAAATAGCGCGACACAAACATTTCAATGATTATCAATGCCAGAAACTAAGTGGTTTTACACCAAGTACAATTCCCACCCATAACAAGGAATCATACAACTCAACTACTAACATGAGTCCTCAATTGAAATCCCCACCTAATCTTAACCCCCTTTTCCATACAAATTTCATTTAATTAGTATTCATAATCCATAACTCTTTCATGAGTTTTCATACTACCATTTCATAGTACAACTGATACGCAGCATCTTGCTGTAGATTTTTCAATCATCAGATTGATTCTTTCTGGCTGTCATAACCTTATCAGATCACGGGGTGATCTCATCGTATATATTTCGATTCAATTCTATGACTTGATCGTTTTGTTTCTGATCTCCTATCCTCGCACTTTCAGTCTTTTAGACTCGATCTATCCACTTTCTATACTTGGTACACATCGAGTCTCTAACAGGTTTCAATATGGTATCATTGAGTGGTTTCCCACAAACAACCAACAAACTAGGTTCTTGCTGGTTCAGATATACCTCATTCTATGAAGGAATCGTTTAGCCCAGGATACCATACATCAACTATTAAAGAGTACAATTGTACCATACTTAAATATAACTTTTGATTCTTAACTTCTTTATCGAGTTAGGGAACTCGCATCTTTATAACTCATGAGAGATTCGTCTTTGAATCTTCTGAAACACACTAACTCTATTTGAGTTAGATCTTATCCTAATCATCTGCGATTATTAGTCTAAGGTAACTCTACCCTAGGTTTATAACCAACAACTTTGATACCAAATGTTAGAGCCCCAATCCAGTCCCAAATCATCCGGATCCTCGCTTCAATCTATAATCTATTGCGGAAGATATAAACATAAATTGTTTATACATTAAACATTATACACTATCCCCAAGGTCGAGTAACCATAACTTATACACATCTCATAACTTATCGACACGTGATATTATCATCATACAAGACTATTACAAATCTAATCGCGCATATTAACTCTAAGTTTTGAACTGTCTTTAACTTTCCTTGTATCCAAAGCATTAAGTCTTTATCTCGCAATGTTTTATCATGATATAGCAAGGGTGAGCATGAAAGTTGCCCAACAAGTTTAAATACAATTTAAGGATATATCATGATTGAAAGAGTCTGAATAATAAAAGTCACTATAATTCACAATGTAGTTGTGAATTAGCTTGAACAAACCTTTGACTGAACAAGTATTAAACATGAACAATATATATCTGGACCAACTAGTAATGAAGGTGATCAGCCTTTCATACCTGACTTATACATACAAGATGTACAGAGTACAATTCTACATGGCAATCAGTAATGATTAACCATAAGCATAACTGAATGAAACACTCTTAGTAGAGTATAGAAAAACAAACTTGCCTGTTCCGTTGATTATCGATACGAAAAATAACTTAGCTTTATCCAAGACCTAATATAGATAATATAGATCTCCAAATATTAGAATAATATCATCACGGTATAAAATAACCTAAACACATTATCACATAATCCTATCGATCATACAACACATAAGACTTAACATCAAATCGGATTTATTTAAGTCCGAGTTGAAACCGACACAATTTAATCATCTCGACGGTCTAATCGGACAATTATCGAGTTTAAGTTTCATTAAACTCTGCCTAAACACTAAACAATATCTTAGATAATCATAGTATCAGTCAAAAAAAATTCATAAACTTGCAAAAAATTTCAGATAATTAATATCATTTAACAACATTTTTCAATCATTAATACTCTATTTAAATGAATTAAATACCACATAATTCCTTAGTCATTAATATTTATTTATTGCTAAACATTAATGAATTACATGCCATAATATTATATCATATTTATAATATCTCAAAGTATTTTCAATGCTTTATTATTTCCTTTAAACATAAATCAATAACTGATATTAATATAAATACCACATTATTCCTTGATCATTAATATTAATTTAATACCAAATATCAATAAAAATCATAACATAATATTATAATATATTTATAACATCACAAAGTATTTTTAATATCTTAAAATCATATTTCTTTGATTTTTAAACAATCAAATCCATTATCCAATAATTAAAATATTAAAATTTTAATATTTTCATGAAAAATATCAAAAGTTATATATTATAACTTAAAATATTTTTATAACACTTAAATCATTTTATATGATTTTTAAATCATTAATTCTATTTTTCCATAATTTATCTAATATATTTATTAAATAAACTAATTACCATTAATAATAAATATTAATAAAATTCATCACAAAATATCAAAAGTCATCAAAAATAACTTAAAATATTTTCTAACACCATAATATAATTTTCCATGATTTTTCATGAATTAAAACCATTTTAAATAATTTATCTAATATTATAATTAAATAAATAAATACCATTTATATTCCAAAAATATTAAATATTTTCAAATATACTCCAAATAATTAAAAACTATTTTTCGAACTTTAAAATAATTTTTTAGAATTTAATATGTATTTTTAATAATTAAAACCATTTATTTCTATTTATTTAATTAAATAATTAAATTTCCAAAATTAAGTGTCACTAAAGGGCCTATAGCTAATGCGGTAACTGTACATTATAGGTGTTCTTGAAATCCTGCTTAGAAACACATTGTCATTCATGCATTGGTGCTACGTTTGATTTATTAATTACTTGGTTATTACGTTTTTCGGTTTTAAAAACATTGATCCGGTAGTATTTATGTAATACTACAAGTATGTGTAATCATCTAAGTCATTAAGCATCACAATTGTAAGATATAAGCACATAAAAATTTGTTGTCGAACACTTTCTTAGAATTCGGGTTTTTTCGGAATCAAGGTACATACTTTTTGGGTCCTTATAGTTTTAGCGATTATGTATTGTTCGTGTGATATAAAGGTTCACACTTGTAAAACATGAAGTCGAGTATAACTTTATAACATCGGATCGGTCATAACAACATCACCAAATTCAATATTTAAGCTTGGGTCAAAGGGCATGTCAGATCGTTTTTGTCACGATTTCGGGTTTACCTGAATTCTTCAAAATAGACGGTCAACTCTAGTTTAACCTTAATTTTCGGCCATTACAGTTATGATCTAAGTGATCTGATAACTTAAACATGTAGTCTACATACCAGACTACAATAAACAAACAACAACTTGACCAAAAAGTATTAACACAACAACAAGATCCGAGGCTCGAAAATTGTTGTCGAGACCAGATTTAAAAATTACGGGATGCCCGAAACTTCGGTTTTCATGGTCGGTCAACGACCTTTGACAACCAATAACTCACGATCTAGACATCATCTGAAGTTGATTCAAGTCTCGAGTAAAAAGATCATATATGGCGGACTACATATCCAAAACATAAAACACAACAAACAACTAACACATATGAATCTATGGGCTCGACATTCTACCGTCAGTCCACTTTTCCCATTTTCGATTTCTAAAACATCAATTTCGAGCATCTAGGTGTTATGGATCTGTGATATTATAACCCAGATCACTAATATATACTACATACTACACATTTAAACATAAAATCATAATATCTAGCAACAGATCTAAGGATTTCTAGAATTAGGGTTTATACCTCATAAATGCTCAATTTTTGAATCTGATCTTTGGTGTTTGTTCTTGGCAAGCTAACACATGATCTTGGCTTAGCTTATTAGTCACTCTCACTCTACAATTTTGGATGGGAGAGAGAGAGAAGGTTTGGCTAGCTTGAAAAAATAAAGTAAGTGAATTTTGCTTACTTTTGAACTTTGATCTTAGGTCCAATGTATTTATAGGATGCTAGATGGTTGATGGTTGATGATTAAAGGCTAGCACATAGACCACATGCCTAGCAAAGGTTGGTCACCAACTAAAGTTATGGCAACCTACACAAGTTATCTTATTAAATAATGCTAAAAGGGCATTTTGGTCATTTGGCTCATAAAGTGCATGGTACTTTGGTAACTTCTCACACTATTAGGTTTTAACCCTTAGGGGTTTGACCACAGGATTTCATAAGCTCTAAATCTAGAGTTGTGTATTAAGGGCAAATATGGAAATCTTAGTTTCTTTGATTAGGGTTCCCCAATTACGATAAAGTTTACTAATCTCATTCAAGCTTGCTAATTAGGGTTAAAGCTTCCTAATTAACATTACATTCTATAAGTTAATAATTAGGTTTTCTCTAATTGCATGCTAGGGTTTCCTACATTAGAAATTAGGGCTTTCCAATTAATCAATTAGGGTTATCCCTAATTATACTTACAATTAATAACATAGAAACTCTATACTTATCTTCAAGCTTCCCACTTGGGGTTTTAATATCCCGATTTAGGGTTTTAGACAGAATAATTAGGGTTCAAATTTTGGAAATTAGGGTTTGCTAAATAATTAAGCTTTACCCTATTAAGCTTATAATTTAAATCACTTGAGCATTATAATTCTCCGTTATATTCCCAGATTAGGGTTTCAAATATTCGAAATCTGAAATTAGGATTTTCAGATATGGTATTAGGGTTTTCTAATACTCAAATAGGGTTTCCAATAATTCATTAGGGTTTTCCCTAATAAATTTATAATTAATAACGTTAAACCTTATATATAGCATTGCATTCGCAATCTAGGGTTTTTAATATCGGAATTAGGGTTTTGGACTCCCGAAATTGAAACTAGGGTTTCCAGAACCGATTTCTAGGTTTTCTTATCAAACGTTAGGGTTTTCTAACTGAACGTTGTCGTTCTTAATATATACTTAGGGTTTGACACAGATATAATTTATTTGGTCAACCCTTGACCCTTAACCACATTCTGAACACATATAAAACCATATACACAGAACATAAACACATATAAACTTAATTCTGAATAATTCACCTAAATCCTTCACAGAATTTTGAAATCCTCAGAATTCCTTCCCAATAACATCAAACGCATACACTTATTTTCTGTCTAGGTCAAATATTTGACCTTAAATCAATCATTTAAGATTTAAATAAATTGTCTAAATTCTCGGGTTATCACATTCACCCCTCCTTATAAGAATTTCGTCCCCGAAATTCACCTTACACCTTACACCGTGCACCTTACACCATTCGCACATATCACATACTACCCAATTCAGCACTCACAAGAGTAAAAAGGTTTCAAATTGTGCTGAGGGGTCATATAGACCATGAACACATAGATTTATTACTACCGCTTATTTCCATTAAGAAAAGGTAATCTACCCCTACATTACTTAACAGTGCATTTACAATCACGAAGAAGGTAAACTACCATTACTAGTACTTTAGGTGATTAGCCTATCGTACTCTTACATGCATAACGTATTAATCATTTTAGCAAATATTTACGCTACTAGATTGGATTATTTATCCAAACATTATCGTTCACCTCGGTCTTATCATAGGATTCCGCACCAAAATAATTTGGTTCGGAAAATTCTTCAATGAACACTTAGAGTTTTCATAACATTAGTCTAATTTGAATCAAATAGCATAAACTCATATCGATAATTCAATTCAATCGAATTATTTAGGTGTAGCCAAACCGGTTGGCAATTTAAACTTTTGAAAACATTTTTTTGAGAATGACGTCGTGATGCCGTCTTGTATTAACGGTTCCGTTTGAGGATGCTTTCATTGTATAACTTTGTCATAACACATCATACAATGATAGTGGAATAACGACTTCCGGTCAAGTTCACACTAAGTATTCCTATATTTACAACTCCATCACATTTTTATCATCTCTCGCACTTTTGAAAGTTACACGGTACATGAGTGATAATTAAAAACAAATTTTGATATTTCAAATCATTTGAGTCTAGTTTGAAATAAGTAGCATATATTGTACTTTTAAACCGTTTCAAAAATGATTACGAGTCTACATTTTTTTTTAAAAAAAGGCACATAGTGTGTATTTAGCTTGATGTCAAAATTTCGAAGTTTAGCATAGCTAGGAGTTTAGGAAAACCTAATGCCTCCACTAATAATCACTTGTTTAACAATCTATCTGTTCCTGAAATCCTCAATATTTCATTCACACACAACTATACCCAGTTCATAAAACCACACTTATGAGTTCATTAATTGCCACAATCATATGAGTTTAAGAACTTACCCTAGTCAGACCTTTGGCGTCCATTCGCTGAGGGGTTCATAAATATTTCATATAACTATGAGTTAAGAATGTCACATAAGTATGAGTTTTAAGAACTCGTACTTAACCTTATATTCTTTACCTATGACCTATCTATTTGTTATACACATGAGAAAGGAATCATCCTCTTAACCTGCATATAGCAAATAGCGCGACACAAACATTTCAATGATTATCAATGCCAGAAACTAAGTGGGTTTTACACCAAGTACAATTCCCCGCCCATAACAAGGAATCATACAACTCAACTACTAACATGAGTCCTCAATTGAAATCCCCACCTAATCTTAACCCCCTTTTCCATACAAATTTCATTTAATTAGTATTCATAATCCATAACTCTTTCATGAGTTTTCATACTACCATTTCATAGTACAACTGATACGCAGCATCTTGCTGTAGATTTTTCAATCATCAGATTGATTCTTTCCATACTATAACCTTATCGGATCACGGGGTGATCTCATCGTTTATATTTCGATTCAATTCTATGACTTGATCGTTTTGTTTTATCTCCTATCCTCTTTCGATCTTTTAGACTCGATCTATCCACTTTCTATACTTGGTACACATCGAGTCTCTTTTCAATATGGTACTCTAGTGGTTTCCCACAAACAACCAACAAACTAGGTTCACCTTGCTGGTTCATATATACCTCCGCTCTATGAAGGAATCGTTTAGCCCGGATACCATACATCAACTATTAAAGAGTACACTTGTACCATACTTAAATATAACTTTTGATTCTTAACTCTTTATCGAGTTAGGGAACTCGCATCTTTATAACTTCATGAGATTAGTCTTTGAATCTTACCACACACACTAACTTTCTATTTGAGTTAGATCTTATCCTAATCATGCGGTTATTAGTCTAAGGTAACTCTACCCTAGGTTTATAACCAATGACTTTGATACCAAATGAAGCGCCCCCGAATCCCAAATCATGATCCGGGTTCATTCATTTCTATAACTATTGCGGAAGATATAAACATAAATTGTTTATACATTAAACATTATACACTATCCCCAAGATCGAGTAACCATAACTTATACACATCTCATAACTTATCTGACACATGATATTATCATCATACAAGACTATTACAAATCTAATCGCGTATTAACTCTAAGCTGGAACTGTCTTTAACTTTCCTTGTATCCGAAGCATTCGTCTTTATCTGCAATGTTTTATCATGATATAGCAAGGGTGAGCATGAAAGTTGCCCAACAAGTTTAAATACAATTTAAGGATATATCATGATTGAAAGAGTCTGAATAATAAGCTGGCTATAATTCACTTAGCATGAACAAACTTTTGACTGAACAAGTATTACATATGAACAATATATATCTGGACCAACTGGTAATGAAGGTGATCAGCCTTTCATACCTGACTTATACATACAAGATGTACAGAGTACAATTCTACATAGCAATCAGTAATGATTAACCATAAGCATATCTGAATGAAACACTCTTAATAGAGTATAGAAAAACAAACTTGCACGAATAGTTGATTATCGATCTGAAAAATAACTTAGCTTTATCCAAAGACCTAATATAGATAATATAGATCTCCAAATATTAGAATAATATCATCACGGTATAAAATAACCTAAACACATTATCACATAATCCTATCGATCTATATCTGACACATAAGACTTAACATCAAATCGATTATTTAAGTCCGAGTTGAAACAAACACAATTCAATCATCTCGACGGCCTAATCGGACAATTATCGAGTTTAAGTTTCATTAAACTCTTGCCTAAACAATAAACAATATCTTAGATAATCATATTATCGATCAAAATAATTTTCATAAACTTGCAAAAATTTTCGGATAATTAATATCATTTATCATAATTTTTCAATCATTAATACTCTATTTAAATGAATTAAATACCACATAATTTCTTAGTCATTAATATTTATTTATTGCTAAACATTAATGAATTACATGCCATAATATTATATCATATTTATAATATCTCAAAGTATTTTCAATGCTTTATTATTTCCTTTAAACATAAATCAATAACATAAATCATTTTAATATAAATACCACATTATTCCTTGATCATTAATATTAATTTAATACCAAATATCAATAAAAATCATAACATAATATTATAATATATTTATAACATCACAAAGTATTTTTAATATCTTAAAATCATATTTCTATTGATTTTAAACAATCAAATCCATTATCCAATAATTAAAATATTAAAATATTAATATTTTCATGACAAAATATCAAAAGTTATATATTATAACTTAAAATATTTTTATAACACTTAAATCATTTTTATATGATTTTTAAATCATTAATTCTATTTTTCCATAATTTATCTAATATATTTATTAAATAAACTAATTACCATTAATAATAAATATTAATGAAATTCATCACAAAATATCAAAAGTCATCAAAAATAACTTAAAATATTTTCTAACACCACCATAATATAATTTTCCATGATTTTTCATGAATTAAAACCATTTTAAATAATTTATCTAATATTATAATTAAATAAATAAATACCATTTATATTCCAAAATATTAAATATTTTCAAAATATACTCCAAATAATTAAAAACTATTTTTCGTGCTTTAAAATAATTTTTAGAATTTAATATGTATTTTAATAATTAAAACCATTTATTTCTATTTATTTAATTAAATAATTAAATTTCCAAAATTAAGTGTCACTAAAGGGCCTATATAGCGGCAGTAACCGTCGCTATAGGTGTTCTTCTTCTTAATCTGCTTGAAACACATTGTCGATTCATTAAGGTGCTACGTTTGAATTCCAAAACTTCTAATTACTTGGTTATTACGTTTTTCGTTTTTAAAACATTGATCCGTAGTATTTATGTAATACTACAAGTATGTATAATCATCTAAGTCATTAAGCATCACAATTGTAAGATATAAGCACAGAAAGATGTTGTCGAGAACACTTTTCTTAGAATTACGGGTTTTCTGGAATCTTGAAGTACATACTTTGGGTCCTTATAGTTTTGCGATTCATGTATTGTTAGCATGTGATATAAAGGTTCACACTTGTAGTCATGAAGTCTTGTATAACAACATCGTAACATCGGTTATTACACTAATCAACATCACAACATCTCAATATTTAAAAGTCGATCGAAGGGCATGTCAAGATCATTTCTTCACGATTTCGGGTTTTCCAGATTCTTCAAAATAGACAGTCGACTCTAGTTTAACCTTAATTTTCTACCATTACTGATTATGATCTAAGTGATCTGATAACTTAAACATGTAGTCTACATACCGGACTACAACCCTAAACAAACAACAACTTGACCAAAATATCAACAACAACAAGATCCGAGGCTCGAAAATTGTTGTCGACCCAGATTTAAAATACGGGGTCGCCCGAAAAAAATTGGTCATGTTCGGTCAACGACCTTTGACCACCAATAACTCACGATCTAGACATCATCTGAGGTTGATTCAAGTCTCGAGTTAAAGATCACATGGCGGACTACATATCCAAAACATAAAACACAACAAACAACTAACACATATGAATCTATGGGCTCGACATTGGTACCGTCAGCCACTTTTTCCCGATTTTCGATTTCTAAAAACATCAATTTTGAGCATCTAGGTGTTATGGATCTGTGATATTACAACCCAGATCACTAATATATACTACATACTACACATTTAAACATAAAATCATAATATCTAACAATGATCTCTAAGGATTTCTAGAATTAGGGTTTATACCTCATAAATGCTCAATTTTTGAATCTGATCTTTGGTGTTTGTTCTTGGCAAGCTAACACATGATCTTGGCTTAGCTTATTAGTCACTCTCACTCTACAATTTTGGATGGGAGAGAGAGAGAAGGTTTGGCTAGCTTGAAAAAAAATAAGTAAGTGAATTTTGCTTACTTTTGAACTTTGATCTTAGGTCCAATGTATTTATAGGATGCTAGATGGTTGATGGTTGATGATTAAAGGCTAGCACATAGACCACATGCCTAGCAAAGGTTGGTCACCAACTAAAGTTATGGCAACCTACACAAGTTATCTTATTAAATAATGCTAAAAGGGCATTTTGGTCATTTGGCTCATAAAGTGCATGGTACTTTGGTAACTTCTCACACTATTAGGTTTTAACCCTTGTGGTTTGACCTAGGGTTTCATAAGCTCTAAATCTAGAGTTGTGTATTAAGGGCAAATATGGAAATCTTCGTTTCTTTGATTAGGGTTCCCAATTACAAAGAAAGTTTACTAATCTCATTCAAGCTTGCTAATTAGGGTTAAAGCTTCCTAATTAACATTACATTCTATAAGCTAATAATTAGGTTTTCTCTAATTGCATGCTAGGGTTTCCTACATTAGAAATTAGGGCTTTCCAATTAATCAATTAGGGTTATCCCTAATTATACTTACAATTAATAACATAGAAACTCTATACTTATCTTCAAGCTTCCCACTGGGGGTTTTAAAATCCCGATTTAGGGTTTTAGGCAGAAATAATTAGGGTTCAAATTTTGAAATTAGGGTTTGCTAAATAATTAAGCTTTACCCTATTAAGCTTATAATTTAAATCACTTGAGCATTATAATTCTCCGTTATATTTTCCAGATTAGGGTTTCAAATATTCAAATCAAATTAGAATTTTCGGATATGGTATTAGGGTTTTCTAATACTCAAATAGGGTTTCAATAATTCATTAGGGTTTTCCTAATAATAAATTTATAATTAATAACGTTAAACCTTATATATAGCATTGCATTCCCAATCTAGGGTTTTTAATATCCAAATTAGGGGTTTTGGACTCAAAACTAAAACTAGGGTTTCGAACCCATTTCTAGGTTTTCTTATATCGACGTTAGGGTTTTCTAACTGAACGTTGTCGTTCTTAATATATACTTAGGGTTTGACACAGATATAATTTATCTGGTCAACCCTTGACCCTTAACCACATTCTGAAGACATATAAAACCATATACACAGAACATAAACACATATAAACTTAATTATGAATAATTCACCTAAATCCTTCACAGAATTTTGAAATCCTCAGAATTCCTTCCCAATAACATCAAACGCATACACTTATTTTCTGTCTAGGTCAAATATTTGACCTTAAATCAATCATTTAAGATTTTAATAAATTGTCTAAATTCTCGGGTTATCACATTCACCCCTCCTTATAAGAATTTCGTCGCCAAAATTCACCTTACACCTTACACCGTGCACCTTACACCATTCGCACATATCACATACTACCCAATTCACCACTCACAAGAGTAAAAAGGTTTCAAATTGTGCTTTGAGGGGTCATATAGACCATGAACACATAGATTTAATTCGTATTTATATCGCAAAAGGTAATCTACATTACTTGGTCTGCATTTACAATCACAAAGAAGGTAAACTACCATTACTAGTACTTTAGGTGATTAGCCTATCGTACTCTTACATAACGTATTAATCATGGCTAGCGAATATTTACGCTACTAGATTGGATTATTTATCCAAGCATTATCGTTCACCTCAGTCTTATCATAGGATTCCGCACCAAAATAATTTGGTTCGGGAAAATTCTTTCAATAAACACTTAGAGTTTTCATAACATTAGTCTAGCGGAATCAAATAGCATAGACTCATATCGATAATTCAATTCAATCGAATTATTTACGTGTAGCCAAACCCCGTTGGCAATTTAAACTTTTTGAAAACATTTTCGAGAATGACGTCATGATGCCGTCTTTGTATTAACGATTCGCTTTGAGGATGCCATCATTGTATGACTTTGTCATAACACATCATACAATAGTGGAACAACGACTTCAGGTCAAGTTCACACAAAGTATTCCTGTATTTACAACTCCATCACATTTTTATCATCTTTACACCAGGTTACATGGTACATTAGTGATAATTAAAAACAAATTTTGATATTTCAAATCATTTGAGTCTAGCTGAAATAAGTAGCATATACTGTACTTTAAACAGTTTCAAAAATGATTACGAGTACATTTTTTTTTTAAAAGGCACATAGTGCGTATTTAGCTTGATGTCAAAATTTCGAAGTTTAGCATAGCTAGGAGTTTAGGAAAACCTAATGCCTACACTAATAATCATTTGTTTAACAATCTATCTGTTCCTGAAATCCTCAATACTTCATTCACACATAACTATACCCAGTTCATAAAACTACACTTATGAGTTCATTAATTGCCACAATCATATGAGTTTAAGAACTTACCCTAGTCAGACCTTTGGCGTCCATTCGCTGAGGGGTTCATAAATATTTTATATAACTATGAGTCAAGAATGTCACATAAGTATGAGTTTTAAGAACTCGTACTTAACCTTATATTCTTTACCTATGACCTATCTATTTGTTATACACATGAGAAAGGAATCATCCTCTTAACTCCGCATATATAAAAAATAGCGCGACACACAAACATTTCAATGATTATCAATGCCAAAACTAAGTGATTTTTACACGGTACAATTCCCCCCCATATAACAAGGAATCATACAACTCAACTACTAACATGAGTCCTCAATTGAAATCCCCACCTAATCTTAACCCCCTTTTCCATACGAATTTCATTTAATTCGTATTCATAATCCATAACTCTTTCATGAGTTTTCATAGTACCATTTCATAGTACAACTGATACGCAGCATCTTGCTGTAGATTTTTCAATCATCAGATTGATTCTTTCTGGCTGTCATAACCTTATCAGATCACGGGGTGATCTCATCGTATATATTTCGATTCAATTCTATGACTTGATCGTTTTGTTTTACGATCTCCTATCCTCGCACTTTTAGTCTTTTAGACTCGATCTATCCACTTTCTATACTTGGTACACATCGAGTCTCTAACGGTTTCAATATGGTGCATTTGAGTGGTTTCCCAAAACAACCAACAAACTAGGTTCCGAGTTGCTAGATCGTATATACCTCCGCCTACATGAAGGAATCGTTTAGCCCAGATACCATACATCAACTATTAAAGAGTACAATTGTACCATACTTAAATATAACTTTTGATTCTTAACTTCTTTATCGAGTTAGGGAACTCATCTTTATAACTCATGAGATTAGTCTTTGAATCTTACCGACACACTAACTCTATGTGAGTTAGATCTTATCCTAATCACTGCGGTTATTAGTCTAAGGTAACTCTACCCTAGGTTTATAACCAACAGCTTTGATACCAAATGAAGCGCCCCCGAATCGTCGCGGATCCGGTTCGCTATTTCTATAATTGTTGCGGAAGATATAAACATAAATTGTTTACATTAAACATTATACACTATCCCCAAGGTCGAGTAACCATAACTTATACACATTTCATAACTTATCTGACACATGATATTATCATCATACAAGACTATTACAAATGTAATCGCGCATATTAACTTTAAGTTGGAACTGTCTTTTAACTTTCCTTGTATCCGAAGCATTCGTCTTTATCTGCAATATTTTATCATGATATAGCAAGGGTGAGCATGAAAGTTGCCCAAAAAGTTTAAATACAATTTAAGGATATATCATGATTGAAAGAGTCTGAATAATAAAGTGGCTATAATTCACAATGTAGTTGTGAATTAGCATGAACAAACCTTTGGTGAACAAGTATTAAACATGAACAATATATATCTGGACCAACTGGTAATGAAGGTGATCGACCTTTCATACCGACTTATACATCTGAAGATGTACAGAGTACAATTCTACATGGCAATCAGTAATGATTAACCATAAGCATAACTGAATGAAACACTCTTAGTAGAGTTAAGAAAAACAAACTTGCCTGTTCCGTTGATTACCGATACGAAAAATAACTTAGCTTTATCCGAAGACCTAATACAGATAATACCGATCTCCAAATATTAGAATAATATCATCACAGTATAAAATAACCTAAACACATTATCACATAATCCTATCAGTCTATACAACACATAAGACTTAGCATCAAATCATACTATTTAAGTATGAATTGAAACCAACACAATTCAATCATCTCGACGGTCTAATCGGACAATTATCGAGTTTAAGTTCCATTAAACTCTGCCTAAACACTAAACAATATCTTAGATAATCATAGTATCAATCAAAAAAAAATTCATAAACTTGCAAAAATTTTCAGATAATTAATATCATTTAACAACATTTCTCAATCATTAATACTCTATTTTAATGAATTAAATACCACATAATTCCTTAGTCATTAATATTTATTTATTGCTAAACATTAATGAATTACATGCCATAAAATTATATCATATTTATAATATCTCAAAGTATTTTCAATGCTTTATTATTTCCTTTAAACATAAATCAATAACTCGATATAATATAAATAGCACATTATTCCTTGATCATTAATATTAATTTAATATCAATATCAATGAAAATCATAGAATAATATTATAGTATATTTATAACATCACAAAGTATTTTTAATATCTTAAAATCATATTTCTTTGATTTTAAACAATCAAATCCATTATCCGATAATTAAAATATTAATATTTTCATGCCAAAATATCAAAAGTTATATATTATAACTTAAAATATTTTTATAACACTTAAATCATTTTTATATGATTTTTAAATCATTAATTCTATTTTTCCATAATTTATCTAATATATTTATTAAATAAACTAATTACCATTAATAATAAATATTAATGAAATTCATCACAAAATATCAAAAGTCATCAAAAATAACTTAAAATATTTTCTAACACCATAATATAATTTTCCATGATTTTTCATGAATTAAAACCATTTTAAATAATTTATCTAATATTATAATTAAATAAATAAATACCATTTATATTCCAAAAATATTAAATATTTTCAAAATATACTCCAAATAATTAAAAAGTATTTTACGAGCTTTAAAATAATTTTTCGAATTTAATATGTATTTTAATAATTAAAACCATTTATTTTTATTTATTTAATTAAATAATTAAATTTCCAAATTAAGTGTCACTAGTAAGGCCCTATAGCGACAGTAACCGTCATTATAGGTGTTCTTGAGTCCTGCTTAGAAACACATTGTCGATTCATTAAGGTGCTTTACGTTTGGCCATTTCTAATTACTTGGCTATTACGCTTTTGGTTTCTAAAACATTGATCTGGTAGTATTTATGTAATACTACAAGTATGTGTAATCATCTAAGTCATTAAGCATCACAATTGTAAGACCTAAGCCTGTAAAGATGTTGTCAGAACCTGTTCTTAGAATTCGGTTTACTAGGAATCAAGAGTACATACTTTGGGTCCTTATAGTTTTGCGATCTATGTATTGTTCGTAATGATATAAAGGTTCACACTTGTAGTCATGAAGTCGAGTATAACTTCGTAACATCGATCGATCATAACAACATCACCATTTCGATATTTAAAAGTAGGTCAAAGGCATGTCAAGATCGTTTTTTTGGTAGAATTTGGGTTTACCTGAATTCTTCAAAACAGACAGTCGACTCTAGTTTGACCTTAATTTCCTACCATTACGCTTATGATCTAAGTGATCTCGGTAGACTTAAACATGTAGTCTACATACCGGACTACAATAAACAAACAACAACTTGACCAAAATATTAACACACAACAAGATCTCGAGGCTCGAAAATTGTTGTCGAGACCCACCGGGTTTCTAAGGCCTGAAAACTCGGTTAGTCATCAATGTCATCAACGACCTTTGACCACCAATAACTCACGATCTAGACATCTATGAGGTCGATTCAAGTCTTAGATTAAAGATCACATGGCGGACTACATATCCAAAACATAAAACACAACAAACAACTAACGATATGAATCTATGAGCTCGACATTCTTTGTCAGCCCACTTTTTCCCGCATTTCAGTTTCTAAAACATCAATTTCGAGCATCTAGGTGTTATGGATCTGTGATATTACAACCCCAATCACTAATATATACTACATACTACACATTTAAACATAAAATCATAATATCTAACAACAGATCTAAGGATTTCTAGAATTAGGGTTTATACCTCATAAATGCTGAAATTTTGAATCTGATCTTTGGTGTTTGTTCTTGGCAAGCTAACACATGATCTTGGCTTAGCTTATTAGTCACTCTCACTCTACAATTTCGGATGGGAGAGAGAGAGAAGGTTTGGCTAGCTTGAAAAAAATAAAGTAAGTGAATTTTGCTTACTTTTGAACTTTGATCTTAGGTCCAATGTATTTATAGGATGCTAGATGGTTGATGGTTGATGATTAAAGGCTAGCACATAGACCACATGCCTAGCAAAGGTTGGTCACCAACTAAAGTTATGGCAACCTACACAAGTTATCTTATTAAATAATGCTAAAAGGGCATTTTGGTCATTTGACTCATAAAGTGCATGGTACTTTGGTAACTTCTCACACCTATTAGGTTTTAACCCTTAGGGTTTGACCCTAGGGTTTCATAAGCTCTAAATCTAGAGTTGTGTATTAAGGGCAAATATGAAAATCTTCGTTTCTTTGATTAGGGTTCCCTAATTACAGTAAAGTTTACTAATCTCATTCAAGCTTGCTAATTAGGGTTAAAGCTTCCTAATTAACATTACATTCTATAAGCTAATAATTAGGTTTTCTCTAATTGCATGCTAGGGTTTCCTACATTAGAAATTAGGGCTTTCCAATTAATCAATTTGGGTTATCCCTTATTATACTTACAATTAATAACATAGAAACTCTATACTTATCTTCAAGCTTCCCAATTGGGGTTTTAATATCCCGATTTAGGGTTTTAGACAGAATAATTAGGGTTCAAATTTTGGAAATTAGGGTTTGCTAAATAATTAAGCTTTACCCTATTAAGTTTATAATTTAAATCAATTGAGCATTATAATTCTCCGTTATATTCCCATATTAGGGTTTCAAATATTCGAAATCTGAAATTAGGATTTTCAGATATGGTATTAGGGTTTTCTAATACTCAAATCGGGTTGCCAATAATTCATTAGGGTTTTCCCTAATAAATTTATAATTAATAACGTTAAACCTTATATATAGCATTGCATTCCCAATCTAGGGTTTTTAATATCCGAATTAGGGTTTTGGACTCCCGAAACTAAAACTAGGGTTTCCAGAACTGATTTCTAGGTTTTCTTATCAGACGTTAGGGTTTTCTAACTGAACGTTGTCGTTCTTAATATATACTTAGGGTTTGACATAGATATAATTTATCTGGTTAACCCTTGACCCTTAACCACATTCTGAACACATATAAAATCATATACACAGAACATAAACACATATAAACTTAATTATGAATAATTCACCTAAATCCTTCACAGAATTTTGAAATCCTCAGAATTCCTTCCCAATAACATCAAACGCATGTACTTATTTTCTGTCTAGGTCTAATATTTGACCTTAAATCAATCATTTAAGATTTTAATAAATTGTCTAAATTCTCGGGTTGTCACAGATGTAAAATTTAACTAACAGTGCACACAATAATTCTTACAATGGGTTTACCATAAAGTAAGTTTCGTCTTCACTTACAAATACTGGGTGACATTGGTACTTCACAGCATAGAAATTATGCATTTTTCCCTAACCCTAGTATTTCAAATGAAAGGCAGAAACTGAATGCAAACACAAGAATCAGGCACAATAGCTATCTCAAACGCCTCTTGGGCCATCTGCTACTGCTAGCTTAACTCTCCTCAGTGTCTCATTTACCTCGGAAATTCTGCCTTGTTTCATCAAACAGATGCCCAAATTGCACATCTTGTTATTGTCTGCTGCAATCACTAGTGCCCTTCTATAAGCATCCTCAGCTTCAATGTAGTTGTTCTGCTGCATAAGTGCCCATGCCATCCTCAGCTTAAATCATGATTTCGCAATAACTTAATGGCCTCAATGGCTTCCTCTGCTCTATTCTATTGCTTCATTACAATAGCCATATCTTTCAGAGCACTATCCACTCTATCTCCTGCATTTATGGCTGTCCAGAATAGAGGTATCGCCTTTTCCGGATCCTTTTCCACCAACTGATAAAAAACCAAGAAACACCCATTAAAATTATAGGATCAATCAATAACATATTAACCACAAGTATCATAATATATAAAATCAAGAGTAACCATTTCATAAAAAAAGAAAGAGCACTAAATGCAAAGATATCGAGAAAATTACGGATCAACAACATCGTAACGGAAAGAATACCCCATCAATTCAAACAAGGAAATTTACAAAATTAAGTAAAATCAAGAGTACCCATTTCTTAATAAAGTAAAAAGATCACTAAATTAAACTAAACATACCCGGAAAAATTATATTTGTTAGAGCCCAAATCTGAATAACCTGTGCAAATATTAATTAAATACACCCATCAATAAATGTAGATTTACAACACCATAATAATTCATAACCGTGAGTACCCAAAGATTCGAATCAAGGAACTACAAAAATAAATCCAAATTAAGTATATCCATTTTCTTTTAAAAAAAATGAACACCAAAACTAAAGATAACCAGATAAATGATGACTGATTATCGCCAAATATGCATATACTAAGAAATCCAAAGATGCTTACTTGAACAATTTTGGCTCTAACGTAAGGAGTGTCACAAACTGGGACTTTGTGAGTCACATGAAAAGATTCAGATCTAGTTCGGGAAACCCCAAGAGGTTTAGCTGGTGAACAAGGAGCAGATTTAGTGCGTCTAAACCCAGGAGGAGCATTCCACATTTCTTGGGACATTCTTTTTCCTTCCTTTTTTCCTGTGAAAAGGCAGAGATGATGAAGAAATGCGGAGTGGGTATTCTTGTTCACCAGCTAAAATTGATTCTATGATGGACCAATCTTAGAACCAAAGTGAAACAAAATGGAAGATTGGGGATGGGTTTGAGGTGAGAGAATCGGAAGATTGGGGATGGGTTTGAGAGAATCGGGGATGGGTGAACCAATCTCACACGGTCTCTTTTTTATGACCCGTTCAATTGCTCTTGACCCGCGTGTCCCTTTGGTCCGTTAAATTGGTCCGTGGGAGATCTTGGTACGTATATATATATATATATATATATATATATATATATATATATATATATATATAGTTCAATTTCAAGTGAGACGATTTACATTCAAAACTCATTTTGAAAGATCACGAGTAACTCGTATTGTAAACGAGTCGAGTAAATCTGAATAATGTTTCTGTTGGAAAAAAAGCACCTCCCAAATACTGTTGTCTTTGATAAATTAAGTGGATAAAATATCAGTATATGCCAAATAGATTAAATTCGCAGTTACACCAAAATAATAACTACTGCAGGAAATAATGCGTAAAAATATCCAACCATGAGACACCAAGAATTTTACGTGGAAAACCCTCTAAAACTAAGAGGTAAAAATCACTAGACAAACTCTGAATAATTCACTAGAATAATATGAGAGAATACAAAGATATCTTAATTTGAGTACAAACTCAAATTACTTCACCACAATAACTATGTGATGGAACCCAAATAAAATACCCTTTTTTGAACTATTTTTCTCTCTATTTTTTCTAAAGCTTTAGAAAAGCTTTCTTCCACACTTTCTCTCTCTCTTGGATGGGTTTTCTCCCAATTGGTGTGTCTATTTCCCTTTCCTTAGCCTTCCTTTTATAGCCGAATGGAGGGGAGTAGTATTAAATGAGGAGCATTAAATATAAAAGAATGTTGGTGGAAAATTCAAAGGACGGTCAAATTCTTCATTTCCAAAGAACTCCCAACTTTGTCTCCTTCATTAAATGGGTGAGGACCAAGGACTTTGATCAACAATCTTCTCCTCTGAACCCATTAGTGGATATATTCACCATGACTCCGTCACTTGGAGTCGATTCATGTGTCAAATCCAACTCTTGAAGAAATCACAACATTTCGTTGTCAGTAGTAGACTAAACAATACACTTCTGCAACTTGGACCGCCATAACACGGCTCCCCCTGCAAAAGTAAACAAATACCCCGAAGTAGACTCCTTCTCTTCAAAACCTGTTATGTCTGCTTCTGTATAACTTTCCAAGACTGAATTTGCACGTCAAACCACAACTCCTCACTTGGATTAAACGAAGCCTTGACTCAACTCAAGCTTCTTGAAATTTTCAATTTTCAATTTTCTTTACATCTGACTTTATCTCATCGATGGCTCTTCTTGATGGGAGGATCTAACTCAAACTTGACATATTTTTGCTTGTCAAATTCTTTCACAACCGTTTTATATCTTGTGTGACGCCCCAAAATAGGTATACATCACCTATTACGAGTTGTTGTCATACGTGATGTAAACAACTACAACTTTATTATTACAACAAGAAAAGCTGTGAGTTTGAATACAAATATTATCTTCTGTACAATATCTATACTCAAATAAATCCTCATCACATTTATTGATACATTATTTTACAAAATGGTGAGGACTACTAAACAATCCTTTCTAAAACCTTCATTCCATACCCCACTCGTATCTCGCTATATTCTCGCCTCCCGAGAAAAATGGAACAAAAGGAAAAGGGTGAGCTCAACTAGCTCAAGAAATAATATTATGACTAAGATAATATACAACAAATTACCGTTAGTCTTCAACGAGGAAAAATTTAATAGAATACAATAGACAACAAATTTTAAATCAATATTCGCATGATGAGTAATAATTCATTAGAAGAGTTAAGTAGAGAATGCAAACTACTATCTTCTATGTATGAATTTAAAAGTTCATCGTCTATCTTTTATCCCCGTAACATCAATCAATATACATCTGGAATCAAATATTCATCTTTTGCACTATAGACCAAAGATATTCATCGAGTTAGGTCATGTTCATTTAAACACTGTTCATCTTTGCACTGAGGCCAAAGTTATTCTTCGAAATCATTCATCTTTTACTACGGGCAAAGATATTCAATAATATCATCATTTAAGGTAGAGGATGATGAAAATATTATTAAAGAAACGAATCCAAAGGAAACAAAATGACAAGGATTAAGGATTAAGGATTCGTACTTGGTTTTATCCACGTCCAAAAATACCTCAAAAATAATCATAGTGGTGTAAAATTCAAGAATGATCAAAACATGGATACAATCAAAGCTAGTATCCGAATAGATGTTTTGGACAAAAAGAAGAAATTTTATTTTTCTATTGAATAGTGTCGATATCGTGAATAGTCTTTATATCGTGAATAGTCTTAGATATCGTGAATAATCTTAGTATATACATGAATAGTAAATCCGACACCAAAAGATAGAAATTCCACAAAACATCTTCACACTTCATGAATAGTACTCGTGAATAGTAACTTCGTGAATAGTAACTCATGAATAGTAACTCGTGAATAGTAACTCATGAATAGTAACCCCAGACATGAAAAAGTTCCAAATTTGATAAAAGTTCCAACCAATATTTCAAAGATAATGATATTGAAGAAATAATATCATTTGAGAAGAAAATAACATCCCTTACCTCAAAGAATCGATGCCAAATGAAAGGTCGGAAGTGATCTTTGAATGAAACTTATCTTTGAGCAAAGAACTCTCAAAGTATCTAAATACTCACAAAATACGCTCAATAATATAGAGAGAAAAGAGAAAAACTTTGTTTACGTGTGATTTTCAATTCTAACTTAGTCCTCTATTTATAGGAAAATGTTAGCCCGCAGCAAGCGGACTTTACCTGCTACTGATGGCTTTACTCGCTACTATTGCCACCCACCACATTTGAAATAAAATTCAGCACATTTCTTCACCAACCACAAGTGGGGCCCACTCAATTCTAGAATTTTCCACCAAAATCAATTATAAACCTAATTTCCGAATCAGTCACCTCTTAAAATTCATAACAAATCATTCGTTCTTCTTTAACGGTTCAAAATTTGTGGACATATACTCAACTTATTTATGTATAACATATCCAAAAATTACAACGATCCAACTGGTTCGGATTAAAATTATAACTCACACAATATATCGTAAAAATATCTTTTGATTTGATTTTTAATACCTCCATTCCGACAAAATTACTGATAAAACACCTCAACATTAAATCATTCAATTATAAAACAAATAAATCCATCATTTATAAATATTTTCTTATCATATAAATCAATAATTAATTATTCACAAATAATATTACGTAATCACCATTATGACAACGGTAGTTCCCGGAAAGAGGGGCTTTCGATAAGGATTTCTCCTTCTTCGCGCGCCTTGATTAGGTGACCAAACCTCTCCTCGACAGTAACTTTCTAGACATTGCCAATAATGCTATCTAATAATATTATTTAAATAATATGAATTATTGATCCGATAATGGAGATAATGTGCAAAGTGACAATTATTGAACAACAATAATATAAAATATCAACGCAAAGAATTATTGAATCAATAAAATAAAATATTGAGCGAATTCACCGTGAAAATTATTGAGTAGTGCCTTCTTTACGTAAGGATCAATAATTGATGCAATCTGGTGTGCTACTCGTTCAACAACGCGTATTAGTGTGTTTTAACCACCGGGTATTCCAATGCCTTCTTAGCATAACAACACGCCAAGTTATTTATAACCACCCAAACTTTGTCGTTTTCTTCATCCAACAGCTTATCCGTTATGGGGCCCACACATGGTCGCTACTTGGCCAGTATTTAATATTCCCCACAAGTCACGAAATATTCCACGACCAAACGAATATTCCCGACAACAATGAATATTTTATAACCACTTGCTTATTTTGAAATATTTGCATATTTAACCCTTAACTATCCACATTAATCAAATCAACCCTTACTATTTCAAAATAATAGATAAAGGAAATTCCTTTTATTTAAAAAAATTTCTGGGGTCTTACAACCTCCCTCCTTATGAAATTTCGTCCCCTCGAAATTGAGGTACGTACTGGTGTTTCAAAAGGTGAGGATACCTCGCTTTCATTTCCGCTTTCCAATTCCCGTCATTTCCTCTATAGCATGATTCCTCCACAAAACTTTAACTTGTGGTATGACCTTTCTTGCGTGGGACATGCTCCTTCCTATCCAAAATCTTGACAGTACCTCCTCATACGTTAAGTCTTCGGCTATCTCGTCCGGTTCCAACTCTATAACGTGGTTCGGGTCTTTCACATATTTACGAAGTATCGATATGTGAAACACATTATGAACACGAGACATACTTAGAGGTAACGCAAGTCTATAGGCTACATTTCCTACTCGGTCAAGAATTTGAAATGGACCAATAAATCGTGGATTGAGCTTTCCTCTCTTCCCAAATCTTGTAACTCCCTTCCATGGAGCAACTTCATGATAATACATGATCCCCTACACTAAATTCCACGTCCTTTCGATGAAGATCCGCATAACTCTTTTGTCGATCTTGTGCCGCTTTGTATATCGTTGTCGAATCATTTGGATCTTTTCGGTGAGTCATATCGTACTTTTACTTTCGGGTCCCAACAATGTTGCTTCACCCACCTCATCCCAACATATTGAGAACGACATTTTCGTCCATATAATGCTTGAATGGAGCCACACCTATACTTGCACGATAAGCTGTTGTTGTAGGAGAATTTCACCAATGGTAAATACTTATCCCAACCGCCCTTGAAGTCTAGGACACGAGTCTTAATAAATCTTCAAGAGTTTGAATAGTCCTCTCTCGATTGTCTCGTCCGTTTGGGGATGGTATGCCGAACTAAATCGCAAATCCGTGCCCATAGCTTTTTGCAAGCTAACCCAAAATCTTGAAGTGAATCTTGGGTCACGATCCGAAACTATGGATACAGGCATGCCATGCAACCTCACAATCTCATTTACGTACATACTAGCAAGACGTTCAAGGGAATAAGTCTCCCGTATCGGCAAGAAATGAGCAGACTTGGTTAATCTATCAACAATAACCCAAATAGCATTGATGCCTTGAGAAACCGTAGGAAGACCCATAACGAAATCCATGGTAATGTGTTCCCACTTCCATTCTGGAATCTCAAGTGGTTGCAACGGACCCTTAGGTACTAGATGCTCCGCCTTTACACGTTGACAAGTTAAACACATTGAGATAAACTTTGCAATCTCTCTCTTCATATTGTTCCACCAAAATGTATGTCGAAGATCACGATACATTTTAGTACTTCCAAGATGGATTGCAAATGGTGTATTGTGTGCCTCCGTCATAATCTTGTACTTCAAATCAGAGTCGTTAGGAACACAAAGTCTAGAGTGGACTCGAAGTATTCCTTCTTCATCAATTCTCGCTTCCGGAATAGCTCCTTCTTGTACTTTCTTCTTCATATGCATCAACTCTGGGTCGGTGGCTTGAGCAACCTTAACTTTTTCTATTAAAGTTGGCTCTATGCGTATACTTAACATCATCGCACTCGTTCCCGCATATGATCTTCTACTCAACACGTCAGCTACCACGTTCGCTTTTCCAAGATGGCATGGTCAGAACATGTGCTGAAATGAGTCTCCTCTTGAGTTCTTCGAAGCTCTTCCCACAATCCTTGCTCCATTCGAATTTTGTATCTCTACGAGTCAGCTGCGTTAATGGAATAGAGATTCGAGAATATCCTTCAACGAATCTCCGATAATAACCAACTAAGCCTGAAAGCTACGTATTTCGATTCTTGACTTTAGGTTGCTCTCAATCGTGACTCATATCCCAATCTTGGATAAAGACGTCACAATGACACCTATCGATTTTACTATCGCATGAATATGACGTCCCTACAGAGAGTGCGGCTTAGGTGAATTCCACAAAGGAAGTCACAAGATAAAGGCTCGTGTACCAAATTCTATAGTTGAATTTTTAACTCCTCGAAGTTCAATAGGAGCCATTCGATATGAGATTTTAAAAATGAGTTTTGTACCTGGGTTCAAAGTTGATACAAAATTTAATATCGGGCTTTGGGAGTAAGCCAAGAAATTCTTCGAAAAATACGTCGAAAAAATCAATAACAACAAGAATATTATTCAAATCGACGTGTCTTTATTCAAATCCATAACATGGACTAAGAAAACTTGACATCCGTAATAAACGAATGACTTCATGGCTTGATATGAAAATGTTTGATTACAATGGTTTGATTGCTTGAATTCAATAACGAGTTACTTAGGAATATGAAACCTAACAACCTTACAAAAGCAATCAATTTGGCATGATGAGTAGTTAACCTTAAAATCACATCAAAAGCAAATATCTCTATAGAAATAAGGTTAACAGTAATGTGATAGTGCTAACTGAATCAAGCAAGATTTCTAAACAACGGATGTAATGAAAGTTTCTCTAACGGAGTCTCCATAAATAGGTCAAAGTCTAATTTCTCCGTGAGTCAAGTTCAAACGTTGAGCGCAAGCAAAGAGATAAAAAGAATGGGTAGAACCCAGATTCTAGTAAGGTATAAACTTCGCAAGAATTTATAATTAACTAACCTGTGCTAACCGTTCGGGTTCCTCGTGATTTTTGACCGGCCACGACAAACGCTCTTCCAAGAACCGTTGACTTTGACTTTTCTCGACATCCTTTTGAGTCACCATTCCCATTGGATCTGGGTTTCGATATCGTATAATCTCGGCGATATGTCCTTCTTTTCCACAATTATAGCATACCTTAAACTGTTGTGGGCGGTTTGGTGATATATATCCTCTTTCCCGCATTTGTAGCATATACCGGGTGGTCGTTCTCCTCCCTTAGAACCGATTCTTTACTTGCGACTGCTGCCTTCACATAGTCGTTGTTAAATCTCCTCTTTTAAAATCTCCTCCCATTCGCTTCTTACATTTTCATGACCATGATTACCACCAGAGTGGTTACCATTTCATCCGTCTGTTTCTTTCTCCGAGTTATCATTATTCTGCTGATCGCTATCTCTCGACGATCCTCGTTATGGTCTCTCGGTTGACCGTACTCGTTATCTCGCTTCTAACAATCGAGCCTCATTGACAACATCTGAATAGAGAAAAATTTATGAGAAATGAGATCTTGGCGTATCTTAGGGTTTCAAACCTCTAAGAAACATTCGCGTCATATGTTCCTCATTCTCCACCAAATGAGTCTGAAAACTCGATAACTCCGCTGAACTTCGCCTTCGTCTTTGGGACACCGCCATGTTATTCTCGCTTCTAGTCTAATAAACTCCACTTCCTTCATATGACCGAATACTTTCGTGGAAGTACTTGTCATTGAACTGCTTCTGAAATGTCTCCCATGACATGCCGAAAAGTCTGGATGGGATACGCTTCTTCTGCAGACTCCCACAAGTAGTCTCGCCTCGCCACGGAACATAAAAGTAGCGAATGGAACCTTCATTCTCCTCGTGCATCCCAAGATATCGAATATCTTGGTAATTTGTGACCCATGTTTCCGCCATGATCGGATCTCGGCTTTCCCTTAAATTCGGTGGTCCCAACTCTTTGAACCGCTTGGTTTGTGACAACCCGTGAATTGCTATCATTTCCTCCTCAGTATTTTGAACACGAGTCTCCTCGTCTGCGATTTTGCATGAACTGCAAAAAACTTCTAAACATCCCCTCGCTCATCATCTCGCTTAATTGGTGTTGTTCACGGGAGGAACATTGCCGACTGTTGCACGCTCTCCTCGTTGGTGAGTACATGCGTCTCCACGTTCTCATTTCCATTGTTAATATTCTCGATTGACATTCTCAAATCATTGTCATAAAACAAGGGTTAATTAAGGAAATCAATATATCACATAATATCCCTATATCTTGACTTGAACTAACAAATAAGCTTAGGTAGAGACATACTAGCGAAGGATTTACTCGTCTCTCCCTCCTAGTTCTATTCCCCGATCTCCGCCAGATCATATCCCTAAGCTCGATACTCAACCATGACGCGCCCCCAAAATAGGTATACATCACCTATTCGAGTTGTCAATACATGGTACGTAAACAACTACAACTTTATTATTACAACAAGAAACTGTGAGTTTGAATACAAATATTATCTTCTAGACAATATCTATACTCAAATAAATCCTCATCACATTTATTGATACATTATTTTACAAAAATGGTGAGGACTACTAAACAATCCTTTCTAAAACCTTCATTCCATACCCGACTCTAAATACTCGCTTATATTCTCGCCTCCTGAGAAAAATGGAACAAAAAGGAAAAGGGTGAGCTCAACTAGCTCAGTAAAGAATATTATGACTAAGATAATATACAACAAATTACCGTTAGTCTTCAACAGGGAAAAATTTAATAGAATACAATAGACAACAAATTTTAAATCAATATTCGCAGCGGAAGTAATAATTCATTAGAAGAGTTAAGTAGAGAATGCAAACTACTATCTTCTATGTATGAATTTAAAAGTTCATCGTCTATCTTTTATCCTGTAACATCACCAATATACATCCGAATCAAATATTCATCTTTGCACTACAGCCAAAGATATTCATCATTAATCATGTTCATTTAAACACTGCTCATCTTTGCACTACGTGCCAAAGTTATTCTTCAAAATCATTCATCTTTTTACTACTGAGCCAAAGATATTCAATAATATCATCATTTAAGACCGAGGATGATGAAAAATATTATTAAAGAAACGAATCCAGTGAAACAAAATGACAAGGATTAAGGATTCGTACTTGGTTTTATCCACGTCCAAAAATACCTCAAAAATAATCATAGTGGTGTAAAATTCAAGAATGGTCAAAACATGGATACAATCAAAGCTAGTATCCAGAATAGATGTTTTGGACAAAAAGAAGAAATTTTATTTTTCTAATTGAATAGTGCAGATATCGTGAATAGTCTTATAATCGTGAATAATCACCAAGATATCATGAATAATAAATCCGACACCAAAAGATAGAAATTTCACAAAAACATCTTCACGCTTTCATGAATAGTACTCGTGAATAGTAACTCGTGAATAGTAACTCATGAATAGTAACTCGTGAATAGTAACTCATGAATAGTAACCCCGACATGAAAAAGTTCCAAATTTGATAAAAAGTTCCAACCAATATTTCAGCATAATGATATTGAAGAAATAATATCATTTGAGAAGAAAATAACATCCCTTACCTCAAAGAATCAAGATTTTGAATGAAAGGTCAAGTGATCTTTGAATGAAACTTGTCTTGAATAAAGAACTCTCAAAGTATCTAAATACTCACAAAATACGCCAATAATATAGAGAGAGAAAGAGAAAAACTTTGTTTCGGTGTGATTTTCAATTCTAACTTAGTCCTCTATTTATAGGAAAATGTTAGCCCAGCCAAGCGACTTTACTTTACCTGCACTTGATGGCTTTACCGCTACTATATTGCACCCACCACATTTGAAATAAAATTCAGCACATTTCTTCACCAACCACAAGTGGGCCCCACTCAATTCTAGAATTTTCCACCAAAATCAATTATAAACCTAATTTCCGAATCACCACCTCTTAAAATTCATAACAAATCATTCGTTCTTTTTTAACGGTTCAAAATTTGTGGACATATACTCAACTTATTTATGTATAACATATCCAAAAATTACAACGATCCAACGGTCGGATTAAAAATTATAACTCACACAATATATCGTAAAAATACTGATTTGATTTTTAATACCTCCATTCCGACAAAATTACTGATAAAACACCTCAACATTAAATCATTCAATTATAAAACAAATAAATCCATCATTTATAAATATTTTCTTATCATATAAATCAATAATTAATTATTCACAAATAATATTACGTAATCACCATTATGACAACCAGTAGTTCTCCTCAGAAAGAGGGGCTTTCCAATAAGGATTTCTCCTTCTTCGCGCCGCAATTAGGTGACCAAACCTCTCCTCGATGTAACTTTCTAGACATTGCCAATAATGCTATCTAATAATATTATTTAAATAATATGAATTATTGATCCGATAATGGAGATAATGTGCGGTGACAATTATTGAACAACAATAATATAAAATATCAACGCAAAGAATTATTGAATCAATAAAATAAAATATTGAATAAGAATTCACTGTGAAAATTATTGAGTAGTGCCTTCTTACGTAAGGATCAATAATTGATGCAATACTGCAGTGCTACTCTTTTCTCAACAACGCCAGTATTAGTGTGTTTTAACCACCGGGTATTCCAACAGTCTTAATTCAGTAATAACTACGCCAAGTATTTATAACCACCCAAACTTTGTCGTTTTCTTCATCCGACGCTTATCCGTTATGGGGCCCACACATGGTCGCTACCGTCATTTAATATTCCCCACAATCTGATTTAATATTCCACGACCAAACGAATATTCCCCGACAACAATGAATATTTTATAACCACTTGCTTATTTTGAAATATTTTCGTATTTAACCCTTAACTATCCACATTAATCAAATCAACCCTTACTATTTCAAAATAATAGATAAAGGAAATTCCTTTTTATTTAAAAAAAATTTCGGGGTCTTACATCTTGGCTGCGAGCTATCACTTTCCTTCTTCACTTTTAGTACCCATTTAAAGTGAAGAGCTTTCTTCTCGTGGTTCTCATGCAAGGCTTTTCTTCCATCTTGCATGGCTTTGTACCACATCGTTTTCCGTCTAACTCCCCCATCTTTAACACCTTCCACATGTGCCTGCATTGTGTAAAAAGCGCCTACCTTCTTTCCTTTAGTCACCACTAGAGACCCTTTAGTGAGCTTCCACTGACCTTCACCAAAGGAAATGATATAATCATTCTCATCAAGCTTACCAATAGACATCAAATTAAGGCGGATATCCGGAACATGTCTGACTTCTCTAAGCATCAACATGCCACCATTGTTAGTCTTCAGATAAATATCTCCAATGTCGATAACCTTGGATGCACTACCATTTCCCATCCGTACATAGCCAAAATCACCACTAATGTAGGATGTGAATATCTCACCACACGAAGTAGCATGGAACGAAGCACCCGAATCAATAACCCATTCATTAACTTGACACTTGGGTTTACCCTGACTAACAATGACTACATCAACGTCGGATAGATACACAATTGTGTTCTTATCCTCATCTTTTTCCTTAGACTGTTCTTTCTTTAAAAATCTGCACTCTCGCCTTATATGACCCGGTCTTTGGCAGTGAAAACAAATTATCTCTTTTCCTCTCAACCTTCTCCTAGATTTGTCAATTTCAGGAGAGCTCTTCTCTTTATTTCTGTCGCTACTCTGCATGACGAAAACTTCTGTTTGTGTCTCAAAATTCACACCTTACTCCTTTCATCGTGTCTCCTCATTGTGAAGACTGTCTTTGACCAGCATAGTCATTTTTCCATCTGGAGCTAAATTGCTTAGAGACACCACCAAAGTCTCCCAGCTGTTTGGCAACGAACTGAGAAGCAAAAGAGCCTGAATCTCATCATCAAACCTTGGAACTCACTCATATGCTCCAACACACTGCTCTCGTCCTTGTAGTTTAGATTCACAATTTTTCAAAAGACAAAAAGTTTTATTTTGTGCATTCTTCTGCTCGTACATAGACTAGTGTTGCCCATAAAGTGTGAGCATCTGTCTCCTGCGAAACATGTTGGAACACACTTTGGTTAAGCCACTGCCGAATGTGACCAATAGTCTTCCGATTCATTTTATTCCAATCAGCCTCAGACTTATCTGCGGGCTTCTTTCCCATGAGCTCCAACGGATCATACATATCCTTGCAATAAAGGATATCCTCCATTCTGGGCTTCCAGATCTAAATATTTGAAGAGGTCAATTTAATCATGGCTCCGACTGATTCCTCCCTAAAATTTATCAAAAATAACCGATCAAATAACCTTAGCTTTGATACCAGTTGTTGGGAAAAAATCACCTCCCAAATATTGTTGTCTTTGATAAATTAAGTGGATAAAATATTAGTATATGCCAAACAGATTAAATTCGCAGTTCCACCAAAATAATTAATACTGCAGGAAATAAGGAGTAAAAATATTCAACCATGAGACACCAAGAATTTTACGTGGAAAACCATCTAAAACTAAGAGGTAAAAACCACATGACAAACTCCGAAGAAATCACTAGAATAATATGAGATAATACAAAGATATCTTTATTTGAGTATAAACTCAAATTACTTCACCACAATAACTATGTGATGGAACCCAAATAAAATACCATTTTATTTGAACTATCTTTCTCTCTCTATTTTTCCTAAAGCTTTAGAAAAACTTTCTTCCACCCTTTATCTTTTTCTCTCTCGGATGGGTTTTCTCCCAATCTTTTTTCCTTTCCTTGGCCTTCCTTTTATAGCCGAATGGAGGGGAGTAGTATTAAATGAGGAGAATGTTGGTGGAAAATTCAAGGGACGGTCAAATTCTTCATTTCCAAAGAACTCCCAACTTTGTCTTCTTCATTAAATGGGTGAGTTGAATTTGACTAAATTAAAAATTTCTTATCAAATTCAAGTCGAATAAAATCTCAATTCTTACAAGTAGAGTCGAATCTGAGCAGCAGGAGTATTCACTCAAATTCGACTTGTTTCCTACATCGAAAGATAAGAGGAAAATTTGTCTGCATAAAAGGGAAAAATTTGTCTGCATATAAAGAAATAAGTTACTACCAATAATACCTTCAAGTCATGACCATTTGGGAGCCTGTGGTGGGCTGAGATGACCCAAAACGATATTATTGGGTCAGTAATTTGAGGCCTTATTTTGATGAATTTGATTCGATTCGGACTTGGAATTTGACCCGAGATTTATTCCGAACTCGGAATTTGACCCGAGTTGTTTCATACGGTATAAAAGCCAGGTTCTCGAAAGCTTGGGTCGGGTCATCCGATCGAGTTGCCGGAGGTGGAGACACGAAGGCTTGTGGTATTATCTCACAATTGAGAGATGGAGGTCCAGAGGTGAGAACACGAAGTCAGCCGGTATTATCCCATATTAGCTAGAGAGACAAAGATCGTTGGGCCGTGTGTGTGATCAATTCTGACGGGGACGTCAAAAATTTAAGTGGGAAAGTTTGTAACACTCTAATCCCACATCGAAAGATAGGGAAAAAATTTATCTGCATATAAGGAAAAAAAAATTCTGCATATAAATAAATAAATTACTACCAATAGTACCTTCAAGTCATGATCTTTTGAGAGTATGTGGTGGGCTAAGATGACCCAAGAAATATTATTGAGTCAGTAGTTTGAAGCCTTATTTTGACGAATTTGATTCGATTCGGACTTGAAATTTGACCCGAAATTTGTTCCGGACTCGAAATTTAACCCGGGTTGTTTCATAACCCATTGACAACCATCTGAAAGATAAAAGATCACAAGTGCGTAGATTAGCAGTATGTACGACAGCCAAAATGCTATAAAAATGATTGCATCTGCAGTTAGTGGAATTCACTAGAAAGATAAACTTTTGAAGGCTGGCCAACTTCAGAATCTGCCTCACACTATTGAGAATATACAAGATTTATCTACAAGTGAACTAGGGAAAAAGAAGGGATTTTATTTTAAATCCCATAACTTCTACAAGTTTTCATTTTTACATGTATACCAATTACGCAGCAAGTACAAGCACTTTTATTGTTCTTTGACTATTCGCAGTGACAAGTGTTGGACTATCACTTTTCCAACACACAGCACTAATGAAGTAAGACCCTGAATCATCCTCGGCTTCATCAGAATCGACGCCAAATCTATGCCATGCTGCCGGTCTAGAGATGGCCTATAAATGAAACCAAAAAGAAAAATTTTAGTTTCAGATTTGATACAAAAAGATCATCTATCTGAGGACTACAATAATGAAGTGCTATTTCTCCACAAAAATGTAATGATGTAATAACCTTATGATATGCAAACACTTCATTTGTTTCGCTGCCACATGCAATGTATTCACTATTTACTGAGAGACCCACAAAATTCTTCTCATTCGTGTGCCCCCTATATGTGCACAGCTGCAGAAATGGATGAAGCAAGGAAAAATTGCTATATTAGTTTTCAAGCAACCAAAGAAAAATAAGAAAAGGAAAAGACAACCTTTGACTGCAGACCAAGTTGTTGCATATACAATGGGAATTTTATACAAACATGGATGCTTTTAATACATGGATGCTTCGATATATGTAAGGGAACACCTCAAATCCTTTTCAGAAAAAGATTGTTATAATTGAATGAAAGAGTAACAACAACCAAACTGTTGGAATATTGTAGGTCAATATACATTCATATGGAATCATGACCCAAAAGGTAAACCTATTAGGTCTTGGTCCATTTGTGCATATACATACTCAATCTTTCTCATTGTGTTTCTATGTGGAACTTTATAATCATGCAATACCACAACAATCTCCCCTTTAATCTCTTCAATCCACATCGAGATCAAACTCCCCCTGAACTTTAACCATTATCTTTTGAGTCTATTCAATCAGGTCTCCTAACTGAATAGCTTGCCCTCTTTTTAGTATTTCTTGTTTGATCACCAAGAGGCTCTACCAAGCTCATCATGTCTCCAAATTTACAAGCCCAACTCTTCAATATCTCTTGTTTAATACTCCCAAGAGCTTTTCTGACAAGAGTCCACCACTTAATCAAAGAGTAAGTAATCCACCAAAAATCCATAACACGCCAAGAATGAATCAATCGAATGAATTGATATATGTCCAAATATCTAAAATAACGATTTTTTACTATTTTATCCTCTATACTATTCTAAACAAATATATAATTTTATCTGGGACGTATTTAAAAAAATTAATAAAAGCTTAGGGGACAATTTAATAAAATATGATAAATATTTAATATTATTTAAATATTATAATATAATATTATTAATAATAATATAATAATATTATTATTATTATTTATAATATTATTTATTAATATTATAATAATATTATTTAAATATTTATATTTATATTATTTATATAATAAATATTTATATTTATAAATATGATAAAAGCTTAGGGGACAATTTAATATGATAAATAGGCAAAACCGTCTCACTGGTATCACATCACATTTGTCTTCTTCCCTTTGCTACACCAAACACAGGTATTGCAATTCGCAAAACCCACCTATCTCCGTCACCAACTTCACGCTCTCGCCATACCTGCCGTCTCCTCTAAACCACCCATTTCCGTCGTCGTCGTCGCTTCCACCAAGAGAGGTTAATTCATCTCTCCGCCATCCCATCCCATCCCTTCCCCTCTCTCTCTCTCTCTCTCTCTCTCTCTTTCTCCTTCCACCAAACATTTCTTCCTGCTCTTTTCCCCCTTTTTCACTCTAATATATTTGGCTAAAAAATTATTGGATTGGGGGATAAAATCTGTGTATTTGATTTGATTTTGATCCATCTACTATTGGATCGATAAACTCATTTGTAATTTTGTGCAACAATGGACAGTGGTGCAGTGTCGTCGGAAAAATTATGTACAGTTTTGAGGGGGTTGCCGATTGGACTCGATCACGATCTTGTTGGTGTTTTGGGTTATGGATCTAGGGGCAACAATCGTAAAAACTCATTCAGACAGCAAGCTTGTCTATTCGTTATTGGCTTATTCGGTCAGTCAAAATTGAACCATTCAGATGTTAAAAAATAATAATAAAACAGACTGAATGGCTGAATCACTCAGATTCAGAGCCATTCAGCCTTATTCAGACCGAAACAAACATGGCCTAAGCCTAGTCCATCTTCTAATTGACGACCCCACACTTCTGAAACTACATATCTTGACCCAAAAGGTTAAGAAGGTTAAGAAGCTATTACTATTAGGTCTTGCTGCATATATGTCCTCAATCTTTCTCCTAGTGATCCAATGTGGGACTTCATTATCAAGTTGTAACTCATCAATATATGCTTTCCTCCGAAGACAAAAGTCAGATCATATTCGTCCATCAATTATTTTAGATGCAAGGAGTGTCACAACTTCCTTATTTACAACTAATGAAGATTATAAAGAGTTAAAACAGCAATAGCTGATTTAAGTGAAAAAGGATGCATGTCATATCGTTAACTTAGATACTAAATTTGAGGTTATGAACACTAAGTAAAACCAGAGAACATGAGCACTACAACTTACTGGTATATTTTCCTTGACATCCCACAAGCGCAATGTGCTGTCAGTAGATGCAGAAGAAAGCTCATTATTGGACAAAAAATGTACATAGGAAACAGCTTTTCTGTGGCCGCTAAAGATAGTTAGAGGTTGGCTTATATTTCTCAGGTCATAATAATGAATGTGATGATCTGCGGAACCCACCTGCAATATGCACGAGTATGCCTTGTAAATGGAAGTCATTCATCTAAACTAACATGTTGATAAAATCAGTATTCACTGTTCAGACAGATCAATAGTGGAGCGGAACTTACAGCCACATGATAACTGGATCCAGGATTATACTTCACAGAACATATATTTGCTTTCAGATATTAAGAACACTTGCCTCCTGTTTTGTACACCAAATTTTGACCTGTTGGATATCAAGTGCAGACGCAACATTAAAAGTTAGCTTATTTCTCTCTAACAGGTTCTTTTTTATTTCTTTTTCTTGGTAAGTACATAATAATAAATAACCAATTTAATTGCAAACACTAACATGGATGAATCTGTTGATAAACTCGTATAGAAACATTTACTGGAGGAGGTTGTCTTCATAGAGACATTTACTTTAACATTATTGCAAAGTGGCTCCCATGTATTCAAACGACAACCACATGGTTATAGTCCCAAACTCTCACTATTTAACGAGGCAATAAATAACAGTTATTAATTTGATTAACCCAGCTTCTTTGAATCAAGCTGAACTTGAAGTTTTGAAGAATCTCTCTCAAAAGCTTACCTAAATGCTTGTATAAACTAAGATAAAGAAAGATGGGTCCAAAACCTCAGTGCCCAAACTCATCATCACAATTCATCTTTGCCATTACCCAAACTTCATATAGAAAGCAATACTCCTTGACTTTCCCAAATGTATAACATCTGTGATGTTGGTACTGTCTTTAAGGTTATAATTGACTCATACTGCCTCAAGTATACAAATTCTAAATTTCTCAAACTTTCAAAGTACCTTGCAATCATCACTCCCAGATACAAGCATTGAAGGCTCAGTTGGTGAAAAATCAACACTCCATGCTCTTTTCTCATGCTCCTCATACTCCATCACACTCTGAAGAGTAAGTTTGAAGTATTACAAGTTGTAGCATTCACAGATGAAATAATGTCATCTTGTACAAAAATAGGGGGGAAAGGCAAATGCGAACATCTAAGAACAGATTTTACCTGACGAGTAGTTACATCCCATACAGTTACTATCCCCTCATAATCACTGCTGACTAAGTGATTTTTTGTGTACTTATTCCAGCTTAAGCAACTAAGTTTGGAGCGGGTGGACATTTCCACGACAGGACATTGCACATCTGCTGATTCATTCAGCACCTGAAATTTTTATGTACATTACTCTTAAATTGTTGCTCAAATTACATGAGATGGGAGGGGAGGGGAATAAAGAAAAGAAGGGGGGCAAGGTTAAAGAAAAGGTAATAGCTACTCGATGATTACTACAATAATTACTTAATTTTTCTTTAAAAAAATCCAGGTGTAACACAATTGCAGAAACATACTTGCACACTTGGAGAAGATATTAGATGGTACGAAATTCCAAACATATGAGGGGGGGGGGGGGGGGACAATAGTTTATATATTCACTATAAATTAACATGTCACCACATAGAGCTTCAAACTTACAGAGGAAAACTCAAAAACTTTGATACGTCGTGAAACTCCAGCTGTAGCAAATAATTCATCATCTCTATCAAATTCGATACTGCAAAAATGGAAAAGGGAATGTTGAGCCACAACAGAAGTTCAACTAGAGAGATATGCAGTTACTCAAAACAAATAGAGATATGACATAACAATATGTTATATGCATTGTAGAAATAATACAACAAGCCAGATAGACTTCCGAAACTTAGCTTTCCATTTATATTAGTTAGTGCACAACCACATATACACTTGATCAGAGCTAACCTATATTCTAAAAGTTCAGAGAAACCTAAAATAGATACTCCCTCCATCACTAAAAAAGAGTTTTTTCTCTTTTTTGTTTTCCTGCTTTTTTAGGACTAGCAAGGTTTTCACAATCACAACTCGACATAAAAAAAACAATAATTTTTTTCAATTAAGAAATTTAGTTTTAAAGTTTAATACTGAAAAAGCATCATCGAAGAAAGTTATATCTAAGTGAATCTTAAGCAAACCTTGTATGGTGGTAAAAAGGTCAACAGAAAAATTAGGACTCTTTTCTTAAGAGAGTTCACTCCGGTACCTCTTTCTGTTCCCCTCCTCTTAGCATTTGGGAAATAATAAATTAATAACCAAGTTTTGCTAGTTTCTACTAATGCAATTTAACTTGATTATTTCAAGTAGGTGTGACAGGGAAGTCAGCAAGTCGCTTAAGAAAAATATATAAGGTATAGAACTTCGATCTGAGTTATATTTTGCAGTATGAGAACTTAACTCACCTTGATACGATGTTGGCTGAGTGGAAAAGATCCCCATGCCTAAGTTCAGCAATGACACGCAGCCGGCTATTTGAAGATAACAAACATCAACACAGTCCCCACAAAATAAATTTGAAGGAAAAAAAAGAGGCGAGACAAGTAGATAAAAACACTTTCAGGGAAAAAAAGACGGACAGGAGGTTTCTTCAAAAGAATTTACTATTTATTTGAAAAAATAACCTGTATCGACTAAAGGTAGACCAAACAGATTGAAATTCTTCAAGTCCTCCACTAAAACCTTCTCTGTTTACATCACTTTTGTTCATCTCTTCCTGTTTTTGTGTTTGTCTAGCCCAGTTATGCCGCTTTTGCATATAAAATTCCTGTAGGTCATTGAACTGTTGCAAAAGTTATATTAGAAAACAGATTCAGACACACTTCTAGCTGAGTTCAATAACAATTTTGCAGTGGCAGGATACTGTTAACCTAATCATACTGAGATGTTCGAAGGTTGAGCATAAGTTTATAAAAGATGGAGCACAAAGAATAAGTGGACAATAGCACAGCCAATACAGATGACTCAAGTGAGGATAAAGAAACTCCTAGAAAATTACACCCGCCTTTGGTACAAGAAATTCTTCAAGGATTCAACGAATGGCATGACCAACCTCTGAACACAAACAATAATCAGCAGGTTGTTGCCTTCTTTTTTTTGTTAACTACCATTTGATGTAGACAAATTTAGGGGATGAATTATTATGGAAATTATAGCAGAATGAAAAAAAGATAAACTAGCTGTAGTTCCAAACTCTACTACCCCTAGGATCCTCAACTGCAGAAGCAGAAGAATATTCAAATTTAGGTCTCAACATAATATTCCAATAATTTGTTGAGTGATAACCTTATTGGGACTACATCACTATTTAAAGAGATTCAAATTACTAGGGTAACAATAAAAGTACTAAAAGACTAAAATACCTAAATAATAATACTTCCTAATAAATATAAATATAATGAATCCTCATTAACAAATAAAATAAATAAATTACACCAGTTACTCTCACATGAAACATAATAAAAGCTCGAAATAACAAGTATAAAAATCTCTTCTTTGTTCTCGACTTATCCTTTTCATCACCATTCCTCTACTAAATAGTGATTTAAACTGTCAATTGCTAAAGACTTTAGTTTAACATTACAACTCCCTCAGCTTAGAAGAAATGAAATGTGCCATACTTACCCGTGCATGGATCCGCCACTTTCGTGCTACGGAGACTCCTGACTGAGTACCATGTGGTGAATCAGACCCACTGTAAGCATCCTTCCTTTGCGGTATTTGGGAACTTACAAGTGCCTTTGCATCAGCTCTCCTATTCTGCGAACTGCCTGAACCCATCCAGCATTGACCTTGTACAGTGGGGATGCTAGACATTATACCACTATTACGTTTATCAATCAACGAAGGCCACACAGTTTTTGCATAAGAATCCTCGTTCAGCATCCTCATTTTTACTGAATATCTTTCTCTTGCTTGATATAATTCTATTCTCTGTCTCTCAACAGCATTTATGTCCTCCTTAATGAATTGGAGATCGGTTTGTATCTACAAGCAAATAAAAAATATAAAAAGAGCAGGAGACAATCGATTACAGAGAGGTAAACATCTTCATTTATGAAAGGAAAACATGTCTTTGACAACTATTATAGTCGGTGCAATTGTAGAGATAGCAATACAACACATTGACACATGCAAAACTGTAATCTCATAAGCCACTACATTATAAAACAGATAAAACAGATATTCACCATAACCCCTATCAGAAGAAAAATAAATATCAGAAGTACTTTGTGTAGAATGGGTTCATAGTGTGCCAATAAGAACACAAACAAAAAAACATTTAAACTCTGGAATGTACAAAATGAAAGATATTTTGTCCAGTAATATCAACTATCAAGGTACGACACTGGTATATGTTAGGCCATGTAATGATTGCTTAATTCATCCAATTAGGTATTATGTTCTGCATCATGGTCCCTGATCCCAGATAAATTCCAAATTGACCATCACACATGCCTAAAACATCTTTTGTTGGTGGGGCACCTTAAAAAATCTCCAATAACAATTCCTTGTTGAAGGAGCTGTTCTTTACTTGGAAATAAAAAACATAATATGACTAAGCCGCAACTAATAAAGTCAAGTTCACTCACTTCATTGAGCTCTTCAAGCTTTTGCTTTCTTAGAAATTGCAAAAAGTCGTGCATTATCTGCAAATTTGTCTCAGCTTCTTCTTGCTCCATTTTCCGTTTCTTCTCAGCTAGCATATGTAAGAGGCTGTCTAGCTCCTTAACTGAGACCTCACATCCCTGTCTAAGAAGTAGACAAGGGTCACATTCTAATACAGGAAGGTAATCAAACATGATGCATGGGAAGGTAATCAAACATGATATACGGGACGGTAATCAAACATGATGTACAGAAATGTAATCAAAGAAGATGTACGGGAACGGTAAAAGGTAAAGTGTCCACCACTTCCACAATGGGAGCTGGTTCCCCCATTAATTTTTTGTTAATTTACTTTATTATGTAGTATAAATGAAAATAAATAAATAAAATAAATTTGTAATGAATGTACTTTAAACCTTAGATCAGTCCTAGTCTTTCTTTAAACAAGCCAATGTGAATTCACTATCCTCACATGCTTGGCAATACCACATTTTAATTTCAGTAACGGTTTAGCTACATATGACATTTAATGCATTTTATAGCCAACAGGAATAAAATCAATAAATTATTCTTAAAAATCCAATTCTTTCATGAATCCGTTGAAATACAATAATCTACATCCAACAGCTTTACACTACTACACTGACATCGGAAACTTTCCACGGACATATTATATTGTTTCAAGCTCATACTGCACTCTCTTCTTAGTTCAATTTTGTGGTTATCATTTGTGCAGAACCTATTCTTCTTATGTGTTCACTTTTAGTTTTGTGTCGTGAAGTGAAGACTTTTTAATGCTTTTAATCGTCTTTTCACGAATTACCCTTATGGTCTTAGGATTCTCTTTTCATAAATTATCATTAGCCTTCAATAAATCAGATAAAATATAATGGACAACAAGTTTTAGATCAATATTCGCAATGGAAATAACAATTCATTAGAAGAGTTAAGTAGAGAATGCAATCTACTATCTTCTATGATTTAAAAGTCCATCATCAAAATTTTATCCCTGTAACATCAATCAATATACATCTTGAATTAAATATTCATCTTTGCACTACGGGCCAAAGATATTCATTTGTATGTTGGTTATGTTCATCTCAACACCTGTCCATCTTTGCAGTACTGGCCAAAGATATTCATTAGGTAATCATTTATATTTGCACTACAAGCCAAAGATATTCAGTTATATCACCATTTAGGACTGAGGATGATGAAAAATATTTTAAAGAAAACGAATCCAGTGAGATAAAAGGACAAAGATTAGAGATTCGTACTTTAGTTTATCCAAGTTCAAAAATACTCCATAATAATCAATTGTGGAGCAAAATTCAAAAATGATGATCAAAACATGGATACAATCAAAGATAGTAACCATAATAGACAACTTGGACAAAGAAAAGAAAATTTAATTTTTCTGTGAATAGTGTCGATTTAAGTGAATAGTCTTAGTATTCGTGAATAAAGGTCGATATCGTGAATAAGAACTCCCGACATGAAAAGGTAAAAATTTCACAAAAAAGTTCAGACTAATATTCCAGTGAAATGATATTAGATGAAGCGCAAAACTCAAGGAATTTCTGATCATTTCAGGTATTCTAGAAGCAATACGAAACTGCAAATGGATTTTCAACCGTTATGCGGTAGTCCGCGTAGACAGATCATTTTCACAATTTAATAACAAATGAATACGAAGGGTTATTCACCAGGCATGCGGTAGTCTGCGTAAACAGGTTATTCCCACAAAATAATAAAGAATGAAATAACAAAAGGATTTTACCATGCATGCGGTAGTCCGCATAGACAGGTTATTCCAACAGAATAATAAAGAATTAAATAACAACCCTTACGAGTACTGAAAGAAAATAACTTTCTTTATGAATACAAAAGAAATAATACTCCTTACCTTGATAAAAATTTGGAGACTGTACTAGTGTAATAGCAGAATACTCTTCTTCTTTCTCTCTTATTCTTTCTATACTTTCTCTCTCTATAGCTTTAGTGAATTGGTGAGAATTAATGAAGAAATGAGCTTCTATTTATAGGCTTGACAGAGTAAGGGTGAAATAGTCTTTTCGCCATAATTTATGACATCATCGCTTACATCATCGATCATATGACATCATTGCTTACCTCACCGTTCCGCTGACATCATTGATTACCTCATCGTTCTGATGACTTCATTGCTTACATCATAAGAATTCAAATTCAATTTGTTCTCTTCCACCTCATTTTACTTTTATACCATGAATTTACTATAATAATGTTACCACTCAAATTATAAAAATCATACTATTATATAATCACATCATACTACTATAATGTAATATTATAATAATATATTTGTATGAATTATTTTATCGGAAAAGATAAAATACCAACTTTCAACAAATGTCACATGCTAAAAATTCATCCGTTTATATCCACATTAAATAAATATTTCTTTATCATATATATCAACAATTAATTATTCTCGAATAATATTACAAAACTACAATATTGACAATCAGATCGTTCTTAGAAAAGAGGGGGCTTTCCGATAAGGATTTCTCCTTACTGGCGCGCAATTAGGTGACCAAACCCCTTTCCTAGACAGAACTTCCTTAGATATTGCCAATAATGCTATCTAATAATATTATTCAAATAATATGAATTATTAATCTGATTATGGGAAATACTGTGCAGTGACAATTATTGAATTAACAATAATATAAAATATCAACGTAGCAATTATTGAATCAATAAAATAAAATATTAAACAGTAATTACTGTAACAATTAGACTTCTTACGTAAGAATCAATAATCCAAAATATCGTGTAATACCGCAGGTGCTATCAGTGCAACCACGCCAGACATCGCATTTTTTTATCACCGGGTATTTCAACAGCTTAACGATAAAAGTTGTGCCGTTATTTTTAAAAGGTTATTTCACGCTTTCTATATCCGGCGCTTATTCTGCATTTATGAGGCCCACAAATGGTTATACTTGTCGTCGTTAATATTCCCCGACAACAAGAATATTCCACAACCAAACGAATATTCCCTGACAACAATGAATATTTTATAACCACTTGCTTATTTTGCAAAATTTGCACATTTCACCCATAACTAAAGCATTATATCAAATCAACACCTTATTATTCAAAATAATAATGGAATTTCAATTTTATAAAAAGTTAGGGTCTTACACTCAAGGTTTTGGTACTTAACATTTCTAGGCTCAAGGTGTTCCCTTTACCGAGGTAAATGTTGTGTTTGTCGCTCAACGACTCAGGTCCTCAGACATAGCATCCATACGGTTTTCCATATTAGCCATTTTAGTGAGTAAGAGGTCTAATTTGTCGTTCATTGTTGGGCCATATTGGGTTCCACTACGGGTCATCATGATGCAAATACAATGAAAATTATAAGTATGCTGCAGATGTTCATCACAAGTACGAAGAGTTCAATGAGAATGATCAAGTTATGCTTCGACACCATGTCGACAGGTTACCTCCCGGCACATGAAAAAAAGTGCATGCTAAGCGGATCGGTCCATTTCGTGTTAAAAAGAAAGTTATTGCTAATGCTTATGAGTTGGATCTTCCTAGTAATATGGGTATTGGTCCTGTATTTAATGTGGTTGATCTTACTCCATATCATGAACCTTCTACTTCGTTGACCCCCATCTCTTACTTCTTCATCTACTATCCTTGTTCCTCATTTACTTGTTCCACCTGCACCTCCTCTTGTTGTTTTTTCACGGTCTACAACAGATGGTATCGAGGATGTTTTGGATGAGAGGTTTGTGTCGACTAGGCGCGGAGGCTATCGCCAATTTTTGGTTAAGTGGCACGGCAAGCCTGACAGTGATTGCACGTGGATTGGTAGGGACGAGTTTCATTACATTGATCCTGCATTGTTAGCGCGTTACGAAGATTTCATTTCGACATAGCCAAATTTTTCCCGGCCGAGGAGAAATGACAGGGATCGATGATTTAGTTCCCTTATTTATTTTGTTTATTTCATTATTATGGACTTGTTTTAATTAGTTGAGATATTTTAGTGACTTGTTTTACTTAGTTGGGATATTTTTGTCTTTTTGGTCTCCAAGTCCAATTTAGAGTTGTTTTGTTTAAATACCGATGTAATTCTCCTTAGGATGACAGTCTACATATTACAATTATTATTGGTTTTTATTATATCGTGGAGATATTTATCTAGAGTTAATAGACGCCGAGTTGAAACTCTAAACCTTAGACTTTAAACGCAGAGCTTAGATCCTAGTTTTATTTATCTATCAATTAATAATAAATTCATCTTACAAAGTTGTCCTACATCAGATCAGTATGTCAAAATGCAACTGTTATGAATGTTATGTGTGTCCCTCAAATAAAAACCACAAAGGTTATGAAGAAACTCACTATGACAATTCAAAATTTAGAGGACACAAAAGGCCACTGATATTTCCACATTGAAAAAAATATGATATTTCCACAAGGCTCTCCTACATTAAGTCATTAACAGTGAATGGGCCTACATCTACGTGAGAGAGATACTTGTGGAAAATATCAAATTTCCATGTGAAACTATCAATACCCTTAGTACAACAATAAGATGTTACTAAGAAAAGCATACTTTTCACATGAGTACCTTTGAAGTGCTTGGCATACAAAAACACTACCTACAAGCACAAAATTAAATACCATGGTGCATTTAATAGAGGCAAAGAATATATAATTTGGTGTATCAAAGTCATCTAACATGCCTGGCAGAACATGGTGCTGATATATTGAAGTAGCATTTCTCATATGCATTATTACATACCACACAATGGCACGTGTTGGAAGTTCTCCTCAAACTATGACATCATTACAACAGGACAGTATGTAGTTTTATTATTACATCAAACAATAGTTAAGAGTAATCAAGTTTCACTTTCAATATTTGTGTAATTTAACTGACCTGTTGCAGTGCACGACTAAGTTGTTCAAACGGAGTAGCACTTTTTGCTATTTGACGAGCAGAAGTCTTCATCAATAACTGCAAAATTAAGTCCATATATTTAGCAATACATTCGAGACGTGTTATTAGCTTCCCAAGATAAGATAAGATAGACGCAACGGAAAATAAGATTCCTTCCTTGTGCACCCCACCCCCACCCACCGGGGAAAAAAATCTGTCCTTACAGATTGAATTTTTATAAAGCTCATCATAATGGAATTTAGAGATATAGTTTTTTATATAAGAACTTAACAAAGTATAATTGAAAAAAGAAAAAAAAATCAGCTGACTTAGAACTTCATGTTGAAATCCTAAAAACATGGTAAACCATTCTCTACTGACCATCTATGTCTTTCACTTTTATATGCTACATGTTCAGTTTTAGTTAATTAACTTTATTTTTGTTAATTTCAATTTGTAATGGTAGTTAGAATCCTACTCTTGGGGAAGTAACTGTTAGCAAAGGCCGGAAGTATAAAACTAATTTGTAGGAAGGTGGGTGTAGTGAATTATTTGGTTATATATACGTACATGTAATTATATATATGTGTATATATTATATATATATTTATCTATATATATACAATATTTTTATTTGATTATGTAAACCAAAAAATCATATGAGATTATTATCAGAAAGCTTTAAGCTTTTATCGATGGAAGTTTCAGCTTCCCTTGGAGTAAGCTACCAACGACAATGTTGTGGCTCGTGTTAATATGAATCACCCAAGTATGGCTTTGTATCATTATATGGCAAGAAAACAAAGAAACTAATGATAAATCGGGTAATTCGAGCCTTGTTTCAACATCACAATAGTTATTAACTTTTTAAATTTCCCATGTTAGGGATCAAGTAGGGCCATAAGTAAGACCAGGATACAAATGGTTTGCACTTGATTACTCAGTGAGAGACTTGTTCAATATCAACTCCATGATCAGCACAACTAGAAACTACCAATGCTTAAATTAGCAAAAAAAGGATTCCACTTTTAGCTGACAAAACTAAAAGCTATTCACAGCCACGTCAAGAAAGAATTTTATCTGTAACCTTACACATCAGTTATTCCAAAAACAAAAGGCAATGAAACAAAACAATAATATCTACATAAAGAGTGACACAATACTTGGACCTCAAATTCTACTTTTTAAAATTTAAGCAAACTAACATCCAAAATTCATTAAAAATAAAACTGAAAAATGAAAAAGAAAATTGAAAAAATTAATAATACAAGATTGTACGAGTATCCTGCAATCTATGTACTTTAAAATTGCAAGAAATGAATCACTTCAAAATTTTCAACTTTTTTTTTATAATTCTTCACTTGTTACCCATGTTCAATCAGCAACCGAACAAAGTGCATTGTTACACACAAGCACATATATACATTTAAAAAATATTAACTGGAATGACCTGGCATTATTGACGACGAAAAAGTTATAGTCTTATAGTTTTATATTCTAATTAATACAGGATATAATTTAAAATCAAATCCAACATTGTCTCAATAATTTAATAAACAATTACCAAGGAGTATACTGCTACATGCACCAAATTTTGAGCTTCATAATTTTTATTTTCAACTAAAACAGAATAGCACCAAAATTTCCATTAATTACAAATTTTACCCAAATTAAGAATTAATTAAACATTTGAATCATCAAATAAAATTTGGAGAAAAAATATAGTGAAATGAACCTTATTGAGCAGAAAATTAGGGTAAAGATGATTAGCAGTGAGAAAATGGCCACAACAGGGACAATCGCTCTTGTTCTGAAGATGAGTCACAATGCACATATAGCAGAAGCTGTGTCCGCACGAAGTTAGAAACGCGTCCTTTATGGTCTGCATGCATATCGGGCACAGCAACTCCTTGTCCATTTCCTCCGCCGTCTCCGGCGGCGCCTGCAGCTGCAGCATCACTAGCGGTTGCTGCGTATGTTGTGCCGGAAGCGGCGGCGGCGGAGTTGCTTCTCCTCCGCCGCTTCCTCCACCTTCTTCTTCCTCCGGCGGTGTCAAATCGGAGAGCGGCTCCGACTTCACCGACTGTACAATTGCACCTACTGATGTACTCGCCACCATTATTTCTGTCTCTAAAATGTTCGCATCTCTGTATCTGTATCAGTATATATATATATATATATATATATATATATATATATATATATACTAATATATAATATTTGTATATGATGAATGATGATTTGTTTGTTTTGGAGAGAGAAAAAGAGTGTTTTGTTTGTGAGGCAGAAATAGACCACGTTACGCGGGCGTTTTTAATTTTGATTCTCCTGGTTAATGTATTTATCTATATTATAAAGCGGCCTTGAAACTTCTCCCACAAGTTTAATATATTTATGTCATTTTTTTTACACTTTTGCTCGGACAACTTTAAATATAATATTATTTTTTTAATATTAATCTCTTATATTTTTTTTATTTTTTTCTAAATTTTATAAAATTTATAATTTAATTCACATAATTTAAACACACAACACGCTGCATTTACAATTGGGCTTCGACAAAATATGATTATAAGTTGATTTTTATTTACAAAATTTGTTTATAGTTTTATTTAAGAATTAAAATCAAATTATTTATTTTTAATATAAGTTATCTGGGTTAGAACATATAGTTATGGGTCAAATTATGGTTTTTAGACTCAGATCAGACTGGCAGTCGGACCAATAAAAATTGGAATCGGTCCTCTATCTCGTCCGGTTTGAACCAATAACCCATTTTAGCTCAAAAATCATTCTGTTGGGAATTGCATATTAAAATTTGATTTTAAAAGTAAATAAATATGCTTATGTGTAAAGACTTTCAAAGAACATATGTACAAGGACTTAGATGATAGATCAAAATTGTTAGGTTGATCTGTGCTTAATGTGACGCCCCCAAAATAGGTATACATCACTCATCTTGAGTCGCCAGAAAATACACTACTGACAACTCCATTTATACAACCGTAAATGCAAGAAATCGACCGAGTTAAACATGAGTTTAATACAAATATATATAACTCTCGTGGTGCCTTAACCACAAGACCTTACAATGGTACCTTACATAAAGGTACAGTCAATAACTATTTTAGAAATTAAAATCTTTAGAAAATACTCAAGGAAACATTCGTACATGGGAGGTCATGCGTCTAGGTTATTATAGATATCATATGTCCACAAAATTATCAATGGTGTGTCTTCTCTTGACATATAATTATCTCCGTTGTCTCCAAGTGAGAATTATATTTCAAATAAACTCCAAGATTATATAGGTAGTGCCCATAGATGTAAGACCCCAACTTATTATAAATAAAATCGAATTTCCTCTAATTATTATTGTGAATAATAAGGTGTTAATTTGATATAATACTTTGGTTATGGGTGAAATGTGCAAATTTTACAAAATAAGCAAGTGGTTATAAAATATTCATTGTTGTCGGGGAATATTCGTTTGGTTGTGGAATATTCTTTCTGTCGGGGAATATTCGTACGACGGCGTAGCCATTTGTGGGCCCCATAACGGATAATGGTCGGATGAAGAAAATGACAATTTTTGAGTTTTTACAAATAACTACGTAAGTTATTCTAATTATCTTGTTGGAATACCTGCGTGGTTAAAATACGATGTCTGCCGTGGTTTGCACAATGAATTACACCTGTTTTTGCACAATGATTTTTGAATTATTGATTCTTACAAAGAAGGCACTACTCAATAATTGTTACAGTAATTACTGTTCAATATTTTATTTTATTGGTTCAATAATTGATGCGTTGATATTTTATATTATTGTTGTTTCAATAATTGTCACTTCACAGTATTTTTCATTATCGGATCAATAATTCATATTATTTGAATAATATTATGAGATAGCATTATTGGCAATGTCTAGAAAGTTCTGTCAAGGAGAGGTTTGGTCACCTAATTTGTAAGACCCCGAATTTTATGAAATAAAAGTATTCAATTTTTCTATTTAGTAAATGGTTAAATTGATAAAAAAGTTAAAGTTAAGGGTGATATGTAAATTTTTTTCAAAATAAACAAGTGGCTATAAAATACTTATTATTGTCGGGAAATATTTGTTTGGTCGTGGAATATTCTTGTTGTCGGAGAATATTCGTACGACGGCGCAACCATTTGTGGGCCCCATAACATAATAATTGTCGGATGAAGAAAACGACAAGTTTGAGTAAATAACGGCGTAATCGTTACCGTTAACACTGTTGGAATACCCGGTAAGTAAAGTAAAGTAATACGCGTTGTTGCACAAGAAGACACCAGATATTACATGATTTTTTTAAATTATTGATTCTTACATAAGAAGCCACTACTCAATAATTGTTACAGTAATTACTGTTCAATATTTTATTTTATTGATTCAATAATTGTTGCGTTGATATTTTATATTATTGTTGTTTCAATAATTGTCACTACACATTATTTTTTATTATCGGAGCAATAATTCATATTATATGAATAATATTATTAGATAACATTATTGGCAATGTCTAAAAAGTTCTGTCTAAGGAGAGGTTTGGTCACCTAATTGCGCGCCAGTAAGGAGCCTTTATAGTACCAACTTCAAATGGTGCTCATGATCTTCACGACTTTTGGAATATATGAGGATGTCATCAATAAAGACGACAACAAATGATCCAAATAATCCTTGAATACTCGGTTCAATCATATCCATGAAAGCCGCAGGAGCATTAGTCAATCCAAAAGACATGACTAAGAATTCATAATGCCCGTCTCAGGAGTTCTCAAGGCGCTTTGGAATATCCTCAGTTCTAATCTTCAACTGATGATATCCAGAACAAAGATCGATCTTTGAGAAGAATTGTGCTCCTTGCAACTGGTCAAATAGGTCATCAATACGAGGTAGCAGATACCTATTCTTGATGGTGACATGGTTCAATTCTCGATAGTCAATACAAAGTCGCATACTCCCGTATTTCTTCTTTACAAAATAAAACAGAGCACCCCGAGGAGATGTACTAGATTTAATGAAACCGATGTCCAACAACTCCTGTAGTTGGACCTTTAACTCCTGAAGTTCAATAGGAGCCATTCGATATGGGGTTTTAAAAATGGGCTTTATACCAGGTTCAAGGTCAATAAAGAATTCAATTTCACGTTTTGGGGGTAGACCGATAAGTTCTTCAGGAAATACGTCAGGAAATTCACTAACAATAGAAATATTATTCACATCTGACGTGTTTTTGTTCAAGTCCGTGACATGGGCTAAGAAAGCTTGACATCCATTTTTCAATAAATGAATAGCTTTATGGCTTGATATGACAGTGATTGACTTTAGAGGTTTGGTCGCTTGAATTCGCATAACAGGTTGGTTAGGAATATGAAAACTAACAACCTTACGAAAACAATCAATTTTAGCATGATGAGTGGTTAACCAATTAATCCCTAAAATCACATCAAATGCAAGTATTTTCAAAGAAATAAGATCAACAGGTAATGTGATGGTACCAACTTGGATCAAACAAGATTTATAAGCAGTGGATGCTGTGACGCCCCCAAAATAGGTATACATCACCCATTCTGAGTCGCCAAATACATGGTACAGAAACAACTACAACTTCATTAATATAATTGTCGTGCAAAATACGACAACACATAAACTATGAGTTTAAATACAAATATTGTCATCTAGACAATATCCACACTCAAATAAAGTCCTTATTACAATTATTGATACACTATTTTACAAAATAGTGAGGACTACTAAAACAACTGTCTTGTACCATTACTCCACACCTCGACTAGTTCCCGCTATATTCTCGTCTCCTGAGAAGAAAAATGGAACAAAAAGGAAAAGGGTGAGCTCAACTAGCCCAGTAAAGAATATTATGACTAAGATAATGTACAACAAATTATCTTTAGTCTTCAACAGGGAAAAATCTGATAGAATATAATGAGCAACAAGTTTTAGATTAACAATCGCATGTGAAACAACAATTCATTAGAAGAGTTAAGTAGAGAATGAAATCTACTATCATCTATGAATTTAAAAGTCCATCATCGATATTTTATCCCTGTAACATCAATCAATATACATCTTGAATCAAATAGTCATCTTTGCACTACAGGCCAAAGATATTCATCAGTTGGTCATGTTCATCTCAACACCTGTTCATCTTTGCACTACGGGCCAAACATATTCATCAAGAAATCATTCATCTTTGCACTAAAGGCCAAAGATATTAAGTAATATCATCATTTAGGACTGAGGATGATGACAAATATATTTTAAAGAAAACGAATCCAGTGAGACAAAAAAACAAATAGTAAAGATTCGTACTTCGGTTTATCCATGTTCAAAAATACTCCATAATAAACTATTGTGGAGTAGAATTCAAAAATAAATATCAAAACATGGATACAATCAGAGATAGTAACCATAATAGACATCTTGGATAAAAAGAAGAAAATTTTATTTTTCGGTGAATAGTGCCGTATTCGTGAATAGTGTCGTATACGTGAATAGTGCCATATACGTGAATAGTAACCCCGACACAAAAAATTCCAAATTTGATAAAAAAAAGTTCAGACCAATATTTCAGCATAATGATATGGAAGAAAATAATATCATTTAAGAAGAAAACAACATCCCTTATCTTAAAAAAAAAAGACAATGATTTCCGATTTGAATAATTGGATATAGTCTTTGAAGGAACTTGCACCGTATAGCAATACTCAAAGTATCTAAATACTCACAAAAATACGCTCGATAATATAGAGAGAGAAAACTTCAGTTTCTGGTGTGATTTTCAATTCTAACCTAAACACCCTATTTATAGGAAATTGTTTAGAACACCAAAGCAGAAAATTTAATAAATTAATAATATTTATTAACCAAATTCCTACGCACACCTTTGCCAACTGAATTCAGCCCCTAGCACATGTTAATGATGCCCACAAAATGTAAAAAATGTTTTTCATAATAAAAATAATTAAAACTTCCAAAAATCAATTATTTCGGAACTTCGGAGCTTCAATAATTCATAATAAATAGCCTTTTTGTCAGAAAAATTCGAACCTTATGTCTTTTCCATAGGAAATTCCATTATCTACAACTTTGCAGAAGAAAGTTTTTCCAAATTCCAAATAGAAATTGACCGAAATCCACAAACAGGCGATTTTACAAGCTATAATCAAATTTCAGTCAAGAAATGGGGTCCACCGACACACAAAATATGTGTTAATCATTTAATGCAATAAAAATACTCTTCCTCCTCATATACTCATATATCCCACATTCATTGTAAAAATATCACCATTATTATATTATTAAAATATAATAATATATTAAAATGAATTATTTTATTAGAAAAAGATAAAATATTAATTTCAACAATTGTCACATTAAAAAATTTTCTCCATCTATATCCACATAAATCAATATTTTCCTCATCATATAAATCAATAATTAATTATTCACAAATAATATTACAGAATCACAATACTAACAACTAGACAGTTCCCAAGAAAGAGGGGGCTTTCCAATAAGGATTTCTCCTTACTGGCGCGCAATTAGGTGACCAAACCTCTCTTTAGACAGAACTTTTTAGACATTGCCAATAATGTTATCTAATAATATTATTCATATAATATGAATTATTGCTCCGATAATAGAAAATAATGTGTAGTGACAATTATTGAAACAACAGTAATATAAAATATCAACGCAATAATTATTGAATCAATAAAATAAAATACCGAATAATAATTCTTGTAACAATTATTGAGTAGTGCCTTCTTCACGTAAGAATCAATAATTGGTGCAATACTGCAGTCTTCTTGTGTAACAACGCCAGACATCGTTGTTTTTTAACCAACGGGTATTCCAACAATATTAATATGTAATAACTACGCCGTTATTTATAAACAACTTATACTTGTCGTTTTTCTTCCCCCATCGCTTTACATTATGGGGCCCACACAAGGTCTGCCATCAGCGATTTAATATTCTCCTACAACAAAGAATATTCCACGACCAAACGAATATTCTCCGACAACAATGAATATTTTATAACCACTTGCTTATTTAAAATATTTGTGCATTTTACCCATAACTAACCACATTAATCAAATCAACCCCTTACTATTTCAAAATAATAATTAGAGAAATTAAATCTTTATTTATAAAAAGTTGGGGTCTTACAGATGCAACCACTTATTTTGAAAATTTTGCACATTTCACCCATAACCAAAGCATTATATCAAATTAACACCTTATTATTCACAATAATAATTAAAGGAAATTTGATTTTATTCATTAAAAAGTTGGGGTCTTACAACCTCCCCTCCTTATGAAATTTCGTCCCCGAAATTTACGTACCTAGTATTTCGAAGAGTTGAGAATACCTTGCTATCATTTCAGATTCTATCTCCCCGGTCATCATGATTTCTCCATTGTTCATCTCCCGTGATAACTTCATTTGGGTTCCTCACTTGTTGGGAAGTCATGACAACCGTTCTCCCTTGAACTACCCGATTTTGACTTGTTTGGGGCAGCATTTGGTGTCATCACTACAGTTGGAATATACTTTTCTATAGGGCATATTCCACCCTCAACTGCTTCGTCGTACTCCTGATTCATGATCTGAATCATCAATCTTCGATCCATATCGAATTGAGGTTGACCGCTCTGTACAGGGTAATTCAAAACTCGATGTTGGGTTCTCCCAATTGCTGTCCAAAAAGAGAAATACATATCATCTATTTTAGCCTTCTTAGATCGGACATCTCTTTCCACACTATCAATGCGTCGTGCGGCTTTTACCCATGCATCACTCACTCTCACTCATTCAGTTGTTTCTTCTTTCAGCTCAGATTCTAACTTTATCATCTTATACTCTGCCAAAGAATGCTTTTGTTCAAGCATCACATATCGGGTAACACAAGCTTGAATTATTGCATCCTTTTGCTCCACGACCGCCTGCCGTTCTTCAACCTGCTCTTCTAACTCATGAATATGATTTTGCAATTCTACATTTCGATCATAAAATTCTTCTAATAAATTCTCCTCAGGTTCTTCTTCTTCCTCACTCTCAGTTGCTACTAGCTCGGGTGCAACTATTAATTCTTCCCTCACCACAAGAATATCTCTAATTCCTTCTTCGTCTGACATCACATTATCATGGTTGGTGATTATAGGTATCCCCACGGTCTCATTCACTCCATTGTTAACATTCTCAGCTGCCATTCTCAAATACTGCCATAAAACAAGGGTTAATTAAACAAATTAACGTATCACACAATATCCGTATATTATAACCGACCAACAAATAAGCTTAGGTAGGACACACTAGCGAAAGATTTACTCATCTCTCCCCTCCTAGTTCTATTCCCCGATCTCTGCCAGAGACCATATCCCTAAGCTCTGATACCAACTGTGACACCCCCAAAATAGGTCCAATCCATCCAACCTATTCTTAGTCGCCAAATACATGGTACATAAAATAACTACAACTTTATTACAACAATTGTAGTGCAAAATACAACAGCACATATGCTGTGAGTTTTGATACAAATATATACCAATTGTGACTCTCATCCCAACCTTGGACAGCACGTCACAATGACACCTTACATAAAGGTATAGTTAAAAACTGTTTTAGAAATTAAAACCTTTGGGAAGTGCTCAAGGAAACCTTCGTACATGGGAGGCCATGCGTTTAGGTTATGATAGATATCATATGTCCACAGAATTATCCTTGGTTGACCCAATAGACCCCAAAGAAAAACGAGAAGATTACTATCATGTTCTTTCTAATGGTGAGTCTTCTCTTGACATATAACTATCCCCACTATCTCTAGTTGAAAATTATATTTCAAATAAACTCCAAGATCATATAGGTAGTGCTCGTAGATATACTCAACAAGTGGATGTGTGCAACCCTGTCTTATGATAACACGAGGTTGTTGTGACGCCCCCAAAATAGGTATACATCACCTATTCTGAGTTGTCAATACATGGTACAGAAACAACTACAACTTTATTATTACAACAGTAAAACTGTGAGTTTGAATACAAATATTATCTTCTAGACAATATCTATACTCAAATAAATCCTCATCACATTTATTGATACATTAATTTACAAAAATGGTGAGGACTACTAAACAATCCTTTCTAAAACCTTCATTCCATACCCCGACTGCATTCTCGCTATATTCTCGCCTCTTGAGAAAAATGGAACAAAAGGAAAAGGGTGAGCTCAACTAGCTCAAGAAAGAATATTATGACTAAGATAATATACAACAAATTATCGTTAGTCTTCAACAGGAAAAATATAATAGAATACAATAGACAACAAATTTTAAATCAATATTCGCAGCGAAATAATAATTCATTAGAAGAGTTAAGTAGAGAATGCAAACTACTATCTTCTATGTATGAATTTAAAAGTTCATCGCTCATCTTTTATCCCCTCAGAACATCAATCAATATACATCTAGAATCAAATATTCATCTTTGCACTACAGCCAAAGATATTCATCACCGGTCATGTTCATTTAAACACTGCTCATCTTTGCACTACGGGCCAAAGATATTCTTCAGAAATCATTCATCTTTGCACTACACAAAGCCAAAGATATTCTTAAGAAATCATTCATCTTTGCACTACAGTGCCAAAGATATTCCATAATATCATCATTTAAGACCGAGGATGATGAAAATATATTTTTTTTTTTTAAAGAAACGAATCCAAAGAAACAAAATGACAAGGATCAAGGATTAAGGATTCGTACTTGGTTTTATCCACGTCCAAAAATACCTCAAAAATAATCATAGTGGTGTAAAATTCAAGAATGATCAAAACATGGATACAATCGTAGTTAGTATCCGTAATAGATGTTTTGACGAAAAGAAGAAATTTTATTTTTCTATGAATAAGTACCAGATATCGTGAATAGTGTCAGATATCGTGAATAGTGCCGATATCGTGAATAGTAACTCTCACACCAAAAGATAGAAATTCCACAAAAACATCTTCACGCTTCATGAATAGTACTCGTGAATAAGAACTCGTGAATAAGAACTCATGAATAATAAGAACTCGTGAATAAGTAACTCATGAATAAGTAACCCATGAATAATAGTAACCCCGACATGAAAAAGTTCCAAATTTGATAAAAACTTTAGATCAACATTTCAAAGATAATGATATTGAAGAAATAATATCATTACTGAAAAAAAAATAATATCCCTTACCTCAAAAGAGAAGCAAGATTAATAGCCGAATAACATAAGGAATGAACTTGCAACAGATATCAATACTCAAAGTATACTCAAAATACTCACAAGAATACGCTCAAAATATCGAGAGAGAAATAGAGAAAAACTTCAGCTTACGGTGTGATTTTCAATTCTAACCCAAGACCCTATTTATAGAAATTGCTTAGAACACCAAAGCGTAAAATTTAATATAATATTAATATAATTATACAAATTTTCCTTAGCCCACCTTTTGGTCAAAACACCAGCCACACATGTTAATGATGTCCAAAAAAAAAATACAAAAAACGTTTTTCTTAACAAAAATAATTTAAACTCCCAAAAATCAATTATTTCGGAGCTTCGGAACTTCAATAATTCATAATAAATAGCCCTTTCATCAGAAAATTCGAATCTCGCGAGTTTTTATAGGAATTTCAATTCTCTACAACTTTGCAGAAGAAAGTTTTTTCCAAATTCCAAATAGAAATTGACCGAAATCCACAAACGGGCGATTTTACAGGCTATAATCAAATTTCAGTCAATAAATGGGGTCCACCGACATGTTTAACATGTTTTAAACATTTATTGCAACAAAAATACTCTTCCTCCTCATATACTCATATATCCCACATTCGTTGTAAAAATATCACCGTTAATATATTATTAAAATAATATATTTAAATGAATTATTTTATCAGAAAAAGATAAAATATTAATTTTCAACAATTGTCATTTTAAAAATTTTCTCCATCTATATCCACATAAAATCAATATTTTCCTCATCATATAAATCAATAATTAATTATTCACAAATAATATTACAGAATCACAATATTGACAACCAGCGCCTTCAGAAAGAGGGGCTTTCCAATAAGAATTTCTTCTTCATGGCGCCGCAATTAGGTGACCAAACCTCTCCTTAGATGTAACTTTCTAGACATTGTCAATAATGTTATCTAATAATATTATTCGGATAATATGAATTATTGCTTCGATAATGAAAAATACGTGTAATGACAATTATCAAACAACAGAATAATATAAAATATCAACGCAAAGAATTATTAACTCAATAAAATAATCGAATATGCAAGAATTATCAGAATCATTATCGAGTAGTGCCTTCTTACGTAAGAATCAATAATTGGTGCAATACCGCAGTAACCGCTCAACAACGCGTATTAGTGTATTTTAACCACCGGTATTCCAACAAGATAATCTGCAAATAACTACGCCAAGTTATTTAAAAACAACTTATATTTGTCGCTTTCTTTCATCCAATCGCTCACATGGGCCCACACACATGGCAAGGCTGTCAGCATTTAATATTCCCCGACAAATATTTAATATTCCACGACCAAACGAATATTCCCCGACGATAATGAATATTTTATAACCACTTGCTTATTTTGAAATATTTATGATTTAACCCTTAACTATCCACATTAATCAAATCAACCCTTACTATTTCAAAATAATAAATAAAGGAAATTCTTTTTTATTTAAAAATTTTGGGGTCTTACAACCTCCCCTCCTCCTTATGAAATTTCGTCCTCGAAATTGACGTGACGATTCTGGTGTTTCAAAAAAGGTGAGGATACCTCGCTTTCATTTCCGCTTTCCAATTCCCTGTGTCATTTCCTCTATAAGATGATTCCTCCACAAAACTTTAACTTGTGGTATGACCTTTCATGGCGTAGGGACATGCTCCTTCCTATCCAAGATCTTGACAGTACCTCCTCATACGTTAAGTCTTCTACTATCTCGTCCCGGCTCTAACTCAATAACGTGGTTCGGTCTTTCACATATTTACGGCAGTACGATATGTGAAACACATTATGAACACGAGACATACTTTGAGGTAACGCAAGTCTATAGGCTACATTTCCTACTCGGGTCAAGAATTTGAAATGGACCAATAAATCGTGGATTGAGCTTTCCTCTCTCCCAAATCTTGTAACTCCTTCCATGGAGCAACTCGCAACAATACATGATCCCCTACATTAAATTCCACGCCCTTTCGATGAAGATCCGCATAACTCTTTTGTCGATCTTGTGCCGCTTGTATACGCTGTCGAATCATTTGGATCTTTTCGGTAGTCATACGTATTAATTCGGGTCCCAACAATGTTGCTTCACCCACCTCATCCCAACATATTGAGAACGACATTTTCGGCCCATATAATGCTTCAATGGAGCCACACCTATACTTGCTCGATAATCTGCTGTTGTAGGAGAATTCCACCAATGGTAAATACTTATCCCAACTACCCTTGAAGTCTAGGACACGTAGTCTTAATAAATCTTCAAGAGTTTGAATAGTCCTCTCTCGATTGTCCGTCTGCTTGGGGATGGTATGCCAACTAAATCGCAAATCTGCGCTCATAGCTTTTTGCAAGCTAACCCAAAATCTTGAAGTGAATCTTGGGTCACGATCCAAACTATGGATACAGTGCATGCCATGCAACCTCACAATCTCATTCACGCATATACTAGCAAGACGCTCAAGGAATAAGTCTCCGTGTCGGCAAGAAATGACAGCGAGACTTGGTTAATCTATCAACAATAACCCAAATAACATTGATGCCTTGAGAAACCGTAGGAAGACCCGTAACGAAATCCATAGTAATGTGTTCCCACTTCCATTCCGGAATCTCAAGTGGTTGCAACGGACCCTTAGGTACAAGATGCTCCGCCTTTACACGCTGGCAAGTTAAACACATCGAGATAAACTTTGCAATCTCTCTCTTCATATTGTTCCACCAAAATGTATGTCGAAGATCACGATACATTTTAGTACTTCCAGGATGGATTGCAAATGGCGTATTGTGTGCCTCCATCATAATCTTGTACTTCAAATCAGAGTCGTTAGGAACACAAAGTCTAGAGTGGACTCGAAGTATTCCTTCTTCATCAATTCTCGCCCTAAATAGCTCCTTCTTGTACTTTCTTCTTCATACGCATCATTCCGGCCTGGGCTTGAGCAACCTTAACTTTTTCTATTAAAGTTGGCTCTACGCGATACTTGACATCATCGCACCTGCGCTCCCGCATATCTTCTTCTACTCAATGCGCCACCACTACGCTCGCTTTTACCAGGTGATGGTATCAATAGTGTGGTCGTAGTCTTTCAATAGCTCGAGCCAACGTCACCGCCAGCATGTTGAGTTCTTTTTTGAGTGAAGAAATATTTAAGGCTTTTATGGTCCGAATATATCTCCACTTTCTCCCCATATAGATAGTGCCTCCATATCTTTAGCTGAAGCGAAAACGATCACCGCTAACTCTAGATCATGAGTAGGATAATTCCTCTCATACTCTTTAAGTTGTCGCGAGGCATAGGCTATGACTTTCCCACGCTGCATGAGAACACATCCTAACCCTTTGCACTCGAAGCATCATCAGAGATAACAAATCCATCCGAACCAGATGGTATTGTTAGAACAGTCTTAAAATAAGTCTCCTCTTAAGCTCTTGGAAACTTTTCTCGCATTCTTCGCTCCAAACGAATTTTGTATCCTTCCGAAGTTAGCGAAGTTAATGGAGTAGCGATTCGAGAAAACCCTTCCACGAATCTCCGATAATAACCAAATAAGCCCAAAAAGCTACGTGCTTCAACCACCGACTTCTGTTGCTTCCCAACTTTGTATTGCTTCAATCTTCACGGATCAACAGATACTCCATGTTTTGACACCACGCGCCCAAGGAATGCTACTTCCTCGAGCCGTAACTCGCATTTCTTCAATTTGGCATATAGTTGGTTTTCACGGCCTTTGGAGTACCAAATTCAAATGGTGCTCATGATCTTCACGACTTTTGGAATATATAAGGATGTCATCAATAAAGACAACAACAAATCGATCCAAATATTCCTTGAATACTTGGCTTCATCATATCCATGAAAGTCAGCAGGAGCATTAGTTAGTCCGAAAGACATGACTAAGAATTCATAATGCCCATACCGAAGTTCAAGGCGCCTTTGAATATCCTCGCCTCTAATCTTCACCGATGATATCCGTAACTAAGATCGATTTTTGAAAAGAATTGTGCCCTCTTGAATCGGTCAAATAAGTCATCAATACGAGGTAGAGGATACCTATTCTTGATGGTGACATGGTTCAATTCCCGATAGTCAATACAAAGTCGCATACTCCCGCTCTTTCTTCTTTACAAATAAAACAGAGCACCCCAAGGAGATGTACTAGATTTATGAAACCGATGTCCAACAATTCCTCAGTAGTTGGACCTTTAACTCCCGAAGTTCAATAGAGCCATTCGATATGGGGTTTTAGAAATGGGCTTTGTACCAGTTCAAGATCAATAAAGAATTCAACTTCACGCTCGGGGTAGACCGGAAGTTCTTCTGAAATACGCCGTGAAAGTCAATAACAACAGAATATTATTCAAATTTGACGTGTCTTTATTCAAATCCATAACATGGGCTAAGAAAGCTTGACATCCGCTTTTTAATAAACGAATAGCTTTATGATTAGATATGACAAAGATTGATTTTAATGGTTTAGTTGCTTGAATTGCATAAACAGTCAAGTTAGGAATATGAAAACTAACAACCTTACGAAAACAATCAATTTTGGCATGATGAGTAGTTAACCAATCAATCCCTAAAATCACATCAAAAGCAAGTATCTTTAAAGAGATAAGGTCAATGTGTAAGGTAATGGTGCCAACTTGAATCAAACAAGATTTATAAACAAAGGATGTGATGAAAGTTTCTCCTAACGGAGTTTCCACAGATAGGTCAAAGTCTAATTTCTCCTGAGTCAAGTTTAAACGCTGAGCACATGCAGAGAGATAAATGAATGGGTAGCACCGGATCAAGTAAGGTATAAACTTCGCAAGAATTTATAAATAGCTTACCCGTGATCACCTCGTTTGGGTTCTCGATTATGATGACCAAATACAACAAACGCTTCTTCCTAATCGCTGACTTTGACTTTTCTCGGGATGTTTTTTTGAGTCACCGTCCCTCATTAACTAGGTTTCATATCAGTATAATCTCGAGCGATATGTCCTTCCTTTCCACAATTATAGCATACCTTGAATCTGTTAGGGCGCTTGACCGATATGTCCCTCTTTTCCGCATTTGTAGCATATACGACCGGTGGTCGTTCTCCTCCCTTAGAACCATTCTTGTCACGCAGACCGCGCCTCTTCACATGGTCGTTGTTAAATCTCCTCTTTTAAATCTCTTCCCGACTCGCTTTTCTATTTTCATGGCTATGATTACCACCAGAGTGGTTACCATTTCGTCCGTCTCGCTTTCTTCTCCGCAGTTATCATTATTCTGCTGATCGCTATCTCCGATACGATCCTCGTTGTGGTCCTCAACACCGTATTTCGTTATCTCGCTTCTAATAATTGAGCCCTCATTTAAACATCTCAATAAAGAGAAAATTTATGAGAAATGAGATATCGACGTATGCTTGTTTCAAACCTCTAAGAAACATCCGCGCCATACGCTCCTCATTCTCCACCAAATGAGGTGCAACACTCGATAACTCGCAAACTTTGCCTCGCATCGAGACACCGCCATGTTGTTTTGCTTCCTAATCGATGAACTCCACTTCCTTCATATGACGAACACTTTCGTGAAAGTATTTGTCATTAAATAGTTTCAAACGCTTCCCAAGACATACGCCGAAAAGCGGCCGGATGGGTACGCTTCACGCACTCCCACCAAGAAGTCCGCCTCGCCACTTTAACATAAAGGTGGCGAATGGAACCTTCGTTCTCCGCCGCATCCCAAGACATCGAATATCTTGGTAATTTGTTTGATCCCATGTTTCCGCCATGATCGGATCCGCTTTTTCCTTAAATTCGTGGGTCCCAACTCTTTGAATCGCTTGTCGTGACAACCCGTGAATTGCTATCATTTCTCCTCAGATTTTGAACACGAGTCTCCTCGTCGATTTTGCATGAACTGCAAAAAACTTCTAAACATCCCTCGCTCATCATCTCGCTTCAATGGTGTTGTTCACAGGAGGAACATTGCCACTGCTGCACGCTCTCCTCGCTGGTGAGTACAGCATCTCCACTGGCCTCATTTCCATTGTTAATATTCTCAATGACATTCTCAAATACCGCTATAAAACAAGGGTTAATTAAGGAAATCAATATATCACATAATATCCCTATATACCGACCAACTAACAAATAAGCTTAGGTAGGACACACTAGCGAAGGATTTACTCTCTGCCTCCCTCCTAGTTCTATTCCCCGATCTCCGCCAGAGATCATATCCCTAAGCTCGATACCAACCGCGACGCCCCCAAAATAGGTATACATCACCTATTCCGAGTTGTCAATACATGGTATGTAAACAACTACAACTTTATTATTACAACAAGAAACTGTGAGTTTGAATACAAATATTATCTTCTGACAATATCTATACTCAAATAAATCCTCATCACATTTATTGATACATTATTTTACAAAAATGGTGAGGACTACTAAACAATCCTTTCTAAAACCTTCATTCCATACCCCGACTGCATCGCTATATTCTCGCCTCCCGAGAAAAATGGAACAAAAGGAAAAGGGTGAGCTCAACTAGCTCAAGAAAGAATATTATGACTAAGATAATATACAACAAATTATCGTTAGTCTTCAACAGGAAAAATATAATAGAATACAATAGACAACAAATTTTAAATCAATATTCGCAATGAAATAATAATTCATTAGAAGAGTTAAGTAGAGAATGCAAACTACTATCTTCTATGTATGAATTTAAAAGTTCATCGCTCATCTTTTATCCTCGTAACATCAATCAATATACATCTAGAATCAAATATTCATCTTTGCACTACAGCCAAAGATATTCATCACCGGGTCATGTTCATTTAAACACTGCTCATCTTTGCACTACGGGCCAAAGATATTCTTCAGAAATCATTCATCTTTGCACTACAGTGCCAAAGATATTCTTAAGAAATCATTCATCTTTGCACTACAAAAGCAAAGATATTCCATAATATCATCATTTAAGACCGAGGATGATGAAAATATATTTTTTTTTTTAAAGAAACGAATCCAAAGGAAACAAAATGACAAGGATCAAGGATTAAGGATTCGTACTTGGTTTTATCCACGCCCAAAAATACCTCAAAAATAATCATAGTGGTGTAAAATTCAAGAATGATCAAAACATGGATACAATCGAAGTTAGTATCCGTAATAGATGTTTTGACTTAAAAGAAGAAATTTTATTTTTCTATGAATAGTACCATATACGTGAATAGTCAGATATCGTGAATAGTGGCCGTATACGTGAATAGTAACTCCGACACCAAAAGATAGAAATTCCACAAAAACATCTTCACGCTTCATTAATAGTACTCGTGAATAAGAACTCGTGAATAAGAACTCATGAATAAGAACTCGTGAATAGTAACTCATGAATAGTAACCCATGAATAGTAACCCCGACATGAAAAAGTTCCAAATTTGATAAAACTTTAGATCAACATTTCAAAGATAATGATATTGAAGAAATAATATCATTACTGAAAAAAAATAATATCCCTTACCTCAAAAGATCAAGATTTACATTTGAATATAACATATAGAATGAACTTGCACCGTATATCAATACTCAAAGTATACTCAAAATACTCACAAGAATACGCTCAAAATATCGAGAGAGAAATAGAGAGAAAACTTCAGCTTTAAGTGTGATTTTCAATTCTAACCCAAGACCCTATTTATAGAAATCGCTTAGAACACCAAAGCGTAAAATTTAATATAATATTAATATAATTATATAAATTTTCCTTAGCCCACCTTTTGGTCAAAACACCAGCCACACATGTTAATGATGTCCAAAAAAATACAAAAAAACGTTTTTCTTAACAAAAATAATTTAAACTCCCAAAATCAATTATTTTGAGCTTCTAACTTCAATAATTCATAATAAATAGCCCTTTCATCAGAAAATTCGAATCTCGCGAGTTTTTATAGGAATTTCAATTCTCTACAACTTTGCAGAAGAAAGTTTTTTCAAATTCCAAATAGAAATTGACCAAATCCACAAACGGGCGATTTTACAAAAGCTATAATCAAATTTCACCAATAAATGGGGTCCACCGACATGTTTAACATGTTTTAAACATTTATTGCAACAAAAAATACTCTTCCTCCTCAGATACTCATATATCCCACATTCGTTGTAAAAATATCACCGCTTAATATATTATTAAAATAATATATTTAAATGAATTATTTTATCGTAAAAAATAAAATATTAATTTTCAACAATTGTCATTTTAAAATTTTCTCCATCTATAACCACATAAAATCAATATTTTCCTCATCATATAAATCAATAATTAATTATTCACAAATAATATTACGTAATCACAATATCGACAACCGTGCGCCCTCAGAGCAGGGGGGGCTTTCCAATAAGAATTTCTTCTTCATCGGCGCAAATTAGGTGACCAAACCTCTCCTTAGATGAACTTTCTAGACATTGTCAATAATGTTATCTAATAATATTATTCAGATAATATGAATTATTGCTTCGATAATGAAAAATACTCGTAAATGACAATTATCAAACAACAAAGAATATAAAATATCAACGCAGCAATTATTAACTCAATAAAATAATCGAATGAATTATCGTAATCATTATCGAGTAGTGCCTTCTTACGTAAGAATCAATAATTGGTGCAATACCGCAGTGCTATCGCTCAACAACGCCAGATAGTGTATTTTAACCACCGGGTATTCCAACAAAGATAATCTTGAATAACTACGCTGCTTATTTAAAAACAACTTATATTTGTCGCTTTCTTCATCCAATCGCTTTCACATGGGGCCCACACATGGTCAAGCACTGGTCAGCATTTAATATTCCCGACAATCTGAATATTCCACGACCAAACGAATATTCCCTATTTATAATGAATATTTTATAACCACTTGCTTATTTTGAAATATTTGCGTATTTAACCCTTAACTATCCACATTAATCAAATCAACCCTTACTATTTCAAAATAATAAATAAAGGAAATTCCTTTTTATTTAAAATTTTTGGGGTCTTACAGTTGTATGTTACTAGACATCTTGTATGATAGTGGCAAAACACCCTTCCAACGTTGGGTTTGTCTCACCCTATTTGATTCACCAAATATAACTACTAAATGATATATAAAATACAACACACTTTTCTATACTATTTAGGGAGAACTTCCATCGCTAGAGACCACCGTTCTATTCCCCTGTTACCCCCGCTCGACCCTGCTACACTCTTATTACATGAAAGGAATTGTGAAGCAAAAGGGTGAGCACAACTAGCCCAGTAAAGAATATCATGACTAAAGATAAATAAATTATCAATAGTCTTCGTCAGTAATAAATCAGAGATTTAGAACATATGGTAGATGATAAAACTTTTCAACCATAGTTGCAGCGGAACGAGCAATCCATTAGAAGAGTCAAATAGACCATAAAGTCTATTATCTTCTCCAGGTTAAAAGCCCACCAACAATATTTTATTCTCGTACATCAATCATCAGCGGTTCGCTCACAATCATGTGAATAACTCATAATCATAATTGTGGTTCTAAATTCTCTTCGTACTCGGGATTTAAGATAATTTTCATCACATGTCTTTACCTGAAACATCAAAGATCATGGTTATACGAAATCACAGTTCCTGTTCATAATCATACTAATAAATTCATCTTAGCACTACATGCCAAAGATATTTAACAACAGTTCATCTTTGTACTACGGGCCAAAGATATTCAACAACAGTTCATCTTTGCACTACAGGCCAAAGATATTCAACAATAGTTCATCTTTGCACTACGGGCCAAAGATATTCAGCAACAGTTCATCTTTGCACTACAGGTCAAAGATATTCAACAACAGATCATCTTTGCACTACAGGCCAAAGATATTCAACAACAGATCATCTTTTTGGACTGAAAATGATGAAAAATATTTTAAAGGAACGAATCCAGTGAAACAAAATAACAATAATTATTACAGTAATTACTGTTCAATATTTTATTTTATTGATTCAATAATTGCTTCATTGATATTTTATATTATTGTTGTTTCAATAATTGTCACTGCACAGTATTTCCCATTATCGGATCAATAATTCATATTATTTGAATAATATTATGAGATAACATTATTGGCAATGTCTAGAAATTTTTGTCAAGAAGAGGTTTGGTCACCTAATTGCGCGCTAGTATGGAGAAATCCTTATAGGAAAGCCCTCTTTCCTGGGAACGGCCTGGTTTGTCATAAATGTGATTCTGTAATATTATTTGTGAATAATTAATTATTGATTCATATGATAAGGAAATATTTATTTGATGCGTATTTAAATGATGGATTTATTTATGTTGTTATAAATGAAGGAATTAATGTTGAGGTGTTTTATCAGTATTTTGCCGGAATGGAGGTATTAAAATCAAACTAGTGTTCTTGAGATATATTGTGTGACTTATAATTTTTAATCCGACCGTTGGATCGTTGTAATTTTTGGATATGTTATACATATATAAGTTGAGTATATGTCCACAAATCTTGAACCGTTAAAAATGAACGTATGATTTGTTATGAATTTTAAGAGGTGACTGGTTCAGAAATTGTTGAAGTTTCGTAATTTATCATTTTGGTAGAAAATTCTAGAATTGGTGGGCCCCACTTTTGGTTGGTGAGAAATGTGCTCAAATTGAATTTCAAATGTGGTGGGTGGCAATAGTAGTAGGTAAAGCCATCAGGTAGCAGGTCAAGTCTGCTTCGGCGTGCTAACATTTTCCTATAAATAGAGGGCTAAGTTAGAATTGAAAATCACACCAAAAACAAGTTTTCTTTCTCTCTATATTATCGAGCGTATTTTGTGAGTATTTAGATACTTTGAGAGTTGCTATTCAGTACAAGTTTCATTCAGCATCATATCCGATATTCCATTCCAAAGTACGGTTTCTTTGAGGTAAGGGATGTTATTTTCTTCCTAATGATGTTATTCTTTCAATATCATTATACCGAAATATTGGTATGGATTTTATTGTGGAATTTCTACCTTTTTGTGCCGGGGTTACTATTCACGTATACGACACTATTCACCGAAAAATAAAATTTTCTTCTTTTTGTCCAAGATGTCTATTATGGTTACTATCTTTGATTGTATCCATGTTTTGATCTTTATTTTTGAATTCCGCTTCAAATTTAGTTATTATGGAGTATTATTGAACTTGGATAAATTGTAATACGAATCCCTAATATTTGTCTTTTTGTTTCACTGGATTCATTTTTTTTAAGATATTTTTCATCATCCTCAGTCCTAAATGATGATTTTAATGAATATCTTTGGCCTGTAGTGCAAAGATGAATGATTACCTAATGAATATCTTTGGCCGTAGTGCAAAGATGAATAGGTGTTGAGATGAACATGACCAACCGGTGATACAAAATGAATATCTTTGGCCTCAGTAGTGCAAAGATGAATATTTGATTCAAGATGTATATTGATTGATGTTACAGGGATAAAATATTGATGATGGACTTTTAAATCTTAGAAGATAGTAGAATTCTTTCTCTACTTAACTCTTCTAATGGATTGTTGTTTCCACTGCAGTTGTTGATCTAAAACTTGTTGTCTATTATATTTTATCAGATTTTTCCCTGTTGAAGACTAATGACAATTTGTTGTATATTATCTTAGTCATAATATTCTTTACTGGACTAGTTGAGCTCACCATTTTTCTTTTTGTTCCATTGTTCTTCTCAGGAGGAGAGAATTTAGCGAGAACTAAATGGGTAATATGGAGTGATGATTCAAGATAGTTGTTTTAGTAGTCCTCACTATTTTGTAAAATAGTGTATCAATAATTGTAATGAGGACTCCTTTTGAGTTTGTATACTCTCTATTAGACAATAGTTGTATTCAAACTCACAGTATATGTGTTGTTGTATTTTGCACGACAATTGTATTACTGAAGTTGTATTTGTTTCTGTACCATGTATTTGGCGACATAGAATGTGTGATGTATACCTATTTTGGGGGCGTCACAGTTGGTATTAGAGCTTAGGGATATGATCCCTGACTGAGATGTGAGACAAGAACTAGGAGGGGAGAGTCGGGGAATTCCTTCGCTAGTATGACCTTATTTGTTATTTGGTTGGTCAGTCAGAGCATATGGTTAATATGTGATATGTTAATTTGTTAATTAACCCTTGTTTTATGGCAGTATTTAAGAATGGCAGCGGGAAATATTAACGATGGAGTGAATGAGAAAGTGGAGATCTATACAGATTATAAAAGCCTCAAATATTTCTTCACCCAAAAGGAACTCAATATCGCAAAACGATGTTGGCTCGAATTTGCTGAAAGATTACGATCATACCATCCAATATCATCCTGGAAAAGTAAACTTGGTAGTCGACTCATTGAGTAGAAGATCATATCGCGGCACGAAGTACAATGTTGTTAACACAAAGGTCCATTTTGTATGACTTGCAAAGGATGGAGATAGAGGTAAAGGCTCCAAGTACCCGCGTGATGATATCAAACATACGAGTAGAACCGACTTTAATCGATAAAGTTAAAGCTGCTCAAGCTACGGACATGGAGCTGATGCGTATGAAGAAGAAAGTGCAAGAAGGTGCTATTCCAGAAGCAAGAATCAATGAAGAAGGAATACTTCGAGTCAACTCCAGATTTTGTATTCCTAACGATCCTGACTTGAAGCATAGAATCATGATGGAGGCACACAACACACCGTTTGCAATCCATCCTGGGAGTACCAAAATGTATCATGATCTTCGACATACATTTTGGTGGAACAATATGAAGAGAGATATCGCGGAGTTTATCTCGAGGTGTTTAACTTGTCAACGTGTAAAGGCGGAGCATCAAGTGCCTAAAGGTCCACTGCAACCACTTGAGATTCTGAAATGGAAGTGGGAACACATTAGGATGGATTTCGTTACCGGTTTTCCCACGGTTTCTCAAGGCATAGATGCAATTTGGGTTATTGTTGATAGATTAACCAAGTCTGCTCATTTCTTGCCTATACGGAAGACTTATTCCCTTGAACGTCTTGCTAGTATGTACGTGAATGAGATTGTAAGATTGCATGGCATGCCAGTATCCATAGTTTCAGATTGTGACCCAAGATTCACTTCACGATTTTGGGTTAGCTTGCAGAAAGCTATGGGAACGGATTCATATAAACAAATGAATAAAACTTAACCGTAATTTCATATTTTGGGTTAGCTATTGCTTTTGTAAGGTTGTTAGTTTTCATATTCCTAAGCAACCTGTTATTCGAATTCAAGGAACCAAACCATTGAAGTCAAACTCTTTCATATCAAGCCGTAAAGTCATTCGTTTATTAAAAAACGGATGTAAAGCTTTCTTAGCCATGTTATGGACTTGAACAAAAAATATGTCAGATTTGAATGATATTTCTGTTGTTAGTAAATTTCCTGACGTATTTTCCTGAAAAATTTCCTGGCCTACTCCCAGAGCGTGATATTGAATTTTGTATCGACTTTGAACTCGGTACAAAACCCATTTCTAAAATCTCATATTGAATGGCTCCTATTGAACTTCAGGAGTTAAAAACCCAACTATAGAAGTTGATAACCAAGCCTCTATCTGGTGACTTCTTTTGTGGAATACACCGAAGCCAGACTCTTCGTAGAGGACGCCATATTCGTGCGATAGTAAACTGATAGGTGTCATTGTGACGTGCTATCCAAGGTTGGGATATGAGTCACATTTGAGAGCAACCTAGGTCGGTAATCAAAATATGTAGCTTTCTAGGCTTAGTTGGTTATTATAGGAGATTCGTTGAAGCATATTCTCGAATCGCTATTCCATTAACGCAGCTGACTCGTAGAGATACAAAATTCGAATGGAGCAAGGAATGTGGGAAGAGCTTCGAAGAACAAGTGAAGACTCATTTCGGCACATGTTCTGACCATACCATCCTGGAAAAGCGAACGTGGTAGCTGACGTGTTGAGTAAAAGATCGTATACGAGTACGAGTGCGATATTTTCAAAGACCCATTTCATATAACTTACAAATGATAGATATAAAGTTAAAGACTCTAAGGACTCACGTGATGATATACGAGTAGAACCAACTTTAATCGATAAAGTTAAAAACCGTTCAAGCTACACACCGGAGTTGATGAATATGAAGAAGGAGGTACAAGAAGTTGTTATTCCAAAAGCGAGAATTGGCGATGTGAGGAAAGCTCAAACCTTCGATTTATTAGTCCATTTGAAATCCTCGATCGAGTAGGAACTGTGGCCTATAGACTCGCTATACTGCCAAGTATGTCGCGTGTTCATAACGTTTTTCACATATCGATGTTACGTAAATATGTGGACGACCCGAACCACGTTATTGAATTAGAACTGGACGAGATAGCCGAAGACTTAACGTATGAGGAGGTACATGTCAAGATCTTGGATAGGAAGAAGCATGTCCTATGCACAAAGGTCATACCATAAGTCCAAGTTTTGTGGAGGAACCATGCTATAGAGGAAATGATCTGGGAGTTGGAAACGGAAATGAAAGCGAGGTATCTTCATCTTTTCGAAACACCAGGTATGTACGTCAATTTCGAGGATGAAATTTTATAAGGAGGGGAGGTTGTAAGACCCCAAATTATTAATAAATGAATTTTAATTTTCTCTATTTATTATTTTGAAATAGTAAGGGTTGATTTGATTAATGTGGTTAGTTATGGGTAAAATGCGCAAATATCTTAAATAAGCAGGTGGTTATAAAATATTCATTGTTGTCGAGGAATATTCGTTTGGTCGTAGAATATTCTTGTTGTCGGGGTATATTCGTACGACGACGCAGTCTTGTGTGGGCTCCATAACGGAAAGCGATTAGATGAAAAATGTAAGACCCCAACTTTTATGAATAAAGAATAATTTTCTCGAATTATATTTTTGAATATTATGGTGTTGATTTGATATAATGTGATAGTTGTGGGTAATATTTACAAATTTTGCAAAGTAAGCAAGTGGTTATATAATATTCGATTGGTCGGGGAATATTCTTTTTGTCAGGGAATATTCATACGACGACACAATCATTGGTGGACCCCATAACGGAAGTATTGTCGTAGTTAGAAAACGACAAAATTATCTTTCTATAAAAATAACGGCGGAGGTGTTATTCTGTTAAAACCTGTTGAACTACCCTTAGTAGTAAAAGTGCGATGTCTGGCGTGGTCGTTGCAAGAGTAGCACCTGTATTGATTATTGATACTTATGTGAGAAGTCACTCGGTTATACTCAATTATTGCTTTCAAATAATTCTTTGCATCATATCTCTTATATTATTGATTCAATTATTGTATAAGTATCATATGTATAATATGTTATATTATTAAATCAATAATTGAGACGACAAATTATTATATTAATGATTAATAATTGTTGAAAGATTAAATATGTGTTGATTAAAAATAAAATGATTTGTGGTAATATTTATTCAATCCTTGATGTAGATAAAGAGCCTATTATGAGACATTTGTGGTAAATTTGGTTATTCTATGGGGGCCCATATGTCATCATCTAAGAGTCTCTTTCGCCAATAGTAATTACCTTTACCAGACGTCAAACCACTTGGTGTTTCACATTACAGGCGTCAAACCACTTGGTGTTTCACATTACAGGCGTCAAACCACTTTTCTTTTCACATCATCAGTCGTCAAGCCGCTTGCCTTTTCACATTGCAAGTGCTAAGCTAGAGATCTTCTATAAATAGAGGCCTAGTTCTTCATTATTTTTCACGAATTCATTCAAGCTATAGTGAGAGAAAGTATAGAGAGAATAAGAGAGAAAGAAGAAGAGTATTCTGTTACTATACTACTGCAGTATTTAATCTACTACTAATGTAAGGGGTGTTATATCTTTTGTATTCATGAAGAGAACTTCTGTTATTCCATTATTTATTATTCTGTTGGAATAACCTGTATACGCGGGATACCCTATACTTGGTGAAATTATTCTGTTATTCCAGTCTTTATTATTACATTTGGAATATCACATGCATGCGTTTCTGCGGGACACAGTTCCACCTTTTATTATTACATTGAATATCCTATCTCATGCGTTTCTATGGGACACAGTTCGATCTTTATTATTATTCTGTTAATATCACATGCATGCGCTTTCTGTGGGACCGGTTCCATTCTTTATTATTTTGTTGGAATATCCCACATCATGCGTTTCTGGGGACTGGTTCCGTTATTTATTATTCTGTTGGAATAACTTTTGCTGTGCGATCTATCGTATACATGGTGATTTCTTTTGTTATTCCATTCTTTATTATACTCGGTTGGTTAAAACTTTGACTTCTATACTCCATGAAATTAGTGGAATATCCTTGATATTTGCGCTTCATCTAAAGATCTTTTCATGGAAATATTTTTACGAGCAATCTTGAATTTTACTCTACCAAGCGATGATCATGTTGATGGTTTGACGTTATTGGTTCTGGATAAATTAATTCTTGAACTTGTTTTATTGAATTCTTATATCATTGTCATCATCCTCATGTTTATATTTTATTGAAAGTCATCATGGCACTGTAGTGCATAGATGGACTTGGTATGATTATGACCGAGGATTATTCTATTGTAATCATAGTAGTAATGTTACAAATGATGTGGTAAAAGTCCTCATTGGCCCGTAGTGCATTGATGGACGGTTGTTGGCATGATCATGACCATTAATGAATACACAAATATTCTTGGCCCGTAGTGCATGGATAATTGTGGTCGTGATACTAAAGAATATCCTTGGCCAGTAGTGCGAGGTGATTCGATGATGTGGATTATTTATTAAAGTGATTCCCAAATGATAAAAGTGATGAAAAACCTTTTAAATCATAAAAGATAGTAGATTTTATTCTCTACTTGACTCTTTTAATGGATTGCTTGTTCCATTGTAGTTAAACTCTATGTTTGTTATATTGTATCGCTTTAACATCATTTTTAAGGCTAATGATAATTTATTCTGCATTATCTTAGTTATAATATTTCTTACCGGGCTAGTTGAGCTCACCCTTTCTTTCACTGTTCTCTTCAGGAAATGAGAATATAGCTGGGACAAGTCGGGGAATGGAGTGATGTTCCTAGATGGTGCATTAGTAGTCCTCACTATTCTGTGATATAGTGTGATAATAATTGTAATGAGGACTCCTTTTGAGTTTGTATACTCTCTAGTAGACAATATTTGTATTCAAACTCACAGTTTATGTTTTATCGTATTGCACACGACAATTGTATTATTAAGTTATATTTGAATTCTGTACCACGTATCTGGCGACTCAAGATGGGTGATGTATACCTAATTTTGGGGGCGTCATAAAGAAAACGACAAGTATAAGTTGTTTATAAATAACGACGTAGTTTTTACCGTTAATACTGTTGGAATATCCGGTGGTTAAAACACGATGTCTGCCGTTGTTGCACAAGATAAGACACCAGATTGCACCAATTATTGATTCTTAAGTAAGAAAGCACTACTCAATAATTGTTACGATAATTCTTGCTCAATATTTTATTTTATTGATTCAATAATTGCTACGTTGATATTTTATATTACTGTTGTTTTAATAATTGTCAATACACAGTATTTTCCATTATCGAAGCAGTAATTCATATTATCTGAATAATATTATTAGATAACATTATTGGCAATGTGTAGAAAGTTCTGTCTAAGGAGAGGTTTGGTCACCTAATTGCGCTACCAAGAAGGAGAGATCCTTATTGAAAGCCCCTCTTTCTGGGAACGGCACGATTGCCAAGATCTTGTGATTCTGTAATATTATTTGTGAATAATTAATTATTAATTTATATGATGAGGAAAGTATTGATTTTATGTGGATATAGATGGAGAAAATTTTAATGTGACAATTGTTGAAAATTAATATTTTATCTTTTTCTGATAAAATAATTTATTTAAATATATTATTATATTTTAATAATATAATAATGGTGATATTTTTATAATGAATGTGGGATATATGAGTATATGAGGAGAAAGAGTATTTTTGTTGCATTAAATGATTAAAACATGTTTTGTGTGTTAATGGACCCTATTTTTGACTGAAATTTGATTATAGCTTGTAAAATCACCCATTTATGGATTTCGGTCAATTTCTGTTTGGAATTTGGAAAAACTTTCTTCTGCAAAGTTGTAAAGAATTAAATTTCCTATACAATGGACATAAGATTCGAATTTTTCTGATAAAGGGCTATTTATTATGAATTATTGAAGTTCCGAAATAATTGATTTTTGGAGTTTTAAATATTTTTTTTTAAGAAAAACATGTTTTGTGTGATTGATGAGCCCCACATGTGTTGCAAAATATGCTGAATTCAGAAGTCTAAGTGGGTGTAGGAAAATTTTATTATATATTAATATTTTATTAAATTTTCTGCTTTGGTGTTCTAAGGCATTTTCCTATAAATAGGGTGCTTAGGTTAGAATTGAAAATTACACCAGAAACTGAAGTTTTCTCTCTATTTCTCTCTCTATATTATTGAGTGTATTCTTGTGAGTATTTTGATACTTTGAGTGTTGCTATACGGTGCAAGTTCTTTCAGCACTATATCAAGTATTCCAGTCAGAAGTACTGTCTTTTTGAGGTAAGACATGTTATTTTCTTCGTAAGTGGTATTATTTCTTCAATATCATTATGCCAAAATATTGGTTGGAATTTTTTTATCAAATTTAGAACTTTTTCATGTCGAGGTTACTATTCATTAGTTACTATTCATGAGTTACTATTCACGAGTTACTATTCATGAGTTACTATTCACGAGTTACTATTCACGAGTACGATTCACGAAGCATGATGATTTTTTTGTGAAATTTCTATCTTTTAGTGTCGGAGTTACTATTCACGTATACGACACTATTCACGAATACGACACTATTCACAGAAAAATTAAATTTTCTTTTCTGTGTCCAAGATTGTCTGTTATGGTTTCTATCTTTGATTGGATCTATGTTTTGATCTTTATTTTTGAATTCAGCTCCACAATAGTTTATTATGGAGTATTTTTGAACATGGATAAACCGTAGTACGAATCCTTAATATTTGTTCTTTTGTTTCACTGGATTCATTTTCTTTAAAATATTTTTCATCATCCTCAGTCCTAAATGATGATATTACTGAATATCTTTGGCCTATAGTGCAAAGATGAATGATTTTATGATGAATATCTTTGGCCGTGAAGCAAAGATGAACAGTGTTGAGATGAACATGATCGGTGATTAATATCTTTGGCTGTAGTGCAAAGATGAATATTTGATTCAAGATGTATATTGATTGATGTTACAGGGGATAAAATATCGATGATGGACTTTTAAATTCATAGATGATAGTAGATTTCATTCTCTACTTAACTCTTCGAATGAATTATTGTTTCATTGCGATTGTTGATCTAAAATTTGTTGTCTATTGTATTCTATCAAATTTTTCCCTGTTGAGGACTAACGATAATTTGTTGTACATTATCTTAGTCATAATATTCTTTACTGGGCTAGTTGAGCTCACCCTTTTCCTTTTTGTTCCATTTTTCTTCTTAGGAGGCGAGAATATAACGGGAACTAGTTGGGGTGTGGAATGAAGGTTCTAGATAGTCGTTTTAGTAGTCCTCACCATTTTTGTAAAATAATGTATCAATAATTGTAATGAGGACTTATTTGGGTGTGGATATTGTCTGGAAAACAATATTTGTATTTAAACACACAGTATATGTATTGTCGTATTTCACACGACAATTGTAATAATGAAGTTGTAGTTGTTTCTGTATCATGTATTTGGCGACTCAGAATGGGTGTTGTATACCTATTTTGGGGGCGTCACAATTAGCCTTAAACAGTGTTAAACCTATACAATATAACAAACATCAAGTTTAACTGCAGCGGAACAAGCAATCCATTAGAAGAGTCAAGTAGAGAATAAAATCTACTATCTTCTATGATTTAAAAGGTTTTTCATGACTTTTATCACCGAGACTCGACAATAAATAATCCACATCATCCTTGCACTACGACCAAGGATATTCATTAGTATCACAACCACAAATTATCCATGCACCACAGCCAAGGATATTCGTGTATTCATCAATGGTCATGATCATGCCAACAACTGTCCATCAATGCACTACGGGCCAATGAGGACTTTTACCACATCATTTGTAACATTACGGTTATGATTATACCGAATAATCCCTGGTCATAATCATACCAAGTCCATTTATGCACTACAGGCCACAGATGACTTTCAACATAATATAAACATGAGGATGATGACAATGATATAAGAATTCAATAAAACAAGTTCAAGAATTAATTTATCTAGGAACTAATAACGTCCAAATTGTCAACATAATACTGCTTTGTAGAGTAAAATTCAAGAATGCTCAGAAGAATATTTTCATGAAAAGATACTAGATGAAACGCAAATATCAAGGATATTCCACTAATTTCATGGAGTATAGAAGTCAAAACTTTAACCAATTGAGTATAATAACGAATGGAATAACAAAAGAAATCACCATACATGCGGTACTTTGCATAGACAGGTTATTTCAATGAATAATAAATAGCGGAACCAATCGGTGAAATTAATACCGCAGCGGGATGTTCCAATGAATAATCTGAGACGGAACCGGGTCCAACGTAAAATGCATGATGAGATATTCCAAGAATAATAATAATAAAGATTTTAACCAGTCCGTCAGAAAACGCATGCATAAGATATTTCCAATGAATAATAATAAAAAATTCGGAACCGGTCCCACAGTAAAACGCATGCATGTGATATTCCAACAGAATAATAATAAAGACGGAATAATAGAAGAATGTCACCAAGTATAGGTTAGTCCGCGTATATTGGTTATTCCAGCAGAATAATAAAGAATATAATAACAGAAGATCTCTTCATGAATACAAAAGAAATAATACCCCTTACCGTAAAAAGAAACCAATATAAGAGTAGGGAAGTAGCATAATATTTTTCTATAGTTTCTTTATAATTTCTCTCTAGAGTTTCAAAGAATTCGTAAGAAATAATGAAGGAATGAGCTTATTTATAGAAGAATGGATCACGATAAGTAACTAACTTTATGAATCGGTCCGTATTAATTTACTTTAATCGATTATCCATATTTAAAACAAAATCTTTTAAATAAAATATAATATATTCTATTTATAATCTAATAAAATGAATAACTTTATAAAAGATTTTACTATACAAATACTATCACGAGGAACTATGCAAACACTATGCGTAATAAAATATAATATATTCTAATTATTGTCTAATAAAATAGATAACTTTATAAAAGTATTCATTTTATATAAAAAAGATTTTACTATTAGCCTAATAAAACGAATAACTTTATAAAAGTATTCATTTTTAATAAAAAACTTTTCTGGTTTTATTACATTAATAATACCAATAAAACAAAACTGAGTGACTTCTCACGTAAATATCAATAATCAATACCGTGTAACTCTTTGCAACCACGCCAGACATCTTGTTTTTAACACTGGGTGTTTCAATAGTTAACGATAAAACTTCCGCCGTTATTTTCATAAAGTATTTTTATCGTTTCTCAATCCGACAATAATTCTATTGTGGGGTCCACCAATGATTGTGCCGTTGTACGAATATTCCCCGACCAATCGAATATTATATAACAACTTGCGTACTTTGCAAAATTTATAAATATTACCCACAACTATAACATTATATCAAATTCATTCCATAATATTCAAAAATGATATTTATAGAAAATTCATCTTTATTTATAAAAGTTGGGGTCCTACAGAGTTGGGATAAGTACCTACCATTGGTGGAATTCTCCTACAACAACAGTTATCAGGCAAGTATAGGTGTGGCTCCATTTGAAACATTGTATGGACGAAAGTGTTGCTCTCCAGTATGCTGGGATGAGGTGGGTGAAGCAACGTTGTTGGGACCAGAATTGGTACGCATAACTACAGAGAAGATCCAAATTATCCGACAACGTATAAAAATGGCACATGATCGACAAAAGAGTTATGCGGATCTTTATCGAAAGGACGTGGAATTTAATATTGGGGATCATGTATTGTTACGTGTTGCACCATAGAAGGGAGTTACAAGATTTGGGAAGAGAGGAAAGCTCAATCCACGATTTGTTGGTCCATTTGAGATTCTTGACCGAATAGGAAATGTGGCCTATAGATTCGCATTACCTCCAAGCATGTCTCATATTCATAATGTTTTTCACATATCTATAATTCGTAAATATGTGAAAGACCCAAACCACATTATTGAGTTAGAACCGGACGAGATAGCTGAAGATTTAACGTACGAGGAGGTACCTGTTAAAATCTTGGATAGGAAAGAGCATGTCCTACGCACGAAGGTTATACCACAAGTTAAGGTTTTGTGGAGGAACCATGCTATTGAAGAAATGACCTAGGAGTTGGAATCAGAAATGAAAGCGAGGTATCCTCACCTTTTTGAAACAACAGGTACGTACGTCAATTTCGAGGACGAAATTTCATAAGGAGGGGAGGTTGTAAGACCCCAACTTATTATAAATAAAATCGAATTTCCTCTAATTATTATTATGAATAATAAGGTGTTAATTTGATATAATGCTTTGGTTATGGGTGAAATATACAAATTTTGCAAAATAAGCAAGTGGTTATAAAATATTCATTGTTGTTGGGGAATATTCGTTTGGACGTGGAATATTCTTTCTGCTGGGAATATTATTCGATGACGACGCTTGTGACCATTTATGGGCCCCATAACTGATAATCTGGGATGAAAAAAACGACAATTTTTGAGTTAAATAACGTCGTAGTTGTTACCGTAAACACTGTTGGAATACCTGGTGGTTAAAATACAGTAATACGTGTGGTTGCACAGTAGCACACGATTTTGTACAATATTTTTGAATTATTGATTCTTACGTAAAAAGGCACTACTCAATATAGTTGTTACAGTAATTACTGTTCAATATTTTATTTTATTGGTTCAATAATTATTGCTTTGATATTTTATATTATTGTTGTTTCAATAATTGTCACTGCATAGTATTTCCCATTATCGGATCAATAATTCATATTATTTGAATAATATTATGAGATAGCATTATTGGCAATGTCTAGAAAGTTCTGTCAAGGAGAGGTTTGGTCACCTAATTGCGCGCCAGTAAGGAGAAATCCTTATCGGAAAGCCCCCTCTTTCCTAGGAACTGTCTGGTTGTCATAAATGTGATTCTGTAATATTATTTGTGAATAATTAATTATTGATTCATATGATAAGGAAATATTTATTTGATGCGTATTTAAATGATGGATTTATTTATGTGGTTATAAATGAAGGAATTAATGTTGAGGTATTTTATCAGTATTTTGTCGGAATGGAGGTATTAAAATCAAACTAGTGTTCTTGAGATATATTGTGTGAGTTATAATTTTTAATCCGACAGTTGGATCGTTGTGATTTTCGGATATGTTATACATATATAAGTTGAGTGTATGTCCACAAATTTTGAACCGTTAAAAATGAACGTATAATTTGTTATGAATTTTAAGAGGTGACTGGTTCAAAAATTGTTGAAGTTTCGTAATTTATCATTTTGGTAGAAAATTCTAGAATTGGTGGGCCCCACTTTTGGTTGGTGAGAAATGTGCTCAAATTGAATTTCAAATGTGGTGGGTGGCAATAGTAGCAGGTAAAGCCATCAGGTAGCAGGTCAAGTCTACTTTGGCGTGCTAACATTTTCCTATAAATAGAGGGCTAAGTTAGAATTGAAAATCACACCAAAAATAAGTTTTCTTTCTCTCTATATTATCGAGCGTATTTTGTGAGTATTTAGATACTTTGAGAGTTGCTATTCAGTACAAGTTTTATTCAGCATCATATCCGATATTCCATTCTGAAGTACGGTTTCTTTGAGGTAAGGGATGTTATTTTCTTTCTAATGATGTTATTCTTTCAATATCATTATACCGAAATATTGGTATGGATTTTATTGTGAAATTTCTACCTTTTTGTGTCGGGGTTACTATTCACGTATACGACACTATTCACGAATCTGACTATTCAATTAAAAATGAAATTTTCTTCTCTTTGTTCAAGATGTCTATTATGGTTACTATCTTTGATTGTATCCATGTTTTGATCTTTATTTTGAATTACGCTTCAAATTTAGTTATTATGGAGTATTATTGAACTTGGATAAACCGTGTACTGAATCCCTAATATTTGTCCTTTTGTTTCACTTGGATTCGCTTTCTTTAAGATATTTTTCATCATCCTCAGTTCTAAATGATGATATTAATGAATATCTTTTGCATGTAGTGCAAAGATGAATGATTACCTAATGAATATCTTTGGCCAGTAGTGCAAAGATGAACAAATTGCTCGTATGAACATGACCAATGGTGATATAAATGAATATCTTTGGCTGTAGTGCAAAGATGAATATTTGATTCAAGATGTATATTGATTGATGTTACAGGGATAAAATATTGATGATGGACTTTTAAATCTTAGAAGATAGTAGAATTCTTTATCTACTTGACTCTTCTAATGGATTGCTGTTTCCACTGCAGTTGTTGATCTAAAACTTGTTGTCTATTATATTTTATCAGATTTTTCCTTGTTGAAGACTAATGATAATTTGTTGTATATTATCTTAGTCATAATATTCTTTACTGGGCTAGTTGAGCTCACAATTTTCCTTTTTGTTCCATTATTCTTCTCAGGAGGAGAGAATTTAGCAGGAACTAGCCGGGGTATTGTAAGACCCCAACTTATTATAAATAAAATTGAATTTCCTCTAATTATATTTGTGAATAATAAGGTATTAATTTGATATAATTCTCTGGTTATGGGTGAAATGTGCAAATTTTGCAAAATATGCAAGTGGTTATAAAATAATAATTGTTGTGTGGAATATTCGTAATGCAATGCAGCGGTCATTTGTGGACCCCATAATGTAATAATCGCTTGGATGAAGAAAACGATAAGTTTGAGTTTTTTATAAATAATTGCGTAGTTATTACCAAACCACTGTTGGAATACCGGTGGTTTAAAATACGATGTCTACGCATGGATGCAATGTATTGATGAATTATTGATCCTTACGTGAAGGCACTACTCAATAATTGTTACAGTGAGTTACTTGTTCAATATTTTATTTTATTGATTCAATAATTCTTTGCGTTGATATTTTATATTATTGTTGTTTCAATAATTGTCACTTTGCAAAGATTTTCCCATTATCGGATCAATAATTCATATTATTTGAATAATATTATTAGATAGCATTATTGGCAATGTCTAGAAAGTTCATCAAGGAGAGGTTTGGTCACCTAATTGCTTGGCTACCAATAAGGAGAAATTCTTATTGGAAGGCCCTCTTTCCAGGAACTACTGGTTGTCATAAATGTGATTCTCAGAATATTATTTGTGAATAATTAATTATTGATTCATATGATAAGGAAATATTTATTTTATGTGGATATAAATGTTGGATATATTTATTGTGGTTAAAAATGAAGGAGTTAATGTCGAGGTATTTTATCGGTTTTTTTTTGAATGAATGAAGGTATTAAAAATTAAACCCGTGTTTTTGAGATATATTGTGTGAGTTATAATTTTTAATCCGACCGTTGGATCGTAGTAATTTTTGGATATGTTATACATATATAAGTTGAGTATATGTCCACAAATTTTGAACCGTTAAAAATGAACGTATGATTTGTTATGAATTTTAAGAGGTGACTGATTCAGAAATTAGGTTTATAAATGATTTTGGTGGAAAATTCTAGAATTGAGTGGGCCCCACTTGTGGTTGGTGAAAAAATGTGCTAAATTTATTTCAAATGTTGTGGGTGGGAATAGTAGCAGGTAAAGCCATCAGGGTTGCAGTCGAGTCTCGCTAACATTTTCCTATAAATAGATGGCTAAGTTAGAATTGAAAATCACACCGTAAACAAGTTTTCTCTTTCTCTCTCTAGATTATTGAGTGTATTTTGTGAGTATTTAGATACTTTGTGAGTTTCTATTCATCTAAGCAAGTTTTCTTGACCTTATACCGATATTCCGATCGGCAATCTTGATATTTTGAGGTAAGAGATGTTATTTTCTTATATATGTTATTATTTCTTCAATATCATTATCTTAAAGTATTGATCTAAATTTTTATCAAATTTGAAACTTTTTGTGTGGGGTTACTATTCACGATATCACGCACTATTCACGTATACGACACTATTAACGAATCACTGCAAGACTATTCAATAGAAAAATAAAATTTTCTTCTTTTTATCCAAGATGTCTATTATGGTTACTATCTTTGATTGTATCCATGTTTTGATCTTTATTGTTGAATTCTGCTTCAAAATTGGTATTTATGAAATATTATTGATCTTGGATAAACTGTTATATGAATCCCTACTATTTGTCTTTCCGTTTCACTGGATTCGCTTTTCTTTAAAATATTTTTCATCATCCTCACCCTAAATGATGATATTACTAAATATCTTCTACTGTAGTGCAAAGTTAAATGATTAACCGATGAATATCTTTGGCCCGTAGTGCAAAGATGAACAGGTGTTGAGATGAGCATGACTAACCGGTGATACAAATGAATATCTTTGGCCAGTAGTGCAAAGATGAATATTTGATTAAAGATGTATATTGATTGTTATTCTGAGGATAAAATATTGATGATGGACTTTTAAATCTTAGAAGATAGTAGAACTCATTCTCTACTTAACTCTTCTAATGGATTGTTGTTTTCACTGCAGCTTGTTGATCTAAAACTTGTTGGCTATTATATTTTATCAGATTTTTCCCTATTGAAGACTAACGATAATTTGTTGTATATTATCTTAGTCATAATATTCTTTACTGGGCTAGTTGAGCTCACCCTTTTCCTTTTTGTTCCATTTTTCTCGGGAGGTGAGAACATAGCAGAACTAACTAATGGGTAATGCGGGTGATGGTTCTAGAAAGATGTTTTAGCGGTCCCTCACTATTTCTGTAAAATAGTGTTTGAATAATTGTAACGAGGACTTATTTGAGTGTGGATATTGTCTAGAAGACAATATTTGTATTTAAACTCACAGTATGTGTTGTCGTATTTTGCACGACAATTGTATTATTGAAGTTGTAGTTTGCTTTCTGTACCATGTATTTGGCGACTCAGAATGGTTGTTGTATACCTATTTTGGGGGCGTCACAGGTATGGAGTGATGATTCAAGATAGTTATTTTAGTAGTCCTCACTATTTTGTAAAATAGTGTATCAATAATTGTAATGAGGACTCCTTTTGAGTTTGTATACTCTTTATTAGACAATAGTTGTATTCAAACTCATAGTATATGTGTTGTCGTATTTTGCATGACAATTGTATTACTGAAGTTGTATTTGTTTCTGTACCTTGTATTTGGCGACTTAGAATGGGTGATGTATACCAATTTTGGGGGCGTCACAGTAGATATACTCAGCAAGTGGATGTGCACAACCCTATCTTATGATAACACGAAGTCGTCTGTCATTAGACATCTTATATGATAGTGGCAAAAATGCCCTTCCAAAGTTGGGTTCACCTCACCCTATTTGGTTCACCAAAATCAACGATTAAAATGACGTATAAAATACGACACACATATCTATAGTTCTCAATAAAATTATTTCCATATTGTTTTAAGGAAACCTCAACAGCTATAGACCACCGTTCAAATCCCCTGTTACCCTCGCTCGACACAGCTACACTCTTAATACCTGAAAGGAATTATGAAGCAAAAGGGTGATCACAACTAGCCCAGTAAAGAATATCATGACTAAAGATAATTAAATTATCAATAGCCTTCGTCAGTGATAAATCAGAGATTTAGAACATATGGTAGATGATAAAACTTTTCAACCATAGTTGCAGCGGAACGATCAATCCATTAGAAGAGTCAAATAGACCATAAAATCTATTATCTTCTCCACGTTAAAAATCCACCAACAATGTTTTATCCCTGTAACATCAGTCAACAATTCCTATCCACAATCAGGTGAATAACTCATAATTATAATTGTGGTTTTAAATTCCTCTTCGCACCCAGGACGAAGATAATTTTCATCACCTATCTTTACCTGAAACATCAAAGACCATGGTTATACCAAATCACAATTCTTGTCCATAATCATACTAATAAATTCATCTTTCCACTACGGGCCAAAGATATTCATTAACAAATCATCTTTCCACTCCAGGCCAAAGACATGCAACTGTATTTTAGAAGAGTAAAGTAGAGCATGATATCTACTATCTTCTACGAATTAAAAGTTATCGCTGAGACTTAGCTTAATAAATAAACCGCATCATCGAATCATCCCTGTACTATTGGCCAAGGATATTCATTCGTATCACGACCACGAATTATCCATGCTCTACGGGCCAAGGATAATCGTGTTTTCATCAACGGTCATTATCATGCCATACAACAATTCCTCTTTGCACCATTGGGCGAAGAGAACCCATGGTCATGATCATATCGAAAACTGTCCATCAATGCACTACGGGCCAACGAGGACTTTTATCACATCATTTGTAACATTACGGTCATGATTATACCGAATAATTCCTTGTCATAATCATACCAAGTCCATCTATGCACGTAAGCCACATATGACTTTCATCACAATATAAACATGAGGATAATGACAATAATATAAACATTAATCAAATGAAACCAAGGATAAATATTAAAGACTTTAAATTTATCCAAATATTATCAATCACTTAATAAACTCATAATCTAATATTATTAATATTATAACAATATTTTAATCACTTCTTAAACTCATATACAATTTATTTTAATTATTTACAATTTACCAAATAATGCATTTAATCATTCAAAAATGCCATACTCATAATATTTCATCACCAATGATCAAATCCCTCATAAAAAATCTACATATACCTTATATTGGATTTCTAAGCCATAAAATCCTATTTACCAAATTTTTAACTTCACATAACATATTTAATTCATATGTTCGTAACTAAACCATTTTTATGAAAAATAACAAATCAGTCCCAAAAATTTTCTTTTCTGGGATTTAGCATAATATAGTCCCATATTGAACATATATTTTTCTCGGAATATTTAAAATTCATTTACTATTTTTCATATAAAATTAAAAGCGCTAGAATATTTAGACATTTATCATAAATCGTACTTTTGTCCAAAAATTCCGAAATTTACAGGTATATACTCTCGTTATATACATGTACTCCTAATAAAAATTTCATCAATTTTGGAGTTAACCACAAGGAGTTATAAGGGTTTACTTTTAAAATAGTCTTTTTCCCATAAAATTCATAACTCCTAATCTATACATCCAAAAATCGCCATTTTTGGACACAATCTAAAAAACTCAACAAATTATCATTTCCAATTTTTCCAGAATTTTTGAGGGTCAGAAACATTACAAAACTGCAAATAGATTTTCACCCGCCATGCGTTAATCCACTTAGACAGATCATTTCCACAATTTAATAAGGAATAAATACGAAGAATCATTCACCATGCATGCGGTAGTCCACATAGACATGTTATTCCAACAGAATAATAAAGAATGAAATAACAGAAGAATTCACCATGCATGCGGTAGTCCGCGTAGACAAGTTATTCCAACAGAATAATAAAGAATGGAATAACGTAAGAATTCACCATGCGTCGCGATGAATCAAGATGCATACGTGTTATTCCAATGTAATAATAAAGAATGGAATAACGTAAGAATTCACCGGGCATGCGATAGACCGCATGCACATGTTATTCCAATGTAATAATAAAGAATAGAATAACGTAAGAATTCACTTTAGGCATGCGATAGGCCATGCATGTGTTATTCCAATGAATAATATAGAATGGTATAACAACTCTTACGAATATTGAAAGAAATAACTCTCTTCATGAATACAAAAGAAATAATACCCCTTACTTTAGAAGAAAACTGGATACTGGAATAGTGAGGTAACAGACTTCTCTTCTTCTTTCTCTCTATAATTTCTCTATAATAATTTCTATATTCTACGCTCCAAGGTTATACCTCAAGTCAAAGTTTTGTGGAGAAACCACGATGTTGAGGAAATGACCTGGGAGTTAGAATCTGAAATGAAATCAAGGTATCCTTACCTCTTCGACATACCAAGTACGTACCCTAATTTCGAGGGTGAAATTTCATAAGAAGGGGAGGTTGTAAGACCCCAACTTTTATAAACAAAGATGAAGTTTCTATAAATATCATTTTTGAATATTATGCAATGAATTTGATATAATGTTATAGTTGTGGGTAATATTTATAAATTTTGCAAAGTACGCAAATTGTTATATAATATTCGATTGGTAGGAGAATATTCGTTTTAACAGGGAATATTCGTACAAGGGCACAATCATTGGTGGACCCCACAACGGAATTATTATCGGATTGAGAAAATGACAAAAATATTTTATGAAAATAACGGCGGAAGTTTTACCGTTAACTGTTGAAACACCCGGTGTTAAAAGTACAGTAATACGTGTAGTTGCACAGTAGCACACGGTATTGATTATTGATGTTTACGTGAGAAGTCACTCAGTTTTGTTCAATTATTGCTACAGTAATTGCTACATAATATCTCACGTTATTTGATTCAATTATTGTCAATATTTTATATATTATTAAATCAATAATTGAGACGACAAAGTTATTAATATTATTATTTGCAATATTAACGATGTCTAGAAGTTCTGCCAAAGAGAAGTTTGGTCACCTAATTGCGCGCCAATAGAGAGAAATCCTTATTGGAAAGCCCCCTCTTTCCTGGGAACGACCTGATCGATTAATATTGTGAATTATAATAATGATGATAAATATTGTTAAAATATTGAGAGGATTTTTATGAAGTTGTTGTTGTAAGTTTTGCTTATTATTTGGATTCCCATTTACCCATTTTTAAAATAATCGGTAGAAATTGTTTAGTATAATATAATGGGATCCACCTGTGATTATGACATGTTGGTGGGATGGGAACATGTGGGGCCCACGTGGGAGAAAATGAATTTGGGAGAAAGGAATCTAGCAAGTTGTTCGCGGGTGGGTGAGTTTTCTTGTAAACATGTGTGGTTTATATATATATATATATATGTATTATAATTCCTTGCTTTATTCTTATTGGTTGGAGGTTTGAAAAATTTGCATCTTGGGTTATCAAAGTTGTCATCCGTAAAATTTCATAATTATTGAATCCTAACACAGTGCCTTTCCATTCTCCTATAAATAGATGTTCATTCCTTCATTATTTCTTACGAATTCACTGAAACCCTAGAGAGAGAAAATTATAGAGAGAAAGAAGAAAAGTATTCTGCTACTTCACTACTCTTATATCCAGTTTCTTCTAAGGTAAGGGGTATTACTTCTTTTGTATTCATGAAGAGAACTTCTGTTATTCCATTATTTATTATTCATTGGAATAACTCAGTATACACAAGCTACCCTATACTTGGTGAAATTCTTCATTATTCCATTATTTATTATTCTCATTGAATAACTCAGTATATCTGAGCTACCCTATACTTAGTGAAATTCTTCCATTATTCCATTCTTTATTATTATGTTGGAATATCCTATCTCATGCATTTTACGCCGGACCGGTTCCGCTTTTTATTATTCTGGAATAATATCCTGTTTATGCGTTTTACTTGGGACCGGTTCCGCCTTTATTATTCTCATTGGAATATCCTCATTCATGCGCTTCTGTGGGACCGCTTTCTGTTGTTTATTATTATGTTGGAATAACTCATATGCATGCGGTCTATCGCATGCGCCCGTGATTTCTTTTGTTATTTCATTCTTTATTATACTCAATTGGTTAAAGTTTTAACTTCTAGACTCCATGAAATTAGTGGAATATCCTTGATATTTGCGCTCCATCCAGTATCTTTTCATGGAAATATTCTTCTGAGCTTTCTTGAATTTTACTCTACAAAGAAGTATCATGTTGACAATTTGGACGTTATTAGTTCCTGGATAAATTAATTCTTGAACTTATTTTATTGAATTCTTATATCATTGTCATCATCCTCATGTTTATATTTTGTTGAAAGTCATCTGTGGCCTGTAGTGGATTGATGGACTTGGTATGATTATGACCAGGGATTAAGCGGTGTAATCATGATCGTAATGTTACAAATGATGCGGTAAAAGTCCTCATTGGCCCGTAGTGCATTGATGGACAGTTGTTGACATGATTATGACCATTGATGAATACACGAATATCCTTGGCCCGTAGTGCATGAATAATTTATGGTCGTGATACTAATGAATATCATCGTCAGAAGTCTTGGGGATGATGTGGATTATTTATTGTCGAGTCTCAAATTGATAAAAGTCATGAAAAACCTTTTAAATCATAGAAGATAGTAGATTTTATTCTCTACTTGACTCTTTTAATGGATTGCTTGTTCCGCTGTAGTTAAACTTGATATTTATTATATTTTATCAGTTTAACACTGTTGAAGGCTAACGATAAATTATTCTGCATTATCTTAGTCATAATATTTCTTACTGGGCTAGTTGAGCTCACCCTTTTGCTTTCATTGTTCTCTTTAGAAAATGAGAACGTAGCAGAGACTAGTCGGTGAACAGAATGACAGTCCTAGATGGTGCATTAGTAGTCCTCACTATTCTGTGAAATATTGTAATAATAAATGTAATGAGGACCCCATTGAGTTTGTATATTATCTAGATGACAATATTTGTATTAAAACTCACAGTATATGTTTAGTCGTATTTTACACGACTGTTGTACAATTAAGTTTGTATTTGAATTCTGTACCATGTAGTTGGCGACTCAAGATGGGTGATGTATACTTATTTTTGGGGCGTCACATAGAGTATCGTGGAAGTTTCTCTAGAATCATAGTCTGCTTTGGAAGCCACACTCAGATCGTAGAGATGGTTCGAGCGTCTGATGACCTAAGTCAAGAATCGTAGTATGCTCTCAAAAATGTAGAGTCTGCAAAATCAAGTAAGTAAAGATCGTAGTCTATCAGTGCTAAAGAGAAATCGTAGTGTTCTATTTGATCAGGCTGAATCAAGCACGAGCATGACAAGACACAACGATCGTAATCGTAGTGTCTTTCCTGTCAGCATCAGAAGCATCGAGCCTTGTCCATTTGCTGAAGTATAAAATATATCATATAAAGAATGGATTATAGACGTTGAGACTTTCGGGAATCCTAATGATCTAACATTCATCCTTAGTATGTACCGAAGGAACGTATTGAAGAAGCTAAGGAAAGGACTGCATGCCTGTTGAAAACACCTTTTTTAGGTGTTAGGTGAGATAGCGATCACGTGTCAAATGGGTCGTCGGGGCAATTTGAACAACAAAGTTCCAGGAAGTCAACATCGGTGCCCAGAAATATCTGCTGCATTAAATGCTACAACGTATACCTTCAAACGGACATATTTCAAGGACTCTTTTATAAAGAAATCAGACATAGATACTACAAGCAAGCAAGTACACAGCAAAAGCTAAAGAACACTCAAAGCTCAAACTCTACGATCCAGAAAGAAAAGCTTGCTCTTGATGAGTGGGTTTTATACCCATGAATTGAGTGCGTTTGAGCTTAATCTTTTGGAAGTTTTTAAGTGTTTGTATATATTCATGCATGTTTTACGTTGTTTTGTAGGAATTGGGACAAACGTTACTTGGATCGACGTTTGGGGTTGCTAGATGCTTGCCATTTACATAGCAGCCACTTCAGAGCCAATTTCAGTATTGCTCCAGCCCTTATTTCTAAAAACTCAAAGAATGAAAGTTTTACATCTATGTCTCCTCTTTCCGGAACATCTTTAACCATCAAAATTGAAGTTTGGACGAAGAAATTATGGCCATTTTTCCAAAGGACGTCGGAATAGAAAATTCCCGAAAAGAGCCCAGCGTCGGGGTGCCCATTTCTAGTATATTTGCAGTGCCGGGGCACTGGGAGGCAGATTTCCAGCACCGTGAGTAGCATCGGGGCGTTGGGGTCAGACTAGATCAACTTGGGAAGCGTTTTGGGGCGAATTTTGATACTTTTTTTACTCCAAATTGGATTGGGTTTCCTCCTAAGCTAGAAATTGGACTTGTAACCTATAAATACATGATGGGAGGCATAAAATAGGGGAGATTAAATAGATTCTATTAGATAAAACACTCTATTAGATTAGAACATAAACCCTAGTTTATATTGGATTGTTGGAGATTGAAGCAACTTGGGGATCATTGAAGATTCAAAGTAGGAGCGGGAGAGGGGATCATCAGATTTGCAGACAACATATTTTATTCTCTTCTCTTATCTTACTTTTATCTTTTAATGTCTGTTCAGTTGTGGATTCTTGATTTTAATTCAATAACAATGAACTAAATTCTTGTTTAGGATTGCAACGGATCTTATTGCATAGCTAATAAGTGGGTTTTATACCCACGAATCGGTTCCTAATTCAAGCTTAATCGATGTTAATTCCATGTTTTTATGATTGTTTCTACTTATTTAGTGTTATTTTGTGTGTAGGTTTGGTGGTGTTGTAATTGATCAAAAAGGGTGGATTTAAGGTGCATTGTGGCAAGCAAAGGAGCAAAATAGAGGCGCTTATCGAAGCCATTCCGCTCAGGCGGGTATTTTTAAGCAACACCCCGCTTGGAGGGGGGGTCCAGTCGTCGAGAGAGAAGACATAATGCCACGTATGACCTTTACAAGGCTAAACCTCCACCGGGGCGGGGGTACGAGGCAGAGTAGTCTCCTAGTTGGTTTCAAACACAACAAGGACGTAAGTTTAAGTAATTGGAATGGTTTGGGACTCATATTGGTGTGGAATTGCAATCAAAATGCGTGTCTTAGATATACATCTGACATCAAATAACAAGATTGAGGGAGAATATACAACACGAGGAAATTAACAGAGCTAGAAGATAGCTTTTTGGAGCAAGCATTGGAGTGAAGATAATTGAAGAATTTTCGTATCAATTGCGAATTGGGCTGAAGAAAAGGGTGGTTTTGGATTTATTCTTTTCTTTTAGTTTATATTTGTAATTGGAGGAATGCTATCTTTAATTTATTCATTTTTTATTTCATTGATGATGAACTAAGTACTTTTTAGGCTTATGATGGATCTTTAAGTGGAACAATGGTTATGTAATCTTTGATTTTTAGTTTAATAAGCTATTATTCAGTTTATCTATATTAATTTGAGCTTGATTTTATGAAATGCCTGATCAACAATTCTTTGTGGACTTGTATGGATTCGAGAGAGGAAGTACGAATCTAGACTTAGTTAATATAGCATGTGTTCTTGAATTTTGTGAATGAATAGAATCTTGATGACTGTTAGGGTAGAGATATGCTTAACATCGCATGTAGTCGAATAGAGAACTTGAACTTAAATCTTCTTTGATTGTAATTCACATATAGATATAGTGAGTTAGTTAATTAAGGTGTTTAACTTATTTTTATCTAAATTGTGGATTTGAGTTAGTATGGTGTTAGTGCATCGAGAGGTGGCTAATTCTACTTTCGTGTTCTTGATTAATAAACAGGGATAATGAATTAAACTGGAATAAAGGTTAATAATCAGATTGAAGCTTAGGGTGAAGTTGTAAGCCTAATTCTCTAATATTTGTTTAGAAATTTAGTTTTTTGAGATTTGTGATTGTTTTGTGATCTTAGTATTTTTAATAATTTTAGTTTTTGATAACTTGAATTATTATTTTGGCTAGTTAAATAAAATTAGGATTAATTGAAAACTGGTAATTGTGAGGTTGAAATTCATACTAATTTCTCTGTGGGAACGATGCTCTACTTACTATTATATTACTTGCTGACCACGTATACTTGCGTGTTGTGCGTAGTTAGAAATTACCCAACAAGTTTTTGGCGCCGCTGCCAGGGAATATTAGTATAGATTTTAATATTTTGTGATATCAGTTTAATTAGTCCAGTTTTACTTAAACATTTTTTCTTTTTGTTTTGTTCGTTCTTATTTCAGGTTTTTGAAGTTGGTTTATGCAAACTCGATCCAAAAATCCAGACTTGCTTCCTTTTGAGGACGACATTGAGATACGGTTTCAAAGGCTAAGTAAGTGGATTAAGAAAACAAAGGAAGACTTTGAAAATTCTGAAAAAGAAGAAGCAATGGCATTAGACATCTTGTATGATAGTGAAAAAACACCCTTCCAAACTTGGGTTCACCTCACCCTATTTAGTTCACCAAAATCAACAGTTAAAATGACGTATAAAATATGGCACACTTATCTAAAATTCTCAATAAAATTATTTTCATACTGTTTTAGGGGAAACCTCAACAGCTATAGACCACCGTTCTATTCCCCTGTTACTCATGCTCGACCCAACTACACTCTTATTACCTGAAAGTAATTGTGAAGCAAAATGGTGAGCACAACTAGCCCAGTAAAGAATATCATGAATAAAGATAATTAAATTATCAATAGCCTTCTTCAGTAATACATCAGAGATTTAGAACATATGGTAGATGATAAAACTTTTCAACCATAGTGGCAGCGGAACGAACAATCCATTAGAAGAATCAAATATACCATAAAGTCTATTATCTTCTGTCAAGAATAAGCATGTGAATGATATTTCTATTTACATATGATTTGATTATGATATATATATATATATATTGTGACGCCCCCAAAATAGGTATACATCACCCATCCTGGGTTGCCAGATACATGGTACAAATTCAAATACAACTTAATTATACAACAGTCGTGTAAAATACGACAAAACATATGCTGTGAGTTTTAATACAAATATTGTCATCTAGACAATATACAAACTCAATGGGGTCCTCATTATATTTATTATCACACTATTTCACAGAATAGTGAGGACTACTAATGCACCATCTAGGACCATCACTCTCTCCCGACTAGTCCCTCATTACGCTCTCATTTCAAGAGAACAATGAAAGAAAGAGTGAGCTCAACTAGCCCAGTAAGAAATATTATAACTAAGATAATGCAGAATAAATTATCATTAGCCTTCAACAATGTTAAACTGATAGAATATAATAGACAACAAGTTTAACTGTAGCGGATCAAGCAATCTATTAGAAGAGTCAAGTAATGTATAAAATCTACTATCTTCTATGATTAAAAAAGTTTTTCATCACTTTTATCGCTGAGACTCGACTCAATAAATAATCCACATCATTGAATCACCCTTGCACTACGGCCAAGGATATTCTTTAATATCACGACCACAAATTATCTATGCACTACGGGCCAAAGATAATCGTGTTTTAATCAACGGTCCTGGTCATGCCATAAAATAATTCAACTTTGCACCCTTGGCCGAAGAGAATCCATAGCCATAATCATACCAAAAACTGTCCATCAATGCATTACGGGCTAATGAGGACTTTTTCCATATTATTTGTAACATTACGATCATGATTATACCGAAAAATCCCTGGTCATAATCATACCAAGTCCATCTATGCATTACAGGCCACATATGACTTTCAACATAATATAAACATGAGGATGATGACAATGACATAATAATTCAATAAAACAAGTTCAAGAATAAATTTTAAAGATTTATAAATTAATTTATCCAGGAACCAATAACGTCCAATTTGTCAACATGATACTGCTTTGTAGAGTAAAATTCAAGAATTGCTCAGAAGAATATTTTCATAAAAGATATTTGGATGAAGCGCAAAATATCAAGGATATTCCACTAATTTCATGGAGTATGTAAGCCAAAACTTTAACCAACCGAGTATAATAGTAATATATGAAATCTATAAATGGATTTTCGCCGCCATGTGGTAATCCACGTAGATGATCATTTCCATAATTTAATAAAGAATGAATACAAAGGATCATTCACCATGCATGTGGTAATCCACATGACAAAGTTATTCCAATGTAATAATAAAGAATGGAATAATGTAAGAATTCACCACGCGCATGCGATAGATCGCATATACAAAGTTATCACGAATGTAATAATAAATAATGGAACTCAGTCCCACAGTAAACGCATGCATGTGATGTTCCGACGAATAATAAATAATGGAATTAGGTCCCATGTAAGAACGCATGCATGTGATGTTCCAATGAATAATAAAGAATGGAATGATGTAAGAATTTCACCATGTATGCAGATTTCACATGATAGGTTATTCCAACATAATGATAAAGAATGGAATAATAGAAGAATTTCACCAAGTATAGGGTAGATCATGAGATAAAAGTTATTCCAATGTAATAATAAAGAATGGAATAATGTAAGAATTTCACCATGTATGCGGTATTTCACATGTATGTGTTATTCCAATGAATAATAAATAACTAATAACCAAGAATTTCACCATGTATGCGGTACTTCCCATAGACAGGTTATTCCAACATAATGATAAAGAATGGAATAACAGAAGTTCTCTTCATGAAGATGAAAGAAATAATACCCCTTACGAGTACAACAAATAATATCCCCTACCTTAGAAGAAACTGGATATTGGAGTAGTGAAGTAGCAGAATACTTTTCTTCTTTCTCTCTATAGTTTCTCTCTCTAGAGTTTCAGTGAATTCGTAAGAAATAATGAAGGAATGAGCTTCTATTTATAGGAGAATGGACTGAATAGTAACTAATTCATGAATGGTCCAGATTAATTTACTTTTAAACGGACGGTCCATATTGGTTTACTATTAAAACTTAAAGCAACGGTCCATACTGATTTACTATTAAAACTTAAAGCAACGGTCCATACTGATTTACTATTAAAACTTTAAACCAGTGATCCATATTAATTTACTATAATAACTTTCCACCAGCGTTCCATATTGATTTACTATTATATCTCCAACCAACGGTCTGAAAAATTAATACATCTCCTCATGGAATAATATTGTACCCAAAAATGATTTGGATCGAAAAGAAATATATTTTACGGGTGAATAGTACCCCATGAATAGTAACTCGTGAATAGTACTCACGACACGAAAAAGTGTGCCCGAATAATTCCCGATTGAACAATATAACCTCCAGACATCAATTATTATCAAAATAAATATCGATTTCTACTAACACTAATAATCCCAACACAATGGAACTATCAATTTCATCTTTAATCAACACGAACTTATTCATCATTAATATTATAATTCACAATATTTAATAACCGTGTCGCTCCTCAGAAAGAGGGCTTTTCCGATAAGGATTTCTCCTTATTGGCGCGTAATTTGGTGACCAAACTTCTCCTTGACAGAACTTCTAGACATTGTCAATATTTCAAATAATAATATGAATAACTTTGCCATCTCAATTATTGATTTAATAATATATCATATTATGCAGATGATACTGTAACAATAATTGAATCAATAATATGAGAGATATGATGCAATAATTACTGTAGCAATAATTGAGTATAACTGAGTGACTTATCACGTAAGCATCAATAATCAATACCGTGTGCTACTATGCAACCACGCGTATTATTTTACTTTTACTACTGACTAGTTCAACAGTTTTAACGGTAACACTTTCGCCGTTATTTTTATAAAAATATTTTTGTTGTTTTCTCAATTCGAAAATAATTCCGTTGTGGGGTCCACCAATGATTGTATCGTCGTACGGATATTCCCCGATAAAAAGAATATTCCCCGACCAATCGAATATTATACAACAACTTGTATACTTTTCAAAATTTATAAATATTACCCACAACCATAACATTATATCAAATCCACACCATAATATTCAAAAAATATTTTGAGAAATTTAAATCTTTATTCATAAAATTTGGGGTCTCACAATCTCCCCTCCTTATAAAATTTTGCCCTCGAAATTTACGTACGTACCTGGTATGCCAAAGAGATGAGGATACCTTGACTTCATTTCAAATTCTAACTTTGAGGTATAACCTTTGAGTATTGAATACGATCTTTCTTATCCAAGATTTTAAGACGTATCTCCTCATACGTTAAATCTTCTGCTATCTCGTCTAGTTCTAATTTAATAATGTGGTTCGGGTCATCCACATATTTACGTAACATTGATACGTGAAAAATGTTATGAACACGCGACATACTTGGCGGTAAAATGAGTCTATAGGCTACAGTTCCTACTTCATCGAGGATTTCAAATGGGCCAATAAAATCGAGGGTTGAGATTTCTTCTCTTCATCGATTCTTGCTTCTAGAATAACGCCCTCTTGAACCTTCTTCTTCACATTCATCAGCTCTGAGTATGGAGCTTGAGCAGCTTTAACTTTATCGATTAAAGTATATTCTAATTGTATATTCGTTATCTTCACGTGGGTCCCTAGAGTCTTTAACTCTATCTCCATCATTTGTAAGTTATACGAAACGGGTCTTTGTGTTACCAACATCGCACTCGTAAACGCATACGATCTTTTACTCAACGCGTCAACTACCACGTTCGCTCTTCCACAATCATATTGAATGGTACGATCGTAATCTTCAACATCTCAAGCCAACGTCTTTGGCACGTTATATGTGACGCCCCCAAAATAAGTATACATCACCCATCTTGAGTCGCCAAATAAATGGTACAAAATTCAAATACAACTTAATTATACAACAGTCGTGTAAAATACGACTAAACATATACTGTGAGTTTTAATACAAATATTATCATCTAGACAATATACAAACTCAATGGGGTCCTTATTACATTTATTATTATACTATTTCATAGAATTGTGAGGACTACTAATGTTATCATCTGGTCCATCACTCCGTTCCCCGACTCGTCCCATCTATATTCTCATTTGCTAAAGAGAACAGTAAAAGAAAGGGTGAACTCAACTAGCCCAGTAAGAAATATTATGACTAAGATAATGCAGATTAAATTATCATTAGCCTTAAATAGTGTTAAACTGATACAATATAACAAACATCAAGTTTAACTGCAGCGGAACAAGCAATCCTTTAGAAGAGTCAAGTAGAGAATAAAATCTACTATCTTCTATGATTTAAAAGATTTTTCATGACTATTATCGCTGAGACTCAGCTTAATAAATAATCCACATCATCCCTGCACTACGGCCAAAGATATTCATTAGTATCACAATCACAAATTATCCATGCACCACAACCAAAGATATTCGTGTATTCATCAATGGTCATGATCATGCCAACAACTGTCCATCAATGCACTACGGGCCAATGAGGACTTTTACCACATTATTTGTAACATTACGGTCATGATTATACCGAATAATCCTTGGTCATAATCATACCAAGTCCATCTATGCACTACAAAATATGATGACTTTCAACATAATATAAAATATGAGGATGATGACAATGATATAAGAATTCAATAAAACAAGTTCAAGAATTAATTTATCTAGGAACTAATAACGTCTAAATTGTCAACATGATACTGCTTTGTAGAGTAAAATTGAAGAATACTCAGAAGAATATTTCCATGAAAAGATACGGGATGAAGCGCAAATATCAAGGATATTCCACTAATTTCATGGAGTATAGAAGTCAAAACATTAACCAACCGAGTATAATAACGAATGGAATAACAAAAGAAATCACCATGCATGCGGTATTGCTTCGATGTATGTGTTATTCCAATGAATAATAAGTAATCTTAACCAGTCACCAAATTCGCACCGACGTGATGTTCCAATGTAATAATACAGACATAACCGTGTCCCACAAAAACGCATGCACAAGATATTCCAATGTAATAATAATAAAGATTTTAACTGTGTCCTACATGTAAAACGCATGCATGTGATATTCCAAATGTAATAATAATAAAGACTTTTAATAATAGAAGAATGTCACCAAGTAGAGGGTAGTCCACGTATACCGTGGTTATTCCAAAGTAGAATAATAAAGAATAGAATAATGTAAGTTCTGCTTCATGAATACAAAAGAAATAATACCCCTTACCGTAAAAGAAACTAATAATATAAGAGTAGGGAAGTAGCATAATACTTTTCTATAGTTTCTTTATAATTTCTCTTCTCTAGAGTTTCAAAGAATTAAGTAAGAAATAATGAAGGAATGAGCTTCTATTTATAGAAGAATGGATCGTATAAGAACTAACTCATGAACGGTCGAGATTAATTTACTTTAATCTGACGGTCCATATTTAAAACAAAATCTTTTAAATAAAATATAATATATTCTATTTATAATCTAATAAAACGAATAACTTTATAAAAGATTTTACTATACAAACACTATCGCAGTACTATGCAAAACACTATGCATAATAAAATATAATATATTCTAATTATTGTCTAATAAAATAGATAACTTTATAAAAATATTCTGCTTTATATAAAAAGATTTTACTATTAGCCTAATAAAACGAATAACTTTATAAAAGTATTCTGTTTTATATAAAAAGCTTTTCTATTTTATTACATTAATAATACTAATAAAACAAAACTGAGTGACTTCTCACGTAAGCATCAATAATCAATACCGTAATGCTACTTCTTTGTGCAACTACGCCAGACATCGCATTTTTTTTAACACCGTGTTTTTCAAATAGCTTAACGGTAAAATTTCCGCCGTTATTTTCATAAAGTATTTTTGTCGTTTTCACAATCCGATAATAATTTTATTGTGGGGTCCACCAATGATTGTGCCGTTGTACGAATATTCCCTATTAAAACGAATATTCCCCGACCAATCGAATATTATATAACAACTTGCTTACTTTACAAAATTTATAAATATTACCCACAACTATAACATTATATCAAATTCATTCCATAATATTCAAAAATGATATTTATAGAAAATTCATCTTTATTTATAAAAGTTGGGGTCTTACAACCTCCCCTTCTTATGAAATTTGGCCCTCGAAATTAGAGTACGTACCTGGTATGTCGAAGAGGTAAGGATACCTTGATTTCATTTCAGATTCTAACTCCCAAGTCATTTCCTAAAAATCGTGGTTTCTCCACAAAACTTTGACTTGAGATATAACCTTGGAGCGTAGAATATGTTCCTTCTTATCCAAGATTTGAATAGGAACCTCTTCATACGTCAAATCTTTCGCTATTTCATCCGGTTCTAACTCAATAATGTGGTTCGGGTCCTCCACATATTTACGTAACATGGATATGTGAAAAACGTTATGAATACGAGATATACTTGGCGGTAAAGCGAGTCTATAGGCCATAGTTCCTACTCGATCGAGGATTAAAAATGGGCCGATGAATCGAGGATTGAGCTTTCATCTCTTTCCAAATCTCGTAACTCCTTTCCATGGAGCAACACGTAATGTTGACATGATCTCCTATATCGAATTCCACATCCTTTCGATGAAGATCAAGATAACTCTTTTCACGATCTTGTGAGGTTTTTATACATTCACGGGATCGTTTGAATCTTTTTTCGGAGTCATACGCATCAACTCCAAATCCCAACAATGTTGCTTCACCCACCTCATCCCAAAGATATCTTTGAGAACGACACTTTCTTCCATACAACGCTTTGAATGGAGCCATGCCAATACTTGCTTGATAACTGTTGTTGTAGGAAAACTCCACCAACGATAAGAATTCGTCCCAACTTCCCTTGAAGTCAAGGACACAGAGTCTTAATAAATCTTCCAGAGTTTGAATAGTCCTCTCTGATTGTCCGTCCGTCTGAGGATGATATGCCGAACTAAATCGTAAATTCGCGCCCATAGCTTTTTGCAAACTAACCCAAAATCGTGAAGTGAATCTTGGGTCTCGATCAGAAACTATGGATACTGGCATACCATGCAGTCTTACAATCTCGTTTATGTACATACGAGCAAGACGTTCAAGTGTATACGTTTCTCATATTGGTAAGAAGTGAGCAGACTTGGTCAATCTATCAACAATGACCCAAATCGCATCTATGCCTTGAGAAACTTTGGGAAGACCAGTAACGAAATCCATGGTAATTTGCTCCCACTTCTATTCTGGAATTTCAAGTGGTTGCAATGGACCTTTTGGTACTTGATGCTCCGCTTTGACTCGTTGATAAGTTAGACACCTTGAGATAAACAACGTTATCTCTCTCTTCATATTGCTCCACCAAAATGTATGACAAAGATCATGATACATTTTGGTACTCCCAGGATGGATTGCAAACGGTATGTTGTGCGCCTCCATCATGATTTTATAATTTAAATCAGGGTCGTTAGGAACACAAAGTCTGGAGTTGACTCGAAGTATTCTTTCTTCATCGATTCTTGCTTCCGACATAGCACCTTCTTGCACTTTCTTCCTCATACGCATCGGCCTGTGTCCAGTAGCTTGAGCAGCTTTAACTTTATCAATTAAAGTCGGTTCTACTCGTATATTCACCATCATCACATGGGTCCCTGGAGTCTTTAACTCTATATCCATCCTTTGCAAGTCACACAAAATGGGCCTTCATACGACAATATCGCACTCAGTGCTTGCATATGATCTTCTACTTAATGCGTCAGCTACCACGTTCTCTTTTCCAGGATGGTATTAGATGGTATGATCATAATCTTTCAATAGTTCAAGCCAACGTCGTTGTCGCATGTTGAGTTCCTTTTGAGGGAAGAAATATTTAAGGCTTTTATGATCCGTAAAGATCTCCACTTTCTCCCCATACAAGTAATGCCTCCAAATTTTAAGTGCAAAGACAACAGCTGTCAACTCTAGATCATGAGTAGGATAATTCCTCTCATATTCTTTGAGTTGTCGCGAGGCATAAAGGCTATGACTTTCCCATGTTGCATGAGAACACATCCCAACCCTTTTGCTCAAGCATCACCGTAGATGACAAATCCTCCGAGCCGATGGTATTGTGTGCAACAGTCTTTGAAATGAGTCTCCTCTTGAGTTCTTGAAAACTCTTCTCACATTTTTGCTCCAACCAACTTTGTATCTTTTCGAGTCACCGAAGAATGGAGTAGCGATTCGAGAAAATCCTTCCACGAATCTCCTATAATAACCAGCTAAACCGAGAAAGCTACGTACTTCGGTCACTAATTTAGGTTGCTCCCAGCTTTGAATTGCTTCAATCTTTGCCGGATCAATAGATATTCCATGACTTGATACTACGTGCCCAAGAAATGCTACTTCTTCAAGCCAGAACTCACATTTCTTCAACTTGGCATAAAGCTTGTATTCACGAAGCTTTTGGAGTGTCAGCCTCAAGTGTTGTTCATGATCTTCACGGCTTTTGGAATAAATAAGGATGTCATCAATAAAGACGACCAAAAAGTGATCCAAATATTCCTTGAATACTCGGTTCATCATATCCATGAAGGCAGCAGGAGCATTAGTCAATCCAAAGGACATGACTAGGAATTCATAATGCCAGTACCGAGTTCTGAAAGCCGTCTTTGGAATGTCATCTGTTCTAATCATTAATTGGTGATATCCGGAACGAAGATCAATCTTTGAAAAGAATTTGGCTCCTTGCAACTGGTGAAATAGGTCATCAATACGTGGCAATGGGTACCTATTTTTGATGGTGACATGATTCAAATACAAAGTCCCATACTCCCATCTTTCTTCTTCAGGAATAGAACAGGAGCACCCCAAGGAGAAGTACTAGGACGAATAAAGCCAATGTCTAACAATTTCTGCAGTTGGGTCTTTAACTCCTGAAGTTCAATAGGAGCCATTCGATATGGGGCTTTGGAAATGGGTTTTGTACCAGGTTCAAGGTCGATACAAAATTCAATTTCACGCCCGGGGTAGGCCAGAAGTTCTTCGTGAATACGTCGTGAATTTATTAACAATAGAAATATCATTCAAAACTGACGTATTTTTGTTTAGATCCGTGACATGAGCTAAGAAAGCTTGACATCCGTTTTTTAATAAACGAATAGCTTTATGGCTTGAGATGACCATGATTGATTTTAATGGTTTGGTCGCTTGAATTCGCATAATAGGTTGATTAGGAATATGAAAACTAACAACCTTACGAAAACAATCAATTTTTGCATGATTAGTAGTTAACCAATCAATCCCTAGAATCACGTCAAATGCAAGTATTTTCAATGAAATAAGATCGACAGGTAATGTGAGGGTACCGATTTGAACCAAATAAGACTTATGAACAGTAGATGTAATGAAAGTTTCTCCCAACGGAGTTTCCACAGATAAGTCAAAGTCTAATTTCTCCGGAGTCAAATTTAATCGTTGAGCGCAAGTAGGAGAAATAAAAGAATGGGTAGAAATGCAGATCAAATAAAGTATAGACTTCGCTAGAGTTTATGATAAGCTTACCCGTGATGACCTCATTCGGGTTCCTTGTTTTCGGGGAGGTCACAACAAACGCCTCCTCAGACTACCGGCTTTGACTTTTTTGGGACTACTTTTTGGTGCCTCCATCCTAGTTTAACTTATCTTCTATGAATGACAAAAATCGCTAAGTGACCTTCTTTCCACAATTATAACATGCTTTGACGGCATCGTGCGCTTTGACCGATGTGTCCTCCCTCCGCATTTGAAGCATATGATAGGTGGTCTTTCTCCTTCCTTAACAACGGTCTTTGGTCTCGACGCCTTTCCATCATTGTTAAATCTCCTCTTCTTGAAATGTCCATTCTTATTGTTTTGGCCTCGATTACCACCGGAAGTGGTTACCACTTCGCCCGCTGATTTCCTCCACGCTTGTTGTCACCGCTTCAATGATCGCTTCTCATTGGGATTATCATTTTGCCGATCGCTTCTTTTTGGTTACGTTGACTCGTTATCGCGCTTCTAATAATCGAGCCCTATTTACAACATCCGAATACAAACACGCTTTATGAAATAAAGATGTTGACGTATCTCCGCTTTTTAAACCTCTTAAAAACATTCGCGTCATTCTCTCTTCATTATCCACCAAGTGGGATTCAAACCGAGACAACTAGGCAAACTTTGCTTCGTACTGCGACACGGTCATATTATTCTGTTCCAACTTGATGAACTCCACCTCCTTCATGTGAAGAATACTTTCGGGAAAGTACTTGTCGTTGAATAGTTCTTGAACTTCTCCCAAGACATTTTCAAAGGCAAGAAAGTTGAGTACGCTTTCATCGATTCCCACCAAGAATCCGCTTCTCCTCGCAACATAAAGGCGTCAAAGGGAACCTTTTGCTCCTCGGAGCATCCCAAGACATCAAATATCTTGGTGATATACTTTATCCATGCTTCCGTTTTAAGTGGTTTTGGCTCTCCAATAAACTCCGGTGGTCTCAGCTCTTTGAACTGTTTAGCGGTGACCGTCCGAGAGTTTCCAGTGTTTCCACCTACATTTTGGATGAGCTGCCTCTACTTTCATTGTTGCATGAATTGCATAGAGCATCTGAACATTCCATCATTCATCATTTGGTCAGTGTTGTTGTTTGCATGAGGATTGTCGCCTTCCTGATGCACATTATCCTGATTATTGATATGTGGTGAATCAACTGTCGTCTGTGCTCCATTGCTATTCTCAATATTCTCGGATGTCATTTTCAGATACTACCCACAAAACAAAAGGTTAATTGACATGTAATATATTATCCCTATATTCTGACAGACCAATTAAATACCAAAAAAAACTTAGGTAGGTCATACTAGCGAAGGAATTCCCCGTCTCTCCCCTCCTAGTTCTATTCTCACATCTTAGCCAGGGATCATATCCCTAAGCTTTGATACCAACTGTGACGCCCCCAAAATAGGTATACATTACCCATCTTGAGTCGCCAAATATATAGTACAAAATTCAAATACAACTTAATTATACAACAATCGTGTAAAATACGACTAAACATATACTGTGAGTTTTAATACAAATATTGTCATCTAAACAATATACAAACTCAATGGGGTCCTTCTTACATGTATTATTACGCTATTTCATAGAATAGTGAGGACTACTAATGCTATCATCTGGTCCATCACTCCGTTCCCCGACTCGTCCCAGCTATATTCTCATTTTCTGAAGAGAACAGTGAAAGAAATGGTGAGCTCAACTAGCCCAGTAAGAAATATAATGACTAAGATAATGCAGAATAAATTATCATTAGCCTTAAAATGAAGTTAAACCGATACAATATAACAAACATCAAGTTTAATCTGCGTTGAACAAGCAATCCATTAGAAGAGTCATGTAGAGAATAAAATCTACTATCTTCTATGATTTAAAAGGTTTTTCATGACTTTTATCGTTGAGACTCAGCTTAATAAATAATCTACATCATCCCTGCACTACAGCCAAGGATATTCATTAGTATCACAAGCACAAATTATCCATGCACCACAGCCAAGGATATTCGTGTATTCATCAATGGTCATGATCATGCCAACAACTGTCCATCAATGCATTACGGGCCAATGAGGACTTTTACCACATCATTTGTAACATTAGTGTCATGATTATATCGAATAATCCCTGGTCATAATCATACCAAGTCTATCTATGCACTACAAGCCACATATAACTTTCAACATAATATAAATATGAGGATGATGATAATGATATAAGAATTCAATAAAACAAGTTCAAGAATTAATTTATCTAGGAACTAATAACGTCCAAATTGTCAACATGATACTGCTTTGTAGAGTAAAATTCAAGAATGCTCAGAAGAATATTTCCATGAAAATATACTGGATGAAGCGCAAATATCAAGGATATTCCACTAATTTCATGGAGTATAGAAGTCAAAACTTTAACCAACTCAAAGATAATAATAGAATGGAATAACAAAAGAAATCACCATGCATGCGATACTTTGCATGTATGCATTATTCCAATGTAATAATAAGTAATGGAACCGTGTCAAAGAAATTGCGACCGCAAGCGGTGATGTTCCAACAGTAATAATACTGAGACGGAACCAGTCCCAAGGTAGAAACGCATGCATGTGATATTCCAATGTAATAATAATAAAGTTTTAACCAGTCCCACGTAAAATGCACATGCATGTGATATTCCAACATAATAATAATAAAGATGGAATCCGGTCCCAAGGTAAAACGCATGCAGAGGATATTCCAATAGAATAATAATAAAGATGGAATAATAGAAGAATGTCACCAAGTATAGGGTAGTCCGCATATATATCGGTTATTCCAAAGAGAATAATAAAGAATAGAATAATGTAAGTTCTCTTCATGAATACAAAAGAAATAATACCCCTTACCGTAAAAGAAATCAATATAAGAGTAGGGAAGTAGCGAATACTTTTATATAGTTTCTTTATAATTTCTCTCTGTAGTTTCAAAGAATTAAGTAAGAAATAATGAAGGAATGAGCTTCTATTTATAGAAGAATGGACTGCATAGTAACTAACTCATCAATGGTCCAGATTGATTTACTTTAATCTGACGGTCCATATTTAAAACAAAATCTTTTAAATAAAATATAATATATTCTATATATAATCTAATAAAACGAATAACTTTATAAAAGATTTTACTATGCAAACACTATGCAGTCACTATACAAATACTATGCATAATAAAATATAATATATTCTAATTATTGTCTAATAAAATGATAACTTTATAAAAGTATTCTGCTTTTATGTAAAAAGATTTTACTATTAGCCTAATAAAACGAATAACTTTATAAAAGTATTCTGCTTTATATAAAAAGCTTTTCTGCTTTATTACATTAATAATACCAATAAAATAAAACCGAGTGACTTCTCACGTAAGCATTAATAATCAATACCGTGTGTATATCTCAGTAAACTACGCCAGACATCGCATTTTTTTAACACCGGTGTTTCAACAGCTTAATCAGTAAAACTTCCATCGTTATTTTCATAAAGTATTTTTGTCGTTTTCTCAATCCGACAATAATTCTGTTGTGGGGTCCACCAATGATTGTGCCGTTGTACGAATATTCCCCGACCAATCGAATATTATATAACAACTTGCGTACTTTGCAAAATTTATAAATATTACCCACAACTATAACATTATATCAAATTCATTCCATAATATTCAAAAATGATATTTATAGAAAATTCATCTTTATTTATAAAAGTTGGGGTCTTACATTATACATACGTTCGTTTTAGGTGAATAAAATATTTGAGGGTTTTAGAAATGGGTTTTGTACTGGGGTCAATACAAAATTCGATTTCACGCTCTAGGGTAGGCTAAGAAGTCTTCAAGAATACGTCAGGAAATTTATTAACAATAGAATTATCCTTAAAAACTGTGACTCTCATCCAAGACTTGGATAGCACATGTAATGAAGGTTTCTCCCAACGGAGTTTCAACAGATAAGTCAAAGTCTAATTTCTCAGGAGTCAAATTTAAACGTTGAGCGCAAGCAAGAGAGATAAAAGAATGGGTAGAACCGGTATCTAACAAGGTATAGACTTCGCAAGAATTTATAATTAATTAACCCATGCTAACTTCGTTCGGGTTACTCACTTTTTGACAAGTCACGAAAAACGCTCTTCCTGAAACCATCGACTTTATTTTGTCCGTATTCGCCTTTGGTACCACCATCCCAGCTGGACTTGACTTCACTATACGACAAAATCGAGCTAAATGACCTTCTCTTCTTGAAATTTTCACTTCTATTATCTTGGCCCTGATTACCACCGAAGTGGTTCCCATTCTTGGCATGATAATTTCCCCCGCGATGGTTATCATTGTTCCGATGGCCGTTGCCACCGATATGATTATTATCGTGTTGTTGGTCGTTACCTTTTGGTTGAGCTAACTCAACGGTCTCTTGTGCTTCATTGCTTATCTCAATATTTTTATATGCCATTTTCAAACATTGTCACAAAATAAGGGTTAATTGACATATCACATATTATCCCTATACTCTGACCGACCAATTAAATAACAAGTAAACTTAGGTAGGTCATACTAGCGAAGGAATTCCCCGTCTCTCCCCTCCTAGTTCTTGTCTCACATCTCATCCAGGGATCATATCCCTAAGCTTTGATACCAACTGTGACGCCCCCAAAATAGGTATACATCACCCATCCTGGGTCGCCAGATACATGGTACAAATTCAAATACAACTTAATTATAAAACAGTCGTGTAAAATACGACAAAACATATGTTGTGAGTTTTAATACAAATATTATCATCTAGGCAATATACAAACTCAATGGGGTCCTCATTACATTTATTATCACACTATTTCACAGAATAGTGAGGACTAATAATGCACCATCTAGGATCATCACTCTGTTCCTCGACTAGTCACTGCTACGTTCTCATTTCCTGAAGAGAACAGTGAAAGAAAGGGGGAGCTCAACTATCCCAGTAAGAAATATTATGACTAAGATAACGCAGAATAAATTATCATTATCCTTCAACAATGTTAAACTGATAGATTATAATAGACAACAAGTTTAACTGCAATGGATCAAGCAATCCATTAGAAGAGTCAAGTAATGTACAAAATCTACTATCTTCTATGATTTAAAAAGTTTTTCATCATTTTTATCGCTGAGACTCAGCTCAATAAATAATCCACATCATTAAATCACCCCTGCACTACGGCCATGGATATTCTTTAATATCACGACCACAAATTATCCATGCACTACGGGTCAAAAATAATTTTGTTTTCATCAACGGTCCTGATCATGCCATAAAACAATTCATCTTTGCATCCTTGGCCAAAGAGAATCCATAGCCATAATCATACCAAAAACTGTCAATCAATGCATTACGGGCCAATGAGGACTTTTTTCACATCATTTGTAACATTACGATCATGATTATACCGAAAAATCTCTGGTCATAATCATACCAAGTCCATCTATGCACTACAGGCCACATATGACTTTCAACATAATATAAACATGAGGATGATGACAATGACATAATAATTCAATAAAACAAGTTCAAGAATAAATTTTAAAGATTTATAAATTAATTTATCCAGAACCAATAACGTCCCAATTTGTCAACATGATCTTCGCTTTGTAGAGTAAAATTCAAGAATTGCTCGTAAGAATATTTTCATGAAAAGATATTTGGATGAAGCGCCAAATATCAAGGATATTCCACTAATTTCATGGAGTATAGAAGCCAAAACTTTAACGAATCGAGTATAATAGAATATATGAAATCGCAAATGGATTTTCGCCGCCATGCGAATTCACGTGAGATGATCATTTCCACAATTTAATAAAGAATGAATACAAAGGATCATTCACCATGCATGTGGTAATCCACATGATGAAGTTATTCCAATAGAATAATAAAGAATGGAATAATGAATGATTCACCATGAGTACGATAGATCGCATAAAACAAAGTTATTCCCAACATAATAATAAATAATAGAACCAGTCCAGACATATATACGCATGCATACTGATATTCGGCGAGAATAATAAATAATGGAACCAGTCCCATGAACGCATGCATGTGATGTTCCGGCGTATAATAAATAATGGAAATAAAGTCCAAGAAACGCATGCATGTGATGTTCCAATGTAATAATAAAGAATAGAATGACGTAAGAATTTCACCATGTAAAGCGATATATCAGTATGACATGTTATTCCAACATAATGATAAAGAATGGAATAACACAAGAATTTCACCAAGTATAGGGTAAACCACGTATACAGGTTATTCCAACAGAATAATAAAGAATAGAATAATAGAAGAATTTCACCATGTATGCGGTACTTCGCATAGACAGGTTATTCCAACAGAATAATAAATAACGGAATAACCGAAGAATTTCACCATGTATGTGGTACTTCGCATAGACAGGTTATTCCAACATAATGATAAAGAATGGAATAACATCAGTTCTTTTCATGAAGACGAAAGAAATAATACCCCTTACAAGTACAACAAATAATATCCATTGCCTTAGAAAAACTGAATACTGGAGTAGTGATGTAGCAGAATATTTTTCTTCTTTCTCTCTATAGTTTCTCTCTCTAGAGTTTCAGTGAATTCGTAAGAAATAGTGAAGGAATGAGCTTCTATTTATAGGATAATGGACTGAATAGTAACTAATTCATTAACGGTCCAGATTGATTTACTTTTAAACGGATGGTCCATATTGGTTTACTATTAAAACTTAAAGCAACGGTCCATACTGATTTACTATTAAAACTTAAAGCAATGGTTCATACTGATTTATTATTAAAACTTTAAACCAGTGATCCATGTTGATATACTATTATAACTTTCCACCAGCGGTCCATATTGATTTACTATTATATCTTCAACCAACGGTCTGAAAAATTAACACATCTCCTCATGGAATAATATTGTACCCAAAAATGATTTGGACCGAAAAGAAATATATTTTACGGGTGAATAGTACCCCGTAAATAGTAACTCGTGAATAGTACTCCGACACGAAAAGTGCCTCGAATACCCGATTGAACAATATAACCTCCAGACATCAATTATTATCGAAATAAATATCGATTTCCACTAACACTAATAATCCCAACATAATGGAACTATCAATTTCATCTTTAATCAACACGAACTTATTCATCATTAATATTATAATTTATAATATTTAACAACCGTGTCGTTCCTGTGAAAGAGGGGGCTTTTGATAAGGATTTCTCCTTATCGCTCGCAATTAGGTGACCAAACCTCTCCTCGATGTAACTTCTAGACATTGTCAATATTACAAATAATAATATGAATAACTTTGCCATCTCAATTATTGATTTAATAATATATCATATTATGCATGATAATCAGAATAACAATAATTGAATCAATAATATGAAAGATATGATGCAAAGAATTATCAGAGTAATAATTGAGTATAATCGAATGACTTATCACGTAAGCATCAATAATCAATACCGTGTGCTACTATGCAACCACGCGTATTAATGTACTTTTACTACCTAGTAGTTCAACAGTTTTAACGGTAACACTTTCGCCATTTTTTTTATAAAAATATTTTTGTCGTTTTCTCAATTCGACAATAATTCCGTTGTGGGGTCCACCAATGATTGTATCGTCGTACGGATATTCCCCAACAAAAAGAATATTCCCCGACCAATCGAATATTATACAACAACTTGCATACTTTTCAAAATTTATAAATATTACCCACAACTATAACATTATATCAAATCCACACCATAATATTCAAAAAAATATTTTGAGAAATTTAAATCTTTATTAATAAAATTTGGGGTCTCACATATATGAATGAATATGCAAGTATGCTTGCATTAAGAAAAGCTGTAAAGTCCTCTGATAGACAATAGAAACATATGTACAAGGACTTTGTACAAATGTGTTAGGTTGATCCTACATAAGCAAAATAGCTTTGTAAAGTCCTTGAAAAGAAAAGATGTACAAGGACTATAAATATAGAAAGATCAAGCTTGTTAGGTTGATCTAATGATGTAATAGATAGGCTTGTCTGATCGTCGAGCATTGCACCAGAAATCGTAGTCTGCTAAGAGAGTCAAGGGAAACTCGAGAGCTATCGAGGCAGAATCGTAGTCTGCAAGATAGGAGATCTCAGAGTTCGTAGACTGCCAGGATAGACTAGGAAAGGATCGTAGTATGTCGAGGAGAACTTCCTTAGGGACGTAGTCTACTGAGGAAGTCATGTACATAATCGTAGAGACAGCCTGTCTACGAGCCGACCGAAGATCTGCCGAAGCCCAAGTCAAGAATTGTAGACTACACTCAGAGTCGTAGAGTCTACTGATCATATCAGAGGCATAGATCATAGTCGAGCAAGATCAGATGAAGACAACAAGCACAATGACAGAAATTGTAGTGTCAAGATCTGATCTCGGAGTCGTAGTGTCTACACACCAAAGTCAATCGTAGAGTCTTGTAACTAAGACCTCAACAGATGTGCTCACAATGCCAAGACAGAATTGTAGAGCAAATACGATTCTTAATGAATGAGCACTCCCAGAATATCCAAAGGAATGAAGCCTTTGGTTGGCACTGCAAAGATACATCCCATCTGAAGGAAACCAAAGAGCACTCAAATGGCATGCAAGCTAACAAAAGATCTAAGCACCAACCCAATCAACATCTAGATTGAGTTGTGAAGCCATTCGAGATGAAGTCTTCCACAAGTTGATCAGAAGAAGACTTTAGTAACTAACTAAGGAAAGTCAGCAAGTGCAGTATCTGTCAAGTGGTAAGATGACAACGATCTTGGAAGTAACCAGGATCGTAGTGTTTGCCAAATAAAGAAATAATTGATGGATTACACATAGAGATACTGGTCAGCTTCTGAAGAACAAGGCTAAAGTGATTAAGCATTGGGTCAGTCCATTGATGATAAGTGAATGGGAGATCACAAGGAGAAAGCGAGCTGGACACGCCATAAATCTGAAGTGTCTTGCTATTCAGAAGGGGCCAGAAAAAAGAAGTCAAGCCATCAGTATCTGAGAGCTGTTGAGGCAAACAAAAGTGTTAAAGCACTGCACAAGAAAAGGAAGAGGTGTTCTCTATTGAAGATACAATCAACACTCTTCAAGATCGTAGTTTTGTCTCTACCAGTCAACAAGACACTGCGATCAGGTCTAAGAAGACATGCATCAGAATCATAGAATTCGAACAGCTGAAGATTGAAGCATTGACAACGGTTCAATCTGAAGACTGATATTCAGACAAGAGCTTATTGAGAGCATCGATGCAAAAGGACAACCTCTGATCGAGGAATCAGAAGGTTTAAATAAAGTCTTCAACCTGTCCAAGGCATTAAAGTGACATCTCTGACAGGGTAGGTGAAACAGTAGACTGCAGTGTCAAAAAGCCATGACATGTCACATCTGCAGTCTACATCAAATAACTCGAGATCTGCAAAGTAAATCTGAAAGCTTTCAATGGCTACTTTCCAACGGGAAGATTGGGAAGAGATATAAATCAACAGAGCTTCAAAGATCAAGAGTTGCTGATGATTGCAATGTTGCAAAATAGTTGAGTTGGTAGAATGCTAAACATTGACTCTACGAGTTCCACCTAAGCTTAAATAGAACAAGTCTCAGTGATAGTGAGACTACGAAGGTGGAAGTGAACCAACTTTGAAGAAGAACTTAAACAAATCAAAGCTTCACTCAACAAAGATGAGAATGCCACTTGAATTGGCATCTAAGCTAAGAGCCGAGAAAGACAAGATGATAACATTCAGAATAGTGGCAAAACACATGGCAGATCCTAAGAGACACTCTACGATTCACCATGAAACCAAAGTTAAAGTAGAGCAAGTGCAGAACCATGTTCGCCAACATGTTAAGAAGGGTTCCGGAAATGGTGATGGTGCACAGCTGACATTGCATGAAGATGAGCAGAACAGAAGAAGATCAGCTGCACCAAAGATGATGTGGTCCAGTCTCGAAGCAGAATGCAGAGAGGACCACACCAAGCTGCTAAGTACGAAAGATGATAAAGCTTAAAGTCATCTTACAAACAAGACCAACAACAAACAACTACAACAACGAGAAGCCAGGGCTTGAGGGGTCCTTGTTTGAGGACTAAATGAAGTTCCAAGCCCTTTGGGCTTGAAGAGTTCTGTGAACTAGAGAAGTTCCAAGGCTACTGAGGCCTTGAAGAGTTCTTAGTGAACTGAAGTTCCAAGGTCACCGGCATCAAGGAATCTTAGTAATTGTGGTCTTGCCGCCTTCCTAGTGGAAATCTCACTAGTAAAAAGCGTAAGAGTGGATTAGGAGCTTGAGTCTCTGAGCCACTTAAAACCCCTTGTGTCTTTTACTTTATGTCATTTACATTATGTACATTAATTGCTATAACTGCTATGTATGTTTTAACTACATACTACTGAATTAACTCTACGAACAATGTATGTCTGATTATGAATATATCAATGAAGGGGGTCTTTTACTTATTTCGCTGTGCTTGAAAAGATTCTTATGTTTGTCATATGCTAATTCATGAGCAATACAAAATAAATCAGAAAAGTATTTAAAATTAAAAAGGATCTATTCAACCGCCCCCCCTTCTAGATCTATATTGTGCCTACTGGGAACTAACATCTTCTCCATGTTAAAAGTCCACCAACAATGTTTTATCCATGTAACATCAATCAACAGTTCCTGTCCACAATCAAGTGAATAACTCATAATCATAATTGTGATTCTAAATTCTTCTTCGCACCCATGACGAAGATAATTTTCATCACCTGTCATTACCTGAAACATCACAGATCATGGTTATACCAAATCATAGTTCATGTTCATAATCATACTATTAAATTCATATTTTCACTACGTGCCAAAGATATTCATTAACAGTTCATCTTTGCACTACAGGCCAAAGACATGCAACTGTATTTTAGAAGAGTCAAGTAGAGCATGATATCTACTATCTTCTATGATTTAAAAGTTTACCATCAATTTTATCGCTGAGACTCAGCTTAATAAATAATTTACATCACCTAATTATCCATGCACTACGGCCCAAGGATATTCGTGTTTTCACCAATGGTCATGAACACGCCAAATAATAATTCATCTTTGAACCCTTGGCCAAAAAGAACACATGGTCATGATCATACCAATAACTGTCACTGAGACTCAGCTTAATAATTAGTATCACAACCACGAATTATCCATGCCATACGGGCTAAGGATATTCATGTAATCATCAATGTTCATGATTATACCGAATAATCTCTGGTTATAATCATACCAACAACTGTCCATCAATGCACTACAGGCTACTGAGGACTTTTACCACATCATTTGTAACATTACGGGTCATGATTATACCGAATGATCCCTGATCATAATCATACCAATCAACAGTCCATCTATACACGTAAGCCAAAGATATTAGTATCTCAAATAAATATATAATCATTTTAGAATTTATATAAACAATAATTATAACCATGTTGATCAATTCACATTTGCACTTAAGCTAAAGATATGCGATTATAAATTCAATGGTCATGATCATACCAGTCAACAATTCATCTTTGCACTACTGGCCAAAGAGAACCCATAGTCACGGTCATACAAATAATCTACCCATCTTTACACTTAAGTCAAAGAGAAATTTCATCACCAAGATTATAAAAATGTTATATATGATAATAAAAATAATATAATAAAAATATGGATTTAATATCAAAAGTAAGATTCATAAATCAATGATAATTTGGTCAGAAAAATAAACTAATTTTGTCGTCAATAGTACTCCGTGAATAGTAACTCATGAATAGTAACTTGTATTCGTAAACAGTACCATATACGTGAATAGTACCCATGAATAGTACTCCGTGAATAGTACTCATAAAAGGAAAATACAGAAGAAAACGATATTCCATGACGAGTATAAAAGAAATGATATCTCATACCAATATAATAGAATATACGAAATTACAAATGGATTTTCACCCGCCACGCGGTAATCTACGTAGACAGATCATTTCCATAATTTAATAAAGAATGAATATGAAGGGTCATTCACCATGCATGCTGTAGTCCGCATAGACAGGTTATTCTAATAGAATAATAAAGAATGGAATAACATAAGAATTTCACTATGCATGCGGTAGTCCGCGTAGACAGGTTATTCCAACAGAATAATAAAGAATGAAATAACAGAAGGATTTTACCACGCATGCAGTAGTCCGCGTTAACAGGTTATTCCGACAAAATAATAAAGAATGGAATAACAGAAGAATTTCACCATGCATGCGATAGTCCGCGTAGACAGGTTATTCCAACAGAATAATAAAGAATGGAGTAACAACCCTTACGAGTATTAAAAGAAAATAACTCTCTTCATAAATGCGAAAGAAATAATACTCCTTAAGAATATTGAACGAAAATAATACTCATACGAATACGAAAAATAATATCTCTTCAGAATATAAAATAAATAATACCCCTTACGAATACAACAAATAATATCCCTTACCTCAGAAGAAGACTGGATACTGAAATAGTGAAGTAACAGACTTCTCTTCTTCTTTCTTTCTATAGTTTCTCTCTCTATAATTGCTCTTGTGAGTCTTAGTGAATTGGTGAGAATGAAAGAAGAATGAGCTTCTATTTATAGAAAAACATAGTTTTGATAATTGCACGTTTTGGGGCTCGAAATATTACAGTATAATACCTTCATCTTTTCCTTTATTTTTAATTTTGTCCTGCAAGTATTATCAAACTTGCACCATATACCCTAATAGTATATCATGTGAATCAATAGTACAATCATGTGACTCAATAGTTCTATACATGTGCAAAAAAAATAATTACAGTATAGTACATTCATCTATACCTCCATTTTTAATTTAGTCATGCAAGTATTATCAATCTTGCACCACCTCCCCTAATAGTACATGCATGTGAATCAATAGTACACACATGTGAATAAATAGTTATAAGCATGTGAATTAATAACAATTAATTGCTCATTTATCCAATTAGTCAATATAACCTCCAGACATCAATTATTATCGGAATAGATGTCGATTACCACTAACACTAATAATCCTAACACAATGAAAATATCAATTTCATCTTTAATCAACACGAACTTATTCATCATTAATATTATAACTCACAATATTTAACAACCAGATCATTCCCATGAAAGAGGGGGCTTTTCGATAAGGATTTCTCCATATTAGCGCGTAATTAGGTGACCAAACCTCTCATCGACAGAACTTTCTAGACATTGTCAATATTGCAATTAATAATATGAATAACTTTGTCGTCTCAATTATTGATTTAATAATATAACATATTATGCAGATGATACTGTGACAATAATTGAATCAATAATATGAGAAATATTATGCATCAATTACTGTAGCAATAATTGAGTATAACTGAGTGACTTCTCACGTAAGCATCAATAATAAATACCGTGTGATACTATACAACCACGCGTATTACTGTACTTTTACTACCGGGTAGTTCAACAGTTTAACGGTAAAACTTTCGCCGTTATTTTTATAAAAAAATATTTCTGTCATTTTCTAACTACGACAATACTTCCGTTATGGGGTCCACCGATGATTATGTCGTCTTACGAATATTCCCTGTTAAAACGAATATTCCCCGACCAATCGAATATTCCCCGACACAACGAATATTTTATATCAACTCACTTACTTTGTAAAATTTTCACATGTCACCCTTAACTTTAACATTTATCAATTTAACCATTTACTAAATAAAATAATAATTATAAGAAAATTGAATAATTTCATTTCATAAAATTTAGGGTCTCACAATCTCCTCTCCTTATGAAATTTCGCCCTCAAAATTTACGTACCTGGTAGTTCGAAGAGATGAGAATACATTGCTTTCTTTTCGGATTATACCTTCCCGGTTATTTCCTCTGTATCATGATTTTTCCCATTGCTCATCTCCTGTATTTCAAATATCATTCTAGAAAATATCTTCAAAACAAAGGTTAATTGACATATCACAATTTGTCAACTTATCAAGTAAACAATTTCAGCTTAGGTAAGTCACACACTAGCGAAGTATATTACTCGTCTCTTCCATCCTAGTTCTAGACTCATATCTCCGCCAGCGACCATATCCCTAAGCTTTGATACCATTTGTGACGCCCCCAAAATAGGTCCACACGGCCCATTCTGAGTCGCCAAATATCACACTACAGAAATTAAATACAAACTTCATTTATACAACTATTGTATTGTCGTGCAGAGTACGACAACACATAAGCTGTGAATTTTAATACAAATATATGTAACTCTCACGGTGCCTCGACCACAACACCTTAAAATGGTACTTTACATAAAAGTACAATCAATAACTGTTTTAGAAAGTAAAATCTTTGGAAAAATGCTCAAGGAAACCTTCGTACATGGGAGGCCATGCATTTAAATTATGATAGATATCATATGACTCGAGAATTATCCTTGGTTGACCCAATAGACCCCAAAGAAAAATGAAAAGATTATTGTCATGTTCTTTCTAATGGTGAGTCTTATCTTGACATATAATTATCTCCATTGTCTCCAATTGAGAATTATATTTCAACCAAACTCCAAGATTATATAGGTAGTGCTCATAGATATAATCAGCAAGTGCATGTGCACAACCCTATCTTATGATAACATGAAGTCTTCTGTCATTAGACATCTTGTATGATAGTGGCAAAACACCCTTCCAAAGTTGGGTTCACCTCACCCTATTCGGTTCACCAAAATCTACGGTTAAAATGACGTATAAAATACGACACACTTATCTAAAATTCTTAATAAAATTATTTTCATACTATTTTAGGGGAAACCAAAACAGCTATAGACCACTGTTCTATTCCCCTGTTACTCACGCTCGACCCAGCTACACTCTTATTACCTGAAAGGAATTATGAAGACAAAGGGTGAGCACAACTAGCCCAGTAAAGAATATCATGACTAAAGATAATTAAATTATCAATAGTCTTCGTCAGTAATATATCAGAGATTTAGAACATATGGTAGATGATAAAACTTTTCAACCATAGTGGCAGCGGAACGAGCAATCCATTAGAAGAGTCAAATAGACCATAAAGTCTATTATCTTCTCCATGTTAAAAGTCCATCAACAATGTTTTATCCTCTCATAACATCAATCAACAGCCTTCATCCCACAATCAAGTGAATAACTCATAATCATAATTGTGATTCTAAATTCCTCTTCGCACCCAGGACGAAGATAATTTTCATCACTTGTCGTTACCTGAAACATCACAGATCATGGTTATACCAAATCACAGTTCATGTTCATAATCATACTAATAAATTCATATTTTCACTACCGGCCAAAGATATTCATTTACATTTCATCTTTGCACTACAGGCCAAAGACATGCAACTGTATTTTAGAAGAGTCAAGTAGAGCATAATATCTGCTACCTTCTATGATTTAAAAGTTTACCATCAATTTTATCGCTAAGACTCAGCTTAATAAATAATTCACATCACCGAATTATCCATGCACTACGGGCCAAGGATATTCGTGTTTTCACCAATGGTCATGAACACGCCAAATAATAATTCATCTTTGCACCCTTGGCCAAAAAGAACGCATGGTCATGATCATACCAATAACTGTCGCTGAGACTCAGCTTAATAATTAGTATCACAACCACGAATTATCCATGCCATACGGGCCAAAGATATTCATGTAATCATCAATGTTCATGATTATACCGAATAATCCCTGGTTATAATCATACCAACAACTGTCTATCAATGCACTACAGGCTACTGAGGACTTTTACCACATCATTTATAACATTACTGGTCATGATTATATCGAATGATCCCTGATCATAATCATACCAATCAACAGTCCATCTATACACGTAAGCCAAAGATATTAGTATCTCAAAGAAATATATAATCATTTCAGAATTTATATAAACAATAATTATAACCATGTTGATCAATTCACCTTTGCACTTAAGCTAAAGATATGCGATAAAAAATTCAATGGTCATGATCATACCAGTCAACAATTTATCTTTGCACTACTGGCCAAAGAGAACCCATAGTCACGGTCATACAAATAATCTACCCATCTTTACACTTAAGTCAAAGAGAAATTTCATCACTAGGATTATAAAAATGTTATATATGATAATAAAAACAATAAAATCAATATATGGATTTAATATCAAAAGTAAGATTCATAAATCAATGATAATTTGGTCAGAAAAATAAACTAATTTTGTCTTCAATAGTACTTCGTGAATAGTAACTCGTGAATAGTAACTCATGAATAGTAACTTATATTCGTAAACAGTACCATATACATGAATAGTACCCATAAATAGTACTCCATGAATAGTACTCATAAAAGGAAAATACAGAAGAAAACGATATTCCATGACGAGTACAAAAGAAATGATATCTCATACCAATATAATAGAATATAAGAAATTACAAATGGATTTTCACCCGCCACGCGGTAATCCACGTAGACAGATCATTTCCATAATTTAATAAAGAATGAATATGAAGGGTCATTCACCATGCATGCTGTAGTCCGCGTAGACAGGTTATTCCAACAGAATAATAAAGAATGAAATAACAAAAGAATTTCACCATGACGCTGGTAGTCCATTGATGAAAGTTATTCCAACAGAATAATAAAGAATGGAATAATAGAAGAATTTCACCATGCATGCGGTAGTCCGCGTAGACAGGTTATTCCAACAAAATAATAAAGAATGGAGTAACAACCCTTACGAGTATTAAAAGAAAATAACTCTCTTCATAAATACAAAAGAAATAATACTTCTTAAGAATATTGAACGAAAATAATATTCATACGAATACGAAAAATAATATATCTTCAGAATATAAAATAAATAATACCCTTTACGAATACAACAAATAATAACCCTTACCTGAGAAGAAGACTGGATACTAAAATAGTGAAGTAGCAGACTTCTCTTCTTCTTTCTTTCTATAGTTTCTCTCTCTATAATTGCTCTTATGAGTCTTAGTTAATTTGTGAGAATGATAGAAAAATGAGCTTCTATTTATAGGAAAACATAGTTTCGATAATTGCACGTTTTGGGGCTCGAAATATTACAGTATACTACATTCATCTTTTCCTTCATTTTTAATTTAGTCCTGCAAGTATTATCAAATTTGCACCACCTCCCCTTATAGTATATCATGTGAATCAATAGTACAATCATGTGACTCAATAGTTCTATACATGTGAAAAAAAAAATTACAATATAGTACATTCATCTATACCTCCATTTTTAATTTAGTCATGCAAGTATTATCAATCTTGCACCACCTCCCCTAATAGTACATGCATGTGAATCAATAGTACACACATGTGAACAAATAGTTATAAGCATGTGAATTAATAACAATTAATTGCTCATTTATCCGATTGGTCAATATAACCTCCAGACATCAATTATTATCGGAATAGATGTCAATTTCCAGTAATACTAATAATCCCAACATAATGGAAATATCAATTTCATCTTTAATCAACACGAACTTATTCATCATTAATATTATAACTCATAATATTTAACAACCAGATCATTCCCAGGAAAGAGGGGGCTTTTCGATAAGGATTTCTCCATATTACCGCGCAATTAGGTGACCAAACCTCTCCTCGACTCAACTTTCTAGACATTGTCAATATTGCAATTAATAATATGAATAACTTTGTCATCTCAATTATTGACTTAATAATATAACATATTATGCAGATGATAATGTGACAATAATTGAATCAATAATATGAGAGATATTATGCAGCAATTACTGTAGCAATAATTGAGTATAACTGAGTGACTTCTCACATAAGCATCAATAATCAATACCGTGTGATACTACGCAACTGCCAGACATCGCATTTCTTTTACTACCGGGTAGTTCAATAGTTTAACGGTAAAACTTTTCACCGTTATTTTTATAAAAGATATTTCATCATTTTCTAACTACTTACAATACTTCCGCTGTGTGGTCCACCAATGATTATAATAAATCGCACAAATATTCCCCCGTTAAAATGAATATTCCCCGACCAATTGAATATTCCCCGACACAACGAATATTTTATATCAACTTGCTTACTTTGTAAAATTTTTACATGTCACCCTTAACTTTAACCTTTATCAATTTAACCATTTACTAAATAAAATAATAATTATAAAAAAATTGAATACTTTCATTTCATAAAATTCGGGGTCTCACAATCTCCCCTCCTTATGAAATTTTGCCCTCGAAATTTACGTACCTAGTAGTTCGAAGAGATGAGAATACATTGATTTCTTTTCGGATTATACCTTCCTGGTTATTTCCTCTGTATCATGATTTTCCCCTTTGCTCATCTCCTGTATTTCAAATATCATTCTAGAATATATCTTTAAAACAAAGGTTAATTAACATATCACAATTTGTCAACTTATCAAGTAAACAATTTCAGCATAGGTAAGTCACACACTAGTAAAGTATATTACTCGTCTCTCCCCTCCTAGTTCTAGACTCATATCTCCGCCAACGACCATATCCCTAAGCTCTGATACCATTTGTGATGCCCCCAAAATAGGTCCACACGTTCTATAGATTGTCTATTATGATTGCGTATAATTGTTTAGCTAATAATTACTATGATAATTTATATGAATTCGGGAGATGATATATAGATTTAGATCTGATCATAATAGTATGTGATTGTATTTTCTGCATGGTGTTGGAATTCATGATTTGTTTTTAGGATAGGGATATGCCTTTACGCCGCGTGTAATATAATAAGGGAACATGTGCTTTAAATCCTTTTTAATTGTAATTCACATAGGAATATATTGAATTAGTTAATTAGGGTGTTTAATTCAATTCTATCAACAGTGGATTTGGATTAATATGTTTGTGATGCATCGGAAGGTGGTTATAAATACTAATAAGTTCCTGATTAACAATCCAAAATAGTGAGCATAATTAATAAGAAGTGGTGTAATATAAGTGAAACAATAAGTGAAGTTATGATCTTAAATCTCCATAACCTGATTTTAATCTAGTGGTATTTAGTAGTAGTTTAATTATATATTTTAATTCACAATCCTAAATCATTTGTTTAGATAAAATTAATTTGGTTACGAGTTAGTATTTGGTACATTTTTATTAAATAATTCCTCGTGGGAACGATACTCTACTTTAACGTTATTACTTGTTGACCGTGTATACTTGCACGTATTCATTGATTGCGAAATCGATCAACAACTCTGTTACTCAGTTCTTTCGAACGTATGCTTAACTGCAACTGCGTAGCACAACCCAAGAACTCAACTCTCATCAAGTGTATTCCAAGTCTGCTGGACATGAAGAGTTCTAATTGAACTAAGAAGTTCCAAGACTGCTGGTCTTGAAGGAATTTGAGTGATTCAACGATTGTAAAGATATCCTTAGTGGATTTCCTACTCGAGGAGTAGAAGAGTGGACTAGGAGCCTTGAGTGCTCTGAACCACTTAAAATCACTGTGTTTCTTATATACCTGCTATAGCTGCTATATCTGTCATAATTGCTTATCACATATAAACTTGATTTATCTTCAAGGGGAATAAACAAATTATATATTCCGTTGTGGTTAATTTATTAACAAATCTGACAAGTATTTTGAAAAGAAAAAGTTATTTAAAATATCTATTCAACCCCCCCCCCTTCTAGATAACTATTGTGTCTCTAGGAACTATCAATTGGTATCAGAGCAGGTTCTCTCAATCAGCCTACAAAACTTGAGTAGATTCAATGGCACAACTGATAAGCGAGTCCAAGATTGGAGGATGCAGCAAGCCACCAATGTGCAACAAAGACAAATTTGTCAACCGGAAAGTTCGCATGCAAGCCTACATGGATTCAATAGATAAAGAGCTTTTTAAAACTGTTATGAATAGGCCCTACATTCCAACAAAGCTTGCACCAACTCCAGATGATCCAAACAAAGTTCAGATCAAGTCAGAATGGACTGATAACGAGAATAAAGTTGTCCAACTAGACAAAAAGGCCAAGAACATTTTGTTCCAGTCTTTAGAAGATGATCTGTTCGAGAATGTGGTCAACAACAAAACTGCCAAGGAAGTCTGGGAAGCATTGCTCATTATGCACGAAGGAACAAAAGAAGTTAGAGAAAACAAGCAATCTCTTATGACTCAAAAGTATCAGATGTTCGCCCATGTTCTAGGAGAAAATGTCACTTCCACTTATGAAAGATTCAATGTGTTGCTCAACTCTCTTTGAGCTTTTGGAAATATCTATCCAAACAAAGATCTTATCATAAAGTTCATGAGGACTCTACCGAGCAAGTGGGATGCCAAAATCACTGCCATTAGAGAATCAAAGAACCTCCATGAAATGACAGTTCAACAACTCTATGACACCCTTCTTACCTACGAACTAGAGCTGACCAAACATGCAGAGACTCTATCTGAAGGAAGAAATAAGAACGAAGGAGTTACTCTCAAGGAAACAGAAACCATCTCCAAAGCTCATGCTAAAAATAATTCTTACTCTGAGCTAGGAAGATGATGACGAGGATATTTCAATGTTGGTAAGAAGACTCAAAAGGTTCATGCGGAAAGGCAGAAGCAGCAAACCTAAGAGATTCAACAATAATAACAGACAGGAGCAGATCAACGACTTATGCTATAACTGTAAGAAGCCTGGCCATTTCATTGCAAACTACAACAAACCTCTTAGAGAAGAGCTGAAGAGGAAAACAAATCTCAAGAAGGAGTTCAAAGGCAACAAAAGGCTCCAAAAGAAAGACAAAGGTCTTGTGGCCGAAGGATCATGGAGTGACTCAGACAACAACATAACTCCTAAGTCTGGAGATAATGAAGAACCTCAAGTAGCAAATCTGTATCTAATAGCCAAAAATGCAAAGAACAAGAAAAGCACTGACCATCATGAAGTAAGTATCGATGAGGTATTCGACTTTGACTCTCCTGATGTAGATATTGATGATTTAAGAAATGCACTACATGGCATAAAATCTGATCTGCATCAATACATGAAGTGGTTCAGAGTGTTGTCTAAAGATTATTCTCTTCTTCAAAAAGAGAAAAAGAAAGTTCAAGAAAAACTGGAGATAGCTCTACTAAGCACTACATCTCTCTCTAAATTTGAGGCTGAAAATAAACTCTTAAGACAGACCAATGAACTCAACACCCAAAGAGAGTCAAATCTAACCTCTAAGATTGAGGAACTAGAAAAGACAATCTTAATGTGGCATAGATCTTCTTCATCCATGGACTCCCTGATCTCCAATTAGAGAATTGTATCTAACAGAACAGGTTTAGGTTTTGGGGAATCTACCTCAGTACCATATGTGGAAAAGCTAAAGGAAACTAACATTAGTAGTGCTTCAAATTTAAATAGAAGCATTATATTTGTGAAATCCTCATAGAGGGAAGAACCAGTGCATCCCTTCTCTTCTGATCCAATGCATGTTCCAAGACATAACGGATCCCATGTTGGTCTGGGGTTTAGAGAAGAGAAGAGTAACTTAGTCACTACTCTCCAACCTCGAAGGATCGTGGAGTCAAGTAAGACCAACTCCACGAACCAACTAGGAAGGAATAGTAGAGTTAAGTTTCACTCATCATAAATCATGAACCACAAGGATGCATGGAAAAAGAAGAAAAAGAATAATGGAAAGACCATCGAGAATCCACATAAGTCTAAATGGAGAAAGAATTCACTCACACACATAAGCATGCATCATGTTAGATGCTTTTTATGTGATAAATATAGTCATAAAGCTTCAGAATGTTACAATAATCCTTTGCATATTAAACCCAAAGTCAAGCAGATTTGGGTCCTCAAGGGTACTAACAAGGTAGGACCCATGCAAGTCTGGGTACCAAAATAAGAGTTTAAAGGCTACAGAATGTTACAATAATCCTTTGCATATTAAACCCAAAGTCAAGCAGATTTGGGTCCTCAAGGGTACTAATAAGTTAGGACCCATGCAAGTCTGGGTACCAAAATAAGAGTTTAACCTCACTGCAGGAACAGATCTCCACGATCACAACTTGGTATCTGGACAGTGGATGCTCAAGGCACATGACCGGGAACAAAGCTCTCCTGTCTAACTTCATAGAAAAGGAGGGTCCAACAGTCATCTTTGAAGACAATGACTCTGGCAAGACAAAAGGATATGACTTAGCTAGGAATGGTGCAGTGTCCTTCAACAAAGTAGCCTATGTGGAAGGACTAAAGCACAATCTTCTGAGCATAAGCCAACTCTGCGACAAGGGTCATCAAGTTACCTTTCTCAACAATCAGTGTCAAGTCAGAGATCTGAAGACTTTTTCTATAAAGCAAATCGGAACAAGAGAAGGGAACGTCTACACTGTTAATCTTTCTCAACTAAGTTCTGATGAGACAATATGCTTTCTTGACAAAGCCTCTGAAGAAATGAGCTGGCTATGACATAGAAGATTGTCTCATCTCAATTTCAAAAATATATCAAAACTGGCCTCCAAAGATCTAGTAGCAGGTTTACCCAAGCTCAGCTTCGTCAAAGAAAGGCCATGCAATGCCTGTCAGCTTGGAAAATAAACTAGGAGTTCATTCAAAGGAAAAAAGATCAACTCAATTGATAAGCCCCTACAGTTACTTCACATGGATCTTTTTGGGCCAATTCCAACTATAAGCCTTAGAAGGAAGAGATACTCGTTGGTCGTAGTGGATGACTACACCAGATTTATATGGGTGTTCTTTATAAATTCTAAAGATGAAACAAGCTTTCAACTCATCAAGATGTTCAAGCTGGTAATGGACGAAAAAGGGGAAAAGAAGGCTATAAGGAGTGACCATGACAAAGAATTTGACTTCTCTGAGATGGATCAGTTTTGTACAGACAATGGCATCAGTCATAACTTTTCAGCTCCACGAACACTACAACAAAACGAAGTAGCTGAAAGAAAGAACTAAACGCTGATTGAAGCTGAAAGGACTCTACTAGCAGTATCTCATCTGCCTGAATACTTCTGGGCAGAAGCTATCAACACTGCGTGTTACACTCAGAACGTGTTAAAGAAGACTCCTTACGATCTATGGAGAGGAAAAAAGCTAAATGTCAGCTATTTCCATGTGTTTGGCTGTGCATGCTACATTCTCAACAATGGAAAACAATATCTGACTAAGTTCCAACCCAAGTCAGACAAATGAGTCTTTCTTGGATATGCCACAGAAGCCTATAGAGTGTTCAACAAGATGACACTTAGTGTTGAAGTCTCAATTCATATCATCTTCGATAAAACAGACTCAGACAAATCCATGCCTCAAGACACTGAGATCGACGACTCAGACACTACGAATGAGGTGGTCGAGCTCAACACCACGATCGCAACCCCAGAAGATGAAATTGTCAAGCCTGAAGAAGAGATCGTAGAGAGAGCTACACCAGACGAAGAACCTCTGCAACAAGAGACATATGTTGATCTTGAAGAATTCAGACAATAAGGCACCAAAATAGATGTTTCAACAAGAAACAGATGGGCAAGAGATCACATTCAAGACCTGATCATTGGAGACCCAAATGCAAGAGTCAAGACAAGATCTGCCACCCAGAATGAGTGTTTTTATTTGAGCTTTCTGTCCCAAATGGAACCCAAGAGGATAGAAGATGTTATGGAAGATTCGAGTTGGATAGAAGCCATGCAAGAGGAACTGAATCAGTTTGAGAGAAGCAAAGTCTGGAGATTAGTCCCTAGACCAAGAAGTCACCCAGTTATTGGCACCAAATGGGTCTTCAGAAATAAAAGGTATCGACTACGACGAGACTAGTGGCCAAAGGTTATTTTCAAAAAAAGGCATCGACTACGACGAGACCTTCGCACTTGTTTCCAGACTAAAAGTTATCTGGTTATTCCTTGCCTTTGCTGCCCATATAAAGTTCAAAGTTTTCCAGATGGATGTCAAAAGTGTCTTTCTGAATGGTGAACTTCAAGAAGAAGTATATGTGGAGCAACCTCCAGGTTTCATTAATCTAACTCTCTCTAATTATGTCTATAGATTAGACAAAGCCTTATATGGACTTAAACAAGCACCTAAAACATGGTATGAAACACTAACTAACTTCTTTATTGAAAACAATTTCTCTAGAGGTAGAGTAGATACCACATTATTTCTTAGGAAGCACAAAAATAAAGTCTTACTAGCTCAAATATATGTAGATGATATTATCTTTATTTCTACTGATGAAAATTTGTGCAAGAGATTTGCCAAGCTTATGTAGAACAAGTTCAAAATGAGTATGATGGGTGAGATAAATTTCTTCCTTAGATTACAAGTGAAGCAGACTGATGAAGGTATATTCATCAACCAAGCCAAATACATTAAAGACTTACTTAAGAAGTATGGCATGGAATCAACTTCTCCCATAAAAACACCAATTTCTCCAGCAACTAAGCTTGACAAAGATGAAAAAGGTAAAAGTATTAACATTAATCAATATAGAGGTATTATAGGCTCTCTTTTATATCTAATTGCCAGTAGACCAGACATAATGTTTGCAACATGTATATGTGCTAGATTTCAAGTTAATCCTAAGGAAACACACTTAAATGATGTAAAGAGATTTTTTAGGTATCTCAAAGGCACACCTCACTTGGGACTTTGGTATCCCAAGGAGTCCTCCTTTGAACTGACAAGATATACAGATGCTAATTTTGCAGGCTGAAAAATCGATAGAAAAAGCACCAGTGGCGCCTGTCAATTGTTAGGAAACAGACTTGTGTCCTGGTTTAGCAAGAAGCAAAATTTAGTATCTACCTCTACAACAGAAGTTGAATACATTGCTGCAGGCAACTGCTGTGCTCAAATCATATGGATGAAGAACCAGCTAGCAGATTATGGGTATGATTTCAGGTTTATACATGTTCATTGTGATAACACAAGTGTCATAGCACTAACACATAATCCTGTCATGCATTCAAGGACTAGGCATATAGAAATAAGATATCATTTTATTAGGGATCATGTACAAAATGGAAATATTTCTTTACAATACATCCCTACTGAAAATCAACTTGCTAAGTTAGGCATGTTGAATCTACAACCATAAACTCTATGCTCTAGTTGATGCTAACCATGCAGATAAAAAGGCTTTGTTGAAATCATAGAGATGACTAAGAGAATCCACGATCGTGGAGCAGTCTCGACATGGCAAAAAAGCTCATTATGATGACGGAATTCCTATCAAATCTAAGAAGTCCTTCTGATAAACGTCTCAGGGATAAACCTAACCCTTAGTTTCAGTCTAAGAGGTTGGCCCTTCCTGAGCTACCTTAACCAAGAAAGAATGATAATTTAAAGTGCATCACAAGAACCTGAAGAGACAATGATTATAGAGCAGGATCAGAAGTGAACTCAACAATCGTAGAGCAACCTCAACGATCGTAGTCGTCCTAAAAGATACACTAGCTCAGGGGAAGCTAAGGGTAGATTAGTAATTTTTACACTACTTAAAATTGTGGAGCCTTGTAGAGCTCGACACGTGCCCCACTCTGCAGATCATGATGAGGGAAGTTACAAATACAGTTTGAAAATGTCTTTTAAAAATTTACCTCAGAATTTCAAAAGTTCCTTCCTCTCTTTCTCTCTCAAAAGAAACCCTAGCTTTTAGAATGCTCAAATAACCTCTGTTCAAGGAAATCACAACACTCAATGGCTACTTCCAACGTTGTATCTGGATACCAACTGTGCTTCGACGAATTCAAGACAGCTGACCCACAGTTCCACAAAATTCTGATACTTCTAAAGAGAGCTGGTCTCAAAGAAGTGTTGAGCACCAGCATAAGGATTTACCCTAAGCTGGTAAAGGAATTCTACTGCAATGGAGTCTACGAAAATGATATCGTCACTTCAAAGGTCAAGGGGGAGAAGATTCGACTCAAAGCTGAAGATATAAACCTAGCCCTAGGTTTTAAATCAAAGGGACTTTCATCTATGAGTGTTATCGACTTTCATGAAGGTTTGAAGAAGATGCACCATGAGAAGTTTCAAGACATCAAGGGCTACAAGAAGAAGGACTTTCCTCAGAAGTACGAATTTCTGGCTGATATTGTTGGAAAATGCATATGATGCAAAAGCTCTGGACATGACTCTGTAAATGAGAATCAAATGAAACTCATGACAGCAATCTACTTTATAATTCAACTCAACTATGGGGCTTTGCTCATAGATTGGATAGAGAAGTGGATACTCAGCTCAAAGAAGACAAAAAGCTCTGGCAAAATGCTCTACGAGAGATATATAAGCATAATTCTGCAATTTGCTCTGGGAGACAAAATTGGAGTTACAGAGGGAGAACCCATCAACCCTAACAGAAGAATGACCCAGCAGCTGTTTCAAAATTGGAAAAGAAACCCTGCAGAAAATGTAAGGATGATGTCTGAATCTAGTGGAAGGACTGGTGAAGTAAAGAAATCAGATCTACCGGGAAATATGTCAGTTGTGAAGGAAGTTGAGGAAGAAGAAGTCGATCAAGAGGAGATTATAGTCTTGGTTAGAAAGAGTAAGGGTAAAAGGAAGTTAACTGCTCAAATAGTAAAAGAGCCTCAAGGCTCAAACACTGATGCGCCCCAAGAAGATTTGGGAAAAAAGATTCAAAATTTGTTCACACAAAGGGAACTCACCTTAGAAGTGACCGAATCACCAGAAGAAATGCTGAAGGAAATAAAGAAGAAGAAGAAGAAGAAGAAGAAGAAGAAGCAGACTGAAGAGGAAGATGAAGATAGATCCACTATCTCTCAACTGCTTAAAAAGGGAAAACGTAGCCATAAATCAAAGAAGTCTTCACTCACGACGATCGTAGAGTCCTTACTAATCATAGAGTCCAGACTTTCCATTACATCAGAGGTGGATGTTGCAACAGTTTCTTAGCTTGAACAAACTATTAGAGCTGAAGCTGAGGAGTGTTGAGGCTTTGGCTCAGCCCAGGAGGACAAAGAGAAAGCTTGTAAAGAAATATATTCTTGTCAATGAAGAAGTCTTAAAGGAAGAAGACAGAAGAATAGATGCTAAAAAAGAGCTTCCCCAAGCCTTTATAGAGTATACAACTTATATTGAGGGGGAGCCTCTCGAAGTTCCTGAGTCAGGGAATGCTACAGCTGAGGGGGAGCTGGAAGAAGATAATCAAGAAACCCCCTCAGCCCCTCAAGAAATCGTAGTCTCTGAAGCTGTGGAAATGGATAAAGTTCAAGCTATGGAGGTGGAGAGGGCTGAAGAACAAAGAAGAAATGAGGAGATGATTGAAGTGGTGGAAATTTCAACTGAAGATGATGGAGTTAGGGAAGAAGAAAAAGATGAAGAAATTGAGATTATGCAGTGGGCTAGAATGGATATAGGAGAGCCAACTACAATCAGTTGTTCTCCTACTTACCAATGATGTCCTATCATAGAGCCCTGATTCTCAACTCCTGGGATCACATGTTCTGGACTTACAAAGCTTATCCAGCAATCTCAGTGCTAGCTCATGGATTCCCAAGAAACCTAAATTTTGCTCAGAAGTTGATCACTAACCATCCTTCATGAGAGACTGAGCATGAGTTACACTTTATTCCCATCTCTTTCAAAGTTAACCAGTGTCTTCCATCAAACTTTAACCAATTTTATGAATTGCCAAGATGGTTGGAAGTGGTTCTTCACCCACAAAATCAATTTCCAGCTACAGAATCCCAACATTCTGTAATTGATGAACCAAATACACCTAACTTACAATCTTCAACCACTTTTCTCTCCACAAACCTCGATCCCATTCAAATCGTAGAGTCACCTTCTCTACCAGCTTCAACCACCTCCTCTCCCAAAACTCAAACCTCTATTCTTGCACCTCCTTCAGACATTCCTTCTGCCTCAAACAACCGTTATTTCGATCTTGCTCTTGCTCTCTCAAATCTGCAAGAACAAAATACAAGAGCCTCTCCCACAGACACTCAGCAAATACTTGAGCTTCTCTCAGATCTTCCCACCAAAATCGAAGTACATCTAATAGCGATCACGAAAAGTAACCATGGATATTCAAGAAGATCTTGAAACTCACTCTCTGCTTGTACATACATGGTTAAACCACTTGATTGATGCTGCCAACACTCTTCCTAGCAACCTGAGCTCTGAGCTCACAAAGCAGTTACGGGATATCATCAAGGAAATGATCCAAAACATAAATGAGAGGGATCAAATTCACTTTCAATCTACCTGGAAGCATAAGGAAGAAGTTATCCTTCTTCAACAGACTCAAAAGACTCAAAATAAACTTATTATGGAAAACCTCACAAGCCTACGATCTTCTATAACTGAATTCCAAGCATATTCTATAAATCAAATGCAACACACAAACACTGTCTTGGCCATTCTGCAAAAACATAAATCACAAAACTAAGTCTCTGGTTCAAGAAAATTCTGAAGATATTGCTCAGTCAAGAAATCAGCTCCATGAGCTTGGTCAAGACATGAATCATTTGTTAGAGGATATTCGAACACTTGATGCTGACATAAAGGGGGAGAATAAAGTAGAGTGAGAGAAAGGTAAAGGTAGACAATGTTCTAAAAGGCGTAAGGAGGGAGGCGGGCGGCCAGGGAGGGCCTAGCGCATGGGGGGCCCAGGCGAGTTTTTTTTTTTAATTCTAAGACAGTTTTTAATATTTTACCTTACATTATTCTAACAAAACAATAATACAAAATAAAATAATCTATAATAAAGATAATAATTAAATTATAGAATTAGTGTTACTAGTAAGTAGTATCTAGTAAGTAGTATCTTGATATCTTCATATATATAATTATATATGTACTTCTTCTCTCTAAAAAATTTAAATAAATGTTATTTTAAAAAATTAGTGTGAAATTTATTGAATGAGACATTTGATATTATTAATTATGAAATTATTTTTATTTTTGTAATTTTCAAAATTGAGGACTTAAAGAAAATGACAAATACTATATACTAAGTATGACTAATATATCTTTAACGTATTAGTTTTATTCATAAATAAAATTAGTATTAAATAATAAAATTTAAAATTTTAAGAATTCAATTGAATATTAAAACTTAAGAAACTAAACATAAATTTAAGAATTATATTGAATTAAACTAAATATTACAAATGTATCATCATTTATATAATTTGAAGTACCAAGTTCAAAAAAATTACAACTATAATAAAATTATCCATTTTGACTTGATCTTGTTCACTTCTTATTGTGACTTGATATGCTACAACTTGCATTAATAATAAGGTAAATCATTAGAAAAATAAATATATCAAGATCTGGTTTTGGTAGTAATTTAAAAAAATAAAATAAAATCTCTGCCTAGGCCCACTTTTCCTGCCTAGGCCCCGTCTTTCTCGCCTATGTAGGCATACACAAACAGGCCACCTGGCCTGGCCCAGTTTAGGCCTGCCAAGCTTTGACCGTTGACCAACTGCTTCCACCCCATACTCACGCTCAGCTCAAAATAAAAAGACCAGTCGGGCCGATTTATCGACTTAAAACCTTGGTCTCTGCTGAAGCTCTTTGTCAAAGCTAGGTCAGCCCAAGCCTTTAATGCTTTACTTACTTAGTTGAATGATTTTGCCTTAACTCAACTCTCTATTTATAAAACAAAGGTAGGAAAAATTAACATTGATAGACAATATGGGACTTTAAAAGTGGAAATAGATAAACTGAAGCTTATGGGCAGTCCTAGAACAACCATTTCCATTCCATTCACAGCCTTGACACATACATTTATCTAAAATGTTTAAATTATAGAAAGGGCAACAAAAAGGGAAGCAATCATTAAAGAATTTGTCCACTCATCCGAATGTTTAAATTATAAGAACGAATGTAACCCAATTCCTAGATAAATCAGAATTTTACACATTAAAAAGCACATAAAACTTTGAATAATTTGCAAATAATAAATGAATATACAAATAAAATTTACAAGGAAATGAAATCAAATTTGTGCAGAAGTGAAGAACATGAACACACAAGTGTGTAGACATATATACAAGATATAAAGGACTGCACTTAATTCTTACCATGATTTTACTAGCCAGAGGAAAATCAAAGAAAGAGGCTCTAAGGGGGTTTAAGGGTTTTGTGTTTAAAAGATTTGGAATAAAAATTGGAGAAGAACTCAACCATAAATTTTTTTACCATGTTCACAATTCGAACTTCCAAGATTGATATGACCAATGAGTATCTAATTGGGGAACAACTTTTGAGACGAACACTTGGGAAACATGAAGGTTGAATAAGATGAAGTTTGAAGATGATGAAGATTATAGGAAAGAGATGAAGGAGGAGATTACAAGGAGTTGGCGGTTTATTGGATGTAACTTGTAAGATTGCACATAATAATTAATCTAAGTCCCATATTGTTTACTGAGAAAAGTGTTAAAGGAAGTTTTCCTTATAAAACGGACTCTCCTCCACTTGCAACAAGTTGTGGGTTGGTCCAATCTGAATAATTTTTCAACATTTTGACATGTTGGGCTAGGCCGCAAGGATATTAAACAAAAAAGGCCAAGTGCAAAAATTCCAGATCCTTAGGCTTTAGCTCAGGCCGGATAAAGGCCACAAGCCGGTCCAGGCTGGGCTTTTAATTAGGCCAGTCTAACCGGATTTTGACATTTACACAAATGACCTTTTTCACCCTTCGTGTGCTCTGCTCAAAGCGATCAAGGTCGAGCCACAGCCCCAGTGCCGTTTGTGCACCCTATGCTACAGGCCCCGCTTAGCCCGCCTAGTCGCTTCTCCTTTCCCTCCTAGCTCGCCTCGCTATCAATGTTGATATATTTATGATATGCTGTAAATCTCCTTTTGGATTGTTTCATATTGATTTAACTATGCTAAATTGTAATATCTATCTCACGACATTAACAAATTCATGTTTATTCTCTAGAGATTTCAGTTGCTCACTAAAACACTAAGTCATATTTACTTTCTAGCATCCTACATTTAGAAATTGATGATATGATGGAAATCTACTTGGTTATGTCAACATCAAATAGGGGGAGATTGTTGGGAATTGCATATTAAAATTTGATGTTGAAAGTAAATAAATATGCTTATGTGTAAAGTCCTTCAAAGAACATATGTACAATAACTTAGATGATAGATTGTTAGGTTGATATGTGCTTAATGTTTATCATTCTGTAAATGAATGTATAGAAGAAAAGATCAAAGATGTTAGGTTGATCTACTTTGAAGTGTAATAGATAAGCCTCAACAAAATCTTAACTGTCAAGCCAGCTGAGAGATTGCAGAAGCCAAGGCAGAATCGTAGAGTATCGAGGAAGTTGCTCTAGAATCGTAGTCTACTTTGGAAGCCACACTCAGATCGTAGAGATGGTCCGAGCGTCTGACGAGCTAAGTCCAGAATCGTAGTCTGCTCTCAGAAACGTAGAGTCTGCAAAATCAAGCAACTAAAGATCATAGTCTATCAGTGCTAAAGAGAAATCATAGTGTTCTCTTTGATCAGGCTTAATCAAGCACGAGCATGATAAGACACAACGATCTTAATCGTAGTGTCTTTCCTGTTAGCATCAAAAGAATCGAGCCTTGTCCATTTGTTGAAGGATAAAATACAACAAATAAAGAATGGATTATAGACGTTGAGACTTTCGAGAATCCCAATGATCCAACACTCATCCTTAGTATGTATCGAAGGAGCGTATTGAAGAAGTTAAGGAAAGAACCGCATGCCTGCTGAAAACACCTTTTTCAGGTGTTAGGTGAGATAGTAGTCTGTTGTGTCAGTGGGTCAGACGGATGAACATCAAAGTTCTAGGAAGTTAATATTGGTGCTCAAAAATGTCTAATGCATTAAATGCTTCAACGTATACCTTCAAACAGACAGATTTCAAATACTCTTTTATAAGGAAATAAGACATAGATACTACAAGCAAGCAAGTACACAACAAAAGCTAAAGAACACTCAAAGCTCAAACTCTACGATCCAGAAAGAAAAGCTTTCTCTGCTATTCAGTTCTTTCGGACGTATGCTTAACTGCAACTGAGTAGCACAACCCAAGAACTCAACTCTCATCAAGTGTATTCCAAGTCTGCTAGACTTGAAGAGTTCTAAGTGAACTAAGAAGTTCCAAGACTGCTGGTCTTGAAGGAATCTAAGTGATTCAACGATTGTAAAGATATCCTTAGTGGATTTCCTACTCGAGGAGTAGAAGAGTGGACTAGGAGCCTTGATTGCTTTGAACCATTTAAAATCACTGTGTTTCTTATATACCTGCTATAACTGCTATATCTGTCATAACTGCTTATCACATATAAACTTTATTTATCTTAAAGGGGAACAAACAAATTATATATTCCACTGTGGTTAATTTATTAACAAATCTGACAAGTATTTTGAAAAGAAAAAGTTATTTAAAATATCTATTCAACCCCCCTTCTAGATAACTATTATGTCTCTGGGAACTAACACATTCAAACCAGACGAATCGGTGGTTGAACCGCCTGACTCAGTGAACCGGTGACTTTACGAGTTGGGCCGGTTCTGTACTTACTTAAATTGAAAAAAAAAATAGGGCTTTCATTGATGCTTCAGTTCAAGCTCCAGAGTAGAGCCAATTCGCAAACTAGTCACGACCATCGCCCAATTTCTCTCACGCCCATCTTCATCATCTATCTCATGATTCAATTCGAATGAATCACGAATTTAGCCATTCCACTCTTTCTCTTTCATCCACTAGATCCATCGACACTAGAGCCAATTCCCATAACTCAATCATGACTTCCCGAAGAAGAACGCTTTTGAAGGTCATAATCCTCAGTGACAACGGGTAACATACATATATACATGTTTATGTGTTGTAGATTTTAAATCATTATCTAATATTATTAATCATTTATTAATATGTTTATCCAATTTTATTCTAAATATTATTAATTACATAATAATATCTTAAACTAATATTATTAAGCTCTTAATAATATTTTAATCATTTATTAAACTAATAAACAATTAATTCTAATTGTTTACCCTTTACTAATTCATTCATTTAATACACCTAAAATACTATAAATATAAAATTTTATCAAAATGACCAAAATACCCTCCAAAAATCTAGACAGATAATATTTAGGGTCTCTAAGTTATAAAATTGCATTTTTGCCATTTATGACATCATATAACTTATTATTCTTATTTATTCATAACTCAAACACATCCATGAAAAATACTAAGGCAGTTCTGAAAATTCTTATTTTCTGGAAAATATCAAGACATTTGTATCTCAGAATTCATTCCCAAAATAGGTTCATTCCATCCAACCCATTCTCGAGTCGCCAAATATATGGTACGAAAAAACAACTACAACTTTATTACAACAATTGTCGTGGCAAAATACAACAACACATATTTCATGTGAGTTTGGATACAAATATATACCAACTCAGAAGACGTCACAATGACACCTTACATAAAGGTATAGTCAAAAACTGCTTTTAGAAATTAGAATCTTTGGGAAGTGCTCAAGGAAACCTTCATACATGGGAGGCCATGCTTTTAGGTTATGGTAGATGTCATATGGCCACGTAATTATCCTTGGTTGATTAATAAACCCCAAAGAAAAACGAGAAGATTACTATCATATTCTTCCCAATGGTGAGTCTTTTCTTGACATATCATTATCTCCACTGCCTCTAATTGGGTATTATACTCCAAACAAACACCAAGATTATATAGGTAGTGCTTGTAAATATACTCAAAGAAGTGGATGAGCACAACCATGTCTTATGATAACACGAGGTTGTATGTCATTAGACATCTTGTATGATAGTGACAAAACACCTTCCAAGTTAAATTCACCTCACCCTCAACATCTATAGACCACCACTTTATTCCTCGCTATCCCCCGCTTCGACCCAAATTTACACTTTTATTACAGAAAAGGGAATTGTGAAACAAAAGGGTGAGCACAACTAGCTTCGATAAAAGAATATTATGACTAAAGATAAATAAATTATCAATAGTCTTCATCAAGAATAAATCGTAGATTTAGAACATATGGTAGATGATAAAACTTTTCAACCATAGTTGCGTGAATGAGCAATCCATTAGAAGAGTCAAATAGACTATAAAGTCTATTGTCTTCTCCATGTTAAAAATCTACCAACAATGTTTTATCCTCGTAACATCAATCAACAATTCCCCATCCACAATCACGTGTATAACTCATAATCGTAATTGTAGTTCTAAATTCCTTTCCTCATCCAAGACAAAGATAATTTTCATCACTTGTCTTTACCCGAAACATCAAAGATCATGGTTATACCAAATCATAGTTCCTGCTCATAATCATACTAATAAATTCATCTTTGCACCACGGCCAAAGATATTCATCAACAGCTCATCTTTACACTACAAAGCAAAGATATTCAACAACGGGTCATCTTTGCATTACAAGCCAAAAATATTCATCAATAATTCATCTTTTGACTACAAAGCAAAGATATTCAACAACAAAGTCATCTTTGCATTACGAGCAAAAGATATTCATCAATAATTCATCTTTGCACTACAAAGCAAAAGATATTCAACAACAGTCATCTTTGCATTACGAGCAAAAAGATATTCATCAATAATTCATCTTTGCACTCATCGCAAAGATATTCATCGATTAATCATGTTCATTTAAACACTGCTCATCTTTGCACTACGGCCAAAAGATATTCTTCTAAATCATTCATCTTTGCATTGGTTTTATCCACGCCCAAAAATACCTCAAAAATAATCATAGTGGTGTAAAATTCAAGAATGATCAAAACATGGATACAATCAAAGCTAGTATCCGAATAGATATTTTAGACGAAAAGAAAAATTTTCATTTTTCTATGAATAGTCTTAGTGATTCGTGAATAGTGTCAGATATCGTGAATAAGGTCTTGATATCGTGAATAGTAACTCTCGACACCAAAAGATAGAAATTCCAAAAAAAAACATCTTCACGCTTCATGAATAGTACTCGTGAATAGTAACTCGTGAATAGTAACTCATGAATAATAACTCGTGAATAGTAACTCATGAATAGTAACCCCGACATGAAAAAGTTCCAAATTTGATAAAAAGTTCCAACCAATATTTCAGCATAATGATATTGAAGAAATAATATCATCCGAGAAGAAAATAACATCCCTTACCTCGAAAGACAAGATTTCTAGTTGAAACACCTGGATATATAGTCTTTGAAGGAACTTGCACCGCCTAACAATACTCAAAGTATACTCAAAATACTCACAAGAATACGCCGATAATATAGAGAGAAAAGAGAGAAAACTTATGTTTACGGTGTGATTTTCAATTCTAACTTAGTCCTCTATTTATAGGAAAATGTTAGCCCGCCAAGGCAGACTTGACTTGCCACTCGATGGCTTTACACTCGCTACTATTGCCACCACCACATTTGAAATAAAATTCAGCACATTTCTTCACCAACCACAAGTGGAGCTCACTCAATTCTAGAATTTTCCACCAAAATCAATTATAAACCTAATTTCCTAATCGAGACACCTCTTAAAATTCATAACAAATCATTCGTGCATTTTTAACGGTTCAAAATTTGTAGACATATACTCAACTTATGTATGTATAACATACCCAAAAATTACCACAATCCAATGGTCGGATTAAAAATTATAACCCCATGAATATATCTCAAAACCCCGATTTGATTTTTAATACCTCCAATCCGATAAAATACTTGATAAAACACCTCAACATTAATTTCTTCATTTATAACCACATAAATAAATCCATCATTTATATCCACATCAAATAAATATTTTCTTATCATATAAATCAATAATTAATTATTCACAAATAATATTACGTAATCACAATTATGACAACCGCACTGCTCCGGTGAAAGAGGGCTTTCCGATAAGGATTTCTCTTCATCAAGCCGCAAGCAATTAGGTGACCAAACCTCTCCTCGATGTAACTTTCTAGACATTGCCAATAATGCTATCTAATAATATTATTCAAATAATATGAATTATTGATCCGATAATGGAGATATCTTGTGCGATTGACAATTATCGAACAACAATAATATAAAATATCAACGCATCAATTATTGAATCAATAAAATAAAATATTGAATAAAGAATTACCGTAATAATTATTGAGTAGTGCCTTCTTACGTAAGAATCAATAATTCAAAATCACCGTAATACCGTGTGCTATTTATGCAACAACGCCAGACACTTTATTTTACCAACCGGGTATTCCAACAAAGTTAATTGTAACGATTACGTCGTTATTTATAAAAACTTAATTTTGTCGCTTTCTTCATCCGACAGCTTATTCTCAAGTATGGGGCCCACAAATAGTCTGCTGGTCATTGCATTTAATATTCCCCGACAGAAAGAATATTCCACGACCAAACGAATATTCCCCGACAATAATGAATACTTTATACCCCCTTGCGTATTTTGAAAATTTTTTTCATATATCACCCTTAACTTTAACTTTTATCAATTTAACCATTTACTGAATAGAAAAATTGAATACTTTTATTTCATAAAATTCGGGGTCTTACAATCTCCCTCCTTATGAAATTTCGTCCCTAAATTTACGTATGCACAGTATTTCAAAGAGTTGAGAGTACCTTGTTTTAATTTGATTCTATCTCCCCGTCATCATGATTTCTCCATTGCTCATCTCCTCGTATTTCGAGATATCATTCTAGAATACAGCTTCAAAACAAAGGTTAATTGAGCAAATTAACATATCACATAATATCTTGATATTATGACTGACCAACAAATAAGCTTAGGTAGGACACACTAGCGAAGGATTTACTCATCTCTCCCTCCTAGTTCTATTCCCCCGATCTCCGCCAGAGATCATATCCTAAGCTCGATACCAAATGTAACGACCCCAAAATAGGTTCATTCCATCCAACCCATTCTCGAGTCGCCAAATATATGGTACGAAAAACAACTACAACTTTATTACAACAATTGTCGTGGCAAATATAACAACAACACATATCTCATGAGTTTGATACAAATATATACCAATCAGAAGCACGTCACAAATGACACCTTACATAAAGGTATAGTCAAAAACCTGCTTTTAGAAATTAGAATCTTTGGGAAGTGCTCAAGAAACCTTCATACATGGGAGGCCATGCTTTTAGGTTATGGTAGATATCATATGGCCACGAATTATCCTTGGTTGATCTAATAAACCCCAAAGAAAAACGAGAAGATTACTATCATATTCTTCCCAATGGTGAGTCTTTTTTGACATATCATTATCTCCACTGCTCTCTAATTGGGTATTATACTCCAAACAAACACCAAGATTATATAGGTAGTGCTTGTAAATATACTCAAAGAAGTGGATGAAAGACAACCATGTCTTATGATAACACGAGGTTGTATGTCATTAGACATCTTGTATGATAGTGACAAAACACCTTCCAAGTTAAATTCACCTCACCCTCAACATCTATAGACCACCACTCTATTCCCTCGCTATCCCCGCTCGACCCAAATACACTTTTTTTATTACACCGAAAGGAATTGTGAAACAAAAGGGTGAGCACAACTAGCTCAAGAAAAAGAATATTATGACTAAAGATAAATAAATTATCAATAGTCTTCATCAAGAATAAATCGTAGATTTAGAACATATGGTAGATGATAAAACTTTTCAACCATAGTTAGCGTGGAATGAAAGCAATCCATTAGAAGAGTCAAATAGACTATAAAAGTCTATTGTCTTCTCCATGTTAAAAATCTACCAACAATGTTTTTATCCTCGTAACATCAATCAACAATTCCTCGCCCACAATCACGTGTATAACTCATAATCGTAATTGTAGTTCTAAATTCCTTTCCTCATCCAAGACAAAGATAATTTTCATCACTTGTCTTTACCTCAAAACATCAAAGATCATGGTTATACCAAATCATAGTTCCCTGCTCATAATCATACTAATAAATTCATCTTTGCACCACGGCCAAAGATATTCATCAACAGCTCATCTTTACACTACAAAGCAAAGATATTCAACAACGGGTCATCTTTGCATTATAAGCCAAAGATATTCATCAATAATTCATCTTTCCACTACAAAGCAAAGATATTCAACAACAGTCATCTTTGCATTACGAGCAAAAGATATTCATCAATAATTCATCTTTACTAAGCTGCTAAAGATATTCAACAACAGTCATCTTTGCATTACGAGCAAAAGATATTCATCAATAATTCATCTTTGCACCATCTTGGGCAAAGATATTCATCAGTTGGTCATGTTCATTTAAACACTGCTCATCTTTGCACTACAGCCAAAGATATTCTTCGTAAATCATTCATCTTTGTATTGGTTTTATCCACGTCCAAAATACCTCAAAAATAATCATAGTGGTGTAAAATTCAAGAATGATCAAAACATGGATACAATCAAAGCTAGTATCCGAATAGATATTTTAGACGAAAAAGAAAAATTTTCATTTTTCTATGAATAGTCTTAGCCGATTCGTGAATAGTGTCAGATATCGTGAATAAAGGCAGTATACGTGAATAAGTAACTCAAACAACAAAAGATAGAAATTCCAAAAAAAAACATCTTCACGCTTCATGAATAGTACTCGTGAATAGTAACTCGTGAATAGTAACTCATGAATAGTAACTCGTGAATAAGAACTCATGAATAGTAACCCGATATGAAAAAGTTCCAAATTTGATAAAAAGTTCCAACCAATATTTCAAAGATAATGATATTGAAGAAATAATATCATCCGAGAAGAAAATAACATCCCTTACCTCGAAAGACAAGACTTCTAGTTGAAACACCTGGATATAGTCTTTGAAGGAACTTGCACCGCCTAACAATACTCAAAGTATACTCAAAATACTCACAAGAATACGCCGATAATAATATAGAGAGAAAGAGAGAAAACTTATGTTTCGGTGTGATTTTCAATTCTAACTTAGTCCTCTATTTATAGGAAAATGTTAGCCCGTACCAAGCGAGACTTGACCACACTGCTACGATGGCTTTACTCGCTACTATTGCCACCCACCACATTTGAAATAAAATTCAGCACATTTCTTCACCAACCACAAGTGGGGCCCACTCAATTCTAGAATTTTCCACCAAAATCAATTATAAACCTAATTTTCTAATCGACACCTCTTAAAATTCATAACAAATCATTCGTGCATTTTTTAACGGTTCAAAATTTGTGGACATATACTCAACTTATGTATGTATAACATACCCAAAATTACCACAATCCAACTATTTGGATTAAAAATTATAACCCCGCAATATATCTCAAAACCCCGATTTGATTTTTAATACCTCAATCCGATAAAATACCGATAAAACACCTCAACATTAATTTCTTCATTTATAACCACATAAATAAATCCATCATTTATATCCACATCAAATAAATATTTTCTTATCATATAAATCAATAATTAATTATTCACAAATAATATTACAGTAATCATAATTATGACAACCAGTAGCCGCCCTCAGAAAGAGGGGGCTTTCGATAAGGATTTCTCCTTCATGGCCAAGCAATTAGGTGACCAAACCTCTCCTTGATGTAACTTTCTAGACATTGCCAATAATGTTATCTAATAATATTATTCAAATAATATGAATTATTGATCCGATAATGGAGATATCATGCGGTGACAATTATTGAACAACAATAATATAAAATATCAACGCATCAATTATCAAATCAATAAAATAAAATATTGAATAAAGAATTATCGTAACAATTATTGAGTAGTGCCTTCTTACGTAAGAATCAATAATTCAAAATCTTTGTGTATACCGTAAAGCATTGCAACAACAACGTATTACTTTATTTTACCAACCGGTATTCCAACAAAGGTTAATTCAGAACGATTACGTCGTTATTTATAAAAACTTAATTTTGTCGCTTTCTTCATCCGACAGCTTATTCTCATTATGGGGCCCACAAATAGTACTGCGCCGTCAGTGCATTTAATATTCCCCGATAGAAAGAATATTCCACGACCAAACGAATATTCCCGACAATAATGAATACTTTATACCCCTCACAGTATTTTGAAAAAAAATTTCATATATCACCTTTAACTTTAACTTTTATCAATTTAACCATTTACTGAATAAAAAAATTGAATACTTTTATTTCATAAAATTCGGGGTCTTACAGTATCATGATGAACATATAATGTTTCTGGAATTTTTGGATTTCATTTACTAGTTTTAAAATGACCAAAATAGTCAGATTTTGTAACAATTATCATGAACAGTTTTTAAGTCCGAAAATTACAAAATTTTCAGGCAATGTTCCTGTTATGTATATCTACTTCCAGTAAAAATTTCAAAATTTTTGGAGTTACACGGAAAAGGTTGTTTTGGTTTACTTTTAAAATAATCATTCCTTGTAAAATACATAACTCTCATTCTACACATCCAAAAATAGCCATCTTTGGACAGGATCTAGATAACTCATCATACTATCCTACCAAATTTTTATAGAAGTTTTAAATTTAAGAAAAATGACGAAAATGCCCCAGGGATGAACTGATCCAAAACAGTCTATTTCCCCTTTTTGAAAAATCTGGACTATTTGTACTAAAATGGCTGCCAAGGCTTGTAAAATCAACAGTTTTGAGTGCTACCACTTGGATTTAACAGTTAACTTACATATCTAGCACCCCTCTTTGACGGAACGCAAAAAGAAGTGTGTAAATTTCAAATGGTGGATTTTTAAAGTAACAAAATGTTAGGGTTTTTCTCAAACCTAAAACATAGTTTTCTTTTCTTTTCTTTTGATCAAACTTTTGATACCCAAAATGATTAGATCTAAACATAAAACACACACTTATTAACATGTAGATCTAAAGTTTTTGAGTTTGGAATCATAAATCCAAGTTTTGATTTAAAACAACTTAAATAAATTACATAAACTAGTTTATGATTTTATACCTTTTTCCTTTGTTTCTTCTTCTTTCTTCCAAAATAAAAGATGAAACTCTCTCTCTCTCTCTTTTCTTCCCTTAGGGATGCCAAATCCCCCTCCTCTCTCTCTCTCTCTCTCTCTTTCTTTTGTTCTCTCTTTTTGGAAAATAAGAAAATGGAAATGAACAAAACTTTTAATTGCAAAAGTGGTGGGGGTATTTATAGTTAGCAAAAATATATGCATACAACTCTTATATGCATACACAAATCTCCCACCATATCTCATTTTCTCTCTCTCATGTTGCTTGTGATATTGATTAAATAATGTGGCTAAATAATATACTTACACATGGCTTGTAGTAGGTATAGTTGGTGAACAACTAAAGTAAAAAAAAATAACATCACATGCCTAAAATCCCTAAAGTGGGCGGATACTCCCCCTCTTTTATTGTCCAATTTTTTTTTATTTTTAATTATCAAATTTGCTTAATCAAATGACTACAAAGTCCCTTTCATGTTGGGCTAAAACTTGGGTCATTTAATAATTTTTTTGGGCTTCCTAATTAATTGCTTGGGCTTTTTATTTAAAATAATTGGGCCATGTAAAATACTATGGGTCCAATACCAAAATTTTATCTTTTCTATTGCACTCATTTTGGAATTTAAATAATTGTTCATGTACATTTAATTCTATAACCCAATTAGACTTTCTTTAATTATGTTTAAAATAAATAATAAATTGAGATAATAAAATAAATCTCTTAGGTTAGTATATATTTTAAATACTAAAATTCTTCAATACTGCAACCCTTGGGTTATTTAATCCACATTCCTAATATATAATATTAGGTTATAAAGCTTTCTTTTGATTCACTATATATAATAAATAAATATATATACACGCCATAATATATTTATTTATTTAGTCACATACATCTCCTACATATGTCATAACATATTTATCATCTTTGATAAATAATTATTATATTTATTTACTCACATATTTATTCCATATGCCACAAAATGTTTAATATATTGATAAATAAATAATTTAATATTCTTATTTCTTGGCTTTCCTTTTGTTCCATTAATTCATTAACTTAATTAGCCCTAATTTGCTTAATAAGTTATTACATAATCATATAATTACTTTATATTATTCATATCAATTTAATCACTTAAAGATTATAAATCTTTTAATTTACCATTCAAGGTTAACATTCAAGTTATGTTAATTCTCAACATAACTTATCTTACTATTCCTTAATCAAATTGATTAAGTATTCATCATAGTTAACTTAAAATAATTAAATTAACTAACTCACTTAATTCACATATTCACTTATATGCTTAAAAAATTTATTTGTAAAAATTGAATTGTTTAAAATTCAGGGTCCTCACAATGTAAGCTATACAAGCCTCGTTGTATGCTTTTTTGAGTTCTTCTCCTTTCTTTCTAAATCTGTGTTTTATATTTTTTTAAACATGATATGTGCATGAACCATGCATGACATCGGGGAACACAAAGTTCAGTCCCTGTACAATGGCTTTTGTCTATCTGAAACAATGCACTGGGTGCTTGCTATGAGGAATGTCTTCTCGTAGGTTGTTTGTATGAATGTGCCATCAATTACAATGATGCCATGTTTCAATGGATGCTCCCATGGCAAAGAAGAGATACTTGAAACGACCATTTTTTTCCCAACTCCAGGACTGTGATGGAACCTGAAATGAAAATTCAATACTGTCAATGTAAATCTATGTAACAGATAATGTCCAAACTTGTAGTCAAGGATAACAATTTATATGGTTACTGGTATTCGATTAATTAGCATTTAATTTTTTCCATATGGTGAAAGTGGTGTCCAAAATGCCATTTAATAGTAACCTTCTATGTAGATATTGATTACCTGCAAAAAAACCATTTTTATATATTTTTTTATAGTGCAGTTGGTAGCCAAACCTTCATACAAAGGTAACCAATTCAGTTTTATTAGGTTACCGACTAATTATAAAAAAAATTAAGAACAGTTTCCAAGTGTTACCTGAATTTGTTTTTTTTCAACATGTGCAACCATGAAGAGATCAGAAAGTAGTCGTGTGGATTTTCTCTTACTTTTTTCAATGCTTTCTTCTTTGACCCCCGTGCTTTTTGGTAAGAGATGGAAATATTATACTTTGTCATCATGTCTTCCACAATATATGTTGGTGTGTAAATTTTCTTTAAATTTGTTAATCTATGCATTATGCATTCACTAACCATCTCCCAACAGTATGTCAGATGAACAAGTGTGGAAATCATTGAATTCTCTCACCCTGAACATATTTGTTTTCCGAAACTTTGATGCTCTTAATTTTCATTTGCAATTTTCATTCTCTATGCATACTAGCATAAAGTCTCTACCACTTGTTCTTTTAACCTTGTGTTGTCGATTTTGCCTGATTGAATGTAGTCTTATTGCTTGTTCTAGGATTTTTTTATCTTTGTAAGTTTGATGTATTTCACTTCAAATTCATTTGGATCTAATATGACCTCGTCATATTATTCTTCAGTGTATGCTATGTCTTGTTTTTTGTCTTGTTCTTGATCAATAGCTTTGATGGCAAGCTGCTCAACATATTGTGATCCAATTTTGTAATCTTGTGTTACCAACGGTACAAGTTCAAAATTTTATTGTGTCAATCTCATTGGCGTTACAACTTGCATCCTATTTTCTTCTACATTTCTCAAGTTCTGTAAGATTGTAGTGCCTCCATTTATGTATACATTATCTATAATTAGTGGAAACTTTCCATGTTCATCTGATTTTCTACTGACTTCCATAAAGAATCTGAAGGTTTCTTCATTTGACACACTGATCGGTGGAATGTTGCTTCTAATCTGAAATTTGATTGACAATTCTGTTGTGTTGGTGTCTAGCCTTATTTCACTGCATACCAAGTTGTGCATTTCTATGAATGAACAAGTTTAAGGGACTAGTAGGTCGGTAACTTCAAAATTGTTGTATTGGTTACTATCAGACCACGTTCTGTTGAAATAAAGTACAACTGGAATCATCTCCATTGTCTGACAACTGAAACATTAAAATTAATACAATATTGAAAATGGTGATCAAATCAACATTATACAGTAACTAAAATATATATTATTAGTAACCATACATCTTCAACATATTGTTTGCATTCAGTTTATATTCAAATCACTAACTATCATGACGTGGTGACCAATTAAAGACTGAACAATTAAACCAAGGTAACCAAACCCTTATATGAAGGTAGTCAAACTATGAATGTGTATTAACTACAGGTCAGAACATGTATTGAACCTGGAAAGACCCATTCCAAAGTTTCAATCTACAATTCTTGTTTATACCAATTTCGAATCCATCAATAAACAACTACTAATCCTTCTATTAATTTTGTTTCTAGTTACTAATTGAAAATCAAAATCTTATACTCAGTGTCCGATTCAAAGTTAAATTAAGAGATTTCAATATCCATATTCAGATTACGGTTTACTTACCTTCATAATTATGTTCTAGTTTCAGATTTCTAATATCCGTAGCATAATGACTTTTTCGAAATCCTTCGATCTTGTCGTGAATGCAAGTTTTGGATCTCCTCTCTGCAAAGTTCGGCTAATCCGGCTTCTTCTTTGTTCGTGAATACTATGTCTTCTTCTTTGCTTCTTCTTTGTTACTGATTTTGAATGATCTCCGGTTTGGGTTAATCAGACTTCTTATGTCTATTCTGGATTTCACTTTTGCAAATTTCGACAACTACTGTTTCTTCTATGTTCGTATTTTGATTATGGATTATGCTTCGTGGTTTTCGGCTTCTTCTTATCTGTTCGTGTTTTGATTCTGGATTATGCTTCGTGGTTTCCGGCTTCGTCTTTTTCTCGTGATTTTGAATGTTTGATTTAGTTGGTAACTTCCGCATACGACATGAGAAGATTTCTCTTTGATTTCAGGGTTTCTTTATTTCTGGGAAATTGAATAATATGATATGGTTATTGTGTTGCACTCTTTTTGTAATTATTTTGTGGATGCACTATTTTTGTAATTACTTTCTAATTATTGTATAGTAGTGTAAAGAACCCTAGTTTTAATATAGGTCAAATCATATTTTATTTTTTGAGATTTATGTATTTTCTCTCTTTCTATCTTCTTTTAATTAAGACAAAAAAACAAAATGCACCCCAAACTTTACACCTCTGTTGATATTTACACCCCAAACTGAAAAAAGTGTAAGTATGTGACGCCCCCAAAACAGGTATACATCACTCATCTTGAGTCGCCAGATACAAGTTACTGAATATAAAAATAACTTAATTATACAACAGTCGTGTAAAATACGACAAAACATAGGCTGTGAGTTTTAACACAAATATTGTCATCTAGATAATATCCACACTCAATGGAGTTCTCATTATATTTATTATCACACTATTTCACAGAATAGTGAGGACTACTAATGCACCATCTAGGATCATCACTCTGTTCCCCGACTAGTCCCAAATTTACGCTTCTCATTTCACAAGAGAACAAAGTGAAAGAAAGGGTGAGCTCAACTAGCCCAGTAAGAAATATTATGACTAAGATAATGCAGAATAAATTATCATTAGCCTTCAATAATGTTAAACTGATAGAATAATAAACATCAAGTTTAACTGCAGCGGAACAAACAATCCATTAGAAGAGTCAAGTAGAGAATAAAATCTATTATCTTCTATGATTTAAAAGGTTTTTCATTACTTTTATCGCTGAGACTCAGCTTAATAAATAAAATCGAATCATCCCTGCTCCACGGCCAAGGATATTCATGTAATCATCAATGGTCATGACTATACCGAATAATCCATGGTCATAATCATACCAACAACTATCCACCAATGAACTACAGGCCAATGAGGACTTTTACCACATCATTCGTCACATTACGGTCATGATTATACCGAATAATCTCTGGTCATAATCATACCAAGTCCATCTATGCACGTAAGCCAAAGATGACTTTCAACATAATATAAGCATGAGAATAATGACAATTCAATAAAACAGGTTCAAGAATAAATTTTAAAGATTTATAAGTTAATTTATCCTGAACTCAATAACGTCCAAATTGTCAACTTGATACTGCTTTGTGGAGTAAAATTCAAGAATGCTCAGAAGAATATTTTCATGAAAAGATACTGGATGAAGCGCAAATATCAAGGATATTCCACTAATTTCATAGAGTATAGAAGCCAACGCTTTAACCAACTGAGTATAATAGAATATATGAAACTGCAAATGGATTTTCATCCGCCATGCGGTAATCCACGTAGACAGGTCATTTCCATAATTTAATAAGGAATGAATACAAAGGATCATTCACCATGCATGTGGTAATCCACATAGACAAGTTATTCCAACAGAATAATAAAGAATGGAATAACAGGAGGATTCACCATGCGTAGCGTGAGATCGCATGCATGTGTTATTCCCAATGTAATAATAAATAATGGAACCAGTCCTAATAAATGATGCATGCGAGGATGTTCCGGCGAATAATAAATAATAGAACCGTGTCCCAGCGTAAAACGCATGCATGAATAATAAATAATGGAACCAAGTCCCAAGCGTAACGCATGCAGACAAGATATTCCGGCGTAATAATAAAGAACGAAATATTAATGAAATCACCATGCATGCGGTGCTTGCGCATGACGCGTGTTATTCCAATGTAATAATAAGAATGGAATAATGTAAGAATTTCACCATGTATGCGATTACTTTTGCATGAACGAGTTTATTCCAACATAATAATAAAGAATGGAATAATGTAAAATTTCACCAAGTATAGGGTATCCCAGCATTATCACAAAGTTATTCCAATGTAATAATAAAGAATGGAATAATGAAGTTCTCTTCATGAATAAGAAAGAAAGAATACCCCTTACGAGTACAACAAATAATATCCCCTACCTTAGAAGAAACCGGATATTGGAGTAGTGAAGTAGCGAGAACATTTTCTTCTTTTCTCTCTATAGTTTCTCTCTCAGAGTTTCGATTGAATTAAGTAAGAAATATCAAGGAATGACCTTCATTTATAGGAGAATGGACCTAATAAGTAACTAATTCATGAACGGTCCAGATTGATTTACTTTTAAACGGACGGTCCATATTGGTTTACTATTAAAACTTAAAGCAACGGTCCATACTTGATTTACTATTAAAACTTTAAACCAAATGATCCATATCGATTCACTATTATAACTTTCCACCAAATGGTCCATATTAATTTACTATTATATCTTCAACCAATAGTCCGAAAAAATTAGCACATCTCCTCATGGAATAATATTGTACCCAAAAAATGATTTGAATGAAAAAGAAATATATCTTACGGGTGAATAAGTACCCGTGAATAGTAACTCGTGAATAGTAACTCTTGAATAGTAACTCGTGAATAGTAACTAATGAATGGTAACTCATGAATAGTAACTCGTGAATAGTACTCCGACATGAAAAGTGCCCCGAATACCCGATTGAACAATATAACCTCTAGACATCAATTATTATCGAAACAAATGTTGATTTCCACTAACACAAATAATTCCAACACAATGGAACTATAAAATTCATCTTTAATCAACACGAACTTATTCATCATTAATATTATAATTCACAATATTTAACAACCGTGTCGTTCCCAAAAAGAGGGGCTTTCCGATAAGGATTTCTCCTTATTAGGCCGCAATTAGGTGACCAAACCTCTCCTCGATGTAACTTCTGACATCATCAATATTGCAAATAATAATATGAATAACTTTGCCGCCTCAATTATTGATTTAATAATATAACATATTATGCAGATGATATCAGTAACAATAATTGAATCAATAATATGAGAGATATGATCAAAAGATTATCGTAGCAATAATTGAGTATAACCGAGTGACTTATCACGTAAGCATCAATAATCAATACCGCAATGCTACTATGCAACCACGCCAGACATCGTACTTTTTTACTACTAAGGGTAGTTTAACGCTTTAACGGTAATATCTCCGCCATTATTTTTATAGAAATATAATTTTGTCGCTTTCTAACTACGACAATACTTCCGTTAATAGGGGTCCACTTAATGATTGTTAATAAATCATATAATATTCCTGTTAAAATGAATATTCCCCGACCAAACGAATATTATATAACCACTTGCATACTTTACAAAATTTATAAATAATATCTACAACTATAACATTATATCAAATTCACACCATAATATTAAAAAATTATTTCGAAAAAATTAAATATTTATTCATAAAATCTGGGGTCTCACAAAGTACACCATAAACTTCACACATGCTGAACAAAAGACACACTTTGATGACTTAATCGATCAAAAGTGATGGGCTAAGCCTGTAATATTTATTACATATGGGTATTTTTGGTAGATTATATTTATGTCAAATGGCATCCTCTGTTTCTCCAACTCTATCATCTGCCTCTACTTCTCACCCTCCACCCTCTGATGTATCTCCCCAAACCAAGGCATGTTGTATCAGTTCTAATTCATTTCCAACCCAAAAACCCTCAGTCGAATAATTCTCCTTCAACTCTCCTAATCCCGCTCTAATTCATCTATTCCAAACAACAACGAAGAAGGAATCAAGCACAACCCGACCTCTCCATCTCTTACTTGGATTCCAACAACAAAGTTTTAAAGCAAGGCAATCATCGACGTTCATTCGGGGTTCAATCAATTGGCCTGAGTCATCATCTTTTTCATTGGGTGTTATTCTAAACATAGAATCCAAGTAAGTTTTGACAAGTTATAGTTTTATACATGGAATTTCATGTAATGGATTGAATTAGCAATCACGTATTAGGGAGTTTGGGATAATTAAATTGGTTGCCCAATTGAGTTTATGTTGGCTCAATTGGGGGTTGGTTGTTATAACTTTGTGTTCAAATTGGATCGGGATGTGATTGTGGATAAAAAGCTTCAAGCTTTGGACTGAAACAAGTTTGAGAGAGTCTCGCAGAAAGGACTTTTCAGTTTTGCACACCAACTGCTTGACAAATTGCTTCAAAGAAGTTTTAAACCTATTTTGCTATCTGTTTCTTGATTTGGGGCAAGCGTTTGATGGGAGGTGTGCTGCTTTCATGGTCAAAAATCAAGAATAATTGGATTTGTTCAAGGAATCAATTTCTAACCTCAAAGAAGTATATATGCTCAAGAAGCTATTCACCGGCAACAAAGAAAAGCTGCAAAAGATTTTGAAAGACTTCCATACAGACAATTGATCATAGTCTTCACTGCTTGCTACTATATTTTATGCATAAATATCCTAACAAAGTAGATCTAATCATTGTCCCAAAAATCATTATTGAGTGTTAAACATTTCATTAAGCTCCAATAATTTCTGTCACGAATCCGACACTAAAGACTTGACAACTTCTGGATAAGTAACGAGGACTTGTATACCAGTAGCTCAGAATGTGAATAAAAGTTACTAAATTCCAAAAGAATATTGTTGTTGTCTTCTGATTGTCATATTATTACCTAGTAAATTTTGTTATATGCATGCATGCATGCATGCTCTCAGGTGCCCCATTGGTTTCAAGTGTGGCATCAATTATGAAGCTCCAACAACGGTACCAGGGGGTGATCTTGCCAATGTGAAGCGAGCAGGCTGCATGATAAGCAACAACACAGCTGTGGCGGAGGTGTTCTCCAGAATCAACCACAAATTTGATCTCATGTATTCCAAACGAGCATTTGTTCACTGGTATATTGGGGAAGGTATGGACGAAGGAGAGTTCTCAGAAGCCCGAGAGGATCTTGCTGCCCTCGAGAAAGACTATGAGGAAGTTAGGGCAAAAGGAGCTGACGACGAAGATGAAGGAGCAGAGTATTAATTTGTAAAATAGGAGTAGTCATCAAGGTCACCCCAGCATATAAATATAATTCTTTGTTTAATACATGGTTACATTATGATACGAGGATCAAGAAAACAAAAATTACATTTAATGATTACTTGTAATAATTAAGATCTGTTTGGAACCAATTTACCTAAATTAGTGTTAAAAGGAACCTCAAAAGAACTCTTTTATCCTTTGAAGTGTTCAAATGTTTATCAACGAGTATCTACTTTTCTTAAACACGGTTATAATCATTGCTTCATTTTATTCCATTTCAAATGTTTCTGGTCTATTTAGATTACCCAAGTTGAAAAATTTACAAAAAAGGCACTCTGATTAGAACAAACAGAAGCAGTTAGATTAGAACCAGAAACACTACGTACAAATTCATCAAATATGATGACTTCTAGTTATTGTAAGATCTCAAGTTTTGTCATCTCTTTTTGTTAGTTCGTCTGTTTCTCCAGTGTTATCGTCAAAAACGGACAATTTTTGTCAAGCCAATCAAATATTTTGGCCTGGCGAAAAGTTGTAGTAGTTGAAAATGATTAGCGCTCATCTCATGAAAATCAATAAGCCTTTTGCCAAGACAATTCAAGCATTTTTCTAGCCTTCAAATAGTAAAAATTTTAGTTTTTTCTACTTCCCATGTTTTTGTTTTGTTTCTCTTACTGGGGTCTAATGTTTGATTTACAAATTATTGCAGGCCGATGGTGATTTAATAGATTTTTCCCATCTCTGTCCAAACAAAAAATTGTGTTTCCAAATATTTTTAGCCGATGTGCAATCTTCCAAATATTCCAAAAAATTGTGTTTCGTTGTCGTCGGCCATGAGCGGCGATGTGATGGTTAGGGGAGAAGTGGTGGAGGAATTTGAAGGGTCGGAGTGAGATGAATATTAGGAAGAGTGAGGAGGAGTATGACTGAAAGGTGGGGCAGAATGGGGGTGGAGGTAGAGGATATGGAAAAGACTTGATTAGTAGCTTGTTCTAACAAGGGAAGTAGAAGAAGATATGGAAAATACTTAAATTCCCCTCTAAATTCACACGTGTGTCTTAGCCGATCACTTTTGATCAGTTAAATGAATAAAGTGTGTCTTTTGTTGACTAAAACTGAAGTTTGGGATGTACTTAAACACATTTTTCAGTTTGGGGTGCAAATGTCAACATGTATATAAAGTTTGGGGTCCAAATTGTCTTTTAGTCTTTAATTAATTATATCTCTCTAACTTTTCTAATACATTATCTTTTTAAAATAGATTAATAAAACATTGATAATAATATACTAATACTTTTTTACGTAAAAATGTAAACAATAGAACTAAAACAAAATTATATACTAGTATTTATTATAATGTGAAACAACAGCTTAGTTCGTACAAGAATTATCAATGTTTTATTTAAGTTATCAGACTAGTGCTATGCAATAAAATTAATTTTATAATAAAGAATTTTCATGTTCATATAAAATAGAATTGTGAAAATAAAAAAGAAATTTGTAAAAATATTTCTCTTTTTGTTATATAAAAAGAATATCATTTTAATTTTTAAAACTAAGTTTAAAAAGGTTAACATTGATGTGATTAGATTAAGTATTAAAAAATAAACTTTTCTTATTAGAAGCATTTTAAAAAAAATTACATTAGTAATTTTTATATTAATTAAAATGAAAAAAATATTTATACTTTTATTAGAGTTTTTCAAATTAATTATTTAAATTTAAACTACATTTTTTTTGCAACGGAGAGAATATTTTCTTAAAGAAGTATAATAAGGGCAATATATATACATTAAGTTATTCTTATTAATTTACCTATAGTAGGTATGTATATATATATAGTACTGACAGTGATAGTAATTTATATAATGATCATTTATATAAACTACTCCCTCCCTCCGTCTCTCTCTCTCTCTCTCACTAAAATTCACCCACCTCACTCTGCTCTTCTTTATTGTTGATTAATATGGTTCAAAATTATTTAAATAAACTAGTTTTGACCCATTATTTTAATTCATAATACGGGTTCAAAATTAAACCAATCCATAACATAAAAACTAGTTAATCAACCCAATAAAATCAAGTGATTTTAATTAATTATATGATTCTTAATCTAAATTATCAGGTCTACAAATATCATAGGAACAAAGGAGATTTAAAGATAATAAGTGCTTGCAAATAATGTTGAAATGCCAAGTTGTGGAGAAAATAATACTACGAGTAATAGTTTAAGAAAGTGATAAATTATTATTAATTATTCATCATACCATCATATTGACTTGTATTTGTTATGTATATTTTTAGGATATACACCATTTATATTATTAAAAATAAGAAAGAACGACCATAATTAAAAAATAAAAATCGACGTTCGCTACTATTAGCAGCGGATGGTAAAAAAAATACTTAGCGTCCGCTATTAATAGTAGCAAACGCTTATAAGAATGGATTTGATTTTACCAATAAATATTTAAAATTTATTAACCAAGGGTTAAAGTTTTAACCAGAGTTTAGGTGTTCCAATTATGTATCCGCAACTTGTACTTTCTCAACTTTAATAAACTTTAGGCTTTATAAACCTTGGTTTAAGGTTTCTTAACCGGGGTTTAGGATTTACACTTAGGTATCCGCAACTTGTACTTTTTCAATCTTAATAAACCCTGGTTTATAAACCATCTTTGTTAATAAATCCTAAACTCTTGTTAATAAGTCAAATCTTTATTTTGATTAACGTTCATTACTAATAGTAGCAGACGCTAAGTGTTTTTTTACGGCCCGTTACTATAAGTAGCGGACATCGTTTTTCACTTTCTAATCCTGACCATTCGTTCTTGTTTTCAATGGTATAAATGGTGTATATCTTAGAATGATCCATAACAAATACATGTTATGGATCATTATCTATTGCGGAAAAGGTCAAATTGAGAAGTACTTCTTCCGTTTCATATTAAATGTCCTAATTTCTTTTTTAGGATTTTCCAAAATAAATGTCCCACTTCTATATTAGTAATTATGTTTATCTTATTCTTTCTCGTATACCCTCATAATCTATTTAATATACTTATTGGGAATGTGAGAGTTACAAAAAATATATCTAGAGAATTAAATGACATAGTAAAGAGTAATTATTAGGGTCATAGAAAAGTGAAAAAGCAATTATTGGGGTCATAAAAAAGTGAAAATAATTAACAATTATTGAGGTCATAGAAAAGTGAAAAAGTAATTATTAGACTCATAAAAAAGTGAAAAAGTAATTATCCTTTACCAAGTAAAATTTATTTGAAATTTCATCACTACCCCTTTATGAAAAGTTGAAAACAATTAATACAAGGAAGAGAATTTCTCGGGACAATGAGAGAAAGTATAGGTAATATAGGAAAGTAAATAATTTATTCTCCTCGAAAGTTATAAACGACAAACATTTTGGAACATATTTTTTCTTCTAAAACGACAATCTTTTAGGAACGGAGGGAGTAATCAAAAAGGGTAATTTAAGTAAAAGAAAATTTTATTAATCAAACTAATTAAAACGTTTATTTTGAAACGAAGAGAGTGCTTACCCATAAATCCTCTAATTTTTGGGAAGAAAAGAAATTCAAAAACCTCATTAGAAGTTATTTTCAAGTACTTATATGATGATTGGGACACTCATAACATTAAGATGCATTTGGTTTCTAGTAGTAGTTTGTTTGCTTTACTATACATACTCCATTTGTATGAATCCTTTGATCAACCCCCCAACAAATTAAATACAACACTACTGTGTTTTTTTCTACTACAATTATGTCTCTTTAGGCTTGGTACTTCTAGGAGGAGATTACCAAAGTTTGCAAATCAGTCCGTAAAAGATGAACTCTTCCCATCTAAAGATTTATGGGTTTTTTTGTCACATAAATTACCAAATATTAACCATTCTGGAACAAGTTTTTTGGAAGCTATACACATAAATTGTCCAAATTAAGAAAGTTTTTTTACACAATTTAGCAAGTGCAGTTAGCAATCGGAGGGCACTGAGAATTATATAAGCTAGTAAGCTACTATTGAATATATTCAAAATAAACATCATCAGCATATTGACCTGTGGCCTCATGAGCAATAACATGTTAATTCTCGCTCTTACATTTCGTATGTGATAATATCTCAAATTGGTTAGATTCCTATGCTGTATTTGGATTGGAGTAATGAAGATAATATCTCAAATTGGTTAGATTCATATGCTGCATTTGGATTGGAGTAATGAATATGAGAATAGAATAACTCTTTACTATGGAATGAAAAAAATTGTGTTTGAAACCATTCTTATGCTACGTTTGGATCGATAAAATAGGAGGGATAATGGAATTAATCATTTCTTTGGAATGATAAAAATGTTGTTTGGTTTGTTTATTCCAACGGAATAATGTATTCCTCCTGGAATGATAGTTAACTTAAAATTTTAATTTTCATTCCTTGAGGGGTGGCCAGGAATAAATCATTTCATTCATTATTTTTAAGTAATTGACAAATATACCCCTAAAGATATAATAGGACTTTTTACATATTCATTCAATTCGATCGATCTGAGATTTGATAATTTCTTCGGAATTTCCATATTTCTATTTCTTCGTAATCTACCCCACTTACCTCCACCCACCCCACCCCACCCCTAACCCACCTACCCCACCTACCCCACCTACCCCCACCCACCCCACTTACTCCCACCCACCCCCTACCAACCTACCCCCAATCCCACCCCACCACTTACCCACCTACCCCACCCACGCCACCCCACACCACCCACCCCACCCCACCTACCCCACCCCCCTACCAACCTACCCCCACCCACCACCCCAACCTACCTACCAACCCACAACACCCCACCTACCCCACCCCCACCCACCCCACCCCAACCCCCACCCCCACCCCTCCCCACCCACCCCTCCCCTTTATTTCTAAGAATGAAATATGTGTTAAATTTTTAATATAAATTGAATTTAAGTTAAATTTGAATATTTGAGGGTATTTAGGTCACTTTCTAATTATTTATTTCATTCTTAGATGTATTCCTAACATCAACCAAACATGTACATGGAATATTAAAAAATCATTCTATTCCCTTCCTTATTCCATTCCCTCATCTATTCCATTCCCTACTCTATTCCATTCCTTCAATCCAAACGTAGCATTATTTCTCCCAAAGTTATGAATTTTATTCCTTGGAGATGGAGAGTATGGAATAACTTATTCCAACTAGAATGGAATGAATTATTCCACCCTCCATTCCATTCTTTCAATCCAAACATAGCACTATAGAATTTAGGCACAGAAGAAAAGGAACCTATAATCTCAAGATTTGTAGCACTGATCCTAGGCAATCAATTACATGCAGTAGAGGCTAAAAGAACAAGGTCCTCATGGAAATGGGGTAACTTTATTTGATCTATGTATCTTTACTATAACTACAATTTTCCTACCATATTTATTTCATCGCCTTCTCATAGTTCCATTTGTAAATTACTTTTCACTTGCCTGAGGGTATGCAACAGATTTCTTTATACAATCTACAATACCTTCACAATCTGCGTCAGGCTGGATACAGCCTGCATCATCTTCAAAAGCATTGTCTATATCCGAGTGAGGAGAGCGAAGGTTTCCGTGAGTTTGACAGGCCTTCATTGTCTTACAATGTTCCGCTTCATCGTCTCTAATGTTCACAAATACATCATACAAATTCTCTGGAAAAGGGCACGTCAAAATAAGCAAGTATAAGTGAATAACTTCTATTAGAATGATTTGGTTGTGTTAGGGCTATAAAAAACGGAGTCTGGTTGAATTTTTGGCTTGCCAAAACTTGAGTTCGACTAATATAGTAATATTTAAACTAGTCGAGTCAAGTTTTAAAGAGCCTAAACCTGGTGTTACAAACTGGCTCATTTAATAAACCAGTAGAGTTAGGCACCTGGGCTTACATTATACATATAATTACTTAGTATTTGTATAATATATTCTAAAATAAATAATGTAATGTATAATGTATGTACTATATACTTGGGCCTAATTGACCGGGGTTTAAACAAGTGGATCCCAACCGGCACAATTCGAGCTCAGCTTGTTTGTTTAAACAGAAAGAGGGTCTTGCTTGAGCTCGACTTGCTAAGTCGAGCAAGGCTTAAACGATTCAAGCACGGCTTAAACAAGTCGAGCTGGGAATAAATGAGCCAGGTCAGGCTGGGCTCGTAAACAGGTAGGCCATTGTGTTTTCAAGAATACCAACTAGGTGAAAATAATATAGTGACCAGATACCACACTATAAAAGGCAGCAACTGGATGATTGGATTAAAATTGATATATTTGATAATTAATTTTCAGTTATTTCCTTACCTATTTTTGGCCTTCGAGAATTCGGAGATCTTGATGTTTGAAATTCATCTGGACAAAAATGCTTAAAACTTGTTAAGCTAAACTCAAATTTGAATACAGAGGATGAAGGCATAAAAGTCCAACTTACCAAACAAGTACAAGTCCCCTTCAGTGTAGTATTTCACAGCAACCTTACATGCGGGCAGTTTTTTCAATTTCTCTACAGAAATATCAGTATGACCGCATATCAATTTTTTGGATAATAACATGATAGCATATCCAAGAATTAGTTGCCAACAAAAAATAATAGTGGGGATATCCTATTTGCAGGTATTAGACGATTAGGATCATTCTTCGGGTTCCGTTCAAAAATGATATTATGGTCAGATGAATAATATCCATTTCAGTTTAAGCATGCATATAAATAAACAGTTTCGTGGATCAGTATTTTAATAAAGTTTAGTAAATTAGAAGTTGCATACATGAAATAAAAGCTAATTACCTTTGCATACATGAAATATTTAAATTATGTGATGGTCAGATGACCATGATTTTTTTATTTTATTTTGAGTTTTAGCATGTCAATAAATTTCTGATGAATATAAATCATGGTTGCATAATTATTGTTACTTTAATGTGCCATCCTTCCCAATTTAAGAAATAAGGTTTCAATTTTTGGAATGTTAAAAAATAATTGATATGATTCTAGGAATAACGTACATTTCAATACTAAAAAGTCAAACCCCTCTCCTCTCACTCTTTAGGGTACAATTGAAATTAAAGTAATAATTTTGGTCAAATGCTACTCCTTAAACTATGTACTAGTCACCCTTTCACTTAATTTGGGAAGGAGGAAGTAGTTTCTTTGTTTTTTTTTTGGAGGGGGGCGGTGATGGATGTCAGTGTTATTGAAGGCTCAAGAATATGATAATATGATAAAATGTAGAGGCATGCCTCTTTCTGTAAAAGAGGCAAACAAACCAAAAGGACTAAAGTTGTTCTTGCTGTAGTTGAAAGGTGTTTTATCAATGTGTGTGGGATTACATTGTCAATTTGCTACTCAGCTAAGTTAGAAGACATTTAGAATCTTGAAAATACCTCCTTGGGCCTTGATAAATTTGTCGTAAGTTTCAAATGCGTGGTGCTCCACACATTCAGAGAAATGATCTGCCAAAAGGAGAGGAACAATTATGTAATCATTAGAACCTTATAATACCAACAGAAACATTCCAGTATTAACAAGAAGGTGTTCAGCGCACTCAAAGTAAAGTGCACTCAAATATTCAAAACAGAAACACGGAAAAGAAGTAGGAGAAAGAAGAAGATGGATCATGGAAGAACTTTGGGTTTTTCTTCCGGTAACAAATCAATAAAGCACAATTGTTGCAACTATAAGAAAATTAATGTGCCTAAACTTGGGGTTATTTCATTTTCCAGTAACAAATCAGTAAATCAAAACAGTTGCAACCAAAACTACAAAAAAATTAAGGAGAATGTAGACAAGTTAGACCTACTGGTAAAACAGGGAGACGTGCGGAACAGAAGTTTTGTACGGTAATTCAGTATCTACGGAAATATTTTGAATTACAACAGAGGTTGCCAATCTTGGACAGATTTACCTTTTTTGCTTCTACAAAAGGGTTCTCATATAGTTTTTTATGAAAGTACAGTATTTCCATGGACATTGACAAAGACAAGACTAGCAGGATATAAGCAAGAAATGTGGCAATTTTACACACATTAAGAACAATACATTAAAACTTACATGCCATTCTTGGGCTCAAAGTGTACATAAAGGCTGTCATAAAATAATAAAAGATTGCAATATGTTGTGAAAGAAATCGATCAAACCACCAAGCATTTCCTCCCAGTTCCTGCAATAAGATCCCCATACGTAGTGAACTTTGAATATAAAGTGAGACTTGGGGTAAAAAATACATAAAATATTTAGTCTAGCTTGAAGCCGCATGTGACAAGTAGATGACTAAATCTAAAAGTGATCATAGAAGCTAACAGACTTGTCATAAAAATAAAATAAAAACTACACGGAAGCTAACAGGTATATACAAAATCTGTTTCGTCTCCCTGTTTACTTTGTGTTAATAAGAACAACAATATATGCACAAAGCTTCCCCACCATGAATATCTTCACACTTCTGGAAGTAAATGAAGGTCACAAAAAATTTGACAACTAAAATTCCCTACGTGTTTTGTCCTGTGGAAAAATAAAAATAATAATCCTACGTGTTATGACTAAAGAAAAGTAGATTCGGAATGCAAATGTACCCCACTATGTATCTCATGGATACTTTCAAGACCTCCCAAAGCCAATTTGCCCTCTTAAGCTAGTCTCTACTCTCTACTCTCTGAACTCATGTTATGCCAGTGTACCTTTTATCTTGAGATGGAAATAAAAAAAAAATCTAGCAAGATAGTACTGAGGATTCAAGGGGACAAAAGTCAAAGTTAACTTTGAAACAGAGAATGTAGGATTGAAGCAGGAAAGTAAAGAGTTTTGAAAAAAGAGCATTACTTCCATTATAAGCAGATGGTGCATCTCATTCCAGCTCTCAGCAAAATGGACTTTCAGATAGTCTGCCCTTCTCCACCAACCAAAACTCTCATACAGGTGTAGAACAGACACAAAGGCTGCCATGATAAAATAAAGTTATAGGTTCCAGTTAAGAGTATCAACCACAATGGTCTTGAATGTTTAAACTGGAATTCTGTGAACATTTTAAGTTCGCCAGATTCAAAAATTGACTCGGCAAATTTTGATAAGACCTTTCAAAAGAATCACATAAAAGAATTAAAATGTACATGAAAATAAAAAATAAAAGAACTCACCAAAGTAAGGAACTCTTGCAATAGTTTCCAGAACAAAAAACCTTGCATAGTCTCGTTCATGGTACAAAGTGTCAAGAATCTTTATCACAGAGTCCTGATATGATCAATGAATTACATTCTAGTTGAAAGACATCAACATCTGATAACGAAAGTAGTACTTAGGTAACTCTCAAAGTTGTTTCCCAATAACAATCATGACTAAAAGAATTTAGAGAAAAACTGAAATACCCAGAATTCTATAGGCAAGGGTATGAAACTGAGGTCAACAATCAGATTCAAACATAATTAATAAACTGAATCTGATGTAATTCAAAAGCATCATTAAAAGAGAAACTGTTATCATGAGTATCAAACAAACACAAATTTCAAGACAAAGATTCAAAAGCAAACCAGAAAAATATCACTTAATACACTGAATCTGATGTAATTGTGAAATTAAAGAAAGTTAACTATTTACCGTGAGTAAGATGTTTATAGATTGTTCAAACTTTATAACCCATCTCTCTATGACACTGGAGGATGAACCCTCTGGTGGCTCCCCGTGAGTTCTATTACCTTCACCATCAGGAAAATTCTTTTGTGGGAATGACTCCTCCACAGCTACTTTCTCCTCATTCTCTTGCAAAGCTGTTGCTTGAACTTTAAACAACTTCCTAGATGGATCAATGTGAAAATGCAAATTTAATATAATCATAAACAAACATTTATTTAACTGTGAGAGACCACTTGAATTAAAAGAAGTTTCAAAACAAACTACCAATAATTATTAATGCTGCATCAGTATGCCAATAAAAGTCAAAGACAAGGTTCTAACTTGAACTACTGAAGCTATTAATTTCAAAAATTCCAAATTCGCTTTTTTGTCATGTCAGGCAAATAAACCCTGTAGACTCAATATATAACCGTCATGGGCTAATCAACTCATTGTCAATTGGTTTCGAGTTGGATGCATCAGGATGGTATCGTTCATTCATTTTCAGGCCCAACGACCCACATGCTTTATGCCACACGTGAAGGGGCATATTGTGATTAGGAAGATAAAGACATGAAGACTCAATATATAACTTTAATGGGATATACCACTCATTACCAATTGATTATAAATTGGATGTTTACACATGGTAATAGAGCAGTTGCCCACATACTCCATGCCACCCAATTAAAATTATCTGCGTGTTTTGCTTTAAATTACGCCACACGTGAGGTGGATTGAGATATAAAGTCCTACATCGGGCAAATAAGACCTCAAGATTCCATATATAACCTTGATGCTCTACTCCACTCATTGCCACTTGGGAGGATGATTCTAAATTCTCACAAGCAACTATTTCAACTACTACACATCTCTTCTATAGGATGTCAATATACACATGCATCTATACAGCACAAGTGCAGATAGATAATGCCTGCCTGATACCTTTGTCGATGTCAATGGAGTAAAATCGTCTGTAGCAACTATTAATACCAGTTTAACAGATGTGTATCCTGATTCCTAAGTGTTGGCTATTCTTTTAATTTTGCATACTGTGGAAACTGGAAAGTTCAGAATATCAGAATCCAAAGAAACTATTCCAGCAGGGGCGAAGCTACTTGTTAGCCAGTGGGGTCAATTGCACCCACAAGATTTTTTTTCTTATTTTTAATATATGATAAATAGATTTTTTTTGAGGGTTAGAAGAGTCAATTGCACGGTTGCACCCACTGAAATTGGGTATTACACTTTACTCTTTTATTCATGCCAGATGCCCTCACTCTTTTACTTCATCTCGTTGTTCGCTGAGAGAGTGAGAGTTAGAGAGTGGAAGCTTACTCCGCCCATCACTTCAAAGCTTACTCCGCCCATCCATAATCAGGTTGCTGCCTACATTGTTTTTATTTATTTATATGTGATAACTTTTAATTGATTGGACATTTGAAATTGAGTTAACATTTTGTTCTTCATTGAAAGTGAATTAGAGTTAGCGAGACATGGACTGAAGCTACTGAAAAGAAATCCTTCATCATTCACGCCTTGTCTTGACGGACGAATCATCAGGCCATCACTACCTCTTCGGCTCTTCCCCAAGACCCCAACCCCAAAGCCATCTATCAGCTGGTAAAATTTATCCTTTTGGGGTTTTTCATAATCATATGTTTTATGTGTAAATATCAAATTGTTGTATGGTTTGTGAATTCCTGATAGTTTCTATCTTTTGAGAGGGTAAATGGGTAAAGAATAATAGTAGAATTATAATTGGGGGTTTTCCTTGATTTCTTGTCTAATTGAGTTTTTTGTTTGTTTTGTCTGTCACTCTGAGATAGTAGAATATCAAATAGTAGAAACTGTAGAATATCAAATTTATGCTCTGTTTGCATTTTGCTCTGTTGCCATTATTATTGATGCATTATTCTTGAAGATTTTGTTTAACCTGCATTTGGGAATTGTTTTTTCTGTTCTTCTCCCAACTTCTTTTATCAGACAAGTGCTTGAAAATAGATAGCAACTACTATGGACAAATTTGTATTCAAAAAAGCTTTTGCATTTGAAGGATCATGTTCTAACAAAAATCAGAAAAAGAATGATGATAAAGTAGATTTGGGAAATCTTGAAGCAGACCCCGGGTTGCGAAAGAAAAATATATAAGTATCATCCTAATATTCAAAATGAAGTAAGAAGAGCATTCATGCTAAAGGGTCCTTGTCAGCCGCTCAAACATAACTTCCCACAGACACAGATTGGGAGCTACTTACGTAGATTTAATCCTTCTTGGTTTAAAGAATATGGAAATTGGTTGGAGTATAGCATAGCTATTGATGCAACATTTTTCTTATGTTGTTATCTATTTAGGCAGGACACTAGAAAACAAGCGGGTGGTGATTCTTTCAGTACTAACGAGTTCACAACATGGAGAAGAAAGAGAGATTTGATATTCATGTTGGAGGGCCTAATAGTGCTCAAAACCAAGCTTGGAGTAAATGTCTAAGATCTGATGAAACCAAAGCAAAACATTCAAAATGTTTTTATTAAACAATCTGAACAAACGAGACTTGAATATCGAATTCGCTTAAATACATCAGTTGATTGCATAAGATTTCTTTTGCGTCAAGGGTTATCCTTTCGTGGTCACGATGAAGATGAGGATTCAAGTAATAGAAGAAATTTCTTACAGCTTCTACAATTTCTTGCTGATCACAATGAAAGTATCAACAATGTTGTGTTGCAAAATGCTCCAAAAAATCTGAAATTGGTGTCAAGTGATATTCAGAAAGATATTATAAATTGTGTTGCATTAGAAACTACCATTGCTATCATTAGTGATACTGGAGATGATGTGTTTGCAATATTAGTTGATGAGTCACGTGATATTTCAATCAAAGAACAGATGGCCATAGCTTTACGCTATGTGGATAGAAAGGGATGTGTTGTTGAACGTTTTGTTGATATAATTCATGTTACTAGTACTACTGCTTCATTGCTTAAAGAAGCAATTGAGACATTTTTCTCAAGTCACGAACTAAGTTTATCAAGAATACGTGGTCAAGGGTACGATGGAGCCAGTAACATGCGAGGTGAATTTAATGGTCTCAAAGCCTTAATTATGAATGAGAATCCGTTTGCATTTTATGTCCATTGTTTTGCTCATCAACTCCAATTAACTATTGTAATTGTTGCTAGTAAGCATAAACACATTGCTTGGTTTTTTAACAAGGTTTCTGAGTTGTTAAATGTGGTTGGAGCATCATGCAAGCGCCGAAATAGTCTTCGAGAGAAAGAAGCTACTAGAGTCGGGGAAGCATTGATGAATATTGAACTTCAAAGTGGGAAAGGCTTACATCAAGAAACTAGTCTTAAACGGGCAGGTGACACGTTGGGGATCACATTATGAGACACTTTTGAACTTGATTCTTATATTCTCCTCAATGATTGATGTACTTGAGGAGGTTTCAGATGATGGTTTGGTATACCAACAAAAAGGTATTGCTTTTGGTTTATTAGAGTCATTGCAATCATTTGGTTTTGCATTTGATCTAATATTGATGAGAAAGATATTGGGAATAACAAATGAATTATCACAAGCATTGCAAAGAAAGGATCAAGATATTGTAAATGCTATGGAATTAGTTAAAGTGTGTAAGCAACTATTGAAGGCTATGAGAGATGAAGGATGTGAGAAACTACTTGATGAAGTTTGTTTATTTTGCAACAAACACAAAATTAACATTATAGATATGAATGCTTTATTCCATGGGAGATCAAGTCGAAAATCTCAAGGTATTACAAATTTTCACCATTATTATGTTGAGATATTTTGTCTTTGCTTTTGGATTGGCAACTTCAAGAATTAAATGATCGCTTTACTACGGAAGCAAGTACCGACTTGTTTTTATCGATTAGCATGCTTAAATCCTAATGATTGTTTCGCTAGTTTTGATAAGGACAAATTGATTCATCTCGCTAGCTTTTATTTGAATGACTTTTCTCCAATAGATCTTATGAAACTTGATAGTCAACTAGATAATTACATTTCGATATCTTGACACAAATCAAGAGTTTTTAGAAGTTCAAGGATTAGTGGTCTTGCAAGAAAGCTCGTAGGTATTAAGAAACATATTGTATTTCCTTTGGTATATCGACTTCTAAAGTTGGCATTAATCTTACCCGTTGCATTCGCTTTCGTGAATTTTTTTTTCACGATGAAGATTATTAAGAGTAGGTTCTGTGATTCCATTTAAGATCAACTAATGAATGATTGCTTGATTACATACATCGAGAAGGATGTATTTGATTGCATTGACAATGAAAGTATTATGCAACGATTTCAACGAATGAAAACGCGCAGAGGACAATTGTAATTGTTATATTATACTAGTTATTTTTTGTGTATAAGTTTGATGGCTACAACAATGACATATATTATATATTTTTGGTTATATATTTAAGTCATTTTTTGTTACTATAATTATCAATTTTGATTTATTGTTTGATACTCTAATAATCGCCCCCAATGTCTGTTGGTTATGCTCCAAAATCTTATGGTTTTTCAAAGTCCCACATTGGCTAGTTTAGGAACTCTTATGGTGCATATTAGTACTTGTTGACATGGGCTTAGTAACATGGTTGAGGAAATAGAGATGGGCTCGCGCATACGTAGGATCTGGCTAAGGAATTGGGCTAAGCCAAGCTTGGTTCTCGGACTTTCGATTGTAAAAACCTTAGTGCGTGTGTGCGCTGTGATCCTGCCAGTGGGGGGTGCCGATCCGGTGGATTGTGCTTCGCGGGTGCACCTAGGTAGCCCACTGTTTTGGTGAAATTCCTAATTTCGTTTTATGCTAAGTCTAGCCCTAGCCGTTTTCATCTCTTAAATTCCCAACGGAAATCTTATTTATGTTTTACGCTTTCTATCCCCAAACGAAATCTATAACTCCTCCAACGTAAACTCATATTAATGTCGATTTCTTACCGTTTTGTTCCCAACGTACATTCTTATTCGTCTATATATATTGCTTCGGTTCTTCACAGTTCTTCATCACAGAAAATACACACGATTGACATCGATTCTTTCCGTAAAATATATCATACACGCATCTCATTACGGTCTTTTTCCTTCTCATCCGGGCAATCCACAAAACGATGTCCATAGCCTTCTTCTCATGAAAGTACACGCAATCGAAGGCTTCTTGTTGAATCTGGAGAGTGAACGCCATCGAGCTCAACTGTACGAGTTTCTAACCAAAGAGGGCGGAATCACTTTTTAGTCTGATGAGCTTTGCTACGCCTCGGCTTCTTTCATATAACTTGACTAAGTTGTTCCAATTTGTTCGCTTAATAGTCTTGTTAAAACCGCTTTCTTGTTGTTGTTGCTACATACTCATCGCTATCGCATTATACGCCATCTCTTTTTGGTCATTTGTCTTTGTTGTTAAGTTGTCCGGTTTCTAACAATCTAAAAAGTGATTCAGTTATTAACGAGATGATGAAATCAGCCTTAGACTTATCTAAAATTGAACGCTTTGATGGTACTAATTTTAAGCGATGGTCTGAAGACATACTATTTTATTTGGAAACCATGAACTTAGAATATGTGTTGTATGAGGATGCTCTTCTTTATCGCGAATGATATTACTCCTATTTCTTTGTTGAAATTGTTGAAAAGTTTGATTCTGATAAATCTGCAAAAAGAGACTATGCAGGAATTAGTGGCACACATCCATATTGAAGAACAAAACAGGGCTAAAGAAAGGGGAGACGTAGTTCCAACTCATACTGTCAAAGCTAATCTCGTAGAACAAAAGCCACAGTGGAAGAGCCAAAATCATCAGTCCAAAAACTACAAAGGGAAAAATCAAAAATCAATGGGAAGAAAGGATAATAGGTTCAACAATTCCAATCAAATTCAGAAACCTTTCACTAAAGGTCCTTGCTTCGTATGTGGCAGACCTGGCCATATTGCTATGAAGTGTCACTTTCGCAAGGGGCAAGATAACAAAAATAATAATTCTCAGCCTAAGCCCCAAGCAAATTTAATTGAATCCGATGATATTATCGTTGCTGTAGTCTCTGAAGTAAACCTTGTTGACAACTTCACAGAATGGGTAGTAGATACCGGGGCCACTAGACACAATTTTTGCGAATAGAGACGTAATCTTCAACTACGAAAATGTGACTAATGAAGAAAAGGTCTTTATGGGGATTCTCGAGCCACCAATGTTGCGGGAAAAGGAAAAGTCTTACTAAAATTAACTTCGGGAAAATCATCGCCTACAAGATGTACTTTCATGTGTCTGATATTCGTAGGAATCTTGTATCCGGGTCTTTGTTGAACAAAGTCGGCATTAAACTTGTGTTTGAGTCGATAAACTTGTACTTTACTCGTAATGGGAATTTGTTGGGAAAGGTTTTTGTAATGGGGGTTTATTTGTACTTGATGCTTCTTTGCCGAATTGAATAATAAGAATGCTTCTTTTGCTTATATTGTTGAATCTTTGGATATGTGGCATGCTAGATTAGGACACGTGAATGTAACTTCTATTAAAAAGTTGAAACAACTTGAACTTATACCTAATCTTGTAAATACCGAGTTTAACAAATGCGAAATTTGTGTAGAAGCAAAACATGCTAAAAAACCTTTAAAAGTGTTGAAAGACAAACCTGAATTACTTGAAAGTTAATTCATAAAGTGACCTAGCCGATTTTAAAAATACTACGAGTAGAGGTGGTAAGAAATATTATATTTCTTTTGTGGATGATATGTCTAGATATACTCGAATTTATCTACTTTCCTCTAAAGATGAAGCGGAAGAAATGTTTATTAAATATAAAGCGGAAGTTGAAAATCGCTTAGAAAGAAAAATTAAAAGACTTAGATCCGATCGTGGAGGTGAATATGATTCGAAGTCTTAAAAATTTTGTGAACTAAATGGAATAATACATGAAACTTCTCCTCCTTATTCTCCACAATCCAATGGAGTTGCAGAGAAAGGAAAAATAGAACACTTAAAGATATGATGAATGCTATATTAATTAGTTCCGGTTTACCTTCTAATATGTGGGGAGAAGTCATTTTCTGCAAATCATATTTTAAATAGAGTTCCACATAAAAAGTTAGACTCTACACCATATCATTTATGGAAAAAATATGCACCTAATTTGGGATATCTTAAAGTGTGGGGGTGTACAGCTAAAGTAGCTATATCTTTAATTTAAAAGAAATAAAATTGGACCTAAAACAATGGATTGTATTTTTATTGGATATGCCTCTAATAGTCTTCGCTTATAGATTTTTGGTAATTAAAGATGCAACTAATAATTATCAAAATAATTCAATTTTGGAAACAAAAGATGCGTAATTTTTGAAAATATATTTCCAATGAAAATTAGAGATGTGGGCAATCCTTCATTAGTGAACCACTTAAAAGGAAAGATAAAGAGCACTGCACTGTGATCTACTAGAAGTAAAAGACAACGTTTTGAGAAAACTTTTGGTCCGTATTTTATAACCGCTTTTATAACTGAAGATGACCCTAAAACTTATGAAGAAGCAATGAAATCTTTTGATGCAAATTTTTGGAAGGATGCTATTAATGGTGAGCTAGAATCTATTATGTCTAACCATACATGGGAGCTAGTTAATTTGCCTAGAGGATGTAAACCTATTGGATGTAAATGGGTGTTTAAAAAGAAGTTAAAAGCTGATGGGTCTATTGATAAATTTAAGGCAAGACTTGTAGCAAAAGGGTTTACTCAAAAGGAAGGTTTTGATTATTTTGACACTTACTCACCTAAGTGACTAAATTAGCAACTATAAGAATTCTAATTGCATTAGCTTCTATTCATAAATTGATAATCCACCAAATGGACGTTAAAACTGCTTTTTTGAATGGAGAGTTAAATGAAGAAATATATATGTGTCAACCTGAAGGTTTTGTTGTTCCGTGAAGAACATAAAGTGTGTGACTTGTAAAATCTTTGTATGGTTTGAAACAAGCACCAAAACAATGGAATGACAAATTTAATAGAACTCTCTTGTCTAATAATTTTGTGACAAATGAATCTGATAGTTGTGTCTATAGTAGATTCAATGGAAATTGTGGTGTGATTATTTGTTTATATGTGGATGACTTTGCTTATATTTGGTAATCGATGAGAAAGTTGTGAAAACTACAAAAGAGTTTTTATCTTCTAAATTTGATATGAAAGATTTAGGAGAAGCAGATTTGATTCTCGGCATGAAAATAAATAAACATGCAAATGGTTTAGTTTTATCACAGCCTCATTATGTGGAAAATATTCTTAAGAAATTTGATTTCTTTAATGAAGAGCCATTAGAACCCCTTATGACTCTAGTGTGCATTTAAAGAAAAAATAAAGGGAATGGTATTGCACAAGTTGAATATGCTAGAATCATTGGTAGTGTAATGTATTTAATGAACTCGCACTCGTCTCGATATCAGATATGCTATTAGTAGACTTAGCGGATATACACATAATCCTTCACAAGAACATCGGAATGCATTATCACGACTAATGAGGTATTTAAAAGGAATGCTTAATGTAGGTGTACATTTTACCGGTCATCCTAGTGTTTTAGAAGGATATTGTGATGCTAATTGGGTATCGATAACGATGAAACAAACTCCACTAGTGGTTATGTGTTTACTTTAGGTGGAGGAGCTGCTTTCTTGAAATCGCTAAACAAACTTGTCTTCGCTAGATCTACCATGGAATCAATTTATTGCTTTAGAATCAAGGTGCATGTACAAGCGAGTGGATAAGGAATTTATCGGGTCGATATACCATTGTGGTATGTTTATTCCATCTATTTCTTTACATCAGTGATTCTCAAGCAACCTATTAGCAGGGCATCGAACCATGTTTATAATGGAAAACAGAGACACATTCGCCGAGGCACAATATCAGCATTTGAGGACCGATCAAGAATGGAGTTATTTCCATGGAATTTGTAAGGTCCGAAAAGAACCTAATGGATCCGCTTACTAAGGGATTGAATAAAAGGTAGTCCAAGAAACATCCAGAGGGATGGGATTATTGCCATTATTTTGAGTAAATAATATGTGATGGAAACCCAACCCACGTGATTGGAGATCCCATGAATTGGGTTCAATGGGTAATAACAAGTCATGTAATTATTTAATTATAAAGCACTACAATTATTTATATCCCTCTTGTGTGCGTGTGGTGCTTCTCGACAAATTGTGAAAGGATGAATCGTTTAGATTCTTAATGAAACTCATAGCCCCTAAAGGGTGGTGTATGTCCAAGATACACTTGATGGGTTCACCTATATAAAGGTGGAAGTGTAGTAGCTTCCTCCTGAGAGTCCTCGCAAACTCTCTGAGCCTTTATGAAAATCGGGACACGGCGCGTGGCCTAGAACGCTACCAACCGCATGGACTTGTGTGGATTCAGATTTAAGATATGTGTGCAAACTCAATCGATTATATAACGTATAATAGGTTCAAGAATATAATTCACCTATAATCTATAATCATGAGCTTGTTCCACTAAGTGTCGATTCAAACCCATAAGGTATCGACGTTATGTATCTAAAATCCATCGCCTCTTCTCACTTCCTTTTATTTTTTTCTATCTTCGATAATTTTGGATCATGTGGGGATTGTTGGTTATGCTCCAAAATCTTATGGTTTTTCAAAGTCCCACATCGGCTAGTTTAGGAACTCTTATGGTGCATATTAGTACTTGTTGACATGGGCTTAGTAATACGGTTGAGGAAATAGAGATGGGCTCGCATGACACGAGGACGGCTAAGGAATTGGGCTAAGCCAAGCTTGTTCTCGACTTTCTACGGTCGGAAAACCTTAGTGCGTGTGTCTGCGCTGTCGCGCTCATGCCAGGGGGGGTGCCGATCCGGTGGATTGTGCTTCAGCGGGTGCACCTGTGTAGCCCACCTGCTTTGGTGAAATTCCTAATTTCGCTTTTATGCTAAGTCTAGCCCCTAGCCGCTTTTCATCTCTTAAATTCCCAACGGAAATCTTATTTATGTTTTACGTTTTCTATCCCCAAACGGAAATCTATAACTCCTCCAACGTAAACTCATATTAATGTCGATTTCTTACCGTTTTGTTCCCAACGTACATTCTTATTCGTCTATATATATTGCTTCGGTTCTTCACAGTTCTTCATCACAGAAAATACACACGATTGACATCAGTTCTTTCCAGAAAATATATCATACACGCATCTGTTACGGTCTTTTTCCTTCTCATCTGGGCAATCCACAAAGACAGGTCCATAGCCTTCTTCTGCGAGTACACGCAATCGAAGGCTTGCCGTTGAATCCTGGAGAGTGAACGCCATTGGAGCTCAACTGTACCAAGGTTTCTAACCAGTGAGGGCGGAATCACTTTTTAGTACAGTAGCTTTGCTACGCCTCGGCCTCTTTCATATAACAGCTAAGTTGTTCCAATTTGTTCGCCTAATAGTCTTGTTAAAACTGCTCTTGTTGTTGTTGCTTTGCTCATCGCTATCGCTATCTTGCCGCTATACACTCATCGTTTTTGGTCGGTTGTACTGTTGTTAAGTTGTCCGGTTTCTAACAATGTCAACAATTCCTGGCTTCGCCGCTCCAGGAAACTCTACAGCAAGTGTACAAAGTATAATCACAGCCAACTAAAAATACAGCCAGACAAAATCTCAACATAAAACTAACCCTATACATGAAATTTGCAAAAGTCTCTCACGTAGATGATATAAGCTGCGTTAAATTGTCAATTCTTCTCTTTTTACTGAAAGTTCAGAAAATCTAATTCTTTCAGCAAGCGAATTACTGAAAGTAAAAATGAACTCCGGAATGAATGATTAACTCATTTATGTATAATGTATCCATATGCATAAAAATTATCAAATACTAAACAAATTAAAAATACACAAACTCATAAATTTGATGAAAACCCATAGATTAAAGTGAGAATTACCTCGATTGCAATCGATGAGAAGAACAAGAAGCACTTTGAGCTGAATATAGTGGATTAAATCGTAAAGAGTTTTGGGAATCCTTAAAACTCAACAATTTCAAAGACGAAGAAGGTGAGGCTGAAATTGGAGAAAACGAAATAGAAATCGCCATACTTAATATGTTTTATGGCCATACTTAATAGTGGATTAAATCGTAAAGAGTTATGTTTTATTCCATGGGAGATCAAGTCGAAAATCTCAAGGTATTACAAATTTTCACCATTATTATGTTGAGATATTTTGTACTGTTTTGGATTGACAACTTCAAGAATTAAATGATCGTTTTACGGAAGCAAGTACCGACTTGTTTTTATCAGTGGCATGCTTAAATCCTAATGATTGTTTTGCTAGTTTTGATAAGGACAAATTGATTCATCTCGCTAGCTTTTATTTGAATGACTTTTCTCCAATAGATCTTATGAAACTTGATAGTCAACTAGATAATTACATTTCTGATATGCGGACAAATCAAGAGTTTTTAGAAGTTCAAGGGATTAGTGGTCTTGCAAGAAAGCTCGTAGGTATTAAGAAACATATTGTATTTCCTTTGGTATATCGGCTTCTAAAGTTGGCATTAATCTTACCTGTTGCGACTGCTACTGTTGAATTTTTTTTTTCTACGATGAAGATTATTAAGAGTAGGTTGCGCAATTCCATGGAAGATCAACTAATGAATGATTGCTTGATTACATACATCGAGAAGGATGTATTTGATTGCATTGACAATGAAAGTATTATGCAACGATTTCAACGAATGAAAACGCGCAGAGGACAATTGTAATTGTTATATTATACTAGTTATTTTTTGTGTATAAGTTTGATGGCTACAACAATGACATATATTATATATTTTTGGTTATATATTTAAGTCATTTTTTGTTACTATAATTATCAATTTTGATTTATTGTTTGATACTCTAATAATCGCCCCCAATGTCAACAATTCCTGGCTTCGCCGCTCCAGGAAACTCTACAGCAAGTGTACAAAGTATAATCACAGCCAACTAAAAATACAGCCAGACAAAATCTCAACATAAAACTAACCCTATACATGAAATTTGCAAAAGTCTCTCACGTAGATGATATAAGCTGCGTTAAATTGTCAATTCTTCTCTTTTTACTGAAAGTTCAGAAAATCTAATTCTTTCAGCAAGCGAATTACTGAAAGTAAAAAATGAACTCCGGAATGAATGGTTAACTCATTTATGTATAATGTATCCATATGCATAAAAATTATCAAATACTAAACAAATTAAAAATACACAAACTCATAAATTTGATGAAAACCCATAGATTAAAGTGAGAATTACCTCGATTGCAATCGATGAGAAGAACAAGAAGCACTTTGAGCTGAATATAGTGGATTAAATCGTAAAGAGTTTTGGGAATCCTTAAAACTCAACAATTTCAAAGACGAAGAAGGTGAGGCTGAAATTGGAGAAAACGAAATAGAAATCGCCATACTTTGAATTGAAAATTCAAAAATGAAATAGAAAAGGAAAGTGAGAAATCTAAGAATGGAAAGTTGGGTAAAATTGGGGGAGAAGAAGAGGATTCGGTATGAACAAATTGGAAGGAAAATGGGACATTTTTGTAAATCAAGCAGTGATTTGTCGTTATTCATAGAAAGATCTTCGACTGTAAATTCTTCATTGCTGCGGTCTCTGTCGTTAGTTGAATTTCGAGTGGCGGTTCTTAAAAGAGGATATTCCCAATTTGGACGGCCTAATGTCGTAACAACTAACAAGTTGTGAGGCCCTGGCCCGTTAGACAAATTGGAAAAAAAAAAACTTTTCAAACAAAATAACATATAATCAAGAAAATGGTTAATCGCTCCATCATATATACTTCTAAAAATAATTATATTCTAAAATTAATAACATAAAATGCAGATCTAACTAGTTTTTCAATACATGCAAAGGATAACTCGAATCTGAACAATTTATCTTCAATAATTTACGCACACGAAAAATTCTCACAAACGAGAAAAACAAGGCTCTACTAATAATGAAATCCTAGAGAAAGAAATAAATCATATCATGGAAAAAATAAATCTCACCAAAAGGGAAAACAAATTTCACAAAAAGGTAGAGATGCGTAAAAGGCCTGAGGCTTTGCTTTGGCTTGACCTGGGCCCGGCCTGGTCAAAGTCCGGCCTGATCAAGGCCTGGCCCGGTCCCTTTTCCAAGCCCTCCATTACCTACTTTAATTACCACTTTAACTCACCCCAACCCTATCTTTCTTCCCTTATATATCCATTTCAATCTCTCGTAGAACTCACTTATTCGTGGCTGACACCACCATTAACCACCTCCCCGATGTAATCTTTTTGGTACACACTCACCTTAAAAAAGTCATCAATAATCAATATAATGATAAATATTTTAAAATATATAAATATAATACTAATTAAAATCTTATTATTTCATAATTATTAATAATTAATATAATGACAATTTTATCCTTTTTGGTATAAAAAATAAGGTCTAAATATGGATTAATACCATAAACTTTAAGTTTATTTCATAATCATCAATAATCAATATAATTAAATTTTATACCAAAAATGGTAAAATTGTCATTAAATTTACTCTAAAGAATTAATAATGGTTTTGTATTTATCCTTTTTGGTACAAAAAATTTATTGAATAAATGTTAAAATGAGACTCAATATTACAGCTAAGTATTTTGTAGTCACATGTCGCTGTTATGTCATTAATTTTCTGACGTAGAACTTTCAATTAGATGTAATCAGAAAAATTAAAATTTTAATCTCCTAATTTAAAAAATTGAGAAGACAATCCTCAAAGTAAAAAAAAAACTAAAATTTCAAAGTATCTATCTAATAAAATACTACGAGTACAAATGATTTTGAATTTCCCGTTCACTCAATAAATCATCTGGGTCGTTCAAAATTTGAGATAAATCTCACCGTCCATACAGTGCCGGAGGCACGGGACCCAGCTAGTTAATCCATATTATGCCTAAAAAAAACTTTAAGATGCACTTAAATACGTTTTAAATATTATGGTACAAATCAAAATGTATCTTAACATTCCACCTCTTAATGCCTCTCAAAAGCCCATATAACGCTACAAATCAAAATGTATCTTAACATTCCACCTCTTAATGCCTCTCAAAAGCTCATATATTTATATTAAGAGGTCATCTGAATAGTTAAGATATAAATATGAGTCTAAACTATTCAGAGAATCTTTTAATATAAAAATATGAGTTGTTAAAATATATTAAAAAATTTAAGATACATTAAGATCCAATCAAACAACTTCTTAGTACAAACTATAACTTGGTCGATATTTATTACTCTAATAATTTTTTTATGGGTTAAGTTCAGATGACCACTTGGGGTTTGGACGGTTTTCCACTTAACCACCTGTAGTCAGTAAACCTACATTTAAACTCTCGACCTTTTGAGGTGAAGTGGAAAATTAACTGTGCGTGTATGTCAGACGCCTAAAACGCGTGAGAAGGGGCTGTATCGGTCAAAAACAACTGTTAAATGTCTTAAATACCCATTCTTCTTCCTGTTTGTGGGCTTGTAAGAGCAGATCGAATCATTTTGTTCATCTCATTTCAGCTATTTGAGCTCCATCGCAGACGAAATTGAAAGCTACTTCTTAAGCTCCAAAAACCGTAGCACATAGTGAGAGAAGGAAAAGGAATCCGGCTGGTAAAGGAGAAAGAATTGAACAACAACCATTTTCAATTTCTAAAGGTAAGTTTTCCAATCCCCTTCCATTCCTTTTTCATTCCATCCTTGTTAAGAAACTTTCATAGCTGAATGGCTCGATCTGAACTTGAAGGACTGTTTGTCCTTTTAGTTGCTATGTTGCTGTTTTTAAATTTAGTTCACTAGTATGCTACTGTTATGTATGAAAATTAGTCACAAGGAGATAGGTATGGTTGTGGAGTAATAAGGATGTTGTTATGGGTTGTTATTGTAAACAATGGCTATGAAATTAGTAACCTAAAACTATGCCTATCAACTGTTTGATAAAAGTTCTAAAAGAACTATTTTGACTGAAAACTATATATTAGACCAAAGTAAAGCTTGGGCTTGACTTGTTTATCATGTGTGGTGTTAATTAGACCAAAGTAATTATTATAGCATTTATTAGATTATAGCAAAAAGCAAATTAACCATGGAAATAATATATATACATTTATGGTTTACTCTTTGATATTACTCTTTGTGTTTTTTATGTGAATCAGGAGTCATGTCTTCATCAAGCAATGATGTAGGAAGGATGAATGGTGAGTTGCCCTACATACCTAAGCGATGTAAATGTGGGAAAAAAGCAAGTGTAAGAATTGTTGACTCGAACAAACCATCGAAGGGGAGATTATATTTTGTATGCGATGAGTGTGAGTTTTGGGCATGGTGCTTGCCTTCTACAACAAACTCAAGTGGAATAGTCGGTGGCCCCAATGAAGACAATGACAGAATGGGGACATTGGTGAGTGGAACAAAATGCAAGTGTTCGTGTGAGCTGAATAACATACCAAGTAGGATGATAGTTGTTGAAAGTAATGTGAAGATGATAAATGTTGTTAAACTTGTGTTGTATTTCATGTCAGTTATGTTGTATTTTATTAGTAACAAATGAATGTATAAACTAATGGTAGTTTAGGAGACCTACCAACTATGATGTAATGTTTAATGTTCAATGTTTAATGGTAGTTTAGGAGACCTACCAACTATGATGTAATGTTTAATTTCAATGTTTAATGGAATGTTTAATGTTCAATGTCTAATGGTAATGTTTAATGTTCAATGTCTAATGTTAATGTTTAATGTTCAATGTGTAATGGTAATGTTTAATAGAATGTATAAACTGTCAATGTATAAACTGTATAACAAGGTGTGAAATATTGCAAAGCTGATTCAAACAGTTAACTGACAAAAACTTATGCCCAAAAACTATAAAACATTTTCACAATCACATAATATCCAAGTCTATTACATAATATTCAACTATAAAACATAGTCCAAAAACTTGTCATTGAAACATTGTCCAAAAACTATCTATTTGACAAAGTATACACAATCACACTTGTCAAAAACAGTTAAGTGACAAAAATTATACATTCAAACATTAAAGCCTTAATCCCCCCAATCCTCCTTTTTTTGGTGATTTGCCTATCTTGCTCTTTATGGCTCCCATCTTTATGTTCTTCCTCGTAGGCTGTGAGCTTGAAACAAGCTTGTTGGGAGAATGCATATTATGATTTGATGTCTTAATGTATATGTTCATGATTATTTGTAAGGTCCTTAAATGAATATATGTACAAGGACTTAGTGATAGATCAAAATTGTTAGGTTGATCTAAGCTTTCAACGTGTACCATTCTGATAAAGAATGTATAGATAGAAAGATCAAAACTGTTAGGTTGATCTAAAGATGTAATAGATTAGTCTTGAAGAAATCGTAGTGCATAAATCTGATCAACATTGCAGGAGTCAAGGTAGAAAACGTAGAGCCTGAAGATCGTAGTGTGCCTGCCTTGAAGGGGACTCTTCGAAAATCGTAGAGTGGTCCTAAAGTTTGTCGAACCAACTCCACGATCGCAATATGCTGAAGGAAACAAGAAGTTTACAAGTCAACGATCGTAGTGTGCTCTCGGGAACGTAGAGTCAATAACACGAGCAAAAGAAGATCGTAGTGTGTAAGGGTTTAAGGGAAATCGTAGTGCTCTCGACTGATAGCATCGTAGTGTGCAAAGATGTCAAAGACGCTATGATCTAAATCGTAGAACACCACGATCCAAATCGTAGAGCATCATCTGTCTCATGTCAGAAAACGTCGAGCCTCATGATCTGTGTTTCCAACAAGTGAGGAATGGATCCCAGATGCTGCAGTGCTCATCAGTCCCAGAATATATGAAATATCCTTAGTATGTAACAAATAATTGTATTGAAGAAGCTAAGGATAGTACCATGGGTAAGAGGGATAAAACACCTTTTCAGGTGGTAGGTGAGAAAGCAGCCTGCAGTGTCAGTGGGCCAGAATGCAGAATTCAGAAGATGTGCAGAAATGTCTCCATCTCAGTACAGAAAGTTCAGACGCATTTAATGCCACATCGGATGGATCCAACGGATAGTTTTTAACATCACATATATACAGATCAGATAGATGAGAGAGAAATTAAGCAAGCATTAATCAAACAACGTGAACATCTCTCAAGCTCAACTCTACGATCTAAGATATTGCAAAGCTTGCACAGCTACTCAGTTCTTAACGAACCAGTGCTTACACAGCAACTGAGTAGCAACCATTAAGAACTCAACAACTATCAATTAGCTGAAGAAGAGTACCAAGTCTGCTGGACTTGAAGAGTTCGTAGTGAACTATAAGAAAGCCAAGTCTGCTGGACTTGAAGAGTTCAAGAGTGAACTAGAGAAGTTCCTGACTCTCGGGTGCAGAAGGAATTTGTGTGATTCGGAAGATTGTAAAGACATCTTTAGTGGATATCCTACTCGCTGAGTAGAAAGAGTGGACTAGGAGCTTTGAGTGCTCGAACCACTTAAAAATAAGCGTATCGCTTACATTCATGCTATATCTCTTTATAACCGCCTTACTCGCCATAACTCCATTGCTTGGTAAAGAAGATTAAAACAAATACTAATTCCGCTAAGTTTTAATCATTATAAAGAACAAGTTTAAAATGAAAAGATTTTAAATATCTATTCAACCCCCCTTCTAGATAACTATTGTGCCAACTAGGAACTAACAATTGGTATCAAAACAGGTTCTATTTTACAGCTTACATGCTTTAATAGATCCAAATGGCACTTTCGTATCAAAGCGAATCCAGACCGGGAGGGAAAGAAGCCACCAATGTGCAACAAGGATAAATTTGCTAACTGGAAAGTCGATGCATCTGATATGGACTCAATAGATGAAGATCTATTTGAGACCGTTCAAAATGGGCCCTATATTCCAACCAAGCTTGCACCAACCACTGACGATCCAAATCGTATACAGATCAAAGTTAAAGAAGAGTGGACAGACAACGAGAAGAGAGCTGTCCAACTTGATAAGAAGGCTAAGAACATCCTGTTCCAATCCTTAGAGGATGATCTGTTTGAAAATGTTGTAAACAACAAAATAGCTAAGGAAGTTTAGGAAGAACTGCTGATCATACACGAAGGAACTGAAGAAGTCAGAGAGAACAAACAGTCTCTCCTGACACAGCAGTATGAAATGTTCGCTCATGTACAAGGAGAAAACATGACTGCAACCTATGAAAGATTCAACCTTCTTCTCAACTCTCTACGAGCGTATGGGAAGATCTATCCTAACGAGGATCTAACCATAAAGTTCATGAGAGCCCTCTACCGAAAGGTGTGGGATGTAAAGACCACGAAGAATAAGAGAATCAAAGAATATTAATGAGATGACGATTCAACAACCGTATGCGGAAATCTCTCGACCTATGAACTGGAGTTGACCCAACGCTACCAAACCTTATCGTAAGGAAGAAGAAAGGATAAGGGTGTTGCTTCCCAAGGCAAATGAAGGTGTATCAAAAGTCATCACCGAGATTGACTCGATGATGATGAAGACGATGACGATGACTTTCTTATCTTTGGTAAAGAGACTAAGAAGGTTCATGCGACAAGGCGAATCCGTGACAAAAAAAAAGTCGACAACTACGCTGACCGGGGAATAAATGAATGATTTATGCTACAATTGCAAGAAACCCGGTCACTTCATTGCCAATCACAATGAAACCCGCGGCGCCTCGAAAATTAGGTATACGTCACCCATCTTGGGTCGCCACTTACATGGTACGTAATTTAAATACAACTTATTAATATAACCTGCATGTGGTACAATACGACATAAATCGTGAGTTTGAATACAAATATTGTCTACTAGATATTATACAAACTCAAAAGGAGTCCTCATTACAATTATTATCACACTATTTCACGTAATAGTGAGGACTACTAATGCTATCCTCTCGACCATTACTCCGCTTCTCCGACTAAGTCCCAGCCTATATTCTTATTTCACTCAAGAGAACGAAGAAAGAAAGGGTGAGCTCAACTAGCCCAAAGAAGAAATATTATAACTAAGATAATGCGTAATAAATTATCAATAGTCTTCAACAATGTTAAACCGATAAAATATAATAGACAACCAGGTTTAAGCTGCGTGAATATCTGATCCATTAAAAGAGTTAGGTAGAAAATAAAGTCTACTATCTTTTAGGTTTTAAAGATTTTCATAAATTTTTATCACTAAGACTCGGTTTAATGAATAAACCACAATATCTAATCATCCCATACTACGGTCAAGGATTTTCATCAAATTATCAATGGTCATGACTATACCGAATCACCCTTGGTCATAATCATACCAAAAACTATCCATCACTGCATTACAGGCCACTGAGGACTTTTATCACATCATTTATAACAAACCATGATTATACCGAATGATCCTGGGTCATAATCCTACTAAATTCATCTATGCACGTAAGCCAAAGATAACATAATATAACATGAGGATGATGACAATGACATAATAATTCAATAAAACAAGTTCACGAATTAATTTATTCAGGAACTAATAACGTCCAAATTGTCAACATGATACTGCTTTGGAGAGTAAAATTCAAGAATGATCAGAAGAATATTTCCATGAAAAGATAGTGGATGAAACGCAAATATCAAGAATATTCTACTAATTTCATGGAGTATAGAAGTCAAAGTTTTAACCAACTGGGTATAATAAAGAATGGAATAACAAAGGAAATCACCATGCATGCGGTGCCCAGACAGACAGGTTATTCCAATGTAATAATAATAATGAACGAACTGTGTCGTGAAATTCACAATCAAGCGGGATGTTCCAATGAATAATAAAGATGGAACCGGATCCGATGTAAAACACACAATAGGATATTCCAACAGAATGATAAAGACGGACCGGTCCGTGTAAAACACACGCATGGATGTTCTAACAGGATAATAATAAAAATCGGAACCAGTCCCATTTAAAACACATGCATGTGATGTTCCAATGAGAATAATAAAAGAATGTCACCAAGTATAGGGTAAACCACGATTATGATGATTATGTATAGGGTATGTCACAGTGATGAGTTATTCCAATGAATAATAAAGAATGGAATAACGAGAGGATTTCACCAAGTATAGGGTATCTGCGTATCTTTGGTTATTCCAATAGAATAATAAAGAATGGAATAATGAAGTTCTCTTCATGAATAAGAAAGAATAACACTTTACGGGTACAAATAAATAATATCCCTTACCTTAGAAGAACCTGAATATTGGAAAAGTGAAGTAGCAAAATACTTTTCTTCTTTCTCTATAGTTTCTCTCTCTAGAGTTTCAATGAATTAAAAGAAATAATGAAGGAATGAGCTTTCATTTATAGAAAAAGCGAGGGTGGCTTTTGGTCTTAACGAAGGGTCAAAAATGACTCTTGGTAATATTGAAGAGACAACTACTATTTGCGAAGGGGTAATTAACCCTTGGAACAATCAAGAGGCGCTTAACTCTTGGTAATATCAAGGGACAACTACTATTTGCGAAGGGATAATTACTATTGATGAAGGTATTTACTATCGATTGAAGGTAATTACTATTCACAAAGGTAAATACTATTGACGAAGAGACTCTTAGATGATGACATATGGGCCCCCATAAAATAATCATACTTACCACAAACGCCTCTATAATGTAATTTCTTTATATACATCAAGGATTGAATAAATATTACCACAAATCATTTTATTTTAATCAACACATATTTAATCTTTCAACAATTATTAATCATTTATAACTTGTCGTCTCAATTAATAATATAACATATTATACGATGATATCTTGTGACAATAATTGAATCAATAATATAAGAGATATGATCGTGAATTATCGTAGTAATAATTGAGTATAGCTAAGTGACTTCTCACGTAAGCATCAATAATCAATACCGTGCTACTATGCAACCACGCCAGACATTCTTGTACTTTTACTACCGGGTAGTTCAATGCTTTTAACGGTAACACCTCTGCCGTTATTTTTATAGAAAGATAATTTTGTCGCTTTCTACTACTACGATAATACTTATTAGGGGTCCACCATCGATTGAGCCGTCGTCTTTAATATTCCCCGACAAAAAGAATATTCCCAGGCAAACGAATATTTTATAACAACTTGCTTACTTTGCAAAATTTATAAATATTACCCACAACTATAACATTATCTCAAATTCACACCATAATATTAAAAATTATTTCGACAAAATTTAAATCTTTATTGATAAAATCTGGGGTCTCACAATCTCCCTCCTTATGGAATTTAAGCCCTCCGAATTAGGGTACGATACTGGTATGATAAGAGGTGAGGATACCTTGAATACCTTTATCGTAAAATATTAAATTCATCTTCGCAATCCTACCAAAGATATTCATTAACAATTCATCTTTGCACTACGTGCCAAAGATATATCAATCAGAAAACTAATAATCTTTGAGGCGCAACTTAATAGTATCACGACCACGAATTATCTATGCACCAACGGCCAAGGATATTCGTGTTTTCAATTACTGATCATGATTATACCCTAATAATCCTCGGTCATAATCATACCAAGTCTATCAATGCACTACGACCAAAGATGACTTTTACCACATCCATGAATTAATATTTCATTCACGAGACTCATTTCAATAATTAATCCATATCATCGAATCATCCACGCACTACGTGCCAATGATATTCATTAGTATCACGACCACGAATTATCCATGCACTTTACTACCAAAGATAATCGTGTATTCATTAATATCACGACCACAAATTATCCATGACTTTCTACCAAAGATAATTGTGTATTCATTAAGTATCACGACCACAAATTATCCATGCACTACTACCAAAGATAATCGTGTATTCATTAGTATCACGACCACAAATTATCCATGCACTATGTGCCAAAGATAATTGTTTTTCAATTACTGATTATGATTATACCGAACAATCCTCGGTCATAATCATACCAAGTCCATCTATGCACGTAAGCCACTATGACTTTCAACACAATATAAGCATGAGGATAATGATATAAAGAATCAATCAAATGAGATAAAGGATAAATATTAAACATTTATAATATAATTTATCCGAGATTCAAGAATATCCCCATGTTATCAATCACTTAATAATCTCATAATCTAATATCATTAATATTATAACAATATTTTAATCACTTCTTAAATTTATAAACAATTTATTTCAATTGTTTACGCTTTACCATATAATGCATTTAATCATTCAAAATGTCATACTCATAAGATATCATCACCAATGATCAAATCCCTCATAAAAAAAAAAAAATATGCATATACTCTATATAGGATTCTCTAGCCATAAAATCCTATTTTCAACTTTGTTACTTCACATAACATATTTAACTCATATGTTCGTAACTAAACTATTTTCATAGAAAATACCAAATCAGTCCCAAATATATTTCTTTTCTAGGATTTAGCATAATATAGTCCCATAATGAACATACATTTTTCTCAAAATTTTTAAAATTCATTTACTATTTTTCAAAAATCAATTTCTAATTAATTCCTTAAGAAATTAGCTACCTCAAGGTTAACTCCAGAAATTCCCAAATCTTGGCAGGACCTTACACATGTTAATGTGAGCATCCAGTTTAAATTTCATGGTCATCGGAGTTGTAGAACTCCGGTTATATTGTTTTTCGTCGGAAAAACCTAAATATTGAAATGGTCATAACTTGCTCATTTTAAGTCAGAATAAGCTCATTTTTGGACAGGAGTTACCTTATACCATATACTTTCATTTCCCAAAAGGCTAGAATTTTTCTCATAATTTAAGTGGCCGAAAATGCCCTTTTAAAAATAAAATCAGTAGCTTTTTTGAAATTTCCACTTTTTCATTCTTTATTAAAATCACCCACACGTAAATCTACAACACCTTTTCCAAAGATTCCACTTGGAGATGCTAGAAAACTCATAGATCTAACTCTAGAACTTGACCACACTTTGAAAAATTCAAAAATATTAGGAGATATGGTCAATTGAATTTCATATTACGTTTTCACAAAATCGATTTTCAACTCTTTGTGATTTCTAAGAAACTTTCATGTTTTCTCATAATAACCAACATAACTCATTATAACACTTACTAATACCACGTATACCCATGATTTTCATTAGTCCAATGCTTTTATTATGACTTTCATCATAATCCACGTAAACAGATCCTTTTAGTTGAAGAAATATTTGAGGGTTTAAGAAATGGGTTTTTATCTTTGAAATTCAATACAAAATTCGATTTCACGCTCTAGGGTAGGCTAGAAAGTCTTCAAGAATACGTCAAGAAATTTATTAATGATAGAAATATCATTCAAAACTGTGACTCTCATCCAAAACTTGGATAATACGTCACATTGATACCAACTGTGACTTCTATCCTTTAACCTAGATAGCACCTCATAATGATGCCTATCAACTCGCCATCTTCTTTCATAATGTCGCCTAGAGAAAGTCTGGCCTCGGTGCATTCCACACAAGGAAGTTAACAACGAAAGGTTCAGGGATCTTTACTTATGGCTTGATATGACAATGATCGACTTTAATGGTTTGGTTACTTGAATTCGCACAACAGGTTGGTTATGAATATAAAAGCTAACAACCTTACAAAAAGCATGATGATTAGTTAACCAATTGATTCCTAAAATCACATCAAAGGCCAGTATTTTTAAAAAAAATAAGATCGACAAGTAACGTGAAAGTGTTTATTTGAATCAAACAAGATTTAAAAAAGCAATGAGAGGTAACAAAGGCTCCTACTAACGAAGTTTCAACCAATAAGTCAAAGTCTAACTTCTTCTGAGTCAAATTTAAACGTTGAACACAACTAGGTGAAATAAAAGAGTGGGTAGGCGGTATCTAACACGGTATAGACTTCGCAAGAGCTTATGATTAACTTGCATGTGATAATTTTATTCGGGTTCCTCGTCACGAGAAAAAAACGCTCTCTTAAACTACTAGGCTTTGGTTTGTGCAGGACAACCTTTGGTGCCTCCATCCTAGTTGAATTTGTCTTGATGGCGACAAAATCAAGCTAAGTGACCTTCTCTTCCACAATTATAACATGCTTTGGACGACGTGGCGCGATTCGGACCGATGTGTCCCTCTCCTCCGCATTTGAAGCATATGATAGGTGGTCGCTTCTCCTTCCTTAACAACGGGTCTTTGGTCTTGGCGTCTTTCCATCATTGTTGAATTTTCTCTCTTGAAATTTCCATTCTATTATCTTGGCCATGGTTACCACCGAAATGATAATTTCCCCACGATGGTTATCGTTGTTCAGATGGCCGCCGCCACCCGTACGATTATTATTGTGTTGTTGGTCGTTACCTTTTGGTTGTCTTTGACTCATTATCGCGCTCCAATAATCGAGCCCTATTCACAATATCTCGAATACAAACAAAGTTTATGAAAATTAGGTATTGACGTATATCGGGTTTCAAACCTCTTAAAAACATTCGCGTCATTCACTCCTCATTATCGACCAAATGGGATGCTGACCGAGATAACTCGGCAAACTTAGCCTCATCCTGTGACACAATCATATTATTTTGCTCCGACTTGATAAACTCCACCTCCTTCATGTGACGAATACTTTCGGAAAGTACTTGTCGTTGAATGACTCTTGGAACTTCTCCCAAGACATCTTGAGTATGTCGATCTGGTACGTTTTACTGATTCCCACCAAGAATGCCTCTTCACGCAACATAAAAGGTGGCAAATGGAACCTTTTGCTCCTCGAGCATCCCAAGACATCAAATATCTTGGTGATCTCGCTTTAACCACGTCTCACTTAAGTGGTTCGGCTTTCCCAAAACTCCGGTGGTCCCAGCTCCTTGAATCGCTTAGCGGTGACCGTATCGTGGGTTGCCATTATTTTCACCGCTTTATGAACAGGGCCTTCGTCGATGTTGCATGAATTCTAAAAACTCCTAAACGCGTCTGGTCGTTCGTCATTTTTGATCGGTGTTGTTGTTTACGGGAGGATTATCGCCATCCTGTCGCACATTATCCTCGATTATTGATCATGGGAGGCTCAACGGTCTCTGTGCTCCATTGCTATTCTCAACATTCTCGGATGCCATTTTCAAACACCGCCACAAAATAAGGGTTAATTGGCGTGCAACATCTTATCACTATACTCAATGAGCGAGGCCAATCAAATACCAAATAAACTTAGGTAGGTCATACTAGCGAAGAAATTCCTATCTCTCCCTCCTGGTTCTAGTCTCACATCTTAGCCGGGATCATATCCTAAGCTACGATACCAACCGTGGCGCCCCAAAATTAGGTATCGTCGCCACCCATCTTGGGTCGCCACTTACATGGTACGTAATTTAAATACAACTTATTAATATAACTGCCGCTATACAATATGACATAAAATCGTGAGTTTGAATACAAATATTGTCTACTAGATATTATACAAACTCAAAAGGAGTCCTCATTACAATTATTATCACACTATTTCACGTAATAGTGAGGACTACTAATGCTATCCTCTGGACCATTACTCCGCTTCTCCGACTCGTCCCAATTATATTCTTATTTCACGAAGAGAACGGTGAAAGAAAGGGTGAGCTCAACTAGCCCAAAAGAAGAAATATTATAACTAAGATAATGCGTAATAAATTATCAATAGTCTTTAACAATGTTAAACCGATAAAATACAATAGACAACCAGTTTAATCTGCGACGGAATATCTGCAATCCATTAAAAGAGTCGGTAGAAAATAAAGTCTACTATCTTTAAGGTTTTAAAAGATTTTCATAAATTTTTATCACTAAGACTCGGTTTAATGAATAAACCACAATATCTAATCATCCACGCATTACCACGGTCAAGGATTTTCATCAAATTATCAATGGTCATGACTATCTTAGAATCACCCCGTCATAATCATACCAAAACTATCCATCATTGCATTACGTGCCATTGAGGACTTTTATCACATCATTTATAACAAGCCATGATTATCTAGAATGATCCTCAGTCATAATCCTACTAAATTCATCTATGCACGTAAGCCAAAGATAACATAATATAACATGAGGATGATGACAATGACATAATAATTCAATAAAACAAGTTCACAAATTAATTTATTCAGGAACTAATAACGTCCAAATTGTCAACATGATACTGCTTTGTAGAGTAAAATTCAAGAATGATCAGAAGAATATTTCCATGAAAAGATACTGGATGAAACGCAAATATCAAGAATATTCTACTAATTTCATGGAGTATAGAAGTCAAAGTTTTAACCAACTGGGTATAATAAAGAATGGAATAACAAAGGAAATCACCATGCATGCGATTGCCAGATGACGGAGTTATTCAACGAAATAATAATAATGAGAACCGGTCGTCGTGAAATTCACACGCAAGCAGGATGTTCCAACAGAATAATAAAGATGGAACCAGATCCGGTGTAAAACACACTGATAGGATATTCCAACAGAATGATAAAGACGGACCAGGTCCGGTGTAAAACACACAGACAGGATGTTCCAACAGGATAATAATAAAGACGGAACCAGAATGAAAAGATTTTTAAATATCTATTCAACCCCCCCCCCCCCCTTCTAGATAACTATTGTGCCAACTATGAACTAACAAGGCTGATTACTCCATATAGTAGACAAAGTTGATGTGGGATTAGGTTGAGAGCTTGATTTGGGTTGATTAGGTATTTCTGAAGTAGTTGTAGCATTAGCAGTCCCTTGACTTGACTGTCCTTTTGTCTACAGATTTTGAGGCATGGGATTTGGCTTAAAAGGAATCCACAAGTTAAAAACAGTTTATAGTTTTCAAAAATGTACCTTAAGTTTACAGTTTACAGTTTTTAAGTTAAAAATGTACATTAGTCCAATACAAATAAGTCTTCAAAAATAGTTTACAGTTTACAACCATTAAAATGTACCTTAACAGGATGTCTAGTAGGAATGTCTGACTGTGTTGACTGTGCAGTTGACTCCTTGTTATTTGTCTGAAAATCAAAATATGTTAAACTGTTATAAATAAGAGTCAATTGGAATGTATGAAAAACATAAAGAATATACCTTGTTCATTCTTGATTTAGGATGAAATGGCAATGTACATGCCCTGCTGTTATGCCCTAGTGTTAAACACCTTGCACATGTGACAGTGCCACCTTTTCTTCCTACTTGATGTTGGTTTTTTGGTTCATCTGCAGCCTTTCTTCTAAGTTTCCTTGGTCTGCCAGTGGGCTTATGTTAGAGTGGAGGCTGAATCTTAGCAAAATTGGAGTGAACCCATTCATGGTGACTTGGCACAGGCTTTATGATAAAGTTGTATATGTTCAAGTAAACATCCTTGCTATAGCACTGATGGCAATAAGCCTCTGGCTGCTCCCTATTTGCCCATATTGCAGACACAGCATGTCTACATGGAATCCCACTAAGCTGCCACATTTTACAACAACAAGTCCAATCATTCAAATTCACAACCCATGTTCTGTTATTAACTTCTACTTTAAATTCTCCAGGCCCAGACTTCAAAGCAGTGCATACCCTACAAGCTTTCTTAATCATTTCCAATTTTTTCTGAATTCTGGGCCCAAGTGCTCCTACATACTTGTCCATGCCTTCCCTTTTTACCTGAAACCTAACCATTAATTTTTTTCTTATCCACTCTAGTATGTTTATTATACCTTTATCCCTTGCCTCCAAGATGTAATAATTCCATGACTCATTCATGTTGTTTACTACTAGATCACACTTACAGTGGTGGGAAAAATGAGACCTAGCCCAAAATTTTGGCCCAACATCCATTAACCACTTAGCTGCTTCTGCATCAGCTTTGTGCACCTCCTTCATGGCTGCTTCAAATGAGAACATATCACCACAACTAGCTGCATTCCAGAAAAAATCCCTAAGCAACTTCTCTCTAAACTTAATTTTAAAGTTGTTGTACAAATGCTTTAAATAAAATCTGTGTTCATTGTTGGGTAACATTGTATTGAACACCTCTACTAGTCCTTTCTGCCTATCAGAAATGAAAACATAACTTCTTGTTTCATTTTCACCTATGTCATCTAGAAGCTGAGTAAGAAACCACTGCCAACTTTCTTTACATTCAATTTCAACAACAACAACTGCAATGGGAAATAAGTTGTCATTAGCATCTCTTCCTATAGCACTCAGTAGCTGCCCTCCAAAACCCCCCTTTAAAAAACACCCATCTAGTCCTATAATAGGTCTACACCCAACTAGGAACCCATGTTTGGAAGCAGCAAGCCTCATATAAAGCCTCTGAAAAACAGGTAGTGAATCAGGCCTTTCATCTAGACCCTCACTACAAAATTTGAAAGAGCTGCTCGAGGTTAAAAGCTGTTTGACTGTCTCCACATAATCCATCAGCCTGTTATACTGCTCTCCTACATCACCTTGCATATGTATTAAAGCCTTTCTTTTTGCTCTATATAGGGATGATTTACTTAGAGTAGAATTACATTCTTTTTGTGCCTTCTTCTTATATGCCTGCAAATCCCACTTAGGATTATCTCTCAAGTCATGCATATATTTTTTGGCCAAGTATCTACTGTCAACAAGATGATTCTTATCCTGTCCAGCACATGTATGGCCCCCCCCCCCCCAAAGATTTTATCTTCAAAGTTTGTTCACCTTGTTTGAATGATGCATGAATCCTCCATTTACAGTTTTCAGCTTTACACTTAGCAGTTATTCTTTTTCTGTCGTTTTGAATATACTTTATGTCAAACCCCCCTTTAACAGAAAATTCAACTAATGCTTGTCTAAAAATTTCATGATTTGGAAATTCCATTCCAATCTCAAATTCTATCTTACGTGTCGACGTTGGGATTTTTGGATGTCCCTTTCCGTTACTTGTTCTTTGGTGTTCTCATTTTAGGTGAGATTTGTTTGAAAAAATAAGTGAAAAAAGTCCGACATGTATAATGTCAACAATGGACTGTTAAGAGTCGCCAGTTGGTTTTTTAAATGGTTGTACCAACACAACCGAGAAAAGGTTTGCACATTGACCCAGTGATGTGACACTGCTAAACGGGTCGGTGAAACCGAGATTCATGAGGGTCCGAGGACTTAGTTATGCGGGGGGAAGGTGTTAGGCACCCCCCGACATCTGTGTTACCACGATGACCGCCTCTTTTCAAAAAACTATTATCTGAATGTGTGTGTGTGTGTCAATGTGTTGTTATTTGGAAGTAGTGCGAGGCCTCGTTCGAACCTATATACACAGGGTTTGAATTTATGTAAAAATTCAGTTTTTAGCAAGATATGGTAGTGATGTTTTATAAAAGAGGTTTTTCAAACCCTGATGCTCAATAGTAATTGAGACCATTTACACTCCCATTTTATTAAGTGTGCGGCTTGGTTGATTTTATTTGACAGATGCGAGGCATCCGTACGAAAACAATATACATAATGATGCCGACTCCCCCGTGGGTATGGAAACCATCTGAGGACATTCAGACAACGCAGAATAATTTACAAACTGCTTACAGCTGAAAATGTCCATCACGGGAATCGAATCTAGATCCAATGGAATGAATCTGTGATCACATGATTCCTAGGCGCACAAAATACTGCAATTTATATGAAAGCAGTAAGCATGCATATATATAAAAGGCAGAAATATATATATCTGAGACATGATCACCAACCACGAAGCACCTCCATGGGGGATCAGAAATGTAAATAAAGTTGTAAAAGCTATCAACCACCATGGAGGAAACTCTAGGCGGGACAAAATGTAAACAAAGTTGTAAATACGGTCAACCGCCACGAAGGAAACTCCAGGCGGGATGAAATGTAAATAAAGCTGTAAATACGGTCAATTGCCACGAAGGAAACTCCAGGAGGGACGAAATGTAAATAAAGCTGTAAGAGCGATCAACTGCCATGGAGGAAACTCCAGGCAGGAAGAAAATAAATAAATATATATATATATATATATATATATATGTAAATATATATAAAAGCAATAAACGCACTGGATGTAAAATCGGGCTCATCGAATGAGTTCAACCACAGATTCATATATATATATATATAAGCAAATAAACGCATACTGGATATAAAATCCGAGCTCATCGAGCGAGTTCGACCACACGCTCATATATATATATATATATATATATATATATATATATATATATATATATATATATATAAGCGAGTAAACACACTTTGAATCAAATCTGGGCTCATCGAACAAAGTTTTACACACAGTTAATATATATAAATGTATATATATATATATATATATATATATATATATTAAAGCAGAATAAACACTCGGGCTCGAAATTCAGGCTCATCGAACAAAGTTCGACACACGATTAATATATGTAAATGTATATATATATATATATATATATATATATATAAAAGCAAATAAACGCTCTTGGTAGAAGTCTAGGCTCAATCAAGGCATAACTCGATAATGTTAGTCAATATATATATAAATATATATATAATATATATATATATATACAGACTGAAAGGAAACCACGGACCAAAGTCCAGGCAAAAGCAAGCAGCACGACTCTCAACGTGTAGAAGGGTGTGTGTAGAGATGAAGAGAAAGACTCTAAAGTGTGTGAGAAGGCTTATAGTTGACTGCTAAAGAAGGATTCTATATCTTTAGAGTGGATAAACACAGACTTTTGTAGGTACAAAAGGGCTATATATGAGCTCACAGGTGTTTAAAAGGGGAAAGTACACAGCATGGGGTAAGTGCAAAGCAAATTGGGCAGGGCTTCCTCGCCTTTTTCTCCTTGCAAAATGGCCACCCCAAGCCCTATATTTATAGAGGGGGGAGCCGCAGGTCTACCCGCGGCTACCCGGGATGCCCAAAACATGGGTCCCGCCGTGTTGAAGTACGTGCGATGTTTGCTCGGTCGCTCTTAACTTTCAATTCGGGAGTCCGATGGAAGCGTGCCATATCATTCCGGAAAGCTCTTTCTGAGAGCTACACAATGACATAATATTTGCCTTTTTTGATTCCAAGAAGATGGGTCCATGACCAAAATGGCATTTTGGGTTTCACAAGCAATTGGTCGAGCTGGTAGCTTTATGTAGTTTGCACTCGGAAGTTAAGATATGGTTTTTGTGGGACTTCTATTGAAGCATTTTGAGTTGCAATGAGTGTATTTATTTGAAGTGAAGTTGAGTTGGTAAAATGACCATTTTGCCCCTCCCCAGGTTATCTCCGGTGTTCGCGCAGTTGTAGCATTCGTTTCTCAAGGTTATCTCTGAGGTTGACTTTATGTTGACTTTGACTGTCCTTAGGGTTATCTCTGAGGTTGGCTTGACCTCCTGGGGCTATCTCTAGGCTTTGATCTTGATCCCCCGGGGCTATCTCCGGGGTTGAAACTGACTTTCCCGGGGTTATCTCTAGGGTTGGAACCTGATTTCTCGGGGTTATCTTCGGGGTTGGAAACTAGATCTCCCGAGGCTATCTCTGGGGTTGGAATTGATGTTGTGGTCCTCCAGGGTTATCTCTAGAGTGTGAAAAAGACATTTTTGTCCTCCTACATAGTTAGTAACAGGAAACAAAAATTTCGAATGTCTACAGATGCCCTCTTTATCATGTTCATGCAATGCAATGGAATGGACATGATAAAGATTAGTAGACACTTGAAACATGACAAGGTATTTATAATGATGCAAATCACAATGTAGTGAATGTTTATGATGAATGTGAAAATGTTTTCGCAAATCACAGTTCGCAAATCGCACATCGTATTTTGCACTTCGCACTTCATTTTTCACATTTGGCCAAATCGCATTTCGCAATCTCACACATCGTATATTGCATCGCAAATCGCATATCGCAAATTGCATATCGCAAATCGTAATGTAGTGAATGTTATGATGAATGTTAAAATGTGTTTGCAAATCGCTTTACCTTTACCGATCATTGATGATACCTATGCTGGTGTTGACTCCAATGTTTTGGCTTTTTGTCGGTGTCGCCAATGCTTGTTTGATGAGGAGAAATGGAGATGACGTTTTGAAATCACCGGACCTTCCCGATGTATATGCTGGTAGTTTACAATGGTGCCTATCCTGAGGGTATTTTGACAACGGATCCTACCCCGCTGATAGTTGAATGCGCTGTCATCGCCAAACTATTTCGATTCCCACTCGAACATTGGTGTAAGACCCCAAAATTATTAATAAATGAAATTTATTTTCCTCTATTTATTATTTTGAAATAGTAAGGAATCGATTTGATTAATGTGGATAGTTATGGGTAAAATCGCAAAATATTTGAATAAGCAAGTGGTTATAAAATATTCATTATTATTAGGGAATATTCGTTTGGTCGTGGAATATTCGTCTTGTCGAGGAATATTAAATGCGACGGTAGCTTGATCTTTTGTGGGCCCCATAACTGGAAAAGCGATTGGATGAAGAAAACGACAAATATAAGTTGTTTATAAATAACAGGCGTAGTTATTCTGAATTATCTTGTTGGAATACCGTTGGTTAAAACACACTAATGTCTGGCGTTGTTGAGCGAGTACATGCGGTATTGCACCAATTATTCATTCTTACGTAAGAAGGCACTACTCAATAATTGTTACGATAATTCTTTATTCGAGATTTTATTTTATTGATTCAATAATTGTTGCGTTGATATTTTATATTCTTTGTTGTTTCAATAATTGTCATTACACGATTTTTTTATTATCGAGCAATAATTCATATTATCTGAATAATATTATTAGATAACATTATTGGCAATGTCTAGAAAGTTACTGTCTAAGGAGAGGTTTGGTCACCTAATTGCTTGCCAAGAAGTGAGGAGAAATTCTTATTGAAAGCCCTCTTCTCAGGAGCTACACGGTTGCAAGATCTTTGTGATTCTCATAATATTATTTGTGAATAATTAATTATTGATTTATATGATGAGTAAAATATTGATTTTATGTGGATATAGATGGAGAAAATTTTAAAATGACAATTGTTGAAAATTAATATTTTATCTTTTTACGATAAAATAATTCATTTAAATATATTATTTTAATAATATATTAACGGTGATATTTTTACAATGAATGTGGGATATATGAGTATATGAGGAGGAAGAGTATTTTTGTTGCATTAAATGATTAACACATGTTTTGTGTGTTTGTGGACCCCATTTCTTGGTAGAAATTTGATTATAAACTTGTAAAATCGCCTGGTTTGTGGATTTGGTCAATTTACATTTTGAATTTGGAAAAACTTTCTTACGCAAAGTTGTAGAGAATTGAATTTCCTATAAAAATTGGCGAGATTCAAATTTTCTGATAAAAGAGCTATTTATTATGAATTATTGAAGTTTGGAGTTAAAATAATTGATTTTAGGGAGTTTTAATTAATTATTTTGAGAAAAACGTTTTTGGTGAGTTTAGAACCTTATTTAACATGTGCTATGGCTGAAATCAGATTTCAATGGCGGGCTAAGGAATTTTGTTTATAAATAATATTATTATATTCAATTTTACGCTTTGGTGTTACAAGCATTTTCCTATAAATAGGGAGCTTAGGTTAGAATTGAAAATCACACCAAAAAGCGAAGTTTTCTCTCTATATTATCGGCGTATTCTTGTGAGTATACTTTGAGTGTTGATATACGGTGCAAGTTCAAGTCATAGCCTTATATCCTGTTTTATTTAGAAATCTTGTCTTTCGAGGTAAGGGATGTTATTTTCTTCTCAAATGATATTATTTCTTGAATATCATTATCTTTGAAATATTGGTTAGAACTTTTTATCAAATTTGGAACTTTTTCATGTCGGGTTACTATTCATGAGTTCTTATTCACGAGTTACTTATTCATGAGTTACTTATTCACGAGTTCTTATTCACGAGTACTATTAAGCGAAGGGTGAAGATGTTTTTGGGAAATTTCTATCTTTTGGTGTCGAGATTCTTATTCACGTTATCTGCCTTATTCACGATATCTGACACTATTCACCAAAAAATAAAATTTCTTCTTTTTTGTCCAAAATATCTATTCTGGATACTAGCTTTGATTGTATCCATGTTTTGATCATTCTTGAATTTTACACCACTATGATTATTTTTGAGGTATTTTTGAACATGGATAAAACAAAGTACGAATCCTTAATCCTTAATCCTTGTCATTTTGTTTCACTGGATTCGTTTCTTTAAAAATATTTTTCATCATCCTCAGTCTTAAATGATGATATTATTGAATATCTTTGGCCTGTAGTGCAAAGATGAATGATTTCTGAAGAATATCTTTGGCCGTAGTGCAAAGATGAACAGGTGTTTAGATGAATATGACCAACTGATGAATATCTTTGGCCTGTAGTGCAAAGATGAATATTTGATTCCAGATGTATATTGATTGATGTTACAGGGATAAAAGATAGACGATGAACTTTTAAATTCATACATAGAAGATAGTAGTTGCATTCTCTACTTAACTCTTCTAATGAATTATTATTTCCACTGCGAATATTGGTTTAAAAACTTGTTGTCTATTGTATTCTATTAGTTTTTTTTCCCTGTTGAAGACTAATGATAATTTGTTGTATATTATCTTAGTCATAATATTCTTTACTGGGCTAGTTGAGCTCACCCTTTTCCTTTTTGTTCCATTTTTCTTCTCAGGAGGCGAGAATGTAGCGAGTACTAGTCGGGGTATGGAATGAAGGTTCTAGAGAGAGTTGTTTAGTAGTCCTCACCATTTTTGTAAAATAATGTATCAATAATTATGATGGGGATTTATTTGCGTGTGGATATTGTCTAGATGGCAATATATGTATTTAAACTCATAGTTTATATGTTGTAATAATAAAGTTGTAGTTATTTCTGTACCATGTATTTGGCGACTCAGAATGGGTTGGATGGAATGGACCTATTTTGGGGGCGCCACAGTTGGTATATAAAGCTTTCATCATTGAACTGTCTTGATGTTGCGCTGAATTGATGCCAATGGATTAGAATACCGGATCCTCCGATACCTTCGCTGTAGTAATATTCAAAGGTTTGCTTCACCAGACTCTGCCTTGATAGAGATGTACATTGATGTAGCGCTCACCCTTTTTGAGGTGATTTGTAGTCTCCTTTTCATTTGTTGGGCACTTGTGCCCCATTTCATAGTGTTTGATTCGTAACTTGGTGAACTAATGACACAATGTTCTTAACATCCACGGAGGTGCGGACTCGTTCTTTTGCTTCCAAGATTTGAACTTCGGTGTAGAGGTCTCGACTTATGAGAATTTGGCGTCGGTTGACACATTTGATGATGAGGATTTCATTCGCTAGACCTTTTGTTATTGGGCTTCTGCTTTTGAGTTAATGACTTCCTTGAGAATTTTCCCCTTCTTTTGTAGGGGCAAGCCAAAGTCGCCATAATTTCTTTCAGTAGTTTTCCCTTGCTTTTCTTTGAGAGGCTTGATCCTTGCTTTAAGAACATTCCATTTCTTGGAATTGGACAATGCCCAGATCCTTTCTTATGTTGTTCTTGAGGTTCAGTATGAAAACTCTCTTTGTTGATGAAGTCGCAATTAAGTAATATCCGAATCGTCAGTGAGATGATGTGAGGGAAACTTTGATGATGATTGTAATATCCGAGTTTTATTTTTATTTTTATTTTTCAATATTTTTTTTATGTAATTTAAGAATTGTTAATAAACGAATTTATATGAAACTTTTGGGTGAATTCATTTATTAGATGTATGTGTGTGGTACATATATGTGTTATTTTAAGATATGTGATGAGATGTATTTAAATGGTTGGTTTAGTTTTATTTAACTATTTAAATAAAATTAAGTAGGAATTATTCTATTTTATTACGTGGGATGGTATTAAATCATGAAATTTGGAGTTAGGAGCGAGAATTTAGAGATCTTGAATTTGTGTATTCGAGTCCGGAACGTCGAAATTAGTCAGGATAGACTGTAATCACGAAAAAGTGTCACAGTTGACTTTTTTGTCAAAGTCAACCTGTTGACTTTTTGGTCAAAGTCAACCTGTTGACTTTTTCGAGGAAAAAGTCAACTACGAATTTCAGAGATGAATTTGACTAAATGGATAGTCCCTTGACGTCCGGAACGTCGACTTTAGTAGGAATCGATCTGTGGTTCGCAAAGTTTGGTTCCGAAGGGTAAAATAGTCAAATAGCTTATTAATTGATTAAAATAATATATGTAAGTTTGGGCTTGTGATTAATTAATCATTCGTGCAAGCTCCTTTATTGTAAAGTTCTATAACTTCAATTGTGATGCGAAACGTTATTGATGATTATTAGGTTCTATTGCAAATTCTATACTTTAAAGTTCATATTCCCTTAATGAACTATATTCAAGCATGCTTTCTAGCTTTATTCGTCGGTAGATGTTATTGATGCAAACATAGTATATTGTTTAAACAATTCAAATCCTTTGAAGCTATTTGATGTTTACCAATCCAAATTGCTTTGGTGAGGTCTGTATGAATACTAAGATGAAACAACCCGGATAATCGGGTTTGTGACACCCCAAATCCGGTACTTCAATTCCACGGGTTTGGTGTTCATTTATATAAATATCATCTATATATCTACCCATAATAAATGCAAACCATGCGATAGATAGAAATAATAATAAATCTCCCTTATGGGGTTACATCAACTACATAATAAATCTGATCCCAGTTACTCTAACCTTAAACATCATCTTGGAATCATAAACAATTAAGTCTTAAACAACATCATTAACTTAAGTCTAACCTAAATACATCATCAAATAAAATAACAAGTCTTCAACATTTGCTAACTTTGCCTTTGCCTTTACTAGTGGAAGGTTAAATCAGGGTTCTTTAGTTCTTAAGCGCAATGTTATTATTAAGCGAGTGAGCACTAATGCCCACAAGTATAATAATGAAATAACGGTATAATAACATGCGAGTAAATCAAAGACATCTGAATAAAAGCTCAACTTTTGAATCAAGAATGAATAACAATAAACAAAAAAGAATTCTAAGAATTCATAAGACCTTGAACTATATCCTAGGTTATCGAGGGTTATACATGAAACCTTTAACGATCGTAAGACTATGGACCTTTCTACCCGTGCTTAGGGGGATCGACCCTTAGTACAATCACGTGCACAATATCTTAACGCTAACTTAACGTAAGTAAATCCCTTTGCGGGGTTGTTCATCTCGGTTTGACATTCGAGTCCGCACCAAAGGAAGTTTGGTTTGAACAATTCATCGAGGTTTAGGAAATTTAGAACGCTTCATCAACTATGGACTAGTCGAATCAATAAGGGTTCTCTAGTCTAATAAGGTTCAATAATAATGATATTCAAATTGAATAATAATCTCGGGAAGTATCTGATATGACAATTATTGTATAAGCGAATCATGCTTTGAAAAGATAATCAATCTTTAATATAACATTTGAAACATGAATAATAATAATGATAATTTACTCGAGGTAATTAATAAACTTGAACAATAATGACAAGTAGGGTTAGGAAACTTGCCTTGTGTAGAAGCTAAACGATTACTACTTGAGTTCACCACAAATCCTACACACATACCATATGTATTCACGACGTTCATTAGTTACATTTTCACTTAATTATTTAATATAAACTCCACTTTATTTAACAAATCATTACCCTTCTAATTTAATTACTTAATTAAATTAGAATATTTTCATTCTCTTACTTATTATTACACTCGAATAAATTATTTCATAATAATTTTCATCGAATATTTAATTTATTCCATAATATCTCAATTAAAATATTTAATTTATTTTATAAATATTTTAATAATAATTTTCATCGAATATTTATTTTATTCCATAATATCTCAATTAAAATATTTAATTTATTTTATAAATATTTTAATAATAATTTTCATCGAATATTTATTTTATTCCATAATATCTCAATTAAAATATTTAATTTATTTTATAAATATTTTAATAATAATTTTCATCGAATATTTATTTTATTTCATAAATATCTCAATTAAAATATTTAATTTATTTTATAAATATTTTAATAATAATTTTCATCAAATATTTATTTATTATTATTATTTTTTATTTATTTTATTTATTTATTTATTTATTTATTTTTGATTTGCTTGGAAGTAAAGTAATTTAGTTTAGTAACATGCATTTGAGGCTGAGGTTACCAGAGCTCATTTTCTGCGGTTCTATAGATTCTGCGGTTCTGCATTCATGAATATAACAAGGCCAAATTAGGCCAAAATCAATCACACGTAAAATTATACATGAATATGGCCATAAATTCCAATTAGTTATTTTTTTTACAATTTAGACTTACCCAATCATTGTAATACATATATAATCATTACTTAACCCATCTAGCATGATTTTTAACAAGTTACAACACATAATTTGCAAAATCAACACATTTACTTTCACTGTTCTTGATGTTCTTGAAGGTTTTGAAAATAAAACATGAAAATTGTCACTCTGAATTAGTTATAACAAGAATCCGTTTATTTAAATTTTGGTCTCTTCATTATCAACATGCATAACAACATACAAGTGTAAAATTTAGGGATAATATCGATCAATACATAAAATACCACGTATATAAGGCCGTATAGCCCAAAACCCAAACTCTGTAAATTTTGAAATAGCAAGTCATCGTATTATTATGAAACTTATGATATGGTTTACAAAATATATATAATTAAATACGATGTGATGTGCCATAACACATACAAAACCCACAATCATTACTCCTATCTCAATTACTGAGGCTTTACAATATGAATGAAAGCTATTTTCATAAAACTCGAATAACGTAAAAATAGAATTTGGTTTGGAGAAATTACCCAGTATATAGATTAAGAAGAGGTGATCCAAGATGATCCTTTCACAATTACTTGATGATTACACACTCACAATATCTCTAATTCTCACAAATTTTCTCCGATAAATTCTCGATCTCTCTCCTCTCTCGCTTCTTCCGGACTTAGAATAATAAAAGAAAAGAAAAGAGAACGTCAGTATTATAAGAACTTGATCGACGCCTTGATAATGGTCGATTAACCCATCAATCGTGGGTAGCTACTGCTAGTAACCCCCACTAAGGTCATGTTTGGCTAGCATAATAGATTTCAAAACTCCTTTAATTTAATAAAGCTTTATCATATAGTTTAATTCACGTCACACCCACATACGATAATAATTCATATATCTTACTTAATATAAATAAAATATAATAACTTCTCATAAATTCACATTGTCATATATTTAATTTTCTCATTAATTAATTATATTAAATTATTAAATCTCTAATTAATAAATAAATTAATTAGAATACCATCATGCTTAATTAAATAATTCATTTAATTGATAAGCTAACATAATTACATACTTGATAATAAAAACTCTCTACATTTAATTTAATAAATGTAACACATATAATTAAATTAATCTACCACAATTAAATCAATTAATTATTTAATCTATTAATTAAATCATCAAAAAATATTTATTTAATTCAATAAATATTAAAATTAATTACAAAATTCTCGTTAAATCATGAGGGTAGCGATGGCCAGGCATATAATCTATTTACGCTTATGCGTTTAAACTTTATACTTGTGCACAATGTAGAAATACGATAAATGATCACCGGAGTACTTGCAGAGGCCGCTTACAATCTATTTGATTGTTAGGCCGCTTTGATGGTTTTGATGAAACAAAGTAATGTTCGAGGTATCTAACAACACCCTTAGTATGTTATTGAGAATTTGAACTCTTATCTTGATATTCCGGTTTATCTCTTGATATTTATTTCAACTATTGAGAAATATTCATACTAATGCTTCTACTTACGATGTATGTTCTCAAACTACTTTATATACTTCTTTGGGCAATTTGTGCTCATTCTTGCTTAAACTTTTCGATTAAAGGTGATATATTTGAGGGCTCGGGTAAGACAAAGGAAAGTCTAAGATGAAATGATGAGAGTTATTTATGTAATAATTATATTTCCGCATATGATGTGATGTAGCGATAAACGCTAAGTTTAAGTTTCAGTTTATTAAAAGTTGTAAAGACTTGGACTTTATTTTGAATAAGTATGTAATAGTTAATATTATTATTATTATTATTATTATTATTATTATTATTATTATTATTATTATTAGAGTTACTTAGATAGATGATGATGTATGTTATATCATGAACACCATGTCCTGTAATCGATGTTACATTGATTTGGGGGCGTCACGAGTTAGTATCAAAGCAATAGGTTATAAACCTTGGGTGGGGAACCTTAGACTATAACCTTAGGGAAGTTAGTGGAGAAAATAAAGAGATGAACTCATGTAGAGTTCTAGGGTTGTGTTAAATCTATTTTTTAAAAAACAAAAACAACTATTTTAAAATACTAACAAGTGATTTTTTTTGTTTGAAGGATGTCGGGAGAGAGGAGGTTAGAGATATCCACGTTGTGAGTGAGCGATTGGTGACAACTTACGAGCTATAGTGAGGCGATGGGTCGACTCGAGACCCGAGAGAGTATCTGAAGAGGAAGAGGAGCAGGAGGACTCGGAAGAAGCACCCCGAGGATACTTTATTGGATGAGTTGATGGATAGGATTACGGAGTTGGACGACAAGGTCCATGAGTTGAAGGAGGCATGTCGGGGGAACAATGGCTGCATGACATGCTTGAGGCATTGGTGCACCACAGATAATTATGAGCGGGGATCTGGGCGACAAGTTGCGGGAATCGGACCGGAAGGGATAATAGGTGGAGGATGAGAAAAGCTATTAGGACCCACTTGGGGCATACCATTAATGGGTTAGAGTCGAGGATTGAGTCTTCAAACCGATGCGCAGATATTACCACATTCTAGGGAGAAGAGAGGCGAGACCGTGTTCGAGCTGAGAAGCTAACTGCGAGTTAGAAGGAGAAGTGAGAGATAAGAAGGTTAAGATAGACAAGATGAAGTATGCATTTAAGTCAACACATGCAAGGTTTCAACATAGGGTGAATCATTTTCCAAGTGAGGAGCACCGTTCTAGACGTGTTATAAGCTGAAATTTGATCTTGGAGATAGCGGATGAGGAGCATGAGGGCGCCATTAAAGTGGGGCTTTTAGTTTATTATGATGAACTTTTACTACTGGCGTATAGAACGCTTATCTTTGAATAATAAGCTTGGTTTTAGTTTTTACCAAGTATGTTGGTTTAAAGTGATGTAAATGGCTTAATGTTATAAGACGATGGAATACCTTGGGTGTTATGTTTATAAATAAATATGTTTTTATTTAAGTATGTGATGTGATGATTAAGTCTCTTCTTATGATTGATATATTATGTAGAGTAAGTGATAAGATAATAACATTAAGTTCATTTTAAACAGATAGATGGCTAGAGGAAGACGTCGTCAAACACCCGAGGGGTCGAGCGAAGAATCTTTGGGATCCACCTAATCTGTCGCGGCAGTAGTTTGTAGACATGTTAGTGGTGGCACTTCAGAATCGAACCCCGAATGCCAATAACCCTCTAGTGGCCCAAGTGGCACACTTCAAGGACTTCAAGAGTGCGGGACCCCCTGAGTTCAAAGGAACCACTGAACCCATCAAAGCTCAAACTTGGGTCAAGGAAATCGAAAAGGCATTCGCTTCGCCCGAGTAGGTGATGATCAGAAAACAATCTTCGCCACTTACATCTTTGAAGGGTGAAGCTAACTTCGGTGGGAATGCAAACCGGACCGAGAGGTGGAGAAGGCGTGATACCTTGGGAAGGTTTAAGAAAATCTTTTTGAGAACTATTTTCCGGTTAGTATCACGAGTCGCATGGAGATGCGATTCTGGAGTGAAAGCGAAGACATGACGGTACCTCAATATGCCACAAAATTCAACGATTTGGCGAGGTTTAAGCCTCACCAGTCGATCTTGAGGAGAGAAAAAGCGAGGAGGTTTTAGCGGGGTCTCAAACCATGGCTATATAGCGAGACTCTCGGTTATTACTGATTTAATAACTTCGCTACTCTCTCGAGAGAAAACTATAATCACGAGGCGGAAGTGAGGCCCTGATGAAATTTAATAAGGAAAAAAAGAAGAAGAATGAAGGAGGGAATCACGGGGAAGGTAGCAGTAGCAGTGGTGCAAACAAGAGGAAGTGGAACAATAACAACAGTAGCAGAAACAATTTCAAATCGGGAAACTCAAGGGGAAAACCAGGGGAAGTAAAGAAGAGAACAGAGGCATGCAAAGAGTGTGGGAGGAATCACTCAGGGGCATGTCTAAAAGGAAAGAATGTCTGTTTCAACTGCCGGCAGGAGGGGCACATCTCTCCCAATTGCTTTGCACCAAAGAGAAATGGATGCTTCAATTGTGGAGCATTGGATCATCAGGCAAGGAATTGCCCAAAGAAGAACACAGCAGGAGGAAATGGAGGAAGGGGACCAAGCGGTGGGAATCTCAAGATTAATGGACCACCAACTCAGAATTGACCAACAACAAGGACTTTCAACATGACGGTTCAGGATGCGGTCGCATCCAGGGACGTGGTTTCAGGTATCATTCCGATCAATGATATATCTGCTTACGTATTATTTTATTCGGGTGCTACTTGTTCCTTCGTATCGTATGAATTCTCCCAACGATTAAATTTACCCCAGGAAGAATTAAAATATCCTATGAACATAGAAGTTGCTAATAAGGAAATGATTCCGATTAGCCATGTATACATAGAAATTATGTTGTAAACATCGGGGATATAAGTTACCCGTGGATTTAATTCCAATTCAATTAGGAGAATTTGATGTAATTCTAGGAATGGATTGGTTATTTAACCATGGAGTGATGATAGATTGCCAAAAGAAGTTTATAAACCTTAGGACTCCAGATCAGTCTAAGGTAGCATTCTATGGAAGTAGTCGTCGAGACACTCAAGTTGTTCGACGATGATGCAAGCAAAGAAGTTACTAAGAAAGGGATGTGTAGGATATTTGGCCCATATCGTCGATATGCGTAAAATAATAGGGATAGAGATGGACAGATACCGATGAGTGAACAATTTCCTGATGTATTTTCGAGGAATGCCGGACTTCACGGACGGAGGGAGGTCGAATTCGTTATAGATTTAGTACCGGGATGGCACCGATTCGAAAGCCCTTACTGAGAATGGCCGGCACCTAGAAAATGAAGGAGCGATGGTACGATTACAAGAGTTATTGGATAGGAAGTATATTCAATGAGTGTGTCTCCTTGGGGAGCACCAGTTTTATTTGTGAAAAAGAAGGATGGATTGATGAGACTATGTATCAACTATCGAGAGTTGAACAAGGTTACGATTTAGAACAAGTAACCGTTACCTAGGATAGATGATCTGTTCGATCAACTGAAGGGAGCGAAATATTTTTCCAAGATCGACTTGAAGACGGGATATCACCAGTTAAAGGTAAGGAAGGAGGATGTACCTAAGACAGCGTTCAGGACACGTTGCGGTCACTACGAGTTCCTGGTGATGTCGTTCGGGTTAACAAATACGCCAGCAGCATTTATGGACATGATGAATCGGGTATTCAAGCAATACTTAGATAAATTCGTAGTTGTGTTCATAGATGATATCTTGATTTATTCTAAGACTCAGGAAGATCATGCTGAACATTTAAGGTTAGTGTTGGAGGCGTTGAGGAAGGATAAGTTATACGTAAAATTCTCAAAGTGTGAATTCTGGTTGGAGAAAGTTCAATTTAAGGGTCACGTGATCGACAAGGACGAATTTACGTGGATCCAAAGAAAGGTGGAAGCGGTTCAGAATTGGGAACAACCAAAGTCACCGACTGAAGTAAGAAGTTTCTTAGGACTGGCAGGCTATTACAGACGGTTTATCCAAGATTTTTCAAAGATAGCGGGAACGTTGACGAATTTAATGAAGAAGTCGGTAAAATTTGTCTGGACGGAGAAGTGTGAAGAGAGTTTTAAGGAACTCAAGAAAAGACCGAGTAAAAGCACCGGTGTTGTCTTTACCGACGATCTGGTGACTTCGTGATTTTCGGTGATGCGTCACACAAAGGACTTGGTACGTGTGCTTATGCAACATGGTAAAGTTATTGCGTATGCATCGCGTTAATTGAAGGATTATGAGAAGGGATATCCTACCCATGATCTGGAATTGGCGGCGGTAGTATTTGCCTTAAAGATATGGAGGCACTATTTATATGGTGTAAGGTGTGAAATATACACGGACCATAAAAGTCTGAAGTATATTTTCACGCAGAAGGAGTTGAATATGAGACAAAGAAGATGGTTGGAACTTATAAAGGATTACGATTGCGACATCTTGTATCATCCGGGGAAAGCGAACGTGGTAGTAGATACACTAAGCAGAAAGGGCAGTGGTAGGTTGGCAATGCTAACAGCTCAAGAGGAGTTAATTAAGGAGATGGCTAGATTGGAACTAGAGATAAAAAAGTCCAAGAGAGCCAGAAGGGAAATTGTTCGCAATGGAGGCTCATCTGACTCTATTGGACAAAATCAAGGAAGTGCGTGCGATGAGGAATGTGTGAAGGTGAGGACAAGAATTTCAGATGGAGAAGAGCTTAAATTCAGTATGGGGGGTGATGGACTATTAAGATTTGAGAAGAGAATTTGGGTGCCAGTGGTGTCTGAATTAAAGGAAGAAATCTTGCAGGAAGCTCATAGCTCAAGTTACTCAATTCACCCGGGAAGCACAAAGATGTATCGGGATCTCCGCCAACATTATTGGTGGCCCAATATGAAAAGAGAAGTCGCAGAGTGCGTCAACAAGTGTTTAACATGCCAGCGAGTTAAGGCGGAACATCAGAAACCGAGCTGGCTACTTCAACCTTTAAAAATTCTAAAATGGAAGTGGGAGCATATCACGATGGACTTCGTGGTAGGACTTCCAACTATGCTGAAGGGTTACGATGCAGTTTGGGTGATCGTTGATCGATTGACCAAGTCAGCGCATTTCTTGCCAATCAAGATCAGATATACCTTGGATCAGTTGGTAAAGCTTTACATCAAAAAGATTGTTTCCAGGCACGGGGTACCTGTATTAATTGTGTCAGATCGCGATCTGCGGTTCACAGCAAATTTCTGGAGAAGTTTTCAAGAACGCATGGTAACGCAACTGAGGTTGAGCACGGCGTATCATCCTCAAACAGATGGGCAGAGTGAGAGAACTATTCAAACGTTAGAGGACATGCTGAGAGCATGCGTTATGGATTTCAAAGGGAGCTGGGATGATCACCTACTAGTTGGTAGAATTTACGTCTGATAACGAGTTATCATGCTAGCATCGATTATGCCACCTTATGAAGCTTTATATGGAAGGAAATGCGAGCGCCATTGTCTTTGGGATGAAGTGGGAGAACGATAATTGCTAGGGCGAATTGGTGCAACAAACTGCAGATGTGATCAAAATAATAATACGAAACGAGGCTCGTGATTTACGCTCGGGATCGACGGAAGAAATATGCGCAGATCAACATCCAAGCAACAACGAGATTTCGACGTCGGCACTTATGTGTTTTTGAAAGTGTCACTTTGGAAAGGGAAATGAGATTTGGGAAGAAGGAAAACTTAGTCCCAGTTCATAGGACCCTTCAAGTGTTGAGGCGAGTGGGTGAGGTAGCTTATGAAATAGCCTTACCTCCGGGAGTTAAAACATATACCTGGCGTGTTCCATGTTTCGTCCTACGACCCTATAAGCGGGATTACAAGCATGTCATAGAGTATGAACCTATTCGGTTTGAAAAGGACTTAACCTACTGAAGAGGTCCCATTGAAGATAATCGATGAAAAGAACAAGTGTTAAGAAATAAGATAATACCTTACATTAAGGTATTGTGGAGGAACCACAACGCCGATTTGAGGCTACGTGGGAACTCGAGTAAAAATGATGAAAAATTACACTAATCTTTTTGATTGACGTATAATGATTAGAGACGAAATCCTTTTAAGGGAGGTGAATGTAATATCAGAGTTTTATTTTTATTTTATTTTTTAATATTTTTTATGTAATTTAAGAATTGTTAATAAACGAAATTATATGAAACTTTTGGGTGATTTCATTTATTAGATGTATGTGTGTGGTACATATATGTGTTATTTCAAGATATGTGATGAGATGTATTTAAATGGTTGGTTTAGTTTTATTTAACTATTTAAATAAAATTAAGTAGGGAATTATTCTATTTTATTACGTGGGATGGTATTAAATTATGAAATTTGGAGTTAGGAGCGAATTTAGAGATGCGGATCGGTATGTATTCGAGTCCTAACGTCGAAATTAGTCGGGATAGATCGTAATCACGAAAAAGTGTCACGATTGACTTTTTGGTCAAAATCGACTGTTGACTTTTTTCGAGGAAAAAAATCAACTACTAATTTCGTAGATGAATTTGACTAAACGGATAGTCCCTTGACGTCCGAAATGTCGACTTTAGTAGGAATCGATATATGGTTCGCAAAGTTTGGTTCCGAACGGTAAAATAGTCAAATAGCTTAATAACTGATTAATTGATTAAAATAATATATGTATTTTTTTAATAGAAATCAGCTAAACTGATGGACCCATGAGACTATTAAATTGGGACAAGGGAGGGAGTATACGTATATTACATAATAGCTAAGGTGGAAGTAATTTATTTTATTCCTTAAAATCAAAATTCTTTTTATTTTTCTAACTCCCACATTCATTTTCTCTAACTCCCACATTCTTCCTATTAATTAACTATATTATTGTAGTATTAAGTACTGTAACTAATCATTAGTGTTGGGGGTTATGGGAGTTGGGGGTTATGGAAATAAAAAGGCTCTAACAAAGCTATACATATATAGATAGTGTGGTAGTATTCTAGAGATCTCTTAGCAACTAACAAGCAAGGAAGATGGATAATCAAATTAACGCAAGGGAAATTTATCCAAAAAGGTAAGCTATGAAACTGTCTTTTTCATGTTCTTGAAGAAAAATAGTGAAAAAGCATGTTTAGCCATGGTAAATGGTTTATATTGATTTCGTAAGGCTATGATAATATTATTGGTTTCTGTTATGAGGAGGATAAGGAATGAAAAGTATGGTTTAAACATGTTGCAATTACATAGAGAATCAAATATTTCATGAATGTATGTGATATGTTGATAAAATGCCTCTTTATAGTCAATTTGTTCATAGCATGGTAATTTAGTGAGTTGGTTTGTTGTAGCATGTTCATATATGTTGGTAGAAGTGATCTGGACAGTAGGAGTCAAGCCCATGCATGCTAGAATCAAAATCACAAAATTTTTCAAAGGTTGTTGAATGTGAAATCTGTGATTTTTGGGGTTTTTCAGAGCCTCGGAATCATGGTGTATATGACTCGATTAATGTATGTAATAATTTTATAAAATAGTATGTAACATGAGGTACAACCTGTCCAAATTTCATGGGAAAAGGAGTTAAATTGAGCAAGTTATGAAAATCGTAAGCATGCATGTTGGTAATAAAATCTGTAGAATTTTGGAAACTTCAGAATTTTTTCTAAGTATAAAACTAGTGCTTGCACGCTTTTCTATGCAGTTGGTTTGTGGTCTTAGCATGCTAGTTTTATGAATGTTATATTTTTGTAAAATACCTTGATGTATGAAGTTTATTGTGTCCAAGTATCATGGTCATATCATCTTTAGGTTAGCGGGAATAAAATCGTAGAGTCAGTAAAAATCGTAGAGTAAACTCTGAAAATCGTAAAGTCGAGAAAATCGTAGAGTCGATTGAAAATCGAGAGTAAAAATCGTAGAGTCAGTGAAAATCGTAGAGTAAACTCTGAAAATCGTAGAGTCAGTGAAAATCGTAGAGTCAGTGAAAATCATAGAGTTAGTGAAAATCGTAGAGTCAAAATCGTAGTCTCTGAAAATCGTAGAAGTCGGTTGAAAATCGTCATGAAGAAAAATCGTAGAGTCAATGAAAATCGTGAAGTCGTTGAAAATCGTAGAGTAAACTCAAAAATCGTGAGAGTCAATGAAAATCTTAGAGTAAACTCTGAAAATCTTTGAGTCAGTGAAAATTGTAGAGTAAACTCAAAAAAATTATAGAGTAAAGTTTATATTATAACTACTATGCGTTGCTAATAGTTGATGTTCATGATTATACAATTGTGTAGAGACACGTGAAAGTGCGAGATAATCGTAAGTCGTTAATGCATTATTGGTAAACAACGATCGAGGCAAGTTTCTTACCCTATTTTTCATTATAAATTTATTCAACTCTTATTCAGTTGATTGCAGTGAGGGTAAGTTTGGGCTTGTGATTAATTAATCATTCATGCAAGCTCATTTATTGTAAAGTTCTATAACTTCAATTGTGATGCGAAACGTTATTGATAATTATTCAGTTCCTATTGCAACTGCTATTGTGACGCCCCCAAAATAGGTATACATCACCCATTCTGAGTTGTCAATACATGGTACAGAAACAACTACAACTTTATTATTACAACATATAAACTGTGAGTTTAAATACAGATATTGCCATCTAGACAATATCCACACGCAAATAAATCCCCATCATAATTATTGATACATTATTTTACAAAAATGGTGAGGACTACTAAATAACTCTATCTAGAACCTTCATTCCATACCCCGACTAGTACTAAGCATTACATTCTCTTCCCCACGAGAAGAAAAATGGAATAACAAGGAAAAGGGTGAGCTCAACTAGCCCAAAGAAAAGAATATTATGACTAAGATAATATACAACAAATTATCGTTAATCTTCAACGGGGAAAAATCTAATAGAATACAATAGACAACAAGTTTTAAATCAATATTCGCAATGAAATAATAATTCATTAGAAGAGTTAAGTAGAGAATGCAAACTACTATCTTCTATGTATGAATTTAAAAGTTCATCGTCTATCTTTTATCCCCGTAATATCAATCAATATATATCTGAATCAAATATTCATCTTTGCACTACAGGCCAAAGATATTCATCGATTAATCATGTTCATCTAAACACTGCTTCATCTTTGCACTACTACGCGAAAGATATTTATCGAAATCATTCATCTTTGCACTGGGCCAAAGATATTCAATAATATCATCATTTAAGGCCGAGGATGATGAAAAATAATTTTAAAGAAACGAATCCAGTGAAACAAAATGACAAGGATTAAGGATTAAGGATTCGTACTTTGTTTTATCCATGTCCAAAAATACCTCAAAAATAATCATAGTGGTGTAAAATTCAAGAATGATCAAAATATGGATATAATCAAAGCTAGTATCCACAATAGATATTTTAGGACGAAAAGGAAAATTTTCATTTTTTGATGAATAATGCCGTATTCGTGAATAGTACCGTATACGTGAATAGTGTTGTATACGTGAATAGTAACTCCGACACCAAAGGTTCCAAATTTGATAAAAACTTTTGATCAATATTTCAGCATAATGATATTGAAGAAATAATATCATTACGAAAAAAAATAATATCCCTTACCTCACGAAGACAGTACTTCTAGTTGAAACACCAGATATAGGCTATGACTTGAACTTGCACCGTATAGAAATACTCAAAATATACTCAAAATACTCACAAGAATACGCTCGATAATATAGAGAGAGAAAATGTGACACCCCCAAAATAGGTATACATCACCCATTCTGAGTTGTCAATACATGGTACAGAAACAACTACAACTTTATTATTACAACAGTAAAATTGTGAGTTTGAATACAAATATTATCTTCTAGACAATATCTATACTCAAATAAATCCTCATCACATTTATTGATACATTATTTTACAAAAATGGTGAGGACTACTAAACAACTCTCTCTAGAACCTTCATTCCATACCCCCAGACTCAGTATTTCGCTATATTCTCGCCTCGAGAAGAAAAATGGAACAAAAAGGAAAAGGGTAAGCTCAACTAGCCCAGTAAAGAATATTATGACTAAGATAATATACAACAAATTATCATTAGTCTTCAACAGGGAAAAATCTTATAGAATACAATAGACAACAAGTTTTAAATAAATATTCGCAGCGGATATAACAATTCATTAGAAGAGTTACGTAGAGAATGCAAACTACTATCTTCTATGTATGAATTTAAAAGTTCATCGTCTATCTTTTATCTCTGTAACATCAATCAATATATATCTGGAATCAAATATTCATCTTTGCACTACAGGCCAAAGATATTCATCACCAATTCATGTTCATCTAAACACTGCTCATCTTTACTCTACGCCAAAGATATTCATCGAAAATCATTCATCTTTGCACTACAGTGCCAAAGATATTCAATAATATCATCATTTAAGACCGAGGATGATGAAAAATATTTTTAAAGAAACGAATCCAAAGGAAACAAAATGACAAGGATTAAGGATTAAGGATTCGTACTTTGTTTTATCCATGTCCAAAAATACCTCAAAAAAATAATCATAGTGGTGTAAAATTCAAGAATGATCAAAACATGGATACAATCAAAGCTAGTATCCACAATAGATATTTTAGACAAAAAGGAAAATTTTCATTTTTTCAATGAATAGTCTTGAAGATTCGTAAATAGTGTCAGATATCGTGAATAATGTAATAAATCATCGTGAATAGTAACTCCAACACCAAAAGTTCCAAATTTGATAAAAACTTCAGATCAATATTTGAAATAAATGATATTGAAGAAATAATATCATTACTGAAAAAAATAATATCACTTACCTCGAAAGATCGATACTTACAATTTGAAACAAGAATATAGGCTATGACTTGAACTTGCAAGTATAAAAATACTCAAAGTATACTCAAAATACTCACAAGAATACGCTCGATAATATAGAGAGAAAAACTTCAGTTTCGGTGTGATTTTCAATTCTAACCTAAGCACCCTATTATATATAGAAAATCTTTAGAACACCAAAGTAGAAAATTTAATTTAATATTATTATTATTTTTTCTAAATTTTCCTACGCATACTAACTGAATTCAGCCATCAACCACACCCCAATAAAAACAACAAAAACGTTTTTCTCACTTAAACCATTTAAAACTTCAAAAAAATGATAATCAATTAATCCGAAACTTCAATAATTCATAATAAATAGCCCTTTTGTCAAAAAATTCAAATCTCGCGACTTTTTATAGGAAATTCAATTCTCTACAACTTTGCAGAAGAAAGTTTTTCCAAATTCCAAACAGAAATTGACCAAAATCCACAAACGGGCAATTTTACAGGCTATAATCAAATTTCAGTCAATAAATGGGGTCCACCGACATGTTTAACATGTTTTAAACATTTATTGCAACAAAAATACTCTTCCTCCTCGTATACTCATATATCCCACATTCGTTGTAAAAATATCACCATTATTATATTATTAAAATATAATAATATATTTAAATAAATTATTTTATCGTAAAAAGATAAAATTTCAATTTTCAACAATTGTCACATTAAAATTTTCTCCATCTATATCCACATAAAATCAATATTTTCCTCATCATATGAATTAATAATTAATTATTCACAAATAATATTACGTAATCACAATATTGACAACCAGCGCGGCTTCCTGGAAAGAGGGGCTTTCCAATAAGAATTTCTCCATTGGGCGCAATTAGGTGACCAAACCTCTCCTTAGAGCGAGAACTTTCTAGACATTGCCAATAATGTTATCTAATAATATTATTCAAATAATATGAATTATTGCTTCGATAATGAAAAAATACGTGTAATGAGAATTATTGAAACAACAAAGAATATAAAATATCAATGCGGCGAATTATTAAATCAATAAAATATTGAATAATAATTCTGTAACCATTATTGAGTAAAGCCTTCTCTTCACGTAAGAATCAATAATTGGTGCAATACTGTACTATCTTCTTGTGTTTTAACCAATTTAGTATTTTAACAAAGATAATACTTGAATAACTACGCCGCTATTTTTTAAACAACTTATATTTGTCGTTTTTTTCATCCAATCGCTTTTTCCGGTTATGGGGCCCACAAAAGGTCATACTACCGTCATATCTAATATTCCCCGACAAAGAAGAATATTCCACGACCAAACGAATATTCCCCGACAACAATGAATATTTTATAACCACTTGCTTATTTTAAAATATTTATGTATTTTACCCATAACTATCCACATTAATCAAATCAACCTTTACTTACTATTTCAAAATAGAAAATTAAATTTCATTAATAATAAGTTGGGGTCTTACAACCTCCCTTCTTATGAAATTTAGTCCTCGAAATCGACGTGATCGTATTGTGTGTGTTTGAAAAGGTGAGGATACCTCGCTTTCATTTCCGCTTTCTAACTCCCGTCATTTCCTCTATAAGCATGATTCCTCCACAAAACTTTAACTTGTGGTATGACCTTTCTTGGCGTAGGGACATGCTCCTTCCTATCCAAGATCTTGACAGTACCTCCTCATACGTTAAGTCTTCTACTATCTCGTCCGGGTTCTAACTCTATAACGTGATTCGTGTCTTTCACATATTTACGAAATACGAGATATGTGAAACACATTATGAACACGAGACATACTCGGAGGTAACGCGAGTCTATAGGCTACATTTCCTACTCGGTCAAGAATTTGAAATGGACCAATAAATCGTGGATTGAGCTTTCCTCTCTTCCCAAATCATGTAACTCCCTTCCATGGAGCAACTCGCAACAATACATGATCCCCTATACTAAATTCCACGTCCTTTCGATGAAGATCCGCATAACTCTTTTGTCGATCTTGTGCCGTTTGTATACGTTGTCGAATCATTTGGATCTTTTCCGTAGTCATACGTACCAACTCAGGTCCCAACAATGTTGCTTCACCCACCTCGTCCCAACATACTGGAGAGCGACATTTTCGTCCATATAATGCTTCGAATGGAGCCACACCTATACTTGCCTGATAACTGTTGTTGTAGGAGAATTCCACCAATGGTAAATACTTATCCCAACTACCCTTGAAGTCTAGGACACGAGTCTTAATAGATCTTCAAGAGTTTGAATAGTCCTCTCGATTGTCCGTCTGCTTTGAGGATGGTATGCTTAAATCAAATCGTAAATCCGTGCCCATAGCTTTTTGCAAGTTAACCCAAAATCTTGAAGTGAATCTTGGGTCACGATCCAAACTATGGATACAGGCATGCCATGCAACCTCACAATCTCATTCACGTACATACTAGCAAGACGTTCAAGGAATAAGTCTCCGTGATCGGCAAGAAATGAGCGGACTTGGTTAATTTATCAACAATAACCCAAATAGCATTGATGCCTTGAGAAACCGTAGGAAGACCCGTAATGAAATCCATGGTAATGTGTTCCCACTTCCATTTCGGAATCTCAAGTGGTTGCAACGGACCCTTAGGTACTAGATGCTCCACCTTTACGTTAGCAAGTTAAACACATCGAGATAAACTTTGCAATCTCTCTCTTAATATTGTTCCACCAAAATGTATGTCAAGATCACGATACATTTTTTTCCGTGTACTTCCAGATGGATTGCAAATGGTGTATTGTGTGCCTCCATCATAATCTTGTACTTCAAATCGAGTCGTTAGGAACAAAAGTGTGACGCCCCAAAATTAGGTATCGTCACCCATCTTGGGTCGCCACTTACATGGTACATAAATTCAATTACAACTTACTAACCTAAGCGTAGGTATGCAATACGACATAAATCGTGAGTTTGAATACAAATATTGTCTACTAGATATTATACAAACTCAAAAGGAGTCCTCATTACAACTATTATCACACTATTTCACGTAATAGTGAGGACTACTAATGCTATCCTCTCGGACCATTACTTACGTTCCCAGACTAGTCTCAAATATGTTCTCATTTCAAAGAGAACGAAGGAAAGAAAGGGTGAGCTCAACTAGCCCAAAGAAGAAATATTATGACTAAGATAATGCGTAATAAATTATCATTAGCCTTCAACAAAGGTTAAACCGATAAAATACAATAGACAAACCAGTTTAATCTGCAGTGAATAAGCAATCCATTAAAAGAGTCAAGTAGAGAATAAAGTCTACTATCTTTTAGGTTTTAAAAGGTTTTCATCAATTTTATCATTTGAGACTCGACAATAAATAAACCACCACATCTAATCATCCCCGTACACCACTTGTCCAAGGATTTTCATCAAATTATCAATGGTCAATGACTATACCGAATCACCCCCAGTCATAATCATACCAAAACTATCCATCATCGCATTACAGTGACCTTTGAGGACTTTTGTCACATCATTTATATCAAGTCATGATTATACCGAATGATCCTCGGTCATAATCATACTAAGTTCATCTATGCACGTAAGCCAAAGATAACATAATATAACATGAGGATGATGACAATGACATATTAATTCAATAAAACAAGTTCAAGAATTATTTAATCCATGAATTATTAACGTCCAAATTGTCAACATGATATCGTTTTTAGTAGAGTAAAATTCAAGAATGATCGTAAGAATATTTCCATGAAAAGATATTTGGATGAAACGCAAATATCAAGGATATTCTACTAATTTCATGGAGTATAGAAGTCAAAGTTTTAACCAACCGGGTATAATAAAGAATGGAATAACAAAAGAAATCACCATGCATGCGGTACTTTGCATGATGACAAAGTTATTCCAATGAATAATAATAACGGAACCAGTCGTGTGAAATTCACAATCGAGCGGGATGTTCCAACAGAATAATAAAGATGGAACCGGATCCTGTGTAAAACACATGTATAGGATATTCCAACAGAATGATAAAGATTTTAACCAGTCCTGTAAAACACACAGATGTGATGTTCCAATGAATAATAAAATCGGAACAAGGTCCTGTAAAACACACGAGCATGGATGTTCCAATGTAATAATAGAAGAATGTCACCAAGTATAGGTAAATCAGCGATATCTGTTATTCCAATGTAATAATAAGCGATGGAATAACATAAGGATTTCACCAAGTATAGGGTATCTTATATGAAGTTATGTATAGGGTATACCACTTTTACAAAAGTTATTCCAATGAATAATAATGAATGGAATAATGTAAGTTCTCTTCAAGAAGAAAGAATAACACCCTTACCGTAAAAAGAACCTAATATAGAAGTAGTGAAGTAGCGTATACTCTTCTTCTTTCTATAATTTTCTCTCTATAGCTTCTTTCTATAATTTCTCTCTCTAGTTTCAATGAATTCGTAAGAAAATAATGAAGGAATGAGCTTTCTATTTATAGGAAAATGGAATGCATAGTAACTAATCCATGAACGGTCCGTATTGATTTACTTTAATCTGACGGTCCATATTTAAAGAAAAATCTTTTAAATAAAATATAATATATTCTATTTATATAAAAACATTTTACTATGCAAACACTATACAATACTATGCAAAACACTATGCAAAAACACTATGCAACACTATGCATAATAAAATATAATATATTCTATTTATGAATAACTTTAATAAAGTATTCTATTTTATATAAAAAGATGTTTCGCTTTTATTACGTTAATAATACTGAATAAAACAAAACGTCATTATCGCTATAATAATTCATATTATTAATCGATAATAATGGAATCAAACCGAGTGACTTCTCACATAAGCATTAATAATCAATACCGCAGTGTCTTTCTTATGCAACCACACGACATCGTACTTTTACTACTGAGTAGTTCAACAAAGAACTACTTAAAACTTCCGCCGTTATTTCAATAAAATATTTTTGTCGTTTTCTCAATCCGACAATTACATTCTCGCTAGGGTCCACCAATGATTGAGCCGTTGTATGCGAATATTCCCTCGCTAAACCGAATATTCTCAGACCAATCGAATATAATATAACCACTTGCATACTTTGCAAAATTTATAAATACTACCCACAACTATAATATTATCTCAAATTCACACCATAATATAAAAAATTATTTTGACAAAATTTAAATCTTTATTGATAAAATCTGGGGTCTCACAATCTCCCTCCTTATGGAATTTCAGCCCTCGAAATTAGGGTACGATACTGTATGATAAAGAGATGAGGATACCTTGAATACCTTTATTGTTAAAAATATTAAATTCATCTTCGTGAATCCGCCAAAGATATTCATTAACAATTCATCTTTGCACTACTGTGCCAAAGATATTTATTAACAATTCATCTTTGCACTACTGAAGCCAAAGATATATAAATGTAAAACCAATAATCTTGAGACTCAACAATAATAAGATCACAACCATGAATTATCCATGCACCTTCTTGGCTAAGGATATTCGTGTTTTCAATTACTGGCCATGATTATACCGAATAATCCGTGGTCATAATCATACCAAGTCTATCAATGCACTACTGACCAAAGATGACTTTTACCACATCCATGAATTAATATTTCATTCTTTGAGACTCACCAATAATTAATCCATATCATAGAATCATCCCCGCACTACATGCCAAGGATATTCATTAAGTATCACGACCACAAATTATCCATGCACTACTACCAAAGATAATTGTATATTCATTAGTATCACGACCACAAATTATCCAAGCACTACTACCAAAGATAATTGTGTATTCATTAAGATATCACGACCACAAATTATCCATGCACTACTACCAAAGATAATCGTGTATTCATTAAGTATCACGACCACAAATTATCCATGCACTACTACCAAAGATAATCGTGTATTCATTAGTATCACGACCACAAATTATCCATGCACTACTACCAAAGATAATTGTGTATTCATTAAGATATCACGACCACAAATTATCCATGCACTACTACCAAAGATAATTGTGTATTCATTAAGTATCACGACCACAAATTATCCATGCACTACGGCCAAGAATAGTTGTGTATTCATTAATGGTCATGATCATGCCAACAACTGTCCATCAATGCACTACTACCAATTGATGACTTTCAACATAATATAAGCACGAGGATAATGATATAAAGAATCAATCAAATGAGATAAAGGATAAATATTAAACATTTATAATATAATTTATCCAGATTCAAGAATATCTCCATGTTATCAATCATTTAATAATCTTATAATCTAATATCATTAATATTATAACAATATTTTAATCACTTCTTAAATTTATAAACAATTTATCTCAATTGTTTACGCTTTACCATATAATGCATTTAATCATTCAAAAATGTCATACTCATAAAATATCATCACCAATTATCAAATCCTCATCAAAAAAAAAATATGCATATACTCTATATAGGATTCTCTAGCCATAAAATCATATTTTCAACTTTGTTACTTCACATAACATATTTAACTCATATGTTCAGAATTAAACTATTTTCATGAAAAATACCAAATTAGTCCCAAAAATATTTCTTTTCTGGGGATTTAGCATAATATAGTCCCATGATGAAAATATATTTTTCTCGAATTTTTAAAATTCATTTACTATTTTTCAAAAATCAATTTCTAATTAATTTCTTAAGAAATTAGCTACCTCAAGTTTAACTCCAAAATTCCCAAATTTTGGCAGGACCTTACACATGTTAACGTGAGCTTCTAGTTTAAATTTCATGGTCATCTGAGTTATAGAACTCCATTATAGCGTTTTTTCATCGGAAAAATCTAAATATTGAAATAGTCATAACTTGCTCATTTTAAGTCAAAATGAGCTCATTTTTTGGACAGGAGGTACTTTATACCGTATACTTTCATGTCCCAAAAGGCCAGAATTTTTCTCATAATTTAAGTGGTCAAAACAGGTCCTTAAAATTTCTGGCGTGAGCATTTTCAAATTTACAGCTTTGGCCTCCTTTGCTAAAATTAGTCCACACAAAAATCTACAACACCTTTTCCAGTAATTCCACTTGGATTAGTTAGGTAACTCATAGATCTAACTCTAGGACTTGACCACATTCAAAAATTCAAAATATAATAAGAGATATGGTCAATTGAATTTCATGTTACGCTTTTCACCAAAATCGATTTTCAACTCTTTGTGATTTCTAAGAAACTTTCATGTTTTCACATACTAACCAACATAACTCATCATAAAACTTACTAATACTTCATATACCCATGATTTTCATTATTCCAATGCTTTTATTATGACTTTCATCATAAACCACGTAAACTGCTTCATTTTAGTTGAAGAAATATTTGAGGGTTTAAGAAATGGGTTTTTAGATCGGGGTCAATACAAAATTCGATTTCACGCTCTAGGGTAGGCTAGAAGTCTTCAAGAATACGCCAAGAAATTTATTAATGATAGAAATATCATTCAAAATCATTACTCTCATCCAAGACTTGGATAGTACGTCACATTGATACCAACTGTGACTTCTATCCCTTAACCTAGATAAGACCTCACAATGATACCTATAAACTTGCCATCTTCATTCACGACGTCGCCTACAGAAAGTCTGGCTTCGGTACATTCCACACAAGGAAGTCAACAACGAAAGGTTCGGGGCTCTTTACTTATGGCTTGATATTACAATTATTAACTTTAGGGTTTGGTTACTTTGAATTAGATATACAGGTTGTTATAAATATAAAAGCTAACAACCTTACGAAAAGCATGATGAGTAGCTAACCAATTGATTCCAAAATCACATCAAAGGCAAGTATTTTCAAAAGATAAGATCGACAGTAACGTGAAAGTGTTTATTTGAATCAAACAAGATTTAAAAATAAGTAAGCGGTAACGAAGGCTCCTACTAACGAAGTTTCACCAATAAGTCAAAGTCTAACTTCTCCTGAGTCAAATTTAAACGCTGAACGCAACTAGGTGAAATAAAAGAGTGGGTAGAACCGGTATCTAACACGGTATAGACTTCGCAAGAGCTTATGATTACTTACCCGTGATAATCTTATTCGTGTTCCTCGTCACGAGAAAAAAAACGCTCTCTTAAACCTAAACTTTGGTTTGTGCAGGGACATGTTTTGGTGCCTCCATCCTAGTTGAATTTGTCTTGATGAAACGACAAAATCGAGCTAAGTGACCTTCTCTTCCACAATTATAACATGCTTTGACGGCATGGCGCAGCTTCGATCGATGTGTCCCCTCTCCTCCGCATTTGAAGCATATAATAGGTGGTCCTTCTCCTTCCTTAACAACAAAATTTGGTCGACGTCTTTCCATCATTGTTGAATCTCCTTTTCTTGAAATGTCCATTCTTATTATTTTGGCCCCGACCACCATCGAAGTGGTTACCATATCCGCCCGTTGATTCCTCCACGCTTGTTGTCACCGCTCGATGACTACTACTCACCGGTATTATAATTTTTGCCGTACCGCTTCTTTTTAGTTAAGGCTGACTCGTTATCGCTACTCCACTAATCGAGCCCTATTTACAACATCCGAATAAAAACACGCTTTATAAGAAATAAGATGTTGACGTATCTCCGACTTCAAACCTCTTAAAACATTCGCGCCATTCTCTCTTCATTATCCACTAAGTGGGACGAAACCGTGATAACTCCGCAAATTTTGCCTCGTATTGCGACACTGGCCATATTGTTTTGTTCCAACTTGATAAACTCCACCTCCTTCATGTGGCGAATACTTTCGGAAAGTATTTGTCGTTGAACAACTCCCTGGAACTTCTCCCAAGATATCTTCAAGATGCAAAGAAGTTGAGTACGCTTTTACCGATTCCCACCAAGAATCACCTCCGCTGCAACATAAAGGCGGCGAAGGGAACCTTTTGCTCCTCGGAGCATCCCAAGACATCAAATATCTTGGTAATATGCTTTATCCATGCTTCCGCCGAAGTGGTTTTGGCTCTCCCTTAAACTCCGGTGGTCCCAAATCCTTGAATTGTTTAGCGGTGACCGCCTCGAGAGTTTTCCGTGTGTTCCACCTACGTTTTGGGCCGAGTCGCTTTCCGATGTTGCATGAATTCTAAAACCTTTAAACGCATCTGATCATTCATCAATTGATCGGTGTTGTTGTTGTTTACGGAGGATTATCGCCATCCTGTTGCACATTGTCCCGATTATTGATCTGTGGAGAATCAACAGGTCTCCTCGTGGCTCCAATGCTTATCTCAACATTTTCTTGATGCCATTTTCAACATCGCCACAAACCCGGGTTAATTAACATGTCACATATTATCCCTATACACCGAATCGACCAATCAAATACCAAATAAACTTAGGTAGGTCATACTAATGCGAAAGGTATTCCCCTCTCTCCCTCCTAGTACTATTCTCACATCTTAGCCAACATCATATCCCTAAGCTCGATACTAACCGTGACGCCCCAAAATTAGGTATACGCCACCCATCTTGGGTCGCCACTTACATGGTACATAAATTTAATTACAACTTACTAACCTAACTGCGTCAGGTACAATACGACATAAACCGTGAGTTTGAATACAAATATTGTCTACTAGATATTATACAAACTCAAAAGGAGTCCTCATTACAACTATTATCACACTATTTCACGTAATAGTGAGGACTACTAATGCTATCCTCTCGGACCATTACTTCGTTCCCCGACTGTCTCAAATATGTTCTCATTTCAAGAGAATAAAGGAAAGAAAGGGTGAGCTCAACTAGCCCAAAGAAGAAATATTATGACTAAGATAATGCGTAATAAATTATCATTAGCCTTCAACAACAAAGGTTAAACCGATAAAATACAATAGACAACCAGGTTTAATCTGCAATGAATAAGCAATCCATTAAAAGAGTCAAGTAGAGAATAAAGTCTACTATCTTTTAGGTTTTAAAAGGTTTTCATCAATTTTTATCACGAGACTCAAATTTAATAAATAAACCACCACATCTAATCATCCCCGCACTACTTGGCCAAGGATTTTCATCAAATTATCAATGGTCATGACTATACCGAATCACCCCTGGTCATAATCATACCAAAAACTATCCATCACTGCATTACAGGACACTGAGGACTTTTGTCACATCATTTATATCAAGTCATGATTATACCGAATGATCCCTGGTCATAATCATACTAAGTTCATCTATGCACGTAAGCCAAAGATAACATAATATAACATGAGGATGATGACAATGACATATTAATTCAATAAAACAAGTTCAAGAATTATTTAATCCATGAATTATTAACGTCCAAATTGTCAACATGATACTGTTTCGTAGAGTAAAATTCAAGAATGATCAGAAGAATATTTCCATGAAAAGATACTGGATGAAACGCAAATATCAAGGATATTCTACTAATTTCATGGAGTATAGAAGTCAAAGTTTTAACCAACTGGGTATAATAAAGAATGGAATAACAAAAGAAATCACCATGCATGCGGTATTGCGATGTACAAAAGTTATTCCAATGTAATAATAATAACGGAACCAGTCGTGAAATTCACACCGACGGTGATGTTCCAACAGTAATAATAAAGATGGAACCAGCATCCTGTAAAACACACGAGATAGGATATTCCAACAGAATGATAAAGATTTTAACCGTGTCCGGTGTAAAACACATGCATGTGATGTTCCAACAGAATAATAAAAAGCGGAACAAGGTCCTAGTAAAACACATGCATGTGATGTTCCAACGTATAATAATAAGAATGTCACCAAGTATAGGGTAAAATCACAGATACAAAGTTATTCCAATGTATAATAAGCAATGGAATAACATAAGGATTTCACCAAGTATAGGTATCATATATACGTGTTATGTATAGGGTATACCACTTTTACAAAAGTTATTCCAATGTAATAATAATGAATGGAATAATGTAAGTTCTTTCAAGAAGAAAGAATAACACCCTTTCACCGTAAAAAGAACCTAATATAGAAGTAGTGAAGTAGCGAGAATACTCTTCTTCTTTCTATAATTTTCTCTCTATAGCTTCTTTCTATAATTTCTCTCTCTAGAGTTTCAATGAATTAAATAAGAAAATAATGAAGGAATGAGCTTCTATTTATAGGAAAATGGAATGCATAAGAATTAATCCATGAACGGTCCGTTTGATTTACTTTAATCGACGGTCCATATTTAAAGAAAAATCTTTTAAATAAAATATAATATATTCTATTTATATAAAAACATTTTACTATGCAAACACTATGCAATACTATGCAAAACACTATGCAAAAAACACTATGCAACACTATGCGCATAATAAAATATAATATATTCTACTTATGTAATAACTTTAATAAAGTATTCTATTTTATATAAAAGATGTTTCGCTTTTATTACGTTAATAATACGAATAAAACAAAACGCCATTATCGCTATAATAATTCATATTATTAATCGACAATAATGGAATCAAACCGAGTGACTTCTCACATAAGCATTAATAATCAATATCGTAAGCTACTTATGCAACCACACGTGACATCTTGTATTTTTACTACCGAGAAGTAGTTCAACAAGAACTACCAGAAAACTTCCGCCGTTATTTCAATAAAATATTTTTGTCGCTTTCTCAATCCGACAATAATTACATTATGGGGTCCACCAATGATTGAGCCGTTGTCTTTAATATTACTTGCTAAACCGAATATTCTCCCACCAATCGAATATAATATAACCACTTGCATACTTTGCAAAATTTATAAATACTACCCACAACTATAATATTATCTCAAATTCACACCATAATATAAAAAAATTATTTTGACAAAATTTAAATCTTTATTGATAAAATCTGGGTCTCACATAAAGTCTAGAGTGGACTCAAGTATTCCTTCTTCATCAATTCTCGCCTGCGAATAGCTCCTTCTTGTACTTTCTTCTTCATACGCGCGTCACTTGGGTCATTGGCTTGAGCAACCTTAACTTTTTCTATTAAAGTTGGCTCTATCGCAGATACTTGACATCATCGCACTCATTCCTCGCATATGATCTTCTACTCAACACGCTACCACCACTATTGAATAGTGTGGTCGTAGTCTTTCAATAGCTCGAGCCAACGTCATTGCCAAGATGTTGAGTTCTTTTTAAGTGAAGAAATATTTAAGGCTTTTATGGTGCAATATATCTCCACTTTCTCCCCATATAGATAGTGCCTCCATATCTTTAAGCATAAAAACGATCACGCTAACTCTAGATCATGAGTAGGATAATTCCTCTCATATTCTTTAAGTTGTCATGAGGCATAAAGGCTATGACTTTCCCACGCTGCATGAGAACACATCCTAACCCTTTGCATGAAGCATCATTGTAGATAACAAATCCATCCGAACCAGGATGGTATTGTTAGAACAGTCTTAAAATGAGTCTCCTCTCGAGCTCTTGAAACTCTTCTCGCATTCTTCGCTCCAAACGAATTTTGTATCCTTCCGAGTTAGGCGAAGTTAATGGAGTAGCGATTCGAGAAAACCCTTCCACGAATCTCCGATAATAACCAACTAGACCCGAGCTCGTTACTTGATCGCACCACCGACTTGATTGCTCCCAACTTTGTATTGCTTCAATCTTCACGTCCACGGATACTCCATGTTTTGACACCACGTGCCCAAGAAATGCTACTTCCTCATGCCGTAACTCGCATTTCTTCAATTTGGCATATAGTTTGTTTTCACGAAGCCTTTGGAGTACCAAATTTCAAATGGTGCTCATGATCTTCACGACTTTTGGAATATATGAGGATGTCATCAATAAAGACAACAACAAAACCGATCCAAATATTCCTTGAATACTCGGTTCATCATATCCATGAAAGCCGTAGGAGCATTAGTCGATCCGAAAGACATGACTAAGAATTCATAATGCCCATACCGAGTTCAAGGCGCCTTTGAATATTCTTAGTTCTAATCTTCACCGATGATATCCGTAATCGAAGATCGATTTTTGAAAAGAATTGTGCCCTCAGCAATCGGTCAAACAAGTCATCAATACGAGGTAGAGGATACCTATTCTTGATGGTGACATGGTTCAATTCCCGATAGTCAATACAAAGTCGCATACTCCCCGCTTTCTTCTTTACAAATAAAACAGAGCACCCCAAGGAAATGTACTAGGAGGAATGAAACCGATGTCCAACAATTCTTGTAGTTGGACCTTTAACTCCTGAAGTTCAATAGAGCCATTCGATATGGGGTTTTAGAAATGGGCTTTGTACGTGTTTAAGATCAATAAAGAATTCAACTTCACGTTCTAGGGGTAGGCCGGAAGTTCTTCAGAAATACGTCAGAAAGTCAATAACAACAGGAATATTATTCATATTTGACGTGTCTTTATTCAAATCCAAAACATGGGCTAAGAAAGCTTGACATCCGCTTTTTCAATAAACGAATAGCTTTATGATTAGATATGACAAAGGATTGATTTTAATGGTTTAGTTGCTTGAATTGCATAACAGTGTGGTTAGGAATATGAAAACTAACAACCTTACGAAAACAATCAATTTTGGCATGATGAGTAGTTAACCAATCAATCCCTAAAATCACATCAAAAGCAAGTATCTTTAAAGAGATAAGGTCAATGTGTAGGGTGATGGTGCCAACTTGAATCAAACAAGATTTATAAATAGTGGATGTGATGAAAGTTTCTCCTAACTGAGTTTCCACAGATAGGTCAAAGTCTAATTTCTCCTGAGTCAAGTTTAAACGCTGAGCACAAGCAGAGAGATAAATGAATGGGTAGCACCTAAGATCAAGTAAGGTATAAACTTCGCAAGAATTTATAAATAGCTTTTACCCGTGATCACCTCGTTTGGGTTCCTCGATTTTGACCCGATCCACAACAAACGCTCTTCCAGAACCGCTTGACTTTGACTTTTCCGGGATGTCTTTTGAGTCACCGTCCCCCATTGAACTAGGTTTTGCTACCGCATAATCTCGATCGATATGTCCTTCCTTTCCATAATTATAACATACCTTGAACTGCATGGATAGCTTGGATCGATATGTCCTCTTTCCGCATTTATAAGCAGATAACCTGGGTGGTCGTTTCTCCTCCCTTAGAACCAGCTTGCCGCCAAGACTGCTGCCTTCACACGGTCGTTGTTAAATCTCCTCTTTTAAAATCTCCTCCCCGACTCGCTTCTTCAATTTTCATTGCCATGATTACCACCGAGTGGTTACCATTTTGTCCGTCTGCTTTCTTTCTCCGTTTGTTATCGTTGTTTTGTTGATCGCTATCTCCTAGATGATCCTCGATTGTGGTCCCTCGGTTGACCGTACTCGTTATCTCATTGTAATAATTGAGCCATGTTTACAACATCCTAATAGAGAGAAAATTTATGAGAAATGAGATACTTGACGTATGCCGGGTTTCAAACCTCTAAGAAACATCCGCGTCATCGTTCTCTCATTCTCCACCAAATGAGGTGAAAACTTGGATAACTCGCAAACTTTGCCTTGTCTTTGAGACACCGCCATGTTATTTTGTTCTAATCGATGAACTCCACTTCCTTCATATAGCGAAACACTTTCGTGAAAGTATTTGTCATTAAATAGTTTCTGAAACGTCTCCCAAGACATGCCGAGTGTGGCCGGATGGGTACGCTTCACGACTCTCCCAATGGTCACGCCTCACCACGGAACATAAAGGTGGCGAATGGAATCTTCTCCTCCTCCGCATCCCAACACATCGAATATCTTGGTAATTTGCTTGACCCATGTTTCCGCCATGATCGGATCCGCTTTCCCTTAAATTCGTGGTCCCAACTCTTTGAACTGCTTGTTTGTGACAACCCGTGAATTGCTATCATTTCCTCCTCAGTATTTTAAACACGAGTCTCCTCGTCTCGATTTTGCATGAATCGCAAAAAGCTTCTAAACATCCCCTCGCTCATCATCTCGCCAGGTGGTGTTGTTCATGGAGGAACATTGCCACCTATTGCACGCTTCTCCTCGTTGGTGAGTACAGACGCCTCCACTCGGTCCCATTTCCATTGTTAATATTCTCAATCGACATTCTCAAATACCGTCATAAAACAAGGGTTAATTAAGGAAATCAATATATCACATAATATCCCTATATACTTGACCAACTAACAAATAAGCTTAGGTAGGACACACTTTAGCGAAGGATTTACTCGCCTCTCCTCCTAGTTCTATTCCCCGATCTCCGCCAGAGATCATATCCCTAAGCTCGATACCAACCGTGGCGCCCCCAAAATAGGTATACATCACCCATTCTCGAAGTTGTCAATACATGGTACAAAAACAACTACAACTTTATTATTACAACATATAAACTGTGAGTTTAAATACGATATTGCCATCTAGACAATATCCACACGCAAATAAATCCCCATCATAATTATTGATACATTATTTTACAAAATGGTGAGGACTACTAAATAACTCTCTCTAACCTTCATTCCATACCCCGACTAAGACTTCGCTACATTCTCGCCTCCTCGAGAAGAAAAATGGAACAACAAGGAAAAGGGTGAGCTCAACTAGCCCAAAGAAAAGAATATTATGACTAAGATAATATATAACAAATTATCGTTAATCTTCAACAGGAAAAATCTAATAGAATACAATAGACAACAAGTTATAAATCAATATTCGCAATGAAATAATAATTCATTAGAAGAGTTAAGTAGAGAATGCAAACTACTATCTTCTATGTATGAATTTAAAAGTTCATCGCCTATCTTTTATCCCCGTAATATCAATCAATATATATCTCGAATCAAATATTCATCTTTGCACTACAAAAGCCAAAGATATTCATCACCGGGTCATGTTCATCTAAACACTGCTCATCTTTGCACTACGGGCCAAAGATATTTATCGAAATCATTCATCTTTGCACTACAAAGCCAAAGATATTCAATAATATCATCATTTAAGACCGAGGATGATGAAAATATTTTTAAAGAAACGAATCCAATGAAACAAAATGACAAGGATTAAGGATTAAGGATTCGTACTTTGTTTTTTTATCCATGTCCAAAAATACCTCAAAATAATCATAGTGGTGTAAAATTCAAGAATGATCAAAACATGGATATAATCAAAGCTAGTGTCCACAATAGATATTTTGGGACTAAAAGGAAAATTTTCATTTTTCGATGAATAAAGGCCGTATTCGTGAATAAGACTGTAGATATCGTGAATAAATTGTCAGATACGTGAATAGTAATTCAGACACCAAAGGTTCCAAATTTGATAAAAACTTCAGATCAATATTTCAAAGATAATGATATTGAAGAAATAATATCATTACTGAAAAAATAATATCCCTTACCTCACAAAGACAAGATTTCTAGTTGAAACACCGGATATAAAGCTATGACTTGAACTTTGCACCGTATAGCAATACTCAAAATATACTCAAAATACTCAAAAGAACACGCTCGATAATATAGAGAGAAAACTTCAGATTTAAATTGTGATTTTCAATTCTAACCTAAGCACCCTATTTATAGAAAAATGCTTAGAACACCAAAGTAGAAAATTTAATATAATATTAATATATATAAAAATTTTCCTACGCACACTCTTATAAACTGAAATCAGCTCATTTCAACAACCAGCCAAGCCCACCAAACATATCAAAAACGTTTTCTAATTTAAATTATTTTAAACTTCCAAAAATCAATTATTTTGAGACTTGAACTTCAATAATTCATAATAAATAGCCCTTTATCAGAAAAATTCAAATCACACGAGTTTTTATAGGAAATCCAATTCTCTACAACTTTGCGTAAGAAAGTTTTTCCAAATTCCAAATGAAATTGACCAAAATCCATAAACCAAGCGATTTTACAAGCTATAATCAAATTTCACCAATAAATGGGGTCCAATTTACATGTTTAACATGTTTTAAACATTTATTGCAACAAAAATACTCTTCCTCTCTCGATACTCATATATCCCACATTCGTTGTAAAAATATCACCATTATTATATTATTAAAATAATATATTTAAATGAATTATTTTATCGTAAAAAGATAAAATATTAATTTTCAACAATTGTCACATTAAAAATTTCTCCATCTATATCCACATAAAATCAATATTTTTCTCATTATATAAATCAATAATTAATTATTCATAAATAATATTACGTAACCACAAGATCTTGGCAACCGTGTAGCTCTTTGGGAAAGAGGGGGCTTCCAATAAGAATTTCTCCTTATCTTGGCCGCAAATTAGGTGACCAAACCTCTCCTTAGATGTAACTTTCTAAACATTTCCAATAATGTTATCTAATAATATTATTAGGATAATATGAATTATTGCTTCGATAATGAAAATACCGTGTAATGACAATTATCAAACAACAAAGAATATAAAATATCAACGCAACAATTATTAAATCAATAAAATATTGAATAAAGAATTACATCGTAACCATTATTGAGTAGTGCCTTCTTACGTAAGAATCAATAATTGGTGCAATACCGCAAAGCTACCGTGTTTTAACCAATTTAGTATTTTAACATTATTAATTGAGAATAACTACGCCTGCTTTTTTTTTAAACAACTTATATTTGTTGTTTTCTTCATCCAATCGCTTTCAAGTTATGGGGCCCACAAAAGATCAAGGCTGTCAGCATTTAATATTCTCGGCTCGAGAAGAATATTCCACGACCAAAACGAATATTCCCAAACAACAATGAATATTTTATAACCACTTGCTTATTTTGAAATATTTATGTATTTTACCCATAACTATCCACATTAATCAAATAAACCCTTACTATTTCAAAATAATAAATAGAAAATTAAATTTCATTAATAATAAGTTGGGGTCTTACAGCTATACTTTAAAGTTCGTATTCCCTTAATGAACTATATTCAAGCATGTTTTCTAACTTTCGTCCCAGCTAGATGTTATTGATGCAAACATAGTATATTGTTTAAACAATTCAAATCCTTTGAAGCTATTTGATGTTTACTAATCCAAATTGCTTTGGTGAGGTCCCGTATGAATACTAAGATGAACAACCCGGATAATCTGGGTAACGATGATGACTCGCATATAGTCCCATTTACGCTTATGCGCTTAAACTTTATACGTGTGCACAATGTAGGGTACGATAGGCTGATCACCTGGAGTACTTGCAGAGACCGTTTACAATCTATTTGATTGTTAAACCGTCTTATGGTTTTTGATGAAACAAAGTAATGTTCAGGGTATCTAACACCCCTTAGTATGTTATTGAGAATTTTAGAACTCTTATCTTGATATTCCAGTTTATCTCTTGATATTTATTTCAACTATTGAGAAATATTCATACTAATGCTTCTACTTCTGATGTATGTTCTCAAACTACTTTATATACTTCTTTGGCAATTTGTGCTCATTCTTGCTTAAACTTTTCGATATAATGATAATATTTGAGGGCTCGGCAAGGACAAAGGAAAGTCTAAGATGAAATGATGAGAGTTATTTATGTAATAATTATATTTCCACATATGATGTGATGTAGCGATAAACGCTAAGTTTAAGTTTCAGTTTATTAAAGGTTGTAAAGACTTGGGACTTTATTTTGAATAAGTATGTAATAGTTAATATTATTATTATTATTATTATTAGAGTTACTTAGATAGATGATGATGTATGTTATATCGTGAGCACCATGTCCTGTAATTGATGTTACACGGATTTGGGGGTGTCACAATGATGTACCATGCTGATGATGCTAATTAGCGCATTTTCCTCTTTAGGATGGTTGATAAATTCCCCAGTGTTGAGTTGTTGTTGTTCCTGAGATTGCCTCAGTCTTGTTGTACGCGTTCTAATATCGGGTTGTTGTCAATTTTGAAATTGCCCTAGCTTTACTTGTTGACTGTGATAGTTACTTTGACAGATGAGCTGATAAGACGCCGAGATCGCAAGAGGCTTTTACTTCTGTACCATCTGGTGAACAAGTACTGGATGTGGGCTTTGATGTTGACAGCTCTTTCTGGTAGAGATGTCGCCTTGTTAGAGAGATAATGCTCTAACTCATAAGGATACCGCTATTGCTGAGCGGGATAGCGCTATATCTTCCCGAGATATCGCATGTAGTTGGCGGTGGATTTGTTGGCTCGTGTAGAGATCCTTTGGCAGGAAATCACATCGTTACCTCCATCTTCTGAGAGGGAATCCGTGTTGGACTTGATAGCCCGCGTATACACTGATTTGTAGATGGACTTGTATTTTCCTGGATAGACTAGCTTAGCCATTTTGTCATGTATAGTACACATTGTATATATCAAATAACATTATATATGGCAGGGAAATATATGTTGATTCACTTCCCTTTTAGTTGTGCCTTGTTACTTGCTTGATATTCACTTATTTCTCCAGGACTTTGTGATCTGGATGTATTCTGAAGTCCTCCTTGATGGATGGACATTGAGATGTCTCAGGATTTTCAGAATGGATCGTCGATCTGTGTGTATTCCCTACCATCTTTGGTGTTTTGGGACTGGTTTCTGTATGTGGTTATGGATAGGAGTGAGTTTATTTTTGTTTTTTCTGTGGTGAGACCGGACCATAAAGATGGCTGCCTACGTACTCCCGTGTATTGGGGAGATCAGGTTGACGTAGTTCTCCCAGGTATAGGGCAGATTGCAGATGAAGAGTTTAATCCCATGTACAGGATAAATTTAAGGTGTGAAAGGTTTGATCCCTGGTGAGATACCGAAGTTGTTTGAAATGAAGTGAAACCAGGCTGCTGGTTTAAAAAGTATGTTTTTTTTCTAAGGGGAAGATGGGTAAAAAGGAAATGATGTATGTAGTGAGGGTTAAAGAACCTGAAATGATTGGTGATCTGATGATCCAAAACCAGGATGTTCGTTTGATGGTAACCTCAGACATAGTACCATTTCACGGTGTCCGAATTGATTAGTTGCGGAAATTCATCGTCGTCCATTTCCTGTAATCTGAAAGCGCCTCCTGTCAATATCTCCTTGATAATAAATGGGCCTTCCCAGTTTGGGGAGAATTTCCTTTAAACTGAGCTTGGTTGTCAATGATCTTCTTCAAAATCAAGTCATGTTGTTTGAACTGTCGTAGTCGGACTTTTCTATTGTAGGATCTTCTTTACAAGTAGAGGGTCGCTCATGTGTGGGCCACATACTACCCCATGGATTTCATCAATGAGCCTTTAAGCTTGGTCTTGGTCCAGACATCTGAGGAGACCTAGTCCTGCATCTCTTTTGTAGAGTGCATCTCCGCTCAGGTAGAATTTCATAGCAAGTCGATGGATTCGCCTTCCATCAGTCGGGCTCGCCTTAGCGGGTGTAGATCCATCTTGGGAGTGTTCATTGACATGTTAATATCAAGGGTGCTGGATGGGAGGTAGCTCATCCGATACTTCTCCAATGTAATTCACATAGGCTGGAGCCTTTTGTTGGGCAAATGTGAGGGTTGGCATTTTTTCATTGTCATGTATGTTGATCAAGGAGGCCAAGGTTGCCAGCGCATCCGCAAAATCATTCTTATTCCGAGGAATGTGGAGGAAGGATTTTTTCTTCAAACTCCGAAGCCGTCTGTAGAACCTACCGATGGTAAGGCAGAAACTGTAGAACTTGTTGAAGAGCTTTCTTCTTTTTCTTTTTTCTTTTTTTTTTTTTTTTTTTTTTTTTTTTTTTTTTCTTTTCTTTTTTTTTCTTTATGCATTAGATCGTGGAAAAGAGTCCTATGGCTCACTGATAGGTAGCTCCAGCATTGATGAGGCCGAAGGACAATCGTCTGTTAGCAAAAGATTCCCCAAGGAGTGATGAAAACAATTTTCTCACGATCTTCCTCAGCAACCATGATTTGATGGTACCTCGCAAAGCAATCAGCAAAGGAGTACATGTCGTATTGTCAATGAGTATGTGGATAAATGGGACCGAAAAGCTATCTTTGAGACAAGCTTTGTTCAGATCACTGTAATCCACGCAAAATCGCACCTCTCCTCCAGGTTTTGGCACGGGTACTATGTTGGATAGCCATTCAGGGTATGTTGACACCATGATGATGCCCACTTGAAATTGTTTCACAATTCCTCTTTAACCTTTAACCTCCACTCAGGTTTTAATTGCCTGAGCTTCTGCCTGACTGGCTTGAATTCCCCTCTGATGGGAAGGCAATGAATGACAATGTCAGTGGATAAACAGACCATGTCTTCGTGAGACCATGCAAACACATCTTGGAATAGGGTCAATAGAGTAACCATGTCATTCCTTTGGTTTGGAGTGAGGTCCGTACCAATCTGGACTTGTTTGGGGTTTTCTAAGGTTTCGCGATTTAAAAGAGGTGGTTTGATCAAGATTTGGCTTGGGTTTGTCTCCGACCCATTCTTTGATCTCCTGAGGTATCTCATAGTCATCTTGTATTTCCATCAAGTCTGAGTCCAAATTTACATCAAAGTTACAGTCCTTATGGAGAATAGGCACCTCATCAGCAAGTACATGCACATCTAAATTCAGAGTCCTGAAACAAAATATGCTTTCACTTAGTATATAAAATCTGCTCAATCACACAAAGTGTTAGCTTTGTAATGACAAAAAAGTAATCGCTAATACCGCATGTAAAAATAAGCGCTTATTGCTATCTACAAGGTAGAGAGTTTCTTCCCTTTTTACCCTCGCTTAAGAAATGCAAGGAGTGGTGCTCCAATTGTTGAGGGCAAAGTCTTGGTGGACTGCAGTGATGGAGGGGCTATCATCAACCTTCTTCTCCCGAATGATGACCATTACATCTGGGCCATCATCGCGTGCAGGGTGTATCTGTTTGTAGGTTCATCATGGACAATGACGCGTATGCCTGACATCATTCTGACAATGTCTTGTTTAATTCTTCGCTCCTCTTCTTCCACTCTGGGGGTCCGAACAAAGACTTTTTTCTCCACTACCCAGTATCGGCTTGGGAAATAACATAGCCATTACGCTGGCTGGCACCTTTACAAGAGGTTGTACGGACTCAGGAGTTGTAGGTGGAGACAATCGCCATGTGTGGTCAAGGAATGTCTGCAGCTTATGATGATTCATGCATTTGGTACTAGCAAAGATCTGGACCTTGGGTTCCTCCTTGTGCGGAGGATTCAGCATGTACGGATATCCTTGTACCCTGAGTAGATTGGTGTAGTTCTTTAAGCAGAACAGTCAAATAAATGATTTGTTTGTTTAATCCATCGAATTCTTTGCGAGAAACTGGATTAAGGTCAGTCTGGTCAGATGACGACATGATTGATTGTAGGCCTGCAGCCTTTTTGGATTTTGATCGGGTAGTAGGTCCAATTGGTTCCCTATGAAAGACTTGCATAGTTTAGTCTTTAGGGAATGTATAATAACATGTTATATGATGTGTCCAGTTTAGGAATTTTATCCTGCAAAACGGATGTCAGCTGTTTGTAGCATGTCAATTTGTATGTGTACACATTTCTTCATATTTCTCATTACATGGAGATATATATGGAATGTAATTACAAGTAATTGTGTTTACAAGTAATTGAAATAAGAGCATGAAGAGACTTTCCTCCATTTTGGGTTTATTAGAGGCTGACCTATCTTAGGTTACTCTCGCGGCTTTTTGGCATGAAGGTTCCCAAATTATTGTAATCTACTTGACGGGAAGTTAATCCGGTCTTTCAACTGGAACGAATTTGGGTGGTGCCTTTCCTGAGCCTCAGAGAATTAGTCTTCTCACGAGTCCAGTAATCAAACACCGACGGGATAGCCTCCTGGTGGAGGGACCACACAACATACATTCACATACATCGCGTCTCACCGTATGATAATGATGACATGTGCGAAGCACTAATATCACAAGCAAATATGGTGCGAAGCACTAATATCACAAGCAGTTATGGTGCGAAGCACTAAGTGCAATAAGGAAATGCATTCGTACACATTCATCAAATGTAAATGCAACCTCCACACACAAGCAGCTAATAGTTTTGAAAAGATTGTAATAGCGGCTTAAGTCCTCTTACTGGAGTCCCCAGTAGAGTCGCCACCTGTCGACGTCGGGATTTTTGGATGTCCCTTTCCGTTACATGTTCTTTGTTGTTCTCATTTTAGGTGAGATTTGTTTGAAAAAATAAGTGAAAAAGGTTCGACATGTATAATGTCGACGATGGACTGTTAAGAGTCGCCAGTTGGTTTTTTAAATGGTTGTACCAACACAACCGAGAAAAGGTTTGCACATTGACCCAGTGATGTGACACTGCTAAACGGGTCGGTGAAACCGAGATTCATTAGGGTCCGGGGACTTAGTTATGCAGGGGGGAAGGTGTTAGGCACCCCCTGACATCCGTGTTACCACGGTGACCGCCTCTTTTCAAGAAACTATTATCTGAATGTGTGTGTCAATTTTTGTTATTTGGAAGTAGTGTGAGGCCTCGTTCGAACCTATATACACAGGGTTTGAATTTATGTAAAAATTCAGTTTTTAGCAAGATATGGCAGTGATGTTTTATAAAAGAGGTTTTTCAAACCCTGATGCTCAATAGTAATTGAGACCTTTTACACTCCCATTTTATTAAGTGTGCTGCTTGGTTGATTTTATTTGATAGATGCGAGGCATCCGTACGAAAATAATATACATAATGATGCCGACTCCCCCGTGGGTATGGAAACCATCTGAGAAAATTCAGACAACGCAGAATAATTTACAAGCTGCTTACAGCTGAAAATGTCCATCACGGGAACCAAATCTAGATCCAATGGAATGAATCTATGATCACATGATTCCTAGGCGCACAGAATACTGCAATTATATGAAAGCAGTAAGCATGCATATATATAAAAGCTGTAAATATATATATACAGACATGATCACCAACCACGAAGCACCTCCATGGGGGATTAGAAATGTAAATAAAGCTGTAAAAGCTATCAACCGCCACGGAGGAAACTCTAGGCGGGACAAAACGTAAACAAAGCAGTAAATACGGTCAACCGCCACGAAGGAAACTCCAAAGGACGATGAAATGTAAATAAAGTCAGAATACTACAACCGCCACGAAGGAAACTCCAAGCGAGACGAAATATAAATAAAGTTGTAAGAGCGATCAACTGCCACGGAGGAAACTCCAGGCAGATTTAAAATATATATATATATATATATATATATATATATATATATACGTATATATATAAAAGCAATAAACGCATTCTAAGTAAATTACAGGCTCATCGAATGTAGTTCACCACAGCTCATATATATATAAGCAAATAAACGCATACTGGATATAAAATCTGTGCTCATCGAATGTAGTTCGACCACAGCTTCATATATATATATATATATATATATATATATATATATATATATATATATATATATATATATATATATATATATATAGCGAGTAAACACACCGCATCAAGTCTAGGCTCATCGAACAAAGTTTTACACACGCTTAATATATATTAATGTATATATATATATATATATATATATATATATATATATATAAAGCAGATAAACGCTTGCATCAAGTTCAGGCTCATCGAACAAAGTTCGACACACGCTTAATATATATAAATGTGTATATATATATATTAAAACAAATAAACGCTCCGCATCAATTCTAGGCTCAATCGAGGCATAACTCGATAATGTTAGTCAATATATATATATATATATATAGATCGAAGGAAACCACGGACCAAAGTCCGGGCAAAAGCAAGCAGCACGACTCTCAACGTGTAGAAGGGTGTGTGCAGAGATGAAGAGAAAGACTCTAAAGTGTGTGAGAAGGCTTACAGCTGACTGCTAAAGAAGGCTTCTATATCTCTAGAGTGGATAAACACAGACTTTTGTAGGTACAAAAGGGCTATATATGAGCTCACAGGTGTTTAAAAGCGGAAAGTACACTAAAGAATATCCTTGGCCTGTAGAGCATGGATAATTTGTGGTCGTGATACTAAAGAATATCCTTGGCCTGTAGTGCAGGGATGATTTAATGATGTGGATTATTTATTAAGCTGAGTCTCAGCGATAAAAGTGATGAAAAACTTTTGAAGTCATAAAAGATAGTAGATTTTATTCTCTACTTGACTCTTCTAATGGATTGCTTGTTCCGCTGCAGTTAAACTTGATGTTTGTTATATTTTATCAGTTTAGCACTGTTGAAGGCTAACGATAATTTATTCTGCATTATCTTAGTCATAATATTTCTAACTGGGCTAGTTGAGCTCACCCTTTTTTCTTTCATTGTTCTCTTCAGGAAATGAGAACGTGGATGGGACTAGTCGGGGAACAGAGTGATGGTCCTAGATGGTGCATTAGTAGTCATCACTATTCTGTGAAATAGTGTGATAATAAATTTATAGAGGACTTATTTTGAGTTGGAATACTGTCTACATAATAATATTTGTATTAAAACTCTCAGCTATGATTTGTCGTATCTTACACGACAGTTGTATAATTAAGGTGTATTTGAATTTATGTACCATGTATCTGGCGACCCAAGATGGGTGATTTATACCTATTTTGGGGGCGTCACAGTTGGTATCAAAGCTTAGGGATATGATCCGTGGCTGAGATGTGAGACTAGAACTAGGAGGGGACAGACGGGGAATTCCTTCGCTAGTATGACCTACCTAAGTTTATTTGGTATTTATTTGGTTGGTCAGAGTATAGGGACAATATGTGATATGTCAATTAACCCTTGTTTTGTGACAGTGTTTGCGAATGACATCTGAAAATATTGAGATAAGCAATGAAGCACTTGAGACCGTTGAGTCAGATCAACTAAGAGGTAACGACCAACAACACGATAATAATCATACCGGTGGCAACGACCATCAGAACAATGATAACCATCGTGGGGGAAATTATCATGCCAAGAATGGTAACCACTTCGGTGGTAATCATGGTGAAGATAATAGAAGTGGAAATTTCAAGAAGAGAAGGTCATTTAGCTCAATTTTGTCGTATAGTGAAGTCAAGTCCAGCTGGAACGATGGCACCAAAGGCGGATACAGACAAAACAAAGTCGGTGATTTCAGGGAGAGCGTTTTTTGTGACATCTCAAAAAACGAGTAACCCGAACGAAGTTAGCATGGGTTAGTTAATTATAAATTCTTGCAAAGTCTATACCTTATTAGATACCGATTCTTCCCACTCTTTTATCTCTCTTGCTTGCGCTCAACGTTTAAATTTGATTCCGGAAAGATTAGACTTTGACTTATCGGTTGAAACTCTGTTAGGAGAAACCTTCATTACATGTGCTATCCAAGTCTTGGATGAGAGTCACAGTTTTGAATGATATTTCTATTGTTAATAAATTTCCTGGCGTATTCTTGAAGACTTCTTAGCCTACCCTAGAGCGTGAAATTGAATTTTGTATTGACCCCAGTACAAAACCCATTTCTAAAACCCTCAAATATTTCTTCAACTAAAACGAACGTATAATGTTCCAAAGACGTTGGCTCGAGCTGTTTAAGATTAAGATAATACCATTAAATATCATCGTGGAAGAGCGAACGTAGTAGCTGACGTGTTGAGTAGAAGATCATATGCATTTACGAGTGCGATGTTGTTAACACAAAAACCCATTTTGTATAACTTACAAATGATGAAGATAGAGTTAAAGACTCTAGGGACCCACGTGAAGATAACGAATATATGAGTAGAATCGACTTTAATCGATAAAGTTAAAGCCGCTCAAGCTACATAGCCGAATCTAATGAATGTGAAGAAGAAGGTTCAAGAAGGCGTTATCTCAACCCTCGATTTAATTGTCCCATTTGAAATCCTCAATCGAGTAGGAACTGTGGCTTATAGACTCATTTTACCGCCAAGTATGTCGCGTGTTTATAACGTTTTTTACGTATCGTTGTTAGTAAAAACTTAGTCTTGGGGGACTTTGGAGCCAAATTTTGGAATAATTAATGAATTTGAAAAATTATGAAATTATGGGAGTTTTGTAGAGCATGTTACAAGCTTTCCATAGCCTCAAAAACGGACTAATTTCGATAACGGATGAAGAAGTTATGAAGATTTGAAGTATAGGTGTCAAAAGTTGCAAAATCTGGAAAATTGGAGTTAAGTGCCAAAGGTCGAGCGCCTAGGCACTAGACTCGGCGCTTGGAATCTGTTCTTGGGCGCCTAGCCGCTTGCCCAAGGCCAATTTTGGGCACCTAGACGCTGGTCTAGTGTTAAGCCAAAATCTGCTTGGACGTCCTTTAGTAAATTGGGCATAACGTTTTCATACGAACTCCGATTGAGGTGATTCAAGATGATCCGGAACGAGGACGAATAGACCTAAAACTTTTGTTCTTTAAGTTATTTAATTTGAGATCGTTAGAAGGGGTAAAAATGGTTATTTTTGGTACTATTGTGTTTTCAGAGGCAATCGGAGGACGTTGGGCATGCACGTATGCAACGTGCAATGTTTACAACGATAAAGGTATTCAAGGTTATACCTCAAGAGTTAGAATCTAAAATGAAGTCAAGGTATCCTCACCTCTTTGGCATATCAAGTGCGTACGTAAATTTCGAGGGCGAAATTTCATAAGGAGGGGAGATTGTGAAACCTCAGATTTTATGAATAAAGATTTAAAATTTCTCGAAATATTTTTTGAATATTATGGTGTGAATTTGATATAATGTTATAGTTGTGGGTAGTATTTATAAATTTTGCAAAGCATGCAAGTTGTTATAAAATATTCGATTGGTCGGGGAATATTTTTTTTGTCGGGGAATATCCGTACGACAGCATAATCATTGGTGGACCCCACAACAGAAGTATTGTCGTAGTTAGAAAACGACAGAATTATCTTTTATAAAAATAACGGCGAAAGTTTTACCGTTAAAACCGTTGAACTACCCTTAGTAAAAAATACAATGAATACGAGTGGTTGCGTAGTAACACACCAGTATTGATTATTGATGCTTACGTAAGAAGTCACTCGCTTATACTCAATTATTGCTACAAGAATTGTTTGATCATATCTCTCATATTATCGATTCAATTATTGTCACAAGATCATCTCGCATAATTATTCTTATTATTAAATCAATAATTGAGATCGACAAAGTTATTCATATTATTATTCGCAATATCGATAATGTTTAGAAGTTTTGTCAAGGAGAGGTTTGGTCACCTAATTGCGGCGCAATAAGGAGAAATCCTTATCGAAAAGCCCCTCTTTCCTCGGAACGACTTCGGTTGTTAAATATTGTGAGTTATAATATTAATGATGAATAAGTTGTGTTGATTAAAGATTAAATTGATAGTTCCACCGTGTCGGGATTATTAGTGTTAAATTAAAAATCGACATTTATTTCAATGATAATTAATGTCTGGAGGTTATATTGATCAATCGGGTAATTAACCGGATAAATGAGCAATTAATTGCTATTATTTCACATGCTTATAACTATTTGTTCACATGTGTGTACTATTGATTCACATTCTTGTTACTATTAGGGGAGTTGGTGCAAGATTGATAATACTTGCATGACTAAGTTAAATATGGAGGTATAGATGAAGGTACTATACTGTAATTAATTTTTTCACATGTTTAGAACTATTGAGTCGCATGATTTACTATTGATTCACATGATTTTGCTATTGATTCGCATGATTTACTATTAGGGGAGTTGGTGCAAGTTGATAATACTTGCAGGACTAAATTAAAAATAAAAAAAAAGTTGGAGGTATTATACTATAATTTTTTGAGCCCCAAAACGTGCAATTATCGAAACTATATTTTCCTATAAATAGAAGCTCATTCTTCCTTCATTTCTCAGCAATTCACTAAAGCTATAGAGCAATTATTATAGAGAGAAACTATAGAGAGAAAGAAGAAAAGTATTATGCTACTTCATTACTCCTATATCCAGTCTTCTTCTAAGGTAAGGGATATTATTTGTTGTACTCGTAAGGGGTATTATTTCTTTTGTATTAATGAAGAGAACTTCATTATTCCATTCTTTATTATTCTTGGAATAACTCAGTATACGCGACTACCCTATACTTGGTGAAATTCTTCTATTATTCCATTCTTTATCATTTTGTTGAACATCCTGTTCATGCATTTACGCGTAACTCCGGTTCCATTATTTATCATTCATTGGAACATCATGTATACGTGCTTTTACGCCCGACCGGTTCCATTATTTATCATTCTGTTGGAACATCCCGCATGCATTTTTTCGCGCATTACACGGTTCCATTATTTATCATTCTGTTGGAACATCTTGTTTGTTCTTTACGCATGACCTGGTTCCGTTAATTATTATTCATTGGAATATCCTCGTGCAATGCGTTTCTTATGACTGGTTCCATTATTTATTATTCGTTGAATAACCTATCTCATCAAGCGCCTATCGCATGCCTGGTGATTTCTTTTGTTATTCTATTCTTTATTAAACTCAGTTGGTTAAAGTTTTGACTTCTATACTCCATGAAATTAGTGGAATATCCTTGATATTTGCGCTTCATCCAGTATCTTTTCATGGAAATATTCCTTTTAGCATTCTTGAATTTTACTCTACAAAGAAGTATCATGTTGACAATTTGGACGTTATTAGTTCCTAGATAAATTAATTCTTGAACTTGTTTTATTGAATTCTTATATCATTGTCATCATCCTCATGTTTATATTATGTTGAAAGTCATCTTTGGCCGTAGTGCATAGATGGACTTGATATGATTATGACCAGGGATTATTCGGTATAATCATGACCGTAATATTACAAATGATGTGGAAAAAGTCATCTTTGGTCAGTAGTCATAGATGGACTTGGTATGATTATGACCAGAGGATTATTCGGTATAATCATTACCGTAATGTTACAAATGATGTGGAAAAAGTCCTCATTGACCCGTGGTGCGTTGATGGGCGCTTTTGGTATGATTATGGCTATGGATTCTCTTCGGCCAAGGGTGCAAAGATGAATTGTTTTATGGCATGATCAGGACCGTTGATGAAAACACGATTATCTTTGGTAGTAGAGCATGGATAATTCGTGGTCGTGATACTAAAGAATATCCTCGCCCACGTAGTGCGAGGATGATTTAATGATGTGGATTAGTTATTGTCGAGTCTCAAATGATAAAAGTGATGAAAAACTTTTTAAATCATAGAAGATAGTAGATTTTATTCTCTACTTGACTCTTCTAATGGATTGTTTGTTCCGCTGCAGTTAAACTTGATGTTTGTTATATTTTATCAGTTTAGCACTGTTGAAGGCTAACGATAATTTATTCTGTATTATCTTAGTCATAATATTTCTTACTGGGACTAGTTGAGCTCACCCTTTTTTCTTTCATTGTTCTCTTCTGGAAATGAGAACGTGGATGGGACTAGTCGGGGAACAGAGTGATGGTCCTAGATGGTGCATTAGTAGTCCTCACTATTCTGTGAAATAGTGTGATAATAAATTTATAGAGGACTTATTTTGAGTTGGAATACTGTCTAGATGACAATATTTGTATTAAAACTCTCAGTTATGATTTGTCGTATCTTACTCGACAGTTGTATAATTAAGGTGTATTTGAATTTATGTACCATGTATCTGGCGACCCAAGATGGGTGATGTATACCTATTTTGGGGGCGTCATAGTTGGTATCAAAGCTTAGGGATATGATCCGTGGCTGAGATGTGAGACTAGAACTAGGAGGGGAGAGATGGGGAATTCCTTCGCTAGTATGACCTACCTAAGTTTATTTGGTATTTATTTGGTTGGTCAGAGTATAGGGATAATATGTGATATGTCAATTAACCCTTGTTTTGTGACAGTGTTTGCGAATGACATCTGAAAATATTGAGATAAGCAATGAAGCACTTGAGACCGTTGAGTCAGATCAACTAAGAGGTAACGACCAACAACAAGATAATAATCATACCGGTGGCAACGACCATCAGAACAATGATAACCATCAACATGCCAAGAATGGTAACCACTTCTGTGGTAATCATGGTGAAGATAATAGAAGTGGAAATTTCAAGAAGAGAAGGTCATTTAGCTCGATTTTGTCGTATAGTGAAGTCAAGTCTAGCTGGAACGATGGCACCAAAGGCGGATACGGACAAAACAAAGTCGGTGGTTTCAGGGAGAGCGTTTTTTGTGACATCTCAAAAAGCGAGTAACCCGAACAAAGTTAGCATGGGTTAGTTAATTATAAATTCTTGCGAAGTCTATACCTTATTAGATACCGATTCTACCCACTCTTTTATCTCTCTTGCTTGCGCTCAACGTTTAAATTTGATTCCGGAAAGATTAGACTTTGACTTATCGGTTGAAACTCTGTTAGGAGAAACCTTCATTACATGTGCTATCCAAGTCTTGGATGAGAGTCACAGTTTTGAATGATATTTCTATTGTTAATAAATTTCCCTGGCGTATTCTTGAAGACTTCTTAGCCTACCCTAGAGCGTGAAATCGAATTTTGTATTGACCCCAATACAAAACCCATTTCTAAAACCCTCAAATATTTCTTCAACTAAAACGAACATATAATGTGCCAAAGACGTTGGCTCGAGTTGTTGAAGATTAAGATAATACCATTAAATATCATCGTGGAAGAGCGAACGTGGTAGCTGACGTGTTGAGTAGAAGATCATATGCATTTACGAGTGCGATGTTGTTAACACAAAAACCCATTTTGTATAACTTACAAATGATGAAGATAGAGTTAAAGACTCTAGGGACCCACGTGAAGATAACGAATATACGAGTAGAATCGACTTTAATCGATAAAGTTAAAGCCGCTCAAGCTACACACCCGAATCTGATGAATGCGAAGAAGAAGGTTCAAGAAGGCGTTATCTCAACCCTCGATTTAATTGTCCCATTTGTAATCCTCAATCGAGTAGGAACTGTGGCTTATAGACTCATTTTACCGCCAAGTATGTCGCGTGTTTATAACGTTTTTTACGTATCGTTGTTAGTAAAAACTTAGTCTTGGGGGACTTTGGAGCCAAATTTCGGAATAATTAATGAATTTGAAAAATTATGAAATCATGGGAGTTTTGTAGAGCATGTTACAAGCTTTCCATAGCCTCAAAAACGGACTAATTTCGATAACGGATGAAGAAGTTATGAAGATTTGAAGTATAGGTGTCAAAAGTTGCAAAATCTGGAAAATTGGAGTTAAGTGCCAAAGGTCGAGCGCCTAGGCACTAGACTCGGCGCTTGGAATCTGTTCTTGGGCGCCTAGCCGCTTGCCCGAGGCCAATTTTGGGCACCTAGACGCTGGTCTAGTGTTAAGCCAAAATCTGTTTGGACGTCCTTTAGTAAATTGGGCATAACATTTTCATACGAACTCCGATTGAGGTGATTCAAGATGATCCAGAACGAGGACGAATAGACCTAAAACTTTTGTTCTTTAAGTTATTTAATTTGAGATCGTTAGAAGGGGTAAAATGGTTATTTTTGGTACTATTGTGTTTTCATAGTAAATCGGAGGATCGTTGGGCATACGCGTTATATTAACAACGTCTGATGTTTACAACGATAAAGGTATTCAAGGTTATACCTCAAGAGTTAGAATCTAAAATGAAGTCAAGGTATCCTCACCTCTTTGGCATATCAAGTGCGTACGTAAATTTCGAGGGCGAAATTTCATAAGGAGGGGAGATTGTGAAACCCCAGATTTTATGAATAAAGATTTAAAATTTCTCGAAATATTTTTTGAATATTATGGTGTGAATTTGATATAATGTTATAGTTGTGGGTAGTATTTATAAATTTTGCAAAGCATGCAAGTTGTTATAAAATATTCGATTGGTCGGGGAATATTTTTTTTGTCCGGAATATCCGTACGACGGCATAATCATTGGTGGGCCCCACAACGGAAGTATTGTTGTAGTTAGAAGACGACAAAATTATCTTTTTATAAATATAACGGCGAAAGTGTTACCGTTAAAACTGTTGAACTACCCGGTAGTAAAAATACGATGTCTGGCATGGTTGCATAAGAACAACTACGGTATTGATTATTGATGCTTACGTAAGAAGTCACCGGTTATACTCAATTATTGCTACAAAGAATAATTCTTTGCATCATATCTCTCATATTATCGATTCAATTATTGTCACAAGATCATCTCGCATAATTATTCTTATTATTAAATCAATAATTGAGACGACAAAAGTTATTCATATTATTATTTGCAATATCGATGATGTTTAGAAGTTTTGTCAAGGAGAGGTTTGGTCACCTAATCAAGGCCGCCAATAAGGAGAAATCCTTATCGAAAAGCCCCTCTTTCACGGAACGACACTGGTTGTTAAATATTGTGAGTTATAATATTAATGATGAATAAGTTGTGTTGATTAAAGATTAAATTGATAGTTCCAATCGTGTTGGGATTATTAGTGTTAGTTTAAAATCGACATTTATTTCAATGATAATTAATGTCCGGAGGTTATATTGATCAATCCAGTAATTAACTTGGATAAATGAGCAATTAATTGCTATTATTTCACATGCTTATAACTATTTGTTCACATGTGTGTACTATTGATTCACATTCTTGTTACTATTAGGGAGTTGGTGCAAGATTGATAATACTTGCATGACTAAGTTAAATATGGAGGTATAGATGAAGGTACTATACTGTAATTAATTTTTTCACATGTTTAGAACTATTGAGTCGCATGATTTACTATTGCTTCACATGATTTTGCTATTGATTCGCATGATTTACTATTAGGGGAGTTGGTGCAAGTTGATAATACTTGCAGGACTAAATTAAAAATAAAAAAAAAAGTTGGAGGTATTATACTGTAATTTTTTGAGCCCCAAAACGTGCAATTATCGAATCTATATTTTCCTATAAATAGAAGCTCATTCTTCCTTCATTTCTCACCAATTCACTAAAGCTATAGAGCAATTATTATAGAGAGAAACTATAGAGAGAAAGAAGAAAAGTATTCTGCTACTTCATTACTCCTATATCCAATCTTCTTCTAAGGTAAGGGATATTATTTGTTGTACTCGTAAGGGGTATTATTTCTTTTGTATTAATGAAGAGAACTTCTGTTATTCCATTCTTTATTATTCTGTTGGAATAACCTGTATACGCGGACTACCCTATACTTGGTAAAATTCTTCTATTATTCCATTCTTTATCATTTTGTTGGAACATCCTCATACATGCGGCTTTTACGCGTAACTTTGTTCCATTATTTATCATTCTCGTTGGAACATCCTCGCATGCATGCTTTTACGCCTGACCTGGTTCCATTATTTATCATTCTGTTGGAACATCCTGTCTGTACTTTACGCATGACATGGTTCCATTATTTATCATTCTGTTGGAACATCCTGTTTGTTCTTTACGCATGACCTGGTTCCGTTAATTATTATTCTGTTGGAATATCCTGTCTGTGCATTTACGCATGACCTGGTTCCATTATTTATTATTCTGTTGGAATAACCTATCTGTGCGGTCTATCGCATGCCTGGTGATTTCTTTTGTTATTCTATTCTTTATTATACTCAGTTGGTTAAAGTTTTGACTTCTATACTCCATGAAATTAGTGGAATATCCTTGATATTTGTGCTTCATCCAAAGATCTTTTCATGGAAATATTCCTTTAGCATTCTTGAATTTTACTCTACAAAGAAGTATCATGTTGACAATTTGGACGTTATTAGTTCCTAGATAAATTAATTCTTGAACTTGTTTTATTGAATTCTTATATCATTGTCATCATCCTCATGTTTATATTATGTTGAAAGTCATCTTTGGTCAGTAGTGCATAGATGGACTTGATATGATTATGACCGTGGATTATTCGGTATAATCATGGTACCGTAATATTACAAATGATGTGGAAAAAGTCATCTTTGGTCAGTAGTGCATAGATGGACTTGGTATGATTATGACCGTGGATTATTCGGTATAATCATTACCGTAATGTTACAAATGATGTGGAAAAAGTCCTCATTGACCCGTAGAGCGTTGATGGACGCTTTTTGGTATGATTATGGCTATGGATTCTCTTGACCAAGGGTGCAAAGATGAATTGTTTTATGGCATGATCAGATGGTTGATGAAAACACGATTATCTTTGGTAGTAGAGCATGGATAATTCGTGGTCGTGATACTAAAGAATATCATCGGCTCAGTAGTGCGGGATGATTTAATGATGTGGATTAGTTATTAAGTCGAGTCTCAAATGATAAAAGTGATGAAAAACTTTTAAATCATAGAAGATAGTAGATTTTATTCTCTACTTGACTCTTCTAATGGATTGTTTGTTCACCGCAGCTTAAACTTGATGTTTGTTATATTTTATCGGTTTAGCATCATTGAAGGCTAACGATAATTTATTCTCGCATTATCTTAGTCATAATATTTCTTCTTTGGGACTAGTTGAGCTCACCTTTTTTTCTTTCATTGTTCTCTTGGAAATGAGAACGTGGATGGGACTAGTCGGGGAACAGGTGATGGTCCTAGATGGTGCATTAGTAGTCCTCACTATTCTGTGAAATAGTGTGATAATAAATTTATAGAGGACTTATTTTGAGTTGGAATACTGTCTACATGATAATATTTGTATTAAAACTCTCAGCTATGATTTGTCGTATCTTACACGACAGTTGTATAATTAAGGTGTATTTGAATTTATGTACCATGTATCTGGCGACCCAAGATAGGTGATGTATACCTATTTTGGGGTGTCACATTAGTATCAAATCTTAGGATATGATCCGGTCGAGATGTGAGACTAGAACTAGGAGGGGAGAGATGGGGAATTCCTTCGCTAGTATGACCTACCTAAGTTTATTTGGTATTTATTTGGTTGGTCAGAGTATTGGGATAATATGTGATATGTCAATTAACCCTTGTTTTGTGACAGTGTTTGCGAATGACATCTGAAAATATTGAGATAAGCAATGAAGCACTTGAGACCGTTGAGTCAGATCAACTAAGTGGTAACGACCAACAACACGATAATAATCATACCGGTGGCAACGGCCATCAGAACAATGATAACCATCATGGTGGAAATTATCATGCCAAGAATGGTAACCACTTCGGTGGTAATCATGGTGAAGATAATAGAAGTGGAAATTTCAAGAAGAAGGTCATTTAGCTCGATTTTTGTCAGATATAGTGAAGTCAAGTCCAATTGGAATGGTGGCACCAAAGGCGGATACTGGACAAAACAAAGTCGGTGGTTTCAGGAGAGCGCGTTTTTGTGACATCTCAAAAGCGAGTAACCCGAACGGTTAGCATGGGTTAGTTAATTATAAATTCTTGCAAGTCTATATACCTTATTGATACCCGATTCTACCAACTCTTTTTATCTCTCTTGCTTGCGCTCAACGCTTAAATTTGATTCCTAGAGATTAGACTTTGACTTATCGGTTGAAACTCATTAGAGAAACCTTCATTACATGTGCTATCCAAGTCTTGGATGAGAGTCACGCTTTTGAATGATATTTCTATTGTTAATAAATTTCCTGGCGTATTCTTGAAGACTTCTTAGCCTACTCTAGAGCGTGAAATCGAAATTTGTATTGACCCCAGTACAAAACCCATTTCTAAAACCCTCAAATATTTCTTCAACTAAAACGAACGTATAATGTGCCAAAGACATTGGCTCGAGCTGTTGAAGATTAAGATAATACCATTAAATATCATCGTGGAAGAGCGAACGTGGTAGCTGACGTGTTGAGTAGAAGATCATATGCATTTACGAGTGCGATGTTGTTAACACAAAAACCCATTTTGTATAACTTACAAATGATGAAGATAGAGTTAAAGACTCTAGAGACCCACGTGAAGATAACGAATATACGAGTAGAATCGACTTTAATCGATAAAGTTAAAGCCGCTCAAGCTACACACCCGAATTTGATGAATACGAAGAAGAAGGTTCAAGAAGGCGTTATCTCAACCCTCGATTTAATTGTCCCATTTGAAATCCTCAATCGAGTAGGAACTGTGGCTTATAGACTCATTTTACCGCCAAGTAAGTCACGTGTTTATAACGTTTTTCACGTATCGTTGTTAGTAAAAACTTAGTCTTGGGGGACTTTGGAGCCAAATTTCGGAATAATTAATGAATTTGAAAAATTATGAAATCATGGGAGTTTTGTAGAGCATGTTACAAGCTTTCCATAGCCTCAAAAACGGACTAATTTCGATAACGGATGAAGAAGTTATGAAGATTTGAAGTATAGGTGTCAAAAGTTGCAAAATCTGGAAAATTGGAGTTAAGTGCCAAAGGTCAAGCGCCTAGGCACTAGACTCGACGCTTGGAATCTGTTCTTGGGCGCCTAGCCGCTTGCCCAAGGCCAATTTTGGGCACCTAGACGCTGGTCTAGTGTTAAGCCAAAATCTGTTTGGACGTCCTTTAGTAAATTGGGCATAACGTTTTCATACGAACTCCGATTGAGGTGATTCAAGATGATCCGGAACGGGGACGAATAGACCTAAAACTTTTGTTCTTTAAGTTATTTAATTTGAGATCGTTAGAAGGGGTAAAAATGGTTATTTTTGGTACTATTGTGTTTTCAGAGGCAATCGGAGGACGTTGGGCATGCACGTATGCAACGTGCAATGTTTACAACGATAAAGGTATTCAAGGTTATACCTCAAGAGTTAGAATCTAAAATGAAGTCAAGGTATCCTCACCTCTTTGGCATATCAAGTATGTGACGTAAATTTCGAAAAGAAATTTCATAAGGAGGGAGATCAGAAACCCAGATTTTATGAATAAAGATTTAAAATTTCTCGAAATATTTTTTTGAATATTATGGTGTGAATTTGATATAATGTTATAGTTGTGGGTAGTATTTATAAATTTTGCAAAGCATGCAAGTTGTTATAAAATATTCGATTGGTCGGGAATATTTTTTTGTGTCCTAAATATCCGTGCGACGGCATAATCATTGGTGGACCCCACAACGGAAGTATTGTTGTAGTTAGAAGACGACAAAATTATCTTTTATAAATATAACTACGAAAGTGTTACTGTTAAAAGCCGTTGAACTACCCTTAGTAAAAATACGAATGAATGGCATGGTCAGCGTAAGTAACACACCGTATTGATTAGTGATGCTTACGTAAAGAAGTCACTCAGTTATACTCAATTATTGCTACAGTAATTGCTTGCATCATATCTCTCATATTATCGATTCAATTATTGTCACAGTATCATCTGCATAATTATTCTTATTATTAAATCAATAATTGAGACGACAGAGTTATTCATATTATTATTTGTAATATTGACAATGTTTAGAAGTTTTGTCAAAGAGAGGTTTGGTCACCTAATTGCGCGCCAATAAGGAGAAATCCTTATCAGAAAGCCCCCTCTTTCCTGGGAACGACCTGGTTGTTAAATATTGTGAGTTATAATATTAATGATGAATAAGTTGTGTTGATTAAAGATTAAATTGATAGTTCCACTGTGTTGGGATTATTAGTGTTAGCCGAAATCGACATTTATTTCAATGATAATTAATGTCTGGAGGTTATATTGATCAATCGGGTAATTAACCGGATAAATGAGCAATTAATTGCTATTATTTCACATGCTTATAACTATTTGTTCACATGTGTGTACTATTGATTCACATTCTTGTTACTATTAGGGGAGTTGGTGCAAGATTGATAATACTTGCATGACTAAGTTAAATATGGAGGTATAGATGAAGGTACTATACTGTAATTAATTTTTTCACATGTTTAGAACTATTGAGTCGCATGATTTACTATTGCTTCACATGATTTTGCTATTGATTCGCATGATTTACTATTAGGGGAGTTGGTGCAAGTTGATAATACTTGCAGGACTAAATTAAAAATAAAAAAAAAAGTTGGAGGTATTATACTGTAATTTTTTGAGCCCCAAAACGTGCAATTATCGAAACTATATTTTCCTATAAATAGAAGCTCATTCTTCCTTCATTTCTCACCAATTCACTAAAGCTATAGAGCAATTATTATAGAGAGAAACTATAGAGAGAAAGAAGAAAAGTATTCTGCTACTTCATTACTCCTATATCCAATCTTCTTCTAAGGTAAGGGATATTATTTGTTGTACTCGTAAGGGGTATTATTTCTTTTGTATTAATGAAGAGAACTTCTGTTATTCCATTCTTTATTATTCTGTTGGAATAACCTGTATACGCGGACTACCCTATACTTGGTAAAATTCTTCTATTATTCCATTCTTTATCATTTTGTTGGAACATCCTGTCTGTGCTTTACGCGTAACCTGGTTCCATTATTTATCATTCTGTTGGAACATCCTGTCTGTGCTTTACGCCTGACCTGGTTCCATTATTTATCATTCTGTTGGAACATCCTGTCTGTACTTTACGCATGACATGGTTCCATTATTTATCATTCTGTTGGAACATCCTGTTTGTTCTTTACGCATGACCTGGTTCCGTTAATTATTATTCTGTTGGAATATCCTGTCTGTGCATTTACGCATGACCTGGTTCCATTATTTATTATTCTGTTGGAATAACCTATCTGTGCGGTCTATCGCATGCCTGGTGATTTCTTTTGTTATTCTATTCTTTATTATACTCAGTTGGTTAAAGTTTTGACTTCTATACTCCATGAAATTAGTGGAATATCCTTGATATTTGTGCTTCATCCAGTATCTTTTCATGGAAATATTCCTTTTAGCATTCTTGAATTTTACTCTACAAAGAAGTATCATGTTGACAATTTGGACGTTATTAGTTCCTAGATAAATTAATTCTTGAACTTGTTTTATTGAATTCTTATATCATTGTCATCATCCTCATGTTTATATTATGTTGAAAGTCATCTTTGGCCGTAGTGCATAGATGGACTTGATATGATTATGACCAGGGATTATTCGGTATAATCATGACCGTAATATTACAAATGATGTGGAAAAAGTCATCTTTGGCCGTAGTGCATAGATGGACTTGGTATGATTATGACCAGGGATTATTCGGTATAATCATTACCGTAATGTTACAAATGATGTGGAAAAAGTCCTCATTGACCCGTAGTGCGTTGATGGACAGTTTTTGGTATGATTATGGCTATGGATTCTCTTCGGCCAAGGGTGCAAAGATGAATTGTTTTATGGCATGATCAGGACCGTTGATGAAAACACGATTATCTTTGGCCGTAGAGCATGGATAATTCGTGGTCGTGATACTAAAGAATATCATTGGCCTGTAGTGCAGGGATGATTTAATGATGTGGATTAGTTATTAAGCTGAGTCTCAGCGATAAAAGTGATGAAAAACTTTTTAAATCATAGAAGATAGTAGATTTTATTCTCTACTTGACTCTTCTAATGGATTGTTTGTTCCGCTGCAGTTAAACTTGATGTTTGTTATATTTTATCAGTTTAGCACTGTTGAAGGCTAACGATAATTTATTCTGCATTATCTTAGTCATAATATTTCTTATTGGGACTAGTTGAGCTCACCCTTTTTTCTTTCATTGTTCTCTTCTGGAAATGAGAACGTGGATGGGACTAGTCGGGGAACAGAGTGATGGTCCTAGATGGTGCATTAGAAGTCCTCACTATTCTGTGAAATAGTGTGATAATAAATTTATAGAGGACTTATTTTGAGTTGGAATACTGTCTAGATGACAATATTTGTATTAACTCTCAGTTATGATTTGTCGTATCTTACTCGACAGTTGTATAATTAAGGTGTATTTGAATTTATGTACCATGTATCTGGCGACCCAAGATGGGTGATGTATACCTATTTTGGGGGCGTCACACAAAACATGGGTCCCGCCGTGTCGAAGTACGTGCGATGTTTGCTCGGTCGCTCATAACTTTCAATTCGGGAGTCCGATGGAAGCGTGCCATATCATTCCGGAAAGCTCTTTCCGAGAGCTACACAATGACATAAGATTTGCCCTTTTTTGATTCCAGGAAGATGGGTCCATGACCAAAATGGCATATCTGGGTTTCCGTCAGGCAGTCCGTTGAGCCGTTTTGTGTAGTTTGCACTCGGAAGTTATGATATGGTTTTTGTGGGACTTCTATTGAAGCATTTTGAGTTGCAATGAGTGTATTTGATTTGAAGTAAAGTTGAGTTGGCAGAATGACCATTTTGCCCCTCCCGGGGTTATTTCCGGTGTTCACGCAGTTGTAGCATTCATTTCTCAGGGTTATCTCTGAGGTTGACTTTGACTGTCCTCAGGGTTATGTCTGAGGTTGGCTTGACCTCCTGGGGCTATCTCCAGGCTTTGATCTTGATCCCCCGGGGCTATTTCCGGGGTTAAAACTGACTTTCCCGGGGTTATCTCCGGGGTTAGAACCTGATTTCTCGGGGTTATCTCCGGGGTTGAAAACTAGATCTCCTGAGGCTATCTCTGGGGTTGGAATTGATGTTGTGGTCCTCCAGGGTTATCTCTAAAGTGTGAAAAAGATATTTTTGTCCTCCTGCATAGTTAGTAACAGGAAAACGAAAATTTCGAGTGTCTACATTACCCATATCAGTTGCCTCATTAAACTCCATACATCCATCCCCTTCTAAATTGTCCTCATCATCTGACAGAACAAACTTCCTCCTTAATGCATCTTTCCCTTCTCCATCATCATCATCATCACTCCACCAATCCTCTACAAATACATCATTCATGTTCACCTTTGGTTCATCTGTTTTTTTTGTGCCTTCTTCGAATATATCATCATCCCCAAGCCCCTCTAGATCCTCATCCATCCATGGTGGATGCTCTTCCCCATTATCGTTATCAGCTTATTTTTTTACTGTTTTCCATGTTTTCCTTTGTATGTTTTGTTTGTTTTTTAGGCTTTCCAGTTTGTTTACCTTTTCCCTTGTCTGTTTCTTTCTGCTGCCCTTTATCTGTTTCTTTTTGCTTCCCTTTATCAGTAGTACCACTATGGTTAATGTTATCAGTTGGTTGACTTTGAAGTCCAAAGTCTTTTTCATTTTCACTTTGGTTTATGTTATCAGTTGTCAAACCACAAATTTGCCTAACAGATTGGTTAATTTTATCATTTTCACCACTGGCTGGCCTAACAACTTGTATGGGACCCCCCATTTCTTGTCCATATATATGCACCTCCTCACTCTCTGCATTAACTAAGAAATCAACCATATCAATGACATCTTTGTCATTTTGCATCAATAATGCCCCACCCTCCCAAATTTCATATCCAGGTACAAGATAATAAATATTAAAATTTGAAACTGGGCATAAAGTAGAGTAGTATTCATGTATACTAAGCAAAGAAAGGTAATCCAACCCAACAGTCTCTACTATTTCTTCACTACCCCCAACATACTTATGTACTGGATCTTTAACAAACTTCCCACCATAATGAAAAATAATTCTGACAGACATTCTGCATTAAAGAAATGAAGGAGAAATGTTTGAATAACATACAATACTTTATAACAAGTATCACAAAAAAGGGACTAATGTCAGTGGCAAACACAGGGCAGACACAGGGGGACAATAATAGTAATAAAGAAAGGGGAACCATAGTAGTGAGCATACTTTATCCAGCACCAAATATACTAACTAAATCATCCAAAAAACATGCATGCATATACAACAAACAACTCACAATTAAAAACAAAGTACATATCATATCTATCAGACAAGGAGAAAATTACCTAAATCGGCACCAAATTAAGTATCACAGACCAAGCGAAGGTGGGAACCCAGTAAATCACGAAGATCCACCATGAACACACTAAACCCACACCCTATTTCTCTCGACTCTCTAGCCCTAGATATCACCACGATCGCTCGTTCTTTAGCCCTAGAAATCGATCTGAAATGAAATGAAAGAAAACCCACTTCGCATCTGTCGTTTTCAAATATATATATGAAGGGTAATTAAGTCTTTAGCCAAATAAAGTAACAGAGTTAAGACGGAAAACACTTTTTCACTTCACCTCAAAAGATCGAGAATTTAAATGTAGATTTACTGACTACAGGTGATTAAGTGGAAAACCGCCCAAACTCCATGTTGTCATCTGAACTTAACCCTTTTTTTATCGAGTTTTTCTATGAGTAATGTTACGGTGAAACCGAAGCATTATCAATGGACATCTTTTCTGTTTCCTATAAAAATCATTTATGGCAATATAAATCTTTTATGTTTCCTAAATAAATCATCAAATTAGCTTTCAGATCCAATTTAAAACTTCAAAACAGAGCCAACTAGCCAAGTTACAAAGTAGAAAAGACAAAAAAACACGATTTCTCTTCCCTCCCTTTCTCTAAACACTATCAGATATTTTCAAATTTCAAATTCCATCTCCCATTAATTCCAATCCCAACCCAATTACTAATCCCAAAATCCATGGAAGAAGGTGAACAAAATATTCTATTATTGAAAAATAAACCCCAAATAATCTCATCAATTGAAGATGGATCCGACGATCTAAAAAGTTTCTTCACATGGGTATTTCTAGATCAATCAAATGTATGGAGGGCCGGTCTCTCCTGGTCGATTTTCTCTCTCCTCGCCGTCGGCGTTCCGATTCTGTCCCACTTTGTGTTTCAGTGCAATAGCTGCGATCACAGTCACCGGCGGCCGTACGACGCGATTGTTCAGCTGTCCTCTCGGTTTTCGCGACGCTGTCGTTTATCAGTTTATCATCGTTTTCGCGGACATATGGGCTCCGGCGGTTTCTATTTCTGGATAAATTGATGAATGTGAGTGATAAGGTTCAACGAGGGTATGCGCGGCAGCTACATGTATGCTCATTTCTCCCTTTGTCTTCTAGTATTTTTTTCTTCTTCCTTTCCTTTCCTATCGGTCCATATAATGATTGATTTAACTGTTTAAAGGGTAGTAGTTTATCTACAATTTTTATTTATTTATTAATAATGCATTTTTTTTTTCATGTTTATACCTATAATAAATAAGACTGCAAGAATGGTGCTACGAAAGTGAATAATATACATTTAGTACTAATATTTATATAATTATTCTAATGACATTTATAATTTTAAGCATCACTTATCATTTATATAAAAGTTGAGGATTTACTATGACCCCACTTAAGTATGTTAAAGATTTATTTTCTGAGTGTAAACTATACTTTAGATAACATACGAAATTTAAATTATGTACTTTAGACATCTTTTGCGGGACTATTTTTAGTATGTCAGGACTATTTTTTTTGGGAAGTGGTTAGTATGAAGTGTATTTTGAGGTAAGTTGGTCAATATATTAATAGAATACTGACACGCAGACGAGATTGTATGTGTGTCAGTATTTTATTAGCCAATTGACAAGCTTACCAAAAAAATAACTTCACGTTAATCGGATCCATTTTTTTGTATTCAAGTCATGTTTGGATAGAGTATTAAGATGTTAATTTAATAATGGTGGCATGATAAGTACATCATGAATCATGATGACAATTTGATAGTATTGTGGTGTTTTATACTATTATCAATTTATCATGACTCTTTTAACGAAAAAAGTTCTTTCTATAGGGGAGGAAAGGATTATTTTTTTTTTATAAATATTTTTGCACAACTGTGAATAATGCACTGCTGACTGCTGAACTCCATTAGTCCATTTTGTTTAAAATTATTAAAATCAAGAATCTTTAGTGTGAATTTGTCTTCTATCTATCTCAAAATAATGGTCTGCTTTGACTTTGTTAGAAAAGTATTGTCTATTTTTGTTATTTGTATTATTTCCCTAAGAAATTGATGGGTTAACTAGACAATAATTTTTTGGGTAATAAGCTGTAATTATGCAGTAATTTTTGATTATCGGGAGGTGACTACTTAGTCATAAATAAATCTAATCCACAGCTAACATAAACTCTGCATACCAGTAGCTAATTACCCAGACAAAAATTCCTAATTATGGCTAATTAATCCACTAATTTCTGCTGAAATAAAAATAAAAATCTTAAATAGACCATACAATTTTAAGGTTTAAATTTGTACCAAGCCACACATTAAATTTCAGGGTGTACTTTTTTTTTTTGAATTTTAAAAAATAAAAATTATTTTACCCCATTTGGTTGTTTCAAACAGCTGGCTACAACACATAATTTGGTAGTTTTTGACCGAGATAAGTTTCCTTTGCTTTTGTGGGTGAGCAAACATTAAAGAAACTAATTATTGACCCCACTTCCTCACAAGAGAGAGGTGCAACTTTTATATCAAAAGAGATGCTTGAGAAAGGGAGAATATGAAATTGAGTTTCACGGGAATCTTGGTAGCTTTTGAGTCTAACGCAAGCCCAAAATTTCCTTAATCAAATGACCAACAAAGCAATCATGTTCACATGATTGATACTCCCTCCGTCCCAGGATAAAAGTTCTGGTGGACTTTTCACGCATATTAAGAAGGGGAATAAAATGACAAAATTGCTTATAATAATATGTCATTAAATATGGAGAGAGAATTAGAATAAAAAAAGTATGAGATATTTAATGCTACTAGGCGTAGTTGTTAAGAAATCGCCAGCCAGCGACGCTTAGTCGACTAATTCTTGATGAAACAGGTAAAAATGAAATGACGACTTGGGCGGCCGGAAAGGCGAGCGCCTAGCGAAACAAGGCGTCGACTTGGACCGAAAGGCGACGACTTCGTCGACTTGGACAGAACGACGACGACTTGGCCTCTATGGGTCGACCCAAATGGCAAAATCTGAACTGGGTCTTAAAATAAAAACGACGTCACAATAACAGTACTGATAAAACAAGCCCTAGAAAAGTCAGTCGGTCGATCGATCGATCGATTACCGAGAGGCGAGAGCTATCAGCTAAGACAGAGACTGCTTAGTGCTTACCGAATCGAGCGAGCGAGAGCGAGAGCAAGCGAGAGCGAGTCGGCAGTCGGCGTGGTCGAGTTGGCGATAATGCGATCGGCGACTTCGGCGATTGAAGAAGGAAGCGAGTTCTTCTTCCCTTTTTCGTTTTCGGCAGTCGACAGGTTTGGATAATAAGTAATAACTAATAGTCTAATACGAGTTGGGTATTTGCTCTATAATCTTTGCTGTATAATTATATATAATATTTGCTGTTTAATAGTTGCTGTATAATTATTATAACTAATATATATAATATTTGCTATATAATTATTATACTTTTTTGTTTTTTTTTCTTTCTAATAATTCATTTTTGTTGAGTACCCACTGGCAGACTGGTTCTTAGCTTGTTATGTTTTGTGTTTGGCTTTATTTTTTTTCCATATCATTCATTTCTAATAATTATAATGCATGACCGTTAGTACTATTAATTATATGTAAATTAGTACTACTAATGCAATAATGCATGACTGTTAGTAATAATTTTGACCTTAACTAATAACTACTATTATTTTGAACTATTATTTGTTATTACTACTATTATTTGTGGGTGCATTATGAGATTGTGAATTCTATATAAATATTATATTTTATGTTTGTCTTATATTTTGCTTTTGTTTGTATAGTGTAGACAGTAAAATGGCGGAAAGTTCGGGGGCTGATAATTATGATATAACGAAGGACCCTAAAAGAAAAGTTAAATCGAACGATCCGGGTTGGAAATATGGATATTGGCCGGATTTAAGTAATAGGGATGTCGTGCAATGTACACTTTGTGGGAAGAAATGTCATTCAGGCATCAAAAGGCTCAAACAACATCTAGCCGGAAATTATGGAGATGTAGCCAAGTGTCCCAAAACAACAACAGAAATTATGAGGGAGATGCAAGCGGCTTTGAATAGTAAAAAGAGGAACAAGCCACTTGAGCTAGATGATGATGATGATGTAGTAGAAGTGCAAGAAGAACAATCATCTGCTCGTCCAAGCATGGCTTCCAATACTTCTTCTAACACTATCCCAAGTTCGGGACGACTTCTAAAAGGAAGAATCATCAGATTTCAATTCCAAGTTCCACAACCAAAAAAGCTAAGACGGTTGAAGCACTTCTAAGGAAGACTCAAGAAGTTGTAGAGGAGAGATATAGCAAGCGCGTTTGAGCCAAACGAGTATTGAAAGCTCGGTTGAGGACACCGGAGGAAAAGGAGAGAGTCCAAATGCACGTTCACGATTTTTTCTCTGAATGTGGCATACCATTCAATGCTGCAAATTCAAGGAGATTTGAAGTAATGGTCGAGTCCATAGGCAATACGGGCGGTGTTTCAAGCCTCCAACATATCACGAGTTGAGGGTTCCTTTACTTGAGAAGGCAAAGAAGAAAACTCCGATGACTTAAAGAAAAAAATATGAAGTTGCTTGAAGGAATACTACCGCTCACTCATGTCGGATGGTCGATGATAAGAGGGAAGATACTTATTGAATTTTCTTGTTAATAGTTCGGAGGGGACTTATTTCATGGGTTCTGTTGATGCCTCCAGTCAGTCTCAAGATGCCACAATGTTGGCAAATCTACTTGATAGCAAGATCGAGGAAATCGGCCCGAGTATGTTGTTCGTGTGGTCATGCATAATGCCTCTAATTACAAGACAAGCAAGCATATATATACTTATGGAGAGGAGACCTACACTGTTTTGGACACCTCAGTGCGCTTTCATCGCCTTGACCTTATGTTAGAGGACATAAGCAAGTTGAAGCAATTTCAAATTTCCACAATCACAAAATGCAAGGAGAATTACAACATTCATTTATAGACACGGTCGCTTTCTCGGTCACGATGAGGAGAAAACGAATGGGAGGGATCTTGTGAGACCCGTGATTACTAGATTTACTATGCCTTTCCTCACCTTGCAGAGTTTGTACAAGAATAAAGATGCATTGAGACATTTGTTCATCAAATGAGGATTGGTCAAAATCAAAGTTGTTTGCCATCTTGAGCGGGAAGAAAGTATGTGATACTGTTATTTCAACAACATTTTGGCATACTGTTGAGGATTGCATTAGGGCGTCACAGCCACTTCTTATAGTCTTGAGGATTGTTGATAGTGATGAGAAGCCTGCTATGCCTGAAGTTATTGCTGCGATGGAATGCGCAAAGAAAAAAAATCAAAGATGCATTTGATAACAAACAAAGACTGTATAAGAAGGTGATTGAAATTGTTGAGCGGCGATGGGAAAATCAAATGGAGCAAAAATTATATGGGGCTGCGTTATTTCTCAATCCAGGCAAGTACTTTGATATCAAAGAGGAATGTTGGGTGTTTGCTAATGCTTTACAAGATGACTTCAATGACGTTCTTGCAAAGATGGTGCCCGAGTTAGATTTGCTAGACAAGATAAGCAATCTAATCCGATAACTATGATGCTTCTCATGATACTTTTGCAAGAGAAATGGTGATTAGGCAACGGAAAATAAAGAATCCTCGACGATATATATTAAAATATATATAATAAGATATATTTTGATGATGATTTATATACATTCTTCATTTCCTCCTTTAAAAATATTTATATTTCTTTTAAATGTTTGCTAGTTGATTGGTGGAATGCTTTTGAGCGCGAGCTATCGAAATATCCTCATTTGCAAAAAGAATTCTAGGCCTATGTTCTTCTTCTTCTGGTTGCGAGCGCAATTGGAGTACATTTGAGTTTGTAAGTACTTTTTATTGTTAGTTCAAGTTTCAAAAGGAATAAATCATTCACTATTATTAAAATTTTATCATTAATATTATTATTTTTTGTTCTATTTATTTTAGATTCATACGAAGAAGAGGAATAGATTGGAACACAAACGATTGAGTGACTTGGTGTATGTCCAATACAATCGAAAGATCGACTCAAGGTTCCAAAAGAGGCGTGAACTTGACAATTATTTTGATCCATTAGTCATTGATGACTTTGAATGGGGTAATGAATGGATCGATAATGATGCCGATGTTGTTCATCCCGGGGGGGATCTTACATGGAATGATGTGGATCGAGCAACCGGTGCATCCAACACGCTTGAGGGTCGCAATCTTTCAAGGAATGCTCGTGCTAATACTAGTAATAATCTAGTGACATACTCTCGACGTGGTGGTGGTTCAACTTCAAGGGAATCAAGGTTGATAGATTCCGACTCCGATAATGAAGTTGATGAAGAAGAGAGAATTCCAAATGATGATGAAGATGTGGAGGATGATTTTGGAGAAAGACCACCACCTACGCCTTTGAATGAGAGTAGTTCTCGTGGAAGAGATGGAGATGACTTTTTTTATGATGATTTTGATTGAATGATGTTTTTAGACTAGTGTAGAGAGTTTAAATATTATTTTGGCTTGTTATGGTGGTGTTTTATTAGTTATTAGACTACATATTTGTGATGGTTGGTTACAACTCTATTTTCTATGTGGTGTTTGTTGAATTCTTCAACTCTTTTACTAATTTTTAATATCAAGTGAGTTGTTTTTGGATTGTTATTGATAAGTATTATGATAATTATGCCTTTAATGTTATTCCATAATGTTATGTTTTGAGTTTTAATGTATATAAAATTTTATTGCCAATATACTTGTTAAGTAAAATAAATAACATATAAATTGCACATTGTAAACGACTTGTCGCCTTATGGACGCCATGGCGGTCGCCTTGTCGCTTAAAGCGTCGGTCAATCATTCTACCACATGACTTCATGGTATGCCTATAACAACTATGGCTACGGGCATAATAGAAAAAAATATGTAAAAGTTTAGTTATTAAAGGAAAGTGAACATTTAACATGGGACTACTCAAAATAGTAATAAAGACTTTTATCCTGGGACGGAGGGAGTATAAAATAGTTCTTCCTGTTCTCAAAATATGAGTCCATTTTAAAACATTGTCAACTTTATAAGAGAAGGTCACATGAATAAAACTATAGAGCGATTTAAGCCTGATTGTTAATAGAAATAAATTGTATTTGTATCGAATGAATATTGTATATAGTTTCAACTTCGTGCTATACAAATGCAACTCATTTCTATAGGACTGTCCAAATGGATTACCCAACTTTTACTACCAGGAATCCAAATCCTATAGCCCAAATCCTTTCATGTTTGTAAGAATTCTGCCCAGATTTGTAGGTTCTTTGTAGCATAAATCCTGTCCTGAATTGTAGCTCTTATGGTTCTTTCCTCGTGTATAGGTTATAGAACTTGTATGATAGTAACAACTAGAGCTCTTACAACTACAACACTAAATTTCAAACTGCCTAAAATTCTTTAAATTTTAATTTACCTCCTAGCAAAATTTAGATAACAAAATTGATATTAAATGAATGTTAGGTTGATCCTTTTTTAATTTTAGACAAAATGGGACATTGTGTCATTTTCTACTCCATATTTTGATTGGGGACTCTTGTTTTAGGACCTACAGGAAGCCGGTATCGGACGTCCATTTTAATACAGTAAATTATCAATTAAGAGAATTTGTTAGTAAAACTTTGACCCCTTATATATCAATCTTGTAAATGTTATATATTTTGCACCACCCTAGAGAATTCTCCCAATTGTACCCAAAAAAAGTAAAAATAGAAATGAAAACTCCCAAGTTCTCAACTAAAAATATAGGAGTACATCATTTACTTTGTTTTTTAATATATATAAACATATATTTACACAGACTGCCTAAAGGTTAATCAATGGTTTCAAAATTCTTCTCATTCCTTTCTTTTTGTAATGGTTGTCATTTTTATTTAATTTTTTTTTTGGGCAACTAAAATTTGAATGAGTAATACATCTCCTATCTATGCAGAAATCAATGAAGCTCTTGTGTGCCTTTGTCCTCCCCTGCTTTGCTGCTGATTGTTTATACAAGATATGGTGGTTCATCTCAGGAACAAACCAGATTCCATACTTTATTAATGTCTACTTGAGCAACACCATTGCCTGCATTTTGCTGCTTTCCTCATGGTTATACAGAACATCAATATTTCTCCTTGTGTGCGTTCTCTTTCGGTTAATATGCTATCTTCAGATACTCAGACTAGAGGACTTTACTCAGGTTTTCCAAAAAGAATCCGATGTAGCGTTAATCTTGATGGAACACTTGACGATTAGAAGAAATCTTCGGATTATAAGCCATAGGTTTCGGGCATTCATTTTGTCAACTCTGATCTTGGTAACGGCAAGTCAGTTTACTTCTCTACTTGTTACTACAAAAACTGGCTCTATAGTCAATATGTTTATGGCGGGAGAACTTGCGGTAATAATTCTTCGTCCTCACCTTCTTAACTTGCAATTTTAGTATCTTGTTTATACCATCTTCATCTCTAAAACAGAGTTATCAAATACTCATGCATTGACCTAGCGAACCCTGTATTGGTATTTTATACCCAAACATGGTATTCTTACGTATCAATTTGACTAATTTTTTGTTGTTTTACCTATAATTGCTCAAATTACAATATTTTAACTTAGTATTGGCTGCTCAAACATCGCATTGATACTAGATTATATAAAACAATCAACTTGTTCATTCATCTTAAAATCATATGTAAAACCAAGGCTTATTACATTTAAATTCGAAGAGAATTCCCAACTATAAACACTCATATAAAGATAATCTAGCGTATGCGTACTTATATTGGTTCCATGAACCTAGTTCCAGGTAACTGGTTCTGAAAGAGAGGCATTCAACAATCAAAAATCTTATAAACATTTTGGCCTTGATACTATCAAAAGTCAAGATTAAAACTTATATGAATATTATAAGATAATATTATTTTGATGTGGACTCTTATTCTTGGAATGTAAGCTGGACTCTTATATTAGGTTGGAGGGAGTAATATGATGCCTCAACCACTTTCATTCATATATTCCGTGAAATGTTTTATCCATCTTAACTTTATTTCCCCTCCAAAATAACAAGAAATGTAGGAAAAATAGCACTCATTTAAATAAAACTTCTGTAATCGCGTCCATACGTGTAGAGCAATTTATGGTTAAAAAAAGGGTGCAACAGTTGCAAATATTATATTTGTTTATTCTGCTCAACTCTCAAACGGAGTATGTAAAGTCAATGCTGTTCCCATCTAAACTCTCAAAAGGTTTCCTTTTAGATCTTTAGTCGGTGTTGACTTATTATACGCAATGCTGCAGCTAACATCTCTTACACTGGTGACTGGGCTCTTCATATGCCTGCGTAGTGCTGCCAAAATAACGCACCGGGCACAGGCTATTACATGCCTTGCAGCGAAATGGCATGCGTGTGCCACAATCAACACTTCTGATGACTTGGGTGATGATACTCATACTCCTACAACTCAGATTGCCTCACCAAGGGTGGACATGCTCAATGCCAATTGGGGATCTGACAATGAAGAAGCCGATGGAGATGAACTGGATAATACCAACATGATGCCTATTTATGCTCATACAATTTCCTACCAGAAGAGACAAGCCCTTGGTGAGTTTGATCAAATTACATAAAAGAGTGTTGCTATATAAAATGAAAAATTAATGTAAATATTAAATACATATGTATGTGGATACATGGGATAGGAGCTATGTTACACGGACTTGGATGGAGTGTCCGGTTGAACACGGTATTTGAAAAGTCTCACACGGTTACTTCTCAATTTTGCCAATTTTTTACACTAAAATGAAGTGTCCAGTACTCGTATAATTGTCCAAGTGTCGAGTGTTGGACACGGATACTTTAGGGCAAAATGAAGAGTCCGTGTAACACCTCCTTAACTTGCAATATAGGATCATTTATTATACCACCTTCTTCTCTAAAATAGAGTTATCAAATATTCTCATTGACCTAAAGAAAAGTGATATTCGTACTCTATTGTATTCAGTTCCACATTAATCGCAATCCACATCCGACATAAAATTAGTTTTCATATGAATCAGTTTCCTAAAATTAACGTGTTTCTTCCAAATTTTAGGCCTATAGTTGCAATTTGTTTTTAAACATTAGCAATGAGCATAAATTGGTTAAATTGTGTTGCAGTGACATACTTTGAGAACAACAGAGCTGGGATTACAGTGTTCGGATTCATGCTAGATCGAACATCGCTCCATACCATTTTTGCGATTCAAATGTCTCTTACACTTTGGTTGCTAAACAAGACGATTGGAATTTCGTGATTCTCTCTTTACTTGAGGCAGAGAGATTTCTTTCTTCTTTCTTGTCCAATTTTATCTCTAGTCCAAATCCCTTGTGGCTTTTCATTTGTTCATTGTATTTTTCTAGCTAGTTACAGCATTATGACCAGAGGAACTTATAGACCTGAATCTGGTCACTTGTATAAATTTCATAAAGTTATATATAAATCTGTATACACGTCTGCTTGATTTACATGGTTGTACTTTTCATTGACCTAAAGAAACGTATACACTAGTCTACAGTTTGTAATGGCAGGTAAGCTTGACTAAGAGGCATTTTGGTAAATTGTGTTGCCACTAGAAAGGATGTAACAGCCTCTAGCGACAGCCGACAGGGGGTAAATTGATTCTAATCCGAGCCTCTTATTATCATCATGATCAATGTCTAGGATTGTGATTGTTCGAATAGTGTCTATGATAATCAATTGCCACGGATGAGGACCATATATATAGATTATATTATTATAATAATATTATTATTATATATAGATAATATTATAATTATTTTAAACATATTATTATAATAATAATATTATTATATGTAAATATTATTATTTTAAAATAATAATAATAATATTATCTACATATATTATTATTATTATTATTATTATTATTATTATTATTATTATTTCATGTTTAAACATATTATTATTTTTAAAATATTAGACCTATAATAATAATATTATTATTATATGTAGATAATATTATAATTATTTTAAACATATTATATAATATTATTATTATTATTATTTTAAAATAATAATATTATCTACATATAATAATATTATTATTATTATAGGTCTAATATGTTTAAAATAATAATATGTTTAAACATGAAATAATAATAATGCTAAATATAATAATAATAATAGATTTGTAATGCAAATGTTCAAATGTTCTAAATTGGTGACCTTACGCCACAAGCTCATGCTAATGGGGGGGGATATTAATGCGAGGCGACTTGGTAATTTTACATGATTTTGGAATTAAATGATACTTGCATTACATACTGTCAGCGGCTAAGATCGCCTTTTTAAAATTAATCTCAGCCATTCATCAAAAAGATTAATGATGATTAACTCGGTTCTTGAATAGTACTTTCGTGGCAAAACGTTTGCACGGATGAATTCCCCCCCCCCCCTCCCCCACACACACATATATATATATATATATATATATATATATATATATATATATATATATATAGAAAATGATTCATGTGAAGTATTTGCTATGGATTAAAATTGAGCAAATAGCATCATATATGTCCATTTCAATAATCAAGGGCACATATTAAATATGGTAAGCCGTCGTCCCCTACTTGAAGTAGCGGAAGCTAAAAAAAAAAAATTCATCCCAAATTGCCCCCAAGTGCCGTCCGATAGTTCAACTGGCGTATGAGCCCCTCCTTCGAATCTCCTTCGATTTTCCTTCTGCGATTTCCCCTCCTTCGATTTTCTCCTTCGATTTCCCTTCTGCGACTGCTGAGATTTCGATTTCTAAACCGTGCTTCGACTGCTGCGATTTCGTCTTGCGGTTTCAACTAAACCCTCCCTTTCTCGATTATCTCCTTCGAATTCGATTCCTAAACCCTTCTGCGACTATTGCGACTTCAATTCCTAAACCCCGATTCCTAAACACTGCTACAATTGCTGCGATTTCAACTAAACCCTCCCTCCTGCTATGAAAATCAAACCCTGCTGCGATTTCTAAACGATTGTGAGCCTCTCTCCTTTTTGGAGCGATTCCTCTGTCAAATCGTCAAACCCTCATGCGATTGACCATGTATTCTTGCTTTTGTATCTGTCTTGAACAAAGGAATATATATTAAAATGCCCATCTTTTTTCTTTGTTAGATTTATATTTGCCTAATTTAATCAAGCAAATGGTTTGGAGCTTAGTTTTTGTGATTCTATAGTATTTTTTGAAATATGAACTAGTTTTGTAATTGACTTTTATATGAAGTTTATGCATTTTCGGGAGGTGGATCAGTTTTCTTATTTTGCATCTATGTGGCATTTGTGATTTTAATTATGAAACTACTTCTTTTATTGTTAGATAAACTGAGATACAAAGGATTGCTAAACACAAGTAATTTGCGTGAAAGTACTTCAGATATTATTATTGACTCAAAGTCTCACTTAAATAGGAATATAGGAAACAAAAGAAGCAGAAAAATAAGTAAAGGACATCCCACGTTTAACAACTCCTAGACTTGTGAGATACTCCTATAGAACAGGTCAAGCAACAAACAATTCCCTATTAAATAGGAATTATTAGAAAAACAACTACCAGCTAAAGACCTAAAGACTTTAACACCCTCCCTTAAACTGAATGCTATTCAAGCAAATCGGTTTATAAAACTAATCGAAAGATTCCAAGCAACCCACGCAACTGACAAATGAACTCAACTTTAATGGCTTGGTGAAGATATCTGCAACTTGGTCTTCACTTCGACAGTAGACTAGATTTATAACTCCATCCTTTGTAAGATCACGCAAAAAATGATATCTTACATCTATATGCTTGGTTCGTCCGTGTAAAACTGGATTTTTAGAGAGCTTGATGGAAGAATTGTTATAAAAAAAATCAAAGATAGGACCTCTACCGATAACACTTTAATTCTTCAAGAACCCTCTTCAACCACACGGCTTGACAAACACTTGATACAGCTGCAATGTATTCTGCCTCTATTGTGGACAGAGTGACAACCGGCTATTTTTTTGGCATCCATGATATTGCTCCAGAACTCAATATAAACACATGACAAGATGTGCTTCGTCTTTCTTTTAAATCACCTGCGTAATCACAGTCGCTGAAACCAATAAGATCTGATCCTCCATTTTCCTTGTAAAGGAGTTGGTACGTATGACTACTGAAAAGATTCAAATGATCCGACAACGTATAAAAACCTCACAAGATCGACAAAAGAGTTATGCTAATCTTCATCGAAAGGACGTGAAATTCGATATTGGAGATCATGTGTTGTTACGTGTTGCTCCATGGAAGGGAGTTATGAGATTTGAAAAGAGAGGAAAGCTCAACCCTCGATTCATTGGCCCATTTTATTCCTCGATCGAGTAGGAATCGCAGCTATAGACTCGCTTTTACCGCTAAGTATGTCTCGTGTTCATAACGCTTTTCACATATCTATGTTACGTAAATATGTGAAAGACCAAACCACATTATTGAATTAGAACCCGGACGAGATAGAAAAAGATTTAATGTATGAAGAGTTACCCGTTAAAATCTTGGATAAGAAGGATCATATTCTACGCCCAAGGTTATACCTCAAGTCAAAGTTTTGTGGAGAAACCACGATGTGGAAGAAATGACCGGGAGTTAGAATCGAGATGAAGTCAAGATATTCTCACCTCTTCGATATACTGTGTCGTACCTAATTTCGAGGACGAAATTTCATAAGAAGGGAGGTTGTAAGACCCCAACTTTTATGAATAAAGATTAAATTCTCTCTAAATATATTTTTGAATATTATGGTGTGGATATGATATAATGTTATAGTTGTGGTATTATTTACAAATTTTACAAAGTAAGCAAGTGGTTATATAATATTCGATTGGCTCGGGAATATTCGCTTTTAATAGAGAATATTCGTGACGACGGCAAGACAATCATTGGTGGACCCCATAACGGAAGTATTGTCGTAGTTAGAAAACGATGTAATTATCTTTTATAAAAATAACTAAAAAGTTTACCGTTAAAACCGCTTGAACTACCCTAGTAGTAAAAGTACAAAGAATACGCGGGTTGCATAAGAGCACACAATATTGATTATCGATGCTTACGTGAGAAGTCACTCCGCTTATACTCAATTATTGCTACAAGAATTGTCGCATCATATCTCTCATATTATTGATTCGATTATTGTCACAAGATCATCTCGTATTATATGATATATTATTAAATCAATAATTGAGACGACAAAGTTATTCATATTATTAAATTGTAATATTTACAATGTCTAGAAGTTCTGTCAAGGAGAGGTTTGGTCACCTAATCATGCGCACCAATAAGGAGAAATCCTTATCAAAAGCCCCTCTTTCCTCGGGAACGACTTCGTTGTTAAATATCAGAGTTATAATATTAATGATGAATAAGTTTGTGTTGATTAAAGATGAATTTGATAGTTCCATTGTGTCGATTATTAGTGTTAATGGAAATCGACATCTATTCCGATGATAATTGATGTCTGGGGTTATATATAAATCGGGTAATATATCTGACAATAAGCAATTAATTGCTACTAATTCACATGCTTATATAACTATTTGTTAAATGAGTAATTAATTCTGCTACTAATTCACATAATTATATAACTATTTGTTGATGGATACTATAATCGTAATTCATATTTTTCACATGATTATACTATTGAATCACATTCTATTGATTCACATTATTTACTATTAGGGAGGTGGTGCAAGTTTGATAATACTACGCAGGACTAAATTAAAATGAAAGAAAAATCGAGGTATTGTACTCAGTAATATTTTGAGCCCCAAAACGTGCAATTATCGAAACTATATTTTTCTATAAATAAAGCTCATTCTTCCTTCATTTCTCACCAATTCACAAAAGCTTTAGAAAGCAATTATTATAGAGAGAAAGAAGAAAGAAGAAGAGAAGTCTACTACCTCACTATTCTAAAGATCCAATTTTTTTCTACTACGTAAGGGGTATTATTTCTTTTGTATTCATGAAGAGAACTTCATTATTCCATTCTTTATTATTCTGTTGAATAACTCATATATAATGCGACTACCCTATACTTGGTGAAATTCTTCTATTATTCCATTCTCATTCTAACATCCTCGTCTCCTTTTACGCACATTCCATTATTTATCATTCTCTCGTGAACATCCTCGCCCTGGCTTTTACGCATGACCCGTTCCATTATTTATTATTCTCGTTGAACATCCTCGTCTCAGGTTTTTACGCACGACCGGGTTCCGTATTTATTATTCTGTTGAATAACCTCGTCTGCATGGGTTATCGCATGCCCGGTGATTTCTTTTGTTATTCCATTCTTTATTATACTCAAATGGTTAAATTTTTGGCTTTTATACTCCATGAAATTAGTGGAATATCCTCGATATTTGCGCTTCATCCAAAGATCTTTTCATGGAAATATTCTTCCGAGCATTCTTGAGTTTTATCCCACAAAGCAAGATCATGTTGACAATTTGAACGTTATTGGTTCTTGGACAAATTAATTTTTTTGAACTTATTTTATCAATTCTTATATCATTGTCATCATCCTCATGTTTATAATATGTTGAAAGTCATCTGTGACCTCAGAGTGCATGATGGACTTGGTATGATTATGACTGTGGATTATTCTAGATAATCATGACCGTAATGTTACAAATGATGTGGTAAAAGTCCTCCTCGGCCAGTAGTGCATCGATGGACAAATTGTTGGCATGATCATGACCATTGATGAATACACGAATATCCTCGCCCCGTAGTGCATGGAAAATTTGTGGTCGTGATACTAATGAATATCCTCGTCAGAAAAGTGATGATGATGTGGTTTATTTATTTAAGTCGAGTCTCAAATGATAAAAGTGATGAAAACCTTTAAATCATAGAAGATAGTAGACTTTTATTCTCACTTGACTCTTCTAATGGATTGCTTGTTCCATTAGCAGCTAAACTTGATGTTTGTTATATTTTATCGCTTAACACTGTTAAAGGCTAATGATAAATTATTCTGCACTATCTTAGTCATAATATTTCTTACTGGGCTAGTTGAGCTCACCCTTTTACTTTCATTGTTCTCTTCAGGAAATGAGAACGTAGCTGGGACTAGTCGGGAACAGAGTGACGGTCCGTATGATAAGATTAGTAGTCCTCACTATTCTATGAAATAGTGTGATAATAAATGTAATGAGGACTCCATTGAGTGTGGATATTGTCTAGATGACAATATTTGTATTAAAACTCATAGCTTATGTTTTATCATATTTTACACGATACAATTGTATTATTAAGTTGTATTTGAATTTTATACCATGTATTCATGCGACTCAAGATGGGTGATGTATATCTATTTTGGGGCGCCACAACTTGGTATCAAAGCTTAGGATATGATCCCCGCTAAGATGTGAGACTAGAACTAGAGGGGAGAGACGGAAATTCTTTCGCTAGTATGACCTACCTAAGTTTATTTGGTATTTAATTGGTCACGATTTTAAGGATAATATGTCGTATGTTAATTAACCCTTGTTTTGTGGCAAGATCTCAAAAATGACATCCGAGAATGTTGAGAATAAAGAATGGAGCACAGTGAGACCGCTGAGTCTCCACGATCAATAATCGTGATAATGTGCATCAGGAAGGCGATAATCCTCATGCAAACAACAACACTGACCAAATGATGAACGATGGAATGTTCAGAGGCTTTATACAATTCATGCAACATCAGGCGAGAGCGGCTCTTGTCCAAAATGTAGGTGGAAACACTGGAAACTCTCAGACGGTCACCGCTAAATGCTTCAAGGAGCTGGACCACCGGAGTTTATCGGAGAGCCAAAACCACTTAAGGCGGAAGCGTGGATAAAGCGTATCACCAAGATATTTGATGTCTTGGGATGTTCGATGCTCCGAGGAGCAAAAGGTTCCTTTGCCACCTTTATGTTACGAGGAGAGGCAGACATCGGTGGAATCGGTAAAGCGACTCAACCTACCGCACCAAAGATGTCTTGGGAGAAGTTCCAAGAACTATTCAACGACAAGTACTTTCCGAAAGTATTCATCACATAAAAGAGGTAGAGTTCATCAAGTTGGAGCAGTAACAATACGACCGTGTCGCAAAGACGAAGCTAAGTTTGCCGAGTTGTCCCGATTTGGGTCTCACTTGGTTGACAATGAGGAGAGAATGACGCGGATGTTTCTAAGAGGTTTGAAACCCGAGATACGTCAATATCTAATTTCTCATAAACTGTGTTTGTATTCAGATGTTGTAAATAGGGCTCAGTTATTGGAGCGCGATAAAGAGTCAACGCAACCAAGAGAAAGCAGTCAGAAAAATGATAATACCAGTGGTAAGAGTCATCGAAGCGGTGACAACAAACGTGGAGGGAATCAACATGCCAGAAATGGTAACCACTTCGGTGGTAATCATGGCCAAGACAATAAAAATGGACATTTCAAGAAGAGGAGATTCAACAATGATGGAAAGACGTCAGCACCAACACCCGTTGTTAAGGAAGGAGAATGAGCACCTATCATATGCTTCAAATGCGGAGGGGAGGGACACATCAGTTCAAACTACGCGATGCAGTCCAAAGCGTGTTATAATTGTGGAAGAGAAGGTCACCTAGCCCGATTTTATCGCACAACCAAGACAAGTCCACCGGGGATGGAGGCACCAAAGGTCATTCCCGTAAAAGTCAAAGCCAGTAGTTCAAGGAGAGCGTTTGTCAGACCTCCCGTAAAGCAAGGAACCCGAACGAGGTCATCACGGGTAAGCTTATCATAAACTCTAGCGAAGTCTATACCTTATTTGATACCGGTTTACCCATTTTTTATTTCTCCTACTTGCGCCAACGCTTAAATTTGACTCTGAGAAATTAGACTTCGACTTATCTATTGAAACTCCGCTGGGAGAAACCTTCATTACATCCACTCGCTTATAAGTCTTGTTTGATTCAAATCGGTAACCGCACGCTACCGTCGATCTTATTTCTTTAAAAATACTTGCATTTGACGACGTGATTCTAGGGATTGATCGGTTAACTACTCATCATGCTAAAATTAATTATTTTCGTAAGGTTGTTAGCTTTCATATTCCTAATCAACCTACTATGCTAATTCAAGCGACCAAACCATTAAAATCAATCACTACTCATCTCAAGCCATAAAGCTATTCGCTTATTAAAAAATGGATGTCAAGCTTTCTTAGCTCATGTCATAGATTTAACTAAAATACGCCGATTTGAATGATATTTCTATTGTTAATAAATTTCCGACGATTCTCAAGAACTTCTCGCCTACCCCTCGAGCATGAAATCGAGTTTGGTATCGATCTTGAACCCGATAAAACCCATTTCCAAAGCCCCATATCGAATGGCTCCTATTAAACTTCGTGAGTTAAAACCCAACTGCAAGAATTGTTAGACATCGGTTTCATTCTGACCTAATACGCCTCCTCGGGGTGCTCCTGCTCTATTCGTGAAGAAGAAAGATGGAAGTATGCGACTTTGTATTGATTATCGGGAGTCAAATCATGTCACCATAAAAAATAGTACTCGCTGCCTTCGCATCGATGACCTGTTTGATCAACCAGCAAGGCGCCAAATTCTTTTCAAAGATCGATCTTCGCTCCGAGATATCATCAATTGAAGATTAAAATCGATGACATTCCAAAGATCGCTTTCGTAACTCCCCAGACGGCATTATGAATTCCTAGTCATGTCTTTTGATTAACTAATGCTCCCGCCGCTTTCATGGATATGATGAACCGAGTATTCAAGGAATATTTGGATCACTTTGTGGTCGCTTTTATTGATGACATCCTCATATACTCCAAAACCCGTGAAGACCATGAGCAACACTTGAGGTCGATACTCCAAAAGCTTCATGAAAATAAGTTATATGCCAAGTTGAAGAAATGCGAGTTCGGCTTGAGGAAGTTGCATTCCTTGGGCACGTAATATCAAATCATGGAATATCTGTTGACCCGGCAAAAAGATCAAGCAATTCAAAGTCGGGAGCAACCTAAGTCGATGATCAAGTACGTAGCTTTCTCGACTTAGTTGGTTATTATCAGATTCAGAGAAGGGTTTTCTCGAATCGCTACTCCATTAACTCAAATTGACTCAAAAGATACAAAGTTTGGTTGAGCGAGGAATGTGAGAAGAGTTTTCAAGAACTCAAGAGAAGACTCATTTCAAAGACTGCTCGATAATACCATCCGCCTCTGAGGATTTTGTCATCTACAAAGAGATGCTTCGTGCAAAGGGTTAGGATGTGTTCTCATGCAACATGGGAAAGTCATAGCCTATGCCTCACGACAACTCAAAGAATATGAGAGAGAATTATCCTACTCATGATCTAGAGTCAGCAAGCAAATGCTTTTTTGCACTTAAGATTTGGAGGCATTACCGTATGGAGAGAAGGTGGAGATCTATACGGATCATAAAAGCCTCAAATATTTCTTCACTCAAAAGGAACTCAACATGCGGCAAACGACGATGGCTTGAGTTGTTGAAAGATTACGATCATACCATTCAATACCATCCTCGAAAAGCGAACGTAGTAGTCGATGCATCGAGTAAGATCATATGCGTACACGAAAGCATTATTGTTAACGCAAAGGCCCATTTTATATGACTTACAAAGGATGGAGATAGAGTTAAAGACTCTGTGGACCCATGTGATGATGGCGATATATATAAGTAGAAACCGACTTTAATCGATAAAGTTAAAGCTGCTTAAGCTACATACCTGGAGCTGATGCGTATGAGGAAGAAATTGCAAGAAGGAGCTATTTCGGAAGAAAGAATCGATGAAGAAAGAATATTTTGAGTCAACTCCAGACTTTGTGTTCCTAACAACCCCGATTTAAAGTATAAAATCATGATGGAGGCGCACAACACACCGCTTGCAATCCATCTCGGAGTACCAAAATGTATCGTGATCTTCAACATACATTTTGGTGGAGCAATATGAAGAGAGAGATCGCAGAGTTTATCTCAAGGTGTCTAACTTGTCAACGAGTCAAGCGAGCATCAAGTGCCAAAAGGTCCATCAGAAACCACTTGAAATTCCGTAATGGAAGTGGAGCACATTACCATGGATTTCACATCGGTCTTCCCAAGGTTTCTCAAGGCATAGATGCGATTTGGGTCATTGTTGATAGATTGACCAAGTCCGCTTCATTTCTTACCTATACTAGAAACTTATACACTTGAACGTCTTACTCGTATGTACATAAACCGAGATTGTAAGATTATATGGTATGCCAGTATCCATAGTTTCGATCGAGACCCAAGATTCACTTCACGATTTTGGGTTAGTTTACAAAAAGTTATGGGCACGAATTTACGATTTAGCTCAACATATCATCCTCAAACGAACGGGCAGTCGGAAAGGACTATTCAAACTCTTGAAGATTTATTAAGACTCTGTGTCCTTGACTTCAAGGGAAGTTGGGACAAGTTCTACCATCGGTGGAGTTTTCCTACAACAACAGCTTATCAAACAAGTATCGGCACGGCTCCATTTGAGGCGCCAGATGGAAGAAAGTGTCGCTTCCAAAGATACCGAGATGAGGTGGGTGAAGCAACGTTGTTGGGACCGAGTTGGTACGTATGACTCACTTAAAAGATTCAAACGATCCGACAACGATAAAAACCTCACAAGATCGACAAAAGAGTTATGTTGATCTTCATCGAAAGGACGGGAATTCGATATCGAGATCATGTGTTGTTACGTGTTACTCCATGGAAGGGAGTTACGAGATTTGGAAAGAGAGGAAAGCTCAACCCTCGATTCATTAGCCCATTTTTAATCCTCGATCGAGTAGGAACTCAGGGGCTATAGACTCGCTTTTACCGCTAAGTATGTCTCGTGTTTATAACGCTTTTCACATATCTATGTTACGTAAATATGTGAAAGACCCAAACCACATTATCAATTAGAACCGACGAGATAGAGGAAGATTTAACGTATGAAGAGTTACCCGTTAAAATCTTGGATAAGAAGGATCATATTCTACGCCCAAGGTTATACCTCAAGTCAAAGTTTTGTGGAGAAACCACGATGTGGAAGAAATGACCGGGAGTTAGAATCTTAGATGAAGTCAAGATATCCTCACCTCTTTGATATACCGTAATACGCACTTCTAATTTCGAGGACGAAATTTCATAAGAAGGGGGGAGGTTGTAAGACCCCAACTTTTATGAATAAAGATTAAATTCTCTCTAAAATATTTTTTGAATATTATGGTGTGGATATGATATAATGTTATAGTTGTGGGTATTATTTACAAATTTTACAAAGTAAAGTTAAAGGTTATATATATATTCGATTGGCTCGGGAATATTCGCTTTTAATAGGAATATTCGCATTTACGACACAATCATCATCAGTGACCCCACAACGAAAGTATTGTCGTAGTTAGAAAATGATGTAATTATCTTTTTATAAAAATAACGGCGAAAAGTGTTACCATTAAAACCGCTGAACTACCCTAGTAGTAAAAGTACAAGAATACGCGTGGTTGCATAGTAGCACACAGATTGATTATTGATGCTTACGTGAGAAGTCACTCATTATACTCAATTATTGCTACAAAGAATTGCGATCACATCTCTCATATTATCGATTCGATTATTGTCACAAAGATCATCCGTGATTATATGATATATTATTAAATCAATAATTGAGACGACAAAGTTATTCATATTATTAAATTTCAATATTTACAATGTCTAGAAGTTCTGCCAAGGAGAGGTTTGGTCACCTAATCATGCTACCAATAAGGAAAAATCCTTATCTGAAAGCCCCTCTTTCTTGAACGACCTCGATTGTTAAATATCATGAGTTATAATATTAATGATGAATAAGTTCGTGTTGATTAAAGATGAATTTGATAGTTCCATTGTGTTGGGATTATTACTGTTAATGGAAATCGACATCTATTCCGATGATAATTGATGTCTGGGGGTTATATTGATAAATCAGGTAATTTATCGGATAAATGAGCAATTAATTACTACTAATTAACATGATTATATAACTATTTGTTCACATGTGTGTACTATTGAATCACATTCTTGTACTATTAGGAGAGGTGGTGCAAGTTTGATAATACATGCAGGACTAAATTAAAAATGAAAGAAAAGTTGGAGGTATTGTACTGTAATATTTCGAGCCCCAAAACGTGCAATTATCGAAACTATATTTTCCTATAAATAGAAGCTCATTCTTCCTTCATTTCTCACCAATTCACAAAAGCTTTAGAGCAATTATTATAGAGAGAAAGAAGAAGAGAAGTCTGCTACCTCACTATTCTAGTATCCAGTTTTTTTTCTCTACAGTAAGGGTATTATTTCTTTTGTATTCATGAAGAGAACTTCATTATTCCATTCTTTATTATTCTCATTGAATAACTCGTATACGCTGGACTACCCTATACTTGGTAAAATTCTTCTATTATTCCATTCTTTATCATCCTCGTTGAACATCCCGTGCAGTGCTTTTACGCATTTAACCGGTTCTATTATTTATCATTCTCGCTTGGAACATCCTGTCTCGTGGCTTTACGCTGAATATCCGCGCTCAGGCGCTTACGCATGACCTCGTTCCGTAATTTATTATTCTCGTTGGAATAACTCGTCTGCATATTTGATCCTATCGCATGCTTGGTGATTTCTTTTGTTATTCCATTCTTTATTATACTCAATCGTTAAATTTTTGGCTTTTATACTCCATGAAATTAGTGGAATATCCTTGATATTTGCGCTTCATCCAGTATCTTTTCATGAAAATATTCTTCTGAGCATTCTTGAGTTTTATCCCACAAAGCAGTATCATGTTGACAATTTGAACGTTATTGGTTCTTGGACAAATAAATTTTTTGAACTTGTTTTATTGAATTCTTATATCATTGTCATCATCCTCATGTTTATAATATGTTGAAAGTCATCTGTGACCTGTAGTGCATAGATGGACTTGGTATGATTATGACTAGAGATTATTCTAAGATAATCATGACCGTAATGTTACAAATGATGTGGTAAAAGTACTCCTCGGCCGTAGTGGATCGATGGACATTGTTGTCGGCATGATCACTTAACCATCGATGAATACACGAATATCTCTCGCCCGTAGTGCATGGAAAATTTGTGGTCGTGATACTAATAAATATCCTCGGTCGTAGTTCGTGGATGATGTGGTTTATTTATTGTCGAGTCTCAAATGATAAAAGTGATGAAAACCTTTTAAATCATAGAAGATAGTAGACTTTATTCTCAACTTGACTCTTCTAATGGATTGCTTGTTCCGCTATAGTTAAACTTAATGTTTGTTATATTTTCTCAGTTTAACACTGTTGAAGGCTAATGATAAATTATTCTGCATTATCTTAGTCATAATATTTCTTACTGGGCTAGTTGAGCTCACCCTTTTGCTTTCATTGTTCTCTTTAGGAAATGAGAACGAATGGGACTAGGACTAGTGGGGAACCGAGTGACTATTTAGATGATAAAGATTAGTAGTCCTCACTATTCTATGAAATATTGTGATAATAAATGTAATGAGGACTCCATTGAGTGTGGATATTGTCTAGATGACAATATTTGTATTAAAACTCATAGCTTATGTTTTGTCGTATTTTACACGATAGTTGTATTATTAAGTTGTATTTGAATTTTATACCATGTATTTGGCGACTCAAGATGGGTGATGTATATCTATTTTGGGGGCGTCACACATTAAACTTCCAACAATTTGTTTAAAGTAAGTGTTGTCAATCCTCTTTCCTTCTGGATCATTCGTGAGCTTCAGACCTAGTTCACTTGGAGTCCCAACTTGGTTACAATTCATCATCTGAAATCTATCCAGAACCTCTTGAGCATATTTCTTTTGCCCAATAAAAATTCCTATAGGTGTCTGCACAACCTCAATGCCAAGAAAATATCTCATATTTCCTAGATCAGTCATGTCAAATTCAGCCATCATAGAATTCTTGAGATCAACAATCATATCTTCATCATTTCCAGTGAAAATTAAATCATCGACATATAAACAGACTATCAAAATTTTACCTCCCTCTTTGGTCTTGATGAATAAAGTGTGCTCATATGGACACTTGTGAAAACCTGCTTTTTCAAAATATACCTCTATACGACTGTACCAGGCTCGTGGTGCCCGTTTCAGTCCATATAAGGCCTTCTTCAGTTTATAGACCTTCTGTTCGTCCCCTTCTTTCTCATAGCCAGGAGGCTGATCAATGTAGACTTGCTCAAGTAATTCCCCATTGAGGAAGGCTGATTTGACATCAAGTTGGAAGATGGGTCATGAATTCTGTGCTGCCAATGAAACCACCAAACGGATTATCTCATATCTTGCAATTGGAGCAAAGACTTCTTGATAGTCAATGCCATATTTTTGTTTGTAACCATTCACAACCAGCCTTACTTTGTGCTTGTCAATTTCTCCTCTTTCATTTAGCTTTGTCTTATAAACCCACTTTACACCGATACTTTTTTTTTCTCTCGGTAGATTAGTGAGTTCCCATGTATCATTGTTCACAATAGCTTCAATTTCCGCATCCATGGCTTTCTGCCATTTTTCCTCCTTTCTTGCTTCTTCAAAAGATATTGGATCAAAATCTGCAAGCAAAGCCAAAGGAGCATGTGTATCATCATCAGACAGTTCACTACCACTTACATAATCCGTCATCCAGGAAGGCCTTCTTCTTGGGCGTTGATCTTCACGACTTGGTTGTTGATCGTTTTCTATTAGAACATCATTAGAAGGTTCATTTTCTGCGGAAGTTGGCTGACTTTCATTGAGGGCTTGCACTGGTTGTTCAGACTCCTTCTCCGCTTCATCAAAATTGGTTGGTACTTGCTGTTTTTCAGTACCACTCCAGTCCCATGTATCATCTTCATCAAAGATAACATCACGTTTGATAATTATCTTTTTGGCAATAGGATTATATAACTATACGCCTTGGATTCCTTGCTAATACCGAGGAAAACAAATCTTTCACCTTTATCATCTAGTTTGTTTCTCCTTTGATCAGGTACATGCACATATGCTATGCATCCAAAGATTCTGAAATGATCCACCATCTTTGGTTTGTGTTCACCCAAGCCTCCTCCGTGTTTTATTTTAATCGCAAGTGTCGGACTTCTATTCAACACATGGACACTCCAGTTCACTGCTTCTGGCCAAAAATTCTTTGGAATGTGCCTCCTTGCTAACATGCTCCTCACCATGTCCATGATTGTGCGATTCTTCCATTTTACCACTTCGTTTTGCTGTGGTGTGTAGGCTGTGGTAAGTTGTCTACGAATACCTCATAATTCACAAAAATTAGTAAATTCATGTGAATTAAATTCACCACCACGATCTGTCCGCAAAATCTTAATGGACATTCCTGATTCTTTCTCTACTCGAGCCTGAAACCTTTTAAACACACTAAAAGCCTCAGATTTTTTTGCCAAAAAATATACCCAAGTCTTCCTGCTATAGTCATCAATAAAGGTAATGAAGTACCTCTTGTTGCTATTTGATGTTGGATTGATTGGCCCATAAATATCTGAATGGGCTAAATGAAGTGCTTGTGTGGCTCTCCACGAGTCTCCTTTAGGAAAGGAATCATGATGCTGCTTTTCAATGGAACATTCTTCACACACTCTTGGGAATGATTGAATTGGAGGGAGCCCAGTTACCATTTCTTTTTGTTGCAAGGTCTTTAGTCCATTAAAATTCAGATGTCCATAACGGAAATGCCATAACCAGGTTGAGTCATATATCTTTGCAGCGAAGCATGATTGGTCACCGCTTTGTGTATGCAAAGGGAACATACTGTTTGATGTCATTTTAACTTGTGCAATCAATCCTTTCTCTGGATGTTGAATTTGGCAGCAACCATTTTGAATGTGTATGCCATACCCTTTTTCTTGTAATTTCCCCAAGCTGATCAAGTTACTTTTCAAGTCTGGAACATAGAATACACCCGTAATAGTTTGCATAACATTATTTATCCGGGTTCTAATATTTCCCTTTCCCATAACCGAAATCTTAGAGTTATTACCAAGCTTCACATTCTCTCTAAACGTTTCATTTAAGACAGAGAAGAAGGATTTGTTACCGCACATGTGATTGCTGCACCAAGAATCCAAGTACCATATATCTCGTTTAGTCTGCTGTTTTTCAACAGCTGCCATCAGGAGAAATTCTTCTTCAGCTTCTGCAAAGTTGTTTTTTTCATCCTTTTCAGTGCATTCATATTGATAATGACCAAGCTTGTGACAACCATAGAATTCCACAATTGATTTATCAAAATGCCTTTGTTCACGACCACGTCCTCTACCGCGTCCTCTGAAATGACCTCCACCACGACTTCTTCCAGATCCTCTCCATACAGATGATTCACCTTGAGTTGTCATCTTCAGGGCCTATTTATCTTGGATGTGACTTGTCATCCTCTGCTCGTGTACCAGCAACGAGCTTTGCAACTCATCAACTGAAAGGCGATTAATGTCATTCGATTCTTCAATTGAACAAACCACGTAGTCGAATTTGGTGGTCATGGAGCGCAAAATTGTTTCAATAATGGTGACATCCTGTAAGTTTTCACCATGAATCCGCATCCAGTTTGCGATTGCAAACGTTCTCCCAAAAAAGACATCAACTGATTCTCCTTCCTTCATGTGGAGAATCTCAAACTTTTTTGCTAAGAGCTTGAAGTCGCGCCCTTTTAGACCCTTTATTGATCCTCGATATTTCTTTTCAAGGAGTCCCAAATCGCTTGTCACGTCCTTTTTTCAAGATGGTTTCCAGGATAGTACGATCAATTGCCTGGAAAAGGTAGTTCTTTGTCTTCAAATCTTTTAACTTTTGTTCTTCTAGTGTCTTTCTTTGTGGTTCTGTCAAGTTTACTCCTTCTGGCTCAGCAATTCCACTCTCTACAAGACCCCAATATTCCTTGGATCTCAAGAAGTTTTCCATCAGCATGCTCCAGTGATTGTAATGACCATCAAAGCGAGGAATTCTTTGGTCAGCACGAATCGTTGTTGTTGCTATCGACACCATGAGATCTTGTTGTGCGCAAGTCGAAAAGTCACGCTTTCCTCCTCTTTTTTTATCAGGTCCCAAGTGAGGCTCTGATACCAAATGCTAGATAAACTGAGATACAAAGGATTGCTAAATACAAGTAATTTGCGTGAAAGTACTTCAGATATTATTATTGACTCAAAGTCTCACTTAAATAGGAATACAGGAAACAAAATAAGCAGAAAAATAAGTAAATGACATCCCACGTTTAACAACTCCTAGACTTGTGAGATACTCCTATAGAACAGGTCAAGCAACAAACAAATTCCCTATTAAATAGGAATTATTAGAAAAACAACTACCAGCTAAAGACCTAAAGACTTTAACATTTATATAAATACATTGTTTTATACATACACATGCAACCACATATATGCAGTGATGAGACCTAGGGAGCAAAAGTTAATTGCTGGAATTATCACAAAAAGAGGTAATTGAGAAGTCTTTTATATACTTTTCATTATCCAAAAGATTAGAAAGATAAATGTTGCAATTCTTCACTACGTAGGCAATCTGGTTATACTAGCTAGCTGGTCTCTGTTAAGGTACAGTGTTATAGTGGAGGGGTATTTGTTTGGCATCTTGTATTTACATTAACTTTTGTTATTTGGCTCAAGTTTCATAGGTTGGTCCGTATATTTATTAATGTTATGAAGGTGTTCGACATATTTACTGATATATAGACTGTCTTAAAGATTGAGGTTGCTACCTTTTCATTTTCCTTGTTGAGCTTTGGTATAATAAAAATTGTAGTGTGTATTTAATTTTTTTAAACCTTGCACACTAACAAATGCATAATTGGTCTAGATGTTCTTATTGCATTGTGCTACATGCAGATTGCTTTTTTTAAACCTTGCGCTACATGCGGATTGCTATGATGGTACACTGCCTTGTTTTATATATTTAATCATGTCTCTAGGATAAAAAGAGTTATATTCCCATAAGATCATTTCTTCACTAAAAAAAATATCAGTTTCCCAAGTTTGTTATCGTCGTTGATATCACTTTCCCAAGTTGGGCATCCAAGATTTGATTTTTTTGATTGGATTTGGTCTAAAGTCTGCTTTGCTGTGATATTTGGGTTATTGGTTCATTTTGTATAATCCTTTTTTTACCTGTTTGTTCATCTCAAGAAGTTTAAAGGGATGAAATTGTTGGGTCATTTCGTATATTTGGGTTACCTTTTTTTTTGGGATGAAATTGTTGTTCATCTTTTTTTTACCTGTTTGGTCATTTCGTATATTTGGGTTACCTTTTTTTTTTTACCTATTTGATTTTTTTACCTGTTTTTCTCGATTGGATTTGGTCTAAAGATTTGTTTGTTTGCAAACTGAAATTGTCACATAGATTGTGCACATCTTTATGGGAATGAGGTTGAAGTTGGGGAAGCATTAGTCAAAATATGAAAGGTTCATTGAAGAGGGAGGATCTTTTTTTGACCTCTTAAGTTATATTGTACTATGAATTCTATTAATAAGATTGAAAAATCTGTTAGAGTATCTCTTAAGAACCTTGGGGTATCTTACTTGGTTTTGTATTTGATGCATTGGCCTGAGAGCTCTGCGTTTGGGGATGCTACTAATCCTCCTGCACAATCTGGGAGTGAGTGTAGGCAGTTTTTGCACAATCTGCTACTATTCCTGTTCACAAATCTCCCACCCCTTACTATTTTTTATGTAAATAAATATTTTTTGAATCCTTACTGTTATGATCCATAATAAACTTCCTAAATGTTACCCAATAATTGATCAGCTCAAAGATGGTCTCATTGTCATTTATTTGTTCTAGGCAAATAAACATAAACTTTCTCAAATCCAATCGAAAAAATCAAATCTTGTTGTGTAACATATACTTTTAAACCGGTCCTTTATCCAAGTTTGATTCCTTTGTTGTATTTTGACATAAGGAGCTGTTTCATTGATGCAGAATGCTTGCTAAAGAAAATCTCGAAAAGGCTGCAAGCTCCTCGCCAAAGTGCAAGAAAATCTATTTGCTGATTTCATTATTCATGCAACCTGACAGTGTGGATTTCAATATTAGATTTGGCTTGTTGAATTATGCTTGTCATGGATCATTGTAACACTTACACAAATTCTTTTTGTAATATTACATATTAATATATTCGATTTAATTTTTTTTCTTTTTGTAATATTATTTTCTCCGTACTATTGATATTTGGAAATACAAGCTCTAAATCATTCACTAATTATGAGTAATTCGTCTTATGTAACTTTTGGGAATAATAAATCATGCTGATAAATCAAAATATATAAACAAAAGTAAATAGTTTTGCCATTACATAATCATCTTATGGATTTTTTTGCATATTGGATTGTTGCTTTGATTTGATTGCATGAGGCATTGACTTTTGGATTATACACATTAAACTGTAGGCTGGCTTATACATCCGCCCAGCCAATACATAAGCCAGCCAATACATCCGCTTGGGGGGGCTAATTTGGGCATTGAATTTTTTTTTTATCATCTGCTTGTTTATGTAGCGGACGTTGCTTAATATTTTTTTATGGTATGTATCATTTCTGTAGACACTCGAAATTTCATTTTCTATTACTGACTATACAGGAGGACAAAAACATCTTTTCACACTCCAGAGATAACCCTGAAGGATGACACCATCAATTCCCACCCCAGAGATAGCCCCGGGATATCCAGTTTCCAACCTCGGGAGGTCAAGCCAACCTCAGAGATAACCCGGAGGACAGTTAAAGTCAACATCAAGTCAACCTCAGAGATAACCCCGAAAACGATCACATAACTACGCTAAAACCGAGATAACCTCAGAGGGGCAAAATGGTCATTTTGCCAACTCAACTTCACTTCAAATCAAATACACTCATTTCAACTCAAAATACTTCAAAGGAAGTCCCACAAGAGCGATATCTTAACTCCGGAGCGCAAACTACACAAAACGGCTCACCGGATTGCTTGACAGAAACTCGGGAATGCCATTTTGGTCATGGACCCATCTTCTTGGAATCAAAAAGGTCAAATCATATGTCATTGTGTAGCTCTCGAAAAGAGCTTTCTGGAATGATATGGCACGCTTCCATCGGACTCCCGGATTGAAAGTTATGAACGATCGAGCGAACAATGCGTTGTCCGAATATACGTACTTCGACACGGCGGGACCCACACTGCCCGGGGCACCCCGGCACCACAGTACACACTCACATTAGGTGCCGCAGTGAGACTGCATCCCCCTCTATAAATAGAGGGCTTGGGGTGGCCATTTTGTAAGAGAAAAGCGAGGAAGCCACGCTTGATTTGCTCTCGCACTCACCCCACGCAGTTGTACTTTCCCCTTTTAAACACCTGTGAGCTCATATATAGCCCTTTTGTACCTATAAAAGTCAGTGTTTACCCACTCTAAAGATATAGAAGTCTTCTTTAGCAGTCAGCTGTAAGCCTTCTCACACACTTTAGAGTCTTTCTCTTCATCTTTGCACACACCCCTTCTACACGCTGAGAGTCGTGTTCCTTGCTTTTGCAGGACTTCAAATCTGCGTGATTTCATTTTAGTTCAGATATATATATATATATATATATATATATTGACTAACATTATCGAGTTATGCCTCGATTGAGCCTAGACTTCGGTCTGGAGCGTTTTTTGCTTTAATATATATATATATATATATATATATATCTACATTTATATATATATATTAACTATGTGTCGAACTTTGTTCGATGAGCCTGAACTTGATGCAGCACGCTCTTCGCTTTTAATATATATATATATATATATATATATATATTTATATATATTAACGTAGTGTCGACTTTGTTCGATGAGCCTGACTTTTGGCCCGAGCGTTTACTCACTTTTGTATATATATATTTATATATATGAATCGTGGGACTTCTATTCAAAGAGCTCGGATTTTATATCCCAGAATGCGTTTACTCTGCTTTTGTATATATATATTTATATATATGAACTGTTGTCAGACTCTGTTCGATGAGCCTGGATTTTATATCCGGTGCGTTTACTCTATTTTTGTATATATATATACTTATATATATGAACTGTTGTCGAACTCTGTTCGATGAGCCTGGATGTTACATCCGGTGCGTTTATTGCTTATATATATATATAAATATATATTTCGTCCCACCTGGAGTTTACTTCGTGGTGGTTGATCGCTTTTACAGCTTTCTTTACGTTTCGTCCTGCCTGGAGTTTACTTCGTGGCAGTTGATTGCTTTTTACATCTTTATTTACATTTTGTCCCGCCTGGAGTTTCCTTCGTGGCGGTTGACCGCATTTACAGCTTTATTTACGTTTCGTCCCGCCTGGAGTTTCCTCCGTGACGGTTGATACCTTTTAACAGTTTTATTTATATTTCGGATCCCCCATGGAGGTGCTTCGTGGTTGGTGATCCTGTTTATATATATATATATATATATATATATATATATATATATTTACAGCTTTTATATATATACCGCCATCGCTTTCATACAAATTACGGTATCTTGTGCGCCTAGGAATCATGTGATCACCGATTCAACCTATTGGATCTAGATTCGGTTCCGTGATGGACATTTTCAAATTTATGGCGACTTGTAAATTATTCTGCATTGTGCGAATTTCTCTCAAATGGTTTCCATACCCACGAGGAAGTCGGCATTATATTTGTACATTATTTTAGTACGGATGCCTCGCATTCAGAAATAAAATCAATCAATCGAACACTTAATAAAATGGGAGTGTAAAAAGGTCTCAATTACTATTGAGCATCGTGGTTTGAAAACCTTTTTATAAAACATCATTGCTATACCTTCCTAAAAACCTGAATTTTTGCATAAATTCAAACCCTGTGTATATAGGTTCGAACGAGGCCTCGCACTACTTCCAAATAATAGCACATTGACCCACACACACACACATTCAGATAATAGTTCCTTGAAAAGAGGCAGTCACCGTGGTAACACGGATGTCGGGGGGTGCCTAACACATTCCCCCCGCATAACCAAATCCCCGAACCCTAATGAATCTCGATTTCACCGACCCGTTTAGCAGTGTCACATCAAAGGGTCAATGTGCAAACCTTTTCTCGGTTGTGTTGGTACAACCATTTAAAAAACCAACTGGCGACACTTAATATTCCATCGTCGACATTATACATGTCGGACCTTTTTCACTTATTTTTTCAAACAAATCTCACCTAAAATGAGAACACCAAAGAACAAGTAACGGAAAAGGGACATCTAAAAATCCCGATGTCGACAATTTCCCATATATATATATATATATTTTCTTCTTCTTTCACACTTCGATACAATGATATCTTTTGCTTCCTTACGGTAGTTTTTTTAACCATTTAAGTTTTTGATGTAAATATTGTGTTCTTGTCTTTTATTTTTTGTCATTAATTAATTTACCGTGTTTGACATAGTTTGTTCTAATATTATATGCTCCCCCCTGAAACAACACATTCCAAATTAAAACATAAACACGAGTAACATAAACACAACATTGAAAAATATAAATAAATGCAACACAAAACTCATTCATCAATTGATGATATTGTACAAAATTACATAAATTTTCAAACTACTCTTTTGTAGAGGGATTAGTACATAGAAGGAAAAGAAATTTTTGTGTGTAGGTGATAAGTGGATTTCATATACACGAATCGATGTCATTTCAAGCTTAAATTCGTTGTTATTTTCTTGTTTTATGTTCGTTTTCACTCGTTTCATGTTCTTTTATGTATAGGGTGGTCATGGAGGCAAGTGGTATAGAAAGGAGGTCTTTTGGAGTAAAGTTGGAAAAATTCATGAAGTAACAAAATTTTGTTAGATGTGTACTAGTTCTCGCCAGTATGCGCGCGATTGCAATTTCAGACTTCCGCCTGTCGAAGCGGGGTGTCGAGTTCTGTAGTCTCCTGCTGCTTATTGAACTCTGCTACCACATGGTTTTGAGACTTGGTTTTGCGCATGGACTCTATGAAGCAAGGGATTTCGGCCAGAACAGAGGGGAATATATATATTACGTTAAAAAGAACAAATCGAGCATCACGAAGAGCAAATTATAGAGATAATTTCCAGATTTCAATTTCAAGCTTTGGAGGGGTGATTGGAAGAGAATTTCGTGACGGTTGCAGATTAAGGCTACGTGAAGGGTGGTTTCGCATTATTCTTCATCTTATTTTTATATTTGTAACTGGAAGGATGTTTCCTTTGAATTATTCAGTTTTTATTTCATTTGTTATGAACTAATTTGCATATTAGGCTTGTGATGGATCCTTGGGTGAAACGATGATTTTATAACTCTTGATTTCCAGTTCAATAAAGTATTTTCAATTTATCTATGTTAATTTGGGCGTGAATTTATGAATTGCTTGATCAACAGTTCTTTGTGGATTTGTATGGAATCGAGAGAGGATATTCAAATCTAGACTTAGTTAATATAACATGTGTCATGAATTTTGTGAATAGCAAATTCTTGATTATTGTTAAGGTAGAGATATGCTTGACATCGCATGTAATCGGATAGAGAACTTAATATTAAACCTTCTTTGATTTCAGTTCATATAGAGATATAGTGAGTTGGTTGATTTAGGTGTTTAACTTGGTTCTATCTAAGTTGTGGATTTGAGTTAATACAGTATTAGTGCATCGAGAGGTGGCTAATACTACATTCGTGTTTTTGATTAATAAACTGAGATATTGAGTTGAATTGGAATAAAGGTTTGAAAATCAGAGTGAAGCTTAGGGTGAAATCATAAGTCTAATTCTCCATTAATTGTTTAAAATTCCGGATTTTGATATTTGTGATTGTTTTATGATAGTTTATTTATTTATTCATTTAGTCTCTATAATTTTAAACCATTGAATTGATTAGTTTAATAGAATTAGGATTAATAGGAAATTGATAATTGTGAAGTTAAATTTCTTGCTAATTTGTCTTCGTGGGAACGATAATTGTGAAGTTAAACATTTTTGTTTTTTTTGTTCTTCCTATTTCAGGTTTTTGACATTGGTTTATGCAAACACGATCCAAAAATCCAGACTTGCTTCCTTTTGAGGACAACATTGAAAGAAGATTTCAGAGGTTGAGTAAGTGGATCAAGGAAACTAGGAACGAATTCGAAAATTCTGATAAGGAAGAAGCAATGGCTACTGAAGACCAGAAAGCGTTGAGGGATTTTGCAACACCTAAGGTGACTGATCTACAGTCGAGCATCACTAGGCCTGCAATAGCTGAGAATACTTTTGAAATCAAGCCTAGGACCATTCAGATGATGCAGAATTCAGTTCAGTTTGGGGGAATGGCAAATGACGATCCGAATGAGCATTTAATCAGTTTTCTGGAAATGTACGACACTTTCAAGTATAATGGGGTGTCGGATGAGGCAGTGAGACTTCGCTTGTTCCCGTTCACTTTACGGGACAAGGCGAAAAGTTGGTTACATTCTCTACCGCCGGGATCGATAAGTACGTGGGAAGACTTGGCTCAGAAATTCCTTGCCAAATTTTTCCCACCGGCGAAAACTACTAAAATGAGGAATGACATAACAATGTTTGAGCAACAAAATGGGGAGTCGCTATATGAGGCATGAGAGAGATATAAGGAGTTACTCAGAAAGTGCCCACATCATGGATTGCCCAAGTGGCTGCAAATGAACACCTTTTATAACGGACTATATGGGAATGTCAGAACTAGCATTGACGCAGCGTCGGGTTGTGCATTCATGGCTAAGAGTTACGAGGAAGCCTACAATTTAATTGAAACCATGGTGGCCAATAACTACCAGTGGCCCACAGCAAGAATGACACAGGAAAAGGTGGCTGGGGTTTTGGAAGTAGATGGGGTGACAGCTATATAAGCACAGATTTCAGCGCTGTCCAAGAAGTTGGATGCTGTGACAGGGGTTCAAGTACAGCAGGTTGATGTAGTATGCGAATTGTGTGCGGGTGATCATCCTACAGATCAGTGCGTAATTAATCCAGCATCCGTTCAGTTCATAGGTAGCTATAACAGAATTCCGCAGAATACATACCAAAACACCTACAAACAGGGGAATAGGAACCACCCAAATTTCTCGTGGAGCAATAACTAGCAAAATTAAGCTCCACGACCGTCATATCCCCCATGTTTTCAGAGTCACCAACAACCGGTTCAACATCAGGAAAGGAAATCAGATTTTGAGGAAATGGTGTCGAAGTACATAACTAGCAATGAGGCAGCAATGAAAAATTAAGCAATGGCAATGAAATCACATGAGATGGCAATGAAATCACAAGAGATAGCAATGAAATCACAAGAGATGGCTATCAAGAATTTAGAAAATCAGATAGGACAGATGGCGTTAGCATTGAATAATAGACCACAAGGAACGTTACCAAGCGACACTGAGAGAAATTCGAAGGGTAGTCATGAGCAATGTCAAGCAGTTATGTTGAGAAGTGGAAAACATCTCGAGGGTAATAATGCAGAAAATTCAGCGGCACCGGAGGAAAAAATTGATGACAGCAACGTGGTTGAAGGTAGCAAGGGTGAGGATAAGCAGAGTGAGGTCATAAAATTAAACAATAAGCCAATTGCTTATCCTCCACCACCGTTTCAGCAGAGGGTTCAAAAACAGAAATTAGATAAGCAGTTCGCAAAGTTTTTAGAAGTGTTCAAGAAACTCCAGATTAACATCCCATTCGCAGAAGCCCTAGAGCAAATGCCGAGTTATGCGAAGTTCATGAAAGGAATTCTGTCGAGGAAAAAGAAATGAGAAGATTTTGAAATAGTGGCATTAATAGAGGAGTGTAGTGCGGTGTTACAGTAGAAGCTACCACCAAAACATAAGGACCCGGGGAGCTTTACTATCCCATGCACGATCTGGAAAATGTCGTTTAACAAATATTTATGTGATTTGGGGGCGAGTGTGAACCTTATGCCATTGTCAGTATACACAGAATTGGGTTTGCCCGCGCCAAAGCCTACGAATATTTCATTGCAGTTGGTGGATAGGTCAGTCACATACCCGAGAGGCATAGTAGAGGACATTTTGTTTAAAGTGGATAAGTTTATATTCCCAGCGGACTTTATCATTCTGGATTTCGAGGAGGATATGAACATCCCAATTATCTTAGGGAGACCTTTCTTGGCCATGAGAAGGACACTCATAGACGTGCAAAAAGGAGAACTTACTATGAGAGTCCAAGATCAAGAAATCAAATTTAATGTGTTCAAGGCCATGAAATTCCCTACGGACGGGGAAGAATGTTTTCGGATGGATTTAATTGAGCAAATCATTGGTGAAGATATGAGTAAGAGTTTGCTCAACGATCCACTAGAAACAACTTTATTGGGGGATGAAGATAATGACGACCCAGAATTTGTGGACTACTTACAGATGTTAGACTCATTGCCACGGGTTAGCCGATTCAGAGCATCGTTTGAACCTTTGTACACTGAGGAAAAAGCTGCAGAAAAATTGAAACCATCATTGGAGGAGCCACCAACATTGAAACTTAAGCTACTCCCTAAACATCTCAGGTATGCGTACTTAGGCAATTCAAATTCTTTACCTGTGATTATTTCTGCTGCATATAACGAATTGCAGGAAGAAAAGTTGTTGAGGGTGCTTAGGGAACACAAATAAGCGATTGGTTGGATGATTGCGGATATAAAGGTAATTAGCCCTTCATTTTGCATGCATAAGATTCTGATGGAAGATGATGCAAAACCGACGGTGGAGCAACAACGACGACTTAACTCCATTATGAAAGAAGTGGTAAAGAAAGAAATTATGAAATTATTGGATGCTGGTATCATCTATTCGATTTCTGGCAGTAAGTGGGTTGATCCGGTTCATTGTGTGCCAAAAAAAGGGGGAATGACTGTGGTACAGAATGAGGATAACGAGTTAATTCCAACAAGAACAGTGACAGGTTGGAGGGTATGTATCGATTATAGGAGGTTGAATAAGGCAACCCAAAAAGATCACTTCCCGCTACCCTTTATCGATCAAATGTTAGACAGATTAGCGGGACATGATTACTACTATTTATTGGATGGATACTCGGGCTATAACCAGATCGCCATCGCTCTTGAGGATCAAGAAAAGACAACATTTACGTGCCCTTATGGCAGATTTGCATTCAAGAGGATGTCATTCGGGTTATGCAATGCACCTGCAACCTTCCAACGGTGTATGATGGCCATTTTTTCAGATATGGTGGAGAAAAATGTTGAAGTCTTCATGGATAATTTTTTGGTCTATGGAGACAACTTTGATACTTGCCTAGGGAATCTGGTCATGGTATTGCAGTGATGTAAGGATACAAACCTCATACTCAATTGGGAAAAATGCCACTTCAAGGTTGAAGAAGGCATAATTTTGGGCCATAAGGTGTCAGCTCAAGGATTGGAGGTGGACAAAGCAAAGCTGGAAACAATCGAGAAACTACCTCCACCGAGCTCAGTTAAGGGTATTAGAAGTTTTCTGGGATGTGCTGGATTCTATAGGAGGTTCATAAAGGACTTCTATAAAATTGCAAAACCTCTATGCAGTCTTTTAGAGAAGGATGCTACTTTCAGTTTTACTGAGGAATATAAATCAGCATTTGAATCATTGAAGAAGAATTAACTACATACTTCGTGATAGTCGCATTGGGGATTGGAATATGCCATTCAATTAATGTGTTATGCGAAATGACTATGCGGTTAAATTTTAAATAAAGAAGAGACAAGGTGTTTCACGCTATATACTATGCAAACAAAACACTTACAGAGACTCAAATGAATTATACAACCACGAAAAGGAATTGCTTGAAGTGGTGTACACGTTTGACAAATTCCGGGCATACTTAATCAGGACTAAGGTGATAGTTTAAACGGACCATTTGGCGATTCGGTACCTAATAGCGAAAAAAGATGCTAAGCCACGCCTTATCCAATGGATTCTCCTACTTCAAGAGTTTGACTTAGAAATTAAAGATAGAAAGGGGACGGAGAATCAAGTAGCCGATCACTTGTCTAGGCTGGAAAACCAAGGGAAAACGAAAGAAGATAGATGTGAAATTAACGAGTCATTCCCAGATGAGCAACTGTTTGGGTTTTCTGCAGAATTTCCTTGGTATGCGGATTATGCAAATTTTCTTGTGAGTAATATTCTTCCACCTGACCTCATAAGACAATAGAAAAAGAAGTTTCTTCATGATGTAAAGTGGTACATGTGGGACAAACCGTATTTGTTCAAACAATGCGCCGACAAAATGATTAGACGGTGCATCCCCTATAGTGAAGTGAAGAACATTTTGCATGAGTGCCATTCATCTCTATATGACGGGCATTATGGCAGCGAGCGAACAGCATCAAAGGTCTTGCAAGCCGGGTTTTATTGGCCCACATTATTCAAAGATGCCCACCATTTTTTAAAACAATGCGATATGTGTCAAAGGGTGGGAAACATCTCAAAACGGAATGAGATGCCCCTACAAACAATTTTTGAAGTGGAAATCTTTGATGTATGGGGCATCGATTTCATGGGGCCATTCCCTTCGTCTTTGAACAATCAGTATATTCTACTCGTAGTGGATTACATTGCGAAATGGGTCGAAGCTGCAACACTACCATCCAACGATGCCAAGGTGGTCCTCAAATTCCTATAGAAAAACATTTTCATGAGGTTTGGCACGCCAAGAGCAATAATCAGTGACGAAGGTAGTCACTTCTGCAATAAGGCATTCACAACTCTTTTGACACGGTATAGGGTCAACCACAAGGTAGCGACAGCTTATCACCCTCAAACAAGTGGGAAAGCTGAGGTCTCAAACCGGGAAGTAAAGAAAATATTGGAGAAAGTAGTAATTTTGAGTCGAAAGGATTGGTCACTTCGGTTGGACGATGCATTATGGGCATACCGGACTGCGTACAAAACTCCGATCAGGATGTCACCATATCAACTACTGTACGGGAAGGCATGTCATTTACCGGTCGAACTACATCACAAGGCTTATTGGGCGGTTCAAAAACTCAATTTCGATCAAGCAGCTGTAGGGGAAAAAAGACTACTTCAACTGAATGAGCTCGACGAATTCCGCCTTCACGCCTATGAGAACTCCAAATTATACAAAGAAAAGGTAAAAAGATGGAACGACCAAAAAATTGTGCATCGAACATTCGAGCCGGGTCAATCAGAACTCTTGTTCAACTCACGGCTGCGATTGTTCCCAGGAAAGCTGAAATCAAGATGGTTGGGACCATTCACTATAAAGCGTGTATTCTCTCATGGCGCCGTTGAACTCTACAGTCATAGACGTTCAAGGTCAATGGTCAACGGATAAAGCATTACTGGGGTGGCGATTCAAACTGGGATGTCATCAATATTACCCTCACCGATACACAGTGAAACAGGGAGTAGTCAGGCTGAATGACTTAAAATCAAGCGCTAATTGGGAGGCAACCCAATATTTCATTATTTTTCGTAGTTTCATTTAAAATTTTTAGAATGTAGTTTTTATTAAGAATTAGGTAGGTATTATAGAGTAAATGTTTTGTTGAATCTCTTAATCATACTCCAAGTAATCAATAATCTCACATCTTGCATGTTTATGGTTGCAGGAGGAGTCAAAAGTGAGTAATAGCAACAACAGGTACGAAAAGAAGAAAAAAAAGGCTAATTTGGATATGCACAATTTGAAGCCAATAATCCGGAGTCAGGCATGCCCAAGGCTCCATTAGTTTAGTACCCCGTACGAGGCGGGGTCTCGATATCGGTATACATATTCGGCAGATGCCTCACACGCTGCCCTTCTATTTCCCCACTACACGCCGACGACCCTTTCCTTCTTCCTCATCTAAAAGACCCAGCCTCCCATACACTACCCACGCCAACTCCTAACACATTCCTTCTACCCATTACCTAAATCCATTGAACCCACTTCACCCCCATGAATTCCACTACCCCACATCATCAAGTACTCCAATTCCTTTCCCCACAACACCTCTATATAAACCCTATCACTCAATCCCCATTATCACCACATACACTCCACTCCTTCTATACAAGGCCACGAATTCAGCAAGTTTGGGGGACTTGAGAGCGCAATTCCACTTCATCTTCATCCTCTCTCACCGGAATTACCATAGAAAACACCTAGTTTGGGGGAAGAACAGACTGTGCATGCCACGTGTTCGACAGTTTGGGTAAACCAAGTTTGGGTGGTATTAGTGTGTCTACAACAATCAATGGCTTCACAACCTACACCGAAACGCCAAAGGGGAGAGAGTTCAAGATCCGCACAACCGACACGAACCTGTGAGACCCCAGATTTTATCAATAATGATTTAAATTTTGTCGAAATAATTTTTTAATATTATGGTGTGAATTTAAGATAATATTATAGTTGTGGGTAGTATTTATAAATTTTGCAAAGTATGCAAGTGGTTATATTATATTCGATTGGTCGGGGAATATTCGGTTTAGCGAGGAATATTCGTACAACTACTCAATCATTGGTGGACCCCACAATGTAATTATTGTTGGATTGAGAAAACGACAAAAAATATTTTATTGAAATAACGGCGGAAGTTTTACCGCTGATATCTTTGTTGAACTACTCGGTAGTAAAAAGTACAATGAATACGTGGTTGCATAAGTAGCATACACCTGTATTGATTATCGATGCTTATGTGAGAAGTCACCATTTGATTCCATTATCATCGATTAATAATATGAATTATTATAATGATAATGACGCTTTGTTTTATTCGTATTATTAACGTAATAAAATGTAAACATCTTTTATATAAAATGTAATACTTTATTAAAGTTATTCTATAAATAAAATATATTATATTTTATTACGCATAGTGTTGCATAGTGTTTTGCATAGTATTGCATAGTGTTTGCATAGTAAAATATTTTATATAAATAGAATATATTATATTTTATTTAAAAGATTTTGCTTTAAATATGGACCGTCGATTAAAGTAAATCAATCTGGACCGCTCATGGATTAATTACTATGCATTCTATTTTCCTATAAATAAAGCTCATTCCTTCATTATTTTCTTACGAATTCAATTTAAACTCTAGAGAGAGAAATTATAGAGAGAAGCTATAGAGAAAATCTATAGAGAGAAAGAAGAAGAGTATTCGGTACTTCACTACTTTGATATCCAAAGGTCTTTTTACTAAGAGGGTATTATTTGTTGTATCCGTAAGGGTGTTATTCTTTCTTATTCATGAAGAGAACTTCATTATTCCATTCATTATTATTCATTGGAATAACTCAGTAAAAGTGGCATACCCTATACATAACCTCGATACGCCAGATACCCTATACTTGGTGAAATCCTTATATTAGTCCATTCTTATTTATTCTGTTGAATAACTCAGATACGCTTAACTCCTATATACTTGGTGATCTTCTTCTTCATTATTCCATTCTTTATTATTCTCGTTGGAATATCCTGCGTGTGTTTTACAATTTAACTTCGGTTCCATTGTTTATTATTCCGCATTTATTATTCTCATTTGGAATATCCTCGTCTGTGTGTTTTACACCCACCAGTTCCATTATTTATTATTCAAAGATTTATTATTCTGGGATCATCCTGCTTGCGTGAATTTCACCCGACCGTTCCGCTATTATTATTCTCGTTGAATAACTTTTATCTCATGCAAGTACCGCATGCACGGTGATTTCTTTTGTTATTCCATTCTTTATTATACCCAAATTGGTTAAAACTTTGACTTCTATACTCCATGAAATTAGTAGAATATCCTTGATATTTTGCGTTTCATCCAAAGATCTTTTCATGGAAATATTCTTCCGATCATTCTTGAATTTTACTCTACAAAACAAGATCTCTTGTTGACAATTTGGGCGTTATTAATTCCTGGATAAAATAATTCTTGAACTTGTTTTATTGAATTATTATGTCATTGTCATCATCCTCATGATATATTATGTTATCTTTGCTTACGTGCATAGATGAACTTAGTAAGATTATGACCAGGATCATTCTTAATAATCATGGCTTGTTATAAATGATGTGATAAAAGTCCTCAAAGGGCACCTGTAATGCAAAGTTGATGGATAATTTTTGGTATGATTATGACCGTGGGTGATTCGGTATAGTCATGACCATTGATAATTTGATGAAAATCCTTGACCGTGGTATGGGGATGATTAGATGTGGTGGTTTATTTATTGTCGAGTCTCAAATGATAAAAATTGATGAAAACCTTTTAAAACCTAAAAGATAGTAGACTTTATTCTCTACTTGACTCTTTTAATGGATTGCATATTCACCATTGCTTAAACCGGTTGTCTATTGTATTTTATCGGTTTAACATTGTTGAAGACTATTGATAATTTATTCTCGCATTATCTTAGTCATAATATTTCTTATCGGGCTAGTTGAGCTCACCCTTTCTTTCACCGTTTCTCTTTAGGAAATGAGAATATAGTTTGGGACGAGTTGGGGGAAACGAGTGATGGTCCTGAAGATAGCATTAGTAGTCCTCACTATTCTTACGTGAAATAGTGTGATAATAATTGTAATGAGGACTCCTTGAGTATGGATATTGTCTAAATGACAATATTCCTATTAGAACTCTCGCTTTATGTATTATCGTATGTTACACTACGTATGTATAATTAAGTTTGTATTTGAATTTATGTACCATATAAGTGGCGACCCAAGATGGGTGACGATACCTAATTTTGGGGGCGCACGGTTGGTATCGAGCTTAGGGATATGATCCCCGGCCGAGATGTGAGATAAGAACTAGGAGGGAGAGACGGGAATTCCTTCACTAGTATGACCTACCTAAATTTATTTGGTATTTAATTGGTCATTGAGTATATAGGATAATATGTGATATATTAATTAACCCTTGTTTTGTGACAAAGTTGTTTGAGAATGGCATCCGAAAATGCCGAGATAAGCAATGAAGCACATGAGAGTGTTGATTCACCAAAACAAAAGGTAACGACCAACAACACGATAATAATCATAGTGGTGGCAACGGCTATCAGAACAATGATAACCATCGTGGGGGAAATTATCATGCTAAGAATGGTAACCACTTCGGTGGTAATCATGGCAAAGATAATAGAAGTGGAAATTGCAAGAAGAGAAGGTCATTTAGCTCAATTTTGTTGTGCACCAAAGTCAAGTCTAGCTGGGACGTTGGCACCAAAGGTGGATATGGACAAAACAAAGTCGTTGGTTTTAGGAAGTGCATTTTTCACGACTTCTCAAAAAGCGAGTAAACCGAACGGTTAGCACGGGTTAGTTAATTATAAATTCACAAGTCTATACCTTATAAGATACCGGTTCTACCCATTATTTTATCTCTCTTGCTTGCTCAACGCTTAAATTTGACTCAGGAGAAGTTAGACTTTGACTTATTGGTTGAAACTTCGTTAGTAGGAGCCTTCGTTACCGCTTACTATTTTTAAATCTTGTTTGGTTCAAATAAACATTTTCACGTCGTTCTTATCTTTTTGAAAATATTTGCCTTTGATGTGATTTTAGGAATCAATTGGTTAACTACTCATCATGCTTTTCGTAAGGTTGTTAGCTTTTATATTCATAACCAACTTGTTATGCGAATTCAAGTAACCAAACTACTAAAGTCAATTATTGTCATATCAAGCCATAAGTAAAGAGCCCCGAACCTTTCGTTGTTGACTTCCTTGTGTGGAATGCACCGCCGCACTTTCAGAGGCGATGTCGTGATCAAGATGGTAAGTTGATAGGTATCATTGTGAGGTGCTATCCAGGTTAAGGGATAGAAGTCACAGTTAATATTAATGTGACGTACTATCCAAGTCTTGGATGAGAGTAATAGTTTTGAATGATATTTCTATCATTAATAAATTTCTTGGCGTATTCTTGAAGACTTCCTAGCCTACCCTAGAACGTGAAATCGAATTTTGTATTGACCCCAAAGATAAAAAAACCCATTTCTTAAACCTCAAATATTTCTTCAACTAAAAGGATCTGTTTACGAGGATTATGATGAAAGTCATAATAAAAGCATTGGACTAATGAAAATCATGGGTATATGAAGTATTAGTAAGTGTTATGATGAGTTATGTTGGTTATTATGTGAAAACATGAAAGTTTCTTAGAAATCACAAAGGGTTGAAAAATCGATTTTGGTAAAAACGTAATATGAAATTCAATCGACCATATCTCCTATTATATTTTGAATTTTTGAGTGTGGTCAAGTCCTAGAGTTAGATCTATGAGTTACCTAACTAATCCAAGTGGAATTACTGGAAAAGGTATTGTAGATTTTTGTGTGGACTGATTTTAGCAAAGGAGTGCAAAGCTGCAAAAAACCGAAAAAGCTTCGCCATGATTTTAGAGAGGCTGTTTCTCGCCACTTAAATTATGAGAAAAATTTCTGGACTTTTGGGACATGAAGGTATATGGTATAAAGTACCTCCTGTCCAAAATGAGCTCATTCTGACTTAAAATGAGCATGTTATGACTATTTCAATATTTAGGTTTTTCCAATGAAAAACGCTATAACCGGAGTTTCTATAACTCCGATGACCATGAAATTTAAACTAGAAGCTCACGTTAACATGTGTAAGGTCCTGCCAAGATTTGGGAATTTTTGGAGTTAAACTTGAGGTAGCTAATTTCTTAAGGAATTAATTAGAAATTGATTTTTGAAAAATAGTAAATGAATTTTAAAAATTCCGAGAAAATATATTTTCATTATGGGACTATATTATGCTAAATCCCAGAAAAGAAATATTTTTGGGACTGATTTGGTATTTTCATGAAAATAGTTTAGTTACTTAACATATGAGTTAAATATGTTATGTGAAGTAACAAAGTTGAAAATAGGATTTTATGGCTGAGAATCCTATATAGAGTATATGCATATTTTTTTTTGATGAGGATTTGATAATTGGTGATGATATCGTATGAGTATGACATTTTGAATGATTAAATGCATTATATGGTAAAACGTAAACAATTGAGATAAATTATTTATAAATTTAAGAAGTGATTAAAATATTGTTATAATATTAATGATATTAGATTATGAGATTATTAAGTGATTGATAACATGGGGATATTCTTGAATCTCGGATAAATTATATTATAAATGTTAAATATTTATCCTTTATCTCATTTGATTGATTCTTTATATCATTATCCTCATGTTTATATTATGTTGAAAGTCATCTGTGGCCTGTAGTGCATAGATGGACTTGGTATGATTATGACCAAGGATTGTTCGGTATAATCATAACCGTAATTGAAAACACGATTATCTTTGGCCGTAGTGTATGGATAATTTGTGGTCGTGATACTAATGAATACACGATTATCTTTGGCCGTAGTGCATGGATAATTTGTGGTCGTGATACTAATGAATACACGATTATCTTTGGTCGTAGTGCATGGATAATTTGTGGTCGTGATACTAATGAATACACGATTATCTTTGGTAGTAGTGCATGGATAATTTGTGGTCGTGATACTAATGAATACACGATTATCTTTGGTAGTAGTGCATGGATAATTTGTGGTCGTGATACTAATGAATACACGATTATCTTTGGCCATAGTGCATGGATAATTTGTGGTCGTGATACTAATGAATACACAATTATCTTTGGTAGTAGTGCATGGATAATTTGTGGTCGTGATACTAATGAATACACGATTATCTTTGCCGTAGTGCATGGATAATTTGTGGTCGTGATACTAATGAATACACGATTATCTTTGGTAGTAGTGCATGGATAATTCGTGGTCGTGATACTAATGAATATCCTCGGCCCAGTGCGGGGATGATTCGATGATATGAATTAATTATTGAAATGAGTCTCAAAGAATGAAATATTAATTCATGGATGTGGTAAAAGTCATCTTCGTCAGTAGTAGTGCATTGATAAACTTGGTATGATTATGACCAAGGATTATTATTCGGTATAATCATGATCAGATTGAAAACACGAATATCCTCGCCAATTAGTGCATGGATAATTCGTGGTCGTGATACTATTAAGTCGCTTCTCAAAGATTATTGGTTTTACAGCTTGTATATCTTTGGCTCAGAAGTGCAAAGATGAATTGATATCTTTAATGGGATTGTGAAGATGAATTTAATATTTTTTAACGATAAAGGTATTCAAGGTATCCTCATCTCTTATCATACCAGTGTATCGCACCCTAATTTCGAGGGCTAAATTCCATAAGGAGGGAGATCAGTGAGACCCCATTTTATCAATAATGATTTAAATTTTGTCGAAATAATTTTTAATATTATGGTGTGAATTTAAGATAATATTATAGTTGTGGTAGTATTTATAAATTTTGCAAAGTATGCAAGTGGTTATATTATATTCGATTGGTCGGGAATATTCGGTTTAGCGTGAATTTTCGTACAACGGCTCAATCATTGGTGGACCCCACAATGTAATTATTGTTTGATTGAGAAAACGACAAAAATATTTTATTGAAATAACGGCGGAAGTTTTTACCGCTGATATCGTTGAACTACTCTTTAGTAAAAGTACAAGAATACGTGTGGTTGCATAAGAAGCACACCAGTATTGATTATCGATGCTTATGTGAGAAGTCACTCATTTGATTCCATTATTGTCGATTAATAATATGAATTATTATAATGATAATGACGTTTTGTTTTATTCAGATTATTAACGTAATAAAACAAAACATCTTTTTATATATAAAATGTAATACTTTATTAAAGTTATTCTATAAATAGAATATATTATATTTTATTATGCATAGTGTTGCATAGTGTTTTTGCATAGTATTGCATAGTGTTTGTATAGTAAAATGTTTTTATATAAATAGAATATATTATATTTTATTTAAAATATTTTGCTTTAAATATGGACCGTCGATTAAAGTAAATCAATCTGGACCGCTCATGGATTAATTACTATGCATTCTATTTTCCTATAAATAGAAGCTCATTCTTTCATTATTTTCTTACGAATTCACCGAAACTCTAGAGAGAGAAATTATAGAGAGAAGCTATAGAGAGAAAATCTATAGAGAGAAAGAAGAAGAGTATTCTCGTACTTCACTACTTTGATATCCAAAGTCTTTTTACTAGTAAGGGGTATTATTTGTTGTACCGTAAGGGGTGTTATTCTTTCTTATTCATGAAGAGAACTTCATTATTCCATTCATTATTATTCATTGGAATAACTCGTAAAAGTGGCATACCCTATACATAACTCAGATACGCCAGATATACCCTATACTTAGTGAAATCCTTATATTATTCCATTCTTATTTATTCTGCTGAATAACTCAGATACGCTGAACTCCCCTATACTTGGTGATTTTCTTCTCATTATTCCATTCTTTATTATTCTCGCTGAATATCCCGCATGTGTTTTTTACACCGACCGGTTCCATTATTTATTATTCCGCATTTATTATTCTCATTGAATATCCTGTCGCGTGTGTTTTACACCTTTGACCGGTTCCATTGTTTATTATTCAAAGATTTATTATTCTCATTGGATCATCCTCATTGCGGTGTGAATTTCACCGACCGGTTCCGCTTATTATTATTCTCGTTGAATAACTCGTCTATGCGGCAACTGCATTTGCATGGTGATTTCTTTTGTTATTCCATTCTTTATTATACCCAAATGGTTAAAACTTTGACTTCTATACTCCATGAAATTAGTAGAATATCCTTGATATTTGCGTTTCATCCAAAGATCTTTCATGGAAATATTCTTCCGATCATTCTTGAATTTTACTCTACAAAACAAAGATCTTGTTGACAATTTGACGTTACTAATTCTCGGATAAAATAATTCTTGAACTTGTTTTATTGAATTATTATGTCATTGTCATCATCCTCATGATATATTATGTTATCTTTGGCTTACGTGCATAGATGAACTTAGTATGGTTATGACCAGGGGATCATTCGGTATAATCATGACTTGTTATAAATGATGTGATAAAAGTCCTCGGTGGCTCAGAATGCAATGATGGATAGTTTTTGGTATGATTATGACCGGGGGTGATTCTATAGTAGCATGTCATTACCATTGATAATTTGATGAAAATCCTTGACCGTGGTACGGGGATGATTAGATGTGGTGGTTTTTTATTGTCGAGTCTCAAATGATAAAAATTGATGAAAACCTTTTAAAACCTAAAAGATAGTAGACTTTATTCTCTACTTGACTCTTTTAATGGATTGATATTCCGCTCGCAGCTTAAACCGGGTTGTCTATTGTATTTTATCGCTTTAACATTGTTGAAGACTATTGATAATTTATTCTCGCATTATCTTAGTCATAATATTTCTTCTTGGGCTAGTTGAGCTCACCCTTTCTTTCACCGTTTTCTCTTCTCTTGAAAATGAGAATATAGCTGGGACGAGTTGGGGAAACGAGTGATGGTCCCGAAGATAGCATTAGTAGTCCTCACTATTCTGTGAAATAGTGTGATAATAATTGTATTGAGGACTCCTTGAGTATGGATATTGTCTAAATGACAATATTCCTATTAGAACTCTCAGTTTATGTATTGTCGTATGTTACACGACAGATGTATAATTAAGTTTGTATTTGAATTTATGTACCATGTAAGTGGCGACCCAAGATGGGTGACGTATACCTAATTTTGGGGGCGTCACAGAACCTATGATCGTCGAAAATTTGTGAGTGTCGCCGCCGCAGATCGGTATGAGTACATGCTAACCAAAGCCCTTACACTGGAGTGGGGATTGGCCCCCGAGGCCAATGATGGGGAGATGATGCCTCAAATCTATCAAAAGGGGTGGATCAAATTCATAGAAAATTCGGAACCTGCTGTGGTTAACATTGTCAAGGAATTTTACGCTAACAGTCAGGACAAAGCCCCATTCAACGCGTATGTGAAGGGTCGCTTAGTCCCGTTCAGCGCCGATGCAATAAACACTTATTATCAGCTGCGGGTACCTCGCCAATGCCAATATGCTCAGCTACGTGATTTTGATCCGGACTTTGATGAAATAATCACAGGTAGGGGTGCTCATCAGTAAAAAACCGAACCGATACCGAAAAAAAGCTGAATCGATATCAACCGAAAAACCGAACCCAGATCAACCGAAAAAACCTGGAAAATCAAGAACCGTATGCATTACCAAATAACCTGCCTCGCATAAAGTCGCACCGCTTTTTTTTTTTCAATTTTTAGTTATACCCTTGTTGTCTGCAAGTTGTGTGGATTTTTTTCAACTCCATTTTGGGTTTGTATGCACTGTGTACAAAGTTGTCGTCTGTCATTTTGGGTTTGTATGTATTGTTGAGTACATTGCGAAAAGACATGAAAATTACTTTGGAAAGTACAAGTTAGCTTTGAGGGCTCTGGATAAATCAAAAAATGATGAGGCTGATGTGGCCAAGGAGGTGCAGGGATTATGCCCAGATCTGAAGGAGGTGCAGTCAAAATACAAACCCAGATCTGAAGGTTTTGGAAAGTACAAGTTAGACATTGAAGAGTTCATGAAAATGTAGAGTCGGGAGATAAATTTCGGTTTTTTTTTGGTATTTCAGTTTTTACCGAATTCAAAAAGTTCAGTACCGCTACCGAAACCAAAAAGTCAAAAATAATCGAAAAACCGATACCAAAAAAACCGGTACCAAAAAAAACCGGTACCGCCGATTTTGGTACCAACCGGTTCGGTAAAAAACCGAAAAAACTGAATTTTTTGATCACCCATAATCACAGGGATGACAAAGCCGGGAACATCTTGGATGAAAGGTCGGAAGGGCGGGACAGTGTTCCATAGCAAGGACCTTAGCCTGTATGTAAAAATATGGTACGCATTCTTATGCGCTAAATTGTTTCCGTCCCAACACACCTCGGACGTCACCAAAGAGAAGGCGTTGCTGTTATACGCAATTGTGCAAGATTTCATTATAGACGTCGGGGCTATTATCTGTTTCTCCATCCGCCGGTGTTTACGCAAAAATTTTTCAGGCAGCTTGCCACACCCATCACTCATATGTGGGTTGTGTCGTAATGTAGGGGTGAGATGGTCTGACAATGAGCCCACACAAATGCCGCTCGAATTACTTGATTCTAGAATGATAGCACGGTATTCTGTATGGGCAGGAGGCGAGTCACATCCACGAGGTATGGGCTTTATTTTTCCGTCGGCTTCGGAAGACGAAGTTGATGCTACAAAGGCTTCGGAGGATGGCGATGCAGCTACGAGCGATCAAGGGGCTGAGCAGGTACCACAGACCGAGGCAATATCTAGTCCTCAGTTCCTTGAGTTCCAAAATCAGATGACTGCGCACAACAAAGCAGCATGTCGGGAAATGTGGCGATTGGCAATGCGGCAAGATCACATGTTTGATGCTATGAACGCATCTTTCGCCTCACTTAACACAATCCTTCAAAGCTTCAACCCGGCGGCTCAATTTCCATATCAACAACCAGGACCACTGTCGAGATTTGCACCAAGTGATTCTGATGAAGAAGAGCAACAACCACCTCCTCAGACTTAAGCGATAGCAGGGAAGTCCTCACGCACTTATTTTTGATTATTCATCCAATGAGGACATTGTATTACTTACGTTTGGGGGAGTTAAATTCATGTTTGCATGCATATGTAGTATTTAGGTTTAAATTTGGTCATTTTAAATTCTAGTATTGCATAGTTATTTAGGAAGAATTGCATGATAACTTAGGTGCATACATAGTAGCTTAGGTTATTGTTGTCATTGCATTGTGTTTAGTTTTGCATATAGTGAATTTTTGTTAAAAAAAAATAAAAATATTTAGATAAATATTGTGTTTGCATATGTCCAACAGTGTTGCAGTTCATGTTATTTGTGGGCCAATGATGAGATTGAGAATAAGTTAACTAATACAATATTGATTATTAGAACTGTGATATAATTTCTGTTATGAATCGAATCTTGCACGTGTTTGAAACTGTTATAAAAAGGTTAAGACGTTAAGAACATCTTTGTTGAATTTGCCGCGACTCAAATTGATACATTAATAGTTTTTAAAGGATAATGCTAGGTAAATGAGAAAACGACAAGGATAGGCAGTAAAGGCTAAAATTAGGCAAGAACCTAAGTTTGGGGGAGTATATGTGGGGTATATAAGCTTTGAAAAAAAATGAAAAAAAAATGAAACATGTTGAGTCTTGTGGTGGGTTGAGGAGAAACACTCCCCATAAACACAAGCGTGAGATGGAGCGTAAAACGCACTCACCAACCATCTATATGGAAAAAAAATAATAACGGGAAAAGAGCAAAAAGCCCCCGTGAGAAAAAAAAGATGAAAAAAGAGAGATTATAAGTATCCTACATGAACCCTTGAATTTGGTATTGCTTAGTTTTTGTTGGGTTGTGCCTATTTTTGAAATTTTTAAGTTTGCACTGTATGATTCCTTCTAAGAAATTGCTTATGTATTGAATTTGAGTCTGTATCAGTTATCATAGATGTTGATCACACACGCACACTATACCAGTGACAATTGTTCAAGATTTGAAAATTAATACGAAACTGTGGATTAGTTTTGGTGATTCATATTGTAGAGTTGCTTGTTTTCTCTGAGGCCGATGGGATAATTTTGATTTTGTGATAGTGTTGGATTCGTAAGCATTTAGATTATATTTATTTTATCTCATTGCATTGCATAACATGTAGTTTGTTTTGTGCTCGAGGATTAGCACGATTTATGTTTGGGGGATTTTGATAAGTGGATTTCATATACATGAATCGATGTCATTTCAAGCTTAAATTCGTTGTTATTTTCTTGTTTTATGTTTGTTTTCACTCGTTTCATGTTCTTTTATGTGTAGGGTGGTCATGGAGGCAAGTGGTGCAGAAAGGAGGTCTTTTGGAGCAAAGTTGGAAAAATTCATGAAGTAGCAAAATTTTGTTAGCGAATTACTAGCTTGGGCGATGATTGGCGTGTTTTGTACCCCGTTCCGGAAGCTGGGTGCCGAAGTTCTCAGAGTCTCCTGCTGATATTGAACTCTGCTGCCACATGGTTTTGAGACTTGGTTTTGCGTATGGACCAGAACAGAGGGGAATATATATATATATATATATATATATATATATATATTACGTTAAAAACAACAAATCGAGCATCACGAAGAGCAGATTATAGAGATAATTTCCAGATTTCAATTTCAAGCTTTGGAGGAGTGATTGGAAGATAATTTTGTGACGGTTGCAGATTAAGGCTACGTGAAGGGTGGTTTCACATTATTCTTCATCTTAGTTTTATATTTGTAATTGGAAGGATGTTTCCTTTGAATTATTCAGTTTTTATTTCATTTGTTATGAACTAATTTGCATATTAGGCTTGTGATGGATCCTTGGGTGAAACGATGATTTTATAACTCTTGATTTCCAGTTCAATAAAATATTTTCAATTTATCTATGTTAATTTGAGCGTGAATTAATAAATTGCTTGATCAACAGTTCTTTGTGGATTTGTATGGAATCGAGAGAGGATATTCAAATCTAGACTTAGTTAATATAGCATGTGTCATGAATTTTGTGAATAGCAGATTCTTGATTATTATTAAGGTAGAGATATGCTTGACATCGCATGTAATCGGATAGAGAACTTAATCTTAAACCTTCTTTGATTTCAATTCACATAGAGATTTAGTGAGTTGGTTGATTTAGGTGTTTAACTTGGTTCTATCTAAATTGTGGATTTGAGTTAATACGGTATTAGTGCATCGAGAGGTAGCTAGTATTATATTTGTGTTTTTGATTAATAAACTGAGATATTGAGTTGAATTGAAATAAAGGTTTGAAAATCAGAGTGAAGCTTAGGGTGAAATCATAAGTCTAATTCTCCATTAATTGTTTGAAATTTCGAATTTTGATATTTGTGATTGTTTTGTGATAGTTTATTTATTTATTCATTTAGTCTCTATAATTTTAAACCATTGAATTGATTAGTTTAATAGAATTAGGATTAATAGGAAATTTGTAATTGTGAAGTTAAATTTCTTGCTAATTTATCTTCGTGGGATCGATACTTTATTCACTACTTTATTATTTGTTGACCACGTATACTTGCGTGTTGTGCGTAACTAGATTTTACCCAATAGTAGGAAATTAGTGAAGCCATCTAATTCCTCTTAATTTTCATTCTCGCTGTGTACAACAGCCAGAAATTTAGAAAAATAAGGGGGATGCCCTTTTTTTAGTGTTCAACAAATATTTCATGGTAGAGTTCTTTCAATTTTACACTCTAATTCTATAGCTTGATGTTTAATGTGCAAGAGAGTTATCTTAATCAGTTATCAAAGTAGAAAAACTAATCTTTTATGTCTTCCCAACTATCATCACGGTTTAAGTGGAGTTGGTTGATTTTGTTTTGAATATAACTTTTGATCCGTTTGGAGTTACGGGGATCATAATATATCAAATTGAAGCTTGCGACGAGCCCTATATTGTTTATTCCCTTCGGCCATGATGGACACCGTTTGAAGCCAAAAACAGGTCTGTAAATAGGCATTTTGGCATTTCGATGTTTTTTCCAATTTTGGGGTTGTTGGATATTTTCGTAATTTCATTATTCCTTGCATAATTTGGTTTTCCAGCTTATTTTCTTAGTATTTAAATGATGTTTTCATGTGTTTTAGTGTTAACTTATTATTATTAGATTTATGAAATATTGTGGCTGCTTAGTCAACTTATCCAAACTTTGTAAATTCATGTGATTACAAAGTACATAGATTCAATTCTTGTGATTGTTTCTATTTTCTATCTGTCTTCCGCTGTGTCAATTGGCATCAGAGCAAGATAGACTGAACGCTAATTAGAAGAATTAATAGACTGGACGTTAGTACCGGTGATTTAGCAGTGGCAGTAAAAGGGCTAGCCGAAAGGTTCGAAAGGTTTGCACCTGGTAGGATGGACATGTGTTAAGATGATGATCGTGACACTGACGGAGATCACATGCTACATATCAACCATCGGGGGCATGGGTATGAATGTAGGAGAGAGGATTCTGATGATGATGATGAGGAGTTTGGTGCATATGAGGAGCTTGATCATCAGGCTATGGAGCGTGGTAACCAGTTTCGGGCTATAGACGATCTTAGGGGCCAAAATTAGGATTTTCGAATTAAAGTCAATCTTCCCACTTTTGATTGGCCTTTTGATATTGAGTCGTTTTTGGACTGGCTATACGAAGTAGAGAAATTCTTTGATTAATTCGCCTCAACCCAAGAAGATAAACAAGTGAAATTGGTGGCTTACAAGTTAAATGGGGCTGTCGGTATATGATGGGATAACATGCAGACCACTCAGAGGAGATGAGGAAAAACACCAGTGACATCATGGGGTCAGATGAAAAGGATGTTGAGGGAACGATTCCTGCCATTAGATTATGAACATGTCATGTTTTAGAAATTACAGCAGTGTCGGCATAAAAATAAATCCGTTCATGAGTAGACATCAGAATTTTAGAGATTAACGGAACGTAGTGGGTTATAGGAGTCAGAAATTCTAAAAGCATCTAGGTATTTTGAGGGCCTGAGACGTGAGATTAAGGAGAAAATTGGAGTACATACAGTACTTAATGTTGAAGAAGCCAAGAATTTGGCCTTGAAGGCTGAAATTATACTACATGAGATGCCTCATCGTGAACCTGTTTGCAGAAATTATTTAGAAGGATGACAAAATATTGGATATATATAAGAATCGTGGGTGGAAGAATCGACAAAACCCTATTTTCCAAACTCCCCAGAATTATTAAGGACGATAAACTCAACGTGGTGATCAGGCTATGACGAAAAATGTAAGATCCCGAATTTTATGAAATGAAAGTATTAAATTTTCCTATAATTATTATTCTATTTAGTAAATGGTTAACTTGATAAAAGGTTAGAGTTAAGGGTGATATGTGAAAATTTTACAAAGTAAGCAAGTTGTCATAAAATAATCGGTGATAAAAAGCGATGTCTCTGAATACGCGCTACAGATAAGAAGACACTCAGTATTGATTATTATTGATCTTTACGTGAGAAATCACTCGTTATACTTTCAATTATTCTTCTGAGAATTGTTGCGATAATATCTTTCATATTATTGATTCAATTATTGTCACCGTAAGACTTTCAAACTTTTTATAAATAAAGATTTAATTTCTCTAATTATTATTTTGAAATACTAAGGGTTTGATTTGATTAATGTGGTTAATTATGGGTAAAATACGCAAATATTTCAAATAAGCAGTGATTATAAAATAATCATTTTATCGAAGAATATTCGTTTGGTGGTGTGAATATTCTTTGATGTCGAGAATATTATTATTTACTGCCAGTAGCGACCTTGTGTAACCCCATAACCTGAAAAGATTGGATGAAGAAAACGACAAGTATAAGTTGTTTATAAATAATAGCAGTAGTTGTTATTCTTAATTAACAATTGTCGGGTGGTGGTTAAAACATAAGAATACGCGTTGTTAGACAAGAAGCGGATTGTATTGCACCAATTATTGATTCTTATGTAAGAAGGCACTACTCGATAATTATTACATGAAGCTTCTTGCTTAGTATTTTATTTTATTGATTCAATAATTGTTGCGTTGATATTTTATATTATTGTTGTTTTAATAATTGTCACTACACAAGATTTTCCATTATCGAAGCGAATAATTCATATTATCTGAATAATATTATTAAAAATATTATTGGCAATGTCTAGAAAGTTTCGCTAAGGAGAGGTTTGGTCACCTAATCAATTGCTACCAAGTAAGGAGAAATTTTATTGGAAGCCCTCTTTCCTAGAACTACCGGTCGCCAAAGATCTTGTGATTCTCATATATTATTTGTGAATAATTAATTATTGATTTATATGATGAGGAAAATATTGATTTAATGTGGATATAGATAGAGAAAATTTTTAATGTGACAATTGTTGAAAATTGATATTTTATCTTTTCTGATAAAATAATATTTTATTATTATAATGGTGATATTTTTACAATAAATGTGGGATATATGAGTATATGAGGAGGAAGAGTATTTTTGTTCAATAAATGTTTAACACATGTTTTGTGTTACAAAAAATGTTTAACACATGTTTTGTGTGTTGGTGGACACAATTTTTGATTGAAATTTGATTATAACCTGTAAAATCACTCATTTGTGGATTTTGGTAAATTTCTGTTTGGAATTTGGAAAAACTTTCTTCTGCAAAGTTGTAGAGAATTAAATTTCCTATGGAAAGGACATGAGGTTCGAATTTTTCTGATAAAAGGGCTATTTATTATGAATTATTGAAGTTCCGGATTATTGAGTCTGAATTGATTTTGTAACAAAAATTGTTTAAAACATGTTTTTCATTTTTGGTGCATTTGTGTGGAAAATGTGTTTTTGATGTGGTGGGCTAAGGAAAATTTGGTTATAAATATATTATTATATTCAATTTTTTGCTTTGGTGTTCTAAGCATTTTTCTATAAATAGGGTGCTTAGGTTTGAATTGAAAATTATACCAGAAACTGAAATCTTCTCTCTCTTTCTCTCTCGATATATTGAGCGTATTTTTGTGTGTATTTTCGTACTTTGAGTATTGATATACGGTGCAAGTTATTTCAGCACTATATCCAGTATTCCAGTCAGAAGTACTGTCTTTTGAGGTAAGGGATGTTATTTTCTTCGTAAGTGATATTATTTCTTCAATATCATTATGCCAAAATATTGGTTGGAACTTTTTATCAAATTTGGAACTTTTTCATGTCGGGGTTACTATTCATGAGTTACTATTCACGAGTTACTATTCATGAGTTACTATTTACAAGTTACTATTCACGAGTACTATTCACGAAGCATGATGATTTTTTTGTGTGAAATTTCTATCTTTTAGTATCAGAGTTACTATTCACTTATACGGCACTATTCACGTATACGGCACTATTCACGACTATAACACTATTCACAAAAAAATTAAATTTCCTTTTCTGTGTCCAAAATTGTCTGTTATGATTCCTATCTTTGATTGGATCTATGTTTTGGTCTTCATTCTTGAATTTTACTCCACTCTGGTTATTTATGAAGTATTTTTCAACTTAGATTGTTTAAAGTACGAATCCTTAATATTTTCTCTTTTGTTTCATTTGGATTCGTTTTTTTAAAATATTTTTCATCATCCTCGGTCCTAAATGATGATCTAACTTGAATATCTTTGGCTTTTAGTGCAAAGATGAATGATTTCGATGAATATCTTTGGCCCGTAGTGCAAAAGATGAGCAGTGTTTAGATGAACATGACCAAATCGATGAATATCTTCGCCTCAGAAGTGCAAAGATGAATATTTGATTTCAGTTATATATTGATTGATGTTACAGGGATAAAAGATAGACGATGAACTTTTAAATTCATATATAGAAGATAGTAGATTTCATTCTCTACTTAACTCTTCTAATGAATTATTATTTCCGCTGTGAATATTGATTTCAAACTTATTGTCTATTGTATTCTATTAGATTTTTCCCTGTTGAGGACTAATGATAATTTGTTTTATATTATCTTAGTCATAATGTTCTTTACTGGGCTAGTTGAGCTCACCCTTTTCCTTGTTGTTCCATTTTTCTTCTTAGGAGGCGAGAATGTAAAGAAAGTACTAGTTGGGTGTGGAATGATGATTCTAGAAGTGGTTTTAGTAGTCCTCACTATTCTGTAAAAATAGTGTATTAATAATTGTAATGAGGACTTATTTGAGTGTGGATATTATCTAGATGACAATATTTGTATTTAAACTCACAGTTTTTATGTTGTATTAATAAAGTTGTAGTTGTTTACATACCATGTATTTTGACGACTCGTAATGGGTGTTGTATACCTATTTTGGGGCGTCATAGTTAGTATCAGAGCTTAGGGATATGATTTCTGGCGGAGATCGGGGAATAGAACTAGGAGGGAAGAGACGAGTAAATCCTTCGCTAGTGTGTCCTACCTAAGCTTATTGTTGGTCGGTCATAATATAGGGATATTATGTGATATGTTAATTTGTTAAATTAACCCTTGTTTTATGGCAGTATTTAAGAATGTCGATTGAGAATGTTAACAGTGGAGTAAATGAGACCGTGGAGACACCTGTGCTCACCAACGAGGAGAACGTGCAACAGGCTGGCAATGTTCCTTCTGTGAATAACACCACTGAGCAGATGATGAACGATGGGATGTTTAGAAGCTTTTTTTGTTCATGCAAAATCGAGACGAGGAGACTCGTGTTCAAAAAATACTGAGGAAGAAATGATAGCAATTCACGGTTTATCACGTGACCAAGCGCTTCAAAGAGTTGGACAACCAAAATTTATTGGAAAGCGGATCCGATCAAGGCGAGAGATGTGGGTTAAATAAATTACCAAGATATTCGATGTCTTGGGATGCACGGAGGAACAGAAGGTTCCATTCGCCACTTTTATGTTCTGTGGCGAGGCAGATTACTGGTGGGAGTCTGTGAAGCGTACCCATCTAGCCGCACTCAGCATGTCTTGGGAGACATTTCAAAAACTGTTCAATGACAAGTACTTTCCTGAAAGTATTCGTCATATGAAGGAGGTAGAGTTTATTAGACTGGAGCAGAATAACATGACGGTGTCCCAGTACGAGGCGAAGTTTGCAGAGTTGTCCAAGTTTGCACCTCATTTGGTGGAGAATGAGGAATGTATGACGCGAATGTTTCTGAGAGGTTTGAAACCCGACATATGTCAATATCTCATTTCTCATAAATTTTTTCTCTATTCAGATGCTATCAATAGGGGCTCAATTATTAGAGCGAGATAACGAAAGTACTGCAACCGAGGGACCACAACCAGATCATCAAACCGGGTGATGACAATCATGATCGTAACAACGATAACCAGCAGAGAAAGAAAAATACGGACAAGAGCGGCAACTACTCTGGTGGTAATCGTGGCCATAAAAATAGAAGAAGCGAGTTGGGGGGAGATTTTAAAAAGAGGAGATTCAACAATGAAACTGTGAAGACGTCAAAGACCAAAGAACAACCTGGTTTAAGGGAGGAGAACGACCACCGGTTAGTTCTATATAAATGTGGAAAGAGGGACATATCATTGGCTGTCCACAACAGTTCAAAGTATGTTATAACTGTGGAAAGGAAGGGCATATCGCTCGAGATTCACTATAGCGAAACTAAGTCCAGCGGGGATGGTGACTCAAAAGGCTGTCCCAGAAAAGTCAAAGTCAATGGTTCCTGGAAGAGCGTTTGTCGTGACCAGTCAGAATGCGAGGAACCTGAACGAAGTTAGCACGAGTTAGTTAATTATAAATTCTTGCGAAGTTTATACCTTATTAGATACCGGTTCTACCCATTCATTTATCTCTCCTGCTTATACTCAACGTTTAAACTTGACTCCGGAGAAAATTAGACTTTGACTTATCTGTTGAAACTCCGTTAGGAGAAACTTTCGTTACATCCACTGTTTATAAATTTTGTTTGATCCAAGTTGGCACCATCACATTACCTGTTGACCTTATCTCTTTAAAGATACTTGCTTTTGATGTGATTTTAGGGATTAATTGGTTAACTACTCATCATGCCAAATTGATTGCTTTTGTAAGGTTGTTAGTTTTCATATTCCTAAGCAACTTGTTATTCGAATTTAAGCAACCAAACCATTGAAGTCAAACTCTTTCATATCAAGCGGTAAAGTCATTCGTTTATTGAAAAACGGATGTCAAGCTTTCATAGCCATGTTATGGACTTGAACAAAAATACGTCAGATTTGAATGATATTTCTGTTGTTAGTAAATTTCCTGACGTATTTCCTGAAAAATTTCCTGGCCTACTCCCAGAGCGTGATATTGAATTTTGTATCGACTTTGAACCCGTAGAAAAAACCCATTTCTAAAATCTCATATCGAATGGCTCCTATTGAACTTCGAGAGTTAAAACCCAACTATAGAAGTTGATAACCGAGCCTCTATCTGGTGACTTCTTTTGTGGAATGCACCAAAGCCAGACTCTCCATAGGGGACGCGCTATCCATCGAGTTGGGATATGAGTCAAGGTTGGGATATGAATTGAGAGCAACCTAAGTCGATGAATCGAAATACGTAGCTTTCTAGGCTTAGTTGGTTATTATCGAGATTCGTTGAAGGATATTCTCGAATCGCTATTCCATTAACGCAAATTGACTCGTAGAGATACAAAATTTGAATGGAGCAAGGAATGTGGGAAGAGCTTCGAAGATCTCAATAGGAGACTCATTTCGGGACCTGTTTTGACAATACCATCTGGTTCGGATGGATTTGTTATCTCTGAATGATGCTTCGTGCAAAGGGTTAGGATGTGTTCTCATGCAACGTGGGAAAGTCATAGCCTATGCCTCGCGACAACTTAAAGAATATGAGAGGAATTATCCTACTCATGATCTAGAGTTAGCGGCGATGATCATTTTCGTGCTAAAGATCCGGAGGCACTATCTATATGGGGAGAAAGTGGAGATATATTCGACCAATAAAAGCCTCAAATATTTCTTCACTCAAAAGAACTCAACACGCTAACGAACGACGTTGGCTCGAGTTGTTGAAGATTACGACCACACTATTCAATACCATCCTAAAAAAGCAAGCGTGGTAGGACGCGTTGAGTAGAAGATCATATGCGAGGACGAGTGCGATGATGTCAAGTATACGCGTAGAACCAACTTTAATCAATAAAGTTAAAGTTGCTCGAGCCATAGTAATCCGAGATATGCGTATGAAGAAGAAAGTGCAAGAAGGTGCTATTCCAGAAGCAAGAATAGATGAAGAAGGAATACTTCGAGTCCACTCCAGACTTTGTGTTCCTAACTATTCTGATTTGAAGTACAAGATCATGATGGAGGCACACAATACACCATTTGCAATCCATCTTGGAAGTACCAAAATGTATCGTGATCTTCGACATACATTTTGGTGGAACAATATGAAGAGAGAGATTGCAAAATTTATCTCAAGGTGTTTAACTTGTCAACATGTAAAGGCGGAGTATCAAGTGCCTAAGGGTTCATTACAATCACTTGAGATTCCGAAATGGAAGTGGGAACATATTACCATGGATTTCGTTACTGGTCTTCCCACGGTTTCTCAAGGCATAAATGCTATTTGGGTTATTGTCGATAGATTAACCAAGTCTGCTCATTTCTTGTTGATACGGGAGACTTATTCCCTTGAACGTCTTGCTCGAATGTACGTAAATGAGATTGTGAGATTGCATGGAATGCCAGTATCAATAGTTTTGGATCGTGACCCAAGATTCACTTCAAGATTTTGGGTTAGGTTGCAAAAAGCTATGGGCACGAATTTACGGTTCAGTTCGGCATACCATCCTCAAACGGATGGGCAATCAGAGAGGACTATTCAAATTCTTGAAGATCTATTAAGACTTTGTGTCCTCGATTTCAATGGGAGTTGGGATAAGTACCTACCATTGGTGGAATTCTCCTACAACAACAGTTATCAAGCAAGTATAGGGTGGCTCCATTTGAAGCATTGTATGGACGAAAGTGTCGCTCTTCAGTATGTTGGGATGAGGTAGGAGAAACAACGTTGTTGGGACCAGAGTTGGTACGAATGACTACAGAGAAGATCCAAATGATTCGACAACGTATACAAACAGCACAGGATCGACAAAAGAGTTATGCGGATCTTCATCGAAAGGATGTGGAATTTAGTATTGGGGATCATGTATTATTGCGTGTGGCTCCATGGAAAGGAGTTACAAGATTTGGGAAGAGAGGAAAGCTCAATCCACGATTTATTGGTCCATTTTAGATTCTTGACCGAGTAGGAAATGTGGCCTATAGACTCGCGTTACCTCCAAGTATGTCTCGTGTTCATAATGTTTTTCATATATCTGTGCTACGTGAATATGTGAAAGACCCAAACCACGTTATTGAGTTAGAACCGGACGAGATAGCCGAAGACTTAACGTACGAAGAGGTACCAGTCAAGATCTTGGATAGGAAGGAGCATGCCCTACGCATGTCAATTTCGAGGACGAAATTTCATAAGGAGGGGAGGTTGTAAGACCCCAAATTTTTATAAATAAAGATTTAATTTCTCTAATTATTATATTGAAATACTAAGGGGTTGATTTGATTAATGTGGTTAGTTATGGGTAAAATGCGCAAATATTTCAAATAAGCAAGTGGTTATAAAATATTCATTTTTATCGGAGAATATTCGTTTAGTCGTGGAATATTCTTCTTTGTTTGGGAATATTAAATGCATTTAGCGTTGACCTTAATGTGGGGCCCATAACGGAAAGCGATTGGATGAAAAAAGCGACAAGTATAAGTTGTTTATAAATAATGGCGCAGCTTATTACCGTTAACACCGGTGGAATACCCGTGGTTAAAACACGATGTCTGGCGTTGTTGCCAAGATGGACACACAGTATTGCACCAATTATTGATTCTTACGTGAAGAAGGCACTACTCAATAATTGTTACGATAGTTCTTGCTTCAATATTTTATTTTATTGATTCAATAATTGTTGCGTTGATATTTTATATTACTTGTTGTTTTAATAATTGTCACTACACAAAGATTTTCCATTATCGAAGCAATAATTCATATTATCTGAATAATATTATTAGAAAATATTATTGGCAATGTCTAGAAAGTTACATCTAAGGAGAGGTTTGGTCACCTAATCATGCGCTACCAAGAGGGAGAAATTCTTATTGAAAGCCCCTCTTTCCCTAACTACCTGGTTGCCAATATTGTGATTCTGTAATATTATTTATGAATAATTAATTATTGATTTATATGATGAGGAAAATATTGATTTTATGTGGATATAGATGGAGAAAATTTTTAATGTGACAATTGTTGAAAATTGATATTTTATCTTTTCTGATAAAATAATATTTTATTATTATAATGGTGATATGTTTACAATGAATGTGGGATATATGAGTATATGAGGAGGAAGAGTATTTTTGTTCAATAAATGTTTAACACATGTTTTGTGTGTTGGTGGACACAATTTTTGACAGAAATTTGATTATAGCTTGTAAAATCACTCGTTTGTGGATTTCGTTAAATTTTTGTTTGGAATTTGGGAAAACTTTCTTCTGCAAAGTTGTAGAGAATTAAATTTCCTATGGAAAGGACATGAGGTTCGAATTTTTCTGATAAAAGGGCTATTTATTATGAATTATTGAAGTTCCGGATTATTGAGTCTGAATTGATTTTGTAACAAAAAAATTTTTAAACATGTTTTTCATTTTTGGTTCATTTGTGTGAAAAATGTGTTTTTGATGTGGTGGGCTAAGGAAAATTTGGTTATAAATATATTATTATATTCAATTTTTTGCTTTGGTGTTCTAAGCATTTTTCTATAAATAGGGTGCTTAGGTTTGAATTGAAAATCACACCAGAAACTGAAATCTTCTCTCTCTTTCTCTTTCGATATATTGAGCGTATTTTTGTGAGTATTTTAGTACTTTGAGTATTGCTATATCTGATGCAAGTTCTTTCAAAGACTATATCCAATATTCCAATCGGAAATCTTCTTTTTCGAGGTAAGGGATGTTATTTTCTTCGTAAATGATATTATTTCTTCAATAACATTATCTTAAATATTGGTTGGAACTTTTATCAAATTTGGAACTTTTTCATGTCGGGGTTACTATTCATGAGTTACTATTCACGAGTTACTATTCATGAGTTACTATTCACAAGTTACTATTCACGAGTACTATTCACGAAGCATGATGATTTTTTTGTGTGAAATTTCTATCTTTTAGTATCAGAGTTACTGTTCACTTATACTAACTATTCACGATATCAGACTATTCATTCACGACTATAACACTATTCACAAAAAAATTAAATTTCCTTTTCTGTGTCCAAAATTGTCTGTTATGATTCCTATCTTTGATTGGATCTATGTTTTGGTCTTCATTCTTGAATTTTACTCCACTCTGGTTATTTATGAAGTATTTTTCAACTTAGATTGTTTAAAGTACGAATCCTTAATATTTTCTCTTTTGTTTCACTGGATTCGTTTTCTTTAAAATATTTTTCATCATCCTCAGTCCTAAATGATGATCTAACTGAATATCTTTGGCCTGTAGTGCAAAGATGAATGATTTCTGATGAATATCTTTGGCCCGTAGTGCAAAGATGAACAGGTGTTTAGATGAACATGACCAACTGATGAATATCTTTGGCCTGTAGTGCAAAGATGAATATTTGATTTCAGTTATATATTGATTGATGTTACAGGGATAAAAGATAGATGATGAACTTTTAAATTCATATATAGAAGATAGTAGATTTCATTCTCTACTTAACTCTTCTAATGAATTATTATTTCATTGTGAATATTGATTTCAAACTTATTGTCTATTGTATTCTATTAGATTTTTCCTGTTGAGGACTAATGATAATTTGTTTTATATTATCTTAGTCATAATGTTCTTTACTGGGCTAGTTGAGCTCACCCTTTTCCTTGTTGTTCCATTTTTCTTCTTAGGAGGCGAGAATGTAGCGAGTACTAGTCGGGGTGTGGAATGATGATTCTAGAAGTGGTTTTAGTAGTCCTCACTATTCTGTAAAAATAGTGTATTAATAATTGTAATGAGGACTTATTTGAGTGTGGATATTGTCTAGATGACAATATTTGTATTTAAACTCACAGTTTTTATGTTGTATTAATAAAGTTGTAGTTGTTTCTGTACCATGTATTTTGACGACTCAGAATGGGTGTTGTATACCTATTTTGGGGGCGTCACAGTCACAGTATCATCTGCATAATATTTATTTTTATTAAATCAATAATTGTGACGACAAAGTTATTTATATTATTATTTGCAATATTGACAATGTCTAGAAGTTCTGTCAAGGAAAGGTTAGATAATCTAATTGCGCGCCAATAGGAAAAAATCCTTATCAGAAAGCCCCCTCTTTTCTAGGAACGACCTAGTTGTTAAATATTGTGAATTATAATATTAATAATGAATAAGTTCGTGTTGATTAAAGATTAAATTGATAGTTCCATTGTGTTGGAATTATTAGTGTTAGAGGAAATAAACATTTATTTCGATAATAATTGATGTCTGGAGGTTATATTGACCAATCGGGTAATTAACCAGATAAATGAGCTATTAATTGCTATTAATTCACATTCTTATAACTATGTGTTCACATGTGTGTACTATTGATTCACATGATTTACTATTAGGAGAATTGGTGCAAGATTGATAATACTTGCATGACTAAGTTAAAAATGGAGGTATAGATGGAGGTACTATACTGTAATTCATATTTTCACATGTCTAGAACTATTGATTCACATGATTTACTATTGATTCACAAGATTTACTATTAGGGGAGATGGTGGAAGTTTGATAATACTTGGATGACTAAATTAAAAATGAAGAAAAAGAGGAATGTATTATACTGTAATATTTCGAGCCCCAAAACGTGCAATTATCGAAACTATATTTTCCTATAAATAGAAGCTCATTCTTCCTTCATTTCTCACCAATTCACTAAAGCTATAGAGCAATTATTATAGAGAGAAATTATAGAGAGAGAGAGAAGAGAAGCCGCTACCTCACTATTCCAAAGATCCGGTCTTCTTTTGAGGTAATGGGTATTATTATTTCAGATTCATGAAGAGAGCTTACATTATTCCATTCTTTATTATTATGTTGAATAACTTTGTATGCTGCAGTCCGCATATGTAAAACCCAAACTTTTGAATAAAGATGAATTTTCTATAAATATTATTTTGAATATTATGGAGTGAAATTGATATAATAGTTGTGGGTAATATTTATAAATTTTGCAAAGTACGCAAGTTGTTATATAATATTCGATTGGTCGGGGAATATTCGTTTTAACAGGGAATATTCGTACAACGACACAATCATTGGTGGACCCTACAACGGAATTATTGTCGGATTGAGAAAACGACAAAAATATTTTATGAAAATAACGGCGGAAGTTTTGATTAGCTTAACCGAAACACCCTAGGTGTTAAAAATACGATGTACGTGTGGTTGGTAAGAGTAGCACACAGTATTGATTATTGATGTTTACGTGATAAGTCTCTCAGTTTTGTTGGTATTATTAATGTAATTCTAAGACCCCAACTTATTATTAATGAAATTTAATTTTCTCTATTTATTATTTTGAAATAGTAAGGGTTGATTTGATTAATGTGGATAGTTAGGGTAAAATACGCAAATATTTCAAAATAAGCAAGTGGTTATAAAATATTCATTGTTGTTTGTGGGGAATATTCGTTTGGTCGTGGAATATTCAATGATCGTTCGGGAATATTAAATGCGACATAGCGACCGTATGTGGGCCCCATAACTGAGCGCGATGGATGAAAGAAAACGACAAATATAAGTTGTTTAAAAATAACAGTAGTTTTTACTGATTATCTTGTTAAAATACTCGGTGGGTTAAAACACGAAGATATCTGGTATTGCACCAATTATTGATTCTTACGTAAGAAGGCACTACTCAATAATGGTTACGATATTACTTGCTCAAGATTTTATTGATTTAATAATTGTTGCGTTGATATTTTATATTCTTTGTTGTTTCATAATTGTCATTATACGAGATTTTTCATTATCTGAGCAATAATTCATATTATCCGAATAATATTATTGGATAACATTATTGGCAATGTCTAGAAAGTTACATCTAAGGAGAGGTTTGGTCACCTAATTGCGCAAGAAGAAGAGAAATCTTTATTGGAAAGCCCACTCTTTCCCTGGGAACCGCACAGTTGTCAATATTGTGATTACGTAATTTGTGAATAATTAATTATTGATTCATATGATAAGAAAATATTGATTTTATGTGGATATAGATGGAGAAAATTTTAATGTGACAATTGTTGAAAATTGAAATTTTATCTTTTTCTCGATAAAATAATTCATTTAAATATATTATTATATTTTAATAATATAATAATGGTGATATTTTTACAACGAATGTGGGATATATGAGTATACTGAGGAGGAAGAGTATTTTTGTTGCAATAGATGTTTAAAACATGTTAAACATGTGTCGGTGGACCCCATTTATTGACTGAAATTTGATTATAGCTTTATAAAATCGCTTGGTTTGTGGATTTCGATCAATTTTTGTTTGGAATTTGGAAAAACTTTCTTCTGCAAAGTTGTAGAGAATTGAATTTCCTATAAAAAGACTCAAGATTCGAATTTTCTGGCAAAAGGGCTATTTATTATGAATTATTGAAGTTCAAAACTCAAAATAATTGATTTTTGGAAGTTTAAAATATTTAAAATTAGAAAAACATTTTTTGTTGTTAGTCTTGTGTAGTGGGCTGGTTAGTGGGTGATGTTAGGCAAATTAAGTGTGCGTTGGAAAATATATATATATATATATATATATTATTAATTTATTAAAATTTACGCTTTCTTTATTAAGCAATTTCCTATAAATAGGGTGCTTAGGTTAGAATTGAAAATCACACCGTAAACTGAAGTTTTCTCTCTATATTATCGGCGTATTCTTGTGAGTATTTTGAGTATACTTTGAGTATTGCTATATCTGGTAGCAGTTCAAGTCATAGCCTTATATTCTTGTTTTGAATTTAGAAGTCTTGATCTTTCGAGGTAAGTGATATTATTTTTTTAGTATGATATTATTTCTTCAATATCATTATCTTTGAAATATTGATCTGAAGTTTTTTATCAAATTTGGAACTTTTGGTGTCTGAGTTACTATTCACGTATACTGGTCTTATTCACGAATCTGACTATTCATCGAAAAATGAAAAATTTTCTTTTCGTCCAAAATATCTATTACGGATACTAGCTTTGATTGTATCCATGTTTTGATCATTCTTGAATTTTACACCACTATGATTATTTTTGAGGTATTTTTTGATCGTGGATAAAACAAAGTACGAATCCTTAATCCTTAATCCTTGTCATTTTGTTTCACCGGATTCGTTTCTTTAAAAATATTTTTCATCATCCTCGATCTTAAATGATGATATTATTGAATATCTTTGGCACAGTAGTGCAAAGATGTGATTTCGATGAATATCTTTGGCCCGTAGTGCAAAGATGAACAGTGTTTAGATGAACATGACCAATGATGATGAATATCTTTGGCACAGTAGTGCAAAGATGAATATTTGATTCCGGATGTATATTGATTGATGTTACAGGATAAAAGATGAGCGATGAACTTTTAAATTCATACATAGAAGATAGTAGTTTGCATTCTCTACTTAACTCTTCTAATGAATTATTATTTCATTGCGAATATTGATTTAAAAACTTGTTGTCTATTGTATTCTATTAGATTTTTTCTGTTGAAGACTAATGATAATTTGTTGTATATTATCTTAGTCATAATATTCTTTATTGGGCTAGTTGAGCTCACCCTTTTCTTTTTTGTTCCATTTTTCTTCTCGGGAGGCGAGAATATAGCGAAAGTACGAGCCTGGGGGTATGGAATGAAGGTTCTAGAGAGAGTTGTTTAGTTGTCCTCACCATTTTTGTTAAATAATGTATCAATTAATGTGATGAGGATTTATTTGAGTATAGATATTGTCTAGAAGATAATATTTGTATTCAAACTCACAGTTTTATTGTTGTAATAATAAAGTTGTAGTTGTTTACGTACCATGTATTGACAACTCGAATGGGTGATGTATACCTATTTTGGGGGCGTCCACAAAGAATAATATCTGAAAAAATCTTTTTATATAAAACATAATACTTTTATAAAGTTATTCTATAAATAGAATATATTATATTTTATTATGCATAGTGTTGCATAATTAATACGTATAGTGTTTTGCATAGTAAAATCTTTTTATATAAAATAGAATACTTTTATAAAGTTTTTTGTTTTATTAGACAATAATTAGAATATATTATAATTTATTATGCATAGTATTTGCATAAGGCTCGCATATAAGTTTGCATAGTAAAATCTTTTATAAAGTTATTCGTTTTATTAGATTATAAATAGAATATATTATATTTTATTTAAAAGATTTTGCTTTAAATATGGACCGTCAGATTAAAGTAAATCAATCTCGACTGCTCATGAGTTAGTTACTATGCATTCCATTTTTTCTATAAATAGAAGCTTATTCATTCATTATTTTCTTACGAATTCAATTTGAAACTCTGAGAGAAAACTATAGAGAGAAAGAAGAAAGTATTCTTTACTTCACTACTTATATATCCATTACTCTTCTTCTTAAGGTAGGAATATTATTTGTTGTACTTTCGTAAGGGGTGTTATTCTTTCTTATTCATGAAGAGAACTGTTGTTATTCCATTTCTTATTATTACATTGGAATAACTTTGATACGCTTGATCTACCCTATACTTGGTGACATTCTTCTATTATTCTGTTGGAACATCACATGCATGTGTTTTACACCGGACCGGTTTCGCTTTTATTATTATTCCGTTGGAACATCCTCGTCTGCAGTTTTATATCTGGGACCGGTTCCGCTTTTTTTATTATTACTGTTGGAACATCCTGCTTGCGGTGCAATTTTGCCTTACTGACGGTTCCGTTACTTATTATTCTCATTGGAATAACTTTTATACATCTGAGTACGCATGCATGGTGATTTCTTTTGTTATTCCATTCGTTATTATACTCGGTTGGTTAAAGTTTTGACTTATACTCCTTGAAATTAGTGGAATATCCTTGATATTTGCGCTTCATCCAAAGATATCTTTTCATGGAAATATTCTTACGAGCATTCTTGAATTTTACTCTACAAAGCGATATCATGTTGACAATTTGGGCGTTATTAGTTCCTAGATAAATTAATTCTTGAACTTGTTTTATTGAATTCTTATATCATTGTCATCATCCTCATGTTTATATTATGTTGAAAGTCATTTGTGGCTTTGTAGTGCATAGATGGACTTGGTATGATTATGACCGAGGATTATTCGGTAATCATGACCGTAATGTTACAAATGATATGGAAAAAGTCCTCATTGGCCCGTAGTGCATTGATGGACAGTTGTTGGCATGATCATGACCATTAATGAATATACAAATATTCTTGGCCCGTAGAGCATGGATAATTGTGGTTGTGATACTAAAGAATATCCTTGGCCGTAGTGCAGGGGTGATTCGATGATGTGGATTATTTATTAAGCTGAGTCTCAGCGATAAAAGTCATGAAAAACCTTTTTAATCATAAAATATAGTAGATTTTATTTTCTACTTGACTCTTTTAATGGATTGCTTGTTTCGCTGCAGTTAAACTTGATGTCGATTATATTTTATCAGTTTAACATTGTTCTGCATTATCTTAGTCATAATTTATTCTGCATTATCTTAGTCATAATATTTCTTACTGGGCTAGTTGAGCTCACCCTTCCTTTCATTGTTCTCTTCAGGAAATGAGAATATAGCTGGGACGAGTCGGGGAACGGAGTGGTGGTCTAGAGGATAACATTAGTAGTCCTCACTATTCTTTGAAATAGTGTGATAATAATTGTAATGAGGACTCGTTTTGAGTTTGTATAATCTCTAGTAGATAATATTTGTATTCAAACTCACAGTTTATGTTTTGTCGTATTGTACACGACAGTTGTATTAGTAAGTTGTATTTGAATTCTGTACCATGTATCTGGCGACCCAAGATGGGTGATGTGTACCTAATTTTGGGGGCATCACAGTTGGTATCAGAGCTTAGGGATATGATCCCTGGCTAAGATGTGAGACTAGAACTAGGAGGGGAGAGACGGGGAATTCCTTCGCTAGTATGACCTACTTAAATTTATTTTGTATTTAAATTGGTTGGTCGAGTTTAGAGATATTATGTTACATGTCAATTAACCTTTGTTTTGTGGCGATGTCTCAAAATGACATCCAAAATGTTGAGAATAGCAATGGAGCACAAGAGACCGCTGAGTCTCCACATATCAATAATCGGGAGAATGTGCATCGTGGAAGGCGACAATCCTGATGTAAAACAACAACACCGACCAAATGATGAATGATGGATTGTTCGGAGGCTTTATGCAATTCATGCAACAAAGAAAGTAGAGCGAGCGCTCTGTCCAAAATATAGGTGGAAACATTGAAACTCTCGGCGGTCACCGCTAAAAGCATTCAAGGAGCTGGGACCACCGGGAGTTTAAGGAGAGCCAAAACCACTTATGGCGGAAGCATGGATAAAGCAGATCACCAAGATATTTGATGTCTTGGGATGCTCCGAGGAGTAAAAGGTTCCCTTTATCGCCTTTGTGTTGCGCAGAGAGGCAGATTACTGGTGGGAATCGGTAAAACGTAATCAACCTGCCGTACTGAAGATGTCTTAGGAGAAGTTCCAAGAGCTGTTCAACGACAAATACTTTCCTGAAAGTATTCGTCACATGAAGGAGGTGAAGTTTATCAAATTGGAGCAAAACAATATGACCGTGTCGCAATACGAGGCAAAATTTGCGGAGTTATCCCGGTTTGTGTCCCACTTGGTGGATAATGAAGAGAGAATGGCGCGAATGTTTTTAAGAGGTTTGAAGCCAGAGATACGTCAACATCTTATTTCTCATAAATTGTGTTTGTATTCAGATGTTGTAAATAGGGCTCAGTTGGTGGAGCGCGATAACGAGTCAACGCAACCAAAAGAGAGCAGTCGGAAAAATGATAATACCAGTGGTAAGAGTCATCGAAGCGGTGACAACAAGCGTGGAGGGAATCAACAAAGCGAAAATTGTAACCACTTGGTGGTAATCGTAATAAAAACAATAAGAATGGACATTTCAAGAAGAGGAGATTCAACAATGATGGAAAGACGCGTCAAGACCAAAGATGCAGTTTGTTAAGGAAGGAGAAAGACCACCTATTATATTCTTCAAATGCGGAGGGGAGGGACACATCAGTCTAAATTGTGTGATGACGTCCAAAGCATGTTATAATTGTGGAAGAGAAGGTCACTTAGCCCGATTTTGTGTTCACCAGAAGACAAATTCAATAGGATGGAGGCACCAAAGGTCATCCCGAGAAAATTCAAAGCCCGGTAGTCTGAGGAGAAGCGTTTGTTGTGACCTCCCAGAAAGTAAGGAATCCGAATGAGGTCATCACGGGTAAGCTTATCATAAACTCTAGCGAAGTCTACACTTTATTTGATACCGGTTCTACCCATTCTTTTATTTCTCCCACTTGCGCTCAACGATTAAATTTGACTCCGGAGAAATTAGACTTTGACTTATCTGTGGAAACTCCGTTGGGAGAAACCTTCATTACATCCACGGTTTATAAGTCTTGTTTGGTTCAAGTTGGTACCCACACATTACCTGTCGATCTTATTGCATTAAAAATACTTGCATTTGATGTAATTCTAAGGATTGATTGGTTAACTACTCATCATGCAAAAATGGATTGTTTTCGTAAGGTTGTTAGCTTTCATATTCCTAATCGACCTATTATGCGAATTCAAGCAACCAAACCATTAAAATCAATCACTGTCATCTCAACCCATAAAGCTATTCGTTTATTGAAAAATGCATGTCAAGCTTTTTCAGCTCATGTCACAGATCTAAACAAAAATACGTCAGTTTTGAATAATATTTCTATTGTTAATGAATTTCCTGACGTATTCCCTGAAGAACTTTCTGGCCTCCCCCCAAAGTGTGAAATTGAATTTTTTATCGACCTTGAACCCGGTACAAAACCCATTTCTAAATCCCCATATCGAATGGCTCCTATTGAACTTCAGGAGTTAAAAACTCAACTACAGGAATTGTTAAACATTGGCTTTATTCATCCTAGTACTTCTCCTTGGGGTGCTCCTGTTCTATTCGTGAAGAAGAAAGATGGGAGTATGCAACTTTGTATTGATTATCGGGAGTTGAATCATGTCACCATCAAAAATAGGTACCCATTGCCACGTGTATTGATGACTGTTTGACCCGGTTGAAAGGAGCCAAATTCTTTTCAAAGATTGATCTTCGTTCGGATATCACCAATTGAAGATTAGAACCGATGACATTCCAAAGACGACTTTCGAACTCCTGCAGATGCGGACATTATGAATTCCTAGTCATGTCCTTTGGATTGACTAATGCTCATGCTGCCTTCATGGATATGATGAACCGAGTATTCAAGGAATATTTGGATCACTTTGTGGTAGTCTTTATTAATGACATCCTCATATATTCCAAAACCCGTGAAGATCATGAGCAACACTTGAGGCTGATACTCCAAAAGCTTCGTGAATATAAGCTTTATGCCAAGTTGAAGAAATGCGAGTTCTGGCTTGAGGAAGTAGCATTCCTTGGGCACGTGGTATCAAGTCATGGAATATCTGTTGACCCGACAAAGATAAAAGCTATTCAAAGTTGGGAGCAACCTAAATCAGTAACTGAACTACGTAGCTTTCTTGGCTTAGCTGGTTATTATCAGAGATTCGTAGAAGGGTTTTCTCGAATCGCTACTCCACTAACTCAGCTGACTCGGAAAGATACAAAGTTCAGTTGGAGCAAGGAATGTGAGAAGAGTTTTCAAGAACTCAAGAGGAGACTCATTTCAGCACCTGTTCTGACAATACCATCTGGTTCGGTGGGATTTGTCATCTATAGTGATGCTTCGGGCAAAGGGTTAGGATATGTTCTCATGCAACATGGGAAATTCATAGCCTATGCCTCACGACAACTCAAAGAATATGAGAGGAATTATCCTACTCATGATCTAGAGTTGGCAGCTTTTGTCTTCGCACTAAAGATTTGGAGGCATTACTTGTATGGGGAGAAAGTGGAGATCTTTACGGATCATAAAAGCCTCAAATATTTCTTCACTCAAAAGGAACTCAACATACGACAACGACGTTGGCTTGAACTGTTGAAAGATTATGATCATACTATCCAATACCATCCTGGAAAAGCGAACGTGGTAGCTGACGCATTGAGTAGAAGATCATATGCGGGTACGAGTGCAATGTTGTCAACGCAAAGGCCCATTTTGTATGACTTGCAAAGGATGGAGATAGAGATAAAGACTCCAGGGACCCACGTGATGATGGCAAATATACGAGTAGAACCGACTTTAATTGATAAAGTTAAAGCTGCTCAAATTACAGATCCGGAGCTGATGCGTATGAGGAAGAAAGTGCAAGAAGGTGCGATGCTGGAAGTAAGAATCGATGAAGAAGGAATACTTCGAGTCAACTATAGACTTTGTGTTCTTAACGACCCTGATTTAAAGTATAAAATCATGATGGAGGCGCACAACACACCGTTTGTAATCCATCCTGGGAGTACCAAAATGTATCATGATCTTTGACATACATTTTGGTGGGGCAATATGAAGAGAGAGATAACGCTATTTATCTCAAGGTGTCTAACGTGTCAACGAGTCAAGGCGAAGCATCAAGTACCAAAAGGTCCATTGCAACCGCTTGAAATTCCAGAATGGAAGTGGGAGCACATTACCATGGATTTCGTTACTGGTCTTCCCAAATTTTCTCAAGGCATAGATGCGATTTGGGTCATTGTTGATAGATTAACCAAGTCTGCTCATTTCTTACCGATACGAGAAACTTATACACTTGAACGTCTTGCTCGTATGTACATAAACGAGGTTGTAAGATTACATGGTATGCCAGTATCCATAGTTTTTGATCGAGACCCAAGATTCACTTCGCGATTTTGGGTTAGTTTGCAAAAAGCTATGGGCACGATTTACTGATTTAGCTCGGCATATCATCCTCGATTTTGACGGATAGTCGGAGAGGACTATTCAAACTCTTGAAGATCTATTAAGACACCTTTGTGTCCTTGATTTCAAGGAAGTTGGGACAAGTTCTTACCATTGGTGGAGTTTTCCTACAACAACAGCTTATCAAGCAAGTATTGGCATGGCTCCATTCGAGCGTTGTATGGAAGAAAGTGTCGTTCTCCAAAGATCTTTGGGATGAGGTGGGTGAAGCAACGTTGTTGGGACCAGAGTTGGTACGTATGACTACGGAAAGATTCAAATGATCCGGCAACGTATCAAAACCTCACAAGATCGACAAAAGAGTTATGCTGATCTTCATCGAAAGGACGTGGAATTCGATATAGGAGATCATGCATTGTTACGTGTTTCTCCATGGAAAGGAGTTACGAGATTTGGAAAGAGAGGAAAGCTCAATCCTCGATTCATCGGCCCATTTTTAATCCTTGATCGAGTAGGAACTGTGGCCTATAGACTCGCTTTACCGCCAAGTATGTCTCGTGTTCATAACGTTTTTCACATATCCATGTTATGTAAATATGTGGAAGACCCGGACCACATTATTGAGTTGGAACCGGACGAAATGGCGGAAGATTTGATGTATGAAGAGGTTCTTGTTCAAATCTTGGATAAGAAGGAACATATTCTACGCACCAAGGTTATACCTCAAGTCAAAGTTTTGTGGAGAAACCACGATGTTGAGGAAATGACTTGGGAGTTAAAATCAAAATGAAATCAAGGTATCCTTACCTCTTCGACATACCCAGTATCGTACCCTAATTTCGAGGGCGAAATTTTCATAAGAAGGGAGATTGTAAAACCCCAACTTTTTGAATAAAGATGAATTTTCTATAAATATTATTTTTGAATATTATGGAGTGAAATTGATATAATAGTTGTGGGTAATATTTATAAATTTTGCAAAGTACGCAAGTTATTATATAATATTCGATTGGTCGGGGAATATTCGTTTTAACAGGGAATATTCGTACAACGGCACAATCATTGGTGGACCCCACAACGGAATTATTTTTGGATTGAGAAAACGACAAAAATACTTTATGAAAATAACGGCGGAAGTTTTACCGTTAACTGTTGAAACACCCGGTGTTAAAGTAAATGCTAATATGTCTGGCGTCGTTGCATAGTAGCACACGGTATTGATTATTGATGTTTACGTGATGAGTCACTCAGTTTTGTTGGTATTATTAATGTAATAATACAGAAAATCTTTTTATATAAAACATAATACTTTTATAAAGTTATTCTATAAATAGAATATATTATATTTTATTATGCATAGTGTTGCATAGTGTCTGTATAGTGTTTTGCATAGTAAAATCTTTTTATATAAAATAGAATACTTTTATAAAGTTATTTGTTTTATTAGACAATAATTAGAATATATTATATTTTATTATGCATAGTGTTTGCATAAAGTGCACATGATAGTGTTTGCATAGTAAAATCTTTTATAAAGTTATTCATTTTATTAGATTATAAATAGAATATATTATATTTTATTTAAAAGATTTTGCTTTAAATATGGAATGTCAGATTAAAGTAAATCAATCTCGACTGCTCATGAGTTAGTTACTATGCATTCCATTTTTCTATAAATAGAAGCTCATTCATTCATTATTTTCTTACAATTCAATGAAACTCTAGAGAGATAAACTATAGAGAGAAGAAGAAAGTATTCTTTACTTCACTACTTATATATCCAAAGACTCTTCTTCTTAAGGTAGGAATATTATTTGTTGTACTCGTAAGGGGTGTTATTCTTTCTTATTCATGAAGAGAATGTTGTTATTCCATTTCTTATTATTCTGTTAGAATAACTTTGTATCACGCTGATTTCACCCTATACTTGGTGACATTCTTCTATTATTCTGTTGGAACATCCTATCTGTGTGTTTTACACCGGACCTGGTTCCGTCTTTATTATTATTCCATTGGAACATCCTGTCTGTGTGTTTTACACCAGTCCTGGTTCCGTCTTATTATTATTATGTTGGAACATCCTATCTGTGTGTTTTACAATTCCTGACTAATGCAATCTTTATTATTCTCATTGAACATCCCGCTTGTCTGCAATTTAGCCTTACCCGTTCCGTTACTTATTATTCTGTTGGAATAACTCATCATACATAAGTACCGCATGAATGGTTATTTCTTTTGTTATTCCATTCATTATTATACTTAGTTGGTTAAAGTTTTGACTTCTATACTCCATGAAATTAGTGGAATATCCTTGATATTTGCGCTTCATCCAGTATCTTTTCATGGAAATATTCTTCTAAGCATTCTTGAATTTTACTCTACAAAGCAGTATCTGTGAAATAGTGTGATAATAATTGTAATGAGGACTCCTTTTGAGTTTGTATAATCTCTAGTAGATAATATTTGTATTCAAACTCACAGTTTATGTTTTGTCGTATTGTACACGACAGTTGTATTAGTAAGTTGTATTTGAATTCTGTACCATGTATCTTGCGACCCAAGATGGGTGATGTATACCTAATTATTGGTTTGTTGCGCGGAGAGGCAGATTACTGTGCGGTCTATCGCATGCATGGTGAATTCTTCTGTTATTTCATTCTTTATTATTCAGTTGGAATAACCTGTCCGTGTGGATTGCCGCATGCATGGTGAATGATCCTTCGTATTCATTCTGTATTCAATTATGGAAATGATCTGTCTACGTGGATTACCGCATGGCAGGTGAAAATCAATTTGCAGTTTCGTATATTCTATTATACTCGTATGAAATATCATTTCTTTTGTACTCGTCATGAAATATCATTTTATTTAGTATTTTATTTATGATTTACTATTCACCCGGTTACTATTCACTCTAGTATTATTCGCTCGAGTATTCGGGGCACTTTTCGTGTCGGAGTACTATTCACGAGTTACTATTCACCCGAATATTATTCAATCGGGTATTATGGGTACTTTTCATGTCGGGGTACTATTCATGAGGTACTATTCCCGAAGTACTATTTACGGGGTATTATTCACCCGGAAGATATATTTCTTTTCTGTCCAAATTATTTTTGATACATGAATATTATTCTTGAAATTTACTCCACAAAGCAGTATCATGTTGACAATTTGGATATTTTTAAACTCTAGATAAATTTAAAGTCTTTAATATTTATCCTTGATTTCGTTTGATTAATGCTTATATCATTGTCATCATCCTCATGCTTATATTGTGATGAAAGTCCTCTTTGGCTTACGTACATAGACGAACTGTTAGTTATTGGTTTTACAGTTGTATGTCTTTGGCCCGTAATGCAAAGAAGAACAGTTGATTGATAAATTTGGTCGTAGTGCAAAGATGAACTGTTGATTGATAGCTTTGGCCTATAGTGCAAAGATGGATAGGTGTATGACATGATCATGACCACTGGTGATACTAACGAATATTTTTGGCCGTAGTGAATGGATAATTTGATGATGAGATTGGCAGAATCATGACCATTAGTTAACAGTTGAATGTCTTTTGCCGTAATGCATTGACAGGCAATTGATTGGTATGATTATGACTGTTTGTTTTATAGTTGAACATCTTTGGCACGTAGTGCAAAGATAGACAACCGATTTGTGATGCCCCCAAAATAGGTATACATCACCTATTCTGAGTCGTCAAATACATGGTACAGAATACAAATACAACTTAATTATACAACTGTCGTGTAAAGTACGACAAAACATAAGCTGTGAGTTTTAATACAAATATTGTTGTCTAGACAATATACAAACTCAAATTCAATATTATTACATTTATTTTCCACTATTTCACTGAATAGTGAGGACTACTAATGCTATCATCCGTCCGCACCCGCTCCCCGACTAGTCCCCTCGCTACGCTCTCATTTCCTCAAGAGAACAATAAAAGTAAAAGGGTGAGCTCAACTAGCCCAGTAGGAAATATTATGACTAAGATAATGCAAAATATATTATCGTTTGCCTTCAACAATGTTAAACTGATATAATATAACAACCATCAAGTTTAACTGCAGCAGAACAAGCAATCCATTAAAAGAGTCAAGTAGAGAATAAAATCTACTATCTTTTATGATTTAGAAGGTTTTCATCACTTTTATCGCTGGGACTCAGCTTAATAAATAATCCACATCATCGAATCACCCCTCGCACTACTACCAAGGATATTCTTTAGTATCACGATCACAATTATCTATGCACTACTACGAATATTTGAAGAATATTAATGGTATTCAATACAACCGTCCATCAATGCACTACTAGGACCAATGAGGACTTTTTTCCACATCATTTGTAACATTACTACGGCCATGATTACACCGAATAATCCTCGGTCATAATCATACCAAGTCCATCTATGCACTATAGGCCACAAATGACTTTCAACAAAAATATAAACATGAGGATGATGACAATGATATAAGAATTCAATAAAACAAGTTCAAGAATTAATTTATCTAGAACTAATAACGCCCAAATTGTTAACATGATATCGCTTTGTAGAGTAAAATTCAAGAATGTTCGTAAGAATATTTCCATGAAAAGATATCGGATGAAGCGCAAATATCAAGGATATTCCACTAATTTCATGGAGTATAAAAGTCAAAACTTTAACCAACCGAGTATAATAAGGAATGGAATAACAAAAGAAATCACCAGCATGCGATAGAAGCGCATACATAAAGTTATTCCAATGTAATAATAAAAAATCGAAATCAGTCCCACAGAAAAAACATGCATATGATATTCCAACAAAATAATAAAGACGGAATCGTGTTCTACAGAAAAGCATGCAGCATGTGATATTCCAACAAAATAATAAAGATTTTAATCAGTCCGGCAGAAAACGCATGCATGTGATATTCCAATGTAATAATAAAGACGGAACCAGTCCTGCCAGAATGCATGCATGTGATGTTCCAACAGAATGATAAAGAATGGAACAATGTAAGAATTTCACCAAGTATAGGGTAGCTCACAGATATACAAAAGTTATTCCAACAGAATAATAAAGAATGGAATAATGTAAGTTCTCTTCATGGATAAGAAAGAAATAATACTCCTACTACCTTAGAAAAAACCTGGATACTTTGAATAGTGAGGTAGCGACTTCTTCTTCTTTCTATAATTTCTCTCTATAATAATCGATCTAAAGCATTTGTGAATTGGTGAGAAATGAAGGAAGAATGAGCTTCTATTTATAGAAAAATATAGTTTCGATAATTGCACGCTTTGGAGCTCTCGAAAAATTACAAAGACAATACCTCCAACTTTTCCTTTATTTTTAATTTAGTCATGGAAGTATTATCAAACTTGCACCATCTCCCTAATAGTAAATAATGTGATTCAATAGTAAATTATGTGAATCAATAGTTCTAGACATGTGAAAATACTGAATTACAAAGATAAGACTCTCCATCTATACCTCCATTTTTAACTTAGTCATGCAAGTATTATCAATCTTGCACCAACTCCCCTAATAGTAACAAGAATGTGAAACAATAGCATACACATGTGAACAAATAGTTATAATCATGTGAAATAATAGCAATCAATTGCTCATTTATTCGGTTAAATACCCGATTGGTCAATATAACCTCTAGACATCAATTATTATCGAAATAATTATCGATTTTCACTAACACAAATAATTCCAACACAATGAAATCATTTTTATCAAAAATATAAATTTTAGAATTTCAAAGTTTGACTTTTTCTCGAAAAAGTCAACTGTTAATTTTTTGACCAAATAGTGAATTCCGGAAATTTTTTGTGTTTATAGACTATTTTTACTAATTTCATCGTTCCGGACTCAAATATCACGTCCGCGTCTCCAAATTCAACTCCGAACACAACTTTAATTTTAATAACATTCATCATTAATATTATAACTCACAATATTTATCAACCAGTCGCTTCCTGTGAAAGAGGGGCTTTCCAATAAGGATTTCTCCCTATCAAGCCGCAATTAGGTGACCAAATCTCTCCTCGATGTAACTTCTGTACATTGTAAATATTGCAATTTAATAATATGAATAACTTTGTTGTCTCAATTATTGACATTATTATCGCGATATATTATGATCTTACGACAATAATAATCAATCAATAATACGAGATATGATGCAAAGAATTATCGTAGCAATAATTGAGTAAAACCGAGTGACTTCTCACGTAAGCATCAATAATTAATACCGTGTACTACTACGCAACCACGAGTATTCATCAGATTTCTTTACTACCGGGTAGTTCAACGCTTAACGGTAAAACTTCCGCCGTTATTTTCATAAAGTATTTTTGTTGCTTTTCTCAATCCGACAATAATTTCGCTGTGGGGGGTCCACCAATGATTGTGCTTGCTTATGAATATTCCCCGTTAAAACCAATATTCCCCACCAATCGAATATTATATAACAAACTCATGTATTTTGCAAAATTTGTAAATATTACCCACAACTATAACATTATATCAAATCCACACCATAATATTCAAAAATATATTTCGAGAAAATTTAATCTTTATTCAAAAGTTGGGGTCTTACAACCTCCCTTTCTTATGAAATTTCGTCCTCGAAATTAGGGTACGACCTGTAGGTCAAGAAGAGGTAAGGATATCTTGATTTCATCTCGATTCTAACTCCTAGGTCATTTCTTCCACATCGTGGTTTCTCCACAAAACTTTGACTTGAGGTATAACCTTGGAGCGTAGAATATGATCCTTTTATCCAAGATTTTAACAGTAACTCTTCATACGTTAAATCTTCCTCTATCTCGTCTGCGGTTCTAATTCAATAATGTGGTTCGGGTCTTTTACATATTTACGTAACATAGATATGTGAAAAACGTTATGAACACGAGACATACATAAGCGGCAGAAAGCGAGTCTATACGCCACGCTTCCTACTCGATCGAGGATTAAAATGGGCCAATGAATCGAGGGTTGAGCTTTCCTCTCTTTCCAAATCTCGTAACTCCCTTCCATGGAGCAACACGTAATAACACATGATCTCCAATATCGAATTCCACGTCCTTTCGATGAAGATTAACATAACTTTTTTGTCGATCTTGTGAGGTTTATATACGTTGTCGGATCGTTTGAATCTTTTCCGTAGTCATACGTACCAACTTCGGTCCCAACAACGTTGCTTCACCCACCTCATCCCAGCATACTGGAGAACGACACTTTCTTCCATACAACGCCTCAAATGGAGCCATGCCAATACTTGCTTGATAACTGTTGTTGTAGGAAAACTCCACCAATGGTAGGAACTTATCCCAACTTCCCTTAAAGTCAAGGACACAGAGTCTTAATAGATCTTCAAGAGTTTGAATGGTCCTCTCCGACTGTCCGTCCGTCTGAGGATGATATGTCGAGCTAAATCGTAAATCCGTGCCCATAGCTTTTTACAAACTAACCCAAAATCGCGAAGTGAATCTTGGGTCTCGATCAGAAACTATGGATACTGGCATACCATGTAGTCTTACAATCTCGTTTATGTACATACGAGCAAGGCGTTCATGTGTATAAGTTTCTCATATAGGTAGGAAATGAGCAGACTTGGTCAATCTATCAACAATGACCCAAATCAGATCTATGCCTTGAGAAACCTTGGGAAGACCAAAGAACAAAATCTATAGTAATGTGTTCCCACTTCCATTCTCGAATTTCAAGTGATTACAATGGACCTTTTGGTACTTGATGCTCCGCCGACTCGCTGACAAGTTAAACACCTTGAGATAAACTCTGCAATCTCTCTTCATATTTCTCCACCAAAATGTATGTCAAGATCTCGATACATTTTGGTACTCTGTGATGGATTGCAAACGTGTGTCAGTGTGCCTCCATCATGATTTTATACTTTAAATCGTGGTTGTTAGGAACACAAAGTTTGAAGTCGACTCAAGTATTCCTTCCTTATCGATTCTTGCTTCCTAAGATAACACCTTCTTGCACTTTCTTCTTCATACGCATTAGCTCCAGGTCTGTAGTTTGAGCAACTTTAACTTTATCGATTAAAGTCGGTTCTACTCGTATGTTTGCCATCATCATGTGGGTCCCTAAAGTCTTTATCTCTAACTCCATCCTTTGCAAGTCATACAAAATGGGCTCTTTCGTTGACAATATTGCACTCATTCAAGATATGATCTTCTACTCAATGCATCGCCTACCACGCTCGCTTTTCCAAGATGGTATTGATGGTATGATCATAATCTTTCAAGAGTTTAAGCCAACGTCGTTGTCACATGTTGAGTTCCTTTTGGGTGAAGAAATATTTGAGGCTTTTTATGATCCGTGTAGATCTCCACCTTCTCTCCATACGTAATGCCTCCAAATCTTAAGTGCAAAACGACAAATGCCAACTCTAGATCATGAGTAGGGTAATTCCTCTCATATTCTTTTTTGAGTTGTCATGAGGCATAGGCTATGACTTTCCCATGTTGCATGAGAACACATCCTAACCCTTTGCAAAGCATCATCAGAGATGACAAATCCTCCGAGCCGATGGTATTGTCGTAATAGGTCTTTGAAATGAGTCTCCTCTCGAGTTCTTGAAAACTCTTCATATTCCTCGCCCAACCGAACTTTGTATCTTTTCGAGTCACCGAAAGTTAATGGAGTAGCGATTCGAGAAAATCCTTCCATGAATCTCCGATAATAACCAAATTAATCCGAGAAAGCTATGTACTTTCATCCATCGATTTAGGTTGCTCCCCACTTTAAATAGCTTCAATCTTTGTTGGGTCAACAGATATTCCATGACTTGATATCACGTGCCCAAGGAATACAACTTCCTCAAGCCAGAACTCGCATTTCTTCAAATTGGCGTATAACTTGTTTTCATGAAGCTTTTAGAGTATCTGCCTCAAGTGTTGTTCATGATCTTCACGGCTTTTGGAATATATGAGGATGTCATCAATAAAGACGACCACAAAATGATCCAAATATTCTTTGAATACTCGGTTCATTATATCCATGAAGGCAACCGGAGCATTAGTCAATCTAGAAGACATGACTACGAATTCATAATGCCCGTATCGAGTTCTGAAGGCGCCTTTGAATATCCTCGCTTTTAACTCTTCAAATTGATGATATCCAGAACGAAGATCGATCTTTGAAAAAAATTGTGCTCCTTGTAACTGATCAAACATGTCATCAATACGTGGCAATGGGTACCTATTTTTTGATGGTGACATAATTCAACTCCCGATAATCAATACAAAGTCGCATACTACCATCTTTCTTCTTCACGAATAGAAACAGAGCACCCCAAGGAGACATACTAGGACTAATGAAACCAATGTCTAACAATTCCTCGCAATTGGGTCTTTAACTCCTCAAGTTCAATAGAGCCATTCGATATGGGGCTTTGGAAATGGGTTTTGTACGGGTTCAAGGTCGATACAAAATTCAACTTCACGCCTCGGGGTAGGCTAGAAGTTCTTCAGGAATACGTTAGAAATTTATTAACAATAGAAATATCCTTCAAATCGATGTATTTTTGTTTAAATCAATATATGAGCTAAGAAAGCTTTGACATCCGCTTTTCAATAAACGAATAGCTTTATGGCTTGAGATGACCGTGATTGATTTTAATGGTTTAGTTGCTTGAATTTTCATAATAGGTTTATTAGGAATATGAAAGCTAACAACCTTATGAAAACAATCAATTTTAGCATGATGAGTAGTTAACCAATCAATCCCTGTAATCACGCCAAATGCAAGTATTTTTAAGGAGATAAGATCGACAGTAACGTGCATGTTATCGATTTGAATCAAACAAGACTTATAAATAAAGGGATGTAATGAAGGTTTCTCCTAATGGAGTTTCAACAGATAAGTCAAAGTCTAATTTCTCCGGAGTCAAATTTAAACGTTGAGCGTAAGTAGGAAAAATAAAAGAATGGGTAGAACCGGTATCAAATAAGGTATAGACTTCACTAGAGTTTATGATAAGCTTACCCGTGATAACCTCGTTCGGGTTCCTTTCTTTCTGGGAGGTCACAACAAACGCTCTCCCTTGCACTACCGGCTTTGACTTTTCTGGGACGGCCTTTGGTGCCTCCATCCTAGCTGAACTTGTCTTCGGTGAACGACAAAATCGAGCTAAGTGACCTTCCCTTCCACAATTATAACATGCTTTGGACGACATCGCGCAGTTTAGACCGATGTGTCCTCCCTCCGCATTTGAAGCATATGATAGGTGGTCGCTCTCCTTCCTTAACAACGGTGTTTGGTGTCAGTGTCGACGCCTTTCCATCATTATTGAATCTCCTTTTCTTGAAATGTCTATTTTTATTATCTTGGCTATGATTACCACCGAAGTGGTTACCATTTTTGGCATGTTGATTCCCTCCACGCTTGTTGTCACCGTTTTGATGACTGTTACCACTTGTATTTTCATTCTGCCGGCTGCTTTCACTTGGTTGTGTTGACTCGTTATCGCGCTCCAATAACTGAGCCCTATTTACAACATTTGAATACAAATACAGTTTATGAGAAATAAGATATTGACGTATCTCCGGTTTCATACCTCTTAAAAACATTCGCGTCATTCGTTCCTCATTATCGACCAAATGGGATGCAAACCGGGATAACTCTGCAAATTTAGCCTCGTATTGTGACACGGGCCATATTGTTTTGCTCCAACTTGATAAACTCCACCTCTTTCATGTGACGAATACTTTCGGGAAAGTACTTGTCGTTGAATAGCTCTTAGAACGTCTCCCAAGGCATCTTGAGTGCGTCAGGCTGGGTACATTTTACAGATTCCCACCAGTAATCTGCCTCTTCACGCAATATAAAGGTGGCGAAGGGAACCTTTTTGCTCCTTGGAGCATCCCAAGACATCAAATATCTTGGTGATCTACTTTATCCATGCTTCAGCCTTAAGTGGTTTTGGCTCTCCAATAAACTCCGGTGGTCCCAGCTCCTTGAACTGTTTAGCGGTAACCGTCCGAGAGTTTCCAAAGTTTCCACCTACATTTTTGATGAGCCGCTCTCTCTACCGATGTTGCATGAATTGCATAAAGCCCTCAACATTCCATCGCTCATCATTTGGTCGTTGTTGTTTTGTTTGTATGAGGATTGTCGCCTTCGATGCACATTATTCTTCGATTGTTGATCCGTGGAGACTCAACGGTCTCTTGTGCTCCATTGCTATTCTCAATATTCCCGGTTGCCATTTTCAAATACTGCCACAAAACAAGGGTTAATTGACATGCAACATATTATCCATATACTCTGACCAAGTAATTAAATACCAAATAAACTTAGGTAGGTCATACTAGCGAAGGAATTCCCCGTCTCTCCCCTCCTAGTTCTAGTCTCACATCTTAGCCAGGGATCATATCCCTAAGCTTTGATATCAACTGTGACGCCCCCAAAATAGGTATACATCACCTATTCTGAGTCGCCAAATACATGGTACAGAATATAAATACAACTTAATTATACAACTGTCGTGTAAAGTACGACAAAACATAAGCTGTGAGTTTTAATACAAATATTGTCTTCTAGACAATTTACAAACTCAAATTCAATATTATTACATTTATTTTCCACTATTTCACTGAATAGTGAGGACTACTAATGCTATCATCTGGTCCGTCACTCCGTTCCCCCCGACTAGTCCTCGCCACGCTCTCATTTCACAAGAGAACAATAAAAGTAAAAGGTGAGCTTAACTAGCCCAAGAGGGAAATATTATGACTAAGATAATGCGTAATATATTATCGTTAGCCTTCAACAATGTTAAACGATATAATATAACAACCATCAAGTTTAACTCACAGCTGAAACAAGCAATCCATTAAAAGAGTCAAGGCGAGAATAAAATCTACTATCTTTTATGATTTAGAAGGTTTTTCATCACTTTTATCGTTGGGACTCAGCTTAATAAATAATCCACATCATCGAATCACCCCTGCACTATGACCAAGGATATTATTTAGTATCACGACCACAATTATCCATGCACTACGGGCTAAGAATATTTATGTATTCAATAATGGTCATGATCATGCCAATAACTATCCATCAATGCACTACGAGCCAATGAGGACTTTTTCCACATCATTTGTAACATTACTATTAAGGATTACAATCAATAATCCTTGGTCATAATCATACCAAGTCCATCTATGCACTATAGGCCATAAATGACTTTCAACAAAATATAAACATGAGGATGATGACAATGATATAAGAATTCAATAAAACAAGTTTAAGAATTAATTTATCTAGGAACTAATAACGTCCAAATTGTCAACATGATACTGCTTTATAGAGTAAAATTCAAGAATGCTCAAAAGAATATTTCCATGAAAAGATACTGGATGAAGCACAAATATCAAGGATATTCCACTAATTTCATGGAGTATAGAAGTCAAAACTTTAACCAACTGAGTATAATAAGGAATGGAATAACAAAAGAAATCACCAGCATGCGATAGACCGCATACGCAGTTATTCCAATAGAATAATAAAAAAAATCGGAATCGTGTCCCAACAGAAAAACGCATGCATGCATGATATATTCTAACAAAATAATAAAGACGGAATCGTGTCCCACAGAAAACACACATGCATGTGATATTCCAATGTAATAATAAAGACGGAATCGTGTCCCACAGAAAATGCATGTATGTGATATTCCAACAGTAATAATAAAGGCGAATCAGTCCCACGAAAATGCACGAACATGATATTCTAACGTAATAATAAAGACGGAACCAGTCCAACAGATAACGCATGCATGGATGTTCCAACAGAATGATAAAGAATGGAACAATGTAAAAAATTTCACCAAGTATAAGGTAGCCCGCAGATATGAAGTTATTCCAATGTAATAATAAAGAATGGAATAATGTAAGTTATCTTCATGGATAAGAAAGAAATAATACTCCCTACCTTAGAAAAATTGGATACCGGAATAGTGAGGTAGCGAGACTTCTCTTCTTCTTTCTATAATTTCTCTCTAATAATAATCGCCTAAAGCTTTTGTGAATTGGTGAGAAATGAAGGAAGAATGAGCTTCTATTTATAGAAAAATATAGTTTTGATAATTGCACGCTTTTGGGGCTCAAAAATTACAATACAATGCCTCCAACTTTTCCTTTATTTTTAATTTAGTCATGGAAGTATTATCAATTACTGTAGCAATAATTGAGTATAACTGAGTGACTTCTCACGTAAGCATCAATAATCAATACCGTGTGCTACTATGCAACCACGCCAGATTCTTGTACTTTTTTACTACCGGGTAGTTCAACAGTTAACAGTAAAACTTCCGCCGTTATTTTCATAAAGTATTTTTTTTGTTTTCTCAATCTGACAATAATTCCGTTGTGGGGGTCCACCAATGATTATACAGTAATACGCGTGGTTGCATAGTAGCACACGGTATTGATTATTGATGCTTACGTGAGAAATCTCTCAGTTATACTCAATTATTGCTACAAGAATTATTGCATAATAGCTTTCATATTATTGATTCAATTATTATCACAGTATCATCTGCATAATATTTATTTTTATTAAATCAATAATTGAGACGACAAAGATATTTATATTATTATTTGCAATATTGACAATGTCTAGAAGTTCTGTCAAGGAGAGGTTAGATAATCTAATTGAGCGCCAATAGGGAGAAATCCTTATCGGAAAGCCCCCTTCTTTCCTGGGAACGACCTGGTTGTTAATTATAGTGAATTATAATATTAATAATGAATAAGTTCGTGTTGATTAAAGATGAAATTGATAGTTCCATTGTGTTGGAGTTATTAGTGTTAGTGGAAATAAACATTTATTTCGATAATAATTGATGTTTGGAAGTTATGACCAATCGGGTAATTAACCAGATAAATGAACAATTAATTGCTATTAATTCACATGCTTATAGCTATGTGTTCATATGTGTGTACTATTGATTCACATGATTTACTATTAGGGGAATTGGTGCAAGATTGATAATACTTGCATGACTAAGTTAAAAATGGAGGTATAGATGGAGGTACTATACTGTAATTCATATTTTCACATGTCTAGAACTATTGATTCACATGATTTACTATTAGGGGAGATGGTGGAAGTTTGATAATACTTGCAGGACTAAATTAAAAATGAAAAAAGAGAGGAAGGTATTATACTGTAATATTTCGAGCCCCAAAACGTGCAATTATCGAAACTATATTTTCCTATAAATAGAAGCTCATTATTCCTTCATTTCTCACCAATTCATTAAAGCTATAGAGCAATTATTATAGAGAGAAATTATAGAGAGAGAGAGAAGAAGAGAAGTCTGCTACCTCACTATTCCAGTATCCAGTCTTCTTTTGAGGTAAGGGGTATTATTCTTTCGTATTCATGAAGAGAGCTTTTGTTATTCCATTCTTTATTATTATGTTGAATAACTGCATATGCGCAAGTACCGCATACATGGTGAAATTCTTTTGTTATTCCATTCTTTATTATTATGTTGAATAACTCTACGCCAAGCACCGCATACACGGTGAAATTCTTCTTCATATTCCATTCTTTATTATTCTATTGAATATCCTGTCTGTATGCAGATTACGCATGACCGGGTCCATTCTTTATTATTCATTGGAATATCCCGTCTGCATGTATTACACATGACTTAATTTATTCCGCTTCTTTATTATTCTATTAGAATAACCTGTTTGTGCGGTCTATCGAATGCATGGTGAATTCTTCTGTTATTCCATTCTTTATTATTCTGTTGGAATAACCTGTCTATGTGGATTACCGCATGCATGGTGAATGATCCTTCATATTCCTTTTGTATTAAATTATGGAAATAATCTGTCTACGTGGATTAGCGCATGGCGGGTGAAAATCCATTTGCAGTTTCGTATATTCTATTATACTTGAATGAGATATCATTTCTTTTGTACTCGTCATGAAATATCATTTTATTTGGTATTTTATTTATGAGTTACTATTCACGGGTTACTATTCACCCAGTTACTATTCACTCTAATATTATTCACTCGGGTATTCGGGGTATTTTTGTGTCAGAGTACTATTCACAGGTTACTATTCACCCAAATTACTATTCACCCAAATATTATTCACTCGGATATTTGGGGTACTTTTCATATCGGGGTACTATTCACGAGGTACTATTCCCGAAGTACTATTCACGGGGTACTATTCACCCGGAAGATATATTTTTTTTCTGTCCAAATTATTTTTAATACATGAATATTATTCTTGAATTTTACTCCACAAAGCAGTATCGTGTTGACAATTTAGATATTTTTAAACTCTAGATAAATTTAAAGCCTTTAATATTTATCCTTGATTTCGTTTGATTAATGCTTATATCATTGTCATCATCCTATTGCTTATATTATGATGAAAGTCATCTTTGGCTTACGTACATAGACGAACTGTTAGTTATTGGTTTTACAGTTGTATGTCTTTGGCCCGTAATGCAAAGAAGAACAGTTGATTGATATCTTTGGTCATAGTGCAAAGATGAACCGTTGATTAATAGCTTTGGTCTGTAGTGAAAAGATGGATAGGTGTATGACATGATCATGACCACTTGTGATACTAAAGAATATCCTTGGCTGTAATGCATGGATAATTTGATGATGAGATTGGCAGAATCATGACCATTAGTTAACAGTTGAATGGCTTTGGCCGTAGTGCATTGACAGGCAATTGATTGGTATGATTATGACCGTTGGTTTTATAGTTGAACATCTTTGGCACGTAGTGCAAAGATAGACAACTGATTGGTATGATCATTGTTATTACATTTGAATATCTTTAGCCTTTGGGGTAAGGATATTGAGTGAACGTTCTATTAAGCCTTTGTGGCAAGGAATTACTATTGATTCACATTGTTATAAACATGAATTGTGAATTTAACTAAAACTTTGGTGGTTCAGGTGAAGACAAGTAATGAAAGTTATCTTTATCTTAGGTATAATAAAGAACTGTTAATGGGTATTACAGCGATAAAGTTGATGAAAAACATTTTAAATCATAGAAGATAATAGATTTTATGCTCTACTTGACTCTTTCTAATGGATCGCTTATTCCGCTACAGTTGTTGATCTAAAACTTGTTGTCTATTATATTTTATCAGTTGTTTTACTATTGAAGGCTAAGGATAATTTATTCTGCATTATCTTGGTCATAATATTTCTTACTGGGCTAGTTGAGCTCACCCTTTCTTTCACTGTTCTCTTCAGGAAATGAGAATATAGCTGGGACTGGTTGAGGAATGGATTGATGGTCTAGATGGTTGTTTTAGTAGTCATCACTATTCTGTGAAATAGTGTGATAATAATGCAATGAGAACTCCATTGAGTGTGGATATTGTTTTGATGACAATATTCTTATTAAAACTCTTAGATTATGTTTTGTTGTATTTTACACGACTGTTGTATAATTAAGTTGTATTTGGATTTATGTACCATGTAAGTGGCGACCCAAGATGGGTGGTGTATACCTGTTTTGGGGGCGTCACAGAAAAGGCCCAAGGAAAATAGCCGATGGTGCAGGAAAAGGCACCTAATCTCTATATAAAAATTACGGGGATAAGTGTAATAACTGTTGTGGATCGAGACATACATTGACAGATTGCAGGAGGCGTACCTTGAACATTGTCAACCATGATAATGAAAATGAAGATAATGAGGCGTATGAAAATGTTTATGAAGCTGAGGGAGAAGATGACAAGTATGAGGCAGAAAAATAAGTGCACATGTTGAGGAAACTGTTTATGTTTCCAAAACTAGTAGAAGAAACCCAACGCCACAAATGGTTCCAGACGAGGTTTGCCATTCTTAGTAAGACCTTTGATTTGATTATTGATAGTGGTAGTCAAGAAAATATTATTGGTAGGGGGTATTTGAGAAATTGCACTTACTTGTGGAGAAACATCCTAGCCCTTACTCGATCGGATGTATTAAATTTGTGGGCGAAATTACAGTAATTGAACGTTGTAAGGTCCTATTTTCAATTGGCAAATATGCATATACTGTTTATTGTGATATCATAGATATATATGATTGTCATGTTTTATCTGGACGACCATGGCAGTATGACACTAATGCACAACATTTGGGAAGAGAAAATATTTATCGAATTGAGAAAGATGCTACAATTGAAAAGAAATACCCAACACAAAACTTCTAAAGTGGAGGGGAAGGCGTTCTTGACAATAACACACACCCGCAAGGAATTTTTGGCAAATATGAAGGAGATGAGAAATTTATTTTGTATGGTTGTGAAGGACGTGATGAAGGGGAAGTTGAAGGAAGCTATAGTACCTGTTACAGTTAGGCCTTTGTTGGCTGAATTCAGTGATCTTATGCCAGATGAACTACCGAATGAACTTCAATGACAACCCGAATTTTTAGAAATTATTAAAATAAGAATTTAATGAATACAATTCTTATTATGACGTGTTTTGTGTTAGTAAATATATATATATATATATATATATTTATATATATGGAAAAATGAGGTTTAATAGTTAATTTAACTATTAAAGAAAGTGAAGAATTAGTTATGTAAAGGAATATGGTGGACAAAAAGAAATTAAGCGAATAAATATTGGTTAATTTAAATTAAGTTGAAAATTATATTATGAAATGATATAATTTGATTATTATACCTTATTAGCAATGGAGTTGTTATGAAATAATTTCATAAATAAAGTGAGTATTCACTTAATTAAAATAGTGAATTAATGTAAATATATTTGTTTTATAAAATGAGAAGGTATTATATTACATATGAATATAATATGTTAATGTAATACTAATTGTGAGTTTAAAGAAATAGTTAAAATATTTATTGAATAGAATAAATATTTTAGTTGGAATATGGAATAAATATTCGATGGAAATTATTAGGGAATAATTTGTTTAAGTACGATAATATTGATTAAATGATTTTATAATCGGTGCATATTTTATTACGCTAATGGAATAAAAATATTCTAATTTAATTAAGTAATTAAATTAGAGATTTAGTAATATGTTATATTGGATTAATAGAAATTATATTTATATTAAGGTTTAATTTAATTTAATTGAGTAGTGGGTGTGACAAATAAACTATATAATAAGAAAGTAATAAAAATAAGTTAAAAGAGATTTTTAGAGAGCTAGCCAAACGTGGCCTTATGACCCTTGGTATTTGTAATATATGGTAACTCTTTATCTGTATAACTGAAGGATGAATAAAAGCACGTTAAGTGTGTTTCATCAGTTAAAGAAGCTTATTTGCAAACACAAAGAATGGAGAGGTAGAGAGAATTTGAAAGGGTGATATTCTCTGAGAATTGAGAAGGAAAATTCTGTAAAATCAAGAAGGAAGAAGACGAAGATTCATATCATCTAGGCAATCTAAAGAAGAAATCAAATGTATTAACCTAGTTGTAAACTCTATTTTGTATTTTTGTGGAAATATTTCTCTGTAAATTGGTTTTGGTGAAGAATTTGTTGAGAGATTGGTTATATATGCTATTGGATATATATAATCTAGAAACAATTTTGGAGTGTTCAAATCCTTGAAAATTAATTTTAAGATGAAGATTTTGAGTTTTGTTGAATATGTATATTATGGCTTACTTTGAGACTAAAATTGATGGTTAGTTCATGTATAAAATCTAAAATTGGTGTTAGATGTTGTTAGTATATTGAGTTACGAAAACAACGAAAGTTGAATGAACAAAAATGGTTGAGAAACGAATTTGTTAAAGTTGAATTCGCTAATATGTTGAAGTTTGAAATTATAACATGAACTTTGATTATTGAGTCCCTAAAATTAGTTGTAAATTTTTTTTATGTTGTTAGAATCATGTTAGGTTCTGAGTTTATGAAGTTTATTGAATTTGGGTTTGGTTAAATTGGAGTTTGAGTGAATAAATTGGATGTTTTGATTTTGTACTGTGTTGAACTCGAACTGCAGATTTTGGTTCTCGCTAATCGGTGCAAATTACTTTCAGTCCTAGACTATTTCGGTGCGGTCACCAAGGCGACTTGGTTCATTGGGTTTCGGTAGCAACGCAGCTGCGGCGGTAGCCAGGCTAAACCGAGCGTAACTGCTCCAGTCCCTAGCCAGACACAGACAGAAAAGTTTATGAGTATGATTAAAGAAAAGTTAATATAATTTATACTAATGAATATTAAATACTTAATAAGGTGTAATTGGAAGTTTTTAACACTTAACAAAATGTTAAGTAACAAATTAAAAGATGTAATTAAAAGACATCGAGAAGGTTTATTTAAATAATAATAACAAACCTTATTCACATACTGTGATAAAATGGAAGATCTTAAATATGTAATCGGATGTTTAGTGACAGCTATAGAGGAACGTGAAGGAACTTAAGTCGACTGTTAACTTAACTAATGTTAACAAATGTACTACATCTAATATTAAGTAAGGTTAACTATGTTGACTTAATCAAGCGATTAGTATCGATTAAAAAGAGAAGTATGAAGGTATAATGGATGAAGGTTTACTTATTTAACCTTAATTAAGTTTATTAAACATTGGACTCATAATGTGTGGTCATAACAAACCTTAAACACTTGATTGAGCATCGAGTGACGATTAGAAGGATATATGTTGAAATGAAAGATCAATACTAAAAGTCAATGTAATCTAATTGATTTCATTGTATATGTAACTGATGCTTGTATATGTATGAACTTTTGGACTGATATAGGATAAACGCAAAGCAATTAAGAGGTAATTGGTAATCAACAAACCAGGAAAGTCTTTCAGTTCCTATTTGCTATGTGAACTTGATGATGAATTGTTTTAATCTTTATTGAGAAGATATTACATATGTTGTGAGCATGAAATATTAAAGTCAATTTATGACTACATGGATTAAGTAAAAAATGCTGATTGAGTAAGGAACTCAATCTTTATACTTGTTATGTGAACTAAAACATGTATGATATGTTAGTCTAATGATTATGTTGTATAATCTGAGCATGTTATTTATGTGTTATGTGATGCATGAAAGTTGTTAGATTTGCTAGGTTGTCAAGCTCAATCTTGCAAATAACTATTTTTGCAGTTTAAGGATTCAAGCTAACGCTATGTGCTACTTGAATGACATGAATCAGAAGTAATGCATGGATATTTAAATACTTTAGCTGAGTTATTATTTTGAACCATGTTTAAGGTTCCAAATGATGTACTTGATAAATCACGGTGATTGTGTAATGCTAAGCTGTGACAACCCCAAAATAGGTCCATTCCATCCAACCCATTCTAAGTCGCCAAATACATGGTATAGAAAACAACTACAACTTTATTACAACAATTGTCGTACAAAATAAAACAACACATATACTGTGAGTTTGGATACAAATATATATACCAACTGTGACTCTCATCCCAACCTTGGATAGCACGTCACAATGACACCTTACATAAATGTATAGTCAAAAACTGTTTTAGAAATTAGAATCTTTGGGAAGTGCTCAAGGAAACCTTCGTACATGGGAGGCCATGCTTCTAGGTTATGATAGATATCATATGGCCACAGAATTATCCTTGGTTGACCCAATAGACCCCAAAGAAAAATGAGAAGATTACTATCATATTCTTCCCAATGGTGAGTCTTCTCTTGACTTATCATTATCTCCACTGTCTCAAATTGAGAATTATACTTCAAACAAACACCAAGATTATATAGGTAGTGCTCGTAAATATACTCAGCAAGTGGATGAGCACAACCCTATCTTATGATGACACGAGGTTGTATGTCATTAGACATCTTGTATGATAGTGGCAAAACAAAATTTCCAACGTTGGGTTCGCTTTTCCTATATGATTCACCAAATATAACTACTAAAAGATGTATACAACACACTTGTCTATACTGTTTAGGGAGAACTCCACAGCTAGAGACCACCGTTCTATTCCCTTGTTACCCCCGCTCGACCCAGCTACACTTTTATTACCTGAAAGGAATTGTGAAACAAAAGGGTAAGCACAACTGGCTCAGTAAAGAATATCATAACTAAAGATAATTAAATTATCAATAGCCTTCATCAATAACAAATCAAAGATTTAGAACATATGGTAGATGATAAAAATTTCAACCATAGTTGCAGCGGAACGAGCAATCCATTAGAAGAGTCAAATAGACAATACAGTCTATTATCTTCCCCATGTTAAAATTCCACCAATAATGTTTTATCCCTGTAACATCAATCAACAGTTCCTTTCCACAATTATATGAATATCTCATAATCATAACTGTGATTCTAAATTCCTCTTCGTACCCAGAACGAATATAATTTTCATCACATGTCTTTACCTGAAACATCAAAGATCATGGTTATACCAAATCACGCCTCGCTCATAATCATACTAATAAATTCATCTTTGCACTACTACCAAAGGTATTCATCCACGCTTCATCTTCGCACTAATCGCCAAAGATATTCAACAACAAGTCATCTTTGCACTACGCCAAAAAGATATTCATTAACAGTTCATCTTTGAACTACTGGCCAAAGATATTCATCAATAATTCATCTTTGCACTACAGGCCAAAGATATTCCTCAACAGTTCATATTTGCACTACAAGCTAAATATATTCATCAATAGTTCATATTTGCATTACAGTCCAAATATATTAATATCTCAAAGAAATATATAATCATTTCAGAATTTATATAAACAATAATTATAACCATGTTGATCAATTCACCTTTGCACTTAAGCTAAAGATATTCAATTATAAATTGAATGGTCATGATCATACTAGTCACAATTCAACTTTTCACTCTTCGGCCAAAGAGAGAACCCTAGTCATGATCATACCAATAATCTACTCATCTTTACACTCCAAAGAAAGAGAATTTCAACTTCGGGTTATAAAAATATTATATATGATAATAAAATCAATATAATCAATATATAGTTTTAATCTCCGAGTAATATTCATAAATCAACTATAATTTGGTTAGAAAAAGAAACCAATTTTGTAGTTGTCAGACCCCAACTTATTATTAATAAAATTTAATTTTCTCTATTTATTATTTTGAAATAGTAAGGGTTGATGTGATTAATGTGGATAGTTAGGGGTAAAATACGCAAATATTTCAAAATAAGCAAGTGGTTATAAAATATTTATTGTTGTCGTGGAATATTCGTTTGGTCGTGGAATATTAAATGCTTGTCGGGGAATATTAAATGCGACGGTAGCAGCGTATGTGTGGGCCCCATAACTTGAAAGCGATTGGATGAAGAAAACGACAAATATAAGTTGGTTAAAAATAACGGCATAGTTGTTACCATTAATCTTTAAAATACTCTCGGTGGTTAAAACACGGTGCTACACCAGTATTGCACCAATTATTGATTCTTACGTAAGAAGGCACTACTCAATAATGGTTACGATGAATTCTTATCAATATTTTATTGATTCAATAATTCTTTGCGTTGATATTTTATATTGCTGTTGTTTCAATAATTGTCATTACACAATATTTTTCATTATCGAAGCAATAATTCATATTATCTGAATAATATTATTAGATAACATTATTGGCAATGTCTAGAAAGTTTTGTCTAAGGAGAGGTTTGGTCACCTAATTACGCCAGTAAGGAGAAATTCTTATTGAAAGCCCCTCTTCCTGAACCGCGCCTGTTGTCAATATTGTGATTCTGTAATATTATTTGTGAATAATTAATTATTGATTCATATGATGAGGAAAATATTGATTTTATGTGGATATAGATGGAGAAAAATTTTAATGTGACAATTGTTGAAAATTGAAATTTTATCTTTTTCTGATAAGATAATGTATTATTATATTTTAATAATATAATAATGGTGATATTTTTACAACGAATATGGGATATATGAGTATACGAGGAGGAAGAGTATTTTTGTTGCAATAAATGTTTAAAACATGTTAAACATGTCATTTGGACCCCATTTATTATCGAAATTTGATTATAACACAATAAAATCGCCTGGTTTGTGGATTTCGGTCAATTTCATTTGGAATTTGGAAAAACTTTCTTCGCAAAGTTGTAGAGAATTGAATTTCCTATAAAAACACGCAAGATTCGAATTTTCCGATAAAAGGGCTATTTATTATGAATTATTGATGTTCTGAAATTTCTGAATAATTAATTTTTGGAAGTTTTAATTATTTTAAATAATAAAAACGTTTTTGATTTGTTTGGTAGACTTATTTGTTGTCAAGCATGGCTGAATTCAGATCATAGATTGTGTGCGTAGGAATTTATATATAATATATTAATATTATATTAAATTTTCGCTTTAGTGTTCTAAGCAATTTCTATAAATAGGTGCTTAGGTTAGAATTGAAAATCACACCGTAAATCAAGTTTTCTCTCTATATTATCGAAATATTCTTGTGAGTAATTTTGAGTATAATTTGAGTATTGCTATTCTAATTGCAAGTTCAAGTCATAGCCTTATATCCTGTTTTTAAATTAGAAGACTTGATCTTTCGAGGTAAGGGATATTATTTTTTTTTAAGTAATGATATTATTTCTTCAATATCATTATGTTGAAATATTGATCTAAAGTTTTTATCAAATTTGGAACTTTTGGTGTCTGAGTTACTATTCACGATATCTGACTATTCACGATACTGACACTATTCACGAATACGGCACTATTCATCGAAAAATGAAAATTTTTCTTTTCGTCCAAAATATCTATTCTGGATACTAGCTTTGATTGTATCCATGTTTTGATCATTCTTGAATTTTACACCACTGCGATTATTTTTGAGGTATTTTTGGACGTGAATAAAACAAAGTACAAATCCTTAATCCTTAATCCTTGTCATTTTGTTTCACTGGATTCGTTTCTTTAAAAATATTTTTCATCATCTTCAGTCTTAAATGATGATATTATGGAATATCTTTGGCCCAGAGTGCAAAGATGAATGATTTCTGAAGAATATCTTTGGCACATAGTGCAAAGATGAACAGTGTTTAGATGAACATGACCAATGATGAATATCTTTGGCTGTGAGTGCAAAGATGAATATGTGATTCCGAGATATATATTGATTGATGTTACGAGGATAAAAGATAGAGCGATGAACTTTTAAATTCATACATGGAAGATAGTAGTTTGCATTCTCTACTTAACTCTTCTAATGAATTATTATTTCAATGCTAATATTGATTTAAAATTTGTTGTCTATTGTATTTTATTAGATTTTTCCTGTTGAAGACTAACGGTAATTTGTTGTATATTATCTTAGTCATAATATTCTTTCTTGAGCTAGTTGAGCTCACCCTTTTCCTTTTTGTTCCATTTTTCTCGGGAGGCGAGAATATAAATGAGTATTTAGCCGGGGTATGGAATGAAGGTTCTAGAGAGAGTTGTTTAGTAGTCCTCACCATTTTGTAAAATAATGTATCAATAAATGTGATGAGGATTTATTTGAGTATAGATATTGTCTAGAAGATAATATTTGTATTTAAACTCACAGCTTTCTTGTTGTAATAATAAAGTTGTAGTTGTTTACGCACATGTATTGACAACTTTCGAATGGGTGATGTATACCTATTTTGGGGCGTCACAATTGGTATCGAGCTTAGGGATATGATCTCCAAGGCGGAGATCGGGAATAGAACTAGGAGGGAGAGACGAGTAAATCCTTCGCTAAAGTGTGTCATACCTAAGTTTATTTGTTAGTTGGTCAAGATATATAGGGATATTATGTGATATATTGATTTCCTTAATTAACCCTTGTTTTATGACAAGATTTTGAGAATGTCAATCGAGAATATTAACAATTGAAATGAGACCGTGGAGACGCCTTTGTATTCACCAACGAGGAGAACGTGCAACAGATGGCAATGTTCCTCCCGTGAACAACACCATTGAGCGATGATGAACGAGGGATGTTTAGAAGTTTTTGCGGTTAATGCAAAATCGGATGAGGAGACTCATGTTCAAAATATAGGAGGAAATGATAGCAATTCACGGGTTGTCACAAATGCAAGCGCTTCAAAGAGTTGGGACCACCGAATTTAAGGGAAAGCGATCCGATCATGGCGGAAACATGGGTCAAGCAAATTACCAAGATATTCGATGTCTTGGGATGCACCGAGGAACAGAAGGTTCCATTCGCCACCTTTATGTTCCGTGGCGAGGCGAACTCATCGGTGGGAGTCTCGTGAAGCGTACCCATCCAACCGTACTTTCGGCATGTCTTGGGAGACGTTTGAAAGCTATTTAATGACAAATACTTTCACGAAAGTGTTCATCATATGAAGGAAGTGGAGTTCATCGATTGGAACAAAACAATACGTGGCGGTGTCTCGATGCGAGGAAAAGTTTGCGAGTTATCCGTGTTCAGACCTCATTTGGTGGAGAATGAGGAACGATGACGCGGGATGTTTCGAGAGGTTTGAAACCCGTACGACAATATCTCATTTCTCAAAATTTTCTCTATTCGGATGTTGTTAACAGGTGGCTCAATTGTTAGAGCGAGATAACGAGTATATTCAACCAAGGGACCATAACCGAGGATCGTGCAGGAGATAGCGATCAACAAAATAATGATAACCAAATGGAGAAAGAAACAGATGGACAAAAATGGTAACCACTGGTGGTAATCATGGCCATGAAAATAGAAGAAGCGAGTCGGAGAGATTTTAAAAAGAGGAGATTTAATAACTACCATGAAGAAGACAGCGGTCTTAGAAGAATCGGTTCTAAGGGAGAGAATGACCACCCATTATATGCTACAAATGCGAAAAGAGGGACATATCGGTCCAAACCGCCCCAACAACAGTTCAAGGTATGCTATAATTGTGGAAAGGAAGGACATATCGCTTTCGAGATTATGCGCAGAGCGAAACCTAGTTCAATGAGGGACGGTGACTCAAAAGATCATCCCGAAAAAGTCAAAGTCAACGATTAGGGAAGAAGCGTTTGTTGTGGTCGGTCAAAATGCGAGAAACCCAAACGAGGTGATCACGGGTAAGCTATTTATAAATTCTTGCGAAGTTTATACCTTACTTGATACTGGGTGCTACCCATTCATTTATCTCTCCTGCATGTGCTCAACGTTTAAACTTGACTCGGAGAAATTAGACTTTGACCTATCTGTGGAAACTCCGTTAGAGAAACTTTCATCACATCCACTCGCTTTATAAATCTTGTTTGATTCAAGTTGGCACCATCACCTTACCTCTTGACCTTATCTCTTTAAAGATACTTGCTTTTGATGTGATTTTAGGGATTGATTGGTTAACTACTCATCATGCCAAAATTGATTGTTTTCGTTAGGTTGTTAGTTTTCATATTCCTAACCAACCCGTTGTATGAATTCAAGCAACTAAACCATTAAAATCAATCACTATCATATCTAATCATAAAGCTATTCGTTTATTGAAAACGGATGTCAAGCTTTCTTAGCCCATGTTATGGATTTGAATAAAGACACGCCAAATTTGAATAATATTCCTGTTGTTATTGACTTTCCCGACGTATTTCTCAAGAACTTCCCTTCCTACCCCGAACGTGAAGTTGAATTCTTTATTGATCTTGAACCTGGTACAAAGCCCATTTCTAAAACCCCATATCGAATGGCTCTATTGAACTTGAGAGTTAAAGGTCCAACTACGAAATTGTTGGACATCGGTTTTATTCGTCCTAGTACATCTCCTTGGGGTGCTCTGTTTTATTCGTAAAGAAGAAAGACGGGGGAGTATGCGACTTTGTATTGACTATCGAATTGAACCATGTCACCATCAAGAATAGGTATTCTCTACCTCGTATTGATGACTTGTTTGACCCGATTCTAAGGGCATAATTCTTTTCAAAAATCGATCTTCGCTTCGGATATCATCAAATTTGAAGATTAGAATCGAGGATATTCCAAAGACGCCTTGAGAACTTCGGTATGGGCATTATGAATTCTTAGTCATGTCTTTTCGGACTAACTAATGCTCCTATGACTTTTCATGGATATGATGAACCGAGTATTCAAGGAATATTTGGATCAATTCGTTGTTGTCTTTATTGATGACATCCTCATATATTCCAAAAGCCGTGAATATCATGAGCACCATTTAAATATTTCTTCACTCAAAAAGAACTCAACATGCGGCAGCGACGTTGGCTCGAGCTATTGAAAGACTAGGACCACACTATTCAATACCATCCTGGAAAAGCGAACGTGGTAGGTGACGCGCGTTGAGTAGAAGATCATATCTTGAACGAAAGTGCGATGATGTCAAGTATACGCATAGAGCCAACTTTAATAGAAAAAAGTTAAGGTTGCTTTCCAGCCACCGAATCGGGAGCGATGCGTATGAAGAAGAAAGTACAAGAAGGAGCTATTCCGGAAGCGAGAATTGATGAAGAAGGAATACTTCGAGTCCACTCTAGACTTTGTGTTCCTAACGACTCTGATTTGAAGTACAAGATTATGATGGAGGCACACAATACACCATTTGCAATCCATCCTGGAAGTACTAAAATGTATCATGATCTTCGACATACATTTTGGTGGAACAATATGAAAAAGAGATTGCAAAGTTTATCTTGATGTGTTTAACTTGCCAACGTGTAAAGGCGGAGCATCTAGTACCTAAGGGTCCGTTGCAACCACTTGAGATTCTGAAATGGAAGTTGGAACACATTACCATGGATTTCGTTACGGGTCTTCTTACGGTTTCTCAAGGCATCAATGCTATTTGGGTTATTGTTGATAGATTAACCAAGTCTGCTCATTTCTTGCCGATACGGGAGACTTATTCCCTTGAACGTCTTGCTAGTATGTACGTGAATGAAATTGTGAGGTTGCATGGTATGCCTGTATCCATAGTTTCGGATCGTGACCCAAGATTCACTTCAAGATTTTGGGTTAGCTTGCAAAAAGCTATGGACACGGATTTGCGATTTAGTTCGCATACCATCCCCAAACCAGACGACAATCGAGAGGACTATTCAAACTCTTGAAGATTTATTAAGACTATGTGTCCTTGACTTCAAGAGCAGTTGGGATAAGTATTTACCATTGGTGGAATTCTCCTACAACAACAGTTATCAGGCAAGTATAGGTGTGGCTCCATTCGAAGCATTATATGGACGAAAATGTCGTTCTCCAATATGTTGGGATGAGATGGGTGAAGCAACATTGTTGGGACTCGAGTTAGTACGTATGACTAGCGAAAAGATTCAAATGATTCGACAACGTATACAAACGGCACAAGATCGAAAAAAGAGTTATGCGGATCTTCATCGAAAGGACGTGGAATTTAGTGTAGGGGATCATGTATTGTTGCGAGTTGCTCCATGGAAGGGAGTTACAAGATTTGGGAAGAGAGGAAAGCTCAATCCATGATTTATTGGTCCATTTCAAATTCTTGACCGAGTAGGAAATGTAGCCTATAGACTTGCGTTACCTCCAAGTTTGTCTCGTGTTCATAATGTGTTTCACATATCTGTACTTCGTAAATATGTGAAAGACCCGAACCACGTTATAGAATTAGAACCAGGACGAAATAGCCAAGACTTAACGTATGAGGAGGTACCACAAGATCTTGGATAGGAAGGAGCATGTCCTACGCCAAGAAAGGTCATACCACAAGTTAAAGTTTTGTGGAGGAATCATGCTATAGAGGAAATGACACGGAATTGGAAACGGAAATGAAAGCGAGGTATCCTCACCTTTTCAAACACCAGTGCGTCACGTCAATTTCGAGGACGAAATTTCATAAGGAGGGGAGGTTGTAAGACCCCAACTTATTATTAATGAAATTTAATTTTCTCTATTTATTATTTTGAAATAGTAAGGGTTGATGTGATTAATGTGGATAGTTAGGGGTAAAATACGCAAATATTTCAAAATAAGCAAGTGGTTATAAAATATTCATTGTTGTCGGGGAATATTCGTTTGGTCGTGGAATATTCGTACTGTCGGGGAATATTCGTACGACGGTGCAGCCATGTGTGGGCCCCATAACGAAAAGCGATTGGATGAAGAAAACGACAAATATAAGTTGGTTAAAAATAACGGCGTAGTTGTTACCATTAATACTGTTAAAATACTCGGTGGTTAAAACACAGTAGCACACGGTATTGCACCAATTATTGATTCTTACGTAAGAAGGCACTACTCAATAATGGTTACAGATAATTCTTGCTCAATATTTTATTGATTCAATAATTCATTGCGTTGATATTTTATATTCTTTGTTGTTTCAATAATTGTCATTACACAATATTTTTCATTATCGAAGCAATAATTCATATTATCTGAATAATATTATTAGATAACATTATTGGCAATGTCTAGAAAGTTCTCATACAAGGAGAGGTTTGGTCACCTAATTGCTTGCTACCAATAAGGAGAAATTCTTATTCAAAGCCCCTCTTTCTTGGGAACCGCACGGTTGTCAATATTGTGATTACGTAATATTATTTGTGAATAATTAATTATTGATTCATATGATGAGGAAAATATTGATTTTATGTGGATATAGATGGAGAAAATTTTAATGTGACAATTGTTGAAAATTGAAATTTTATCTTTTCGATAAGATAATGTATTATTATATTTTAATAATATAATAATGGTGATATTTTTTACAACGAATGTGGGATATATGAGTATCTGAGGAGGAAGTGTATTTTTGTTGCAATAAATGTTTAAAACATGGTAAACATGTCATTTGGACCGCATTTATTATTCAAATTTGATTATAAATTTTGTAAAATCGCCTGGTTTGTGGATTTCGGTCAATTTCTATTTGGAATTTGGAAAAACTTTCTTCGCAAAGTTGTAGAGAATTGAATTTCCTATAAAAACCAAATGAGATTCGAATTTTCCGATAAAAGGGCTATTTATTATGAATTATTGATGTTCAAAATTCTGAATAATTGATTTTGGAAGTTTTAATTATTTTAAATAATAAAAACGTTTTTGATTTGTTTGGTAGACTTATTTGTTGTCAAGCATGGCTGAATTCGGATCATAGATTGTGTATGTGGGAATTTATATATAATATATTAATATTATATTAAATTTTCGCTTTTAGTGTTCTAAGCAATTTCCTATAAATAGGATGCTTAGGTTAGAATTGAAAATCACACCGAAACTGAAGTTTTCTCTCTCTATATTATCGGCGTATTCTTGTGAGTAATTTTGAGTATAATTTGAGTATTGCTATTCTAATTGCAAGTTCAAGTCATAGCCTATATCCTGTTTTAAATTTAGAAATCTTGATCTTTCGAGGTAAGGATATTATTTTTTTCAGAATGATATTATTTCTTCAATATCATTATGTTGAAATATTGATCTGAAGTTTTATCAAATTTAGAACTTTTGGTGTCTGAGTTACTATTCACGATATCTGAGACTTTATTCACGATATCATAACACTATTCACGAATCGACACTACTATTCATCGAAAAATGAAAATTTTTCTTTTCGTCCAAAATATCTATTCGGATACTAGCTTTGATTGTATCCATGTTTTGATCATTCTTGAATTTTACACCACCGCGATTATTTTTGAGGTATTTTTGACGTGAATAAAACAAAGTACGAATCCTTAATCCTTAATCCTTGTCATTTTGTTTCACTTTGGATTCGCTTTCTTTAAAATATTTTCATCATCTTCATTCTTAAATGATGATATTATGGAATATCTTTGGCTTTGTAGTGCAAAGATGAATGATTTCTGAAGAATATCTTTGGCCAGTAGTGCAAAGATGAACAGTGTTTAGATGAACATGACCAAATCGATGAATATCTTTGGCTCAGTAGTGCAAAGATGAATATGTGATTCCGATATATATTGATTGATGTTACGAGGATAAAAGATGAGCGATGAACTTTTAAATTCATATACATGGAAGATAGTAGTTTGCATTCTCTACTTAACTCTTCTAATGAATTATTATTTCATTGCGAATATTGATTTAAAATTTGTTGTCTATTGTATTCTATTAGATTTTTCCTTGTTGAAGACTAACGATAATTTGTTGTATATTATCTTAGTCATAATATTCTTTTGAGCTAGTTGAGCTCACCCTTTTTCTTTTTTGTTCCATTTTTCTCAGGAGGCGAGAATATAAGCGAAAGTACGAGTGGGGGTATGGAATGAAGGTTCTAGAGAGAGTTGTTTAGTAGTCCTCACCATTTTTGTAAAATAATGTATCAATAAATGTGATGAGGATTTATTTGAGTATAGATATTGTCTGAAGATAATATTTGTATTTAAACTCACAGTTTTCTTTGTTGTAATAATAAAGTTGTAGTTGTTTCTGCACCATGTATTGACAACTCAGAATGGGTGATGTATACCTATTTTGGGGGCGTCACAGTAGTGAATAGTACCCGTGGATAGTAACTCGTGAATAGTAACTCGTGAATAGTAACTCATGAATAGTAACTCATGAATAGTAACCCCGACACAAAAAAGGTAGAAATTCCACAATAAAATCCATACCAATATTTCGTATAATGATATTCAAAGAATAACATTTCTTAAACTTATAAACAATTTATTTTAATTGTTTACACTTTACTAAATAATGTATTTAATCATCATAAAATGCCAAACTTATAAGGTTTCATCACCAATAACCAAAACCCTCATCAAAAATCAGATATACCACATATATATGATTCTCAAGCCATAAAATCATATTTTTCAATTTTTCCTTCACATAACATATTTAACTCATTTATTCATAACTAGTCCATTTTCATGAAAAATACCAAATCGGTTCAAAAATATTTCTTTTCTGGGATTTAGCGAGAATATAGTCCCATATTGAACATATATTTTTCTTAGAATTTTAAAAATTCATTTACTATTTTTTATATGGCTAAAACCGCCAAATATTTAGACATTTATCATAAATTGTACTTTTATCCAAAAATTCCGTAATTCACAGAGTACACTGATATTATATAGATGTAATCCCAATAAAAATTTCATCAATTTTGGAGTTAACCATAAGGAGTTATAAGGCGTTACTTTTAAAATAGTCTTTTCTCATAAAATTCATAATTCTTAATCTATACTTCCAAAAGTCACCATTTTTGGACACAATCAATAAAACTCATCAACATATCATTTCAAATTTTTCCAGAATTTTTTGAAGCTCAGAAGAAGTACGAACTGAAAAACATAATAACCCTTAAAATCCTTACTATCCCTTACCTCAAAAGAAAGAAAGACTTCCGATTGGATATCTAAATAACGCTGAAGGAAACTTGCACTGATGAATATCAACTCACCAAGTATCTAAATACTCATAAAATACACTCAATAATCTAGAGAGAGAAAGCTTATGTTTTTGGTGTGATTTTCAATTCTAACTTAGCCCTCTATTTATAGGAAAATTTTAGCAGACTTGACCAAGCAACTCGATGATGGCTTTACTTCGCTACTATTCCCACCCACCACATTTGAAATAAAATTCAGCACATTTCTTCACCAACCACAAGTGGGGCCCACTCAATTCTAGAATTTTCTACCAAAATCATTTATAAACCTAATTTCCGTATCAGTCACCTCTTAAAATTCATAACAAATTATTCGTTCATTTTTAACGGTTCAAAATTTGTGAACATATACTCAACTTATATATGTATAACATATTCAGAAATCAAAACGATCCAACGGTCAGATTAAAAATTATAACTCACACAATAGAGCTTTAAGAACACCGACTTGATCTTTTAATACCTCCAATCCGACAAAATACTGATAAAATACCTCAATATTAATTCCTTCATTTATAACCACATAAATATATCCATCATTTATATCCACATCAAATAAATATTTCCTTATCATATAAATCAATAATTAATTATTCATAAATAATATTACAGAATCACAATTATGACAACCAGGTAGCTCCTGGAAAAGAGGGGCTTTTCGATAAGGATTTCTCTTTACCTACCGTAGCATGCAATTAGGTGACCAAACCTCTCCTCGATGTAACTTTCTAGACATTGCTAATAATGCTATCTAATAATATTATTCAAATAATATGAATTATTGATCCGATAATGGAAATCTTGTGCGAAGGACAATTATTGAACAATAATAATATAAAATATCAACGCATCAATTATTGAATCAATAAAATAAAATATTGAACAAAGAATTATTGTAACCATTATTGAGTAGTGTCTTCTTATGTAAGGATCAATAATTCAAAATATCATGCAAAAACCGTATGCTTCTTGTGCAAACACGCCAGACATCGTATTTTAACCAATAGGGTATTCCAACAAAGTGTTAACAGTAACGATTACGCCATTATTTATAAAAACTTAATTTTGTCGTTTTCTTCATCCTAACAGCTTATTACATTATAGGGCCCATTAAAATGGTCATTACGTGTCAGCATACGAATATTCTCCTAAGCGGAAAAGAATATTCCACGACCAAACGAATATTCCCCGACAACAATGAATATTTTATAACCACTTGTGTATTTTGAAAAAAATTTAATATATCACCCTTAACTTTAATTTTTATCAATTTAACCATTTACTTAATAGTAATTATAAGAAAAATTGAATACTTTTATTTCATAAAATTCGGGGTCTTACATAAGCTGTAAAGTTTGAGTTATCTGAAATGTAAAGATTATTGGATTGAAATGTAAGATTTTATAAAATTATTCTGATGAAGTGAATCATAAAATAGATTGATTCAAAAATATGTAAATGGTAAAGGTTATGATTGGGGAAATGTAGATAAAGAAAGCAGAAAAGTTTAATTTATTCCGCATTTTTATTAATCTAAGCATCGAATAATGATGTAAAATTAGAAGATAAATATATTGTTAACGACCGAAGTCGAGAGTTGAATTATATGAATTTTGGGGTTGTTACAACTTCCACTAACGAGAGACATAAAACACAAAATATATTTAATTTTTGGAGCTAGTTTGCCAAATTTTCCTCATTACAGGATGAGTCCGAAGGAGAATGAGATCCTGCGAGAAAAGGTGGAAGAGTTGTTGGAAAAAAGGCATATACAGGAGAACATGAGTCCATGTGTTGTTCCTGCTTTATTGGTACCTAAGGCTGACTGTAGTTGGCATATGTGTGTAGACAGTAGGGTGATCAACAAAATTACAATTGGGGTACCAGTTTCCAATTCCACGGTTGGATGACATGCTCGATCAGTTACATGGTTCGATGGTTTTCTCTAAAATTAATTTGCACAGTGGTTACCATCAAATCAGTATACGACCAGGAAATGAATGGAAAACAACTTTTAAGACTAAAGATGGTTTGTTTGAATGGTTGGTTATACCATTAGGTTTGAGTAATGCCCCCAACACTTTCATGCGTGTTATGAATCAGGTATTGAGACCTTTTATTGGGCGATTTGTTGTTGTTTACTTTGACAATATCTTGATTTATAATAAATCCGAAGAGTAACATCTTTTTTATTTATGTGAAGTGCTAACAGTCTTGCAGTAAAATAAATTATTTATGAACCTTAAGAAATACAACTTCATGACAGATAAGTTGCTATTTTTAGGTTTCATTGTTAGTTCCGATGGGATATCGGTGGATGAAGAAAAAGTGAGAGCCATTCGTGATTAGCATGTTCCAAAAATAGTTAATGAAGTCCGTAGTTTCCATGGATTGGAAACCTTCTATAGGCGTTTCATCAGGAATTTCAATATCATCACATCACCTATTACGGATTGTTTGAAGAAAGGGAAATTTAATTGGGATGAAACGGTTAATAACAGTTTTGCAGAGATAAATGAAAAATTAAGTACCGCCCCTGTGCTTGCGTTACCATACTTTGATAAGCTATTTGATGTGTATTGCGATGCTAGTGGTGTAATTGTTGGTGCTGTTTTGTTCTAAGAGAAGAGACTTCTAACATTTTTCAGTGAGAATTTGTGTGCGGCGCTACAAAAATGGTCGATACACGACAAAGAATTCTTTGCAGTTGTCCGAACGCTGGAACATTGAGAACACTACTTGATCGGTAAAGAATTTTTTTCGTATTTTGACCATGAGGCTTTGAAATATCTGGGAAGTCAGAAACGAATTACGTCAAACATGCATGCCCGGTGGTGTATTTTTTTTCAAAAATTCCATTTTTGTTTGGTGCATAAATCAGGGGTGTAAAAATAAGCAGATGCTTTGAGTCATCGAGTATCATTACATGTTACTCTTAGTCATGAAATATTTGGCTTTGAGTACTTGAAGGAGTTGTACGAGCATGATCTTGATTTTTTTGAAATTTGGCGACATTGTGTATTTGGGTGCCTATGTCGGGATTCTACCTGCAAGATGGGATTTTGATACGGTAGAACCAATTATGTATTCCTATACATTCTTTACGGGAGAAGGTAATTCGTGACTTGCATGACGATGGATTTGCTGGACATTTGGACTGCGATAAGACTTTATCTGCTGTAAAGAAACAATATTATTTGCCCAAGTTACGACGTGATGTGGAGAAATTGGTGGGACAGTGTTATGTGTGTCAAAGGGGTAAAGGACAATCCTCCAATGCTGGTCTTTATACACCTTTACCTGTTGTTGAAAATATTTTGGAAGATCTGTTGATGGATTTTGTGGTTAGATTACCGAGAATGTAAATGGTGCTGATTCTGTGTTTGTGGTTGTCGATCAGTTTTCTAAGATGGCACATTTTTATACCTTGTAAGAAAACTTCGGATGCTCCTGCGGTGGCAAAGTTATTCTTTAGGGAGATTGTCAAGTTGCATGGTGTGCCTAAATTCATTACTTTGGATCTAGATACTAATTTTTTGAGTTATTTTTGGAAGACTTTATATAAACGGTTCGATTCTTCTTTGAATTTTAGCAGTACAACCCATCCTTAAATTGACTAAAAAATTGAGTCGCTGAATCGTACTTTGGGAAATTTGATTTGCTATATATGTGGAGAGAAGCCTCGACATTGGGATTTAGATTAAGCACATGCGGAGTTTGCTTATAACAGTGCCGAGCATAACGCTATAGGGAAGTCTCCATTTTCTATTATTTATAACAGTCATCGTCATACTCTTGATTTGGTCAGTTTACGTAAGGAACCTGGCGTGACTGCGTGAGTGCAACAACTGCTAATATGGAAGATGAGGTTCAAGCGACGTATGCGGAGGTGAAACAAAGGATTGAGATGGCCAATGTGCGTTATAAGAAGCTTGCTGATAAACATCGCTAGAAGTTGACTTTTGAGAAAGGGGATCAAGTAATGGTGTACTTACGCAAGGAGCGGTTTCCTGTTGGTACTTATGGTAAGTTACAACAAAATAAATATGGTCCTTATACCATTCTGCTGAAGATAAATGATAATGCTTATGTGGTAGACTTGCCTGCTAGTATGAGAATTTTGCGGATGTTTAATGTGGTTGATCTTTATCCTTTCCATGCTGCTGATGGTCCGATGTACGCATACCCTGTTATGTTATCAAGTAATAACTCAAAGACGATTTTTTTTCAAGTGGAGGGGAATGACACGGTCCAAGGTGGAGTCCAAGTAGGAAAAGGAAGGAAATCCAAGTTTAAGATGGGTTGATTTTGTTTTGAACATAATTTTTGATTCGTTTGGAGTTACGGAGTCCATAATATATCAAATCAAATCTTACAACGAGCCCTACCAGATTCATTGCCTTTGGGCATGAAGGACACCGTTTGAAGCCCAAAAAAGGCGTAGAAATAGACATTTTGGCCATCCAAAGTTTTTTCCAATTTTTAGTTTATTTGGATATTTTTTTAATTTTATTATTCCTTGCATACTTAGGTTTTCCAGCTTATTTTTTAATATTTAAAGGATGTTTGCATGTGTTTTAGGGTTAACTTATTATTATCAGATTTATATAATATTGTGGCTGCTTAGTCAACTTCTCCAAACTTTGTGAATTCTTGTGATTGCAAAGTACATAGTTTCACACTTTGATGCTTAATTGGTTAATGAATGATGAGAACTAAGCTATGATCTATAGTAATAAATTTGAATTGAATTTATCATAAATGAGTACTCGAATATGAGAAACTTGTTTATTTGTCTAAGTTATCTGTATAGTTGTCTATGTGCACTGATTTTATGATATAGAACAGTTTAAGTGCTTATGTTTATTGCAAAACCTTGTGGAGAAAAATTGTGATGAAGAAAAAATGATAAATATAAAAAAAATTTAATTGAAAATTTGCTTCAATGTCCATTGTACGAATTAATTGGGTATCCAAGCCTCGGGAAGCATCGGTATTCACATTAAAAAGTGTGATAGATAAAAGAAGCTTGACTAGTCGACTTTTGTGGCCTTTGTTACTTGAATAAGTAAGCCCTAGGGGTGTCTATACACCCAGCGCCTTAAAACCATCTGGTTTGGGAGTTGTTGGTAGAAAGTTTGCTACATGGGTAACTCTGAAAAGCCTGAGAAAAGAAGACATTACATATGTCAAGAAAGAAAAAAATGTTAGCAAAGCATAAAAATGCATTCATCTATGCTGAAGAGAAGGTTCTATGAAAAAAATAAATAGCAGGAATTTTTTTTCTAAGTTGTGAGTCAGTGTGTTATGACTTTTATTCCATAATAACTAAGTTGAATAAGTGTGTAGATTGTAGGAAGGCTATTTATGTGGATACAATTTGATCTAATGAAATTTAATGGTGAAATGATAAGGTTGTTCATTGTGAATTAATTGATGAGGCATTGATTAGATTTCTGTTAGTTAGTGTTGATATTCATGATTTGTAACTTAAAACTTTTTGACTGCTGAATGATAATATACCTTTGTTTTGATTTACATGAGGACGTGTAAAGACTAAGTGTGGGAATTTGATAAGTACACAATATTCAATGATTATAATTCCTTTATGTTTACTTTTATTGCATGTTTCATGTTTATATAAGCTTATTAAGGTGTTTAATGATTTTTAGGAGGAATTGGAGCTGAAACGAGAAAAAGGGAAGATTGTAGGTTTTAACACTAAGTTGGATGTATGTTCTTGACTTGGAAATTGGATTTTATTTTAGATCTCATCGGGAGCTTCGATTTGACAGGTGGCATGTCCTATAACTTTTTCTGGATCAAAAGTTATGACCTTTTTACCAAACGGACGTTGAACCTCAAAGTTTGGAGTTACCATTTACATAGAAGTCACTTGAAAATAATTTTGACCTTGATCCAGTCAGAATCTCTCAATTTGTAAATAATAAAAGTTTGTAAATAAATTCCTTAGCTTTCCAGAACATCTTGAATCATCCCAATCGGAGTTTGGATGAGAAAGTTATGGCCATTTTACCAAAGGATGTCGTAACAGGAAATGGGAATTCGCCCCAGAGAATTCGTCAAGGCAAACGAATCCGCCCCAAAATATTCATCTCTTTAATCTTCCCCAGCGAATTCACAGGCTTACAAATTCGTCCGAGTGAATTCGTCGGGGATTTTCAGCAACTTGGAAAGTTTTTAATGCAGATTTTGGCAGATTTCTAATTAGATTTCGATTGATATTTCTAATAGACTTATGATTTCTTTTTTTACTGAGATTCTCTTTCTAAATTAATTCTATTTACTTATGGAAACTAGGGTTATAATTTATAATTCCTTTTAGGATTTGGATTTCTAGTTCTTATAGGATTTAGGACTTTGTTAGGCATTATAAAAACATGTAATCAGTCAGATAAATTCATTCTATCATCTACATTGGATTGCAAGCCCTAGTTGGAGAATCAAAGGCATGTCAGGCTAATCTTTTCAATTTAGTTCTAAGGGATGTTGAACCTCATTCATAATTAAAGGTTTGATCAAATTTACTTTATTTATTCCTTCGTGCATGAGATTTATTCTGATAATCTGTTTTAACTTCTTGTATGCTATTCAATCTACTAATTTGGTTTCTGCAGTATTAAATTAGTGAATTGATATCATCTATTAGACTAAGATATATTGTATCTGATCATAATTAGCAATTAGTGGTACTTGATTGTGGACAAGCTTTTGAGTGTTATTAAGATTATTAGAAGACAAGTTAAATAATTCATGATTGTGTAATTATTTCTTGGAATAACCTAATTCTCATTCTTCATACTGGTATTATATTAAATCTAGACCAATAGTTCTAGGTTGTATGATAGTTAGGATCTCTTGAGCCAATCGTCACATTAGATTTACATATAAGGAGAATTTCAGATAATTAAGAGATTGCGGGTATCTAGGGTTATTAATCTCATTGAAGGGTAAATACTGTATAACTTGATTACTCCATAATTGTGAAAAGGCGATACTGAACTGAAGCTTTTAAATCATTGTTATTTCTTATCAGTTTACTTTTGCTAGTTTAGTTTAATCAACTTAAAACCCCCTTTTACTGGAAACAATCAGATAAATATAAAATAATACACTCTCCGTGGGATCGACCTTTACTTGTTACTATACTAATATTGTGTTAATAAAGTAGAAGTAAGGTATTAATTTAGGAGTGTCAATGATAGCTCCAAATTATCAAGGTATAAGCAAATTTCTCCAAATTCGGATATCTGGTCTCCGCATTGTGAAGGTCATGGTTAACATAATAACTATCTTCTGGCTCAACACTGCTCCTATTGCCAACGAGCTAGCCGCCAGATATAAGTATAAAGGTTCCAAAGGGATCGAATTCATCAATAATGGTGCCAAAGACATGTACTTCTTGATCCCTTGGAACACATCTTCATATTCTGAAGTCTATTGAAACGTCTTCTCATTCTTCAGGCCCTGAAGTGTGTCAAAAAATGACAAACATCTTTTTGCCAACTTGGACATAAAACTTCTCAACGCTACGATCCAACCTGTCTACCAATGTACATCCTTAAACGATTGTGGAGACTTCATATCCTCTATCGCCTTAATTTTCTTCGGATTAGCTTCAATTCCTTTCTTGCTCACTAGATAACCAAGGAAATTCCCCAAATCGAGGCCAAAAGTGCACTTCTTTGGGCTCAGCCGACTATTTTAATGTCGAACGATCTAGAAACAATCGCCTAGATCATCCAAATGCTCCAAAAAAGATAACCTCTTTACGATCATATCATCCATATATACCTCCATGCTTCGGCCCAACTACTTTTGAATCACGTATTCATCATCTTCTTATACATCGTACAGACATTTATCAGTCCAAAGGTCGTCTTTCTATAAGCATAGATCACCTGATGCGTAATAAAGTCATCTTCGGGATATCCTCCTTATGCATCGAAATCTGATTGTATCCCGAAAAGGAATTTATGAAACTTAACAACGCATACCCTGAAGTAGCGTCAATCAGCTGGTCGATGTGTGGAAATAGATAGAAATCCTTTAGACACGCCTTATGCATATCTTTGTAGTCAATGAAAATCCTCCACTTTCTATTTTTTTTCGAACTAACACCACGTTTGCTAGTCATTTGAGGTAATCAATCTCAAATATGAAGTCGGCCGCTAATAGCTTGGCTACTTTATCATCAATTATATTCTTCCGCTCCGGGGCAAAGATTCTCATCTTCTGCTGGACTGGATTCCTAGAAGGGTCCACATTCAATCGACGTACGATAACAGACTCATCATTCCTTGATATATCACTGGCCACCCATGCAAAGATGTATGCATACACCCGAAGTAAATCTATTAAACCTGTCCAAAAGGGCACCTGCACTTCATCTAATCTTGATGGTCTTATCCTTTTTCCCTAGGACCAGGTCAATATTTTTTATCTCTTCAGCAGATAAAACAAGTGGCTCTGTATTCCCTTCAGTAAATGGCTCAACCTCAATCATTATAATTTTCCTTTGTTTGCTGACCCCTACTCCCGAAGAGATTAAGGCGTTCTGATAACATCTCCTTGCCAAGTCCAGATCCCCAACAATTTCGTCGACGTCGTTTGGAGTGAGGAACTTTATCTTAAAGTGAGGTATAAATGTCACCGCCTATATAACTATTAGGGTTAGGATCCCAGTATGACGTTGTACGCCGAATCCACATGTACCTTAAAAATCTTGCAATTTATTTTAACCTACTGAAGAGCTGTCCCGAAGACCACTAAAAACTCAATAGTACCCATCACCCGAATTGGGTCATTACTGAACACATACAAAGGGGGCTCTTTCCCGACCTCCATCCTTCGGCCTTCTAAATCCATCCTCTGATATGCATGAGCGTACAATATGTCGATCGAGGAACCGTTGTCAATCATAATTCTCTTCATGTCCATTGATCCAACTTGTGATGTAATGAACAACACCCCTTCATGTGGTTCAATGAGTTTTGATGGGTAATCCTCATCGAAAAAAGAGATAACCGTACCAGGGTACTGCCGATCCCTCATGGATGGATGATCATTTACAAAGAGCATTGCATCTAACATCCCACACCTCTTTTTTCCTGTTACATTGCCTACCTAACCATCCGTTATCACATCTTCCACCCGCCGAGCTGATTGCGTCTATTCATGTTGCGGTTGAGGGTTTTGCTCTTTGTTGTTATTATTCTGACTTTTTCTCGAACCTTCTCTGCATGCAACGTACTGGACCAACTCTTTGTTCTGTACGTTCTACGCAATCAGATTCTTCACATTCCTACATACTTTGGTGGAGTTCCCAGCAGTCTGGTGCTAAATATAATATTTATTCTGGTTCCCCCTCCTCGGACGAGTGTTATTCGGGCATGCTTCAAAATAAGGATTATCCCTTATCTGCTCCAGTATAGTTGCCTGATCCTTGTTGAGTGGGGTATACACCTTTTTGACTTCTCAATTCGGGAAAGGGCAGTCGGCCTCCTCCTGGACCCCAATTATTGTAATTTTTATTCGTCTGATCTTGTCTGGAAATATTCGAGTGCCTGAGGACTATTCAAGTCCATCACTTGTCCGACCACCTCTCGAAATCTCTTTATATACTGGTTGAGAGTCTCATTGGAATACTGTCTGATTTGAACCAAAGAGTCGGTTGGCTTACCCATCCCCTTGTTATTTCCGAAATGACCACAAAACTTGTCGCAGAGCTCTTTCCAGATGATATTGAGTTCGGGGTTAGTGACGTCATCCACTATCTAGCTTCCTTCATCATGGTTGTGATGAATATCCGACACTTGGCCGCATCTGAATAATCATAGTATTTCATCAAGCGGTCATATGCCTGGCTGTGATCATAGGGATCCCCGGTACCATCATAACTTTCCATGTGCGGGGCATTCTTATTTGGATCGGCCCCAACCCGATCAATCTTTGGAGAAAATGATGATATTGGATCAATCAGAGACTTCTTATCCTGACTGGAAACTGCAAGCCTCTGCTCCAGATCTGCTACCCTTCGGGCAAGTGTCTCGGTCTTGTTCCTTTGGGAGGATAACTCTCGCCTATCCTGATTCCTGGGTTCCGGAGAGGCCACCCGCCATCTCTGTTTGGACCTTCTTTGACCTTCGCTACTTACTTCTTGGGAGAGGCTTCGGCGCCTACCCCTTTCTTGAGAGTGGCTTCAGCACCTGCTCCTTTCATGTCAAGATTCGTCCGAACGATGTGTCCTGGATCGGTTACCTGGCGATGTCTCCCGAAGTTGATGATGACTGGAGGAAACCTCTCCTTCACCCATCAGTAATTCTTTTCGTTGAAGGCATAAGGCCTCCATAACATCTTCATTCTCTTGTATCTTCTTGGCTAGCTAAAATCAATTATCTGGTGTCCTGGATATCTTGCTTTGAGTTCTAATTCTCCTGAGTACGTGTTCGGGATATGATATCCTCGACACGATTATTGGGTCCCATTTCCTTTCTTGTTATTGATAAAAATCGACACTTGACATCAATCGTTTGAGTATTATTTGGACCCACCGAATGACTATGGGAACTGAGCCTGTTCGAGATGTCTTTGGAAGGCCCCAATCTATCCTTGAATGAACCTTTTGGTTGAGAAAAGCTGGTCATTGATTTGCCTCGGGCAGAGACTATTTTCGCCTTGCTCATCGTCGCCATTACTTCTAATCAAGTTTTTGAGTGATTGAAAATGCCTAGAACTAACAACCCTCCTTCTAGCGCCAATGTTAACAACAAGATTCATCCACACGCCTCAATCACGAATAGCTCGTTCAATCCTGCACAGAAACGAAATCACACGAATTATCTTGATGACTTGGGTTGCCGAAGGATAGCTCTGGTATGAGAATAAGTACATGCTAAAAAAGGTTAACAATGGAGGTATTAAGCTTTAGTGCTAGAAAATAATGAGATACCTGAGAATTATAGTGTAGTCTAGTATTTATAGTGATCATACCTCCTCCTACATGCCCGTCCCATATGGAAATAGGATTCCTTATTAGGATAGATTTCGTAATGGGACATAATTCAATCTTCTTAAAGAAAAGAAGTCAGATTTTATCATTAACTCTTGCCTTAGGAGTTAGAAATTAAATATAATTAGGAATCTTAGATTCTTTAAAGTTCTTTAACTGCCCAAAACAGATTCCTACGTAGGGAAATAATCATGCCCCAACATTCCCTTTCTCTGCTCTTCCAATTTCTTAATTAACCCAATCCTTTTTTTACTTCTCATCCTCATCCCAAATCTCTCATTCTCTATCTATGATTTACCCTAAACTTCTTTTGTAGGACAAAAGAATACGAAGTCGATTTGGGGCTTTTTGGGTGGAGCAAATCGACAGATTGCGAACCGTGGTATTTGTGGATCGATCAATTTTTGTTACCAATGACGACGCGATTAAGGTATTTTCTTCTCTTTCTTTTAATACATATTTTATGCGATTCAAAAAACCTAAATGTTGATTCTAATGTAATATCTCTAATCAGGTATATGATATGATGAATGTGTTTGTTTGTGTTGCAAGAATTGGATGAGATGAAGAAGAGATTGAAAGAGATGGAAGAGAAATTTGCTGTGCTCCAAGAAATATAGGCCAAGGTTGAGAAAGAAATGGGTGTTTTTCAAGGTTTAATTTTTATTTTTTTAATTGGGTTTCATATCTTCAATTCTTTTCTAAGTATCTTTATAAATAGAATCTCTTTTGTGGTGAACTAGTAATTTAAGCTTGAGGAAGTGTTATAAAGACTGTTAATGTGAAAAGGAATTTATTTGATGTAGATTTTGTCTATTAAGTTGTTCCAAAGAGGTGTTGCTAATTTATGATAAGTAATGAGTTCTTTCAAAGGTTTCAGTTCTTAAATTTTAGACATATATCAAAATTCGTCTCTGGGTTTGATGGATTTATAATTAATTGTTAATTAACTTCTGTAATTGTTAGAAGAAGTAGTTGTTTTAAGAGGAGTTGATTTTGAGTAGATTGCATATTGTGGTACTTATGCTTCATTTGGAACAAGAAAGGGAAATGTAAAATAAGGATGGTGGATTTTCAGAGGGGAAAGGAACCTCCTTTTACTTATATTATATACAATTAAAAGTAAAGGAGATGAAGACTAGAGTATAAATTCAGATCATATATTTATTTATTTATTATTATCCTCGTAAGCATCACTTTCTTATAAGTGATAACAAGATATGACATGAGTTATTATGCTAATGCCCAACTCTCTTTCGCCTCAATTACGTAGGTACACACACTTTTTCCTTTTCTAATTAAAATTTTTATATGATTTTTTTATCTAGACCAAGATTAAAGTTGAGTTCAACTATGTAAACAACTTTCTATTTATTTGAATTAACTTTGGGTTTTGCTTAGGAATTATGTATTTATTTGCTGCTTTTGCTACAATGGAAACATATTCCTTTTCTGTCTGGATCAAGTTTCTTATTGTCCTTTTTCTTCGCCTTGCCCTTAACCTTCTTGCTTTTCTTTTTTTAGAAGAAACCTTGGGCCTCTTCCTTTTTTTGGAAGAATCTACCATTAAGACATGGTCCCGCTTGGATGGGAAGTGCCCTTCAACAATTTTCAACATGTTAAGTAACTCAGGAAAGTTGACGTCCTACTTATTCATGTGGAAATTCACAACAAATTGTGAGAAGGTGTCCCGGAGTGACTGCAAGATCAAATCTTGACTTAACTCCCCATCCATGATGAACCCCAATTGTCCTAGTTATTCAATCAAATTAATCAATTTTAGACAATGGGTCTCAACAGTAGTGCCCTCGGACGTGCAAGATCGAAAGAGATCCCTAGATATCTGATATCTAGCAGTTCTGCTTTGATCACCATATAATTCTTTTAGGTGCAACAAAATAGAATAGGCATCCATTTTCTCGTGCTGACGCTATAGCTTGTTACTCATGGATGCGAGCATAAAGCATTGTGCTATAGATGCATCATCTTGCCACTTTCTAAAAGTAGCAATCTCTTCCTCAGAGGCTTTTTTTGCAACCATTGCAGGGGCATGTGAATCTTGGATATAAGAAAGCTTTCCAGTAGTGAGAACAATTCTCAAATTTCTTAATCAGTCCGTGTAATTCGGTATGATCAACTTGTTAGTATCAAGTATGCTACGAAGTGATAGTGAGCGTGACATTTTTCAAATTATGCATGTGAAATAAAACAACATTTTAGTATACATTCATTTAATTAATTACCAAAATAAATTAGGTCTTATTTTAAATTGGAATCTCCCACTATTTTCATCAAACTATATTAGCCTCATAATATATAGTTCGACAAAACTATTTAAAGATTTGCTAATGAGAATAAGGATCTCATTTCAAATATTTATAGCCTTGTGGTGATACAACAAACGATATATAAATAAATAAGTAGAAAACTACTGTCAATTATATCATCATATATGTAACTCCTTTTATGCCTCTTAGATTATTTTGATCAAGTGGTGACACATCCGGACCAAAATTATCCAAGTTAAGTCCAATCTAGCACTTTCATATATTCAAATAGCAAAATTAACATCTTAAATATTTAATACTTGCCTTGTGGTGACACAAAAAACTCAAATTAAATATTTAATACTCTATTAATTTTATCATGCTAGAAGGCGACGTTCGATATTTCAAATATCTTTGAACGCTTAAGACTCAATATAAATACTTTGAGGGGTTTGTTATTAATTGTATCATTTTGTTTAGCGCGCATGCACACACATATATATAAAATACACGTCATATTAATTAACATGCAAAACATGTTTCATCATATATAATATATACATAGTATAAGCATGCATATAGAATACATTATTCTACCTGGATTGATTATGAACTTTATTCTAGTTTAGTTCACTAGAGCCACAAAGTGAACCAAAAGGTCAAACCTAGGAGTGCAATTTTTTTTTTAAATATAACTATTACATTTAAATCATGGGCTCCATTACAAATGGGTCTTCATGCGCTCTGTGACAACCCAAAAAATTATGAGACTTGTCTCGAATAATTAAATGAAGATTAAAGGAATAAAATCTAGATTTGAAAATAGAGGAATGGGATTTTTTTTTGAAAAAAACCTATATATATGGTTTAATATCTAAAAGAGGGTAAAGAGATTTGAAGGTGAATGATAAAAATATTGAAGGTATTAATATCTGAGAATAAACAGGTAGTTATGAGCCGAAGCAAGTCAGATGAGACTTGGGATAAGAATAGATGTTGTCCATGAATTGGATAGCAAAATAAATAACTGAAAGAGGTAGTAAATTAATACATATGTTAACGTAATTCGATAAATTTAATCGATGAGAGAAATTTCATTAGAGGTCAATAGTGAACTAAACTAAAACGTTACATGAATAGTGATTCCGACATGGGATCTTTGTAAGAGTGGACGAATGTAATATTTAAGGGTTGAAAAGATAAGTTAATATGAATAATCAATAAAAATGAAGTAAGTTAAAACTCAAAATTTGAGTTAGAGATAGAATTTTAAAGCATGGACTGCTCGGTTGCATCTGGAACGTCAAGTTTAGTCAGAAAGGTTTGTAAACACAAAATGTGTCGGGGATGACTTTTTGGTCAAAGTCAACAATTGAATTTTATGGAGAAAAGTCAAAATCGGAGATAAGAGTGGAATCTAAAGACGCGGACTAGATATTTGAGTCTGGAACATTGAAATTAGAAAGAATAGACTATAAACACAAAATGTGTCGGGGTGACTTTTTGGTCAAAGTGAATAGTTGACTTTTATGGAAAATAGTCAAACTTAAAATTCGGAGATGAATTTGAAGAAACGGATATGTCCATGACGTTGAGAGTGTCAACATTAGTAGGAATCAACTATAAACTTGAAATTTTGATTTTTCGGGTCCGAAAGTTAAAGACGGGATTAAGCACACAAAATGAGGCAATAAAAGTGGGACCCACTTGACCAAAATCTACTGGAAATTCCTGCACATGGGCAGCCACCAACTCCCCCAACAACTCTCACTAACTCTCTTTAAAAAGTGGATCTAGTTCCCCACTTTATTTAATATTAAACCTTTAATTCTTTTAACTAAAGAAAAGGAAATAAAACAAAGCAATCTTCTCTCATTCTAAGCTCCACACCCACCCATTAAGAAAGAAAGGAGAGAGAGAGAGAGAGAGGGCAACCATGATTAAGGGGGAAAAGAGGAGAGAGGAAAAAGAAAGAAGAGGAAGAAGAAACCATAGGTTTTCTCCCTCACTCTCACCCAAAACCCTAGAGAAAGTTTGAGAGCTTAAGAGGGAAAGGAAGGAGGGAGGCCATGGTTGGAGGGAGAGGATAATAAGGAGAAGATCTAGCAAGCTAAACTACCATGAAATATCATCCATCATCCAAGCATAAAAGGTTTAAAAGTTATCTAACCTAACTTTGTAATTTTCTTGGTTTATAGTATGTTTTGTTTGGTTATGGTAAGAGTTTGATGAAATTAATTATGGATCATGGTAGATCCTTGAGTATAAGAAATATTAGGATATGTTATTTTGATTTATGATGGATAATGTTTGATTAACTAAGAGATCATGGAAGTTTTCTGTGAAATCATAAAGGATAGAAAAACTGATTTTCTAGAAAACGAAACATGAAATTCGAACGATCATATCTCTCATTTTATTTTGCATTTTTGAGTGTGGTCAATTTCTGGAGTTGGATATATGAGTCTTATAACATCTCTAAGTGGAATCACTGAAAAATTCCTTGTAGATTTTCATTTGGATAATTTTTAGCAAAGTAGGCAAAATCTGGAAATATATAAAAACAAACTGTCCAAAACATTGCAGGGGCATTTTCGGCCGTTTAATTATTCAAATAAATTCCAGCCTTTTGTAACATGAAAATATATGATATAAAGTAGCCCTTGTCCAAAGATGAGCTTATTCCGACTTATATCGATCGAGTTATGACAATTTCAATTTTAGGTTTTTCTGACGAAAACGGCTATAATTGGAGTTCTACAACTCCGATGATCACGAAATTTAGACTGAAAGTTCATGTTAATACGTGTAAGATTCTACTAAGTACTAAGAGTGGAGAATTTTTGGAGTTGAGTATATGGTATAACTTACTTTCCAAGTTACGAACTTAAAACAGAGTTTTGAAAAATACTTAAGGAAAATGAGAAATTCCAGAAAAATTATTTTGTACCTAAAATATTATATATTGAAGTTTTCCAGAAGATGGGAAAATAATAAGTTGATTAGGTATTTTAATACCTATGGATGAGTTAAAAATAATTAAGGAAATTAAGTTATAATAAGTCATAAAAATTACATAATGTCATTTTAGTGACTAATGATCATTATTATGATGTATTAAAGTTTTTAAATAATTAAAATATTATTAAATGATTAATAATATTAGTATTTGATTAAAATATTATTAAAGATATTAATAATATTAGAAAATAATTAAAATATTATTAAATGATTAATAATATTAAAATTTGATTAAAATATTATTAAATGATTAATAATATTACTAATTGATTTAAATGTTATTAAATAGTTAATAATATTATTAAGAGATTAAAATATTATTAAAGGATTAATAATATTTGTAAATGATTAAGATATTATTAAATGATTAATAATATTAGAAGATAATTAAAATATTATTAATTAAATGATTAATAATATTTGTAAAGTATTAAGATATTATTAAATGATTAATAATATTAGGAGGTGATTAATAATATTTGTAAATGGATAAAATATTTAATTTAAAATATTATTAAATAATTAATAATATTTGTAAAGGAAAAAAATATTATTAAATGATTACTAATATTAGACGAAAGATTAAGATGAATAATAAAGTAGTTAAGAAGGCTTAATGAGGGTATTAAGCTTTCAACAGAATAAAAATAATTAGAAACTGACGAGTCTTGAATTTTCAAAGCAAATTAAATCGACTAGAGTCGGTCAACTTGTGACTAAGAGGCTATAAAAAGTTTAATCACATATTTTTATGCGAATATTATAAAAGTAATGTGAAGGGGTGTATACTTTGATATAAGTCGAAAGGACAACTACCAAGTTAAGTTACGAGGTGATGATTAATTATTGTGTTCATCGATGATGTGAGTTATCAGTTGAAGCAAATTATGAATGAGAATGATGTAGATGATAAAACGCTGATGCGTGTGAGTTTTTCCAAACTTGAGTTTATATGTTAAGTGTAAAGAAAAAAACGAAACGTAATAAGACATAAAATGAAGTTTAATGTAATAAACGAATGGAAAAGAAAGTGTCCTAGTAAGTTTTAAACACGCGAATGAACATTGTGTATTATGGTTAAAAAGAGAAGAACGATGAAATGTAAAGTAGATCTAACATAAGTGATTAATAAGCGTCATTATGTGGCTAATTGTGGTTGTATATACATTTAATCGTGTAGGACAATGGAAGGACGAATTCTCCTAACCGCACAAGGAACGCTTCGAGGCAAGTTCTTCAGTAATTTGCTCTTATGTGATAATGTGAACTATTTATGGTAGTTAATAAAATATGTTGCCTTATGTGAACTAGTTGGCTATATGAATGTTATGTGACTAAGTAAAAAGTATGAAATTGGTGAAATACATGTTAGCTATACAACATGAAGTTTATATGTGTTGTATGACAGGTATGATTCATATAGAAATGCATATCATGAGATGTATGAATCATAAGTAGATGCATTAGCTAAAACTTATGATGCATGAATATATGAAATTTGTATGTTATGTGAAGCATGAAATATGTAGACTGTGGGACTTGCTGAGCCGTCGTGCTTAACCTTGCAAACAAATTTTGCAGATAATGGTCGATATAAGCAGATGAACATAGCGTTAAAGAATTCAGAATAGACAAAGGTTCACAAGAATAAATTTTGATGGAAGATGATTTGTTCTATAGTAACAAACTAACACATTGGTATATTCTCTTTAGAGTAATTATACTTGGAAATGCTAAGGGCTAGAACACTTAATTGTGTAGTTTCTAGCTATGTTAGATGAACGTTGATGTTATACATTTGTAGTTGAAGAACATTGCACAAAAGAATATTTAATTTGGATTCTGAGTTATAAATACTCGCAATTAATATATCAATATGAAATATATTGTTTAAAATGGATAAATTAGATCATGAGCGATCTACATATGTAATAACCGATTGTAAAGGTTACAAATTCTGGAATAGAAGGGAATAATGTATTAATTGGTATAAAAACCAGATTGTGTTCATTAATTTATGAATAAAGGTGATATATATTAAGATGAAGAAAGTACCGTTACACACTAGGTCCGAGGTTAAGTGACCCGGATTTGGGGGCGTTACACGCTCCTTGCTCCTTGGTCTCCAATTCTTCAAATAATTCTAACTAATCTTATTACATAAACTATTTACAATAAATAAAAACCTTGATCAGCAGTCAAGGGGAAGTACATAGGAGGGAGATAGAAATTACATCAAGAAAAATTAGAGAAGACGAGGTATGCATACCCCAATTTAATAAAACTCATACATTCATACATCCAACTAAAATAAAATCCAATCGCATTGGTCAATAGTCCATAATCAACCCCATTTATTATCATACACATCAACATATGCATCAATAAATAACATTCATCTCATGAATCATAAATTTATTCCATATATGCATCCATATCAATTACAGGGAAAAACTTTTGCTAATATTTAGTTTTGAAACAAAATAAACTTCTTTTATTTTAATAAAATACCAAATCCAAAGTAAACTCCTTTAATTTTCAATAATCTGAAATCAATATTAAGATAAAATAAACTCTTTTATTTTAAACTTTTATCAATTTAATAAATCATTTACTTATTTCAATTGAAGAAAAAATAAAATTTTCATTTTTATCTGAGGATGGCGCAGATTCTTGAATGAATCGGGTCGAGATGAGATCTTGGTATCTTTGCTTTTCGAGAAAAAAACACAACTGTATCAGCAGTATCAAGCTGCGCAGTCATGAACCCAAAAATTTTTTGTTGCCCAAAAATTCGATCCAATCGCATATGATACATACATGGAATTACAAAGATCGATAATTAACATATAGGTAGGCTCTGATACCACTGTTAGGTTTGCACATAGAGCGATTACGTAATCAAATTACATAAATAAAACGAAAGCGCGAAAGATGAAATTTTAAAATTTTAATGCAAACCATCACCATGATCATCCTATATGCTTAGTTATCAATACATACAAGAAGGAGAGGAATATGAGATTCATACCCTTCTAGATCGAGCTTCTACAGGTACGAGTTCTACTCCAACTTGAATCCACGAGATTGATTCCTTCCTTTGATCAATACAAGTCTGTGAGATCCCGAATTTTATGAAATAAAAGTATTCAATTTTCCTATAATTATTATTCTATTTAGTAAATGGTTAAATTGATAAAAGGTTAAATTTAAGGGTGATGTGTGAAAACTTTTCAAAGTAAGCAAGTTGTCATAAAATAATCAGTGATAAAAGTACAGTAATATGCGTGGTTGTATAGTAGCACACGGTATTGATTATTAATGATTACGTGAGAAGTCACTCAGTTATACTCAATTATTGCTACAGTAATTACTACATCATATCTCTCATATTATTGATTCAATTATTGTTACAGTATCATCTGCATAATATTTCACTACAAAAAAATGGACCTTTAACAACGATTTTTCGAGCAACGACTTTATAAGTCGTTGCTAAAAGTATATTTTTAGCAACGAAATTTGTCCTTCGTTGCAGATTGTGTCAGGCTTTCACTTTTTGCAACGAAATTCATAAGTAGTTGCAAAATTTTGTTGCTAATTCATTGGCAGAAAAAAATTTCGTTAGAAATTCGTTACAAAATTTTCGGCCACTTGATTTCCCGTCATTGTGGGCAACGAAAGTTTTTTTGTTGCTAAAAATGGGGCTTTAGCAACGATTTTTCAGGCAACGACTTTATAATTTGTTGTTAAAGTGTATGTTTAGCAACAAAACTTATCCTTCGTAGCAGATTGTGTCAGGCTTTCACTTTTTGCAACGAAATTCATAAGTCGTTTCAAAATTTGGAAACAAAATTCGTTAGAAATTTGTTGCAAAATTTCTAACCACTTGATTTCTCCTCATCGTTGGCAACAAAATTTATTTTGTTGCTATATTTCGTTGCCTAATATGGACTACATTCATTGTCAACAATTTTTATTTTTGTTGCATATTTTATACAACTTTTTGCAACGACTATTAAAATGTTGCCTTAAATTAAGATAATAAAATTTTATACAGTGAAATGTTCATATTAATATTTATAAATTTATATCTAAATATTCATATAAATATTTATAAAAAATATTCATATCTAAATTTAAGATGAAATATTTATAAATTTATAAATAAATATTTGTTTATAAATTTTAAAGATAAATTTATATGAATATTTGTTTATAAATATTTATATGAATATTTAGAGATAAATTTATATATATATATATATATATATATATATATATAAAATATTCATAGTTACGTTATATAAATATTCATAGTTACTTTATATATATTTAGTTTAATGTGGAGATTTAAGATGAGTATATATAAATAGATGGTAATATAATTTATATAATATAAAAAAAATATAACATAAGAAGCAAAAATATCACAACTAGGTTTTGAACCTTAACCTATGGATTATTGGGCCATTAAGCTACCACTGAGCCATTCTAATTAATTAGTTAACTAAACTAACGCCAAAACTTGTAGTCTCCAATATTTTTAAATTTATTCTACTGATATGTATATATATATATATATACACATACATATTCTTTTCAAAATTTCTTGTTAAACTAAATAAAATACTAAACAAATCTCAACATTAAACTATATATATATAAAATAACTATGAATCTTTATATATATATATATATATATATATATAAATAAATATTCATATAAATATTTATAAAAATATTCATATCTAAATTTTATAAATTTTAGATGAAATATTTATAAATTTATAAATAAATATTTGTTTATAAATTTTAAAGATAAATTTATATGAATATTTGTTTATAAATATTTATATGAATATTTAGAGATAAATTTATATATATATATATATATATATATATATATAAAATATTCATAATTACTTGTAATAACCCGATATTTTCTATATAAATAAATAAGAAATTTTACGTATAATTTTTTTTTATTATTATTTTAAGGATGAGGATTTGTACAAGATAATGTGTATATGTATTTGTGACGCCCCCAAAATAGGTATACATCACCTATTCTGAGTTGTCAAATACATGGTACGTAAAACAACTACAACTTTATTATTACAACAAGAAAAATCGTGAGTTTGAATACAAATATTATCTTCTAGACAATATCTATACTCAAATAAATTCTCATCACATTTATTGATACATTATTTTACAAAATGGTGAGGACTACTAAACAATCCTTTCTAAAACCTTCATTCCATACCCTCACTAATTGCTTCGCTTATATTCTCGCCTCCGAGAAAAATGGAACAAAAAGGAAAAGGGTGAGCTCAACTAGCTCAAGAAAGAATATTATGACTAAGATAATATACAACAAATTATCGTTAGTCTTCAACAGGAAAAATATAATAGAATACAATAGACAACAAATTTTAAATCAATATTCGCAATGAAATAATAATTCATTAGAAGAGTTAAGTAGAGAATGCAAACTACTATCTTCTATGTATGAATTTAAAAGTTCATCGCCTATCTTTTATCCTCGTAACATCAATCAATATACATCCGGAATCAAATATTCATCTTTGCACTACGAGGCCAAAGATATTCATTAGTTAGTCATGTTCATTTAAACACTGCTCATCTTTGCACTATGGGCCAAAGATATTCTTCAAAATCATTCATCTTTGCACTACTGAGCCAAAGATATTCTTAAGAAATCATTCATCTTTGCACTACGAGCCAAAGATATTCCATAATATCATCATTTAAGACCGAGGATGATGAAAATATTTTGTTTTTTAAAGAAACGAATCCAAAGAAACAAAATGACAAGGATTAAGGATTAAGGATTCGTACTTTGTTTTATCCATGTTCAAAAATACCTCAAAAATAATCATAGTGGTGTAAAATTCAAGAATGACCAAAACATGGATACAATCAAAGCTAGTATCCGAGAATAGATATTTTGGATAAAAGAAAAAATTTTATTTTTCTATTGAATAGTCAGATATCGTGAATCGTCTCAGATATCGTGAATCGTCTTAGATATCGTGAATAGTAACTCAGACACCAAAAGATAGAAATTCCATAAAAAAAATATCTTCACGCTTACCTAGATAATAGTACTAAGTGAATAGTAACTCGTGAATAGTAACTCATGAATAGTAACTCGTGAATAAGAACTCATGAATAGTAACCCCGACATGAAAAAGTTCTAAATTTGATAAAAAGTTCCAACCAATATTTCAAAGATAATGATATTGAAGAAATAATATCATTTGAGAAGAAAATAACATCCCTTACCTCGAAAGATCGAGACTTCTAGCTAGAATAACTGTATATAGTCTTTGAAGGAACTTGCAATCGCCTAGCAATACTCAAAGTATACTCAAAATACTCACAAGAATACGCCGATAATATAGAGAGAAAACTTTCAGCTTTAAGGTGTGATTTTCAATTCTAACCTAAGCACCCTATTTATAGGAAAATCTTTAGAACACCAAAGCGAAAAATTTAATAAAATAATAATATTTCTTAAAAATATTCAAGCCCACCTTAGAAATCTGATTTCAGATCATTTATAACACATGTGAGCCACTCAATTACAACAAAAAAAACGTTTTTCTTACAAAAAATATTTTAAACTCCCAAAAATCAATTATTTCGGAGCTTCGGAACTTCAATAATTCATAATAAATAGCCCTTTCATCAGAAAATTCGAATCTTGCGAGTTTTTATAGGAAATTCAATTCTCTACAACTTTGCAGAAGAAAGTTTTTCCAAATTCCAAATAGAAATTGGACCAAATCCACAAACGAGGCGATTTTACACGCTATAATCAAATTTCAAATCGATAAATGGGGTCCAATTTACATGTTTAACATGTTTTAAATATTTATTGCAACAAAATACTCTTCCTCCTCGTATACTCATATATCCCACATTCGTTGTAAAAATATCACCATTATTATATTATTAAAATATAATAATATATTTAAATGAATTATTTTATCGTAAAAGATAAAATTTCAATTTTCAACAATTGTCACATTAAAATTTTTCTCCATCTATATCCACATAAAATCAATATTTTTCTCATCATATGGATCAATAATTAATTATTCACAAATAATATTACGAATCACAATATTGACAACCGTGCGCTTCCTACGAAAGAGGGGCTTTCCAATAAGAATTTCTTCTTCTTGGTAGCGCATTAGGTGACCAAACCTCTCCTTAGATGTAACTTTTAGACATTGCCAATAATATTATCTAATAATATTATTCCGATAATATGAATTATTGCTTCGATAATGAAAAATACTTATAAATGACAATTATTGAAACAACAAAGAATATAAAATATCAACGCAAAGAATTATTAACTCGATAAAATCTTGAACAATAATTCATCGTAACCATTATTGAGTAGTGCCTTCTTCACGTAACAATCAATAATTGGTGCAATACTGCAGTGCCTTCTTGTGTTTTAACCACCGAGTATTTTAACAATATTAATTGTAATAACTACGTACCGTTATTTTTAAACAACTTATATTTGTCGTTTTCTTCATCCAATCGCTTTCAGTTATGGGGCCCATACATGGTCTACCGTTGCATTTAATATTCCCAAGCAGATCATTTAATATTCCACGACCAAACGAATATTCCCAAACAACAATGAATATTTTATAACCACTTGCTTATTTTGAAGTATTTATGTATTTTACCCCTAACTATCCACATTAATCAAATCAACCCTTACTATTTCAAAATAATCAATAGAGAAAATTAAATTTCATTAATAATAAGTTGGGGTCTTCAAGGGGCTTTCAATAAGAATTTCTCCTTCTTCATGCCAAGCAATTAGGTGACCAAACCTCTCCTTGATGTAACTTTCTAGACATTTCCAATAATGTTATCTAATAATATTATTCGGATAATATGAATTATTGCTTCGATAATGAAAAATACGTGTAATGACAATTATTGAAAAACAACAATATAAAATATCAACGCAAAGAATTATTAAATCAATAAAATCTTCGAAAGCGAAGAATTATCGTAACTATTATTGAGTAGTGTCTTCTTATGTAAGAATCAATAATTGGTGCAATATCGCTGTCTTCTTGTGTTTTAACCACCGAGTATTTTAACAAAGATACTTGGTAACAACTACTGTAGTTATTTTTAAACAACTTATATTTGTCGTTTTCTTCACCCAATCGCTTTTCCGTTATGGGGCCCACAAAAAGATCAAACTTGCCGCATTTAATATTCCCAAACAATACTGAATATTCCACGACCAAACGAATATTCCCCGACAATAATGAATATTTTTAACCACTTGCTTATTCAAATATTTATGTTTTTACCCATAACTATCCACATTAATCAAATCAACCCTTACTATTTCAAAATAATAAATAGAGGAAAATAAATTTCATTTATTAATAATTTGGGGTCTTACAACCTCCCTCCTTATGAAATTTCGTCCTCGAAATTGACGTGACGTACACGTGTTTTGAAAAGGTGAGGATACCTCGCTTTCATTTCCGCTTTCCAATTCCCGTGTCATTTCCTCTATTGCATGATTCATCCACGTAACTTTAACTTGTGGTATGACCTTTCACAGCGTAGGACATGCTCCTTCCTATCCAAGATCTTGGCAGTACCTCCTCATACGTTAAGTCTTGGCTATCTCGTCCGGCTCTAACTCTATAACGTGGTTCGGTTCTTTCACATATTTACTGAAGTACGATATATGAAACACATTATGAACACGAGACATACTTTGAGGTAACGCAAGTCTATAGGCTACATTTCCTACTCGGTCAAGAATTTGAAATGGACCAATAAATCGTGGATTGAGCTTTCCTCTCTTCCCAAATCTTGTAACTCCCTTCCATGGAGCAACTCGCAACAATACATGATTCCCTATACTAAATTCCACGTCCTTTCGATGAAGATCCGCATAACTCTTTTGTCGATCTTGTGCCGCTTGTATATCGTTGTCGAATCATTTGGATCTTTTTCGTGAGTCATACGTACTAACTTCTGGGTCCTAGCAATGTTGCTTCACCCACCTCGTCCCAACATACCTTTGAGCGACACACTTTCGTCCATATAATGCTTCAAATGGAGCCACACCTATACTTGCTCGATAACTGTTGTTGTAGGAGAATTCTACCAATGGTAAATACTTATCCCAACCGCCTTTGAAGTCTAGGACACACGAGTCTTAATAAATCTTCAAGAGTTTGAATAGTCCTTTCTCGATTGTCCGTCTGCTTTGAGGATGGTATGCTTAATCAATCAGAACTGCGCCCATAGCTTTTTGCAAGCTAACCCAAAATCTTAAAGTGAATCTTGGGTCACGATCCAAAACTATGGATACAGCATGCCATGCAACCTCACAATCTCATTCACGTACATACTAGCAAGACGCGTTCAAGGAATAAGTCTCCGTATCGGCAAGAAATGAGCGAGACTTGGTTAATCTATCAACAATAACCCAAATAGCATTGATGCCTTGAGAAACCGTAGGGAAGACCCATAACGAAATCCATGGTAATGTGTTCCCACTTCCATTTCGTAATCTCAAGTGGTTGCAACGGACCCTTAGGTACTAGATGCTCCGCCTTTACACGTTGACAAGTTAAACACATCGAGATAAACTTTGCAATCTCTCTCTTCATATTGTTCCACCAAAATGTATGTCAAGATCACGATACATTTTGGTACTTCCGAGATGGATTGCAAATGGTGTATTGTGTGCCTCCATCATAATCTTGTACTTCAAATCAAAGTCGTTAGGGACACAAAGTCTAGAGTGGACTCGAAGTATTCTTTCTTCATCAATTCTCGCTTACGGAATAGCTCCTTCTTGTACTTTCTTCTTCATACGCATCATCTCCGGCCTCGGTGGCTTGAGCAACCTTAACTTTTTCTATTAAAGTTGGCTCTGTCGCGTATACTTGACATCATCGCACTTCGTTCCTCGCATATGATCTTCTACTCAACGCAGCGTCGGCTCCACGCTCGCTTTTCGGGATGGTATTGAATAGTGTGGTCGTAGTCTTTCAATAGCTCGAGCCATGTCATTGCCGCATGTTGAGGTCTTTTTGAGTGAAGAAATATTTAAGGCTTTTATGGTCCGAATATATCTCCACTTTCTCCCCATATAGATAGTGCCTCCATATCTTTAAGCAAAAAACGATCACGCTAACTCTAGATCATGAGTAGGATAATTCCTCTCATACTCTTTAAGTTGTCGCAAGGCATAAAGCTATGACTTTCCCACGTTGCATGAGAACACATCCTAACCCTTTGCACAAGCATCGTCAGAGATAACAAATCCATCCGAACCAGATGGTATTGTTAACAAAGCCAAAATAAGTCTCCTCTTAAGCTCTTGGAAACTCTTCTCGCATTCTTCGCTCCAAATGAATTTTGTATCCTTCCGAGTTAGATGAGTTAATGGAGTAGTGATTCGAGAAAACCCTTCCACGAATCTCCGATAATAACCAGCTAGACCCAGAAAGCTACGTACTTCGGTCACCGACTTCGGTTGCTCCCAACTTTGTATTGCTTCAATCTTCGTCGGGTCCACGGATACTCTATGTTTTGACACCACGTGCCCAAGAAATGCTACTTCCTCAAGCGTAACTCGCATTTCTTCAATTTGGCATATAGTTTGTTTTCAAGAAGCCTTTGAGTACCACTTCAAATGGTACTCATGATCTTCACGACTTTTGGAATATATGAGGATGTCATCAATAAAGACAACAACAAACTGATCCAAATATTCCTTGAATACTCGGTTCATCATATCCATGAAAGCTTCAGGAGCATTAGTTAGTCCGAAAGATATGACTAAGAATTCATAATGCCCATACCGAGTTCAAGGCGCTTTTGAATATCCTCGCCTCTAATCTTCAAATTGATGATATCCGAACGAAGATCGATTTTTGAAAAGAATTGTGCCTTGCAAACTAGTCAAACAAGTCATCAATACGAGGTAGAGGATACCTATTCTTGATGGTGACATGGTTTAATTCCCGATAGTCAATACAAAAGTCGCATACTCCCGCCTTTCTTCTTTACTGAATAAAACAGAGCACCCCAAGGAGATGTACTAGAACGAATGAAATCGATGTCCAACAATTCCTGTAGTTGGACCTTTAACTCCTGAAGTTCAATAGGAGCCATTCGATATGGGGTTTTAGAAATGGGCTTTGTACCAGGTTCAAGATCAATAAAGAATTCAACTTCACGTTTTGGGGGTAGACCGGGAAGTTCTTCAGGAAATACGTCAAGAAAGTCAATAACAACAGGAATATTATTCAAATTTGACGTGTCTTTATTCAAATCCATAACATGGGCTGAGAAAGCTTGACATTTGTTTTTCAATAAACGAATAGCTTTATGATTAGATATGACAGTGATTGATTTTAATGGTTTAGTTGCTTGAATTCATACAACAGGTTGGTTAGGAATATGAAAACTAACAACCTTACGAAAACAATCAATTTTGGCATGATGAGTAGTTAACCAATCAATCCCTAAAATCACATCAAAAGCAAGTATCTTTAAAGAGATAAGGTCAATAGGTAAGGTGATGGTGCGAACTTGAATCAAACAAGATTTATAAACAGTGGATGTGATGAAAGTTTCTCCTAACGGAGTTTCCACAGATAGGTCAAAGTCTAATTTCTCCTGAGTCAAGTTTAAACGTTGAGCACATGCGGAGATATAAAATGAATGGGTAGCACCCCAGATCAAGTAAGGTATAAACTTCAAGAAGAATTTATAAATAGCTTACCCGTGATCACCTCGTTTGGGTTCCTCACATTTTGACCACCACAACAAACGCTTCTTCCCTAATCGTTGACTTTAACTTTTCTCGGGATGTCTTTGAGTCACCGCCCCTCTATTTGAACTAGGTTTTGCTACCGCATACAATCTCGAGTGATATGTCCTTCCTTTCCACAATTATAGCATACCTTGAATCTGTTGTGGGCGGTTTGGATCGATATGTCCCTCTTTCCCGCATTTATAAAGATATGAATGGTGGTCGCTTCTCCTCCCTTAGAACCGGTTGCTGTAAGACTTTGTCGCCTTCACATGGTCGTTGTTAAATGTCCTCTTTTAAAATCTCTTCCCGACTCGCTTCTTCTATTTTCATGGCCATGATTTCCACCAGAGTGGTTACCATTTTTGTCCGTCTGCTTTTCTCCATTTGGTTATCATTATTCTGCTGATCGCTATCTCTCGGTACGATCCTCGGTTATGGTCCCTCGGTTGAACATACTCAAGTATCTCGCTTCTAACAATTGAGCCCATTAACAACATCCTGAATAGAGAGAAATTTATGAGAAATGAGATATTGTCAGATATCGTTTCAAACCTCTCGTAAACATCCGCGTCATACGCTTTCTCATTCTCCACCAAATGAGGTGCAAACTCGATAACTCTCGCAAACTTTGCCTCGTCTTCGAGACACCGCCATGTTTTTTTGTTCTAATCGATGAACTCCACTTCCTTCATATATTGAACACTTTCGTGAAAGTATTTGTCATTAAATAGTTTCAAAACGCTCCCAAGACATCTTGAGTGTGGTGGATGGATGGGTACGCTTCACGCACTCCCACCAATGATCTCCGCCGCCACGGAACATAAAGGTGGCGAATTGAACCTTCTGTTCTCCGCGTGCATCCCAAGACATCGAATATCTTGGTAATTTGCTTGACCCATGTTTCGCGCCATGATCGGATCTCGCTTTCCCTTAAATTCTTGTAGTCCCAACTCTTTGAATCGCTTGCGTGACAACCCGTGAATTGCTATCATTTCCTCCTATATTTTGAACACGAGTCTCCCTCGTCGATTTTGTATGAACTAAAAAGCTTCTAAACATCCCCTCGCTCATCATCTCGCTTTTGGTGTTGTTCACGGGAGGAACATTGCCACTGTTGCACGTTCGCTCTCCTCGTTGGTGAGTACAAAGGCGCGTCTCCACTGTCTCATTTCCATTGTTAATATTCTCGATTCGACATTCTCAAATACCGCCATAAAACAAGGGTTAATTAAGGAAATCAATATATCACATAATATCCCTATATCTTGACCAACTAACAACAAATAAGCTTAGGTAGGACACACTAGCGAAGGATTTACTCGTCTCTCCTCTTCTAGTTCTATTCCCCGATCTCCGCCAGAGATCATATCCCTAAGCTCTGATACCAACTGTGACGCTCCCAAAATAGGTATACATCACCCATTCTGAGTTGTCAATACATGGTACGTAAACAACTACAACTTTATTATTACAACAAGAAACTGTGAGTTTGAATACAAATATTATCTTCTAGACAATATATATACTCAAATAAATCCTCATCACATTTATTGATACATTATTTTACAAAAATGGTGAGGACTACTAAACAACTCTCTCTAAAACCTTCATTCCATACCCCGACTGTACTCGCGCTATATTCTCGCCTCCACGAGAAGAAAAATGGAACAAAAAGGAAAAGGGTGAGCTCAACTAGCCCAAGAAAGAATATTATGACTAAGATAATATACAACAAATTACCGTTAGTCTTCAACAGGGGAAAAATCTAATAGAATACAATAGACAACAAATTTTAAATCAATATTCGCAATGAAATAATAATTAGTTAGAAGAGTTAAGTAGAGAATGCAAACTACTATCTTCTATGTATGAATTTAAAAGTTCATCGCTCTATCTTTTATCCCCAGTAACATCAATCAATATATATCCGAATCAAATATTCATCTTTGCACTACTGAGCCAAAGATATTCATCACCGGTCATGTTCATCTAAACACTGCTCATCTTTTGCACTACGGGCCAAAGATATTCTTCGAAAATCATTCATCTTTTGCTACAGGCCAAAGATATTCAATAATATCATCATTTAAGACCGAGGATGATGGAAAATATTTTTAAAGAAACGAATCCAAAGGAAACAAAATGACAAGGATTAAGGATTAAGGATTCATTACTTTGTTTTATCCATGTCCAAAAATACCTCAAAATAATTATAGTGGTGTAAAATTCAAGAATGATCAAAACATGGATACAATCAAAGCTAGTATCCACAATAGATATTTTAGACGAAATGGAAAATTTTCATTTTTCGATGAATAATCTTAGTAGATTGAATAAGACCAGTATACGTGAATAAAGGCCGAGATATCGTGAATAGTAACCCCGAAACTAAAAGTTCCAAATTTTATTAAAAAGTTCAGATCAATACTTCAGCATAATGATATTGAAGAAATAATATCATTACGAAAAAAAAAAATATCCCTTACCTCACAAAGACAGTACTTCTAGTTGAAACATCGGATATAGGCTATGACTTGAACTTGCACCGTATAGCAATACTCAAAGTATACTCAAAATACTCATAAGAATATGCTCGATAATATAGAGAGAGAAAACTTCAGTTTCTGGTGTAATTTTCAATTCTAACCTAAACACCCTATTTATAGGAAATTGCTTAGAACACCAATGCAGAAAATTTAATTTAATATTATTATATATATCAAAATTCCTACGCCACTCTTGAAATCTGATTTCAGCTCAATAAGCACATGCCACCTTCTAGAAAAAGTAAGAAAAAACGTTTTTCTAATTTAAAATAATTTAAACTTCCAAAATCAATTATTTTGAGCTTGAACTTCAATAATTCACAATAAATAGCCCTTTTGTTAGAAAAATTGAAACTCCCGACTTTTTATAGGAAATTCAATTCTCTACAACTTTACGTAAGAAAGTTTTTCCAAATTCCTAACAAAATTGACCAAATCCACAAGCAGCGATTTTACAAAGTTATAATCAAATTTCACCAATAAATGGGGTCCAATTTACATGTTTAACATGTTTTAAACATTTATTGCAACAAAAATACTCTTCCTCCTCAGATACTCATATATCCCACATTCGTTGTAAAAATATCACCATTATTATATTATTAAAATATAATAATATATTTAAATGAATTATTTTATTAGAAAAGATAAAATTTCAATTTTCAACAATTGTCACATTAAAATTTTCTCCATTTATATCCACTTAAAATCAATATTTTTCTCATCATATGAATCAATAATTAATTATTCACAAATAATATTACGAGAATCACAATATCGACAACCAAGCGGCCTTCAGAAATAGGGGCTTTCCAATAAGAATTTCTCCTTCTCAAGTAGCCTTGCAATTAGGTGACCAAACCTCTCCTTAGATGTAACTTTCTAGACATTGCCAATAATGTTATCTAATAATATTATTCAGATAATATGAATTATTGCTTCGATAATAAAAATAATCGTGTAATGACAATTATCAAACAACAACAATATAAAATATCAACGCAACAATTATTAAATCAATAAAATATTTGAATAAGAATTATCGTAACCATTATTGAGTAGTGCCTTCTTACGTAAGAATCAATAATTGGTACAATACCGCAGTGCTACCTTGTTTTAAACCAATTTAGTATTTTTAATAAAGATTAATTGTAATAACTACGCCAATTATTTTTAAACAACTTATATTTGTCGCTTTTCTTCACCCAATCGCTTTTTAGTTATGGGGCCCACAAAAGATCGCAACCGTTGCATTTAATATTCCCCAAACAATACTAATATTCCACGACCAAACGAATATTCCCCGACAATAATGAATATTTTTAACCACTTGCTTATTCAAATATTTATGTATTTTACCCATAACTATCCACATTAATCAAATCAACCTTTACTATTTCAAAATAATAAATAGAGGAAAATAAATTTCATTTATTAATAATTTGGGGTCTTACAATAATTATATTTTAGAATTATTGATTTTTGTAAAGTATATTCTTATAATAATTATTGTTATAGCGAAATGTTTTATTGATTATTTTCCATGAAAATATAATCATATATTATTTAAATAATATATGGAGTGATTTTTAGAATAATTATAATAATTATTTTATTATACTAATTTTAGTACAGATTAATAAGTTAATTATTTTACCTTAATTATTAAGGTTAAATATGAAAGAATAAATCGATATGGAATCCAAACCCTAATTTTGGATTTTATCAAGGAATGAGAATAATAATATAATAATATTATATTTAAATTTTCGATTATATTAATATGTCTTTGTATATACGTATAGATAATGGTTGGTCAATTATGTTGTGGCATGTTAAAACAAAGAGCATTAATTACTTAAACCCTAACTTGAAACTCAAACCGGAGTTTGCAATTGGTAAGAAATTGTGGTACGTGATTTAAGACCATTATTATATTATGCTAATTAGGTAAACCCTAATTATTGTCTAGAAACCCTAATTGTAAATTAAAAACCCTAATTTCCAATTTAAAACTCTAATTGCTAAGATGATAACTCTAATTATTATTTTAGTAAATAATTATGTTCATTAGGAAACCCTAATTCATAATTAGAGGAACCCTAATTAGATCAAGAAACCCTAAGTATTTTTAAAAACCCTAATTTTCTATTAAAAACCCTAATTTTAATTAGTGTGGTCTAATTAAAATTTTATTAAACTTTAATCTTAAATTTTTAAACCCTAGAAATTATTTGGGAAACCTTAAGGTTTAAAATCTATTGATTAAAACCTAGATTCAAGTGCCATGGACAAGAATACCCTTAAAATGTTTTATTAGTTTACTAAAATAGCCTTTTGGTATTTATTTAATAAGCTAGATTGCATAGTCACCACCCTAGATTATAGCACATGCTCTATATATCATCCAAGCTTATCCTCTTTGACACCTTGCAAGTTAGATTCAATGAATCTAAGTTATATAAATAGGTTAAGAGAGAGAAAAAGTTCACATTTTTGCTCATTCATGCATCTATACTCATCCAAGACCCTCTCTCTCTAAAAACCACAAAATATAGTAGTGGACCAGTCTCTAAATCAAGCCCCACGAAATCCATAACCAAATCAGAAGCACAGAATCAAGGATTATTCATAAGAGGTATAAACCCTAAAACAAAATCTGACTTTTGATCCTATGTTAGATGTTAATTTTTTTGTGCTAAATATGTTTTATGTAGTGTGTAATGATGATCTGGGTTGCTAGATGTTGGATCCATAACATCTAGAGGCTCGGATTTGGTGTTTTTCAAAATCTGGAAATTTTCTTTTATGTCGATTGACAACCGTATATCGTCTTCTAAATCTTTGGTTGTTAATGATTTTTGTGTTTTAATGTTTGATCCGGTAGTATGATATGAGATCTTTGAGTGAAATCGGAATCAAAGTCGATCATGTAAGCCGGTTGAAAGTTATTAGTGGTCAAACCACGCTACTTGCAGCGTTACCGAACGCTTTTGGTAACCGAGAACGTGCCCAGAAAGTCTGACAGCATGTTCATGCGTTTAAATCTTGCTTGTGTTTACATTTTAGACCTTGTTATTGTTGTAATGTTGTTGTCTGACATGTAGGCTACATGACCATGCTTCTATAATCATTAGATCCTTCTCTAAATCAAAGTAATCAGTGGTCAAAGTAGTGTGGACGAAACTGCCAGATGAAGTTTCTGGCTAACCCAGAAACCTTCATAAGCAATTTCGGACCACTACTTTGACCAGTCCATATCTGCTTGATGTGATGTTGTTAAACTGTTTTTATGACATGGATCGATTGTCTTACATATGGTCTACATACTGAAACTTTTCAATCACTAAAACATCATTAAAATTGCAAGTTGTGGAAGCCCAAAATGGATTAATCGAATCGTTTCTTCATTTCTAGTAACCTGTAAAATGAAGAACAACTCGATGCCTACTTTGTGGGCCTAGATCTCACCGGTTTTATGTTGTTTGGCCATGTTTGTTGTTGAATCGTGTAGTCTGACATTACTACTACAACCTCTAATCATTTATTTACCCAGAAACACAATAATCAGAGAGTAATGCTTGGTTAAACGTGCTCACATGTTAATCAAGCATGAATGTTCTTGAGGGCTCAAGAACACCTAAAATGACGATGAGATTTTGTCGCTAAAGGCTATAAATGACAATTTTATTTATTTTAATTAATTATTTCCAAAAATCATTTAAAAATAGTTATTAATTTCTAAAAAATTACAAAAATTATTTTAAAAATTATTTTTAAATTATAAAATTAACTTTTAATAATTTGAAATATTTTTCACAAATATTAGTATTTATTTAAATATTATTGATAATTAATTTATTTATTAAATATATTAAATAAATTAATTAAAATGATTTTATTATATTAAAATCATTTTAAATGATAATAAGTTATTTAAAAATATTTTAAGTTATAAAATATTACTTTTAATATTCTAAAGCTAATTTCATTAATTATTTAATATTAATGATCATTAAGTTATTTACTAAATGAATTAAATAAAATAATTAAAAAATGATTTTATTATATTAAAAATCATTTTAAATAATAATAAGGTATTTAAAAATATTTTAAGTTATAAAATAAAACTTTTAATATTTAAAGATAAATTTCATTAATTAATTATTATTAATGATATTGAAGTTATTTAATAATTATATTAAATAATTTAGTTTAAAATGATTTTAATATTATAATAATCATTTTAAATTAAAATAAAGTGTTTAAAGATATTTTAAGTTATAAAATATAACTTTTAATATTTAAAGGATAATTTCATTAATAATTTAATATTAATGATTATTAATTTATTATTAATGATATTAAATTTATTTAATAATTATATTAAATAAATAATTTAAAAATGGTTTTATTAACTTAAAAAATCATTTAAAAGAATACAAATGAATTAAAAATATTTTAAGTTATAATTAATGACTTTTAATATTTTGATAAATAGTACATTAATATTCAAATATTAATGGTAATTATTTAAAATGATTTTAAAAATCATTTAAGGGTAATATTAATATTTTAAAGGTAGTTTAAGTTATTATAAATAACTTTAACATTTTGAAAATAATTTCATTAATAGTTTAATATTAATTAAATATTAATGATAATAGAATTATTCAATATTTAAATCATTTAATAATGATTCCGGTGTTTAAAAATTCATGATAAATTATAATAAATGTTTTAAAAATTATATTAAGTTATTTAAAAATAATATGACTGATACTAAGTTACAGGACAGAGTCTTAGACTCGATAATTACCCGATAAAGATGTCGGTACATCGACATGTTTCAGAAATTGATCTGGACTTAGATAATTTAATTAAATATGTGATTATTTGTGATTCGATGGTTGTTAAACCTATGTGCCAATGTGATTAGGTTATGCGTTGACTGCAATAAGCAGTGTTATGTGTTATAATATGTTATTCTAATCAGTAAAATGATCTAATTAATGATAGGTCACGTGATATAAAAGATAGAACTAAGTTACGAACTGTAAGCAGCGCATCATGCAAGGATCTTACATTTGCATTTCCTTTATGCAATGAACATGGTAAGAAGTTTCAGAATTATATTATTATTATGCTATAGTATTAACCCTATTGTGATATATTCTATATCCGATCATTGATTATCAACATGTTAGTATATAGTAATTCATATATATATATTCTGTTCGTTAATTTCGAAATATGGTTATACAAGTGTCCCCACTTGGATAATCATTGTATTTAATCACATGTTGATATATATATATATAAGCCGTCTAAGCTATTTGATCAGCTAGACACAAATTTTGAAATGTCGTTGAATATGATAAAAACCTTTTTGTATCCAATCAAATTGTTTTGGTTCGGATTCCAGTCTAAGTATGAACATCCCAATCATGGGAAAACTTTTATGCGCCCAAGGTAGACAGAGTGAACGATCATATCATTCTTGTAATGTAGTATTGATCAATACAGGGCACATTGGGCAGATCACCCTCGTGCCTGTAAGTCATGACGGTTTGCGGATGAAGTTCTGCTAAACCTTAAGGAAAACTAAAAACAATGTTCATAGTATGTCGACTACCCTATATATATTGTTATGTTATTATTATAGGTTCAGTTGACTTCAGAACTATTAATTCGTTGTAGAAGTGATGTACAAAGAAAACATTTAATTTTTTCAGCTAAATATAATTATAATTGTAATTACTTGCTGGGCACTCAAATGCTCATCCTTGCTTAATTTAAATGTTTTCATTAAAAGCGTGATCAACCCAAGGTTCGCACAAGAACAAGTGAAAAGGGAAAGCAAATGAATATGTTTAATGGTATCTTTTGTAATAGTTAGACTGTATTAAGGCAATGATATATATTATCTATCATGTAAGGAATTATAGTAAAGGTTGCATACTTGGGATTAGACTCTGATATATGTAAACTAAGTTTGTTATTTATATTATTGTTATTATTATTAGTATTATTCTGCTCATAGAAATGGTATCGTGAAGCACCGAGTTCGGGTTTCAAGTATCCGAATTTGGGGGCGTCACAATTACGTTATATAAATATTCATAGTTACTTTATATATATTTAGTTTAATGTGGAGATTTAAGATGAGTATATATATATAGATGGTAATATAATTTATCTAATACACAAAAAATATAACATAAGAAGCAAAAACATCATAGCTAGGTTTCGAACCTAAGACCTATAGGTTATTGGGCCATTAAGCTACTACTGAGCCATTCTAATTTATTAGTTAACTAAACTACCGCCATAACTTATAGCAGTAGATAGTGTAGCACATGAGCAAATGAGGGGCAAATGAGTAATTTCTCATGTCGCCACAAATCTGACTGCTATGTGATGGGAAATCCATTTCAATCTGTGTCATCTAATGTTGGGATCAACAGTATAAATTATGGTTGTTGAAATAGTACCCGTGACAACCGATTGCCAAACATGTTAGTTCCGGCCCTTCGACCCAAATAAATCCAACCTCATCAAACCTGATTATCATATCTATGCTTCCCAATATTTCCTATTTCTAGATAGAAGTAAGATATACTTACAAGTATTCTCTCAATCCGAGAATGAAAGTGATGATTGATTTTATGCGAATTTAAAAAAAATGTCAAATGATAAAATTATTCATATTTAAATTCTCATCTAATTGCATATTTTTCTATACATGACTAGTGATATTATATAAATATTTATAAATAATAAAAATATGACATTTAATAGAAAGGATATTACGCACAAATTATTGTAAAAAAATAGATTATTTACTATAAGTAAATATTTAACTTGAGATTACATAAAATAATAATAACTTTTATTCTTAGAGCGGAGGAGTAACTTAAATCATGAAAATATTTTTAAGTCCAAAATAAAACATAAAAAGAAAAATAGTAATGGTATACCCCTAGCTATTCTTAGTTCTCCTTTTACCTTTTTTCCAAATATATTATAAAATTAAATTATAATACTATCGGTTCTAAGAGAAAACATAAAAGATGAAGAAAAATTTATTATGTTTTATGAACTAAAATAGATTAAAGTTATTTAAAAAAGACTTATAAGTCATTCCTAATAAGTTAGTTTGACCCATATTAATGTAATATCAATTTTATCCCTATTTTATTTAAATTTGTTTTAAAAAAACGAATTTATAAAAAAGAAGAGTAAGATGCAACATAACTTTAATTGGCGTTAGAATTTTTATTTTTATGTTTTTATAGCTGAAGTCTTATATACTCCTTCATTTCTAACGCTGGTGACAGAGAATAAACATAAAAAATATTGATGTTTGTAAACAAGTACAAGATATAAAAGAAATTTAAAAAAAAATATATTTCAACGTCAGTTAAAGTGATGTTATATCTTACTCTTCTTTTTTACAAATTTGCTTTATAAATTTTTTTTAAAAAAGTTACAATGTCGGTTAGTTTGGCATTGGATCACATTTTTATTTTTTTAAAATTTCTTTAAAAAAATAAAATCGTTTTAAAAAAAATTAAGATAATTTTTTTTAAATTCGTTTTTCAAAAAAATATTTTTTAAAGTGGCGTTGGTTGCCTTTCTGATTTTTAGCCAAAAAAAAAAATATCCAAAAATTCAACTCCATTTAAAATGGCGTTCAATAGTTTTTTCTAAATTAGATGTGTGAGCCTTTACTCCCAACGACAGTCGTTTGAAGTTTATAATAATATAAACTATGAATAATATACTAGTAATGTCAAGTTTCGTGATTTAAAAATTTTATATAAAAATTTTAATTATATATTTAAAAATAATAAATTTGACCACTAAAATTATACAAGAACGTTTATTATGTGACAGATGAGGGAGTATCATTTTATTTATTCATGTAACATCGAACACCATTGTCATCATCCTCATGCTTATATTGTGATGAAAGTCATCTTTAGCTTACATGCATAGATGGACTTGGTATGATTATGACCAATGATTATTCGGTATAATCATGACCGTAATGTAACGAATGATGTGATAAAAGTCTTCATTGGCCCATAGTGCATTGATGGACAGTTATTGATATGATTATAACCGTGGATTATTCTAGATAATCATGACCATTGATGATTACATGAATATCCTTGACCGTAGTGCAGGGATGATTTGATGATGTGGTTTATTTATTAATCTGAGTCTCAGCGATAAAGTTAATGATAAATTTTTTAAATCATAGAAGATAGTAGATTTTATGCTCTACTTGACTCTTCTAATGGATTGCTTATTTCCACTACAGTTGTTGATCTAAAACTTGTTGTCAATTGTATTTTATCAGTTGTTATACTGTTGAAGGCTAAGGATAATTTATTCTGCATTATCTTAGTCATAATATTTCTTACTAGGCTAGTTGAGCTCACCCTTTTTTTCATTGTTCTCTTCAGGAAATGAGAATATAGATGGGACGAGTCGGGGAATGGAGTGATGAACCAGGATAAATGGCTTTAGTAGTCCTCACTATTCTACGGAATAATGTGATAATAATTGTAATGAGGACACCATTGAGTGTGAATATTGTCTAGATGACAATATTCTTGTTTAAACTCTCAGCTATGTTTTGTCGTATTTTACACGACTATTGTATAATTAAGTTGTATTTGAATTTATGTACCATGTATCTGAATACTCAAGATGGGTGATGTATACCTGTGTTGGGGGCGTCACAATTTTCAATTTCCTAGACCTCCTGAAAATAATGAAAAGTTCACATTTACTTACCCATTTGTATCATTCATGTATAGTCACATAATTTTTAGGATTTATGAAATTTGTAGATATGTACATTTGTTTTCTTTTTCACCACATTTTCTTACAGAACAAATGCCCCACATACAAGGTACAATTCTTTCACATCTTTGTTCTCTTTTCTTCATTTGCATACATTGAGGACAATGCATGATTTAGGTATGACGGGAGTTTGTTTGTATTATTGTATTAGATTTTTTTTTCTTTTTAGGAAAAAATAGTAAAAAACACAAAAATAAATTTAAAAAAATAAAAACTTAAAAATTAATTAAAAATTGTTTGACTTTTTATGGATTGAATTAATTCTAATAAGTGTTCGTGGAGCAAAACTCATGAGTAAGATTAAAAGATTTAGAACTCTTAAATTTTTGATAAGATACAAAATCTTAGTTCGAAACACCATCTAGATTAAAATTGATTTCACAAGCATTTTTGCACTTCACATTTGCACTAATTCTTAGTTGTGGAGTATAAACCATGATTCGAGTAATTTCAAAAAAAAAAAAAAGAAAGAATGAAAAAAAAATGATGTGAAAAAGTTAAAAAAAGAAATAAAAAAATGCTTCAATGTCCATTAAATGAAATAACTGGGTATCCAAGCCTCGGGTAACATCGATATTCACGTTGAAAAGTGTGATGGATAAAAGCAGCTTGACTAGTCTAGTTTTGTGGCCTTTGTTACTCGAGTGAGTAAGCCCTTAGGGGTGTCTCTACACCTAGTGCCCTAAAGCCATCTAGTTTGGGAGTCATTGGTCCAACGCTCGATCTACATGGGTAACTCTGAAAAGCCTAAGAAAATGAGACATTGCACAAGTTAAGATTCAAAATTGAAAAAAAAATGAAAAAAAAGAAGGAAAAGAAGAATGAAAAAGAAAAATGGGCTTGCTTGATTTTCATGGTAAAAATCCCTACTAAGAGTTACATCATATACACAATGCATGCATCACATGAAATTGATTTAATGAAGGATGGTGTCTAAAATAAAGATTGAGTATTTTTGATAAAGTGAAAGTAAGATTTTGAATTTAATCTTGCTTATGTATAATGCCCATGGATATTTAGAAGTTTTCTTTCAATTTCATAATTTGTTGAATCCAAAAATATTTTTGAATTTTGTGGGTATATTCACAGTAAACCCTCACGAGACACAACTCGTCCACTTGAGGTAACCTTGGGGTTTAAAGGCTTGTTGCACATGCTAAGTGTGTTTCCAACGAAAATGGGGTAGTATAATTTTTGTTTTATTTTATTTTACTCGAGGACGAGCAAAAGCTAGGTATGGGGGTATTTGATAGACACGTAATTCATACATTTTATTATCCCTAATGTTGTCCTTTTAATTATATTAGTTTATTAAATTAATATGTTTTACTTTATTTTGTAGGATTTAATATTTGTTGCAATAAAGTCAAAATCTTGGTGATCAAGCGATATTTAATGCTCTTATTCATGTAAGGAATATCCAAGAAGAATCCTACAAGGAGAATGCAAGAGGTGGAATAATCTTGGTGTGCAAGTCAAATTCAACAAGAGAAAGGAAAGTTTATCTAGAAGATCTCTTTGAGAAGTTAATTGTCATTAGAAATTTGAAACTACATGGGAAGGGAACAAAAGTGTCCAAGTTCAATGAATCTAAATTAGGGTTCAAAGTTATTTTCCCTATAAATGGGTCTCTTGTTTTAGAGAGGAAAAAGCATTAGGTATTGTATTACGTTTAGGTTAGGACTAGAAGTAGATTAAAATTACGTCTTCATCGTATGTTTGTTGGATGGCCGTTAATTAAAGGGAGTTTTCTTATTTATTTTTAATTTTCTTCTTTTCCTTATTTTAGTTAGTTTAATTATTTTCCATGTCTAGCTAATTTCTTTTATCTAGGATGAAGATGAAATTAAATAATTATTCATGATAATATTTTTCATCTCTTATATTATTTATGTTTTTATGCTTAATTGATTTCGTCTTCATATTTCGTTATTGAAATACCTTCGTTTTATAGTTCTTATGTGATTTTAAATTAATTATGAGGTTTTGATAGATTATTGTCAAGATATGTGTTTTTCATAATCCATGCTTGCTCAAAGAAGTTTTGATGGGTTATAATTAATCCTTAAATTTTCATAGTCTATGCTTACCCACGTTAATTGCAAATTACTAAATTAAAGGGAAGGAAGATTAAAATCATAATTAAGTTATAAAAATAGAAGAGATTGAATTATATTTTATGTTTATTATTTAATGGATTTGAATTCGTAGATTGTTTCCACATTATTAGTTTTCATATTATAGTTAATCAATTTTCAATCTTTATTTCTAATTCGCCTAAAATAGATATTAAGGAAATATTAAATGTAATCTAGTCTCTGTGGGTTCGACATGTACTTGCCCGTTCTTCAATTCGACACTGTGCACTTGCAGTAACATATTTTTATCACATAAGTAAGTTAACTACAAATGCTATATCAGGTCTTGTGAAATTTGCAATATACATCAAAACATCAATTACACTGAGATATGGCACTTCAGGACCTAATATATGGTACTTAAGGACCAATAGTTTCTTCATTATTTTCTTATGATCAAAATGGATCTTTCTTGATATTAAGTGACCAACCCATCATTGGAGTACTCAAAGGATTAGCATTATCTATGTAAAGTTTCTTCAAGACTTTTTCTATGTATGTTGATTGATGAACTAGAATATCATTGTTCAATTTGTAGGCCAAGACAAAATTTGTCTTATTAAGATCTTTTATCTCAAATTCATTCTTTAAACAATTTGATGTTTTTGTTAACTCTTCTAGAATCCCTACAAGATTTAAATCATCAACATATACAACAATAGTAGCAAATCAAGTTTCTGATCTTTTGATAAAAACGCATGCACAAATTGGATTATTCTCAAATCCTTCTTTTAAAAGATATTTACTAAGGCGATTATAATACATGCGTCCGGATTACTTTAACCTATATAAGGATATTTGTAACTTGATGAAATACATACTTCGAGATGTAGACTTCAGGGATTTTCATGTAGATATCATTATCTAATTATCCATACAAATATGGTGTAACAACATCCATTAATCACATTTCCAAATTTTCTTTTTCTACCAAGCTAAATAAAAATCTGAATGTAATCGTGTCAATTACATGAGCATATGTTTCTCCATAATCAATATCAGGTCTTTGCGAGAAACCTTGTGCTACAAGTTGCGCTTTGTACCTTATAATTTCATTTTTCTTATTTCGTAAAAATATCCATTTGTATTCAACATGCATCACACTTTTAGGTGTTCGCACTACAGGTCCAAAATCTTCACGTTTACTTTGTGCATTTAGTTCTACTTGAATCGCCTCTTTCCACATTGGCCAATCATTTCTACGTTGACATTCATCAATGGTTTGTGGTTCATATTCATGATCATTACTTCTAGTAATATCAATAGCGAATTTATATTAAAATATAGTGTCGACAATAATTTTATTTCTATCCAATTACTTCTCCTGTATGTACATAATATATCGAGATCTCGTTATTTTCAGGTACCTAATCCCTTTCAGGTGATAAATCATTAAGAGTTTTATTTTTAAGAAATTTTTGTTCATAAATTTTGGATATATAAATTATTTTTATGGCATGTTTCATGGGTATAGCCTCTTTATAGGTTGAAACTTGTTTTTCTTGTACTTTTCTCTTCCGTGAAATTTAACTTTAACATCGATCGGTCTTCCACACTTTAGGTGTGGTTGTGATTCATTTGCTACTGTATTAACTGATTGTCTAGGACTTCAATCCCTGCTGGAGTATTAGTAGCTGAAATGTGAGATTTCACTATTTTCTTATTATCAGTGAATACTTCTGGTAATTGATTTATATTTACTTGCAAATGAATAATCCTTTGAACTTCTATTTCTCATTGATTTGTACGAGGATCAAAATGAGATAACTTCGAAACATTCCAAGTAATCTCCCTCATTGTGCTTCAGGCAACGATTTCACGTCGTGCTTAGGCAACAACTTTTCTTCCCCTAATCGTGGGAAGACTGTTTCATTAAAATGCTAATCCTCAAAACATACCTTAAAAATATCACTTGTTGAAGTTATGATGCAGTATGTAAAATAACATGACCTCAAGCATAAACTGGTAATTTTGATTTCATATTCAAAGGTTGTTCAATAATTTAAAATCTCTTGAAAATTGATTCACCTATACCATTTTGAGTATGTGTATGTGCAACATAAACATAAATTTCAATTAACATGTAATATTCATCAAAAGCTTGAGATGTGAGTTTTACCATCATTATCTAAATAAATGTGATCATTTGGAAATTGTACTCGTAACCTAATTATTTGAGCAAGAAGCATAAGAAATGCAATATTTCTAGTTAAAAATAAACATACACGTGACCATCTGGTTAATGCATCAATTAAAATCATAAAATAATTGAATGAACCACATGGTGGGTGTATTGATCCAAATATATCACCTTGAATTCTTTCTAAGAAATATGAACACTCAATAATAATCTTTAAATGTGATGGTTTGGTAATTAATTTACTTTGATAACATGCATTACAGGGATAATCAGTAGGTAAATGAATCTTCTAGTTCTTTAAGGGATGTTCATGGGATTTTTCAATAATTCGATGCATCATTATTGATCCTGGATGACCAATACAATCATGCCAAAGCATAAAAGCCTTTGGATCTAAACACTTCTGGTGTATTACACACTTCTGGTGTATTGCAACATTTGTTCAATTGTTCTCATTGTAGTATAATATATCTCATAAGAGAAAATATACAATTTTTCTAATACGAGTTTATGGCCTAATACTATTGAAGTAACATATATATAAAATATATTATTCACTTCCTTCGTTATTGGTTTTAATATAATAACCATTATAACGTATATTCTTAAAACTGAGCAAATTTCTGCTTGCTTCAGAAGAATACAAAGTATCATCAATACAAAGTTATGTGCCCTTAATTTGGTAACATTATAATTGCTCTTCCAAAGACATCAATAAAGTTCGATGAATAATTGCTCTTCTAGAGTTTTCAATTAAGTTTGATGAATAATCACTCTTTTAGAGCCTTTAATTAAGTTTGATGAGCTTCTTACCCATACATTTTCATATATATAAAACATAAATTAAACAATTATTAGTTGAAACATAAATAAAACATATTAAAATAAAAATACTTATTATAATGCCATAATATAATGAAATAAAAATAATTAATTGGTATGAACATTTCCATCATCATTCTCAAGAAAATTAGAGACATCAAAATGAGTTATATCCACTCAATTTGGAAAGTCAAGATAATTCATTTGATCTTTAGGATCATTGTGATCATTGAAGTTTGTTTCAATTGCTTTCTTTTTTTTCTTTTATGGAGGCTTAGTACAAATCTACCAAATGTTTAGGAGTACAACAGGTCCATTCCCTTTTCTATATTGATTGTTCCTTTCTCCCCCCACGCCCACGAACATGACCACAAACATAATTTCCTCTATATTTATCAAATGAGGTTCCATTCACTTCAGGGAATAGGGTAGAACCGGTCGGGCGAGATTGGTAATTTTTCAGCAAAAACTCATTATTTTGTTCAGCCACTAGAAGGCATGATATCACTTTTGGGAACATAATTTCCTTTATCACTTCAGGGAATATATTATGAACTTACGCTCTCAATATTGCTACTGCAGGAGCATATTCGAGGCATGAAATATAGTAAATATATTTTCTAACATGTCTTTATCAATATTTTTTTCATGGAGATGATGACAAATAAAAATCATTGATTTTGCATGATCTTGCAGGGATGCATGATTGTCAATCTTAATTATATCTCCAAATTTGTCTTTATATGAATATCAGTATCAATAATCCATGACAAGTAATTCTTTCTTGATATATATCAAGGGCAGCAAATTCAAATTCATAAGATTTGACATCTATATAAATATATAATTATGTAAGAAATTAAATAACTAAGTATAAATTTATAAGAAAACAATAAAAATATTTAACCCTTCTCTAGTCACTTTCAAAGTGGGAGAATTGGGATGTGGAATGATTATTTGTTTATACTAATACTACTACATCACAAAAGTAGTGTACGTACGTAATTTGTATTCTCGGAAACTTCAGAGTTGTCTATTATCATTATTGTCTCACGCGCCTTTTGTTAAACAAAATTTTTATATGTATATCAAATTTAATTTTAATGAAACAATACTTACAGTGAGTTGATAGAAATTTTTTTTTCCAAAATTAGGTAGAGAATAACGTATTATAAACGAATACTAATATTAAGAACAATGACGATTAGTGGAAAAGAGAGAGCATTCTCATTGCATTTGTATATCTACCATTCTCTTTATAATGCTTTTATTTATATGAACATCAATACTTAGAGGTTTTAAAACTCAAAGGTCATGAGTTTCAAAAACTCAAAGATCATTACAAATAAAGATAAGAGGAATGAATCTAGACATTTGATAAGTAGGTTTTTTACCTACTTATCCGGTATCTGTTACTTGAATTATTTGCTTAATCTCATGTTTCTTAGTTACTTTTCATGCATTTTGTAGATTATATGCCTGGGAGTTGAAATCGCAAAGAATTGGTATAAATCACAAAGAAAATCAATCCGGACATTGTTTGGGTTTTTATGTTCATTTCATATTCTTGGCTTGGAACTTGGATTACATTGTTGATCTTCTTCTTAGCTTTCCGGAACAACTTGAATCATTCTATTCGGAGTTAGGATGCAAGAGTTATGACATTTGTACCAACGGACGTCGAACGTCACTGTTTTGGGTGGTCATTTACATAGCAGCCACTTCAGAGCCACTTTCAACATTGCTCTAGTCCTTATTTCGAAAACCTCAAAGCATGAAAGTTGTAGATCTACATCTCCTCTTTCAGGAACATCTTGAATCATCAAAATCGGAGTTCAGACGAAGAAATTATGGCCATTTTCCCAAAAGACGTCAGAGCAGAAAATATTTCTTCACAAAACCGCCATCGGGGTGGGCGTACCAGCTCCAAAGCAGGCCCCTAGCCCGCCGAGGCGGGCGCTTTTCAAGCCTAGACCCCTGTCGGGGCGGGGGTAGCCCATAAAATATGAATTTTATCCAAAGTTGAGTCCGGGAAGGATTGTTCGATCTGATTGACTCAAGGACTTCCAAGAGGACTTCCAAAAGGACTTAAAGACATGTAAAGAGACTTATAAAAGGAGGAGAATCACAAGGATTAAGGGAGATTAGACTAGATAGAGGATTCAATTAGATTAGAGTAGAGTAACTTAGATCAAAATCATAGTTCTAATGAGTTTTGGAGAATGAAGCAACTTGGAGACCATTGAAGATTCAAAGTAGGAGTGAGGAGGGAGCTTCAAATCTACAGACAATAGATTCTATCTTCTTATCTTCATCTATCTTTGTCTTTTAATGATTATTCAATTGTGGATTCTTAGTTTTAATTCAATAATCATGAACTAATTCTTTGTTTGAGATTACAATAGATCTTATTGTGTAGTTTATTTTAATATGCTTCACTATCAATTATTATGTTCTATTATGATAATTTTCTATTGTGATTTGGACTTAATTGCTTAATTGCCTAGCTATCAATTACTGTGATAATCTTTATGAACTCGAGAGATGAAGTTTAGATTTAGATCTGATCATGATAGCATGTGTTTGTGATTTCTGCATAGATGGAATTCATGATTTGTGTTTAGTATATATATGCCTTTACGCCATATGTAATCTTATAGAGAACTTGTGCTTTAAATCCTTTTTAATTGTAATTCACATAGAGATATAGTGGATTAGTTAATTAGTGTGTCTTGCTTAATTCTATCATTTGTGGATTTAAGTGAGTATAGGTATTATGCATCGAGAGGTGGTTTTATCTGCTTTAGTGTTCTTGATTAACAATTCAGGATAGAGAATAATTGATGAGAAGTGTATTAACTTAAATGAAGCAATAAGTGAAGTTGTGATCTTAAATCTCCGTAATCTTAATTTAACTAGTGGGATTTAATAGTAGTTTAATTATAAATTGAAATTCATTCGTTTAAATAAGATTGAGTTGGTTACGGGTTAGTACTTTGTGACTTTTATAAAACAATTCCTCGTGGGAACGATACTTTACTTTCACTTTATTACTTGTCGACCACGTATACTTGTGTGTTGTGCGTAACTAGATTTTACCCAACAACATTCACATACTATGTATAGTTTTATAACATAAAAACATTTTAAATAGACCTTCCATAATTTTATTATACTACACAATGTAAAAGAGGTGTTAAGTGTAGATAGTCACTCTCCCCTTACTATTGTAAAAAAAGGTATATTTCCGGTGTTAACAAAAAATGTATATTAAACTATTTGTAGATAAAAGTAAATGCAGAAGAAGAATATTTGTAGTAGGTCAAAATTAGTATTTGGTATTATATTCTTAAGATAATTACGCTCTCTTTTGGTGTTTAGAGGTATTAGCGCTTGTCTTCTAGAATACAATAACAATATATACTAGAACAGCACTTCAAATAGCACACTTGACGAATCATGATTAACAATGTAATTAACGCAAAATTTTGTACGCCTGACGAAATCAACAAAACAGCAGGCCAAAATAGCGCTAACAGTTGATAGAGTAGTTGATTGTATTGTTGTGAAATCAAACTCACGAAATACACAAAGATAAACGCACACATCATTGTAAAAGATATAAATATGGGCACAAGAAGTTACGTGAAAACTCAATTGGTAAAAAACCATGGAGAGAATATATCATTAAAATATAAAATATGGGCACAAGAATTTACACTATATTACTCTTCAAACGACCTAAACATATAATTAAGGTTGAACATATCAATTATTCAAATATTGACCCCAAATATTAGTTTACTTTAGCTTATCGTAGCTTATTTCATAATTTACGATGTTTGGGTTTTATAACTTGCACAACGTACTTAACTTTATACACCTTGATATATTTCTCTTTTAACTTTGTTCATAGTTTATACATTAATTCAAAAGTCCCATGATGCTTATCTATATTAATAAGATAGAACCCATTTTGAATTTGAGTGAAAAAGCACAAGGACGGTTCAGATTCATTCTAATTGATTGGGGCGGGAAAGGGTGGTGGGAGAGGAAGGAGGAGAGAGAGGAAATGAAAGTGAGATTGTTGAAACGGAGATAGAGTGAGGATTTCGTTATGTCGTGCCTTCAACCACAGGCAATTACTAGTGTTTTACATAGCTCGGTACAACGTAACATAATATTGTCCGACTACTTGACTTTTGGAAACCAACACACATTTATTTACTTCCCGCTTAGCCTAAATTATAATTTGGACTTATATATTAAAGTCCTTCCATTAATTTATTAATTCCATTTCATTTCATAAGGTTCTCGTTTTAAGATTTATACGTTCAACCTTTACTCTTCATTTCAGGCTTCAGGTATAAAGCAGACAACTTAACCTGTCTGCTTTAACTTTAAACTCCCTGTTTGTCAATCCAGATAGGTTACTAGACCATATGCACTAGCTTTAAACTCTCTGTCCGTCAATCCAGACAGGTTACTAGCCCATCTACATTAGCTCAAAACCCCTTAGATGAAAATGAAACAGGTGGATTTTCATCTTTTTGACGTATCCACTTTGCATCATCATAACTTGACCCTCCATTATCGGAATGAGTCTATTCTTGAGCCATATTATATCTTGTAACATTGTTTAAAACTTTCCTGGAACGGATTATCATTTCTAATCCTCTAACAAGTCGAAATATTGACTCAAAAGTCCTTACCCGGAACAGTTTTCCATATTTTGGCAGTTTAAACTAGCCTCCTTCCGAAAGGCATAACTCCCAGCTTCGAACTCCGAATTAGACCAATCATACGTCTACGAAATCGTTACTTAGCTTACTACATAACCGCCAAAACGGGAAAAAAATTCTGCAAACAATTTGAAACAGAAAACTGCTCAAGGGTCAGGGGTTACACTAATTCTATTTTTAACTTTTTAACTAGTTTTACTTAAAAATTTGCCATAACTTCGTTACAAAAGCTTTTACTTCCTTTTCAATTGGGTGATGTTCTTAACTTATAAGAGCATACTATAACACCCTAGAACTAAATTTTTTTATTTCCTTTTTTCATCCTAGATCTATGTTTGGGTTCATTTCTTTCATTATTATATGGTTTGATTATATAATCTACATCATACCCTCCTTATCATTTTGGATCCATCACGATCCCTATAAACAATAATAACAACAACAATCAAAATATAATAAAAGCTTAGAAGAAAAGATGAATGAACTAGAGTTTTTCATGAGTTACCTTCTTGTTCTTTCTTTCTTCTTCTTGATCTTCATCTTATTTAGCTAGATAATTCCAAGCTTGTTACCTTCTTCTCTTCTCCAATCCGTGCCTTCTCTCTCTCTCTCTCTCAATGACTTAGCAAATGAAATGCAAGAGATAATTATTTAACCAAGTCTTAAGGGTTAAGGAAAACAAAGGTTAGAAAAACAATTAATGCTTTGTCTTGCCAAGACTAGAACTTACCATTTATGGGAAGTTCCCATCCTCCTTGTCCCCCCCCTTATCTCCTCCTTTCTCTCACCGGGTCCTCCCCCTTTCTTCTTACTTTTTGCTTCTCATTTATCTCATGTGTCAATTAATTTACAAGAGACACGTGTCCCTTCTATCCCTCTCTTTCTTTCTTTCCTTCCTCTTTTCTTCCTTCTCCTTATCTCAATCGTAGCCCCCCTCCCATTTCTTTAAATGCTGATTTTTACTTCTTCACTCACCTATTTGACCAATTTTGACTTCACAAATTGGATTAAATTTGGGCTTCACCTTAGGATTGGTTTGAAATTAAATTGGGTCATTATTTTAACACATGCTTGGGCTAATTAATTTGCTACACTTTAACGCAATTAATTAAAATAGAAATTTATTAAGACATTTATTAGCCCACTAGCTTAATTCTTTATTTGACTCGTTTAATTGGATTAGCTATTTACTAACCAATTAACTTACCACATTCATGCACATAAATATACATATATCCCACACATATTTATTCAACACATTTACACTAAGTAAATTCTTTTCATAATAATTTTCATCAAAATATTTATTCCATTAATATTCATCAAAATAATTTTCATCAAAAAATTTATTCCATTTATAGCATTTTATGACTATTAAATAAATGAATTAGCAAAGGATAAACAATTAGAATAATTTTTATTAGTTTAATAAATGATTAAAATATTATTAAAAGCTTAATAATATTAGATTAAGATATTATTAAGTAATTAATAATATTTAGATTAAATCACTACACCAAAAATGACATCTAGTGACGGATAAATCCTTTACAAGACATAATATATCACAAATGAAAGAATGATTTCCTTCATGAAAGAATGGTTTCCTTCATGAATAATATTTTAAGAAGGATTATTTAAAATTAGTGAATAACTTTATTACCTCACAAATAATATATTGTGAAAAACAAATTTATTTAACGAAAGAATATTTTCCTTCACTAATCATAAATTGAGAATCTTCCTTCAATTTAGTGAGAGAAAAATTACTTCACAAATTATAAATTTATAAATAAAAAATTAATTGCTAAATAATCAAAATTCATTGGAAATTATAATTGATTTTCAAATCATTGATTTCATATTTATTATTAATATTAAATTTATTTTTCAAGTAAATATAAAGATTGTCATACTTGTTTCCAACTAATTGAAAAGCCAATGCACAAAGAGCTAATAAAATCAATACTTCACATATAAATAGATAATACTCGAGTCACAATTGTGACGCCCCCAAAACAGGTATACATCACCCATTCTGAGTCGCCAAATACATGATATAAAATTCAAATACAACTTAATTATACAACAGTCATGTAAAATACGAAAAAATATAATCTAAGAGTTTTTACTAAGAATATTGTCATCTAGACAATATACAAACTCAATGGAGTCCTCATTACATTTATTGTCACAATATTTAACAGAATAGTGAGGACTACTAATGCTATCATCTGAACCGTCACTCCAATCCCCGACTAGTCCCGACTATGTTCTCATTTCCTGAAGAGAACAGTGAAAGAAATTGTGAGCTCAACTAGCCCAGTAAGAAATATAGAAAAAGACTGGATACTGGAGTAGTGAGGTAGCAGACTTCTCTTCTTCTTTCTCTCTATAATTTCTCTCTATAATAAAAGCTCTATAGAATTGGTGAAGGATAATGAAGAAATGAGCTTCTATTTATAAGAAAATATAGTTTCGATAATTGCACATTTTGGGGCTCAGAATATTACATTATAATACCTTCATCTTTTCCTTTATTTTTAATTTAGTCCTGCAAGTATTATCAAACTTGCACCACCTCCCCTAATAGTAAATAATGTGAATAAATAGTAAATCATGTGACTCAATAGTTCTAGACATGTGAAAATACGAATTACAGTATAGTACCTCCATCTATACCTCCATTTTTAACTTAGTCATGCAAGTATTATCCATCTTGCACCAACTCACCTAATAGTAACAAGAATGTGAATCAATAGTATACAATGTGAACAAATAGTTATAATCATGTGAATTAATAGCAATTAATTGCTCATTTATCCGATTAATTACCCGATTGGTCAATATAACCTCCAGACATCAATTATTATCGAAATAAATATCGATTTTAACTAACACTAATAATCCCAACACAATGGAACTATCAATTTCATCTTTAATCAACACAACTTATTCATCATTAATATTATAACTCACAATATTTGACAACCAGGTCGTTCCCAGGAAAGAGGGGGCTTTCCAATAAGAATTTCTCCTTATTGGCGCGCAATTAGGTGACCAAACCTCTCATTGATAGAACTTCTAGACATTGTCAATATTGCAAATAATAATATGAATAACTTTGTCGTCTCAATTATTGATTTAATAATATAACATATTATACAGATGATATTGTGACAATAATTGAATCAATAATATGAGAGATATGATGCAGCAATTACTGTAGCAATAATTGAGTATAACTGAGTGACTTCTTACGTAAGCATCAATAATCAATACCGTGTGCTACTATGCAACCACGCGTATTCGTAATTTTACTCTTTGGGTAGTTCAACGGTTTTAACGGTAACACTTTTCGTAGTTATTTTTATAAAAGATAATTTCATCATTTTCTAACTACGACAATACTTCCGTTTTGGGGTCCACCAATGATTGTGCCGTCGTACGGATATTCCCTGACAAAGAGAATATTCCCCGACCAAACGAATATTTTATAACAAATTGCATACTTTGCAAAATTTATAAATATTACCCACAACTATAACATTATATCAAATCCACATCATAATATTTAAAAAAATATTTCGAGAAATTTAAATCTTTATTCATAAAATTTGGGGTCTCACAATCTCCCCTCCTTATGAAATTTTGCCCTTGAAATTTACGTACGTACCTGGTATGCCGAAGAGAGGAGGATACCTTGACTTCGTTTTAGATTCTAAATCTTGAGGTATAACCTTTGAGTGTTGAATACAATCCTTCTTATCTAAGATTTTAACACGTATCTCCTCATACGTTAAATCTTCTGCTATCTCGTCTAGTTCTAATTTAATAATGTGGTTCGGGTCATCCACATATTTACGTAACATCGATACGTGAAAAACGTTATGAACACGTGACATACTTGGCGTTAAAACGAGTCTATAGGTCACAGTTCCTACTCGATCAAGGATTTCAAATGGGCCAATAAAATCGAGGGTTGAGATTTCCTCTCTTCATCGATTCTTGCTTCTAGAATAACACCCTCTTGAACCTTCTTCTTCACATTCATTAGCTCTGAGTATGTAGCTTGCACGACTTTAACTTTATCAATTAATGTCAATTCTACTCGTATATTTGATATCACCACGTGGGTCCTTAGAGTCTTTAACTCTATCTTCATCATTTGTAAGTTATACGAAATGGGTTTTTGTGTTAACAACATCGCACTCATAAACGCATACGATCTTCTACTCAACGCGTCAGCTACCACGTTCACTCTTCCACGATGATATTGAATGGTATAATCGTAATCTTCAACAGCTCGAGCCAACGTCTTTGGCGCATAATACATTCATTTTGGGTGAAGAAAATATTTGAGGGTTTAAGAAATGGGTTTTTTACTGGGGTCAATACAAAATTCGATTTCACGCTCTAGGGTAGGCTAGGAAGTCTTCAAGAATACGTCAGGAAATTTATTAACAATAGAGATGTCATTCAAAACTGTGACTCTCATCCAAGACTTGGATAACACGTCACATTGATATCTATCAACTTGCCACCGTTATTCACAACGTCCCCTACGGATATTATAGCTTCGGTGTATTCCAAGACTTGGAAGTCACCAGCGAAAGGCTCGGGGCTCTTTACTTATGGCTTGATATAACAATGATTGACTTTAATGGTTTGGTTACTTGAATTCATATAATAGGTTGGTTAGGAATATGAAAGCTAACAACCTTACGAAAAGCATGATGGGTAGTTAACCAATCGATTCATAAAATTACATCAAAGGCAAGTATTTTCAAAGAGATAAGATCGACAGGTAACGTGAAAGTGTCGATTTGAATCAAACAAGATTTATAAACAGTGGAGGTAATGAAGGTTTCTCCTAACAGAGTTTCAACCGATAAGTCAAAGTCTAATTTCTCCGGAGTCAAATTTAAACGTTGAGCGCAAGCAAGAGAGATAAAATAATGGGTAGAACCGGTATCTAATAAGGTATAGACTTCGAAAGAATTTATAATTAACTAACCCGTGCTAACTTTGTTCGGGTTACTCTCTTTTTGAGAAGTCACAAAAAACGCTCTCCCTGAAACCACCGACTTTTTTTTGTCTGTATCCGCCTTTGGTGCCACCGTCCCATCTGGACTTGACTTTGGTGCACGACAAAATCGGGCTAGGTGACCTTCTTTTTCATAATTGTAACATGCTTTGGACTGCATCACGTAGTTTGGACTGATATGTCCCTCCCCTCCGCATTTGAAGCATACAATTGGTGGTCGCTCTCCTTCCTTGAAAACGGGTGTTGGTGCTGCTGTCTTTCCATCATTGTTAAACCTTCTCTTCTTGAAATTTCCTCTCCTATTATCTTGGCCATGATTACCACCGAAGTGGTTACCATTCTTGGCATGATAATTTCCCCCACGATGGTTATCATTGTTCCGATGGTAGTTGCCATTAAGATTATTATTATCGTGTTGTTGGTCGTTTGCTTTTGGTTGTCTTTGACTCATTATCGCGCTCCAATAACTGAGCCATATTCACAATATTTGAATATAAACAAAGTTTATGAGAAATGAGGTATTGACGTATATCGGGTTTCAAACCTCTTAGAAACATTCGCGTCATTCGCTCCTTATTATCGACCAAATGGGATGCAAACCGGGATAACTCCGCAAATTTAGCCTCGTATTGCGACACAGTCATATTTTTTTGCTCCAACTTGATAAACTCCACCTCCTTCATATGACGAATACTTTCGAGAAAGTACTTGTCGTTGAACAGCTCTTGGAACTTCTCCCAAGACATCTTGAGTGCGTCAGGCTTGGTACGTTTTACAGATTCCCACCAGTAATATGCCTCTTCACAAAACATAAAGGTGGCAAAGGGAACCTTTTGTTCCTCGGAGCATCCCAAGACATCAAATATCTTGGTGATCTGCTTTAACCACGTCTCCACCTTAATTGGTTCTGGCTTTCCCAAAAACTCCGGTGGTCCCAGCTCCTTGAACTGCTTAGCGGTGACCGTAATGTGGGTTGCCATTATTTCCACCTATATTTTGAACAGAGTCTCTCTTACCTGATGTTGCATGAATTGCATAAAGCCTCTGAACATCCCATCGTTCATCATTTGATCGGTGTTATTGTTTACCTGAGGATTATTGTCTTCCTATTGCACATTATACTGGGTATTGATCGTTGGTGACTCAACGGTCTCATGTGCTTCATTGCTGATCTCAACATTTTTAGATGCCATTTTTAAACACTGTCACAAAACAAGGGTTAATTAACATATCACATATTATCCCTATAATCTGACCGACCAATTAAATACCAAATAAACTTAGGTATGTCATACTAGCGAAGAAATTCCCCGTCTCTCCCCTCCTAGTTCTTGTCTCACATCTCAGCCAGGGATCATATCCCTAAGCTTTGATACCAACTGATGCGCCCCCAAAACAGGTATACATCACCCATTCTGAGTCGCCAAATACATGGTACAAAATTTAAATACAACTTAATTATACAACAGTCGTGTAAAATACGATAAAATATAATCTAAGAGTTTTTAAAAAGAATATTGTCATCTAGACAATATACAAACTCAATGGAGTCATCATTACATTTATTGGCACACTATTTAACAGAATAGTGAGGACTATTAATGCTATCATCTGGACCGTCACTCCGTTCCCCGACTAGTCCCAAGAACGCGTTTCATTTCAAGAAGAGAACGAAAGAAAGAAAGGGTGAGAACAACTAGTCCAGTAAGAAATATTATGACTAAGATAATGCAGAATAATTTATCGTTAGCCTTCAACAATGTTAAACTAATAAATATAACAAACATCAAGATTAACTGCAGCGGAACAAGCAATCCATTAGAAGAGTCAAGTAGAGAATAAAATCTACTATCTTCTATGATTTAAAAGGTTTTTCATCGCTTTTATCACTGAGACTCGGCTTAATAAATAATCCACATCATCCCTGCACTACGACCAAGGATATTCATTAGTATCACGACCATAAATTATCCATGAACTACGGGCCAAGAATATTCGTGTATTCATCAATGGTCATGATCATGCCAACAACTGTCCATCAATGCACGTAGCCAATGAGGATTTTTACCACATCATTTGTAACATTACGGTCATGATTATACCGAATAATCTATGGTCATAATCATACCAAGTCCATCTATGCACTACAGGCCACAGATAACTTTCAATATATTATAAACGTGAGGATGATGACAATTCAATAAAACAAGTTCAAGAATAAATTTTAAATATTTATAAGTTAATTTATCCTGAACTCAATAACGTCCAAATTGTCAACATGATACTGCTTTGTGGAGTAAAATTCTAGAATGCTCAGAAGAATATTTCCATGAAAAGATACTGGAAGAAGCGCAAATATCAAGGATATTCCACTAATTTCATGGAGTATAGAAGCCAAAACTTTAACCAACTAACTATAATAGAATATATGAAACCGCAAATGGATTTTTGTCGCCATGCGATAATCCACGTAGACAGATTATTCCAACAGAATAATAAAGAATGGAATAACAGAAGAATTCACCAGGCGTGTGTAGATCGCAAAGACAGGTTATTCCAACAGAATAATATATAATGGAACCAGGTCATGCGTAATACACACAGACAGGATGTTCCAACAGAATAATAAAGAATGGAATAACAGAAGAATTTCACCATATATATAGACATATTATTCTAACAGAATAATAAATAATGGAACCAGGTCATGCATAATTCGCACAGACAGGATGTTCCAACAAAATAATAAAGAATGGAATAACAGAAGAATTTCACCATGTATGCGGTACTTCACATAGACAGATTATTCCAACATAAAAATAAAGAATGGAATAACAAAAGAATTTCACCATGTATACGGTAGTCCACGTATACAGGTTATTCCAACAGAATAATAAAGAACGGAACCAGGTCATGCGTAATCCGCACAGACAGGATATTCTAACAGAATAATAAAGAACGGAACCAGGTCATGCATAATTCGCACAGACAGGATATTCCAACAGAATAATAAAGAATGAAATAATAACAGAATTCACCAGGCATGCGATAGATCCGCACAGCGGAGTTATTCCAATGAATAATAAAGAATGGAATAACGTAAGAATTTCACCATATATGCGGTACTTCGCATAGACAGGTTATTCCAACATAAAAATAAAGAATGGAATAACAAAAGAATTTCACCATGTATACGGTAGTCCACGTATACAGGTTATTCTAATAGAATAATAAAGAATGAGAACCGAGTCAATGCGTAATTACGCACAGGCATGATATTCCAACGGAATAATAAAGAACGGAACCAGGTCATGCGTAATTCGCACATATAGGATATTCCAAATGTAATAATAAAGAATGGAATAACAATGAAATTCACGAGCGTGAGATAAACAATACATGCATGTGTTATTCCAATGTAATAATAAAGAATGGAATAATGAAGAATTTCACCATGTATGCGGTACTTATGTATGACGGAGTTATTCCAACATAATAATAAAGAATGGAATAACAACCCTTACAGTATTGAAAGAAAATAACTCTCTTCATGAATACGAAAAGAATAATACCCTTACCTTAGAAAAAAGATCGATATCTTTGGAGTAGTGAGGTGTGCGACTTTCTTCTTCTTTCTCTCTCTATAATTTCTCTCTATAATAAATGCTCTATAGAATTGGTGAAGGATAATGAAGAAATGAGCTTCTATTTATAGGAAAATATAGTTTCGATAATTGCTCATTTTGGGGCTCAGAATATTACAGTATAATACCTTCCTCTTTTCCTTTATTTTTAATTTAGTCATGCAAGTATTATCAAACTTGCACCACCTCCCCTAATAGTAAATAATGTGAATCAATAGTAAATCATGTGACTCAATAGTTCTAGACATATGAAAATACGAATTATAGTATAGTACCTCCATTTTTAACTTAGTCATGCAAGTATTATCCATCTTGCACCAACTCTCCTAATAGTAACAAGAATGTGAATCAATAGTACACACATGTGAACAAATAGTTATAATCATGTGAATTAATATCAATTAATTGCTCATTTATCCGATTAATTACCCGATTGGTCAATATAACCTCCAGACATCAATTATTATCGAAATAAATGTCGATTTTCACTAACACTAATAATTCCAACACAATGGAACTATCAATTTCATCTTTAATCAACACAACTTATTCATCATTAATATTATAACTCACAATATTTAACAATCAGGTCGTTCCCAGGAAAGAGGGGGTTTTCTGATAAGGATTTCTCCTTATTGGCGCGCAATTAGGTGACTAAACCTCTCATTGACAGAACTTCTAGTCATTGTCAATATTGCAAATAATAATATGAATAACTTTGTCGTCTCAATTATTAATTTAATAATATAACATATTATACGAGATGATCTTTGTGACAATAATTGAATCGATAATATGAGAGATATGATCTGACAATTCTTGTAAGCAATAATTGAGTATAATGAGTGACTTCTTACGTAAGCATCAATAATCAATCTGGTGCTACTACGCAACTCAACCGCCAGTATTCTCGTACTTTTACTACCGGGTAGTTCAATAGTTTTAACGGTAACACTTTCGCCGTTATTTTTATAAAAAGATAATTCTGTCGTTTTCTAACTACGACAATTTTTCTGTTGTGGGGTCCACCAATGATTGTGGCGTCGTACGGATATTCCCCGACAAAGAGAATATTCCCCGAACAAACGAATATTTTATAACAACTTGCATACTTTGCAAAATTTATAAATATTACCCACAACTATAACATTATATCAAATCCACATCATAATATTTAAAAAAATATTTCGAGAAATTTAAATCTTTATTCATAAAATTTGGGGTCTCACAACAATAACTACAAAATTTGTTATTATATTTTGGCCTCCTAATGACCATAGTACCTACAAAATTTATTAACTAACATAAGAAAACTTAAAGAATAACAATAAACTAGATTTTCTTAAAGAATAACAATAAACTAGATGGAATGAAGTGTGTCATGTTAGATCCACTTTATCATCATTTTCTTTCTTCAAGAAAATCAATGTTGGAACTGTAAACTTCATGCTGCAAGAGAAACACCAAAATTCAATTTCAATAAGATGAGAGATAAAAAAGATGAAACTGGCAAACTATAATTAAGAGTGAGAGATTAATAAAAGATAAAGACAAAAATATAGCTATTAGTAAATACCTCAATTGATTCATAGTTGTTAAATGTCAAACATCGCGATTCTGACATGTTAAAAAAATGATACAAAAACCAAAGAAAAACTGAAAGAAAATGTAAGACCCCAACTTTTATGAATAAAGATTAATTTTTCTAGAAATATATTTTTGAATATTATGGTGTGGATTTGATAAAATGTTATAGTTGTGGGTAATATTTATAAATTTTGCAAAGTACGCAAGTGGTTATATAATATTCGATTGGTCGGGGAATATTCGTTTTAACAGGGAATATTCGTACGACGACACAATCATTGGTGGACCCCACAACGGAAGTATTTTCGTAGTCAGAAAACGACAGAATTATCTTTTTATAAAAATAACTGGGAAAGTTTTACCGTTAAACTGTTAAACTACCCGGTGGTAAAAGAACAGTAATACGCGTGATTGCATAGTAGCACACAGTATTGATTATTGATGCTTACGTGAGAAGTCACTCAGTTATACTCAATTATTGTTACAGTAATTGCTGCATAATATCTCTCATATTATTGATTCAATTATTATCACAGTATCATCTGCATAATATTTATTATTATTAATTCAATAATTGAGACGACAAAGTTATTCATATTATTATTTGCAATATTGACGATGTCTAGAAAGTTCTATCGAGGAGAGGTTTGGTCACCTAATTGCGCGCCAATAGGGAGAAATCCTTATCGAAAAGCCCCCTATTTCCTGGGAATGATCTGGTTGTTAAATATTGTGAGTTATAATATCAATGATGCATATTTTTGTGTTGATTAAAGATGAAATTGATATTTTCATTGAACAACTAAACACGTGCAAGATCCGAGCCTTCAAAATGGTTGTCAGACGAGATCTGGGTTTCTGGGTTGCCCAGAAACTCAGTCTCCGTGAACGGTCAACGCTGTTTGACCAACAATAACTTAAGATCTAGACACGATATGACCCTTTTACCAGTTTCAGATCACAATCCTCATGTTATAGAACATATTTAAAAAATAAAACACAAAAAAAAAGTGAACACATAAAGATATAAGGCCTCTGACATTCGACTGTCAGGCCACTTTTTCAACATTTCCAGATTTTTGAAATCTTTAGATTCGAGCATCTAGATGTTATGGATCCATGATCCAACAACCCAGATCTCTAAAAGACACCTTCTAACACATATCTAACCAATCATTAACATAAAATCACATGATTTACAAAAATTAGGGTTTATACCACTTTGAAGCTTAATCTTGAATTTCTGCCTTTTGATTATGTTTTTGTTAAGCTAAGAGATGATTTTAGCTTATCTTCTCACTCATTCTCACTCCCCATCTCAAAAATTATAGAGAGGGAATGTCTTGGATATTTTGCTAAGTAAAGTAAGAAAGTTTTCTTACTTTTAAACTTTTATTTCAAGATTCAATGCATATGGCTGATGCAAGGTGGCTGGTAATGTGAGTTACAAGTCACAAGGCTAGGCTAGGGTTGCTCACCAACTCAAATAGGGAAAGACTTGCAAGTTAAGTTGAATAATGCAATAAGGGTAAAATGGTCATTAGACTTTTAAATTTAATGGCATTTATGTAAATGGTCCAAACCCTTAGGGTTTAGGGTTTGGAAATCTTAGGGTTTAGGGTTAAAAAAATAAATTCTAGGATTTCCAAATTAGGTTTTAAAAATTGAAAATTAATATTTCTAAATTATAATTAGAATTTTCTAATTATATTAAAATTCCTTAATCATAATTTAAATCTTGCTAATTAGGATTAGTATTTCCTAATTAAAATTTCTAATTAAGCAATTAGGGTCAAAATGGTCATTAGGGTTTATAACCCACGAATTAGGGTTTCTAATAGAAAAATAATTTTCTATTTTAGAAATTAGATTTCGTAATTAGATTAGGGTTTTCTAATTACTAATAACTTGAAAATTAGAATTAATATTTTCTAATTAACATTAAAAGTATTAAATTAACACTTAGGTCTTCCCTAATTATAAATTAGTGTTTCTAATCCAGAAATTAGGGTTTTCAACATGTGAAATTAGGGTTTGCTAATTAATTAAGCTTTACCCTAATTAATATTATAATTAATAGCAGCTGCATTATAATTATCCTTTATGTTCCCAGATTAGGGTTTTAAATTTCCGAATTAGGGTTTCGAATTCTCGGAACTGAACTTAGGGTGTCCAGAACCGATTTGTAGGGTTTCTTATCAAACGTTAGGGTTTTCTAAAAGAACGTTGACGTTTTTAATATATACTTAGGGTTTGTTACAGATATCGTATATATGGTCAACCCTTGACCCTTAACCACATTCTGAATACATAAATAACCATATACACAGAACATAAACACATATACACTTAATCCTGAATAATTCACCTAAATCCTTCATAGAATTTTGAAATCCTCAAAATTCTATCTTAAAAATAGCAAACGCATACACTTATTTTCTGTCTAGGTTCTAATATTGAACCTTAAATCAATTAATAAAATTTTTTAAAATATTCAAAATTCTCGGGTTGTCACACCGATCATCTCTACGATTACTGATTGTAGGCCCATCGTAGAGTCCCACAGTCAAATCGTAGAGCCACCTACTCCAGACGCTCAAACACAGGCCCCTCCAACAGATATTCCCTCTTCCTCCACAAATGAATACTTCAACCTTGATCTTTCCCTCTACTCCTTGCAAGATCAAAACAAGGGTACACCCCCTCCTCCACACATTCCACAACTCAGTGAACTCATCTCAGATCTGCCCACCAAATCTGAGTTTTTCGAAGTGTCAAAGAAAGTGATTAAGGATATAGATGACAGTCTTGAAGCTTACACAGAACTCATTCAACTAAGACTGGCTAAAATGATCACCGCTGCCAATGCTCTCCCCAGCACCCTAAGCTCTGAGCTCACAAAGAAACTTAGGGAAATCATAAAAGAAATGGTGAAGAGCATAAATGACCGGGATCAAATACAATTTCAAGCAGCTAAAAGACATCGTGATGTTGTTCTCATCTTACAGATGACTTAAGAGACTCAGAACATGTTTATGTTGGAAAGCATCATCAATATGCAAACTACCGTAAAAGAATTCCAAAAATTTTACGTAAACCAAGGACAACAGACTGACAATGTTCTAGCCATCCTCAAACACAGTGAAGCTCGATCTGATGCTCTGATCAAAGAGAATCGAGAGGACATTGCTCAAACCCAAAGTTAACTCAACGAGCTCGTCCAAGGAGTGACTCGCCTATCCGAAGACATTCGAACCCTTGATGCTGACATAAAGGGGGAGAATAAAGGGAAAGGAAATCAAGGCAAGGGCAGAGGCAGAGGATAATTCCAAACTCAATCTTTAAGGAGTCCTCCTACAAGGCAGTCTCACCAACAGACTCCACCATCCAGCCATCAGACTCAACGATCTGATCAGCAGGAAGTTATAATGGCTCAACCAATAAGGAGTCTAATACAACTACCGACTCACACAAAATGACCACCACAGGCATAAGAATGCCAATTGGAGATTCCGCATTCATGAATAGGCATGATCACAATCCTAGGCTAAGCCCAAGTGAGCTGGAAGATCTAGCCAGGAGAGAAGAAGCAAGCAGGAAAAAAAGAGCTGAGGAGTATGCCAATCCTCTACGCAAAAGATCAAAGAAATAGAGATAAGTTAAAATTTAAATTCTTATTGATGTAAAACTTAATTGTAATATCTATTCTTCAAACATCAATAAATTCATGCTTATTCTCTAGAGATTTCAGCTGTTCACTGAAATATTAAGTCATATTTACTTTCCTGAAAATGCATCTAGAAACTAATAATCATGACAACAAATCTCCTTGGTTATGTCAACATCAAATAGGAGGAGATTGTTGGGAGAGTGCATATTTTGATTTAATGTTTAAAGTAAATGCTCATGATTATATGTAAATTCCTTCAAGGAATATATGTACAAGGACTTAGTGATAGATCAAATTTATTAGGTTGATCTAAGCTTTTAATGTTTATCATTCTATAAATGAATGTATAGATAAAGAGATCAAAGATGTTAGGTTGATCTATGTCTTGAAATGTAATAGATAGGCTTCAACAAGAATCGCAGTCTATCGAGCTGATCAAGAAATTGCAAAAGCCAAGGCAGGATCGTAGAACTTCAAAGATCGTAGTGTATCTGCCTTGAAGGGCCTCTCCAGGGATCGTAGAGTGGTTTAGACGTTTGTCAAAGCTAACTCAGAGATCGTAGTGTGCTCTCAGAAATGTAGAGTCTGCAAGACAAGCAAGTGAAGATCGTAGTGTGGAAGTCCTTGAGAAAAATCATAGTGTTCTCATCATACCAAGCACCAAGGTGACAAGACATCACGATCTGGATCGTAAAGTATCATCTGCCTTATGTTAGAAGCATCGAGCCCTACCTTTTGTTTGGAGACCAATTCCAACAAATGTGGAATGGGTTTTAAACGTTGAAGTCCTCACCAGTCCCAACGACATAAAAGATATCCTTAGTATACAACAAAAGAAACGTATTCAAGAAGCTAAGGAAAGGACCATAGGACCGAGGAAAACACCTTTTCAGATGTTAGGTGAGAAAGCAGTCTGTTGTGTCAGTGGGCCAGAATGCAATTCAGAAGGTGTGCAGAAAAGACTCCATCAAAGTTCAAAAATGTCAAATGCATTTAATGCTTCAACGTATGGCTTCAACGGATAGATTTCAAGGATCACATATATGCAAAACATATGCAGATGAGATAACTAAGCAAGCATTGAAAAAAAAGAACAAGAACACTCAACGCTCAACTCTACGATCTGAGAAAAAGAGAAAGCTTGCTCAGCTACTCAGTTCTTTCGAACAAGTGCTTAACGGAAACTGAGTAGCACCAACCAAGAACTCAACAACTACCAATCAACTGAAGTAAGAGTTCCAAGTCAGAAGGAATTGAAGAGTTCTAAGTGAACTGTGAAGAACCAAGTCTGCTGGACTTGAAGAGTTCAAGAGTGAACTAAGAAGTGCCTAGACTGCTGGTCTAGAAGGAATCTGTGAGATTCAGAAAGTGTAAAAGACATCCTTAGTGGATTTCCTACTCGAGGAGTAGAAGAGTGGACTAGGAGCTTTAAGTGCTCTGAACCACTTAAAACTGATGTGTCTATTATATTCTTGCTATAACTGCTATAACTACCTCACTCTCATTAATTCACTATATCTTAAGGGAGATTAAACAAATCTTAATTTCGCTGTGTTTTAATCATTATCAAAACTAACAAAGTAAAACAAAAATATTTTTAAATATCTATTCAACCCCCCCCCCCCCTTCTAGATAACTATTGTGCCTTCGGGAACTAACACTCTATAAATAGCTATCCCATTCTATGAAGAAGGGACCTCACTTTTGACTCTTGGACTCTTTGGTGACTGAAGACTTGGACATTCCCTCTCAAAGCACTCAAGACTTGGACATTCTCTCAACTCGAAATACTCAAGAAGGCACTTGGAATCCCTGTTACCCTAACACGGTTTTCCGGATTCTAGAAGTTCTGCCATGTGTCGTTGGAGTAATCGCCCACCTGTTCTTCTCCCCTCTTCAATCAATCAATCAATTCCATGCTCTTCGGGGATTTCTCTCATCCTCAGCCAATACAAAACCCTAACTAGCAAGACACGATTTCCTTACCCACACAGTGTTATGCATAATTTTAACTAATGATGGAGCCTTACAGAACGAAAATTGAAGACATTTGGTGGTTTAAATCAACCATGGAGGATATGCAATATAACCCTATTTGTATGCAAAATGTTGGTTATATTGTAATATAGCCACACCTTCACACCATTTATAGGTAGATAATATTTAAATAAATTTTTCTTAACGTAGTTTTTCTTTTTTGTAATATATCAATAATCTATTGGTTTTAAAGTATAATACTGCAATTGATTTTTTTGATAAAAAAAAACAAATGTTGTTATTGATTTTTAAAAGTAACTTAGGATATTCTTAAATGATAGATTTATATAATTTAGTATTAATTATACAGAAATCTTATAGTCATCAGTTGTATAAATTTTAGATACTTTACAATATTAATTATTATACTATCTACAATAAAATGAATCTTTTGTAATTCTGTGTATGTGCACACCTAGAGGGGGTGGGTGAATAGGCGTTTAATCTAAAAGTGATAAACGCTGAAAACTTTTTAAAATTTTCTGCTACAGGTTTAATTCAGACAACTACACCTGTCTGCTTTAGTGTCTGTTCTTCGTTTATAATTATCAGATAGTTAGACCTGTCTGCTTTAGTGTCTGGATAGGTGTGATGAATAAAAATGTGCAGAACGTGAATGGAAGTTAAAGAGATAAACAAAAATAAAAAACACACCAATATTTTTACGTGGTTCAGCCCCTGTCCTCTAATCTAGTGGCCTAATCCACGTCCAATCCCAACTAGGATTGGAGACTCTTTTTATTAAACTTAATATTCAATTAAATACAATAAAAAGAACTCCCTGTTACAAAGAAGCTTCAATTCTGATGTTGGACAACAATGCCCCCTTTGCACCTCTGCAACTTGTACACCTCTGCACCTGTTCTCACCTCTGAGACCTTTGAAGCATCCTTTGAACAGACCCACTAAACTCTAAAAACTCTAGACCACCAAAGCTAACATTTTTGTCTTTCAGATTATAATGATGGTGATTCCAATGGAATATCAACTTTCTAGCCTAAGGATAACAGAACATTGATTGCTAGAAAGACTATTAGACAGCTATAAGAATTAAGAAGAATGAATTGCTGCTTTCTAATTGTTGGGTCTTCTCCATAACCGAGCATGATGAAGCTTTATATAACATGAAGGCCAACGACTATATTTGTTGGCAAGAAATCAGATAATTTAAATCCCATAATTAAAGCTACAATATTGACCAACGGTTATGAACATAAGATAGAATAGGAAACTCATATCAAAGTTGGTATACCCCATGATATTAGCAATTAAAGAGTCCAACAGATTTGGTAAATCAAAGATATAATAAGAGTCCAAATAAGTTGTCATACAAGATAAGTCCAGTTGGATTCTATAAAGAATCCCACAATATTATAAGTCATAAAACTATATATATCCAAACTTTATTAAAGGAGATTGATATGATTTTGTTAAAGATTTGTTAACACCTGTTTCCATAATAAATAGACATTTTAAAACCAAAACAGATTTCTTAGAAAACCAACCTTCCTTAATAAACTTCAATTCAAATCTTCCTTAATAAGCTCCAATTCAAATCTTCCTTAATAATATTATAAACCTATGCATATTAATTATAATATTATAAACCATAATCCATGCATATTTAATAATATAATAACAAACCATGAACCATGCACACGTCTAATATCCTTAAATTAGTCATCATTCAAAACATAATAAAATCAAAAACTAACATTCTCCCCCTTTTTGATGACAATTTATGCACCAATATGCTCCCCCTAAGTATATGACTACCCCTAAATTTATGCATATCAAAGAGCAAAATAAAATGACTTTATCATTGCATATTCCAACGCAATATAGTATCTCAATATCAATTCAAATATACCCAAATATCTCTCCCCCTTTGTCATTATAAATAAATCATCAAGTTATATCTCTCCCCCTTTGTCATCAACAAAAAATAATTCATATAATTAGTTATCTCACCCCATTTTTCAAATTGAAAAAAATTAAGCACAAAGAATGACATTGGAGCAAGGTTATAACAAAATCACATATAGCAAGTAAACAATATAATCATACATTTGTGATTTTTTACCTACATATTAACATTTTGTTACCAGTAGAAATCTTGATAGCTGTGCTCCTTAGTGTAGACTTGACTTTTGTATTTTCAGAAACAAAAATCTCCACTAGCACTCCTTTTGGTCATCCCAATGTTGATGTCTTTAAAACTCAGGTTAGGAGGATAATTTTTCACTATTCTGATTGTTCTTGGAAGACTACCATTGGTCATTTGTTCATCTAATTCACTTTCTCACTTTCTGTAATATCAGATTTTGCATCAGAATATTCATCTGATCTGTCTTCTAAAATAGAAGGGTCACACTGTCTGGATTTAGGTGTCTGCATGTTTTCTTGGTTCATCTATTTTTTCTTCTTCTGATGCAGACGGCTTAGGCTGTCCAGATTGAGCTGCCTGTTTCCACTAATCAGATTGCCTTTTCCTGCAAAAACTTCATTTTCTTCTTTTGATAGGTCACGGTTAAATTCATCAAATACGTATTACATGCACAGCTTCTGCAACTTTAAATTTGTCAAGATTATAAACCCTCTAAGTTTTACTATGCATTGAATAGCCAAGAAAAATAGATTCGGTTGATTTAACATCAGATTTTCCAAGATTACCATTAGTATTTATAATAAAACATTAAGCATCATAAAAACTTTAGAAAGCATGATGTTATGAACCCTTGTAATGCGAAATCCATAGAGTTTTCATAATCATATATATAATTAAAACTCTATTTAAACAACATAAGATACTTACAGATTTCGCCAAATAATTTATAGGTAACTTACTCTCTCAGTATCATCCATCTCCTTTTTGATCTTGAGACACCTACAAAACAAACAAATAGTCTTTATCCTTTTGGTACCCAAATCTTCTTGGGTCCTTTTGGGTTAGTAGCATATAAATCACTTTTCTTTACCCAAATTTGTTTTATTCTAATTTTATTACAATTAGAATCAAAATGACATTTAAAACCACATTTTTTACAAGTAACAAATGGTGAACAATAAAGTGGTTTATGTCTTGATTTACTATTAATCATTCTAATATTATTATTAGTCCTATTTTCCACATTTTTAATAGGATTATACCCGATCCATTGTTTATCAAGACTGGACCTTTGTGCCCCTAACATAACATTTAGGTTCTCTTCTCCTTGCACAAATTTAGCAAGATCATTTTTTAAAGATGCTATTTCTGCATTTATTACATTATCATCATGTTGCATATTCATAATTTTTCCATCATTAAAAGCATCTATGCATACATCTCTCATTTTCAATTTTTCTTTTAAAATTTGATTTTCATTTTTAAGATATTCATTTTCTTTTCTTTCTTCAATAAGTGACTCAACTTCATTCATTAGCTCATTTACGCAGTTCTTAAAATAAGCAGTTTTCTTTTTAAGCTTTTGATTTTCATTTTGTAAAGCAAGATAATTAGATGTAGATATTTCAAAATTTTCATGAAAATTCGTTACCTCAATTTGATCATCGTCTTCTAGTCCCATGAAACATAATTGGACAATTTTTTAATCTTGTTCTGTTTTGGACTTGCTCATTGGAGTTGAGCTACCTTTTTGATTCTTCCTTTCTTTCTTTCTTTGAAGTAGTCTCTCGAGTTTTCTTGAGAGCATTTCAATTTCTTCATCAAAATCTTCATCATTGCCTTCTATGTAGCTTTCATTTTGTAAAGCCAAGGTCTTCTTCTTAGGTGCCTCATCTTCTTCATCATACAATTTTAGTTGGTTTTCAAACTCTTCAAGTTCTCCAAATAAGGTAAGAGTTTCCATTGTGCTGATTGTGACCGAGTCTTGAAGTGTAGTAACCTTTGGTGCGAATCGCTTTGGCATGACTCTAAGAAGCTTTCGGTTGATTTCATTTTGATCAATCTTTTGTCCGAGCATACTTAGAGAATTCATTAGAGTGAGGAATCTTGTTTGGGCATCTATAATTGATTCATTTTTCTCCAATTTAAATAGTTCGTATTCGTGCATTAGCATGCTCAGCTTGACCTCCTTTACTTTAGTAGTACCTTCGTGGCTCATGATGACTGTGTCCCAAATTTCCTTAGTCGTAGTACAAGAAGAGACCTTATCTATCTTCGACTGAACTATGCCACTTAAAAGTGTATTCATAGCCTTGGAATCATAAGATACCATATACGATTCATTTGAGTCCATTTTCATGAGATTCTTTGGATTGCCATCATCATGTCACAGAATGACTGGTCCATTTTCAACTACCCACCATTCCCATGGGTCACGGTTCAGATAGATCTTCATTCTGAACTTCCAAAAGTTGAAGTTCTCACTTAGAGCAACAACAGTGGTAGCCTACTTCGGATGACCTTCTTGAAAGTTTAGGTGTGCCATAGGATCTTCCCCTACGACCTGCAACGATCAATATTAGTAGAGCCAAGCTCTGATACCAAATGTAATTCCGTGTATGTGCACACTTAGAGGGGGGTGAATGTGTTTAATCTAAAAGTGAAAAACGCTGAATTTTTTTTGAAATTTTCTCTTTCTGAGTTTTAATTCGCATAACTACACCGTGCTCTTTAGTGTCTCCATTTCTTCGTTTATGATTATCGGCATATAATTAGACTGCTATCTTTTAGTGTCCGGATAAGTATAGCGTGATGAATAAAAATGTGCAGAACGTGAATGACAGTTAAAGAGATAAATAGAAATAAAAAACATACCAATATTTTTACGTGGTTCAAATTTCTATCCTCTAATCTAGTGGCCTAATCCACGTCCAATCCCAACTAGGATTGGAGACTCTTTTTATTAAACTTAATATTCAATTAAATACAATAAAAAGAACTCCCTGTTACAAAGAAGCTTTAATTCTGATGTTGGACACCAATGCCCCCTTTACACCTCTCTCTCGCAACTTGTACACCTCTCTTTTGCTCTCACCTCTCGAGACCTTTGAAGCATCCTTTGAATGCACCCACTAAACTCTAGAAACTCTAGACCACCAAAGCTAACAGTTTTGTCTTTCAGATTACAATGATGGTGATTCCAATGGAATATCAACTTTCTAGCCTAAGGATAACAGAACATTGATTGCTAGAAAAACTATTAGAAAGCTATAAGAATTAAGAAGAATGAATTGTTGCTTTCCAATTGTTGGGTTTTCTCCATAACCGAGCATGATGAAGCTTTATATAACATGAAGGCCAACGACTATATTTGTTGGCAAGAAATCAGATAATTTAAATCCCATAATTAAAGCTACAATATTGACCAACGGTTATGAACATAAGATAGAATAGGAAACTCATATCAAAGTTGGTATACCCCATGATATTAGCAATTAAAGAGTCCAACAGATTTGGTAAATCAAGGATATAATAAGAGTCCAAATAAGTTGTCATACAAGATAAGTCCAGTTGGATTCTATAATATTAGGAGTCATAAAACTATATATATCCAAACTTTATTGAAGGAGATTGATATGTTTTTGTTAAAGATTTGTTAACACCTGTTTCCTTAATAAATGGACATTTTAAAACCAAAACAGATTTCTTAGAAAACCAACATTCCTTAATAAACTTCAATTCAAATCTTCCTTAATAATCTCCAATTCAAATCTTCCTTAATAATATTATAAACCCATGCATATTAATTATAATATTATAAACCATAATCCATGCATATTTAATAATATAATAACAAACCATGAACCATGCACACGCCTAATATCCTTAAATTAGTCATCATTTAAAACATCATAAAATCAAAACTAACATCTATATTAATTTTGAGTTTAAAATTAAGTATTTAAAATAAATGTCAAAAAATTCAATAATGATGTTATATTTTTTGAAGAAAATTATATTATGCTATGTTAAAATTATAAGACTTATAAAAGATGTATGAATGTTAAATAGCTAATTTGTCTAAAAGTTTATCCAATTTCTAACAAACACCATCAATACCAAATGCATTATGCGTTGAGGAAGAATTCACATATAATAATAAAGTAAAATGTTATCATAACAAAGTAAATATAATTGCTCATAATTTCAATCAAATCCAAACTGTCTTAGTAATTAAAACATGCAAGTCCTAACTTTATAACGTAAAATTTGCTCCATTCTTCTTGATGGCCAAGCTTATTTTTACCAAGGAACCATTTCTTCTTCTTCTTCTTATATCCTTTGGTATTAATGGGGATAGAGCTAAACAAATTCCCAAGCTTTGTCATATCACTGTTCAGTTCTCATTGATCTTAATATCCACTGCAATAGGTATACTTAATGTCTTTGTTTCACAAAAAAGTTTTTTTTTTCAAAATATACAACTGAACTAGAAGACATTATTTAAAATGGACTTAAACTAAATAGAACAATTAAATATAAATGGAGTATTCTGCTATCATAAAGTTAAAGATTGGAGTATAACACAGTTTCATTGACAAACATAATGTCATAAAAATTAAAAACTGTCAATAGAAAAAATCTCGTTTTCATGTAAAAAAGAAAAAAAAAAATACTCTTTTTGTGAAACAAAGACATTAAGTATACCTATTGCAGTCGATATTAGGATCAATGGGAATTGGAACAGTGATATGACAAAGCTCAGGAATTTGTTTAGCTCTATCCCCATTAATACCAAAGGATATAAGAGCTTGCTTTAAACAAACACAAAAAGCTTTAAGTTCAGGCTTAGAGGCAACAACCTGATTTAATTCGTTTGCAGCCTGGCAACAAGGAGCAAAAGTATAACTCAAACAAAACAAATTAATAAGGCTCGCAAGGCAATAATTTGGTTATGGCATCTTGGCATGAAATTGCATTCACAGAACTTGAAATCACACCCAAAACCAACAAACCTATAACAAAAATTGAACTAGACATGGCCATTAATATTTTGTAATAAATCAAAAAGAGGAGGCTTCTTTTCTTTTTTATAAAGTGTGGAGGATGTATAAGTTGTAGGTTGAGTGACTATTTATAGTGCCATGCAAGAACCTCCAAGGGTACTCTTTTAAATAAATAATGTTTATATATTTTTTTCGCATATATTTGTTAATTAATGATTTCTCTTTATCTAGTAATAAATATTGTTAATTATTATATTAATTTTTATAATAGGCATTTTATAAGTTATGTTTTTTCCTTTCCCTGGACTGCTATGTGGTGTAAACAAAGATCTCTTCTACGTGGACATAAAAATTGGACATGAGTGTATTTAAACTTTATTTATTTATATTTTTACCCACCATTAGGGGTAAAAATATAATTAAGTGAAATTTAAATACAATACTCATGTCCAATTTTCATATCCGCATAGAATTTTTGGTAAACAAAATACAAAAAGTTGGTGGCAATTGGTCAAAATACATGAATAGCATTAAAGTTGTATTATTAGACTAATTAGGATGGGGATAAAAATCTGCATCAAAATCATGCGTTTTTGTTTAAAACAATATCAAAATGAAAACTTGCAATCATACAAAGGTGGTAATATATTGTTAAGTTCTCTTTTTTACATACAAGATCATTTGGTTGATCAGTATTGTTAAGGTGATAATATATTGTTAAGATCTTTTTTACATACAAAATATATTGTTAATATATTTTGGTTCTCTTTTATATTGTTAAGTTCTCTTTTTACATACAAGATCATATATTGTTAACAATATCATTTAGTTCAGTCTATTTTCTCAACAAAGTCAGATTCAGGACAACCGTTATATAATAATGGTAAATTATCTCTAAGTTTCCCCTCATTCTCCTCTATCCCTCTATGATTAAAATGTATATTTACTTAATTTTAAGGTTTAAATATAAATTATTACCCTAAACTATTCACTTTTTTTCACTCCGGTGATTGACCTTTTAATTTTTTTAATCAGGTCATTAAACTGTCAAATTTTTTTCACTTGTTCAATTGAACATGTCGCGTCATAAATTGATGATGTGGCTTGAACACGCGACATATGTAAGACCCCAAATTATTATTAAATAAAAATGAAATTTCCTTTATTTATTATTTTGAAATAGTAAGGGTTGATTTGATTAATGTGGTAAGTTATGGGTAAAATGTGCAATTATTTCAAACAAGCAAATGGTTTTAAAATATTTATTATTGACGGAGAATATTTGTTTGGTCGTGAAATATTCGTACTGTCGGGGAATATTCGCATACGGCCTTAGACCTTATGTGGGCCCATAACGTAAAGCGATTGGATGAAGAAAACGACAAGAATAAGTTGGTTATAAATAACGGGCGTAAGTTATTCATCAGATAATCTTGTTGGAATACCCTTGGTTAAAACACACGAGCATTACAGTATTACACCAATTATTGATTCTTACGTAAAGAAGCCACTACTCAATAATTTTTACAAATAATTACCGCTCAAAGATTTTATTTTATTGATTCAATAATTCTTTGCGTTGATATTTTATATTCTTGTTGTTTTAATAATTGTCACTTTGCGCATTATTTTCTATTATCGGAGTAATAATTCATATTATCCTAATAATATTATTAGATAACATTATTGGCGATGTCTAAAAAGTTACGCTTACAGGAGAGGTTTGATCATCTAATTGCACACCAAGAAGGAGAGATCTTTATTGAAAGCCCTTCTCTTTCTTTAGGAAGCTACCTAGTTGTAGAGAGTGTGATTACGTAATATTATTTGTGAATAATTAATTATTGATTTATATGATGAGGAAAATATTAATTTTATGTGGATATAGATGGAGAAAATTTTTAATGTGACAATTGTTAAAAATTAATATTTTATCTTTTTCTGATAAAATAATTCATTTAAATATATTATTTTAATAATATATTAATGGTGATATTTTTACAATGAATGTGGGATATATGAGTATATGAGGAGGATGAGTATTTTTGTGGCATTAAATGATTAACACATATTTTGTGTGTCGGTGGACCCCAATTATTGACCGAAATTTGATTATAGCTTGTAAAACTGTCCGTTTGTGGATTTCGGTCAATTTCTGTTTGGAATTTGAAAAACCTTTCTTCTGTAAAGTTGTAGAGAATTGAATTTCCTATAAAAATTAGCGAGATTCAAATTTTTTGATAAAAGGGCTATTTATTATGAATTATTGAAGTTCCAAAGTTCCAGAATAATTGATTTTTGGAAGTTTTATTTATGTTTTAAAAGACAAACATTTTTTAAATGTTTATGGACATCTTTAACATGTGCTAGATGGCTAAAATCAGATTTCAAAGTGGGCGTAGGAATTTGTTTTATATATAATATTATTATATTAAATTTTCTGCTTTGGTGTTCAAGCAATTTCCTATAAATAGAGTGCTTAGGTTAGAATTAAAAATCACACCAAAAACTGAAGTTTTCTCTCTCTTTCTCTCTATAATATTGAGCGTATTTTGTGAGTATTTTAGTACTTTGAGTATTGTTATACGGTGTAAATTCTTTCAGCACTATATCCAGTATTCTAGTCAGAAGTACTGTTTTTGCAAGGTAAGGGATGTTATTTTCTTCGTAAGTGATATTATTTCTTCAATATCATTATGTCGAAATATTGGTTGGAACTTGTTATCAAATTTGGAACTTTTTCATGTCGGGGTTACTATTCATGAGTTACTATTCACGAGTTACTATTCATGAGTTACTATTCATGACTTACTATTCATGAGTACTATTCACGAAGCATGATGGTTTTTTTTGTGAAATTTCTATCTTTTAGTGTCGGAGTTACTATTCACGTATACGACACTATTCACGTATACGGCATTATTCACGAATACAACACTATTCACAGAAAAATTAAATTTTCTTTCCTGTGTCCAAGATTGTCTGTTATGATTCCTATCTTTGATTGGATCTATGTTTTGGTCTTCATTCTTGAATTTTACTCCACTCTAGTTATTTATGAAGTATTTTTGAACTTGGATTGTTTAAAGTACGAATCCTTAATATTTGTTCTTTTGTTTCACTGGATTTGTTTTCTTTAAAATATTTTTCATCATCCTCAGTCCTAAATGATGATATAACTGAATATCTTTGGCCTATAGTGCAAAGATGAATGATTTTCTGATGAATATCTTTGGCCCGTAATGCAAAGATAAACAGGTGTTTAGATGAACATGACCAACTGATGAATATCTTTGGCCCGTAGTGCAAAGATGAACAGGTGTTGAGATGAACATGACCAATCGATGAATATCTTTGGCTCAGTGGTGCAAAGATGACTATTTGATTCAAGATGTATATTGATTGATGTTACAGGGATAAAATATCGATGATGAACTTTTAAATTCATAGATGATAGTAGATTTCATTCTCTACTTAACTGTGAGACCCCAGATTTTATCAATAAAGATTTAAATTTTGTTGAAATAATTTTTTAATATTATGGTATGAATTTAAGATAATATTATAGTTGTGGGTAATATTTATAAATTTTGCAAAGTATGCAAGTGGTTATATTATATTCGATTGGTGGGGAATATTCGGTTTAGCGAGGAATATTCGTACAACTACTCAATCATTGGTGGACCCTACAATGTAATTATTGTCGGATTGAGAAAACGATAAAAATATTTTATTGAAATAACGGCGGAAGTTTTACTTAGTAGGTTCTTGTTGAACTACTTTCATTAGTTAAAGTACAAGAATGTCGTGTGGGTCGCATAGTAGCACTGCCTGTATTGATTATTATCATGCTTATGTGAGAAGTTACTCGGTTTGATTCCATTATTGTCGATTAATAATATGAATTATTATAGCGATAATGACATTTTGTTTTATTCAGATTATTAACGTAATAAAATGAAACATCTTTTATATAAAATAGAATACTTTATTAAAGTTATTCTATAAATAGAATATATTATATTTTATTATGCATAGTGTTGCATAGTGTTTTGCATAGTGTTTTTGCATAGTAAAATGTTTTTATATAAATAGAATATATTATATTTTATTTAAAAGATTTTTCTTTAAATATGGACCGTCGATTAAAGTAAATCAATCTGGACCGTTCATGGATTAGTTTACTACGCATTCCATTTTTCTATAAATAGAAGCTCATTCCTTCATTATTTTCTTTACGAATTCATTGAAACTCTAGAGAGAGAAATTATAGAGAGAAGCTATAGAGAAAGTTATAGAAAGAAGAAGAGTATTACGCTACTTCACTACTTCTATATTCATTTTTTTTACGGTGAGGGGTGTTATTCTTTCTTCTTGAAGAGAACTTCATTATTCCATTCACTATTATTATTACATTGGAATAACTTTGTAAAAGTGATATACCCTATACATAACCTTTATATATGCGCATATCCTATACTTGGTGAAATTCTTATGTTATTCCATTCTTATTTATTCATTGGAATAACTCAGATGTCATGCATTTACCTATACTTGGTGACATTCTTCTATTATTACATTGGAACATCCTGCTCATGTGTTTTACACCTGACACAGTTCCGCTTTTTATTATTCTCATGGGAACATCACATGCATGTGTTTTACACCTGACTGGTTCCGCTCTTTATCATTCTCGTTGGAATATCCTATCTGTGTGTTTTACACCGGATCCGGTTCCATCTTTATTATTCTGTTGGAACATCCGCTTGCGGTGTAATTTCACCCGACACGGTTCCGTTATTATTATTACATTGAATAACTTTTATACATCTAAGTACCGCATGCATGGTGATTTCTTTTGTTATTCCATTCTTTATTATACCCAATTGGTTAAAACTTGGACTTATATAGTCCATGAAATTAGTAGAATATCCTTTGATATTTGCGTTTCATCCAAGATCTTTTCATGGAAATATTCTTCCGATCATTCTTGAATTTTACTCTACTGAAACAAAGATCATGTTGACAATTTGGGCGTTAATAATTCATGGATTAAATAATTCTTGAACTTGTTTTATTGAATTATTATGTCATTGTCATCATCCTCATGTTATATTATGTTATCTTTGCTTACGTGCATAGATGAACTTAGTAGTATGATTATGACCGAGGATCATTCGGTATAATCATGACTTGATATAAATGATGTGACAAAAGTCCTCGATGGCACCATGTAATGCAATGATGGATAGTTTTTGGTATGATTATGACCAGGGTGATTCGGTATAGTCATGACCATTGATAATTTGATGAAAATCCTTGACCGTGAGTACAGGATGATTAGATGTGGTGGTTTATTATTAAAATTTGAGTCTCGGCCGATAAAATTGATGAAAACCTTTTAAAACCTAAAAGATAGTAGACTTTATTCTCTACTTGACTCTTTTAATGGATTGCTTATTCCACCGCAGATTAAACTGGTTGTCCATTGTATTTTATCGCTTTAACATCTTTGTTGAAGGCTAATGATAATTTATTCTCGCATTATCTTAGTCATAATATTTCTTACTTGGCTAGTTGAGCTCACCCTTTCTTTCACTTTTTCTCTTGAAATGAGAACATAGTTTGGACGAGTCGGGGAACGAAGTAATGGTCCGGAGGATAGCATTAGTAGTCCTCACTATTCCGTGAAATAGTGTGATAATAGTTGTAATGAGGACTCCTTTTGAGTTTGTATAATATCTAGTAGACAATATTTGTATTCAAACTCACAGCTTATGTCGTATTGTATACCTACGGCAGTTATATTAGTAAGTTGTATTTGAATTTATGTACCATGTAAGTGGCGTACCCAAGATGGGTGACGATACCTACATTTTTGGGGCGCCACATTAACTCTTCTAATGAATTGTTGTTTTACCGCGCAATGTTGATCTAAAACTTGTTGTCTATTGTATTCTATCGATTTTTCCTCTTGAAGACTAAGGATAATTTGTTGTACATTATCTTAGTCATAATATTCTTTACTGGGCTAGTTGAGCTCGCCCTTTTCCTTTTTGTTCCATTTTTCTTCTCAGGAGACGAGAATATAGCGGGAACTAGTCGGGGTGTGGAGTGATGGTTCAAGACAGTTGTTTTGAGGACTTATTTGAGTGTGGATATTGTCTAGAAGACAATATTTGTATTTAAACTCAGAGTTTATGTGTTGTCGTATTTTGCACGACAATTGTATTAATGAAGTTGTAGTTGTTTCTGTAACATGTATTTGGCGACTCAGAATAGGTTAGTTGGATTGGACCTATTTTGGGGTTGTCACAGTTGGTATAAGAGGTTAGGGATATGATCTTTGGCGGAGATCGGGGAATAGAACTAGGAGGGGAGAGACGAGTAAATCATTCGCTAGTGTGTCCTACCTAAGCTTATTTGTTGGTCAGTCATAATATAGGGATATTATGTGATATGTTAATTTGTTAAATTAACCCTTATTTTATGGCAGTATTTGAGAATGTCGACTGAGAATGTTAACAATAGAGTGAATGAGATTGTGGAGACACCTTTAGTCACCAACTAGGCTAATGTGATGTCAGGCAAAGAAGGAATTAGAGATATCCATGTGGTGAGTGAAGAATTGATAGTTGCACCCGAGATAGTCGCAGAGGTAACAGCTGAGGAGTGGGAAGAAGAGTACCTGAGGAGAGTTTATTAGAGGTATTATATGATCAAAATGTAGAATTTCAAAATCGTATTCATGAGTTAGAAGAAGCAGTTGAAGAACGACGGTGATGTGTGGAACAAAAGGATGCAACGATTCAAGCTTGTGTTACCCGATATGTGATGCTTGACCAGAAGCACTCTTTGGCAGAGTATAAGATGATAAAGCTAGAATTTGAGCTGAAAGAAGAAATAACTGAACGAGTGAGAATTAGTGATGCATGGTTAAAAGCCGCACGACGCGTTGATATTGTGGAAAGAGATGTCCGATCTAAGAAGAGAAGATTTAACGATGACGGGAAGACGTCTGCAAAGAAAGATCGGACCAAAGACCAAAGACCAAAGAACAAATTCTAGGGAAAAGAACGACCGCCGCTTAGATGCTACAAATGCGGAGAGGAGGGACATATAAGTCCAAACTGTTCACAGCCTTCCAAGGTATGTTTTAGTTGTGGAAAAGATGGTCACGTAGCTCGATTTTGTCTCAGAATAAATCAAGTCCAAATTTGAACAATGGCACCAAAGGTCGATACTTAAAAGACAAAGTCAATCTGCCTCTGAAAGAGCGCTTTGTCGTGACCGGTCAGAATGCGAGAACCCGAACGGTTTAGCACGCAGGTTAGTTAATTATAAATTCTTGCGAAGTTTATACCTTATTAGATACCGTTTCTACCCATTCTTTTATCTCTCTTGCTTGCGTTCAACGTTTAAACTTGACTCTCGGAGAAATTAGACTTTGACCTATCTGTGGAGACTCCGTTAGGAGAAACTTTCATTTCATCCACTGTTTAGAAATCTTGCTTGATTCAGGTTGGCACTATCACATTACATGTTGACCTTATTTCTTTAAATATATTTGTTGTTGATGTGATTTTAAGGTTAACTACTCATCATGATAAAAATTGATTGCTTTCGTAAGGTTGTTATTTTTCATATTCCTAAGCAACCTGTTATTTGAATTCCAGCAACCAAACCATTGAAGTCAAACTCTTTCATATCAAGCCATAAAGCCATTCGTTTATTGAAAAAAAAAATGGATGTCAAGCTTTCTTAGCCATGTCATGGACTTCAACAAAAATATGTCAGATTTGAATGATATTTCTGTTGTTAGTGAATTTCCTGACGTATTTCCTGAAAAATTTCTTGGCCTACTCACAGAGCGTGATATTGAATTTGTATCGACTTTGAATCCAGTACAAAACCCATTTCTAAAATCTCATATCGAATGGCTCCTATTGAACTTCAGGAGTTAAAAATTTAACTATAGAAGTTGGTACCCTAGCCTCTATCTAGTGATTTCCTTTATGGAATGCACCGAAGCCAGACTCTCCGTAAGGGATGCCATATTCGTGCGGTAGTAAACTGATAGGTGCCATTATGACGTGCTATCCAAGATTGGGATATGAGTCACAGTTGAGAGCAACCTAACTTAGTAATCAAAATATGTAGCTTTATAGGCTTAGTTGGTTATTATCGGAGATTCGTGGAAAAATTTTCTTGAATCGCTACTCCATTAACTCAGCTGATTCGTAGAGATACAAAATTCAAATGGAGCAAGGAATGTGGGAAGAGCTTCGAAGAACTTAAGAGGAGACTCATTTCGGCACATGTTCTGACCATACCTGGAAAAGCGAACGTGGTAGCTGACGTGTTGAGTAGAAGATCATATGCGGGTACGAGTGCGATATTGTCGAATACAAAGACCCATTTCGTATAACTTAAAAATGATAGAGATAGAGTTAAAGACTCTAGGGACCACGTGATGATATACGAGTAGAATAGACTTTAATCGATAGTTAAAACCGCTCAAGCTACACACCGGAGCTGATGAATTTAAAGAAGGAGGTGCAAGAAGTTGTTAAAGCGAGAATCAGTGATGTGAGGAAAGCTCAAACCTTCGATTTATTAGTGCATTTTAAATCCTCGATCAAATAGGAACTGTGGCCTATAGACTCGTTTTACCGCCAAGTTTGTCGCGTGTTTATAACATTTTTTACGTACCGATGTTACGTAAATATGTGGACGACCCGAACCACGTTATTGAGTTAGAACCGGACGAGATAGTCGAAGACTTAACGTACGAGGAGGTACCTATCAAGATCTTGGATACAAAGGAGCATGTCTTACGTACAAAGGTCATACAACAAGTCAAAGTTTTGTGGAGGAACCATGTTATTGAAGAAATGACCTGGGAGTTGGAAACGAAAATGAAAGCGAGGTAACTTTACCTTTTCGAAACACCAGGTACGTCAATTTCGAGAACGAAATTTCATAAGGAGGGGAGGTTGTAAGACCCCAAATTATTATTAAATAAAAATGAAATTTCCTTTATTTATTATTTTGAAATAGTAAGGGTTGATTTGATTAATGTGGTAAGTTATGGGTAAAATGCGCAATTATTTCAAACAAGCAAGTGGTTTTAAAATATTCATTGTTGACGGAGAATATTCCTTTGGTCATGGAATATTCATACTGTCGGGGAATATTCATACGACGGCGCAGCCTTGTGTGAGCCCCATAACGAAAAACGATTGGATGAAGAAAACGACAAGAATAAGTTGGTTATAAATAACGGCGTAGTTGTTACCGTTAACACTGTTGGAATACCTGGTGGTTAAAACACAGTAGCACACGGTATTACACTAATTATTGATTCTTACGTAAGAAGCCACTACTCAATAATTTTTACAGTAATTACTGTTCAGTATTTTATTTTATTGATTCAATAATTGCTGCGTTGATATTTTATAGTACTGTTGCTTTAATAATTGTCACTGCACATTATTTTCTATTATCAGAGCAATAATTCATATTATCTGAACATTATTGGCAATGTCTAGAAAGTTCCGTCTAAGGAGAGGTTTGGTCATCTAATGGCACGCCAGTAAGGAGAGATCCTTATTGGAAAGCCCCCTCTTTCCTAGGAACTGCCTGGTTGTCAGTATTGTGATTCTGTAATATTATTTGTGAATAATTAATTATTAATTTATATGATGAGGAAAATATTAATTTTATGTGGATATAGATGGAGAAAATTTTTAATGTGACAATTGTTGAAAATTAATATTTTATCTTTTTCTGATAAAATAATTCATTTAAATATATTATTTTAATAATATATTAATGGTGATATTTTTACAATGAATGTGGGATATATGAGTATATGAGGAGGAAGAGTATTTTTGTGGCATTAAATGATTAACACATGTTTTGTGTGTCGGTGGACCCCAATTATTGACCGAAATTTGATTATAGCTTGTAAAACCGCCCGTTTGTGGATTTCGGTCAATTTCTGTTTAGAATTTGAAAAACCTTTCTTCTGCAAAGTTGTAGAAAATTGAATTTCCTATAACAATAAGCGAGATTCAAATTTTTTGATAAAAAGGCTATTTATTATGAATTATTGAAGTTCCGAAGTTCCAGAATAATTGATTTTTGGAAGTTTTATTTATGTTTTAAAAGAAAAAGGTTTTTTAAATGTTTGTGGACATCTTTAACATGTGCTAGATGGCTGAAATCAGATTTCAAAGTGGGCGTAAGAATTTGTTTTATATATAATATTATTATATTAAATTTTCTACTTTGGTGTTCTAAGCAATTTCCTATAAATAGGGTGCTTAGGTTAGAATTGAAAATCACACCAGAAACTGAAGTTTTCTCTCTCTTTCTCTCTCTATAATATTGAGCGTATTTTGTGAGTATTTTAGTACTTTGAGTATTGCTATACGGTGCAAATTCTTTCAGCACTATATCCAGTATTCTAGTCAGAAGTACTGTTTTTGCAAGGTAAGGGATGTTATTTTCTTCGTAAGTGATATTATTTCTTCAATATCATTATGCCGAAATATTGGTTGGAACTTTTTATCAAATTTGAAACTTTTTCATGTCGGGGTTACTATTCATGAGTTACTATTCACGAGTTACTATTCATGAGTTACTATTCACGAGTACTATTCACGGAGCATGATGATTTTTTTTGTGAAATTTCTATCTTTTAGTGTCGGAGTTACTATTCACGTATACGACACTATTCACGTATACGACACTATTCACGAATACGACACTATTCACAGAAAAATTAAATTTTCTTTTCTGTGTCCAAGATTGTCTGTTATGATTCCTATCTTCGATTGGATATATGTTTTGTTCTTCATTCTTGAATTTTACTCCACTCTAGTTACTTATGAAGTATTTTTGAACTTGAATTGTTTAAAGTACAAATCCTTAATATTTGTTCTTTTGTTTCACTGGATTTGTTTTCTTTAAAATATTTTTCATCATCCTCAGTCCTAAATGATGATATAACTGAATATCTTTGGCCTATAGTGCAAAGATGAATGATTTTCGATGAATATCTTTGGCCGTGTGCAAAAGATAAGCAGTGTTTAGATGAACATGACCAATCGATGAATATCTTTGGCCCGTAGTGCAAAGATGAACAGGTGTTGAGATGAACATGACCAATCGATGAATATCTTTGGCTCAGTAGTGCAAAGATGACTATTTGATTCAAGATGTATATTGATTGATGTTACAGGATAAAATATCGATGATGGACTTTTAAATTCATAGATGATAGTAGATTTCATTCTCTACTTAACTCTTACAATGAATTGTTGTTTCCGCTGCGATTGTTGATCTAAAACTTGTTGTCTATTGTATTCTATCGATTTTTCCTCGTTGAAGACTAAGGATAATTTGTTGTACATTATCTTAGTCATAATATTCTTTATTGGGCTAGTTGAGCTCACCCTTTTCCTTTTTGTTCCATTTTTCTTCTCGAGAGACGAGAATATAAGCGGGAACTAGTCGGGGTGTGGAGTGATGGTTCAAGACAGTTGTTTTATTAGTCCTCACTATTTTGTAAAATAGTGTATCAATAATTGTAATGAGGACTTATTTGAGTGTGGATATTGTCTAGAAGACAATATTTGTATTTAAACTCAGAGTTTATGTGTTGTTGTATTTTGCACGACAATTGTATTAATGAAGTTGTAGTTATTTCTGTACCATGTATTTGGCGACTCAGAATAGGTTGGTTGGATTGGACCTATTTTGGGGTTGTCACAACATATAAAAGTTGATGTGTAAAAAGATATATCAAATCCACATATTCCATCACTTATGAATTGATAAATCATTTATTTTTTCTTTTAAGATGCTTCATAGCAGATAAATGATTGTTCAAGCAAAAAAACATCTTAAACTTCGAGATCGTGAAAGTTGCAGTAACATTACTTGAAATATGGTTTTATTTTTATATAAGAACCTTAAAGCTAAGAGGTAACACCATCATGACATGAACCACACACGTTTTACACAAATGGATATTTCTAACACTATAAAGCAAGGAATGACACAACTTTCAACCAATGCCCCTTAACCTTCTTGTCAGGAATAAGCATGTGAATGTTATTCCTATTTACATATGATTTGATTATGATATATATGAATGAATATGCAAGTATGCTTGCATTAAGAAAAGCTGTAAAGTCCTTTGATAGATAATAGAAACATATGTACAAGGACTTAGAATGAATTGATCAAATGTGTTAGGTTGATCCTACATAAGCAAAACAGCTTTGTAAAGTCCTTAAAAAGAAATGATGTACAAGGACTATAAATATAGAAAGATCAAGCATGTTAGGTTGATCTTATGATGTAATAGATAGGCTTGTCTGATCGTCGAGCACTGCACCAGAAATCGTAGTCTGCTAAGAAAGTCAAGGGTAACTCGAGAACTATCGAGGCAGAATCGTAGTCTGCAAGATAGTAGATCTCAGAGTTCGTAAACTGCCAGGAGAGACGAGGAAGGATCGTAGTGTGTCGAGGAGGACTTTCTCAAGGCCGAGACTCCGGTGAGAAGTCATGTTCGAATCGTAGAGACAAATTGCCACGCTACTGAACCGACCGAGCATCTGCCGGGTTAAGTCAAGAATCGTAGACCACACTCAGAGTCGTAGAGTCTACTGATCATATCAGAGGCAGAGATCGTAGTCGAGCAAGATCAAATGAAGACAACGAACACAACGACAGAAATTATAGAGTGTCAAGATCAGATCTCGGAGTCGTTATGTCTGCACAACCGAAGCTGAATCGTAGAGTGTAGAACTGAGACTTCAACAGATGTGCTCACAATGCCAAGGAAGAATCGTAGAGCAAATACGATTCTCAACAAATGAGCATTCCCAGAATATCCAAAGGAATAAAGCCTCTGGTCTAAGCTGCATAGATACATCCCACCTGAAGGAAACCAGAGAGCACTCAACGAATGGTATGCAAGCTAACAGATGATCTAAGCACCAACCCAATCAGCATCTAGATTGAGTTGTGAAGCCATTCGAGATGAAGTCTTCCACAAGATGATCATAAGAAGACTTCAGTAGCTGACTAAGAAAAGTCAGCAGGTGCAGTAGCTGTCATATGATAAGATGACAACGATCTTGTAGATATCCAGGATCGTAGTGTTTGCCAAACAAACAAAAAACTAATGGAATATACACAGAGACACTGGTCAGCCTCTGAAGAACAAGGCTAAAGTGATTAAGCATTGGGTTAGTCCATTGATGAATAGTGAACGGGAGATCACAAGGAGAAAGCGAGCTGTACACGCTACAAATCTGAAGTGTCTTGCTATTCAGAAGGGACCAGAACAAAGAAGTCAAGCCATCAGCATCTAAGAGCTGTCGAGGCAAACAGAAATGTTGAAACACTGCACAAGAGAAGGAAGAGGTGTTCTACATTGAAGATTCAAATCAACACTCTTCAAGATATATCATAGTGTTGTCTCTACCAGTCAACAAGATACTACGATTAGGTCTATGAAGACATACATCAGAATCGTAGAGTTCGAATAGTTGAAGATTGAAGAATTAGCAACGGTTCAATCTGAAGATTGAGAGCATCGATGCAAAAGGACAACCTCTGATCGAGAAATCACAAGGAGGAAATAAAGTCTTCGACATGCCCAAGACATCAGAGTGACATCTCTGATGGGGTAGGTGAAACAGTGGACTGCAGTGTCAGAAAGTCAGAAAAGGAGATGTAATGTCACATCTGCAGTCTGCACCAAATAACTCGAGATCTGCGAAGCAAATCTAAAAGCTTTCAACGGCTACTTTCTAAAGGGAAGATTGGGAAGAAGTATAAATCAACAGAGCTTCAAAGATCAAGAGTTGATGATGATTGATATGTTACAGAATCGTTTAGTTGGTAGAATACTATCGTTGACTCTACGAGTTTCACCTGAGCTTAAATGGAACAAGTCTTAGTGACCGTGAGACTACGAAGGTGGATGTGAAGCAACTTTGAAGAAGGACTTAAAGAGATCAAAGCTTCACTCAACAAAGATGAGAATGCCACTTGAATTGGCATCTAAGCTAAGAGCCGAAAAGGACAAGAAGATAGCATTCAGAAGAGTGACAAAGCACAAGGCAGATCCTAAGAGCCACTCAACGATTCACCATGAACCCAAAGCTAAAGTAGAGCAAGTGCAGAACCATGTCTGCTAACATGTTAAAAAGGGTTCAGGAAATGGTGATGGTGCACAGCTGAAACTACATGAAGATGAGCAGAACAGAAGAAGATCAGCTGCACCAAAGATGATGTGGTCCAGTCTAGAAGCAGAATGCAAAGAGGACCACACCAAGCTGCTAAGTACAAAAGATAATCAACCTTAAAGACATCTTAGCAGCTTAGCACCAACAACAACAACAACAACAAGAAGCCAAGGCCTGAGGGGTCCTTGTCCGAAGGGGCTAAATGAAGTTCCAAGCCTGCTGGGCTTGAAGAGTTCCTAGGGAACTAGAGAAGTTCCAAGGCTGCTGGCCTTGAAGAGTTCTTAGTGAACTGAAGTCCTAAGGCTGCTAGCCTTGAAGGAATCTTAGTGATTCAGGGTGGTGCCCTTCCTTAGTGGAAATACTGCTAGTTGAAAGCAGAAGAGTGGATTAGGAGCTTGAGTATCTGAACCACTTAAAACCCCTTGTGTCTTTTACCTTATGTCATTTACATTATGTATATTAACTGTTATAATTGCTATGTATGTTTTAACTGCTTACCACTGAACTAACTCTACGAACAATGTATGTATAATTATGAATATATCAGTGAAGGGAATCTTTTACTTATTCCGCTGTGCTTGAACAAATTCTTATGTTTGTCATATGCTAAACTATTAGCAATACAAAATAAACCAGAAAAGTATTTGAAATAAAAAGGATCTATTCAACCCCCCCTTTTAGATCTATTGTGCCTACTGGGAACTAACAATTGGTATCAAAGCTTGTTCTCATGCTATATTCAAAAGCTAATCGCTTTGAGTCTGATCCTAGGCACAAACATTGTTCTAAACTTAGTTTAGTAGTAAGTCACTTGTTATATGCAGATGAGCTCACACGTTGGAAATATTGTGAACAAGTAAATGTGTATATACACCTGAAGCTGCTCAGATTGGTCCATGGTCTTGATTGTCATATCAACAAGACCAATCCCTGCCCACAGTCAATCTTGTAGTCTGAAGACTAGGCTAGAACGCTCAAAAGACATCAACAGAAAAGAGTCAAACATCCTCCAGTCTAAAAAGATGAAAAGGCCATACATGCTAAGAAATGCTTATCCAAGCGAAGAAAGAAGAACTTCTCAAACATGTGTCTGGCCAACCAGCAGCTGGATGAAAACCTGGTAAACTCAAGGATGTCAAAGAATTAAAGATGCTGAGAGTTTCTCAGCCTGCATCTTCAAGATCACGGCTGATAAATTGAAGGTCAAGAGGAGCAACAAGCTTTCAGGAGCAAATGAGAAACTATTCACATCAATGCCTAACCTCAGTATGTCTAAGTTAAATAACTGTTAAGAAACTGACAGTAGAAAGGTACGATTCCTCACTATTATAATTGCATACATCATGTTACACCTCCTTATGTACTATAACAGTATCCTGTCAAGAAATCATAATTTACCTAAAAAGCTGAAGAGAGAAAGTACACTGAGATTGGAAACTCAAATACTTACAAACTTTCTCTCCATCCAAGTTTTAGGTTGAAGATGACATCTTGAAAGAAATCTGAAATAGTTCATAAGCATATCAAAGGTTAAATCAATTTTATATGGAGGAATCTTTACTGATAGGTTAGTATGTATGTACAAACCTATGTTCTAAGTGTTTGATAACATTCAGAGTTTGATCAGTTCTACAAGAGTATTTTGAGGATTCGCAGAAACTGATCACCTCTATGAATCAACCAGATATGCATAAGTAATAATGTTGACTCTCACTCTGTAAACATTTAACCACTGTGAACATAACCAAGCAAATGTTGAATCCATCAAATGAAAAGAGTATTTTATTAAAATGGCAAATCTTACACACATTCATCATCATGCATCTCAAAATGTAATATCCAGATTAGCTGCATGCATGAATTTGATTGTTGGTGATCAATATAATGTTAATTCTAATATATGAGGAATAGGATTTCTGAAACTAACCTAGCAGGACCCATTTAACTATGGGTACCGAAAAAGAAATATATCTAACCTACAGGTACTTGGTCTAATTGACCACACTAAGGAATGGTGAAGCTAGAGACTTCAGTCAAAGAAAGATTCAACCAGCAGAAGGCTTACGACTGTTCAGAAATGATTCTGATAAAATTCCTATATGTCAAAGCCTGCCCTTGAAGATCTGCTGAGCTAATCCAAATGAAGCTCACTTGGCTGCTGATACTTATATGGAAGCAGGCCATTCAACCAAAGATGGAAAGGGTCATATATGCTCAATCATGCTATGCATGTCATATGAGAAGAATCATCAAGGAAGCTCATCACAGAGGATCATCGAGCATCAAACATGAGGAACTCATTACGGGAGAAGAACTCAACGAGCACATGCTGATAAAAAAGACTATGTTCATAGTTCTGACAAATGATCGTAGAATGATCAGTCCTGGAGATATCTATGTCTACGATAAAAACAGATTTAATTGTCAGCGGTGATTCAAGCCAGAATGAGTTATGCAAGGCTACCTTCTGCTACACATGAAGAAGAAGAACTTACGTCTCTCTGAAAAGACAATATCAACTATGGGGGAGCAGTAATCTGCTAATAATACAGGAGCTCTAAAACTTCAGAGATATACTATGAAGCAAGGTACCAGTTATAGAGTCCCAAAACTTTGTGACTGACGAACCAAATGAAGATCCATAGTCAGTAGGAACGTCTCAAAATGTACTACAGATAACCTATCAGCCACCCAACTCAAAATCGTAGAGTGCCTACGATCAAGCATCCGATCATAGTGTAAGAGCAGGAGGACACCACGATGGTAGAGGACCTCCCCACCAGAAAAGGTCAAATGAGATATCAGGGAAAATCATCTCTAAAGTATTTTGTAAGACCCCAACTTATTATTAATGAAATTTAATTTTCTCTATTGATTATTTTGAAATAATAAGGGTTGATTTGATTAATGTGGATAGTTAGGGGTAAAATACGCAAATACTTCAAAATAAGCAAGTGGTTATAAAATATTCATTGTTGTCGGGAATATTCGTTTGGTCGTGAATATTCAATCGCTTCGTGGAATATTCGCATGCGACGGTAGCGACCCATGTGTAATGGCCCCATAACTTGAAAGCGATTGGATGAAGAAAACGACAAATATAAGTTGTTTAAAAATAACAACAGTAGTTATTACTGCTTATCTTTGTTAAAATACTCTAAATGGTTAAAACACAAGAAGACACGGTAATGCACCAATTATTGATTCTTACGTAAGAAGGCACTACTCAATAATGGTTACGATAATTATTTATCAAAGATTTTATTGATTTAATAATTCTTTGCGTTGATATTTTATATTCACATTGTTGTTTCAATAATTGTCATTACACAAGATTTTTTTCATTATCGAAACAATAATTCATATTATCCTAATAATATTATTAGATAACATTATTGGCAATGTCTAGAAAGTTACATCTAAGGAGAGGTTTGGTCACCTAATTGCGGCGCCAAGAAGGAGAAATTCTTATTGAAAGCCCCTCTTTCCTGGAACCACTCATTTGTCAATATTGTGATTCTCAGTAATATTATTTGTGAATAATTAATTATTGATTCATATGATGAGGAAAATATTGATTTTATGTGGATATAGATGGAGAAAATTTTAATGTGACAATTGTTGAAAATTGAAATTTTATCTTTTTCGATAAAATAATTCATTTAAATATATTATTATATTTTAATAATATAATAATTATGATATTTTTACAACGAATGTGGGATATATGAGTATCGAGGAGGAAGAGTATTTTTTGTTGCAATAAATGTTTAAAACATGTTAAACATGTCGGCGGACCCCATTTATTGACCGTGAAATTTGATTATAAATTTCTGTAAAATCGCCTTGCTTGTGGATTTGGTCCAATTTCTATTTGGAATTTGGAAAACTTTCTTCCGCAAAGTTATAGAGAATTGAATTTCCTATAAAAACTTGAGAGATTCGAATTTTCTGATGAAAGGGCTATTTATTATGAATTATTGAAGTTCAAGTCTCAAAATAATTGATTTTTGGAAGTTTAAAATATTTAAAATTAGAAAAACGTTTTTCTTACTTTTTTTCTAGAATGTGGCATGTGTTTGATGGTCAAATCAGATTCTAGGCATGTGTAGGAAATTTATATAATTATATTATTAATTTATTAAATTTTCTGCTTTGGTGTTTCTAAGCAATTTCCTATAAATAGGGTGCTTAGGTTAGAATTGAAAATCGCACTTAAATCAAGTTTTCTCTCTCTATATTATCGAGCGTATTCTTGTGAGTATTTTGAGTATACTTTGAGTATTGTTAGATTTGTGTAAGTTCCTTCAAAGACTATATCCTAGATTCCAAATTAGAAGTACTAATCTTTCGAGGTAAGGATGTTATTTTCTTCTCAAATGATATTATTTCTTCAATATCATTATGTCGAAATATTGGTTGGAAATTTTTATCAAATTTGGAACTTTTTCATGTCGGGGTTACTATTCATGAGTTACTATTCACGAGTTACTATTCATGAGTTACTATTCACGAGTACTATTCATGAAGCGTGAAGATGTTTTTGTGGAATTTCTATCTTTTGGTGTCGGAGTTACTATTCACGTATACGGCACTATTCACGTATACTGACACTATTCAATAGAAAAATAAAATTTCTTCTTTTGTCCAAAATATCTATTCGGATACTAGCTTTGATTGTATCCATGTTTTGATCATTCTTGAATTTTACACCACTATGATTATTTTTGAGGTATTTTTGAACATAGATAAAACAAAGTACGAAATCCTTAATCCTTAATCCTTGTCATTTTGTTTCAATCGGATTCGCTTTCTTTAAAATATTTTCATCATCCTCGGTCTTAAATGATGATATTATTGAATATCTTTGGCTCAGTGGTGCAAAGATGAATGATTTCAAGAATATCTTTGGCCGTAGTTCAAAGATGAACAGTGTTTAGATGAACATGACCAATCGATGAATATCTTTGGCACATGTGTGCAAAAGATGAATATTTGATTCCGGATGTATATTGATTGATGTTACAGGGATAAAAGATAGGCGATGAATTTTAAATTCTTACATAGAAGATAGTAGTTTGCATTCTCTACTTAACTCTTCTAATGAATTATTATTTCATTTGCGAATATTGATTTAAAATTTGTTGTCTATTGTATTCTATTAGATTTTTCCCTGTTGAAGACTAACGGTAATTTGTTGTATATTATCTTAGTCATAATATTCTTTCTTCGGGCTAGTCAAGCTCACCTTTTCCTTTTTGTTCCATTTTTCTTCTCGGAGGCGAGAATATAGCGAGTACAGTGGGTATGGAATGAAGGTTTTAGAAAGAATTGTTTAGTAGTCCTCACCATTTTGTAAAATAATGTATCAATAAATGTGATGAGGATTTATTTGAGTATAGATATTGTCTAGAAGATAATATTTGTATTCAAACTCACAATTTTATTGTTGTAATAATAAAGTTGTAGTTGTTTCTGTGTCATGTATTGACAACTCAGAATAGGTGATGTATACCTATTTTGGGGGCGTCACATATTTCATCAGGAAAGCACCTCAGGGACAAACCTAACCCTTAGCTCACTCTAAGAGGTTGACCCTTCCTGAACTACCTTAACCTAGAAGGATTGCTTAATCAAGTTCATCTCAAGGACTAAGATAGTTAATGATCTTAGATTGGAGTTTGAAGAGAACTCAACGATCGTGATGCAACCTCAATGATCGTAGTGCAACCTCAGCGATCGTAGAAGTAAACTCGACGATTGCAGTCCTACCAGAATACACTAGCTCATGGTGAGTTCGGAAGAACTAAAATAATTGCTCAACTATTCAGAGAATGAGGAGATAAGGTATAATATTGTTTGGAAAGATGTCCTGAAGATTCATCTCAGATATAGAGTCCCCAAGCCTTCATAAAGCACATCAGTGGTTGAGCTATGCAGTTTTAAAATGAGGATTAATGTCAAAACCATCCACTACAACATCTCTCAAAAGTTGATCGTTGAGTCAACAAAGGAAAATGTAGAGTCCATAGCTGCCTTACCATGCTACTCTACGAAACAAGATAGTCAACGGTCAATCCACGTTATTGACGCCTACTTGTTTTGAAAAGAGACATTAAACTGAAGAGTTAATAGGGGAGTTACAGCTCATTACTAGGCATCGTGCAACCAATGGTTTGTTGAGAGATCACTGTTTATGCAGAGTTAGAAGGAACTGCCATAAAGGAAAATTCAAATTTATAAACAGCTATCAGAAGCTATAGAACCTCTCTCCTTCCCATTTTCAAACCCTAGAATCCTCTCAAAAGCCAAACTCAATTAACCCTCTAGAGACTTGCCCAAATCACAATCAGCCATCTCTCATAAACTCCTCTGAATCAAATACCCATATTCCTCGAACTATTCAAATGGAAGATTGATGAGTAATCACTGGCATTCAGCTCGGAACCAAGTCGTTTGAGAAATCCAAAAAGAAGTTCAGAGACATTCTTGAACTTGTGAAGAAAGTTGGATTCTCAGAATGTCTTGAGGCAAGCACTTTCAGTATATCTTTGAATCGGTTAAGGAGTTCTACTCAAATGCATCCATAAATGCCAGAACCCTTTCAACCAAGGTTAAAGGTCAGTCTCTAAAGCTGAAATCATCAGATATCAATCAATGCTTAGGTTTTCTTGACCTAGGACTGAAAAGCCTTGATGAGATCGACACTGAGCAAGCAAAGGAGATTATGGGGTACCAAAGAAACCTTAGTCTAAAGGACATGAAGAAAAAGGATTTCCCTGAGGAATTCGAGTTCCTTGCTGAGATAATGGGAAAATGCATACTAAGCAAGGATATTGCACATGACACTATGTTTGATCAGTAGTTGAAAATTATGTCTGCTATAGTTCTGAAGAAGTGAATCAATTTTGGAGTTATCTTGTTTGATCAGATCTCCAAATGGGTAGAAAAGGCTGAGTTGAAGAAGTCTACAAATAAACCCCTTATAAAGGTTTTTCATGGAAGACACTTGAGCATTGTGCTAAAGAAGAAATTGGGAAGCAAGATTAAAGATGATGAGGGAGAACCACTAAATGTCCATAAAGTGATGTCTCCTCAGCTGTTCATAAACTGGAAGAAGAACCCAAAGGAAAATAGAAGGTTTACAACAACAGGAAGCAGCAGAAAGATCTCTGAAAAGAAGAGGAAGTCAAAGGAGGTGGAAAGCTCTCAATCTGATGACTCTAAACCAGCAGCAATCACACAAGCCAGAAAGAAATCCAAAGGTGTGAGGAAAACTGAGGCTCTACCAAGAAGTCTATCAACTGAAGACAAGGATGAAGAAGAAAAAGTCATGACTGCAGAAACCACCAAGAGAAGAAGTAACAGACTGCTTCAAGGGCCATCTAGAAAGAAAGCTAAGGTGGTAAATAGACCAGTCCTAGTTTCCCAAGATAATACATCTGACGAAGAAGAGGACGTAGAGTCAGAAGAAGAAAAAGGAACTGATGATGTCAAGACTGAGTCCCCAAAAAACAAATCCAGCAATGAAGGTGGAACCGGATTCATGGAAGATAATGCAGATTGTAATGATGAAGAAGAATGCACAAGTCATGTGGCTAACCCTCAAAGTATTCACTCTGAAAATGAAGAAAGGCTGCAAGATGACAAAGCTGCATCTCCCACTGCATCTATTCCTGCAAGCCCACATGGTGACTCAAAAGATGATGAGTCCGAGGAAGAAGGACCTGCCCCTGACAAGGCTGAACCTCATGGAAGTTCATCTGATCCAAAGGCCTCAGTGTCTGAAGAGGAAGAAGAGTCTGACTCTCCCACAACTGAACCCCCAAGGAGAAGGAAGAGCTACAGATTAATTGCTCAATTTGCCTCCAAGAAGAAAAGAGATCACTCAAATGCTATCATTGAAGTAAGTGATGATGAATCCAAGGAAGACATTGCTGAAGAAGAGTCTGGTAATGAAGATCAACCAGAAGGATTCACTGATGAATATGATCAGGATGCTTCAGGCTCCGAAAAAAAAGAAATGGAGAAAGAATCTGATTCTGCACATCATAAATCAGAGGAACCAAAAGACTATCATGTCCTCTCTCCAGCAAAAATCACCAAGCGAATAGTGGTGGAAGTCTCAAATGAACCACCAGAAAGATGGGTGAACTATGGAGATGAATAGCTCAAGGTGGTGAGAATGACTACATTTGATGTAGTTAAAAATTGGAACAACATGGAATTAGACTGCACGACCATTCTCTACAATCCTGATGATCTCTTAATAAGATGGTTTTTCCAATGGATGCCTTGGTTAAAGGCACATACTAAAAAAGATGAAAGCTACTTCAGCTGGTGCTACTCTCAGTTTCCAAGCATGGAACTGGTGGCACAGAACTTTCCAAGGGTGAAGAGATTTGCAACAATGATGATCAAAGACCAGCCTCACTAAAAAGTCTACCGACATGCTGGCAACCATTATATTCCCTATGATCGTAGAATGGGCTCTGACGGAAGAAGAATCATGACCAAGGATACGATCGTAGAGTCCCTTCTCGCTATCACTAAAAATGATCAAGTTCAGTTTGAAGAGCTTCCCTCTGCTCAAGAACATATATCTAACTTGCCTTCATCCTCCAATGGCGATTGGTACTCAACGATTGTTCAAATCCTCAAAGCTTTCGAAAATCTGTCCAAGGATGAAAATCGTAGAGTCCAATCTAATGCTCAATAAGAGGCTGCCCAACCAGATGACCAAATTTCTATAGAGCAGGAGCTGTTGAAGAATTCCGATGAACTAGTCAAGAAGATATCCCTAATCAATGAAGAGTCAAAGATGGGGCTGACAGCACCAAGAGATAATTTAGTCCAGAACAAACTTCAAGCTACTTTGACTGATGTATCTCTCAAAATCAAAGAAAGAGATCACATCTAAAGGCCATACATAATCAGAAGGCAGAAGCTCTATGAGCACAGAAGGCCAACGAAGACCAACTCCAAGTCCTCTCTGACAAGATTGACAACATGAATCAGTCTTTCTCAGTGCAACTTGAGCTAAGCCAACAAGAACTCAAGTTTGAAGTTGCTAACTCCTCCTACCTGATGGAGCAGCTTATGTCCAACATGGAGCAGCTCTCCAAAGTGATTAATGACAAAAAGGGGGAGAAAAAGAGGCATAGAAAGAGGCAGAGTAAGAGGCACTCAAGAAAGGGTAAGGAGGGCAGAAGAAAGAAAGAAAAGAAGACAAAGAAGAAGATAGAAGAAGAAGAAGCTGGGTCATCATCTGAGGGGGAGCCAAAGGATGATGAGCCTGTATTTGCAAAGGCCGAGGGGGAGCCAGAAGAAGAAGAAATGAAGTCCACATCTGTAAGACCCCAACTTATTATTAATAAAATTTAATTTTCTCTATTTATTATTTTGAAATAGTAAGGGTTGATTTGATTAATGTGGATAGTTAGGGGTAAAATACGCAAATACTTCAAAATAAGCAAGTGGTTATAAAATATTCATTGTTGTCGGGGAATATTTGTTTGGTCGTGGAATATTCAGAATGCTTGGGGGAATATTCGTATGCGATGCCAGCAGCATTGTGTGGCCCCATAACTAAAGCGATGGATGAAGAAAACGACAAATATAAGTTGTTTAAAAAATAACAGCGTAGTTATTACTCAAGTTAATCTTGTTAAAATACTTTCGGTGGTTAAAACACAAGAAGCATACCAGATTGCACCAATTATTGATTCTTACGTAAGAAGGCACTACTCAATAATGGTTACGATAATTATTGCTCAAAGATTTTATTAATTTAATAATTCTTTGCGTTGATATTTTATATTAGTCATTGTTTCAATAATTGTCATTACACGGATTTTTCATTATCGAAGCAATAATTCATATTATCTCGAATAATATTATTAGAGAACATTATTGGCAATGTCTAGAAAGTTCGTCAAGGAGAGGTTTGGTCACCTAATTGCACGCCAGTAAGGAGAAATTCTTATTGGAAAGCCCCCTCTTTCTTGGGAACTGCCTGGTTGTCAATATTGTGATTCTATAATATTATTTGTGAATAATTAATTATTGATTCATATGATAAGAAAAATATTGAATTTATGTGGATATAGATGGAGAAAAATTTTAATGTGACAATTGTTGAAAATTGAAATTTTATCTTTTACGATAAAATAATTCATTTAAATATATTATTATATTTTAATAATATAATAATGGTAATATTTTTACAACGAATGTGGGATATATGAGTATACGAGGAGGAAGAGTATTTTTGTTGTAATAAATGTTTAAAACATTTAAACATGCTTCGGTGGACCCCATTTATTGAATCGAAATTTGATTATAAATTTGTAAAATCGTCCGCTTTGTGGATTTCGGTCAATTTTTGTTTGGAATTTGGAAAACTTTCTTCCGCAAAGTTGTAGAGAATTGAATTTCCTATAAAAAGTCACGAGATTCGAATTTTCGGCAAAAGGCTATTTATTATGAATTATTGAAGTTCAAGTCTCAAATAATTGATTTTGGAAGTTTAAAATATTTTAATATGAAAACGTTTTTGGTGATTTGAGTGTGGGTCTGCATGTGTTTTAATAGCTGAATTCAGATTCTTGGTACGTAGGAAGTTGTAGAAATAATAATAATATTATTATATTAAATTTTCTACTTTGGTGTTCTAAGCAATTTTCTATAAATAGGGTGCTTAGGTTAGAATTGAAAATCACACCGTAAACTGAAGTTTTCTCTCTATATTATCGAGTTTATTCTTGTGAGTATTTTGAGTATACTTTGAGTATTGCTATACGATGCAAGTTCAAGTCATAACCTATATCCAAAGTGTTTCAACTAGAAATCTTGCTTTTCGAGGTAAGGAAATTATTTTTTTTCGTAATGATATTATTTCTTCAATATCATTATGTTGAAATATTAATCTGAAATTTTTATCAAATTTGGAACTTTTGGTGTCTGAGTTACTATTCACGATACTGGCACTATTCACGATATCGACACTTATTCACGAATCACACACTATTCATCGAAAAATAAAAATTTTCTTTTCGCCTAAAATATCTATTGTGGATACTAGCTTTGATTGTATCCATGTTTTGATCATTCTTGAATTTTACACCACTATGATTATTTTTTGAGGTATTTTGGACATGGATAAAATAAAAATACGAATCCTTAATCCTTAATCCTTGTCATTTTGTTTCACCGGATTCGCTTCTTTAAAAATATTTTTCATCATCTTCATACCTTAAATGATGATATTATGGAATATCTTTGGCCATGGAGCAAAGATGAATGATTTCTGAAGAATATCTTTGGTAGTAGTGCAAAGATGAACAGTGTTTAGATGAACACTGACCAATCGATGAATATCTTTGGCTTTAGGTGCAAAGATGAATATTTGATTCAGATATATATTGATTGATGTTACAGGGATAAAAGATAGATGATGAACTTTTAAATTCATACATGAAGATAGTTGTTTGCATTCTCTACTTAACTCTTCTAATGAATTATTATTTCATTGCGAATATTGATTTAAAATTTGTTGTCTATTGTATTCTATTAGATTTTTCCCGTTGAAGACTAACGATAATTTGTTGTATATTATCTTAGTCATAATATTCTTTACTAGGCTAGTTGAGCTCACCCTTTTCCTTTTGTTCCATTTTTCTTCTCGGGAGGCGAGAATATAAGCGAGTACACAGTCTGGGTATGGAATGAAAGTTCTAGAGAGAGTTGTTAAGTAGTCCTCACCATTTTGTAAAATAATGTATCAATAAATGTGATGAGGATTTATTTGAGTATAGATATTTTCTAGAAGATAATATTTGTATTCAAACTCACGCTTTTATTGTTGTAATAATAAAGTTGTAGTTGTTTACATGCCATGTATTGACAACTCGTAATGGGTGATGTATACCTATTTTGGGGCGTCACAACATCCCAGGGGGAGCAGGAGCAAAGAAATCAAACAAATGAATAGATGATCAACAGACATCCTGGAAGTATACATGAAACCAAAGAGGTACATCTCTAACTAGTTAGGTATGTTCTGGATCCAGGATGTAAAATGTCATAGTGTATTAAATTCCATATTCTTATAAATGACATTCATGATTATCTGTTTTAGAAATACAAGTGCTCACTGTATATAAGATTCATTCATAACATGCATATGCACTTATTGATTTTGTCATAATCAAATAGGGGGAGATTGTCAGGAATAAGCATGTGAATGTTATTCCTATTTACATATGATTTGATTATGATATATATGAATGAATATGCAAGTATGCTTGCATTAAGAAAAGCTGTAAAGTCCTTTGATAGATAATAAAAACATATGTACAAGGACTTAGAATGAATTGATCAAATGTGTTAGGTTGATCCTACATAAGAAAAACAGCTTTGTAAAGTCCTTAAAAAGAAATGATGTACAAGGACTATAAATATAGAAAGATCAAGCATGTTAGGTTGATCTTATGAAGTAATAGATAGGCTTGTCTAATCGTCAAGCATTGCACCAAAAATTGTAGTCTGCCAGGAAAGTCAAGGGTAACTCGAGAACTATCGAGGCAGAATCGTAGTCTGCAAGATAGTAGATCTCAGAGTTCGTAGACTTCCAGGAGAGACGAGGAAGGATCATAGTGTGTCGAGGAGAACTTCTTCAGGGTCGTAGTCTGCTGAGGAAGTCATGTTCAGAATCGTAGAGACAACCTGCCTACGAACAGACCGAGCATCTGTCGAAGCCAAGTTAAGAATCGTAGACCACACTCAGAGTCGTAGAGTCTACTGATCATATCGGAGGCAGAGATCGTAGTCGAGAAAGATCAGATGAAGACATCGAACACAACGACAGAAATCGTAGAGTGAGAAGATCTGATCTCGGAGTTATAGTGTCTGCACAGCCGAAGCTGAATCGTAGAGTGTAAAACTGAGACTTCAACAGATGTTCTCACAATGCCAAGGCAGAATCGTAGAGCAAATATGATTCTCAACAAATGAGCATTCCCAGAATATCTAAAGGAATGGAGCCTCTGGTGTAAGCTGCATAGATACATCCCACCTGAAGGAAACCAGAGAGCACTCAACAAATGGCATGCAAGCTAACAGATGATCTAAGCACAAACCCAATCAGCATCCAGATTGAGTTGTGAAGCTATTCGAGATGAAGTCTTCCACAAGATGATCATAAGAAGACTTCAGTAGCTGACTAAGGAAAGTCAGCAGGTGCAGTAACTGTCATATGATAAGATGAAAATGATCTTGTTGATATCTAGGATCATAGTGTTTGCCAAATAAAGAAAAAACTGATGGAGTATACACAGAGACACTGGTCAGCCTCTGAAGAACAAGGCTAAAGTGATTAAGCATTGGGTCAGTCCATTGATGATTAGTGAACGGGAGATCACAAGGAGAAAGCGAGCTGTACACGCCACAAATTTGAAGTGTCTTGCTATTCAGAAGGGACCAGAACAAAGAAGCCAAGCCATCAGCATCTGAGAGCTGTCGAGGTAAACAGAAGTATTGAAGCACTGCACAAGAGAAGGAAGAGGTGTTCTACATTGAAGATCCAATCAACATTCTTCAAAATCGTAGTGTTGTCTCTACCAGTCAACAAGACACTACGATCAGGTCCATGAAGGCATGCATCAGAAACGTAGAGTTCGAACAGCTAAAGATTGAAGCATTGGCAACAGTTCAATCTGAAGGTTGATATTTGGACAAGAGCTTATTGAGAGAATCAATGCAAAAGGACAACCTCTGATCGAGAAATCAGAAGGAGGAAATAAAGTCTTCGACATGCCCAAGACATCAGAGTGACATCTCTGATGGGGTAGGTGAAACAGTGGACTGCAGTGTCAGAAAGTCAGAAAAGGAGATGTCATGTCACATCTGCAGTCTGCACCAAATAACTCGAGATCTGCAAAGTAAATCTAAAAGCTTTCAACGGCTAATTTTTAACGGAAAGATTGGGAAGAAGCATAAATCAACAGAGCTTCAAAGATCAAGAGTTGCTGATGATTGCTATATTGCAGAATCGTTGAGTTGGTAGAATGCTAACGTTGTCTATACGAGTTCCACCTGAGCTTAAATAGAACAAGTCTCAGTGACAGTGAGACTACGAAGGTGGAAGTAAAGAAACTTTGAAGGACTTAAATATATCAAAGCTTCACTCAGCAAAGATGAGAATGTCACTTGAATTGGCATCTAAGCTAAGAGCCAAAAAGGACAAGAAGATAGTATTCAGAAGAGTGGCAAAGTATAAGGCAGATCCTAAGAGCCACTCTACGATTCACCATGAACCCAAAGCTGAAGCAGATCAAGTGCAGAACCATGTCTGCCAATATGTTAAGAAGGGTTCAGGAAATGGTGATGGTGCACAGCTGACACTACATGAAGATGAGCAAAACAGAAGAAGATAAGATGCACCAAAGATGATGTGGTCCAGTCTCGAAGCAGAATGCCAATGAGGACCACACCAAGCTGCTAAGTACAAAAGATGATCAAGCTTAAAGACATCTTAGCAGCTCAGCACCAACAACAACAAAAACAAAAACAAAAACAACAACAACAACAACAGCAACAAGAAGTCAGGGCCTGAGGGGTCCTTGTCCGAAGGGGCTAAATGAAGTTCCAAGCCTGCTGGGCTTGAAGAGTTCCTAGGGAACTAAAGAAGTTCTAAGGCTGCTGGCCTTGAAGAGTTCTTAGTGAGCTGAAGTCCAAAGGCTTCTGGCCTTGAAGGAATCTTAGTGATTCAGGGTGCTGCTCTTCCTTAGTGGAAATCCTGCTATTTGAAAGCAGAAGAGTGGATTAGGAGCTTGAGTCTCTGAACCACTTAAAACCCCTTGTGTCTTTTACCTTATGTCATTTACATTATATATATTAATTATTATAACTGCTATGTATGTTTTAACTGCTTACCACTGAACTAACTCTATGAACAATGTATGTATGAGTATGAATATATCAGTGAAGGGGATCTTTTACTTATTCCGCTATGCTTGAACAGATTCTTATGTTTTTCATATGCTAAACTATTAGCAATACAAAATAAATCAGAAAAGTATTTAAAATAAAAAGGATCTATTCAACCCCCCCCCCCCTTCTAGATCTATTGTGCCTACTGGGAACTAACACTTCTAATTCAAAAAACTCACCTAATAAACATTGATCAAGTTCATAAATAACACAAATTGAACACACTTGTATGCGCAATTTGAAGTTTTGTTGCCAATTGAAGGGTTTTGTGCTCGAAATCACCGTTGATTGCCTGGATGCCTTCATCTTAGGGTTGTTGCTTTTTGCCCAATTCTTGAACATCGGGGTTAATGTAATCTAGTCAGCTAGAAATTCTAGTGGACGCATGAATTTTTTTGCTGCACTGACTTGGGCTACTAGGGGTATAATGATCCAAAAAAATATTTTATCTTGTCCTCTAGAAATTCTAGCGAACGTCGGGTCCTTCTTTTTAATCCTAGCCCTTGATAATTATAACGGAAGGTAGATATACTATTTGCCATTTGTTAGTTCATAATAAATACATGTTATGGATAATTGGCCTATATATACACACACACGTGTATATATAACACACACAAGGACATATATTTTAAATATGCAATATATAAATATATACTCCCTCCATCCTCAAAAGGATGAAAACGAATATGTTTCACACATATCAAGGAAATAGTAAAGTAAAGAAAATAGAATACAAAATTCCAAATTTATCTCTAGAGGTCCCACAAGATTACATAAAGTGACGAATACTTTTTTTTATATTAGTGGCCACTAAATGACATATTTACCCTTCATTTTATGTACCTTAAATCATTTTTTGTTGACAAAGAAAATTGTAGATTTAGTCATCCTTTTGAATTAGATCTAGTAAATGTTAATTTAATTAATATATAACTATTTGGGGTGAGGATTTGGGCGGGGGAGCAAATACCATCCCCTCATCATCTCTTTATATAATTATTTGGTGATTTTTTATTCTCATTCTCATCCTGAGTCAGAATCAAAATCACTGCTCCTTCATTTGAAAACTTTCCTTTTTATTACATTCCTTAGGATCAAAACAAAAGGTAACGAGTTCAATCCATTTCGTCTCATCATAGAACTGAAATCACAATTCCTCACCATAAGAGAAAATATGTATAAAACATTCATAGGTTGTTTACCTTTTGTGGTAGTTTAATGAATGTTGACACCTAAATGTTGTTGAGAATTAAGTCGATGCAAATCAAATAATAAATCTTTAATATACTTGAAACCTTCAAGTTTTTTGTATTCTACAATTTAAACCCTAATATTTTAGTTTGAATGTCTCTAAATTTTGTTAAATGAAGCTACTTGTTAGAAACTACATGTTTAAGTTGCATGATTAATTTGATGATGATATGATTAATGTATAATTATTTAGTAATTTTTGTAAAGTCCTTTATACGATGATGTACAAGTAGGACTGAGCAAAAAATGATACAATCGAATAACCGAACCAAAATTTTTTAACCAAATTTTTTCGGTTATTCAGGTATTTTTTGTAATTCGGTTATATCCAATTTTATATTTAGTTTTCGGGTTCAGGTTTGGTTTTTAATTTTTTTATTCGGTTAACCGAATAATCGAATTAAAAAATAAAAAAGTAATCTCTCATCTTACTCTCTATCTCTCTAGTCTTAGTCTCTCGGTCTCAGATCTCAACTCATCTCTTGTCTCTCATACCCTCACTACTCAAAAGCCAACACCTTCTTCTCTTTTGTCTTTTAGTAGTTCAATTTATTTTTCTAGGCATAATTCCTCTAATTCTTCAGCTTCTTCTAGGCTTTTGAATGGTATAAATCGCCCATCTCCACTAAGTATACCAAACCAATCCTCTTCAAGTTCCTCTTGGGCTGCAAGTTCAAATTTTTCCAAATTTCCTCAAAAACCTGATGATTTAATTAGTCCAAATTCAAGCCCAAATCATTATAATATTAATGGAGTTAGTAATTTGGGAATTGGGTGTTCATCATCTTCAACAATGAACTCATCAGTTCCTCCATTTTATGGAAAAGGGGAGATTGAGACTGATTTAATTGATGAATTTCAGCTTCAAGATCAACTCTATTTCCTTAATGATGGCCTAAAATTCCTTGATTTTTACTACCCACAAATCGATTTAGCCTCCAGTCCAAACGGGTCTAGTAATGATGCTGCTTTGCTCTTCAACTCATATGGCGGCGGGAGCTAGGACGGGTCAATCAACTCATATGTTTTGCTCTTAAATATTAATTATGGAAGCCTTCATTTCGGTTATTATCCGAATTACCAAATTTATCATTCGGTTATTCGGTAATTCAGTTATCTAAAAATTCAGTTACTTGTTCAGATATCAAAAATTTGTATATTTTGGTTTTAAATTATAATCGAATAGCCTATTCGGTTCGGTTATAACACAATTGCTCACCCCTATGTACAAGGACTTTTAATAGAAAGATCATACTTGTTAGAATGATCTTATGAGATGAATATATGTATAGATGATAGGATTAAAATCGATCGTAGAGTAATATTAAGCGATCGTAAAGCTACTTTATCGTATTATAGAGTTTATTGTCAATAACATAATTAGCTATGCTACCGTAGAACATCAAGAGCATGATCGCAGAGTCTATCAGAAGTTCGCTGAGTTAATTCAAGCTCGCAGAGTCTGCAGAAAGATCGTAAATCTCACTCAATGATCGAAAAGTAAAGAAAAAATTGTAGAGTCCGCTCTAAGATTGTTTAATTAAGAAAGATTGCAGAGTCAACTCAAGGATCAAAGAAGAGCACATCGTAGAGTTTCTCTCCACTCGTAGAGCTAGTAATCGTAGAGTAAAAAACGTTGAGTAATTCAAGACCAGACTTTACTTTCTACGTGAAACTCTACGATCAACCAATCTCGTAGAGCTTGTCAAGTCTTTTATGAGAATGACAATAAGAAGCCTTGCAGAGTGAAGATCTCAAGATGTTTATCAATCATTCTTAGATCACATTAAAGATCAGATCGATAGTGGTGTATCTAAATAGCTATCTTAGAGATGTGACATCACTCACAAGTAGTAGGTGACATTGTAATCTGATGTGACCAGTCAGAGCCGAAAGCAAGCTAACATATTCAACCTAAAAGTCAATATCAAATAACATCAAGGAGCTGAGCATTAAATGCACAAACAACTTTCCAACGACAATATTTTGAGGCAGCCTATAAAAGAGTATGTTTTTCCTATAGACACTATGGAGATCTAGAAGGGGGATTGAATAGATACTTAAAACTTTTGTTTTTTTAAATATTTGTTATTAGATAATTAATTAGTTCAATTAATCTTAGCACACCGAAATATTAGTTTTGAAAACTCCTCTTAAAGATTTAAAGAAATTTCAGTTCTAAATTTAGTTTTATGAATGATAACCACTTTGAAGATATATAACAGTTATAACAGATATAGCAGTTATACGAAAAAAAGTAAATTACACAACATATTTTGAAGTGGTTCGGAGTAAAAACAACTCTTAGTCCACTACTCTACTTCAACAAGTAGGATATCCACTAAGGATGGGTTACAAAGACCAGATCACTATGATCTATTATAACTGAACCACTAAGTTTCCTTCAAGTTATCGAGTATCGACAAATCGATCACACAGACCAGGTCAGTTAGACCTCTAAATCACTTAGACTCATTCTAGTCACTTAGTCTCGGTATAATGGTCACTAAGAGCAAGTTGAATCACAACTGATTGATGATTGGGTAAGATGTTGATAAGCTTTGCAATGAGGCTTGATCCCTTCAAGTACTTAGGAACTTTGAATAAGTTTCTCTAAAGGGTAGAGTAAAGCTTTTAATATTTTGACAGAGGTTCAGCTTTGTGTTGTGTGATTCGTACTTGGATTTAAATTCTTGTACGCCTTTTATAGACCTATGAAAATTTCCCCGTTGGAGATTTCTCGTTGGTGCATTTAATGCTCTGCTATAGATGTTCTCTAATTTTTACTTATAGACTGGCTATTAGGCTTGTTTTCGGCTCTGGCCAGGTCACATCAGAAAATAGTCTCACCTACCATATGTTAGTGGTGTCACATCTTCTATCTAGTGGTTTTAGACTAACCACTCTAGGATATTATAATATGAACTTGAAGATGGTGAGAATTATCTTGAAATCTTTTCTCAGAGACCCTCTGAAATTTTCAGTCTGAAGTCAGTTCTGACATGCTCTATGAAATTGATCGATGGTCAAATGATGAGGAACGTAGAGTTGATCTCTACTTCCTACTTTATGATCTGCTCAACGATGCTCTGTTTTCTGCTTTATGAAATAGTACTTCACCATACTTGGACAGACTTCCAGACTTCTCTGAATACTTCAGCAGCTCTACGATGCCGAATACAACTCTACGATCTTGCTCTCTCTTTGTAGCTTTATAATATCAGTTATTGTTCTACGAAATCTAAGTTAACTTTGCGAACAATTATAAACTATACAAAATGGAAGAGTAACTCTACGATCGTTTAAAAATACTATACGATCAATTTAATCCTATTAAATATTCATTGAATCAATCTCAAAGGATCAACCTAAAAAGTTTGATCATTATATTCTAAGTCCTTGTACATAGATTTCTCAGATAAGGACTTTACAAAAGCTACTGAAACAATTATACATTATAATCACATCATCAAATTTAAATACGTACGGCATAATCATTCTTAACAGAGTACAAGGACTAAAATCCAAGTGTGAATAATAACAGTACAAAGCCGAACCTCTGCCAAAGAAAAAAGAGTTTTACTTTAAGAAAAAGAAATTAATTATTTTGCTGCTAAGTCTTAAGAAGCCAAGTTCAACGTAATTTAAGTAGTACCTCAATCCACAACCTTCAACTGTGATTCATCTGGTCTTAGTGACCATAATTCCCAGTCCAAGTGACTTGAAGAGATCTTAATTAGTGATCTGGACTAAGTGTCCCCTGTCTTAGAGACATATACCGAGACTTAGTGATTCGAATGAATTTTAGTGATTCAAAAGTGTAATAGATCTTTGTTATCTGGTCTAAGTGACCCCTGCATCCTTAGTGGATTTTCTACTCGTAGAGTATAATAGTGGACTAAGAGTTATTCATACTCTGAACCACTTAAAACATCTTATGTTATTTAAATTCTTTTTATTATCTACAATATCTACTTGTAACTGAAATACATAGAACCTAAATTTAGAACTGTGATTTAAGTTAAATCTATGAAGGGGTTTTCAAACTATTATTCTGTTGTGCTTAATTAATCTATTTAATTATTAATATGGTAATGCATCCTTAATAAGTGAAAAATTTATAAAAATATCTATACAACCCTTCTTCTAGATCTCTTTTGTGCCTCTGGGAAACAATACTAACGAATTTAATTAACATTTCTTGTCGGAATAAGTAACTTAACTCAAAATGAAAGGGCAATTAACTTGTTTAAAGGTATATATCGCTTATAATGACTCCTTTAATTTTTTCTTACCCCCCCAACCACACATTAATCATATGATAACAATTTTATTTGATTCCAAAGATATATATATATATATATATATATATATATATATATATATATATAGGAGTGAAATTAAATAAAATACTCTCATTCAGATCAGTTATTATACACGAGTGACCGAAAGGTTTTATTTATAAAAAATAAAACACTAAAATTTATGTTTTCATATACGAAAAAACTTAAAGGTATTAAAGTGTATTTAAGTCGATAACAAAATAAAGAGACATAAAGCAACACAATATTTAATGTGGTTAGGTCTCAATAATCTACTAAATGGTTGTAGCTCCCCCAAATCTGAGTCCCTCAAACCTTGTATCTGGTGCGTCACGGTACAACGTCTTCTTACACATTCTATAACTAACGCTGAATATATAAACATACATTGTTCATTTCAAATGATTCTACAACATTTCCCCAAGGTCTAAAACCTTAACTCATTACATACCTTGAACAATTAAAAAGGTTTACGTAATCAACCTATTTAAGGTAACATAATAGTTAACGCATAATAAGCTACTTTAGGAGTTTATCCTTGTCTCTGTCTTTCTTCGAACCTTCGTCTTAATCTGAAAATGTTATCAAGATATAGCAAGAATGAGCAACTTCTTTGCCCAACAAGTTTAAATATAAGAAGGATATATCATGATCGAAAAGAAATAAGCTTTCAAGTTTTCAAAAGTGTAATATAATTGTGAAAGAGCATGAATCAATTTCAATGATTGAATGACTGAATCAATAATGCGAAGTAGTCAACAATGACCATGAACAAATTTAACTGAACCTTATGGTAACGAAGGTGATCAACCTTTCAAACCTGATAAACATATGCAACTTGCACTAAGTACAAATCAATAATCAAAGATGTGTAATAATAATAAATAATTAAACCACTAGCATGCTTGAAATATAATAACTCGAGTTTGAGTTATGGAACTTGCATGTACCGTCGATTATTGTTACACAATCTAATTTAATTTCTTATGAGAGACCTATCATTAATAAGATTGCTCTTTCAATCAGTATATCATATTATACATCATAACACCATTATTATTATAATAAATTATCTAACATGTAATAATGTAATCAAACATTCAATAATACCTTACTCATTAGGAATATTATCATCGCTTGATAATATTATTATCATATAATCAACATCTTAAACTCTTGTCTAATATTATTAATCATTTAATAATATTTTATTTACTTTCTAATATTATTAACCATATAATAATATTTTAATCCCTTACTAATATTATTAATCAATTACTAATATGTTAATCAATCTTTAATATCTTAACCATTCACAAATATTATTAACCATTTAATAATATTTTAATCAATTAATAATATTATTAATCATTTAAAAAATATTTTAAATCATTATCTAATATTATTAATTATTTAATAATATTTTAATTTAGCTTTAATCTAATATTATTAATCATTCACTACAAGAAAGTAGGGATGCATCGAATAAAATTTTGTGACGGAATTCATTCCTTCACATGAGGAGTTTTCTAGCGAAGGAACAGTGAATGAAAAAAATATAGTGACAATATAGTTATTAGCGAAAGAAACATTCTTCACAATTTATATTTCTTTCCTCGCAAAATTGAGGTGATGGAAGGATTTTTGGCTCCAATTTATGATGAAAATTTACGAGGAAAAAAACTATTAATGAAGGAATTATTACTCACTATATATTATTATTCAGAAGTCTTTTGCAAGAGATAAAATTGGTCAATGCTTTGTTTTAAATAATTTTTTTAGAATTAATTGTGGTGATAAAAATTGTAATATAAATATATTAAATTTTTTATAGTAGTAAACTTACTTTTAATAACACTTTTTAAGTAACTTACGATATTGACTATTTCTTTAATTAATGTAAATAAATTTACTATAATTTAAACTTTAAAATTTCATACATTGACCATTAAAAAAAACTGGAAAAAAAATGATAAAGCACTTCTGTGGAATAGACCACAAATGATAAAAAAAATACTCATCTATTTTGCATAAAGAGTTAAGTTTGAGTTTATTCTTAGTTAATTTAAGGTATCTTACAACTCAAATTGTAATGTAATTATTTTTTAAAAATAGAATTTTATTCTTAATAATGTTTTTGAATAATTTATAATATTAAATATTTTATTAATTAATATATTAAGTTATAATAATTTAAATTTTAAAATATTGTAACTTGACAATAAAAAATTATAATAATTAATTCACATCTTCTAAAAATATAATCACTGATTTAGGCTGGATAGTGAAATAAATTTAGGCGGGGTCAATGAAATAACTTTTGGCTAAAAAATTTACTTTAATTCCCAATTTCATAAAAGCTTTTTTTTTTATGTTTTGATATTTATATGTGAAGTAAAAGACAACTTTAACCTCGTTGAAAAGGCACATACGTAGTAAACGTACAAGGGTATATTGGGATCATAAATTCATGACAATTTAAATAGAAGCAGTACTTTGAAAACTCACAAAAAGTCTGAGATTGTTGCCCCAAAAAATTCAGAAGGCAAAATGGGGAAACTTGTGGAGTAATTTGGTGTCCTAGCAAATTTTGAATCAATATTTTGAATCTATAAGTTTTCTGTGAAACCTTTTTCTTATCATTAGTTTCTTTTCCATTTTCTCGAGATGATAATGTTTTAGTATAAGAGAATGTTGATGTCAAGGAAATGTTGATGCAGCTGTTGAGCATGTAAATGAGTTTGCCAAGGAAATGTTGATGCAGCTGTTGAGCATAAGAGATGCAATACTCTATTGGATTTCATCTTTGCCTAGGGGTTCAACCTCCAGCATGTAAATGAGTTTGCTAATGGTAGTTGGTCTCCTCGTCACGTCAATGCTCTCGATATGTTCGACAAAAGGTTTCTGAAAGCTGGGCTACTCTGGTTCTAAGCCAATAGGCTTGGTTTTTTTTAGAATTTGAGCCTAAATTAATGTGGGTATCAGTCTAAATGGATGACCCAAAACTACGTCGTTTTATCGCGCCTTTTCTACTAAGGCTAAAACTACTTAGTTTTGGTTCTGCTAATGCTAAAACTATGGCGTTTTATAGGTTCGAATAGACGCGCCCATTCTGTAACTGATCAAAACTACGTCATTTTTGATCAAAGGATGCCATGTATGTCTTTTCAGTAGCATCCCATGCCTTTTCAAGGGCTAAGTACCCTTCCGAAGGGTCACCAACCCCTCCTATAAATAGATAGGAGGGGGCAACCTTTTCAATTCATTCATTTCTCAAACATTCAAGCATATTAGTGCTTTCAAGTCTTTATTTCTTCATCAGTTTCTTTATTTAATATTGAAAGAGAGAGTCTGAGCATTTCTTTGGTTCGAAGAGTATACTTTTTGAAGTGCCGCTAAAGTATACGGTGTCATTGTATCCTGGGAGACAAGTGCTATCAACTCTGAGCATCATACATAGGGCATAATTGTCTTAAGAACATAGTACCAAGTAATAGCCTTGACAAATCTTTTTCTACAAGATAGTTAATATATATATATATATATATATAGTTTCCTTTAAGATAAAAAAAAATAGTTTTCAGGTGTAATCCATGTTGAGGACATTATTAAACCCTCTGCTCTTAGTGTGGGTGCGGAAATGGAAGAAAATGAGTTGCCTTGCTCTCCTAAGGCTGTTGTGGCTTCTGGGTCTGCCGAGAAGGTCTCTGTGAGGGCTGATGTGGCCGGGTATTCTGTTCAAATTCCAGTTATGAAGTAATCTTGGAGCTCTATTGTGGCTCAAGGTATCCCTGTGTCAGATTTGAACCTTGTATTTTTCCCTCATCCCCTCCTGTTTCGGACAATAGATCTATAACTATTAGGCCTTCCTCTGAGATCCTTCAACTTGGTAATAATCTTTGAAACTCTCGTCTTGTTGGTAGCTTTATTTATTCTAGACTGCCTTTCAAGGTTGTGGAAGAAAGTGTGCATAAGCTATGTGATAAATTTGGTTTGCAAAATGAATTCCTACAGGATAAGGGATTTTTTATCTTTAAATTTTCAAACCTTGAGGATCGAGACAATGTTCTTGCCTTAGGTCCCTGGTACATTTCAAATAAGTTATTGTGACTTAAACAGTGGAAGGAGGGAATTGATTTCCAATATGATGCTTGTTCTAAAGCCCCTGTTTGGGTTAAATTTCATAATATTCCTTTGTCCTACTAGTCCGCCACTCGGTTGAGTTACCTAGCTAGTGGGATAGGAAAGTCTCTTTTTGTGGATAAATTAACTGAAAAATTAGAACCTATGAATTTTGTTAGGATTTTTGTTGAAATCTCTACTGCTTCAGCCTTGCCATCTAGCCTGGAGGTTAGGATTCTTGATGAGGATTCTAAAGTGGAGAAAGTTGTCGTGGTTAATGTTGAATACCAGAATAGGCTGTTCTGCTCTCATTGAAAAAATTTTGGGCATTCTCTTATCAGATGCCCTAAAGCTAACTATAAATGGGTTCCTAAAGCCTCTCCTCTAGCATCTAAGGTTGCTTCTTCCTGTAAGCCACTTGGAGTCCCTACTATAGTTCCAGATTCTACTTTAGCTGCGAATTCTGATTACTGGACTAAGGTTGCAAAAGGCCTCAAATAGCAGGTTGGCAATTCCTTAACCATACTCTGTTGCATACTAACTGGCAATCGCTCAATTGAATGTTTTAAGCTAATTTTATCCTAATTACCAAGATCAAGACTTGACACCACTATATCCACCAATCAACATCGTCATTTTAACCGTTGATTTTGGTGAACCAAATAGGGTGAGGTGAACCTAACTTTGGAAGGTTATTTTGCCACTATCATACAAGATGTCTAATGACAGACGACTTCGTGTTATCATAAGACAGGGTTATGCATATGCACTTGCTGATTATATCTATGAGCACTACCTATATAATCTTGGAGTTTGGTTGAAATATAATTCTCAATTGGAGACAATGGAGATAATTATATGTCAAGAGAAGACTCACCATTTGAAAGAACATGACAGTAATCTTCTCGTTTTTCTTTGGTATCTATTGGGTCAACCAAGGATAATTCTCAAGTCATATGATTTCTATCATAACTTAGATGCATGGTGAAACAACCCGGGTCAAATCCCGAGTCCAGAATAAATCTCGGGTCAAATCCCAAGTCTGAATCAAATCAAATCCATCAAAATAAGGCCTCAAACCACTCTGCCCAATAAGATCTTCGGTCATCTTAGCCCACCACAGTGCTCCCAAAAGGTCATGATTTGAAGGTACTATTGGTAGTAACTTATTTCCTTATATGCAGACAAATTTTTCTCCTATCTTTCGATGTGGGACTGGGGTGTTACAAACTCCCCCACTTAAATTTCTAACGTCCCCGTCAGATCGATGTGGGACTGGGGTGTTACAAACTCCCCCACTTAAATTTCTAACGTCCCCGTCAGAACCGATCACACACACGGCCCAAAGATCTTTGTCTCTCTAGCCATTGTGGGATAATACCGGATGGCTTCGTGTCTCCACCTCCGGACCTCCATCTCTCCATTATGGGATAATACCACCAGCCTTCGTGTCCCCACCTCCGGCAACCCGATCGGATAACCCGACCCGAGCTTTTGAGAGTCAGCTTTGATACCATAAGAAACAACCCGGGTCAAATCCCGTGTCCGGAATAAATCTCGGGTCAAATCCCAAGTCCAAATCGAATCAAATCCATCAAAATAAGGCCTCAAACTACTGGCCCAATAGTATCTTCTTGGGTCATCTTAGCCCACCACAGCCTCCCAAAAGGTTATGACTTGAAGGTACTATTGGTAGTAACTTATTTCCTTATATGTAGACAAATTTTTCCCCTATCTTTCGATGTGGGACTAGGGTGTTACACATGGCCTCCCATGTACGAAGGTTTTCTTGAGCATTTTCCAAAGATTTTACTTTTTAAAACAGTTATTGACTGTACTTTTATGCAAAGTACCATTGTAAGGTGTTGTGGTCGAGACACCATGAGAGTTACATATATTTGTATTAAAACTCACAGCTTATGTGTTGTCATACTCTTCACGACAGTTCAACAGTTGTATAAATAAAATTTGTATTTGATTTCTGTAGTGTGATTTCTGGCGACTCAGAATGGGTCGTGTGGACCTATTTTGGGGGCGTCACAAAGTCACCCAAGCATTTGGCCTCTAGAGGTGATCCACCAAGGAAGAAGAAGAACTAAGAAGGTGGGTGTTTGGTTAAACCCTAATTTTATCTCTATAGAATCTCTGTACTTTCCCAATGCTGAGAATTAATTGTGTTTTATGTGTAACCCCGTTCTATAATAAGACTTTCTTATTTATAGATGTAGGCAATCCTCCTAACTATTATGGTTTCATATTAATTAATTAAACCCTTTTAATTAATTAGGCTTCCCAATCCAATTAGGAATAATTAAACTCTTTTAATTAAATAGCCCCTTAATCTTATTAAGAATATATATGAGAGAGAGTATCTTATTAATTAATTACTAAATTCCTTTAGGAATTCAATAATAATAATAATAAGACTCTCTTATTAATTTATATTTAATATTTTCAAAATATTAAATAATAAATATTAAGCTATTTAATTTATTCTATCACTATAGATTAAATTAAATATACTTAACTTATTATTACAATTATGCCATTAACTTCTTTAATAATTATTCTTCCTTTTATGGTGTGACCTTGGGTTCTCCATATTAAATTGGTTGTGAATAAATTAATTAGAAAAATTCTAATCTTATTTAAATAAATAAATTAAACTAATAATTCATTTAATTAAATAATATTTATTCTACAATAAGGGTAAGCCCCTTAGCGATCAACGACTTTCCAGATAATATAAATTTAACATTAATCATAAAAGAATCTTTGAGTAAATAGTTACCGTACAATTCATTCATTCTACCATACAATATCCCAATTAAATATAAGACATGGATTAACTATCAAGTCTTATTTTATTTAATTATATGTATTCTGATCCTAAATGCACAAACTCCGATAATGCAAATTAGAAATAACTTTTTAATTTTGTTCTGTCTTGGCCAATGATTACTGAGTTGTTATGTATCGAATCACATAGGACATTCAATTCTTTTACTAGAAATGGTAGATCCTTTATTGATCATTCATTATTTTCATGTATAATTAATTATACCCAAGCATACCTTTGATATACCATTAGGGTCTTATAGGACAAGTCAAAGTATAACTCATCATACATAAGATACTATGATGATCTCAAGTCTAAGGATTACTTGTACTACTATCACTAAAGGAATTCCTGTTAATAGACGAGTAAAACTCTATTAGGTTTTCCTTAGCGAGCCACGTTCAGTGTACTTATTCTCTAATAAACACCTACATACTTGCTTTAGTGTCTCCACACAAATGATTATGAGATCGATCATCCTCTTCCAAAGAGCAAGCAACGTATGTACCAATCTATCCAGATTCACTAATCCCCTATTTAGTAATCCATCGATTGAGAACTATTTTAGTTTTAATCTATTTAAGAGTTTAGATCTCATTAGCATGGTCATCATCATGATTCTAAAAGCATTGCTTAAAACTGTGGGTTTATCACATTTAAATATAATAGCATTATGTAGATAATATAAATGCCTTTAAATAAACAATTCTTTTATTAATAAATGAATAAGATTGTTACAAATCTATGCTTTATCATCATACATGATTGACTTGTGCGCATACTACTTTCAATTTATAATAAAGTATTTGGAGAAATACTAATTATAAATTAATAAAAGTATTATTATTATTATTATTATTATTATTATTATTATTATTATTATTATATTATTATTATTATTATTATTATTATTATTATTATTATTATTATTATTATTATTATTATTATTATTATTATTATTATTATTCCGTTCTTAAATGGTTAAGGAATTAAATTAAAAACTCTAAGTCTTAAAGAGTTTAGGAGAGTTAGTCTATATAAGGAGACTTATGATAGATTAGAGACTACTGTCAATATTTGGATACTACATAAAAATTCTCTACAACCTAAGGAGAGAGAGAGAGAGAGAGAGAGAGAGAGAGAGAGAGAGAGAGAGAGAGAGAGAGAGAGAGAGAGAGAGAGAGAGAGAGAGAGAATTAAGGTTAGCAACCCAAGATTTTGGAGAAAACCTAAACTTATTTCATCAATTAATAATCTTTTGATGGATCACCTTAAAGTGTTGCACACACTTAATAGTTGACGTTTGATCTGTGGGTTTGAAGAAGCGTGACTGATCAAAGGATTGGGACTTAAAGATTACATCAAGGAGTTGATATATTTTTTATCCTTTCTCGATTAATAATATCACATAAGGTGATTTCTGGGATTGCAGAAAATTTTAAACATGATTTATGTCATACTTCCGCTTTTACATCATGAGATTGTATGTACATTCTTGTTTCTACAAATTAACATCACGACCACCGTCCATCGCGAGCTGACCTCGTCTTTATGACTCTACAGTCTCTACCACTGGCCTCTTGCGCATATTAGACTTAAAAGGTAACTAAATTAGGGCTTTTTTTGGTTTGATAATTTAAAATTTATATATAGTTTGTTTGAATTTGTTGTTGGTTGGGAACTTGAGTTTAAACCCAATTCAATTTATTTGATGTATTTGATATATTTTGGACTTAAGAGGTAGCTAATTAGGAATTTTTTTGTTTGATAGTTTAAAGTTTAAATTTATTTGAATTTGTTGTGGGTTGGGGTTAAAATGAATATGTACTTCAATTTTTTATGAATTTGCTGTGTTTGTGAATTGTGAGTTGATTTTGAATGTTGTGGCTTGATTTTATTTGAATATAGAAAACAAATTTGGTTTGACGCTTTGAGCATACGATTAAAATTGTAATTATTTGGATAATCATTTAAATTGAATTATGACAAGTAACCGAAGTAAGTTTCTAAATTGTGTCTAAATGTATTTTTATTTTGAAATTCCTTTGTTAGTTTAGATTATTAATATTTATTTGTTGTATGTTATAGAATTTTATTTATGTTGCATAAAATAATTGTTTATTGGGATTGTTGTATACTTGTATTTTCATCACTTTCACGTTGAGTTACTCTGTACTGTGATAGATACTCAATTTCAAAAATTGAATAATCGATTTGACAATGTTAATACAGAGTTGCTCTCATGTATGACATGCCTTGATCCAAGTAACTCATTGTCAGCATTTGACAATGAACTATTGATTCAATTTGCAAATTTGTACCCTTTGAATTTCAAGATAGAGATGTTTGGGGGATTGATGATGAACTTGAAACTTACATTGCAAATGTGAAAATAATGATTCTGATTTTTATAATGCGAAAGTGATTGATGAACTTGCTCAAAAATTGGTTAAGAAGAATAAGGCTAATTTGTATCGCCAGATTTATTTGTTGTTGCAATTAACTTTGATTTTTCCGGTTGTTACAACCATGGTGGAGAGGATGTTTTCAGTGATGAATATTGCTAAAACCACTCTCCGAAACCAAATGGGCGATAAATGGTTGAGTGATTGTTTAGTTTTTTACATTGAAAATGATGTATTTGAAACTATTGATAATGAAGTTATCTTAGAACATTTTCAAACTACGGAGTATAGAAGGATTGAATTGTAATTTATAAACATTAATATAATTAGTACAAATTTTCTTTATTTAATTTCAATATAAAAAATAGTTAAAATCCGCCCATAATGAAAACAAATTATGGATCCCTCCCTGCCTACATGCAGCATCAACATCAACTGCATCAACTTTTTTTCACCACTCAAGGAGTATGCCAATGAGTAATAATGTAGATCTTTTAATTACATCTTGTCCTCCACATTGGCTTTTTTTTTTTTGGTGAATCTCCACATTGGCTTGATATGATCATATGGTTGATTTTATATGTTCCGCGTAATATCCATTTATCCATTATTTTAATGGGGAAATTGAAGCAAATTGCATTGTTGTGGTCCTTGTGGAGTATTCATATGAGTATGCATAAGTACTAGAGAGCACGACCAGCACCACAGAGGGTGGGAAGGGCCCTTATACTTCTTTCTTACATACTATGATTAGATTACAAAAATGTTAATCTCACACCCAAATCTACACATATAAGCAGTTCATGGGTAACCAAATACCAAAATATTCTGGTAATCTCACACCCAAATCTGAAAATTCTATCGTCAACAATCACCACAATGGAAAGAGTCATCTCCCAACAAAAAAAAAAAAAGATCTCCAAAATGAAGAAAATAAGATCTCACGAGAAGATAATGAAACTCTCTTATAGAGAAAATAAAATCACACACAAATATAAAAGAAACCCCCATATAAAGAGAGAATAGAATACTAACATAAATAAAAAGAGCAGAAAAAAAGAAAAAAAAGAGAGCATAAATGGGTGTGTATATATATATATATATATATATATATATATATATATATATATATATACACACACACACACACACAAAATGTTATAACCCTTATTTTAACCAAATGTTGTGATTATAAGGATTGCAATATTTTAATAACCACCCTACTTTTTTATCTACTTTTACAATTTCACTATAAAGATTATTTTTTAAGACAAAATGTTTCTCCAAACATTATTGTTTGAGTATAAATAATTTATAGGCTTAAATACACTTTAAATCTATAAGTTTTTAGCTTTTATAACTTAAGACTTTAATATTTCAACTTTAAGACATTAAAACATAATGTCTTTATATTCTTACAAATTAAACCTTTTTGCCACCTCGTGTAACAATTGATCTGTATCATGAGAAGTGCTTTAGGTAATTTCGCTCCTAAATACCTTTAGAAACATTTAATTATAAAAGTGTGGTTAGTGTGCAATGAAGAAAAAAAAAAGAGCCAATATAAACCCTTTTTTTAAGAAACAATATAAACTCTTAAAAGACTTAATTGCGAAGATTGACGAAAAAACTTAAATGTAGGAAGTGCATAAAATTGTAGGTGCATAATTAGTGTGATATAAAGAAGAAAAAAAAAATTGAATCAATATAAACACAATATATATATATACCTTAGGAGACTTAATTACCCATAATTTCAATTTGATTCACATTAATTACGATAAGAAATGCTAAATTCAGTGGTTAAAAGGTTTTATTTATAGAATATTTTTTTTGAGATATGAAGGTTTACTGTCTTAAAGTTTAAACATTTGGATTCAAGTTGTAAGAAGCAATTAAACAATTTGAAGGTTTAAAGTGTATTTGAGCTTCATTTCTAGAACTTTTTACGTTCTTACTAGTGCATGGTCTGGATTCAGTTTTAGAATGTTAGGCACCTCTAAATATGGAGTTTAGATGAGGCCAGATTCGCATTGTAATCAGCCTAATATTAACAATATAATTAATACTCGATCATGCATCCAACTTAATGAATTTATGGTTATACTATCTATTATGTATACTGTCGATGAATCCACTTCCATGAAAAATATTCTCCAACTCTATCATCAACCAAGAGATTAATGCCAAAAGAATGGAGGTTCCACTTAGTTTCTGAAATGCACTATAAATAGAGACATCTTCTCTTATTTGGAACTCACAAATTACTCACCAAGAAAAAAAAAATTAAGAATGAAGAGTACTCCAACTCCTTCATTTCTTTCACTTCTTCTCTTGTCAACTTTTTCATGGCTATATTCAACTGAAGCCCGTTTTGATTTTCTTGTTTGCCTTTTTCACCAAAGCTACTCCAACTCACTTTATCAAGTCATTTACACCCCATATGATTCATCCTACAAAACCATCTTAGAATCCTCCATAAACGACTTGCGTTTCGCCTCATCAACAACACCTAAACCTCTTGCTATCATTACACCGGTGCACGAATCTCAAATCCAAGCTATCATAATTTGCTCCAAAAGGGTAGGTTTGCAAATTAGAATCCGAAGTGGAGGTCACGATTATGAGGGTATTTCTTATGTATCAAACGTCCCGTTTATCTTGCTTGACATGGTAAATTTTCGATCCATGGATATTGAACTGGTCGAGAAACAAAGATGGGTTGAAGTCAGGCGACCACGGGTGAGCTTTACCATGGGATTTCTGAGAAAAGTAGCACACTTGGATTTCCTGGAGGTATTTGGCCAACTGTGGGTGTTGGTGGACTCATTAGTGGTGGAGGGTATGGGACTTTGAGGAGGAAATATGGTCTTGCTGCTGATAATGTCATTGATGCTCGAATAATTGTTGCTAGTGGAGACATTCTTGATAGAAAGTCAATGGGTGAAGAACTCTTTTGGGCTATTCGAGGAGGTGGTGGTTCTAGTTTTGGAGTTATTCTTTCTTGGAAGATTAAACTAGTTCGTGTTCCAAAAATTGTGACTATCTTTAAAGTTGACAGAACTTTAGAAGAGGACGCAACTCAACTAGTTTATCGATGGCAAAACGTTGCCTCTAAGCTTCACAAGGATCTAGACATCCGAATTTTAGTACAAAGTGTACTAAGCAATTTAAGTATTCGTGAAGATAAGAAAACAATACAAATATCATTCATGTCCTTGTTCCTCGGTGGAATAAACAGACTATTTCCACTAATGCAAGAAAGCTTTCCCGAGCTAGGGTTAGTGATATCAGATTGTTCTGAAGTAAGTTGGATTGAATCTGTGCTCTTTTTCCCAACTTTGACACAAGGAATATCTCGGGATTCTTTGCTTGATCGAAGTACTATTTGGCCTAAATACTCTTTTAAAGCGAAATCAGATTTTGTGAAAAAACCAATTTCTATTGAAGGGCTTAAAGGGATATGGGATATAATGTTTCAATCTGATCCACAAACGACAAATATAATCTTAACTCCGTATGGGGGAAGGATGAGTGAGATTTCTGAGTCAGAACTTCCATTCCCTCATAGAGCTGGAACCTTGTACATGGTTTATATGGGGGTGTTCTTGAATGATGATGACACGACAAAATCCTTGAATTGGATCCAAAGCTTATACAGCTACTTGCGCCCTCATGTTTCCATGAATCCACGAATGGCGTATCTGAACTATAATGATCTTGATTTTGGAGTAAACGACGATAAAGGTAACACAAACTATTCACTAGCAGGTAGGTTATGGGGCAGGAAGTATTTCAAGAATAATTTCCAAAGGTTAGCTCAAGTGAAATCTGTAGTCGATCCCGATAATTTCTTTAGGCACCAGCAAAGTATTCCTCCATTTTCTTAATGGAACTGGGACAAGTGATACTAGTTATTGTAGCATGCATGCAAACCCCAGAATAAAGTGAAACGGAATAACCATGTATGTTTTGATTTGTATGTGTGGTTTTTCTCTGTATTTGCAAGCGTATATCTTTGTACGCTTGTTGTATATTATTGTACTCTTATTTTTCTGCAATAAAATCTCTGCCATTACTAGCGAAAAGGAAGGGGAAAAGTTGAGTTTTGAGGTCTTTTGTTTTTCCTTTTTTTCTTAATTTATAATGGAAAAAAAAAATAAAAGAATAAAAAATTATATGTTTTCTTTCATGTTGTTATTGCATTTAGAATATATATTGATTTACCCTTAAATTAATTTTATTATGTTCGTAATGTGAAGGGTATGATAGAGATTATAAGATTGCTACGAGTTCATTTGAGATTGCTTAAAAAAATGTGATTAATGATTCTGATTAGTACTTCAAATTATTTGCGTTTGCCAAATAAAAACACTTGAACTAGTAAAATGTAAAAAGTTTGGTATAAAAAAATTGATTATCAAGTGTAAATTACTACTCACTCCATTCCATTATATCTGACGTTTAAGGATTCTTTGCAACAATTAAGAAATATTAAACATGATTCTTTTGCCCTTAATAAATGAATTAAGCAGACAAAAATTAATTACTCCACCACGTTAAAAACATGACTCTTTTGCAATTCTCTGTAATACCTTTACCACCATGTAAGCGCTTGTCGAATCGAGCCCCGACGTTGGCTCGTCGAGGAATAATAGAGTTGGATCATGAATTATGTCGATTCCGATTGAGACGCGGCGGCGTTCGCCGCCGGAGACGCCTTTGTGGCCTTCGTCCCCCATGACTGTTTTTCCCGATCCGGAAGCTCCAAGCATGGCAAGGATTTCTCCGTCTCGGCCTCGCCAGATATGTCGTTGAGCAGAGTTTTTGTATTCGAGAATAGGCTCTCAGCTGCAACTGGCTCCGCCGTGGTCGCTGGAGCTCTCAGCTGTAAGTAATTGAGAAAAGGATTGGCTGCAAATCAAAACCCTTCAAAAAGTACAAGAGCCAAAAGGGTAGTTGCACGTTACTTTTGTGAAGTCTTAGCGTTACATGTAAAGGAGGTGGTCAGTTTTAGGTTCAAGAACAGTATTGTCCTGGTTGATTAATTCTAGGGTTATTTCTCTAACACTGCTTCTTTAGCCAAGCAAGAAGAGTTAATAAAAAACTTAAATTGTAATGTAGAAAAGAAAAGAAAATTTAAAATTGAGGACACGAGTTATAATTTAAAATTTATTATATTAAAAGTTGAGGATAATATGAATTATAAAAATATTACTTATTCCAATTTCTTTTCCATCCAAATCGTGCCAATTTTGATTTAAAAACTTTTAGAGAAAAAAAAGTACTAAGTTTTCTATCCATTTCTTTTCTTTTCCGCTTATTAAAAAACTCGAAACATAAGAATTGGAAAGAAAACTTAAATTTTCCGTCCATTTCTTTTCTTTTCTGTCCATTTTAAAACTCAGAAACAGAGCGTAAATGAAGTGATACAATACAGGAGTACAAAAGATGACACTGTAGTGAAAGATGGAATAATGAACGGCATGCTAGTATTAAGAACAAAGTCGGCATCTTCATTTTTCGAGGGATTTCCACGCTATAGGTGTGACGCCCCCAAAATAGGTATACAACACCCATTCTGAGTCGCCAAATACATGGTACAGAAACAACTACAACTTTATTAATACAACATAAAAACTGTGAGTTTAAATACAAATATTGTCATCTAGACAATATCCACACTCAAATAAGTCCTCATTACAATTATTGATACACTATTTTATGGAATAGTGAGGACTACTAGAACAACTTCTAGAACCATCATTCCACACCCCGACTAGTACTCTCTACATTCTCGCCTCCTGAGAAGAAAAATGGAACAACAAGGAAAAGGGTGAGCTCAATTAGCCCAGTAAAAAATATTATGACTAAGATAATATAGAACAAATTATCGTTAGTCCTCAACAAGGAAAAATCTAATAGAATACAATAGAGCAAATGGGTTTTAAATCAATCTTCACAATGAAATAATAATTCATTAGAAGAAGTTAAGTAGAGAATGCAAACTACTATCTTCTATATATGAATTTAAAAGTTCATCGTCGATATTTTATCCCCGTAAACATCAATCAATATATATCTCTGAATCAAATATTCATCTTTGCACTACAAAAGCCAAAGATATTCATCACCGTCATGTTCATCTAAACACTGCTCATCTTTGTACTTCTGAACCAAAGATATTAATCAATCGATCATGTTCATCTTAACACTGCTCATCTTTTGCACTACGGTAAAGATATTCATCAAGAAATCATTCATCTTTGCACTACAAGCCAAAGATATTCAGTTATATCATCATTTAGGACTGAGGATGATAAAAAATATTTTAAAGAAAATGAATCCAGTGAAACAAAAGAACAAGTATTAAGGATTCGTACTTTAAATAATCTAAGTTCAAAAATACTTCATAAATAACCAGATTGGAGTATAATTCAAGAATGAAGATCAAAACATAGATCCAATCAAAGATAGGAATCATAACAGACAATCTTGGACACAGAAAAGAAAATTTAATTTTTCTGTAAATAGTGTCGTATACGTGAATAGTGTCGTATACGTGAATAGTAACTCCGATCTCAAAAAATAGAAATTTCACAAAAAAAAAACATCATCAAGCTTCGTGAATAGCACTCGTGAATAGTAACTCATGAATAGTAACTCGTGAATAGTAACTCATGAATAGTAATCCCGACATGAAAAAGTTCTAAATTTGATAAAAATTTCCAACCAATATTTCGGCATAATGATATTGAAGAAATAATATCATTTTTGAATAAAATAACATCCCTTACCTCAGAAAGAATAGTACTTTTACCGGGATATCTTTGGATATAGTCTTTGAAAGAATCTGCATCAGATATAGCAATACTCAAAGTACTAAAATACTCACAAATACGCTCGATATTATAGAGAGAAAGAGAGAAATCTTTAGTTTCGGTGTGATTTTCAATTCTAACCTAAGACCCTATTTATAGGAAAAAAGCTAAGAACACCAAAGCAGAAAATTTAATATAATATTAATATTTATATTATAAATTCTCTACGCACACTTAGCATCTGCAATCAGCCACCTAATCACATGTTAAATGAGTCCCAACAATGTAAAAAACATTTTTGTTAATATAATTATTTAAAACTTCCAAAAATCAATTATTCTGGAACCTCAGAACTTCAATAATTCATAATAAATAGCCCTTTTATCAGAAAATTCGAATCTTGTGACTTTTTATAGGAAATTCAATTCTCTACAACTTTGCAGAAGAAAGTTTTTCCAAATTCCAAACAGAAATTGACCGAAATCCATAAACGGGTGATTTTACAGGCTATAATCAAATTTCAGTCAAGAAATGGGCCCACGGACATGTTTAACATGTTTTAAACAACTTTTACAACAAAAATACTCCTCATCCTCGTATACTCATATATCTCACATTCATTGTAAAAATATCCCCATTATTATATTATAATAATATAATAAAATATTATTTTATCAGAAAAGATAAAATATCAATTTTTAACAATTGTCACTTTAAAAATTTTCTCCATCTATATCCACATAAAATCAATATTTTCCTCATCATATAAATCAATAATTAATTATTCACAAATAATATTACAGAATCATAAGATCGGCAACTGTGTAGTTCTCGTGAGAGAGGGGCTTTCCAATAAAGATTTCTCCTTCTTGGCATGCATGTTATTAGGTGACCAAACCTCTCATTCGACAGAACTTTCTAGACATTGCCAATAATGTTTTCTAATAATATTATTCAGATAATATAAATTATTGTCTCGATAATGAAAAATACTTGTGTAGTGACAATTATTGAAATAACAAAGAATATAAAAAATTAACACAAAGAATTATTGAATCAATAAAATAAAATACTGAACAGTAATTATTGTAACAATTATTGAGTAATGCCTTCTTACGTAAGAATCAATAATTGGTGCAATACCGCGTGCTACTATTCAACAACGCGTATTCTCGTGTTTTTAACCACCGAATATTTCAACAAGATAATTCGGAATAACAATACCAATTATTTATAACAACTTATACTTGTCGTTTTCTTCATCCAATTGCTTTCCGTTATGGGGCCCACGCCGAAAGCAATGAGTATTTTATAACCACTTGCTTATTTGAAATATTTGCGCATTTTACCCATAACTAACCACATTAATCAAATCAACCCTTACTATTTCAAAATGATAAATAGAAAAAATTAAATTTCAATTATTAATAATTTGGGGTCTTACAGTAGGTGAGATTATTGAAGGAGAGAACGAACGGCATGCTAGTATTAAGAAGAAATGGTAGTATTGGAATAAAAGTGGACAATTTAGCTTTGGACTTGTAAAACGTCTATTAATTTGGGAAAAATAAAAACCCCTTAAACGTCAGATATAATGGGATGGAGGGAGTATATAGGAAGGTTTGGAGAAGTAAATTAAGATAGATAATAAGTGGAATTACTAAAATAAATAGGAATATTTTAATAATATACTTGGTCAAACTTAATTATTAGATTTGACAAATAATCATAAAAAAAAATAATTATAAACAGTTTTAAAATAAATCGAGTCCCACCTGACTTGCCTACATGGCACTGCTGATGTGTATTTTTTAAACTCAAATTTCATTAAAATATTTGTTCCATGGATTTGATCCCTAAACTTCATATTTGAAATGTTAGCCACAAGACCACCTAAGCACCAAATACTTAACTCTTTAAATTACCCAACAAATAAGTTATATACTTAATCAATCAATTCAAAAAAAGTGAGAAAATTTTAATCTTAAGATCAATTAAGTTTATAAAATTAGAAAGTAAAATAAAATATTTTATAATAAAATATGCTAAAAAGTATAAGAAAATAATGACATTTAAAAAATTACAAAGTTACAACTAGAAAAACTAATAAAATTATTTACACAAATTAAAAAATTAAAAACAAATATAAATATTATTATTGATTAAATAATTACACTTATAAAAACCAATAAGATTATTTAAGCAAATTCAAAAAAAATATTTAGAAAAACTAATAAAATTATTTAAACAAATTCAAAAAGTACACTTAGAAAAACTAATAAAATTATTTAGACAAATTAAAAATTACACTTAGAAAAACTAATAAAATTATTTTAAAAATTAACAGAAAGCTAAAATTGATCATGTAACCCAAAATTAGGTATACGCCACCCATCTTGGGTCGCCACTTACATGGTACATAATTTAAATACAACTTACTAATATAACACACATCGTAACAATACGATTGTAATATAAACCGTGAGTTTTAATACAAATATTGTCTACTAGATATTATACAAACTCAAAAGGAGTCCTCATTACAATTATTATCACACTATTTCACGTATTAGTAAGAGGACTACTAATGCTATCCTCCTCGACCATTACTCCGCTCCCCGACTCGTCCCAAATATATTCTCATTTCAAGAGAATAAAGGAAAGAAAGGGTGAGCTCAACTAGCCCAAAGAAGAAATATTATAACTAAGATAATGCGTAATAAATTATCAATAGTCTTCAACAATGTTAAACCGATAAAATACAATAGACAACCAGCTTTAATCAGCAGCTTAATATGCAATCCATTAAAAGAGTCAAGTAGAAAATAAAGTCTACTATCTTTTAGGTTTTAAAAGGTTTTCATCAATTTTATCACTAAGACTCAGCTTAATGAATAAACCACAATATCTAATCATCCCCGTACTACTACCAAGGATTTTCATCAAATTATCAATGGTCATGACTATACCGAATCACCCCCGGTCATAATCATACCAAAAACTATCCATCATCGCATTACAAACCACCGAGGACTTTTGTCACATCATTTATATCAAGCCATGATTATACCGAATGATCTCTCGTCATAATCATACTAAGTTCATCTATGCACGTAAGCCAAAGATAACATAATATAACATGAGGATGATGACAATGACATAATAATTCAATAAAACAAGTTCACGAATTAATTTATTCAGAACTAATAACGCCCAAATTGTCAACACGATATCGCTTTTAGAGTAGTAAAATTCAAGAATGATCAAGAAGAATATTTCCATGAAAAGATACCGATGAAACGCAAATATCAAGAATATTCTACTAATTTCATGGAGTATAGAAGTCAAAGTTTTAACCAACCGGGTATAATAAAGAATGGAATAACAAAGGAAATCACCACGACGCGCGATTTGTGATGATGTATGTTATTCCAATGTAATAATAATAATGTAACCAGTGTCGTGAAATTCACACACGGCATGTGATGTTCCAACATGTAATAATAAAGATGGAACCAGATCCTGTAAAACACACGATAGATATTCCAATGTAATGATAAAGATTTTAACCAGTCCTGTAAAACACACGCATGTGATGTTCCAATGTAATAATAATAAAGATTTTAACCAGTCCTGTAAAACACACGCATGTGATGTTCCAAATGTAATAATAAAAGAATGTCACCAAGTATAGGTAAACCACGATACAGATTATGTATAGGTATGCCACAGATACACAAAGTATTCCAATGTAATAATAAAGAATGGAATAACAGAGGATTTCACCAAGTATAGGGTATGCCACAGATACAAAAGTTATTCCAATGTAATAATAAAGAATGGAATAATGTAAGTTCTCTTCATGAATAAGAAAGAATAACACCCCTTACGGTACAACAAATAATATCCCTTACCTTAGAAGAACCTAATATTGAAAAGTGAAGTAAAGTTGTATCACTTTTCTTCTTTCTCTCTATAGTTTCTCTCTCTGTAGTTTCAATGAATTCGTAAGAAATAATGAAGGAATGAGCTTTCTATTTATAGAAAAACCGAGGGTGGCTCTTGGTCTTAACGGCGGGTCAAAATGACTTTCGTAATATCAAGAGACAACTACTATTTCATGCGAAGGGGTAATTAACCTCGAACAATCAAGAGGCAAGCTTAACTCTCGTAATATCAAGGGACAACTACTATTTGGGGGGGGTAATTACTATCGACGGTTGTAATTACTATCGAAGAAGGTAATTACTATCAAGAAGGTAATTACTATCGACGAAGGTAAATACTATCGACGAAGGTAATTACTATTCACAAAGGTAATTACTATTCACAAAGGTAATTACTATTCACAAAGGTAAATACTATCACGAAGGTAATTACTATTCACAAAGGTAATTACTATTCACAAAGGTAAATTATATTCACAAAGGTAATTACTATTCACAAAGGTAATTACTATTCACAAAGTAAATACTATCGACGAAGAGACTCTTAGATGATGACATATGGGCCCCCATAAAATAATCAAACTTACCACAAACGCCTCATAATGTACTTTTTATATACATCAAGGATCGAATAAATATTACCACAAATCATTTTATTTTTAATCAACACATATTTAATCTTTCAACAATTATTAATCATTTATAACTTGTCGCCTCAATTAATAATATAACATATTATATGATGATACTGTGACAATAATTGAATCAATAATATAAGAGATATGATGCAAAGAATTATCGTAGTAATAATATCGACCATAGCTAAGTGACTTCACGTAAAGATCAATAATCAATACCGTGCTGCTACTACGCAACCACGCCAGACATCGCATTTTTACTACCGGTAGTTCAACAGCTTTTAACTGGAACACCTCCGCCGTTATTTTTATAGAAAGATAATTTTGTCGCTTTTCTAACTACGATAATACTTCCGCTAGGGGGGTCCACCATCGATTGAGCCGCCGCATTTAATATTCCCCCACAAAAAAATATTCCCCACCAAACGAATATTTTATAACAACTTGCTTACTTTGCAAAAATTTATAAATATTACCCACAACTATAACATTATATCAAATTTATTCCATAATATTCAAAAATAATATTTATAGAAAATTCATCTTTATTTATAAAAGTCGGGTCTTACAACCTCCCTTCTTATGAAATTTCTCGCCTCGAAATTAGGGTACGACTGATATGATAAAGAGGTGAGGATACCTTTGAATACCTTTATCGTTAAAAATATTAAATTCATCTTCGCAATCCGCCAAAGATATTCATTAACAATTCATCTTTGCACTACAAAGCCAAAGATATACAAATCAGAAAACCAATAATGCCGAGACGCAGCTTTTAATAGTATCACGACCACATGAATTATCCATGCACCACTAATCGCCAAGGATATTCGTGTTTTCAATTACGGCCATGATTATACCGAATAATCCTTCGTCATAATCATACCAAGTCTATCAATGCACTACTACCAAAGACGACTTTTACCACATCCATGAATTAATATTTCATCACGAGACTCAAATTTCAATAATTAATCCATATCATCGAATCATCCCCGCACTACAAAAGCAAGGATATTCATTAAGATCACGACCACGAATTATCCATGCACTACTACCAAAGATAATCGTGGTATTCATTAAGATCACGACCACAAATTATCCATGCACTACGCCCAAAGATAATCGTATTCATTAGTATCACGACCACAAATTATCCATGCACTACGCACCAAAGATAATCGTATTCATTAAGATCACGACCACAAATTATCCATGCACTACTACCAAAGATAATCGTGGTATTCATTAAGATCACGACCACAATAAATTATCCATGCACTACTACCAAAAATAATAATCGTAATCGTATTCATTAGATCACGACCACAAATTATCCATGCACTACTACCAAAGATAATCGTGTTTTCAATTACTACTATGATTATACCGAACAATCCCGGTCATAATAATCATACCAAGTCCATCTATGCACTACAGCCACGTATGACTTTCAACATAATATAAAGCATGAGGATAATGATATAAAGAATCAATCAAATGAGATAAAGGATAAATATTAAACATTTATAATATAATTTATCCAGATTCAAGAATATCCCCATGTTATCAATCACTTAATAATCTCATAATCTAATATCATTAATATTATAACAATATTTTAATCACTTCTTAAATTTATAAACAATTTATCTCAATTGTTTACGCTTTTACCATATAATGCATTTAATCATTCAAAAATGCCATACTCATAAGATATCATCACCAATTATCAAATCCTCATCAAAAAATATGCATATACTCTATATAGATTCTCTAGCCATAAAATCCTATTTTCAACTTTGTTACTTTCACATAACATATTTAACTCATATGTTCAGAATTAAACTATTTTCATGAAAAATACCAAATCACTCCCAAAAATATTTCTTTTCTGGGATTTAGCATAATATAGTCCCATAATGAAAATATATTTTTCTCGAAATTTTTAAAATTCATTTACTATTTTTCAAAATCAATTTCTAATTAATTCCTTAAGAAATTAGCTACCTCAAGTTTAACTCCAAAAATTCCCAAATCTTGGCAGGACCTTACACATGTTAATGTGAGCCTCCAGCTTAAATTTCATGGTCATCGAGTTATAGAACTCCAGCTATAGCATTTTTCACAAAAAACCTAAATATTGAAATGGTCATAACTTGCTCATTTTAAGTCGGAATGAGCTCATTTTTGGACACGATGTTCTTTATACCATATATATTTTATGTCCCAAAAGGCCTGAATTTTTCTCACTAATTAAGTGGCCAAAACAGCCCTTACAAAAACGTGGCAAAGCCTTTTTGACATTTTCAAGTTTTGACTCCTTTGCTAAAATCACCCACACGAAAATCTACAACACCTTTTTCATTGATTCCACTTGGATTAGTTAGGTAACTCATAGATCTAACTCTAGGACTTAACCACACTCAAAAAATTCAAAATATAATAGGAGATTTGGTCAATTGAATTTCATGTTACGCTTTTCACCAAAATCTGGTTTTTAACTCCTCAGATTTTTAAGAAACTTTCATGTTTTCACATACTAACCAACATAACTCATCATAACACTTACTAATACCACGATACCCATGATTTTCATTAGTCCAATGCTTTTATTATGACTTTCATCATAAACCACGAAAACTGCTCATTTTAGTCAAGAAATATTTGAGGGTTTAAGAAATGGGTTTTATATCGGGTCAATACGAAAATTCGATTTCACGCCTAAGTAGGCTAAGAAGTCTTCAAGAATACGCCAGAAATTTATTAATAATAGAAATATCATTCAAAACTGTGACTCTCATCCAAGACTTGATAAGACGTCACATCGATACCAACTCGTGACTTCTATCCCTTAACCTAGATAAGACCTCACAATGATACCTATAAACTTGCCATCTTCATTCACGATGTCGCCTACAGAAAGTCCGCTTTTGCATTTCCACACAAGGAAGTCAACAACGAAAGGTTCGGGGCTCTTTACTTATGGCTTGATATGACAATAATCGACTTTAGTAGTTTGTTATTGAATTCGCACAACAAGTTGGTTATGAATATAAAAGCTAACAACCTTACGAAAAAAGCATGATGAGTAGTTAACCAATCGATTCCTAAAATCACATCAAAGGCAAATATTTTCAAAAAGATAAGATCGACAGTAACGTGAAAATGTTTATTTGAATCAAACAAGATTTAAAAATAAGAGCTAGAACGAAGGCTCCTACTAACGGTTTCAACCAATAAGTCAAAGTTTAACTTCTTCTGAGTCAAATTTAAACGCTGAACACAACTAGGTGAAATAAAAGAGTGGGTAGAATCGGTATCTAACACTTCAGATAGACTTCAAGAAGAGCTTATGATTAACTTACCCGTGATAATTTTATTCAGTTCCTCGTCACGAGAAAAAAAATGCTCTCTTAAACTACTACCGGCTTTTCCGTGTCTGGGACAAATTTGGTGCCTCCATCCTAGTTGAATTTGTCTTCTGAAAACGACAAAATCGAGCTAAGTGACCTTCTCTTCCACAATTATAACATGCTTTGACGATGGCGCGCAATGATCGATGTGTCCCTCTCCTCCGCATTTGAAGCATACGATAGTGGTCTTTCTCCTTCCTTAACAACGGTGTGTCAGTGTCCGACGCCTTTCCATCATCATTGAATCTCCTTTTCTTGAAATGTCCATTCTTATTGCTTTGACCCTCGATTACCACCGGTGGTTACCATATCCGCCCCGTTGATTCCTCCACGCTTGTTGTCACCGCTTTGATGACTACTCTCGCCGGTATTATAATTTTGCCACCGCTTCTTTTTAGTCATATTGACTCGTTATCGCTACTCCACTAATCGAGCCCTATTTACAACATCCTAATACAAACACGCTTTATGAGAAATAAGATGTCGACGATTCTCCGCTTTCAAACCTCTTAAAAACATTCGCGCCATTCTCTCTTCATTATCCACCAAGTGGGACGAATCGTGATAACTCCGCAAATTTTGCCTCGTATCATGACACTCTGGCCATATTGTTTTGTTCCAACTTGATAAACTCCACCTCCTTCATGTGGCGAATACTTTCAGAAAGTATTTGTCGCTGAATGCCTCCCCGAACTTCTCCCAAGATATCTTCAAGACAAAGAAGTCGAGTACGCTTTTACCGATTCCCACCAAAGAATCGCCTCTCCGCCACAAAACATAAAGGCGTAGGGAACCTTTTGCTCTTCGAGCATCCCAAGACATCAAATATCTTGGTAATCTGCTTTATCCATGCTTCCGCCGTAAGTGGTTTTGGCTCTCCTTAAACTCCGGTGGTCCCAGCCTCGAATTGTTTAATGGTGACCGCCGAGAGTTTTCCGTGTTTCCACCCCACGCTTTTGGATGTAAGTCGCTTTCCGATGTCGCATGAATTTAAAACCTCTTAAACGCATCATTGCTCACAATCGATCGATCGTTGTTGTTGTTTACAGAGGATTATCGCCATCCTCGCTGCACATTGTCCCGATTATCGATCCGTGGAGAATCAACACCTCCTGTGCTCCATTGCTATTCTCAACATTCTGATGCCATTTTCAAACACCGCCACAAAATAAGGGTTAATCGACATGCAACATATTATCACTATACTCGATCGACCAATCAAATACCAAATAAACTTAGGTAGGTCATACTAGCGGGCGAATTCCCTATCTCTCCCTCCTAGTTCTAGTCTCACATCTTAGCCAGGATCATATCCCTAAGCTCGATACCAACCGCGACGCCCCCAAAATTAGGTATATACGCCACCCATCTTGGGTCGCCACTTACATGGTACATAAATTTAAATACAACTTACTAATATAACTCGCTGCGTACAATACGATATAAAATCGAGAGTTTGAATACAAATATTGTCTACTAGATATTATACAAACTCAAAAGGAGTCCTCATTACAATTATTATCACACTATTTCATAGTAATAGTGAGGACTACTAATGCTATCCTCCTCGACCATTATTCCGCTCCCCGACTCGTCCCAAATTTATATTCTCATTTCCTCAAGAGAATAAAGGAAAGAAAGGGTGAGCTCAACTAGCCCAAAGAAGAAATATTATAACTAAGATAATGCGTAATAAATTATCAATAGTCTTCAACAATGTTAAACCGATAAAATACAATAGACAACCAGCTTTAATCAAGCAGCTTAATATACGCAATCCATTAAAAGAGTCAAGTAGAAAATAAAGTCTACTATCTTTTAGGTTTTAAAAGGTTTTCATCAATTTTATCACTAAGACTCAGCTTTAATGAATAAACCACAATATCTAATCATCCCCGTACTCACTGGCCAAGGATTTTCATCAAATTATCAATGGTCATGACTATACCGAATCACCCCGGTCATAATCATACCAAAAACTATCCATCACCGCATTACAAAGCACCGAGGACTTTTTGTCACATCATTTATATCAAGCCATGATTATACCGAATGATCTCTCGTCATAATCATACTAAGTTCATCTATGCACGTAAGCCAAAGATAACATAATATAACACGAGGATGATGACAATGACATAATAATTCAAAAAACAAGTTCACGAATTAATTTATTCAGAACTAATAACGCCCAAATTGTCAACACGATATCGCTTTGTAGAGTAAAATTCAAGAATGATCGTAAGAATATTTCCATGAAAAGATATCGATGAAACGCAAATATCAAGAATATTCTACTAATTTCATGGAGTATAGAAGTCAAAGTTTTAACCAACCGGGTATAATAAAGAATGGAATAACAAAGGAAATCACCATGCATGCGTAGATTGCAGATGACAAAGTTATTCCAATGTAATAATAATAATGGAACCAGTGTCGTGAAATTCACACCGGCTGATGTTCCAATGTAATAATAAAGATGGAACTGCATCCTGTAAAACACACGTATATAGATATTCCAACAGAATGATAAAGAGATTTTAACCAGTCCCGTAAAACACACGCATGTGATGTTCCAATGTAATAATAATAAATAAAGATTTTAACCAGTCCCGTAAAAAACACATGCATGTGATGTTCCAAATGTAATAATAAAAGAATGTCACCAAGTATAGGGTAAACCACGATACATACATTATGTATAGGTATGCCACAGATACAAAGTTATTCCAATGTAATAATAAAGAATGGAATAACATAGAGGATTTCACCAAGTATAGTGGTATGCCACAGACACAAAGTTATTATTCCAATGTAATAATAAAGAATGGAATAATGTAAGTTCTCTTCATGAATAAGAAAGAATAACACCCTTACGGGTACAACAAATAATATCCCTTACCTTAGAAGAACCAATATTGAAAAGTGAAGTAGCGTATACTTTTCTTCTTTCTCTCTATAGTTTCTCTCTCTAGTTTTCAATGAATTCGTAAGAAATAATGAAGGAATGAGCTTTCTATTTATAGAAAAACCGAGGGTGGCTCTTGGTCTTAACGAAGGGTCAAAATGACTTTCGTAATATCAAGAGACAACTACTATTCATGAAGGGGTAATTAACCCTCGAACAATCAAGAGGCGCTTAACTCTCGTAATATCAAGGGACAACTACTATTTGCATGAGGGGTAATTACTATCGACGGGTAATTACTATCGACGAAGGTAATTACTATCGAAGAAGGTAATTACTATTAACGAAAGGTAATTACTATCGACGAAGGTAATTATATTAATTACACGAAGGTAATTACTATTCACAAGGTAATTACTATAATTACTATTCACAAAGGTAATTACTATTCACAAAGGTAATTACTATTCACAAAGGTAAATACTATTCGACGAAGGTAAATACTATCGACGAAAGGTAATTACTATTCACAAAGGTAAATACTATCGACAAAGAGACTCTTAGATGATTTAGATGATATATATGGCCCCCCATAAAATAATCAAACTTACCACAAACGCCTCATAAATGTACTTTTTATATACATCAAGGATCGAATAAATATTACCACAAATCATTTTATTTTTAATCAACACATATTTAATCTTTCAACAATTATTAATCATTTATAACTTGTCGCCTCAATTAATAATATAACATATTATACGTATGATACTCGTGACAATAATTGAATCAATAATATAAGAGATATGATGCAAAGAATTATCGTAGAGTAATAATCGAGTATAGCTAAGTGACTTCTCACGTAAGATCAATAATCAATACCGCAGTGCTACTACGCAACCACGCCAGACATCGTATTTTTACTACCGGGTAGTTCAACAGCTTTTAACTAGAATACCTCCGCCGTTATTTTTATAGAAAGATAATTTTGTCGCTTTCTCGCTTTCTAACTACGCACAATACTCCCACCAAACGGGGGTCCACTATAACATCGATTTATTCCATAATATTCATCTTTATTTATAAAAGTTCGGGTCTAATATTCCCCACCTCCGAGAAGAAAAATAGAACAAAAAGGAAAAGGGTGACAAAAAAGAATATATTCCCAACAAATTATCATTAGTCTTCAAACTCGATAATATTTTATAACAACTTGCTTACTTTTGCAAAATTTATAAATATTACCCACAACTATAACATTATATCAAATTTATTCCATAATATTCAAAAATAATATTTATAGAAAATTCATCTTTATTTATAAAAGCCTCGGGTCTTATCAAAACATGGATACAATCAAAGATAGTAACCATAATAGACATCTTGGACAAAAAGAAGAAAATTTCATTTTTCTATGAATAGTCAGATTCGTGAATAAAGGTCGTATATCGTGAATAGTAACCCCGACACAAAAAGTTCCAAATTTGATAAAAAATTCAAATCAATACTTCGGCATAATGATATTGAAGAATAATATCATATATGAAGAAAATAACATCCCTTACCTCAAAATATCAAGATTTCGATCGAAATATCTCAGATAAGGTCAAGAAAACTTGCACCGATGAATAGAAACTCACAAAGTATCTAAATACTCACAAAATACACTCAATAATCTAGAGAGAGAAGAGAAAACTTGTTTCGGTGTGATTTGCAATTCTAACTTAGCCTCTATTTATAGGAAAATGTTAAGACGTCAAGGTGACTTGACCTGCAACCTGATGGTTTTACCTGATACTATTGCCACCCACCACATTTGAAATAAAATTTAGCACATTTCTTCACCAATCACAAGTGGGGCCCACTCAATTCTAGAATTTTCCACCAAAATCATTTATAAACCTAATTTCAATCACCACCTCTTAAAATTCATAACAAATCATACGCTCATTTTTAACGGTTCAAAATTTGTGGACATATACTCAACTTATATATGTATAACATATCCAAAAATCACAACGATCCAACGGTCGGATTAAAAATTATAACTCACGCAATATATCTTAAAAATACTGGTTTAATTTTTAATACCTTCATTCCGACAAAAATACTGATAAAACACCTCAACATTAACTCTTTCATTTTTAACCACAATAAATATATCCAACATTTATATCCATATAAAATAAATATTTTCTTATCATATGAATCAATAATTAATTATTCACAAATAATATTAAAGAATCACATTTATGACAACCAGGCCATTCCTAGGAAAGAGGGGGCTTTCTAATAAGAATTTCTCCTTACTGGCACGCAATTAGGTGACCAAACCTCTCCTTGACAGAACTTTCTAGACATTGCCAATAATGTTATCTAATAATATTATTCAAATAATATAAATTATTGATCTGATAATGGAAAATATCATGCGGACAATTATTGAAACAACAATAATATAAAATATCAACGCAAAGAATTATTGAATCAATAAAATAAAATATTGAATAAAGAATTCATCGTAATAATTATTGAGTAGTGCCTTCTTACGTAAGGATCAATAATTCATCAATACTATGCATCCACGCCAGACATCAGATTTTAACCACCGGGTATTCCAACAAAGTTAATTCAGAATAACTACGCCAAGTATTTATAACAACTCAAACTTGTCGCTTTCTTCATCCGATAGTTATTCTGTTATGGAGCCCACAAATGACTGCGCCTTCGTACGAATATTCCCCGACAACAAGAATATTCCACGACCAAACAAATATTCCCCGACAACAATGATTATTTTATAACCACTTGCTTATTTTGCACATTTCACCCATAACCAGAGAATTATATCAAATTAATACCTTATTATTCACAATAATAATTAGAGAAAATTTGATTTTATTTATAATAAGTTGGGGTCTTACAATACTATTCCAATCAATTGATAGTATCTCAAACTCTTTCACATTATAAATACTAATCAATGTTTGAAATGAATTTGGCACCAAAATTATCGGCACTCCCTCCCCAATTTTGGTCCCCTTCAAGTGCATTTTAGGGTTTGGTGCATCATCAAAACCTGATAAATCATATCCAAGTATATCCTTTCTCTATTCGATTCTTCGCCACTAGTCCATCTTTTTTTTGTTGCGACTCTATTCTTTCTCTCTCCTCATTCCGCTTTGTCGCCGCCACAAGAACATTATACAAATCCTTATTTCTACACTCCAACAACTATTCGCGATCCTTTAACGGCCTCTCAATGGCTTTAAGCCTCAAGATTGGATTTTTAAGAACCCTAGCCCCATAATTTTGATTGTTAATGTCGATTTCGTTGACTGTAGGGGGTAAATTAGAATCTTCAGGCCGGTACTCATCTAAAGAAGAGGAAAATTTAATAGGGTTTTGAGGGGTGATGAATTCGATTGCGTCGGAGGAGACTTTGCCATGGAGATAGTCAATTAAAGGTTTACGATCGACGAGGGAGACGACGGGGATCTTGTGGGTTCTGGCGTTGCAGATTTAATCATGGTGCTTGAATTGGAGATTTCATGTGACGAAGGAAACTAGGGTTTCCAGTGTAGAGATTGCAGTTTTTGCAATGTTGTCAATGGATTTCGTTGTTAATGTTCTTTTAAATTAATAGGTACATTTGGGTTTTAATATTTTGTTGGGCAAATGAATTGATTTGGTATAAAAATTAATTTGTGAGAAAATCTAATAAATAGGTTTGTGGTGTTGAGGTGGTCTTGTGACCAAATTCTCAAACTTGAGATTTTGAGTTTGATTCTTGGGGAGATCATGTTTTTTGGTAAATGTACATGTAATTGGTTCCACATGTCAAAAATGTACACGTAAGCGGTGTCACATGTGCCACGTAGGCAAGTCAAAGCACATGTGGCACCTCGGGGCACAGTATCCAAATTTTTGAATAGAAAGGGACTTGATTTGTGTTGACCAAAAGAAAAGGGTTAAATACCAAAATCACCTAAAGTTTAGGAGCAACCCATGCATTTTACCCAGTAAAAATGTAGTTCAATATGCTCGTAGCTTAGTTGCTCGGTGTATTTTTTTTTGGGGTCAATATCCATGCATTTTGGATGTTGGTTCTGTTAATGAAATCCTTTTGCATTTGTCAAAAAAAATTTAATAATTACCAAATACTACCTGTTGGGGTGTGAATATTTAGGCCCAGATGATACGGTGGGCCATAGTGCATGATGGGGAAATTTTACCCTGCGTAAGAATCTATTTTGGCAGTTGAGTATTTTAAGGAATCAAAGATTCCTAATTACATTCGATTTCCAACTTCTAAGGAAAGAGTCAAGATACAATCCGTTTTCCTTTCCTTAAAAAGATTGACTATAATCCCATTAAGGTATCTTACCTAATGAGGAATCATATTCCTATATGGGGAAGGGCTTGAAGAAGGTAATGTGATCGCAATAAATACAAGGCTACACTCTCATTATCAAGTACAACTTTATTTTACAACACTAGAGTATTAAGTCTCCATTATTAAACCTTATTCCATTGTTAAACATTATTCAACCTGTACTTATTCAGTTTCTCCGTGTGACTTTGTTTTTATGCTGGATTTGACGCACTTTGGTGATTGAGACGCGTAAACGAATCTTGGCGTTAACACTACCTTAATAAACTTTTTAAAACTGATTAGAAGTAGGTTTGACTAATTATATAGTTATCACAAACACCCTTTTAGTTTTTCATCCAAATTACACTATTTTTTATGAAAAATTTTTGGTAGGAAAAGTGATCAAATTTATTGTCTATTTCTTTTTCTTTCCATTCATTAAAAAACTCAATATTGCACATAATTTAAGTTTTTTGTCATTTTCTTTTTCGTCCATTTCAAACTTAATAATACAATAGAAATCCATAAATTTTAAGAAACTAGCTAGGTTATAATGTTTGGTTGCAAGGATTATAATACCTTAATTATAATTCATGAGATTATAATTCCAAGATTATTAATCATATGATTAAATAGTCTTAGTCACATGTTTGTTTTTATGGGATTATTCACGAGATAACTTAAAATAATCTTATGTTATGTTTGTTTTTCCCATGATTAACTAAAGGATTGGATAAAAAAATATTATTTGGACTATTATACCCTTATTAATAATAATATATTTTAAACTATAATTTAAACTTGTTTATACATCAAAATAAACATATAATTATAATGGAGTTGATTTCTAAAAATAATTATTTAAAAAGCCATAGAGATACATTAGAATACTACAGAAGAAAATTGTGAAAACAGATATCTAAGCCAGTGCTAGAAAGTTTTAGTTTATAGTAGCGCCATTTTAATACTCCTTTCATTCTAAAATAATAACATCTCTTTAATTTATTTTTATTAATATTCATAATTTCAAAATTTTAAGATCAACAAAATATGTAAAATTTTAAAATAAAAATAATTACAAATTAATTAAAAAGTATTTTAACTAAAATGTTGGTTAAATTTATACAAATTTATATTAATTTTAAAAAATACTCCTTCGGATCTTGATTCGTACTGCTGACTTGAATCTCTTTGACTTTTTATAGATCAGCTCGTCCGTTGGAGATATGCCGATGAACATTAATGTTTTGATCCTAAAAGATATATGATGTTGACATTCAGGGAGAATCTGTCAAATTAGGGGTTGTTTGATAAAAATGAATGAAACAGTTCTGAATACTTAAGCAATCTGATGAATGAGCTGAATTGAGGTGAATACTGAATGAAAAAAAGTGTTTGATAATTGATATGCCTGAAACATCTGAATAACAATCTTTTACTATTTTACACCTCTAAACTATGCTAAACAAGTATATAAATTTGTCTGGACGTACTAAAAAAATTAAATGCAATATTCGTTATACAACAGATAAAAATAAATAATTCAAACAAATTATCAATCACAGTATTAAGTAATTCAAACAATTTTAACCCAAGTTTCATAGAAAATAGAAAATATAATGAGTTAAACAAATGTGTCAACATAATAATAAAAGTACTAAAATTACATTAATTTCACTTAGTCGCTTTATAATTTACGAGCAATTGCACTACATCTTACTCTCCTTTGTGATTTTTTTCGCATTGTTCATCATCTCCATTAATTATGATAGTATGGGACTGCCATATCTATAGCAATATAGCAAATAAAATATTTAATATATATATAGGATTTCGTGAATCAGTCATCTTCTTCAATGATCTGTGTGCCTAGTCCCTTGAGACCTTCTTTTGGGATCTCTACAACTGTAACATGGGAATATAGTTCTTCCTTTGCATCTTCATCATCATTGCGCTTGTGAGCAACTCAAACTTTCACCAGCCTTGGAACACTTGGAATTCCCCTACTCAACCAATTCAACCAATTTTTTTTTTAAAAGAATCAGTCAAATCTATTCAGTCTCATTTAGATTTCAAAATTTATAAACAAGCACTCTAAATAACTTATTTGCTCATATCTTGACTTATTCAGATGCATAAAGTTCTAAACAAACACCCCCTTACTTTTGGCTTTGACAGGTCACATCAGATTGCTGCTTCACCGGCCATGTGGGAGTGTCAAATCGCCCAAATAGTTGTTAGACACAATCGCAATCTGATCTTCTATGTGAACTTATGATGAGTGTCAAACATCTCGGGTTCTACAATTTGCAAGGCCCCTCATTTTCATTCTTCTACCAGACTTGACAAGCTCTATGATACCCTCAAATTTGAATACATTTAACCTTGAATATTGTGCTCCACGGTACTTCTTATCTAATATAACAATAATGACATAAGTGTAATTACTACTTATTACAATATGTCACACTCTAAATCCCAGGTTCTCAGACATTTAATAACATCATCAAAAACTAATATTATTACATAATATTACATTCATACTAAATTATGAAATGAAATATATGTCATTAAAATGTATAAAATGTCATTGAATAGATTACAGAACATAATTGTTACGTGAAACATGAAATGTATAAACTGTTGGAGAATTGATGAGCCATTGTACTCATTCCTGTAAATAAATCTTATTTGTAGTTAAAGACATATTTATCAAGTGAATGCAGCCGTATGGAAATGGTGTTTGCGTGGGAAACAAGCGTTTAATATTATTATGATGTGTTTTATATTAGATCGTAATAGCTTATTGAAAAGAAAATGATATGAGTTGTAGTAGACTTAGAAACTTCGAACAAAAGAAGTTCGTTTTGATGTTGAGTTGTGTAATTATTTTATTATAATAAAGAAAAATTGTATAATACAGATATTATACATGAATTAATTCAAGTTATTGATTTTGTATGTAGTTTTGGTAATTCAAGTTGTTATGAAATTCATTAGGATACTGAATTATAATGGAGAATGAATTGATGAATAATTAAACTTTGAACGTTGAATTTTGTATACCCAAAAAGTAATAATTGAGATAAATCATATTATAAATGATGTTGGGAACTGAGATGAAACGTAAAGGTTACGATTATGGATATCAAGTAAAGTTAAGAAATTTTTAAATAGTCAAAGTTTATCAAGGTATTGACAATGAAAGTTTGATAAGTTAAGAATGAAATAGTATCTAACGCACAAGATCGGGAATGAAGATTGTCCTGATTTTGGGGACGTTACAAAATCTGAAGGTTATTTTGAACCCAATTCCCTAAATCATCTTTTAGAGCTAAAATTTTATAAGATATGCGATTAGATAGAACAGTGGCATGAAATTTTTGTGTGTTTCTATCCCCTTGTTGTAACCACTCAGTTTTAGCATGACTCGCCCAAAGTTCATGTTCTTGTAACCACTCACTGTATATGTTGGTAATTTCTCACTTATTTTCAGGATTATTCTTTAAGAAGAAAATTTATGAAGTTTTGATCCCGTGAAGGTTTAAGATTCGTTCTTGGTGTTTGATACTCGTTTGCTTTAAAATTCGAGGACGAATATTTTCTAAGAAAGGGATATTGATGTGGTGGAAAATATGAATAAAGTTCGATGACAATATTGTTGTGAACACGAGGACGAGTTCTTTCCAACCCCGGGTTGGCTGATGCAGGAGGATCAAAGTCTGATGATACTGAGTTATCGGATAGCAACGGATAGGCACAAGAATGACGGGCATTGATGTCTTCGTGGTCGGAAGTTTAGCTCAGTTGACTTGACTTCGGGAGTTCGGCTTCGGGAAATCTCTTCAGGAGTTGGGATCAGATTTCCTTATGAGTTTTTTTTTTTGGGTCTGGCTTCAAGATTTTTTTTTAGCTATTCTTATTTTTAATCATGTATCGTTATTTTATGATAGTTTTGAATTTTTTTTAGAAGTGAATCTGTTCTATTATTATGTAATTAATTACAGTATAATTGTTAAAAGTTTGTTACCTACTAGGAGCTTATAACCATAGTTATAGGAAACATTTTAGCTATAAAACCCGACTTGTGGGTTGAATTATGGTGAGATTTAGTTTTTATACTCATAATTTATGCATTAGAGAAGTTTATCTGTGTTTTGGGTAATTCTCTCGTTTCTTTGCCTGTGAATTTTTTGTAAATCAGCCCGCAGGATAATCGTAATTCTGCTTGGTGTAAAAGGGATTTATCTCCAGCTTGTATGACATGTTGTCTATTTCTGACTTCACCGAGTAAATGGCGGTAACGTCTATGGGGAGGTGTAGTGGAGAAAAGAATGTCGAGCAACATCTCTTTAATTACAAGAAAAAGGCTTAATTCCGGAGAAATATTCCTTCAGAAATAAACTTATTCCATGAAATAATTTTATTTTAGATGAGATATTCCGTCGATAATTCAGACATAATAAATTTGGTCGGGGATAAGTCCTTCGAAAATTTTGTCATAAATATTCTGTTATTTTCGAAAGAAATTCCGCAGGAAATAAGTTATTTCCCATGAAATTTCCGTCGAAAATACCTTTTATTTTTAAGAAAATATATTTGTTTTCTTTTTTTTGTTTTCACATGGCCATATGTAGTCATCAAATGTACTAACAAACTGTAGATGATGAGTGGATTTTATACCCATTAATTGAGTGCATTTGAGCTTAATATTTTGAAGGTTTTTAAGGGTTTGTGTCTATTCATGCATGTTTTATATTTTTTTGTAGGAATTGGGACAAAAGTTACTTGGATCGACGTTTGGGGTTACTAGATTCACAATTTCGGCTTGCCATTTACATAACAGCCACTTCAGAGCCAATTTCAACATTGCTACAGCCCTTATTTCGAAAAATGCAGAGAATTAAAGTTATAGATCTACGTCTCCTCTTTTCGGAACATCTTGCATCATCAAAATCGAAGTTCAGACGAAGAAGTTATAGTCATTTTCCCAAAGGACGTCAGGGTAGAAAATTTTTATAAAAGGACCCCCGCGGGGGCGGACATTATACATACAAAACCCCCACTAGGGCGGGGGTACTGAGGCAAAAATAGAAGGAACCCCACGGGCACCTTATTAGTAAAAAAATCCGTAGCTAAAAGTCGGGAAAAAATTAGAATTTGAGTTGAAGAATGATTGGTTCGAGCTGATTGATCAAGGACTTCCAGGAGGACTAAAGATATATGAAAGAGACATATAAAAGGAGGAGAATTGAAAGGATTATAGAAAAAGGAGGATTCCATTAGATTAGAGTAGATTAGGACCAAAACCCTAGTTCTTATGAGTTTTGGAGATTGAAACGACTTGGAGACCATTGAAGATCAAGAGCAGGAGCTTGAGGAAGATGGAGATTTGCTGACAACATATTTATTCTTCACTCTAATATTTTTTGTCTTTCAATATTATTCAATTGTGGATTCTTGGTTTTAATTCTTTAGTAATGAACTAAATCTTTTGTTTAAGATTACAATGGAACTTATTGCATAGTTTATTTTAGTATGTTTCTCTATTAATTATTGTGATTATTCTTGGATTGTCTATTATGATTTGTGATGAATTACTTAATTGCCTAGCTAACAATTACCGTAATAATCTATATGAACTCGAGAGATGAAGTATAGATTTAGATATGATCATAATAGCATGTGATTGTATTTTATACATGGCGTTGGAATACATAATTTATGTCTAGGATAGAGATATACCTATACATAGCATGTAATTAGATAAAGAACTTGTGTTTAAAATCCTCTTTAATTGTAATTCACATAGAGATATAGTGAATTAGTTAATTAGGGTGTTCTTCTTAATTCTATCATCTGTGGATTTAAGTTGATTTGAGTATGATGCATTAAAAGATGGTCATATTTATTTATGTGTTCTTGATTAACAATCAGCATAGTGAGCATAATTGATAAGAAGTATATTAATTTAAGTAAAGTAATAAGTGAAGTTTTGATCTTAAATCTCCATAATCTGGTTTTTAATTGGTGGTAATTAGAATTAGTGTAATTAAATAATTTAATTCATAATCTTAAATTGATTGTTTAAATAAAATTAGTTTGATTAAGAGTTAGTATTTGGTAATTTGTATTAATAATTCCTCGTGGGAACGACACTCTACTTACACTTTATTACTTGTTGACCACGTATACTTGCATGATTGTGCGTAACTAGATTTTACCCAACAAGTTTTTGGCACCGTTGCCAGGGAATTAGTTTCATATTTTTTTGCCAATATTAGCTTCAATCAAATTAGTCTTAATTTAAACATTTTTTTTAATTTATTTTATTACCTTCCTATTTTTCTCTCTTTTCAGGTACCATGGTTGAATGCAATTATCAAAGGCTATATTCGAGTATGACTCAACCAAGGGACACAAGGATTGATGGACTCAATAGAATTTTTGCATTATCAGCATAGCTTGAGACACTTTCGAGGAGGTTGGACGTTGTTGCAGTCCAACGTATTCGAAGGATAGCAGTTACTTGCAACTATTGTGCTGGTAATCACCCGAGTAATCAATGCAACATCAATCTTAGCCCGGTACAGTACAATGATAACTACCTCAACGAGTATGCGTATGCCAATTATTATCAAGTTTGGGGGTATCACCCGAATTCTTCAGGGAGTTATAATTATGAAAATCAATAATACGCTCCAAATCTAACATACACACCGAAATTCTCACATCCACCTTCAATGCAACAAGAAGAAAATTCAGAGTTGAAGGAATTCATGTCAAAGATCATAGCAGACCAGGAAGAGATGATGATGAGTTAAGAGTTATCAACCCAAAATCTTTATAGACAAATGAAACAACTCATTAATCCCTCAATGAATGGTCCTAAATACATGGATTCCAAAAATGAGACAGATAATTCAGGGGTGGTGGAATTGTTGTCCAAGTTCGTAGCATCAAATGAGGAGATGAGGATTAATCAAGAATGGTCAATTCAGAATCTTTAGAATAAGATAGATCAAATTTTCAAAGCCTTGAACAACTGTCCTCAATATAATTGGTGTTATGACATGGATTCCGAGATTGATGAAGTGCCCAAACCAAATCTACAACTGGATGAGACACGAGATGTTGAAAAAGAGGTGACAATTGGGGATAATGAAAATAAGGTTGGTGAAGAACTAACTATGAGTACCAACGAGGATGAGCCAATGTCATTTATGCCCCAAATGCCTTCTCCACCAAAGTTCAAGGATCCAATTAGATTTACAAAACCTTGTCCGATTAGTAGTCATGTAGTCGGCAAAGCTCCTGGTGACGTAAGAGTGAGTACAACTTCGAAGCCATGGTGCGAAGAGTGAGATGAGAAAGATGAAGAACCAGTTGTGTTGGAAAAGCGCCTCAATGCCAGAATCTATTCGCAGACACAATGGAGAAAACACCTTGATATATGTGATCTTATCTAAACAAAGCATGCTAGGTGACTTTAATGCAATGGTTATCACTCTAGGGAACTTGTTCAATGTTACATTGCTTTCGATGGATGGAGGGTTCCTCAACTATCGAAGATGAATTGGATAGCGTTGACCAGACAAAGTCAGGCCTGAAAGACTATTCAAGCGCTAACTGGGAGGCAACCCATAAATTTTTATATTTATATGATTTACTAGTTTATTTAGTAGATAGGAATTAATTTGCTTATTAAGTTCTCTTATAAATCCAAAGTGCTATTCTAATCCATGCTGTCTCTCTTCATTGCAGGTATTGGTGGCTCAATAAATAAGCAAAAGATTATGGAAAGGGAAGCCACCAACCTGAGCCCATGCCACAATATCCTCCTTTTAGATACCGATGTGGAGGAGTTTTCAGTCTTTGTTCCACAACCACCACCACCTCCATAAGCTTAACAAATCAGGGAAGTTATTAGCTCTTCAATTCTTTTTAGTTAAACAATTAATGAGGACATTGTTCACTTTGAGTTTGGGGGTGGACCATATTTTATTACATAATTGTTTAGTTCACATACATTGCATTGGTTATTATGTTTATTTTTGCATATTGTAGGCATGTTTCAATTAAAAAAAAATCTTTTGTATTGAGTGTTTTCATATTGAATGTTTGCATGAATCTAGGTAATGGATTGGTTTGAATTTAGCTCGGCCTATGATAAGATTGGTTTTGTTTGTTAACTTGAACAGTGTTGATAATTGATGATGAGTTCTAATTTTAATCATGATGATAATCTGAGCCTGTCTGAAACTTATGTAACCGGTTAGCACTTAGAGTTTAAATGTTTTAATCCACTTGGTTCAAGGGTTTCATAATTTTATTTTTGGGGGAAAATCTTGGTTAAATTTTAAGAAAATTAGTGAACTGACAGTAAAGGTTAGAATGAAGTAAAAGCTTGCGTTTGGGGGAATCTATGGGGTATAGATATTACAAAAAAAGAAGAAGAGAAAAATGATGAAAAAAATAGAAAATCCAGAAAAAGAAAAAAAGAATGAATAAACATCGTGGCATGCTTGTCTAGTTGTGTGGCCCGAGGGGATTGTCTTTACACCTAGTGCCCTATATAAGGTCTTAATGGCTTGGGAGTCGTTGGTCGAAAGCTCGTTAATGTAGCATTGAAAAGCCTAAGGGAATAAGACATTACACAACCATGAGAAAAATAAAAAAAATGAATAAAACACTAGAAATAGCAAAAATGCCCTCGTGATTGAATAAAAATAGAAATAAATCTTGTATTTACCCTTAGACTTGGTAATTGCTTAGTTTTAACCGGGGTTGTCATGATCACAAAAGTAATTGAATTGGAACTGAAATTTTCCTTCTAAGAAGTTTGTTATTTAATTTTCTTGAACTGTGGTTGTTTAGAATGGTTAACAAGCACACATGCATAACATGGGTGATGACAGGTTTGGATTGACTAACTGGTTAGAGTTATGGACTTTGACTTGATTGGATATATTGTTTGAGTATCATTGGTATCTTTGAGACCTGTTGTTATATATCATACTGATTTATTACTGGGTTCATAGGTATATTAGGAAGTAGATCATGCATATGCATTCATTTAGTTGAGTTAGGTTGTTTATTTTTAGTTCTTTTGTGTTTTTCCTTGAGGACAAGCAAAAGTTTAAGTTTGGGGGTATTTGATCAGTGAGTTTTATACCCATTAATTGAGTGCATTTGAGCTTAATATTTTGGATGTTTTTAAGGGTTTGTGTCTATTCATACATGTTTTATATTGTTTTGTAAGAATTGAGACAAGAGTTACTTGGATCGACGTTTGGGGTTGCTAGATTCGTATTTTCAGCTTGCCATTTACATAGCAGCCACTTCAGAGCCAATTTCAACATTGCTCCAGCCCTTATTTCGAAACACTTAAAGAATTAAAGTTGTAGATCTACGTCTCCTCTTTCCGTAACATCTTGAATAATCAAAATCGGAGTTCAAATGAAGAAGTTATGACCATTTTCCCAAAGGACGTCAGAGCAGAAAATTTCCATAAAAGGACCCCCGCGGGGGCGGACATTATACATACAAAACCTTCGCTCGGGCGGGGGTACAGAGGCAAAAACAGAAGGAACCCCCGCCGGGGCCCGGGTGTCGGGAAAAAAAATCAGAATTTGAGTTGAAGAATGATTGGTTCGAGCTAATTAATCAAGGACTTCCAGGAGGACTAAAAGACATATAAAAGAGAAATATAAAAGGAGGAGAATTGAAAGGATTAGAGAAAGAGGAGGATTCCATTAGATTAGAGTAGAGTATATTAGGAACAAAACCCTAGTTCTTATGAGTTTTGGAGATTGAAACGACTTGGAGACCATTGAAGATCAAGAGCAGGAGCTTGAGGAAGATGGAGATTTGCTGACAACATATTTATTCTTCACTCTACTCTTATTTTTGTCTTTCAATGTTATTCAATTGTGGATTCTTGATTTTAATTCATTAATCATGAAATAAATCTTTTGTTAAAGATTACAATGAAACTTATTGCATAGTTTATTTTAGTATGTTTCTCTATTAATTATTGTGATTATTCTTGGATTGTCTATTATGATTTGTGATGAATTACTTAATTATCTAGCTAACAATTACCGTAATAATCTATATGAACTCGAGAGATGAAGTATAGATTTAGATATGATCATAATAGCATGTGATTGTATTTTATACATGGCGTTGGAATACATAATTTATGTCTAGGATAGAGATATACCTATACATCGCATGTAATCAGATAAAGAACTTGTGCTTAAAATCCTCTTTAATTAATTGTAATTCACATAGAGATATAGTGAATTAGTTAATTAGGGTGTTCTTTTTAATTCTATCATCTGTGGATTTAAGTTGATTTGAGTATGATGCATTGAGAGATGGTCATATTTATTTATGTGTTCTTGATTAACAATCAGCATAGTGAGCATAATCGATAAGAAGTGTATTAATTTAAGTAAAGCAATAAGTGAAGTTGTGATCTTAAATCTTCATAGTCTAATTTTTAATTAGTGGTAATTAGAATTAGTGTAATTAAATAATTTAATTCATAATCTTAAATTGATTTTTAAATAAAATTAGTTTGATTAAGAGTTAATATTTGGTAATTTGTATTAATAATTTCTCGTGGGAACGATACTTAACTTACACTTTATTACTTGTTGACCACGTATACTTGAGTGATTGTGCGTAACTAGATTTTACCCAATAGTAGAGACTCAAAATTTCGTTCTCCTATTACTAACTATATATGCAGGAGGGCAAAATCTTCTTTTTCACACTCCAGAGATAACACTGGAGGACCAAAACATCAAATCTAACCACAGAGATATCCCCGTGGAAAATCAAATCAACCTTGAAGATTAATCCTAAGGAAAAGAAAAGTTGGCAGCAATCAAACCCTGGAGATAACCCCGAAAGACAGCTAAAATCCCCGTCAACCTTGAAGACAACCCCCGGAAGGGAAAAACGTTTATTTTGACAAGTCAACTTCAAAAAAACTAATACAGTTGCAATTATGGTCACAAAGAGCCATTGCAGAACTATCGAGCGCAAACTACGCAAAATAGCTCAATGGACTGCCTATGAAGACCCGAAGATGCCATTTCGGTCATGGACCCATCTTCACGGATTCGAAAAGGGGAAAGCCTTATGTCATTGAGTAGCTCTTGGAAAGATCTTTCCGGAATGGTATGGCATGCCTCCATCGGACTCCCGGATTGAAAGTTATGAAGGTTCGAGTAGACAACGCATTGGCTAGAGTGCACATACTTCAAGACGACGGGACCCACGGGGCTTGGGTCCACTCGGGCAGTACCACAGACTGGCTGATCGCCAAGGTGTAACCTAAAGATAATTTGGTCTATAATTAATAGACACCCTCATCAGCCAAAATAAAAAGAAAAAATTAGAAAACTCTGTCCATTTCACCGACTAGTTATGATCGGATCATCGACCCGTGACTTTTTCTCTCTTTAATATATATATATATATATATATATATATATATATATATATATATATCCGCGACATGTTGATTTAAACTCAGATTTTATTACTTTATTAACTGTTTACTATGATTAAATATCTGTTTTAACTGCTCATTCAATGTAAATCCATAATATTTAAATATGTGGACTAAATTTATCTAAATCTAGCCATATCTAACTTTTAACTGGTTCAAAAGTTGTAAAATTGAAACCGTTGAGCTAGAATGGTTAAGATTTATTTAAATCAAGTTTTCTTTCTAGTTTTTTTTTTTTGTAAATATTAAGTAACCACGTGATCCTAGATCTGTATCTAGAGGGAACAGGAAGCTTGGCTACCCGCAGACAGAGATTTAACTGATGAATACTTTGTTTTGCGTCGTTTAGATTAAATATCTGTTTTATTTTAGAATCCTCGTTATGCAGGCTATTCATATAATATTATGTGAGTCTAGGAACCATGGGATCTAAGATCCAGCTAAGGAATCTAGATCTGGTTCCCATGATGGAACTTTTTCAGTTGTATAGTTAGCTTGTAAATCATATTTGTGGTGTTTGGACATCCTTCAATGGCTTTCATGCCCATAAGGAGCTCGACACTTGTATGTATATTATTTTGTCGAAGATTCTTCGCATCTCGAGAATAAAATTAAATCAAGCTGAATACAGAATAAAATATAAGTATCAAATGCCTCAATTACTATGTGAGCATAAGGGGTTGAAAACCTGTTTTCAACACATCATTTATGCATATATTACTTAAAATTGAACTTTTATACAAGTCAAATCATTTGTATATAGGTACAAATGAGACATAACACTACTTCCAAATAATGCACTTAGGCCCAATTAACCACACACACTTCAAATAAATTAGGGAATTGAAAAGAATCGGTAACCGTGTTTTCACGGAAGTCGGGGGGTGCCTAACACCTTCTCCCCGCTTAATTAAGCCCCGAACTCTATGAATCTCGGTTTTCAAGACCTTTTAAATAGAGTCCAATAATTGAGCCTTTGTGTAAACCTTTTCAAATTCGGTTGAGTTGGTACAACCATTTCACTACTACCAACTGGCCACTCTGAATTTTCAAATCGTCGACATTTTATGTCGGACTCTTTTCAAACTTGCCATTTCAAATAAAATTTTACACATAGAAAACATAAAGGGTAAAAAGAGGAATTCCAAAAAAAAAGAAATTTTTTCCGACGTCGACACAAACATTAAAGAGAAGTTAACCTCACCTTTTATGTCCTACAAGTTCGATCAGTTGTAAGTCAACAACAAAATAAATCAACTGCACTGATTAAAAACAAATTAAAAAAGTGCATATTTAAGAATATATAGTCCAAGTACCCACAGTAGTCAGTTGAGGACACATTTACAGTAATAATAACATGTATATATACACATGTTATTTCCAATTAAAACATGCATTCAAACATTAGTACATGGTGTAGTCAGTAGTGAATCAAAACAATTGACCAACGAAAAGGAAAATTTGAAAGATAATTTTAAAAAAATTAAACTACTTCGAGAGAGCAGTTTAACGTACGAACCTCTAATTTCTGCTTGTAGTACTAAATTTACAGAAAATTGGCTATCTTATTAATGATACTTAATTTCTACTTATAGTAAAATGTGATTAATGAGAATGAAGTAGTTACAAAGTGCAAAGCAGCTCATTTGGTAACAAATAAGGATCATTGCATATATATATATATATATATATATATATATATATAGAGAGAGAGAGAGAGAGGGAGAGAGAGAGAGTTTGTACGTTTAACCGGTTTGTTTAATTCTACTTAAGTAGAAGTCAATAATTTCAAAACCACAAGGCAACTGAATTGCAAACTAATTCTACTAGGAAACAGATATTTTCATAGAAGTCTTTATCTTGAATGTTAAACATACTTACTATTCACGCGAAAGAATCATACAATGTGACAACTGACAACTTACTACAAGTGTTAATAGCTTGCTGCCTGAAAAAAGAATTATCGATTATCGCCACACGTTATCCTTTGCTCCTCCATTCAATATAAATAGGGTTACATTGCAGAAGCAAGTTGTGCTGATTGCCTGACTAAAATGATCCCATGCGAGCCCTATTTGAATGATAAAACTCCCCAACCAAGTGCAGAATGTTGTGCTTGGGCACAAGCTCTAGACAAATTAGCTGTTGATTCTATCCCAGATCGAAAGTCTATCTGCGAGTGTTTCAAGCGAGCGGCCTATTCGTTACCTATTGATTTTGAGAGAGCAAATGATATTCCATCCATTTGCAACCTCAAAATCAAAATTTCTCTTGGTCCCACCATTGATTGTAACATGTATGTATATATTTAATTTCTCAAGTTAATTCCCATATTTAATTTTATATAGTTTTTTTTGCCATTTTACTTACCTTTTGCTATTTTCAGTGTTACGCAGGATTTTCCCTATTTGTATGCAAAATGGTGATTATATTGTAATATAACTACCATACACCTTCACACCATTTATAGCTAGGTTGATAAGAGTTAAATAATTTTTTCTTAACGTAGTATTCTTTTTTGCAATATATATCAGTAATCTATTGATTTTTGCTGATAAAAAAATATGTTGCTATTGATTTTTAAAAGTAACTTGGGATATTCTTAAATTTTAGATTCATATAATTCATTAATAATTTTAAAGAAATCTTATTTTAAATAATTTACAATATTAATTATTATACTAACTAAAATAAAATGAATCTATATTAATTTTGAGTTTAAAAGTATGTATTTCAAATTGAATTGAATGTCAAAAAAGTCAATAATGACATTATATTTTGGTTGAGAATTATATTATGCTATGTTAAAATTATTAGAGTTATAAAAGATGTATGAATGTTAAATAATTAATTTGTCTAAAAGTTTAACCTATTAGAAACAAACACCATGTCACCATCAATACCAAATGCATTCTGCGTTGAGGAAGAATTCACATATAACAATAAAGTAAAATGTTATTATAATAAAATAAAACATAATTTCTCATAATTTCAATCAAATCCAAACGGTCTTAGTAATTAAAACATTCAGGTCCTAACTTTATAACGTAAAATTTGCTCCATTCTTCTTGATGGCCAAGCTTATTTTTACCAAGGATCCATTCTATCAACCATCAAATGCTGCAAAAGGAAAATTAACAAGTGAAAAGACTATTTTCTTTAGAACAAAATGGTTCTTTAATTATTTTATTATTATTCCGTAATGATTTTATTTTATTTTTGATAAGAAAAATCACTTTGTTATTCATATGTATATAGGATTATAAGAAATAAAAAGGATTTAAAAAATACTAAGAGATGTATATAATAATAGGTCCATCATGAATACCATGACCTCTTCTAACAAATAAACAAAAAGTTTTTTTTTTTCAAAACATACAACTGAACTAGAAGACATTATTTAAAATGGACTAAAACTAAATATAACAGTTAGATATAAATGGAGTATTCTGCTATCATAAAGTTAAAGATTGGAGTATAACACAGTTTCATTGAAAAACACAAGTATACCTATTGCAGTCGATATTGGGATCAATGGGAACTGGAACAGTGATATGACAAAGCTCAGGAATTTGTTTAGCTCTATCCCCGTTAATACCAAAGGATATAAGAGCTTGCTTTAAACAAACACACAAAGCTTTAAGTTCAGGCTTAGAGGCAGCAAGCTGGTTTAATTCGTTTGCAGCCTGACAACAAGGAGCAGAAATATAGCCAAAACCAAACAAATAAGGTTCGCAAGGCAATAATTTGGTTATGGCATCTTGGCATGAGATTGCATTCACAGGACTTGTAATCACACCCAAAACCAACAAACCTATAACAAAAATTGAACTAGACATGGCCATTAATATTTTGTAATAAATCAAAAGGAGGACTGGAGAAGGCTTCTTTTCTTTTTTATAAATTGTGGAGGTATGTATAAGTTGTAGGTTCAGTGACTATTTATAGTGCCATGCAAGAACCTCCAAGGGTACTCTTGTAAATAAATAATGCTTATATATTTTTTTCACATATATTTGTTAATTAATGATCTCTTTATCTAGTAATAAATATTGTTAATTATTATATTAATTTTTAGACGTTACATTTTTTATTTTTGAATATTTATAACCCCATGCAAGGAGCACCGGGAGTAATCTTGTCATTAAAATAATAATGATTATTGCAAATATTGGTGTCTTGTGATAATTTCTATTCATATATATTGACCCTAATATCATGATAAATCATGCAATTTAATATTATTTTTTTTGTAAGAATTTATATTAGGCGTTTTATAAGTTACGTTTTTTCCTTTCCCTAACTGCTATATAAGTGTTGTAAACAAATTATAAAAAGTTGGTGGCAATTGATCAAAATACATAAATAGCATTGAAGTTGTATTATTAGACTAATTAGGATGGGGATAAAAATCTGCAGCGAAATCATGCGTTTTTGTTTAAAACAATATCAAAATAAAAACTTGCAATCATACAAAAGTGATAATATAATGTTAAGTTCTTTTTTTTACGTACAAGATCATCTGGAAATAAATGTGATGATAAATGTGATCATCTAGAAATTGTACTCGTAACCTAATTATTTGAGCAAGAAGTATAAGAAATGCAATATTTCTAGTTAAAAGTAAACATACACGTGACCATCTGGTTAATGCATCAATTAAAATCATAAAATAATTGAATGAACCACATGGCAGGTGTATTGATCCAAATATATCACCTTGAATTCTTTCTAAGAAATATGAACACTCAATAATAATCTTTAAATGTGATGGTTTGATGATTAAATTACTTTGATAACATGCATTACATGGATAATCAGTAGGTAAATGAATCTTCTAGTTCTTTAAGGAATGTTCGTGGGATTTTTCAATAATTCGACGCATCATTATTGATCCTGGATGACCAATACAATCATGTCAAAACATAAAAACCTTTGTATCTAAACACTTCTGGTGTATTGCAACATTTGTTCAATTGTTCACATTGTAGTATAATATATCTCATAAGAGAAAATATACAATTTTTTTAATACGAGTTTATGGCCTGATACTATTGAAGTAACATATATATAAAATATATTCTTCACTGCCTTCGTTATTGGTTTTAATATAATAACCATTATAACGTATATTCTTAAAACTGAGCAAATTTATGCTTGCTTCAGAAGAATACAAAGTATCATCAATACAAAGTTTTGTGCCCTTAATTTGGTAACATTATAATTGCTCTTCCAAAGACATCAATAAAGTTCGATGAATAATTGCTCTTCTAGAGTTTTCAATTAAGTTTGATGAATAATCACTCTTTTAGAGCCTTTAATTAAGTTTGATGAGCTTCTTGCCTATACATCTTCATATATGTAAAACATAAATTAAACAATTATTACTTGAAACATAAATAAAACATATTAAAATAAAAATACTTATTATAATGCCATAATATAATGAAATAAAAATAATTAATTGGTATGAACATTTCCATCATCATTCTCAAAAAAATTAGAGACATCAAAATGAGTTATATCCACTCAATTTGGAAAGTCAAGATAATTCATGTGATCATCAGGATCATTGTGATCGTTGAAGTTTGTTTCAATTGCTTTCTTTTTTTCTTTTATGGAGGCTTGGTACAAATTTATCAAATGTTTAGTAGTACAACAGGTCCATTCCCTTTTCTATATTGATTGTTCCTTTCACCCCCCACGCCCACGAACACGACCACAAACATAATTTCCTCTATATTTATCAAATGAGGTTCCATTCACTTCAGGGAATAGGGTAGAACCGGTCGGGCGAGATTGGTAATATTTTTTCAGCAAAAACTCATTATTTTGTTCAGCCACTAGAAGACATGATATCACTTTTGGGAACATAATTTCCTTTATCACTTCAGGGAATATATTATGAACTTACGCTCTCAATATTGCTAATGCATGAGCATATTCGAGGCATGAAATATAGTAAATATATTTTCTAACATGTCTTTATCAATATTATTTTCATGGAGATGCTGGCAAATAAAAATCATTGATTTTGCATGATCCTGCTGGGATGCATGATTGTCAATCTTAATTATATCTCCAAATTTGTCTTTATATGAATATCATTATCAATAATCCATGACAAGTAATTCTTTCTCGATATATATCAAGGGCAACAAATTCAAATTCATGATAAGATTTGACATCTATATAAATATATAATTACGTAAGAAATTAAATAACTAAGTATAAATTTATAAGAAAACAATAAAAATATTTAACCCTTCTCTAGTCACTTTCAAAGTGGGAGAATTGGGATGTGGAATGATTATTTGTTTATACTAATACTACTACATCACAAAAGTAGTGTACGTACGTAATTTATATTCTCAGAAACTTCAGAGTTGTCTATTATCATTATTGTCTCACGGCCTTTTGTTAAACAAATTTTTTATATGTATATTAAATATAATTTTAATGAAACAATACTTACAGTGAGTTGAGAGAACCTTTTTATTCCAAAATTAGGTAGAGAATAACGTATTATAAAAAAATACTAATATTAAGAACAATGATGATTAGTGGAAAAAAGAGAGCATTCTCATTGCATTTGTATATCTACCAGTCTCTTTAAAATACTTTTATTTATATGAACATCAATACTTAGGGGTTTCAAAACTCAAAGGTCATGAGTTTCAAAAACTCAAAGATCATTACAAATAAAGATGGGAGGAATGAATCTAGACATTCACATACTATGTATAGTTTTATAACATAAAAACATTTTCAATAGACCTTCCATAATTTTTTTACGCGACACAATGTAAAAGAGGTGTTAAGTGTAGATAGTCACTCTCCCCTTACTATTGTAAAAAAAGGTATATTTCCGGTGTTAACTAAAAATGTATATAAAACTATTTGTAGATAAAAGTAAATGCAGAAGAAGAATATTTGTAGTAGGTCAAAATTAGTATTTGGTATTATATTCTTAAGATAATTACGCTCTTTTTTGGTGTTTAGAGGTATTAGCATTTGTCTTCTAGAATACAATATATACTATAACAGCACTTCAAATAGCACACTCGACGAATCATGATTAACGATGTTATTAACGCAAAAAATTTTACGCCTGACGAAATTACCAAAACAGCATGTCAAAATAGCGCTAACAGTTGATTGAGTTGTTGATTGTATTGTTGTGAAATCAAACTCACGAAATACACAAAGATAAACATACACACATTATTGTAAAAGATATAAAATATGGGCACAAGAAGTTACGTGAAAACTCAATTGGTAAAAAATCACGGAGAGAATATATCATTAAAATATAAAATATGAGCACAAGAATTTACACTATATTACTCTTCAAACGACCTAAATATATCATTAAGGTCGAACATACCAATTATTCAAATATTGACCCCAAATATTAGTTTACTTCAGCTTATCGTAGCTTATTTCATAATTTACGATGTTTGGGTTTTATAACTTGCACAACGTACTTAACTTTATACACCCCGATATATTTCTCTTTTAACTTCGTTCATAGTTTATACATTAATTCAAAAGTCCCATGATGCTTATCTATATTAATAAGATAAAACCCGTTTTGAATTTAAGCGGGAAAGCACAAGGACGGTTCATATTCATTCTAATTGATTTGGGCGGGAAAGGGTGGTGGGAGAGGAAGGAGGAGAGAGGGGAAATGAAAGTGAGATTGTTGAAACGGAGAGAGATGGAGGATTTCGTTACGTCGTGCCTTCAGGCACGGGCAATTACTAGTGTTTTATATAGCTCGGTACAACGTAACTTAACATTGTCCTACTACTCGACTTTTGAAAACCAACACACATTTATTTACTTCTCGCGTAGCCTAAATCATAATTTGGACTTACATATTAAAGTCCTTCCATTACTTTATTAATTCCATTTCATTTTATAAGGTTATCGTTTTAAGATTTAATCAATACGTTCAACCTTTACTCTTCATTTCAGGCTTTAGGTATAAAGCAGACAACTTAACCTGTCTGCTTTAACTTTAAACTCCATGTCTGTCAATCCAAACAGGTTACTAGCCCATCTGCACTAGCTTTAAAGTCTCTGTCTATCAATCCAGACAGGTTACTAGTGTGACGACCCCAAAATAGGTCCAATTCACCCAACTCATTCTTAGTCGCCAAATACATGATACAGAAAATAACTACAATTTCATTATCACAATTGTCGTGCAAAATACAACAACACATATGCTATGAGTTTTGATACAAATATATACCAACTGTGACTCTTATCCCAACCTTGGATAGCACGTCACAATGACACCTTACATAAAGGTACAGTCAAAAATTGTTTTAGAAATTAAAATCTTTGGGAAGTACTCAAGGAAACCTTCGTACATGGGAGGCCACGCGCGTCAGGTTATGATAGATATCATATGTCCACGTAATTATCCTTGGTTGAATCCCATAGACCCCAAAGAAAAAATGAGAAGATTACTATCATGTTCTTTCCAATGGTGAGTCTTCTCTTGACATATAACTATCTCCACTGTCTGCAATTGAAAATTATATTTCAACCAAACTCCAAGATTATATAGGTAGTGCTCGTAGAAATACTCAGCAAGTGGATGCGCATAACCCTGTCTTATGATAACACGAGGTTGTATGTCATTAGACATCTTGTATGATAGTGGCAAAACACCCTTCCAATGTTGGGTTCGTCTCACCCTATTTGATTCACCAAATATAACTACTAAATGATGTATAAAATATAACACCCTTTTCTATACTGTTTAGGGAGAACTTCCACCGCTAGAGACCACCGTTCTATTCCCGTGTTACCCCTGCTCGACCCAGCTACACTCTTATTACCTGAAAGGAATTGTGAAGCAAAAGGGTGAGCTCAACTAGCCCAGTAAAGAATATCATGACTAAAGATAAATAAATTATCAATAGCCTTCAATAGTAATAAATCAGAGATTTAGAACATATGGTAGATGATAAAAATTTTCAACCATAGTTGCAGCGGAACAAGCAATCCATTAGAAGAGTCAAATAGACCATAAAATCTATTATCTTCTCCATGTTAAAAATCCACCAACAATGTTTTACCCCTGTAACATCAATCAACAGTTCTGGTCCACAATCATATGAATAACTCATAATCATAATTGTGATTCTAAATTCCTCTTCGCATCCAGGGCAAAGATAATTTTCATCACATGTCTTTACCTGAAACATCAAAGATCATGGTTATACTAAATCACAGTTCTTGTTCATAATCATACTAATAAGTTCATCTTTGCACTACGGGCCAAAGATATTCATCAACAATTCATCTTTGCACTACAGGCCAAAGATATTCAACAACAGTTCATCTTTGCACTACGGGCCAAAGATATTCAACAACAGTTCATCGTTGCACTACAGGCCAAAGATATTCAATAACAGTTCATCTTTGCACTATGGGCCAAAGATATTCAACAACAGATCATCTTTGCACTACTGGCTAAAGATATTAATATCTCAAAGAAATATATAATCATTTCAGCATTTATATAAACAATAATTATAACCATGTTGATCAATTCACCTTTGTACTTAAGCTAAAGATATTCAATTATAAATTCTATGGTCATGATCATACCAGTCAATAATTCATCTTTGCACTACTGGCCAAAGAGAACCTATAGTTACGATCATACCAATAATCTACCCATCTTTACACTCAAGTCAAAGAGAAACTTCTTCACCAGAATTATAAAAATGTTATATATTATAATAAAAATAATATGATCAAAACATGGATTTAATTTCAAGAGTAAGATTCATAAATCAACGATAATTTGGTCAGAAAAAGAAACCAATTTTGTCGTGAATAGTATCCCGTGAATAGTAACTCGTGAATAGTAACTCAAGAATAGTAATTCATGAATAGTAACCCTGACATGAAAAAGGTAGAAATTCCACAATAAAATCTATACCAATATTTTGGTATAATGATATTGAAAGAATAATATTTCTTAAACTTATAAATAATTTATTTTAATTGTTTACACTTTACTAAATAATGCATTTAATCATCCTAAAATGCCAAACTCATAAGATTTCATCACCAATAACCAAAACCCTCATCAAAAATCTGCATATACCTCATATAGGATTCTCAAGCCATAAAATCCTATTTTCCAATTTTCTTACTTCACATAACATATTTAATTCATTTACTCATAACTAGTCCATTTTCATGAAAAATATCAAATCAGTCCCAAAAATATTTCTCTTCTGGGATTTAGCAGAATATAGTCCCATATTGAACATATATTTTTCCCGGAATTTATAAAATTCACTTACTATTTTTCATATGGCCAAAACTGCCGAATATTTAGACATTTATCATAAATTATACTTTTGTGCAAAAATTCCGAAATTTACAGAGTATACTTCTGTTATATACATGTACTCCCAATAAAAATTTCATCAATTGTGGAGTTAACCACAAGGAGTTATAAGGGTTTACTTTTAAAATAGTCTTTTCTCATAAAATTTATAACTCTTAATCTATACATCCAAAAATCAACATTTTTTGACACAATCAAGAAAACTCATCAAATTATCACTTCAAATTTTTCCAGAATTTTTGAAGGTCCGAAAAATTATGAAACTGAAAAACATAATAACCCTTAAAATCCATTACCTCAAAAGAGCAGTATTTCTGACTTAAATATCGGATATAACGCTGAACGAACTTGCGCCGTATAGCAACACTGAAGATATCTAAATACTCACAAAATATGCTCGATAATATAGAGAGAGAAAACTTCAGTTTCTAGTGTGATTTCAATTCTAACTTAAGCGCTTATTTATAGGAAAATACTAGAACGCCAAAGGAGACTAAATAATAAAATAATAATATTATTATTCTTCCTTCTACGCAGGCAGCCCATCAAGACCAGCCATCACCTTTGAAAAATTATCCAGCACATGTTTTTAAAATAAAATAAAAGCGGGTCCCATCCAATTTTTAATAAAAATATTTTAGTTTCCAAAACTTCAATAATTCATAGAAAATAGCCCGTTTATCAGAAAAATACGAATTTTATGTCCATTCCACACGAAATCAAATTCTCTACAACTTTGCAAAATAAAGTTTTTCCAAATTCCAAACAAAAAATATCCGAAATCCACAAACGGATGATTTTCAACACCTCTAAAAATCCATAACAAATCATTCATTCATTTTTAATGGTTCAAAATTTGTGGATATATACTCAACTTTTATATGTATAATATATCCCAAAATCACAACGATCCAACGCTCGGATTAAAATTATAACTCACGCAATAGAGCTTTAAGAACACCGTTTTGATCTTTTAATACCTCCAATCTGACAAAATACTGATAAAACACCTCAACGTTAATTTCTTCATTTATAACCACATAAATAAATCCATCATTTATATCCACATCAAATAAATATTTTCTTATCATATAAATCAATAATTAATTATTCACAAATAATATTACAGAATCACAATTATGACAACCGTGTCGTTCCCGAGAAAGAGGGCTTTCTGATAAGAATTTCTCCTTCTTCGCCGCAATTAGGTGACCAAACCTCTCCTCGATGTAACTTTCTAGACATTGCCAATAATGTTATCTAATAATATTATTCAAATAATATGAATTATTGATCCGATAATGGAAAATACTGTGCAGTGACAATTATTGAAACAATAATAATATAAAATATCAACGAAGCAATTATTGAATCAATAAAATAAAATATTGAACAGTAATTACTGTAACAATTATTGAGTAGTGTCTTCTTACGTAAGAATCAATAATTCAAAAATACTGTGCAATATCGTGTAGTACTGTGCAACAACGCGTATTACTTTACTTTACCTACCGGGTATGCCAACAATGTTAACGGTAACGATTACGCCGTTATTTATAAAAATTCAAATTTGTCGTTTTCTTCATCCGACAATTATTTTGTTATGGGGCCCACAAATGGATGTGCCTTCGTACGAATATTCCTCGACAACAAGAATATTCCACGACCAAACGAATATTCCCCGACAACAATACGTATTTTATAGCCACTTGCTTATTTTGAAAAAAATTTCACATATCACCCTTAACTTTAAACTTTTATCAATTTAACTATTTACTAAATAGAAAAAATTGAATACTTTTATTTCATAAAATTCGGGGTCATACAACTAGCCCGTCTACATTATCTCAAAACCCCTTAGATGAAAATGAAACAGGTGGATTTTCGTTTTTATTGACGTATCCACTTTGCATCATCATAACTTGACCCTCCATTATCGGAATGAGTCTGTTCTTGAGCCATATTATATCTCGCAAAATTGTTTAAAACTTTCCCGGAACAGATTATCATTTCTAATCCTCTAACAAGTCGAAATATTGACTCAAAAGTCCTTACCCGGAATAGTTTTCCATATTTTGGCAGTTTTGACTAGCCTCCTTCCGAAAGGCATAACTTCCAGCTCCGAACTCGGAATTAGACCAATCATACGTCTACGAACTTGTTACTTAGCTTACTGCATAACCCCCAAAACGAAAAAAAAAATTCTGCAAACAATTTGGAACAGAAAACCGCTCGAGGGTCAGGGGTTACTGTGAGACCCCGAATTTTATGAAATAAAAGTATTCAAATTTTTTTTCTATTTTAGTAAATAATGACGGTATTAATTATTGATGCTTATGTGATAAGTCACTCAGTTTTTGTTTTATTGGTATTATTAATGTAATAAAACGTAAAAGCTTTTATATAAAATGTAATACTTTATAAAGTTATTATATAAATAGAATATATTATATTCTATTGTGCATAGTGTTTTGCATAGTAAAATCTTTTTATATAAAATGAATACTTTTATAAAGTTATCTGCTTTATTAGACAATAATTAGAATATATTATATTTTATTATGCATAGTGTTTGTATAGTACTGCGATAGTGTTTGCATAGTAAAATCTTTTATAAAGTTATTCATTTTATTAGATTATAAATAGAATATATTATATTTTATTTAAAAGATTTTGCTTTAAATATGGACCGTCAGATTAAAGTCAATCAATCTTGACCGTTCATGAGTTAGTTACTATGCAGTCCATTTTTCTATAAATAGAAGCTCATTCCTTCATTATTTTTACGAATTCACCGAAACTAGAGAGAAAATTATAGAAGCTATAGAAAAGTATTCGCTCCTTCCCTACTCTTATATTCGGTTTCTTTTACGGTAAGGGATATTATTTGTTGTACTCGTAAAGGGTATTCTTTCTTTCTTATTCATGAAGAGAACTTCATTATTCCATTCTTTATTATTCATTTGAATAACTCGTATCGTGGGATACCCTATACTTGGTGAAATTCTTCCATTATTTCGTTCTTTATTATTACATTGGAATATCATGTTTCGTGATACGCTTCGACACAGTTCCATTATTTATTATTTCATTCTTTATTATTCTGTCGGAATATCATGTCTGTGCGTTTATGTCGGACCTAGTTCTATTATTTATTATTCTGTCGGAATATCCTGTCTGTGCGTTTACGCCAGACCTGGTTCCATTATTTATTATTCTGTTGGGAATAACCTGTCGGTGCAGTCTATCGCACGCATGGTGAATCCTTCTGTTATTCCATTCTTTATTATTCTGTTGGAATAACCTGTCTCTGTGGATTACCACATGCATGGTGAATGATCCTTCGTATTCATACGAATAGTATTTTCATTAAAAAGGGGTTTCTGCCAGGGGCAGATTCGTAATTTTTCTTACCCTCAAAAATTCTGGAAAAATTTAAAATGATAATTTGATGAGTTTTCTAGATTGTGTCCAAAAATGGCTATTTTTGGATGTATATATTAAGAGTTATGGATTTTATGAGAAAAGACTATTTTAAAAGTAAACCCTTATAACTCCTTGTGGTTAACTCGAAAATTGGTAAAATGTTTATTGGGAGTACATGTATATAACAGGAGTATACCCTGTAAATTTCAGAATTTTTGGACAAAAGTACAATTTATGATAAATGTCTAAATATTCAGCAGTTTTAGCCATATGAAAAATAGTAAATGAATTTTAAAAATTCTAAGAAAAGTATATGTTCAAGATGGGACTATATTCTGCTAAATCCCAGAAAAGAAATATTTTTGGGACTGATTTGGTATTTTTCATGAAAATGAACTAGTTATGAGTAAATGATTTAAATATGTTATGTGAAGTAATAAAATTGGAAAATAGGATTTTATGGCTTGAGAATCCTATATAGGGTATATGCAGATTTTTGATGAGGGATTTGATCATTGATGATGAAATCTTATGAGTATGACATTTTTGAATAATTAAATGTATTATTTGATAAAGTGTAAACAATTGAAATAAATTGTTTATAAGTTTAAGAAATGATTAAAATATTGTTATAATATTAATGATATTAGATTATGAGATTATTAAGTGATTGATAACATTTGATTATTATTGAACGCTGGATAAATTGTATTATAAATGTTTAATATTTATCATTTATCTCATTTGATTGATTCTTATATCATTGTCATCATCCTCATGCTTATATTGTGTTGAAAGTCATCTTTGGCCGTAGTGCACAGATGGACTTGGTATGATTATGAACAAGAATTGTGATTTGGTATAACCATGATTTTTGATGTTTCAGGTGAAGATATGTGATGAAAATTATATTCGTCCTGGGTGCGAAGAGGAATTTAGAATCACAATTATGATTATGAGTTATTCATATGATTGTGGACAGGAGTTGTTGATTGATGTTACAGGAATAAAACATTGTTGTTGGACTTTTAACATAGAGAAGATAATAGATTTGATGGTCTATTTGACTCTTTTAATGGATTGCTCGTTCCGCTGCAACTATGGTTGAAAAGTTTTATCATCTACCATATGTTCTAAATCTCTGATTTATTATTGATGAAAGCTATTGATAATTTAATTATCTTTAGTCATGATATTCCTTACTGGGCTAGTTGTGCTCACCTTTTTTGCTTCACAATTCCTTTCAAGTAATAAGAGTGTTGTCGTAAGAGTGTTACCGGGTCGAGTGGGGATAACAGGGGAATAGAACAGTGGTCTCTAGCTGTGGAGGTTCTCCTTAAACAGTATAGAAAAGTGTGTTGTATTCTATACAACATTTAGTAGTTATATTTGGTGAATCAAATGGGTGAGGTGAACCCAACTTTGGAAGGTGTTTTGTCACTATCATACAAGATGTCTAATGACATACAACCTCGTATTATCATAAGATGTGGTTGTGCGATCCACTTGCTTGAGTATATTTACTGGGCACTACCTATATGATCTTGGAGTTGATTTAAAATATAATATTCACTTGGAGACAATGGAGATAGTTATATGTCAAGAGAAGACTCACCATTGGAAAGAAGATGATAGTAATCTTCTCGTTTTTCTTTGGGGTCTATTAATTGACCAGGATAATTCTGTGGCCATATGATATCTATTATAACCTGTAGACGCATGGCCTCCCATATACGAAGGTTTCTTGAGCACTTCCCAAAGTTTTTAGTTTCTAAAATAGTCTTTGACTATACTTTTATGTAAAGTACCATTGTAAGGTTGTGGTCGAGGCACCATGAGAGTTACATACATTTGTATTAAACTCTCAGCTTAATCGTGGTCGTATTCTATATAATGACTCAACAGTTGTATAAATGAAGTTGTATTTAAATTTTGTACCATGTGTCACAGCTACTCGAAATGGGTGATGTATACCCAATTTTGGGGGCGTCACATTTGGTATCGAGCTTTGGGATATGGTCATTTGGCGGAGATAAGAGTCTAGAACTAGGAGGGGAGAGACGAGTTTTATACTTCGCTAGTGTGTGACTTACCTAAGCTGGAATTGTTTATTGATAAGTTGACAAATTGTGATATGTCAATTAACCTTTGTTTTGAAGATATATTCTAGGATTCTCAAGCCATAAAATCATATTTTTCAATTTTCTTACTTCACATAACATATTTAATTCATTTACTCATAACTAGCTCATTTTCATGAAAAATACCAAATCAAGATAAAACAAATTTTCTTTTTCCTCGAGATTTGCGAATATAGTCCCATATTGAACATATATTTTTCTCAGAATTTTTAAAATTCATTTACTATTTTTCATGTAGCCAAAACTGTCGAATATTTAGACATTTATCATAAATTGTACTTTTATCCAAAAATTCCGAAATTTACAGAGTACAATGCTATTATATACATGTACTCTCAATAAAAATTTCACCAATTTTGGAGTTAACCACAAGGAGTTATAAGAGTTTACTTTTAAAATAGTCTTTTCTCATAAAATTCATAACTCCTAATCTATACATCCAAAAATCGCCATTTTTGGATACAATCTAGAAAACTCATCAAATTATCATTTCAAATTTTTCCAAAATTTTGAAGGTCGGAAAAATTACGAAACTAAAAAACATAATAACCCTTAAAAATTCCTTACCTCAAAAGAGCAGTATTTCTGACTTGAATATCGGATATAACGTTATTTGAAACTAACATGCTACCGATATAGCAACACTCAAGATATCTAAATACTCACAAAAATATGCTCGATAATATAGAGAGAGAAAACTTATGTTTCTAGTGTGATTTTCAATTCTAACATAAACACCTATTTATAGGAAAATGTTAGAACGCCATAGGAGACTAAAATAATAAAATAATATTATTTATTTTATTTTTTCAACCTTCATGTCTACCCACCCAAAATGGCAGCCAACTTGGAACCAAGAATCAGCAGCCCACATGTGTTAAAACAAAAGTGGGTCCCACCCCATTTTTAATAAAAATTATTTTATTTTCCGAAACTTCAGTAATTCATAGAAAATAGCCCGTTTATCAGAAAAATACGAATTTTATGTCCATTCCACACGAAATCGAATTCTCTACAACTTTTCGAAGAAAGTTTTTCCAAATTCCAAACAGAAAATATCCGAAATCCACAAACGGATGATTTTTAACACCTCTAAAAATTCATAACAAATCATTCGTTCATTTTTGACGGTTCAAAATTTATGGATATATACTCAACTTTTATATGTTTAACATATCCAAAAATCATAACGATCCAACGGTCGAATTAAAATTATAACTCATGCAATAGAGCTTTAAGAACACCGATTTGATCTTTTAATACCTCCAATCTGACAAAATACTGATAAAATACCTCAACATTAATTCCTTCATTTATAACCACATAAATAAATTCATCATTTATATCTACATCAAATAAATATTTCCTTATCATATAAATTAATAATTAATTATTCACAAATAATATTACAGAATCACAATTATGACAACCACGCCGTTCCTAGGAAAGATGGGGCTTTCCGATAAGGATTTTTCCTTACTGGCGCGCAATTAGGTGACCAAACCTCTCCTTGACAGAACTTTCTAGACATTTCCAATAATGTTATCTAATAATATTATTCAAATAATATGAATTATTGATCCGATAATGAAAAATACTGTGCAGTGACAATTATTGAAACAACAATAATATAAAATATCAACGCAACAATTATTGAACTAATAAATAAAATATTGAACAGTAATTACTGTAACAATTATTGAGTAGTGTCTTCTTACGTAAGAATCAATAATTCAAAAATACTGTGCAATACCGTACAGCATCGCTCTTTAACAACAACGCGAATTACTTTACTTTACCCACCGGGTATTCCAATAGTGTTAACGGTAACGATTACGCCGTTATTTATAAAAACTCAAATTTGTCATTTTCTTCATCCGAGCGTGCTTATTTGGTTATGGGCCTCCACAAATGGTCAAGTGCTGTGGTCATTTAATATTCCCAACAACAAGAATATTCCACGACCAAACGAATATTTCCCGACAACAATAAGTATTTTATAGCCACTTGCTTATTTTGAAAAAAAATTCACAAATCACCCTTAACTTTAAACTTTTATCAATTTAACTATTTACTAAATAGAAAAAATTGAATACTTTTATTTCATAAAATTTGGGGTCTTACAGGAAAGGTTTTAGAAAATGAGAGTCGATAACTTACGTTTGTGATCATAGAGCCATGCTTGTTTGGTCAGAAGCACGTAGCTCCATTCTTGCATCGGTAGCTCATTTTGATCAATTTCGATATTTCCAGTACCCGTTTAGTGGTGGTGTCGCCGAAGGAGACGTTCAGCCGTCTGTATGAGGCCCAGTCAGGGAGTTTGTTGGTTTCTAGTCCTTTGACGTAGAACCAGTCTTTGTGCCAGTTTTGTTACTTGAAGGGGTGTCCATTAAGGGACGTTTCTCGATCATGGGTTTAGGTTTTGGAGGTGGTTTGCTTTAGACTTTGAATCCAGGCTTTCGGGTGTTAATCATTTGGTATAAGGAAAAGAAGAAATCAATAGAAGAGGAAATGCCGGTCTCATGATAGAAGGTGATGAAGGGTTATGATGTTAACGTAGGAGTTCGGCACCAAATGGGCGAATCCAATGTTGATAAACCCTAGGAGGGTAAGGAGGAAATGGTGTGAGTGCAGCCCAACACCTTTCTCAAGGAGTGTGAGGGGCATGGCGTTCCAGCCATCGGAGCGAAGGTACATTCGGTCGGAGGCGGAGGGGGCTTTCAATTGATGGGTGCCTGGGATGTGGTAGTGTTGGCGAATGATGTGGAGATATGTGGCAGAAATGCGAGAAGGTGTGTTGACATGTGGGAATTTTGTCTCATTTGGGTATTCTCGTATCATTTTTTGGAAATCAGTCTCTGTGTTGGTCGGATTTGGGTTTTGGGAGGAAGTTTCGGTGGTGGTGGTAACGGAAGAATCAGTGGTTAAATGTTGGGTTTGGGTTGGTAGGGGAGGAGTTAGTGGTTGTTGTGTGAGGAGCAAGGATGCTTGAGAGGGGTATAACGATGATGGGTTCGTCGGTGGAGGAGGAATTATTGGCTGGGGCTGGAGAGGAAGCCATTGATGGAGCTTGGGAGGTTGATAGCTGGAGCGAGGGTTTTGCTAAGGGATAGAGAGAATACTGAAATTCAGATGAAGCAAAGATTGGTCTGTTTTGGGGGAAAGATTTATTTTATTTAATTTCGTGAGTTTGATTTCACAACATTAATACATTCAACTACTCCATCAACTGTTAGCGATATTTTGGTCTTTTGTTTTGGTGATTTCGTCAGACGTATAAAATTTGGCGTTAACAACACCGTTAATCATGATTCGTCGAGTGAGCTATTTGAAGTGCTGCTATAGTATACATTGTCATTGTATTCTAGGAAACGAACGCTAATACCTCTAAACACCAAAAAGGAGTGTAATTATCTTAAAAATATAATACCAAACACTAATATTGACATACAAGAAACATTTTCTTCTACATTTACATTTATCTAACAATAGTGGAATATACATTTTTTGCTAACACTGAAAATATACCTTCTTTTACATTAGTAAGGGGAGAGTGACTATCTACACTTAACACCTCTTTTACATTGCGTCGTGTAATAGAATTATGGAAGGTGTATTGAAAATGTTTTTATTATTATTTGATGAAGCTAGCAAAATTTCATTAATGACCATAAAAGCATGCAACATATATAGTCTTTGCGAAAGAAGACATATAATTCCAAATTTATACAAAAAGTATAAAAACCGTCCGGGTAAAGATAGAATTACTTACTTTGGCAATTTCAATTATGGGTGGATAAAATTTCACCAACAATTAAGTATACTATACGTTAAATATTTAATTTTAACAATATGAGTCTCATTCACTCTCAAAGTAACTTTTTTCTACTAAAGGAAGTTACTAATTTTTGTTTGAAAATCTATATTATTAAAATTAGATTTAAATATAAATTATTATCTTAAACTATCGATTTTTTTTCACTTTGGTGATTGACCATTCAACTTTTTCAATCAGGTCATTAAACTATTTTTTTTCACTTTGGTTCAATTGAACCTGTCACATCATAAATTGATGGTGTGGCTTGAAACGTGTGGCATGTAAAAGTTGTTGTGTTAAAAGAACACTCAAATCGTAATTAATTTAAGACTTCAATATAAATTACTACCTTAAACTATTGATCTGTTTTCACTTCGGTGATTAAACTATTGTGATATATATATATATATATATTTATTTATTTATTTCTTAATGATAATTATTTGTTTTCCTATTTGGTTTTCAAATTTAGATATTAATGATAGTGCTAATAATATTTTTATTTTTACTTACTTTTTATCTTTTTAAAAATTACCTCTTAAATTAGATGTTTTCAGTTTAAAAATATGTTAAGCTTATATTGTTAATTAATTGTCATGTTATATTACATTTATGGACTCATAATTTTTTTTAAATAATTTAATTTTATAAAAAATGAGTCTTCTTTTAACACATGCATCATCAGTCACATCATGTGTTAAAGTTGTGTCTTCAATTTATGACGTGACAACTTCAATTTATTATTACTTTTAGCATTTCAAATTTAGATATTAATGATAGTGCTAATAATATTTTTATTATTATTTAGTTTTTATCTTTTTAAAAAACTTACCTCTTAAATTAGATGTTTTCATTTAAAAAATATGTTGTATTGTTAATTAATTGTAATGTTATATTACATTTTTATGCACTCTTAATTTTTATAATATAATAATTTAATTTTATAATAAAATGAGTCTCCTTTTAACACATCATCAGTCACATCTATTTTGTTAAATTTGCGTCATCAATTTAACTGAAGTGGAAAATTTTAACAATTTAATCACTTAATTGAAAAAATGAAAAAGTCAATCACCGAAGTGAAAACAGAATAATAGTTTGAGGTAGTAATTTATATTTAAGTCTTAAATTAATTACAATTTGAGTAATCTTTTAACATATCAGCTTTTACATGCCACTTGTTCGTGAAGAAAAAAAAAAGACAGTTTAATGACCCGATTGAAAATTTTAAAGGTCAATAGTTTAAGGTGATGATGTATATTTAAGCCTTAAAATTAAGTAAATTTAAATATACAATTTAATCATAGAGGGATAGAGGAGAATTAGGGGAAACTTAGAGAAAATTTATTATCATATAACGGTTGTCCAGAATCTGACTTTGTTGTGAAATAGATTGAACCAAATGATATTGTTTTAAACAAAAACGCATGATTTAGATGCAGATTTTTATCCCCGTCCTAATTAATCTAATAATACAACTTCAATGCTATTTGTGTATTTTGATCAATTGCCACCAACTTTTTATAATTTGTTTACAACACTTATATAGCAGTTCAAGGAAAGGAAAAAATGTAACTTATAAAAACGCCTAAAATAAATTCTTACAAAATAAAAAAAATTAAATTGCATGATTTGCATTGATATTAGGGTCAATATATACGAATAGAAATTATCACAAAACACCAATATTAGCAATAATCATTATTATTTTAATGACAATATTACTCCTGGTGCTCCTTGAATGGGGTTATAACTTATAAGTATTCAATAATAAAAAAGTAACGTCTAAAAATTAATATAATAATTAACAATATTTTTTACTAGATAAAGAGAAATCATTAATTAACAAATATATAAGCATTATTTATTTACAAGAGTACCCTTGGAGGTTCTTGCATGACACTATAAATAGTCACTCAACCTACAGCTTAGACATACCTCCACACTTTATAAAAAAGAAAAAGAAGCCTCCTCCTTTTGATTTATTACAAAATATTAATGGCCATGTCTAGTTCAAATTTTTTTATAGGTTTGTTGGTTTTGGGTGTGATTACAAGTCCTGCGAATGCAATCTCATGCCAAGATGCCATAACCAAATTATTGCCTTGCGAACCTTATTTGTTTGGTTTTGGTTATATTTCTGCTCCTTGTTGCCAAGCTGCAAACGAATTAAACCAACTTGCTGCCTCTAAGCCTGAACTTAAAGCTTTGTGTGTTTGTTTAAAGCAAGCTCTTATATCCTTTGGTATTAATGGGGATAGAGCTAAACAAATTCCTGAGCTTTGCCATATCACTGTTCCAGTTCCCATTGATCCCAATATCGACTGCAATAGGTATACTTATGTTTGTCAATGAAACTGTGTTATACTCCAATCTTTAACTTTATGATGGCAGAATACTCCATTTATATCTAATTGTTATATTTAGTTTTAGTCCATTTTAAATAATGTCTTCTAGTTCAGTTGTATGTTTTGAAAAAAAAAACTTTAAAACTTTTGTTTATTTGTTAGAAGAGGACATGGTATTCATGATGGACCTATTATTATATACATCTCTTAGTATTTTTTTAAAATCCTTTTTATTTCTTATAATCCTATATATGCATAATTTTTAATCCTTTTTATTTCTTATAATCCTATATATGCATAAGAAAGTGATTTTTCTTATCAAAAAATAAAATAAATGCATTACGGAATAATAATAAAATAATTAAAGAACCATTTTGTTCTAAAGAAAATGGTCTTTTCACTTGTTAATTTTCCTTTTTTTTTTTTTTTTTTTTGCAGCATTTGATGGTTGATAGAGTATTCTCAAGAAGAAGAAGAAGAACAAGAAGAAAGAAGAATTGTTCCTTGATAAAAATAAGCTTGGCCATCAAGAAGAATGGAGCAAATTTTACGTTATAAAGTTAGGACTTGCATGTTTTAATTACCAAGACAGTTTGGATTTGATTGAAATTATGAGCAATTATGTTTACTTTATTATGATAACATTTTACTTTATTGTTATATGTGAATTCTTCCTCAACGCAGAATGCATTTGGTATTGATGATGTTTGTTATATTTTAAAGTATCTAAAATTTATACAACTGATGACTATAAGATTTCTGTATAATTAATACTGAATTATATAAATCTAAAATTTAAGAATATCCCAAGTTACTTTTAAAAATCAATAGCAACATTTGTTTTTTTATCAGTAAAAAACAATTGCAGTATTATATTTTAAAACCAATAGATTATTGATATATTGCAAAAAAGAAAAACTACGTTAAGAAAAATTTATTTAAATATTATCAACCTATAAATGGTGTGAAGGTGTGGTTATATTGCAATATAACCAACATTTTGCATACAAATAGGGTTACATTGCATAACCTCCATGGTTGATTTAAACCACCAAATGTCTTCAATTTTCGTTCTGAAAGGCACCATCATTACTTAAAATTATGCATAACACTGTGTGGGCAAGAAAATCGTGTCTTGTTAGTTAAGGTTTCATATTAGCTGAGGATGAGAGAAATTCACGAAGAGCACGAAATTAATTGATTGATTGATTGAAGAGGGGAGAAGAACATGTGAGCGATTACTCCAACGACACGTGGCAGAACTCCTAGAATTTGGGAACCGTGTTAGGGTAACAGGGATTCCAAGAGCCTTCTTGAGTGCTTCGAGTTGAGAGAATATCTAAGTCTTGAGTGCTTTGAGAGGGAATGTCCAAGTCTTCAGTCACCAAATAGTCCAAGAGTCAAAAATGAGGTCCCTTCTTCATAGAATGGAAGAGCTATTTATAGAGTTTCCTGAAAAATGATCACGTGCCAGGCACATGTCCTCGGGGAAATTCCAGAAATACCCTTAGTCATCAGAGTAATCCCCAGATCGTCCTGTCCTTCTAGCCACCAATGCAATCCCTTAATCAATTCCCAAAATGAGTCGCCTCCACGAGTCTTCTGCCTCAGGACATGCACGTGGATGTTTATCTCGGGTCTCGAACATTTATTTTCGACTTTTCTGTTTGTAATTCAATTCTTTAGGTCGTATGTGAACCCTAATTTGTACCTTGGGGTCACATTTGCCCCCTGCACGTGAGTCACACCTTTGGAGTAGCGATCGTGCAAAGTACTTCGAGTCTTTGAATCTTGTTTCAAATTTCTGAACGATCCGACGAGTTCGATCTTGCAAGTCCTGAAAATGAAAAAAATCCTAAGAGAGGGAACCTCTAAGGGAATTCTCCCAAGATATCTTTGGACAAATATCTTATCAAATCTTTTCAAAACCTTACGCAATCTTTACTTCCCTAATTAATTTATATATATATATATATATATATATATATATATTGAAACTAAATCAAGATAAATTATATATTATCAAATAAAATAAAATCTTATTTTATTTTGGAAATCTTGAAAACAAAGTCAAATCTTTATATATATATATATATATTAAAAACTAAATCAAGATAAATTATATATTACCAAATAAAATTAAATCTTATTTTATTTTAGAAATCTTGAAAACAAAGTCATATATATATATATATATATATATATATATATATAAAAAAACTACAAGATCCTTCTCTTATTTGATATGCACGGTGATTATGCACAGTGATTACGCATGGTGATTGGAAGGAATTTCCATCATAAAGCAACAGGTAACCAGATTATGTATAAGATAATATATGTAATTTATTATATGTATAACAAGTTTATTATTCTCACAATATCAAAACTCATCCACAACTTTGAAGCAAAGGAGACTCATCGTCATTGATCTGATTGTCAGAGAATCATTTAATTAAGGTCATCAAGTATATCCTCTCTTTTGATTGCAAACTTTTATCAGTAATCTTGATGCCTCATGTATCTATTGCAGACTTCAAAATTCCAAGTACGTACTTTGAATCAGGTCAAAGAGTTATATTTCATCCATGGTTATATTTGAACAGTATACTCCACTAAGAAGTCAGAATTATCTATCTTTTATCATTTATTTGGTACCCCTTGGATCGGATGATTTTGGTACGGATTTGTTAAGATTTTGTGAGTAGATGAAGAAAGAGAGAAAGAACGTTTGAGTGAGGAAAGAGGAAGAAATAGTTCCGGTGTATCCGTAAAAACAAGACTTGTATTTTTACAAAATAGTAATGGAGAGTCATGATATGGCATAAAATATATTTTGTATGCATAATGTTGAAGAAACATAAAGTGATTATATGATTCATATCCCACAAAACAGTTAATCACGTGGGTTTTTTTTTATATCAAAATTGTGTGGTTAAAAGAATAAAACTAAATAGTATATGCAAGGTAAGAAAATTTGATTCCAAAGTTCCATCACTGCTGCAGGAGCACTTTGGTGCTCTAATCATTTACAAAAGGGTATAGACCAATTTATGTGGTTGTGTTTAATTCATGGTGATTGTCTCATTCAATTTTTTTATTATTTGAATCATTACTAAATTTCTTTTGTTTCTGAAGAGGTCAAATACATAATTTATTTCATTAAGACTTTTCAATCCTTTATTAGTTGATGTACTGTAAAGTATGCAGATTTTTTTTTTCTTCCTAATTCCATGTTTTTCTAATATTATTCTTACTTGTTTTATGATCTATTTAGTTTGCTTCTTTAAAATAATTATCGATAATCTTTCAATGGTAATCATGAATCTTTAATACGAATAGAAATTATCACAAGACACCAATATTTGCAATAATCATTATTATTTTAATGACAAGATTGCTCCTTGTTAACGCCAAGATCTTTCTCCACGTCCCAATCACCAAAACGCGTCCGATATCCTACACAGTTCAACAAGTCAACACCAAAAGCTTGACAGCCTGACCGTCGGGGGATAACTCCGGTGTGAGAGTCAGTATCGGCGATCACAAGGTTAACAATGGAGAGAAAGTAATATCTAATGTCTGAGAGAAAATAATAATATGAATGTGTGTAATGTTTTGTTACTTACCTCCTTTGTGATCCTAGCCCCATCACGTCTCCAATCCGGCCATCGTACCATCCATCACCTCGACACCTTTTCCCCACTCCGGTCATTTCAAATTAAGTATGTAGCCTACTTCCTCACTCTCTACCACTCTTTGACATCATGGTCATCTCGAGTCCCATCCTCATTAATGCCATGCGAGAAAGGTGGCGAACATAGTAGTCAACTATCATTTGGCATAATGATTACTGGCACAAAGTTGGGTTAAGTGACAATTTGTATAATGGGTCAATTCAATGACTAAGCCCAAATAACGAAAATGACCCAAACGACCGGATCCAACCGAAAGGATCCAACGAAATAATCAAGTAATTGGACCCAAATTATTTGGACCAATCAGGACAAGAGTAACATAATCCAAGGGAGGAGCCCATTAAGTCTGGCCCAATATGGAAAAGGATTATGGCCCAACATTGCCCCCTAGTCTTTTATTAAACAGGGTGTTTAATGAAAGACTATAAACAAAGATAGCCCATGATATAACGAATTATGATAAGTCACAAGAGGTCCAAAGTGAAACTCACCAAAGCCCAACAAAATCCGTCCAAATTGATATCAGAAACAGAAATGGGAGGCCCAATAGACATAAGTCCACTTAACCCAACTTTGACCGGTAATCATTATGCCAAATGATAGTTGACTACTATGTCTGCCACCTTTCTGCATGGCATTAATGAGGATAGGACTCAGATGACCGGCGGTGTCAAAGAGTGGTAGCAGGTGAGGAAGTAGGCTACATACTTTCGGCTGAAATGACCGGGAGTGGGGAAAAGGTGTCAGGAGATGATGGATGACACGGTAAACCGGGATTGAAGTACGTATGGGGCTAGGATCACAAAGGAGGTAAGTAACAAAACATTACACACATTCATATTATTATTTTCTCTCAGATATTAGATATTACTTTCTCCATCATTAACCTTGCGATCGCCGACATCGACTCTCACGCCGAGTTATCCCCTTACGGCCAAAGCCGCTGCTTTTGGTGTTAACTTGTTGAATCGCTGCAGATATCTGACGCTGCTTTGGTGATTGGGACGTGGAGAAAGATCTTCGCGTTAATATCGGCAATGTCAGGGCCATAATCCTTTTCAATATCAGGCCGCACTTAATGGGCTCCTCCTCGATTATGTTATTTTCTTGTCTCCGATTGGTCCAATAATTTGGGTCCAATTACTTGATTATTTCGTTGGGTCCTTTCTTGGTTGATCCTATTGTTTGGGTCATTTCCGTTATTCGGGCTTAGTCATTGAATTGGCCCATTATACAAATCGCCACTTAACCCAACTTTCGACCGTAAATCATTATGCCAAATGATAGTCGATTACTATATCACCACCTTTCTGCATGGCATTAATGAGGATGAGACTCAGATGACCGGCGGTTTCAAAGAGTGGTAGCAGGTGAGGAAGTAGGCTACATACTTTCGGCTGAAATGACCAGGAGTGGGGAAAAGATGTCAGGAGGTGATGGATGGCACGGTAAACCGGGATTGGAGTACGTATGGAGCTAGGATCACAAAGGAGGTAAGTAACAAAACATTACACACATTCATATTATTATTTTCTCTCAGACATTAGATATTACTTTCTCTCCATTGTTAACCTTGTGATCGCCGATACTGACTCTCACGCCGGAGCTATCCCCTCTCGATCAGTCAAAATCGCTGCTTTTTGGTGTTGACTTGTTGAACTGTGCAGGATATCGGACGCGTCTTGGTGATTGGGACGTGGAGAAAGATCTTGGCGTTAACACTCCTGATGCTCCTTGCATGTGGTTATAAATATAGAGTCAAAAATAAAAAAGTAACGTCTATATAATAATTTACAATATTTATTATTAGATAAACAGAAATCATGATCAAATTAAATATCCATCATACTTGATCCATACATGGATTAACAAATATATTTGAAAAATATATAAGCATTAATATTTATTTACAAGAGTACCCTTGGAGGTTCTTGCATGGCACTATAAATAGTCACTTAACCCTTATACCTCCACACTTTATAAAAAAGAAAAGAAGCCTTCTCCGGTCCTCCTTTTGATTTATTACAAAAATAGCCATGTCTAGTTCAATTTTTGTTATAGGTTTGTTGGTTTTGGGTGTGATTACAAGTCCTGCAAATGCAATCTCATGCCAAGATGCCATAACCAAATTATTGCCTTGTGAGCCTTATTTGTTTGGTTTTGGTTATATTTCTGCTCCTTGTTGCCAAGCGGCAAACGAATTAAACCAACTTGCTGCCTCTAAGCCTGAACTTAATGCTTTGTGTGTTTGTTTAAAGCAAGCTCTTATATCCTTTGGTATTAATGGGGATAGAGCTAAACAAATTCCCGAGCTTTGTCATATCACTGTTCCAGTTCCCATTGATCCCAATATCGACTGCAATAGGTATACTTCTTTGTTTCACAAAAAGAGTTTTTTTTTTTCTTTTTTACACAAAAACGAGATTTTTTCTATTAATAGTTTTTACTTTTTATGACATTATGTTTGTCAATGAAACTGTGTTATACTCCAATCTTTAACTTTATGATAGCATAATACTTGATTTATATCTAATTGTTATATTTAGTTGTAGTCCATTTTAAATAATGTCTTCTAGTTCAGTTGTATGTTTTGAAAAAAACTTTAAAACTTTTGTTTATTTGTTAGAAGTGGTCATGGTATTCATTATGGACCTATTATTATATACATCTCTCAGTATTTTTTTAAATCCTTTTATTTCTCATAATCCTATATATGCATAATAAAATGATTTTTCTTATCAAAAAATAAAATAAAATCATTACGGAATAATAATAAAATATTTAAAGAACCATTTTGTTCTAAAGAAAATGGTCTTTTCACTTGTTAATTTTCCTTTTGCAGCATTTGATGGTTGATAGAGTATTCTGTAGAAGAAGAAGAAGAAGAATGGTTCCTTGGTAAAAATAAGCTTGGCCATCAAGAAGAATGGAGCAAATTTTACGTTATAAAGTTAGGACTTGCATGTTTTAATTACTAAGACAGTTTGGATTTAATTGAAATTATGAGCAATTATGTTTACTTTATTATGATAACATTTTACTTTATTATTATATGTGAATTCTTCCTCAACGCATAATGCATTTGGTATTGATGGTGTTTGTTAGACATTCAACATCTTTTATAACTCTTATAATTTTAACATAACATAATATAATTTTCTTCCAAAATATAAGATTATTATTGAATTTTTGACATTTAATTTTAAACTCAAAATTAATATAGATTCATTTATTTTAGTTAATATAATAATTATTATTGTAAATTATCTAAAATTTATACAACTGATGACTATAAGATTTCTGTATAATTATTACTGAATTATATAAATCTAAAATTTAAGAATATCCTAAGTTACTTTTAAAAATCAATAGCAACATTTGTTTTTTTATCAGTAAAAACAATTGCAGTATTATATTTTAAAACCAATAGATTATTGATATATTGCAAAAAAAGAAAAACTACGTTAAGAAAAATATATTTAAATATTATCAACCTATAAATGGTGTGAAGGTGTAGTTATATTGCAATATAACCAACATTTTGCATACAAATAGGGTTATCCTCCATGGTTGATTTAAACCACCAAATGTCTTCAATTTTCGTTTCGAAAGGCTCCATCATTAGTTAAAATCCTGCATAACACTGAAAATAGAAAAATATAAGTAAATTTAAATATGGGAATTAACTTGAGAAATTAAAATATATATATATATATATATATATATATATATATAGAGAGAGAGAGAGAGAGAGAGAGAGCTTATATGCGTGATCCGCCAAGAACGACCCTCCACCTATGATTTTGACAAAACTGTCAAAAACCTCATATCATAGGGTGTAAATCATTGCGATAGCCCAAAACCGTCGCTATAGCCCGATTGCACTTCTATGATTTATTGGTTTAATGACGATTTTTTCGTCATTACTAAAGATAATGCCTCAGATGCTGACCACCGCATAGAAGAAGCGGATTATATATATATATATATATATATATATATATATATATAACTAACTTAATGCTATTTATGTATTTTGACCAATTGCCACCAACTTTTTATAATTTGTTTACAGCACTAGGAAAAGGAAAAAACGTAACTTATAAAACGCCTAATATAAATTCTTACAAAATAAAAAAATTAAATTGCATGATTTGTCAAGATATTAGGGTCGATACGAATAGAAATTATCACAAGACACCAATATTTACAATAATCATTATTATTTTAATGACAAGATTACTCCTGGTGCTCCTTGCATGGGGTTATAAATATAGTCAAACATAAAAAAGTAAACGTCTAAAAATTATTATAATAATTAACAATATTTATTACTAGATAAACAGAAATCATGATCAAATTAATTATCCGTCATACTTGATCAATACATGGATTAACAAATATATATATTTGAAAAATATATAAGCATTAATATTTATTTACAAGAGTACCCTTGGAGGTTCTTGCATGGCACTATAAATAGTCACTTAACCTACTTATACCTCCACACTTTACAAAAAAGAAAATAAGCCTCGTCAAGTCCTTTTGATTTATTACAAAAATGGCCATGTCTAGATCAATTTTTGTTATAGGTTTGTTGGTTTTGGGTGTGATTACAAGTCCTGCGAATACAATCTCATGCCAAGATGCCATAACCAAATTATTGTCTTGCGAGCCTTATTTGTTTGGTTTTGGTTATATTTCTGTTCCTTGTTGCTAGACTGCAAACGAATTAAACCAGTTTGCTGCTTCTAAGCCTGAACTTAAAGCTTTGTGTGTTTGTTTAAAGCAAGCTCTTATATCCTTTGGTATTAACGGTGATAGAGCTAAACAAATTCCCGAGCTTTGTTCATATCATTGTTCAAGTTCTCATTGATCCCAATATCAACTGCAATAGGTAATATTTACTGTCTTTGTTCCACACAAAAAAGTCTCTTTTCTGACTTTTTCTATTGATAATTTTTTATTTTTATGTCATTATTATTTTTGTCAATGAAATTATGTGTTATTGGACTGCATTTCCAATGTCTGGACAAAAACTTAACCAATCTTTAACTTTTGATAGCAGAATAAATATTTGTTGATTAATTCACGTTCTAGCCTAAAGTTTTGATGATGATTTATTCGTCGGTACTAAATTGTGTATTGTGGTTTTCAGGAAAATATTTCAAGAAGTGTATGTTGGTGTATTCAAGAAGAATGAAGATGTTTTGAGTCCTAATAAAAATATGTAAGGTCATTGCAAATATCTAATTTTTCAATTCAAGGCTCTAGGACATTTTATGTGTGCATTTAAATTAATGTTTTGTGCATGCTTAATTTTATGCTAAACTATTTTTACATGATTTATTATGCATGCGTAATATAAATGTGATAAATATTATTCGGTTTAAATGAATTATATTACATGTGTTATAAGAGAGTTTTAATTCTATATAAATTGTATAACATGCATGTAATGTGGCGGTAAGTCTTTTATCTGTTGGCTAAAAGTTAAATGCCTATGTCTTGGAAAAGTAAAATAATCATTATCTTGAATATCTTGTTCATATCTCCTATTTTAATGCTATTACTTGCTTTTGTTGCTATAGTAGTGGCGGCAGACCTCATAATTACTAGAGATATTGGATAAGTATTAAGTCCATTGAATTATTTATTTGACTTGGTCTTTCTAGTCAAAAACTGATAGAGTCAGTTTTCAAAGGATATCCGAAGTCAATTGAATTTGTTATTTCTGTAGCAACGTAATTATTTTTCAAACAAGAATAATATTGGAATGCTAGTTATCTCATTGTATCTAGTGGTTCTAACAGATTAAAATTTTGACAACGGAAATATTTGTTATTTTCACAACGTTCATTTGTTTTGGACTATAAAGGCAGAACTGTCATCAGTGAAAAGTACAACACTTACAATACTTGAATTAATATCTTGCACTCATATACTTTGAAAGCTATTCTCATTTTGGTGCAAATTCTGAGCTGCTGATTCAGTGATATTTCTAGTCAAATTTTCGTGGGCATTAAATTGGTGATATCTTTTACTATTTCTATTTGATCATTGCATTCATTAGTTGAGCCTTGCATTGTTAAATTGCTTATTTGCTTTGATCATTAGACCTCTATCATTGTAATCTTAAATTTGTTTTTTAGACTTAGTGTTGTCTAAAGGTTTTTAATCCGGGTGGATTAAGGTTTATTTACAAACAGGTTCAAGGAAGCTTAGGTGCTTAAGGGGTGCATTGGTGCACAAGGAGGAAGTGTGCTCAAGCGAATTATTGTAATTCAATTCAATAGAATCTGTATTGTAACAAGAGTATTTTAAAGAAATAAAAGTGAGTCTCCAATACTAGTTGGTATTGGACGTGGAGTAGGCTATTATTATAGAGGGTAATAGTCGAACCACGTAAAAATCTTGGTGTTATTTTTATTAATTGATTTTACTTATTTACATTCAAGTTAATTGATTTTCTAAATAAACAAAATTCGTTCATAAGTATTTTTGTTATCATTAAATATTTTATTTAATTTTTAAAATCACCAAGATATTTTCTTAAACAAAAAGTCAATTCGATAGACTATATTCATTCAGCTAGCTGCATTCAGTTATATAGTTGACTACATTCGATAATTTGGTTTAAAGATTTTAATTGGTCATAGTTTGTATCCACACTTATTCAACCCTCCCTTCTAAGTGTGCCTTATCTAAATTTCATTTGGTATCAGAGCTTGGTTCTACTTACTTGGTCTTAAAGGTGACTTGTAGGGAAAGATTCTGACATGGCACAGTTCGGGAACAACAATCAAGAAGGACAATCAACAAATAGACCTCCTTTGCTGTATGGAACAGAAAATTACAACTTCTGGAAATTTCGAATGATGATCTATCTTCAAAGAGATCCTTGGGAATGGTAGGTTGCGGAGAACGGACCAGTTATTCCACGAAGAGATGATGGGACACCAAAGATTATACTAGAAATGGATCCAAACGAAATCTACATGGTCTCATATAATTCGAAAGCAATGAACACACTTCTCAGCGGCATGGTACAATCCGAGATAGATAAAGTCTCTTCATACAACACAGCTAAAGAGATGTGGGATACTTTAGTGGTAAGTCATGAAGGTACTTCAAAAGTTCGAGAAGTCAAGCTAAGCATGCTCATGCATGATTATGAAATGTTCAAACTCGAGAAAGATGAAACTATAAAGATGGCTCAAGCAAGGTTCTTTGTTCTTCTGAACTCATTAAAGCTACTGGACAAATCTATTCCACAAAGTGAGATTAATCGTAAGTTACTTCGGGCTATGCCCAAGAGGTTTGCTTCTAAAATCACTACCCTTCAAGATTCATCTACTATATCTACTATGGATACATTAACCCTTTTTGGTGAACTTGAGGAATATGAACATCAGTTAAAGAGGTATGACGATGAGGACGAAATTCCTCGAAGAAAGGTTTTAGTTCTTAATGCAGGAAATGAAGAAGAGCTTGATGATGATTCTGATGAAGAGATAGCCTTGATGACAAGGAGACTCAAAGGACTTCTTCAAAGAAAGAATAAACGAAAGAATATCTTCAACTCAAATAAAGGCAGAGGGAAGCAAACTGAGGAGACGTGTTTTGAATGTGGACGTCCAGGGAACTTCAAGAAAGACTGTTTTCAACTAAAGAATAAAGGAAAAACAGGCTTCAAGGATAATAAGAGAAACAAGGCACTTGTCACTTGGAGTGATGATGAAGAATCTGAAGTTCAGGTTGACGCCAAGGATGAGATAGCTCAAGTATGCTTCATGGGAATAGAAGGTGAATCAAACGAGGTATTTAATTTTGAGTTTAATTCTTTGAAATAAGAAAATGATAAATTGAAAGAAAAGAATGCATATTTGAAAGACTTGGTAAATACATTAATGGGCGAAGTAGACTCTTTAATAGATGAAAAGAAAGATATTGAAAAAAAATCTACATGTAATGAAGAAAAGATTTTGATTGCAAAGATTGGTTATTTAGACAACTTTAATAAAATACTTTTTAATAAGGTCAAATTCTTAAATAATGAAGTCCAAAAATTGACTAATGAGTTAAAAATGAGAGATGTGTGTATTGATGCATTTAGTGATAAATCGCCTATTAAAACCCCTCCTAATGACGAACTTCAAAAAGAAATAGCTTCACTAAAATTATCTCTTGCTAAATTCGTTCAAGATGAAGAAAATTTAAATGTCATTTTGGGTAAACAAAGACCTACTTTTGAAAGACAAGGAATTGGTTATAATTCTATGCATGAAAAGGGTAATATGAAAATGCTAAAGTCAAAATCACGTTTTAGATTAAATTATTGTTCACCCTTTACAACGTGTAGAAATTGTGGCATTAAAGGTCACTTGGACATAAATTGTTTTAAGAAAAATAAGGTTAAAAAGGTATGGGTTAAAAAGGTTGATTTACTTGTAACTAACCCTAAAGGACCCAAGAAGATGTGGGTACCAAAAAGATAAATCAAATTTTCTTGACAGGTATGTCTCAGGGCGAAGATTCCTTCTCAAAAGTGGATTCTCGATAGTGGGTGCTCTCATCACATGACTGGTGACAAAACAAAGTTCATGGAGCTAAAAATCAAGAAAAAAAATGGTACAGTTACATTTGGAGATAATCGAACCTGCAAGATAATCGAAAAAGGTAAAATTGGAAATGGTAAGGTAATTATCGATGTACACCTTGTTAATGGACTTGAATTTAATCTTATTAGTATCAGTCAATTAATGGATAATGGTCACCAAGTTAGTTTTGATAAAGAAAAATGCACTATTTCTCATGGTACTAACAATGTTACCCTAGTTGCACAAAGAGAAGGAAATATATATACTATTGATTTTGAGCAATAGGATAAAGAATTATGTTTAGCATTTGTACAAGATGAGGCTAATTTGTGGCACAAGAGGATGGGACATGTTCATATGGATTTAATCAAGAAATTATCCTCAAAGAATCTCGTCAAAGGGTTGCCGAAAATCAAATATGAAAAGAAGGGAATTTATGTTCCTTGTCAACTCGGGAAACAAGTAAGAACGCTATTTACAAAGAAAGAACATGGTATCAACCTCTTCTCCTTTACAACTACTCCATCTTGATCTATTTGGACCGTAAAGACATCCTAGTATAAATGGTAAGTTTTATGCTTTTGTAATAGTAGATGATTTCTCTGTAGTATGAGTATTATTTTGAGAACTAAAGATGAAGCATTTAAGGAATTTGAGAAATTAATCGTAAACTTGGAAACAAAAAATATAGTCTAAAACTTGTAAGGATAAGTTAAGTGATCATAAGATCGAGTTTCTAAAAGACTTTATAATATTTTGTGACCAAAAGGGTGTTAGTCATGAATTTTTGCTCCCGTAACCCTCAATGTAATGGAGTTGTAGAAAGAAAGAATAGGACATTACAAGAAATAGCTAGAACTTTATTACAAGAAAGTAAACTTCCTAAAAGTTTTGTCTCAAGTCAGAAACACATCTTTTATGTTTTGAATAGAGTACTTATTCGTCCAATCATTTTGAAGACTCCTTATGAACTCGTTAAATAATAAGATTCCTAATATTAGTTATTTCAAAGTTTTGGATCTAAATGTTTTATTCTAAATACTAGTGATAACCTAGGAAAATTTGATGCTAAATCTTATAAAGGAATTTTCATTGGGTATTCACGAATAAAGTAAAGCATATCGTATATTTAACATTAACAAGTCGAGTGTTGAAGAATCTGTTCATATTCGATTTAATGAAACTCACAATGATCTTCCAAAAGAAAGAGATGAGGATGCAGGTACATTGGAGATCTTAGTAAATCCAGCAAACCAGAGGAACCTATTCAGCAAACCAAGTGAACAAATCCAGCAAGTTGAATTGGAAAACTTTCAGGATGTAGAACAAGATACAATAGAAGAACTTGAAGAAGATTTCCCTCAACAAGAAGAAGAAATACATGATGTACAAATGCCAAAGACTACAAGATATCTTAAGAACCATCCACCGGAAAACATCATTGGAGATATAAACAAAGGAATCACTACAAGAAGAGGATTGCAAAATAAATGTGCTTTTTCAGCATTTCTATCCCAAGTTGAGCCAAATAATGCTAAGAAAGCTATCCTAGATGAAAGCTGGCTAATGGAAATGCAGGAAGAACTTCAACAATTTGAACGATGCCAAGTCTGGGAACTTATGCCACCTCCTAAAAATGTTTCTATTATTGGAACAAGGTGGGTCTTCAAGAACGAGCTTGATGAGCATGGAACTATCACTTGTAACAAAGGACGGCTAGTAGCTCAAGGATACAATCAACAAGAAGGGATAGACTATGAAGAAACTTACGCCCCAATCAGCCGCATTAGAGTCCATCTGCATCTTGTTAGCATTTGCATGTTACAAGAAGTTCACACTTTATCAAATGAACGTAAAAAGTGCTTTTCTCAATGGATACATCAATGAAGAGGTGTATGTAAAATAGCCTCCTGGATTTGAACATGAGAAGTATCCAAATCATGTCTACAAGCTAAAGAAAGCTCTCTATGGGCTAAAACAAGCTCCAAGGGCTTGGTACGACAGGTTGAGTAAGTATTTGCTTTCAAATGGATTTATTAGAGGAAAAATTGATTCTACATTATTTATTAAGCATGAAAATAAAGATATTATTATTGTACAAATATATGTAGATGACATAATTTTTGGTGCTACTAATAATTTTCTTTGTGAGTGGTTTTCGATGTGCATGCACAGGGAGTTCGATATGAGTCTAATGGAAGAACTTAATTACTTTTTGGGACTCCAAATCAAACAAACAAAGAATGGTATGTACATCCATCAAACTAAATATACAAAAGAACTTCTCAAAAGGTTTGGTTTTGAAGGATCTAATTCAAAGGCTACACCAATGAGTACTTCAATAAAGCTTACGTCTGACAAAAAAGTTATAGATATGGAGGTAACTAAATATCGAGGCATGATTGGTTGTTTATTATATTTAACTACATCTAGACCGGATATTATGTATAGTGTTTGTTTATGTGCACATTTTTCAAGAAAAACCTAAAGAATCTCATTTACAAGCTGTTAAAAGGATTTTTAAATATTTAAGTGGTACAATAAATTTGGGATTATTTTATCCAATTTGCAATCATCTTGAACTAATGGGTTATTCAGATGCTGACAATGCAGGGTGTCAAATTGATAGAAAAAGTACCAGTGGTGCTTGCACATTTTTAGGTCACAGTCTTGTTACGTGGCATAGTAAAAAGCAAACTTCAGTTGCTTTATCAACCACTGAGGGTGAATATCTAGCTGCAGGGAGTTGTTGCTCTCAGATTTTATGGTTAAAACAAACTCTATGTGACTTTGATATTTTATATGATAATGTGCCTATATACTGTGATAATTCTAGTGCAATAGATATTTCTAAAAATCCTTTGGTACATTCACGTACAAAGCATATAGAAGTCAGACATCATTTTTTAAGGGATAATGTTTCAAAAGGATTAATTAAATTAATTTTTATTCCAATGTAAAAAGCAAATAATGACATTTTTACTAAACCTTTAAGTGAAGAAAGGTTCTGCATGCTAAGAAGAGAACTTGGAATGTTCATGGTTTAATGTGTTCATATCTCATAATTACAATATATTTGCATGTTATTATTTTAACTATGTTTTGTTGATAAACATTATCTGTATGTAACCGACAAAGAAGGCGTATCTGCACTGGCACGGTTCATTGTATCTATATTTATGGGATTTGATATTTGAAAAGACAGACACTGAAGGAGTCTGTTCGCAGTCCAACACTTTCCATTTTCAGCTATAGATACACTTTTTTTTAAAGATTAATGTCTATCGCCGACTTGGGAAACGTAAAGGTTAATACCTTGAGAAACGGAACAGTAGTTGAACAGTTTTTCAAAATTGAAAAGACGCACGTCTTTCGGTGACAGAGTTATACTTGATTTCTGTTTCTTATATCTTCAATCTTCTTCTTAAATCAGATACATCTTCTTCATTTACCAAAACTTCTTCGTTCTCCTCTCACAAATCGATAACATCATGAAAACCAGAGCTAGCAAGCGATCTTCTGAAAAATCAATCGACGAAGGTTCTTCGTTGAAGAATGTTACTGGAACAAAAATGAAATCAAAGAGAGAAAATAAGAAATCTCCTGTCCATGAATTGTCAGATGCCACAATATTATCCGATGATTCGGATTCCAGTTTTTCTTTCCTAAAGGCTTCAGAAGCAAAACCATCTCAACGGGGTAAGTTGAAGTAGCAAGTGCATGCAGAACATCCTTTTTCACAGTCAGAGTATCCTTCAAATCTGGTAAATCCATTCTCATCTTCCCCTGATTTGCCAGAAAGTTTCTTTAGAGGGTATAATTTTGAAACTCGTTTTAAAAATTCAATTGCTACGAAGCAATTTGTGTATGAAAAATCTCTGGATCTGTTTTATCTCAAATACTCTGTGTTGGAAAAATTATTCACTGATTGTGAAATATTGCCTATGCTGCTTCTTCCTACTATTGCTTATCCTAGGTTAGTTCAACAATTTTACACTAATCTTGAATGCAATGGGGATTGTTTTACAACATATGTTAAGGGAAAGTCATTGTTTTTCACTAGTATCAATTTTGGTAGCATTCTTGGTATTTCTTCTACTGGACCTTGTCCTTTTACTCTTAAAGGTGCTGCTAATATTCCTTTTCATCCATTGGAACAGCTTCATATTGTTATGAATGATTTTTCTCTTACAACTCTGTTTCTTCCAAAAACTGTGAATGTGTGTCCTACTGCATGTGTGTTACATAAATTGGTTAGGTATAATTTGTTTCCACGACTTGGTGGTGGAGCAGATTTTACTTATCTAGATTTAGTTGTTGTGGCTATGATTCTTACGGGAAAACTTTTCTATCTTTCTCAAATGATGTTGTCTCATATGCAAAGTTGCATTCGTCAAACCAAGAAGTGTCTTCCTTATAGCAAGTTTTTAACAAAACTTTTCCAACATTTCAAAATTTCTTTTGATGATGAAATTTCTGGCACAAATCATGAGCTTATCGATATGCTAATTTGACAAAATCTCATATTACTTTTCATGCTGGTGAGTTTGTTCGTTTCCTCCCTGATCCTCCTCCTATTTCTCATGATTCGTGTTCCTCCCCTTTGCCAAATTCTAATGGATCTGATGTTATGAATGTTTTGACTGAGATTTTACAAAATCAAACTTCTTTGAAAGATGAGTTGGTGGAAATTAGAAATCGTCTTGTGTGTCTTGAGAAAGGGAAGTTACCAATGAATGCCCCTGAGATCAACAAATTGTATCATCGTGTTGAAGATGAATTTATCGATCTTCAAGCGGGCTTTGAGATTCAGACACTGGCTATGGTTGAAGCACTCCAACAGAAGTTTAATCGGAACACTTGTCAATTAAGTCAAGAGTTAAAATTCGTTAGTTATCAAATTGGGGAACTAGAAGATTTTATGGCTACAAGGTTCAATGCTATTGGTCAGAGGTTTCATGTTCCAACAATGTATTCTCCAATTCCCGAATGGCCAATGAACAACTGGATGGCTGAGTATAAGGGAGATTTTCTGGATATGGAGCTTCCTCCTACAACCTTTATTCCTAGACCACCTCGACTTGCCAACGATTACACCTTGGAAGAGCATTTACATCGTCTTCATCATCGACCATACTTCACCAATCGTGCTGAACAGAGGGCAAATCTCGAAGATATTGATTGAAGTCGTCTCTTTTTGCATGATGCCAAAGGGGGAGAAAATGTCAGATTCTGTGATTGTGTTTTAAAATTTTTGCTTTAAAGACTATGGGTTTTATTGGTTTTGATAGGCATGGTTGCCTGGATTTTAAGATGTTAAGATGATGATAATTTTTTTTGTATGTTTTGAAACTGATTTTGTTGCAGGCATTTTAAGAATTGATGGTTTTAATTTTCATATTTGGTTTAGTATAATACTAACATGCAGGTGTTAAAAACTTCTCCTAAAATGTGCATGAATTTAGGGGGAGTTTCATTCATATATGTTGTCATCATCAAAAAGGGGGAGAATGTTGATTAATTCACGTTCTAGCCTAAAGTTTTGATGATGATTTATTTGTCGGTACTAAATTGTGTATTGTGGTTTTCAAGAAAATATTTCAAGAAGTGTATGTTGGTGTATTCAAGAAGAATGAAGATGTTTTGAGTCCTAAGAAAAATATGTAAGGTCATTGCAAATATCTAATTTTTCAATTCAAGGCTCTAGGACATTTTATGTGTGCATTTAAATTAATGTTTTGTGCATGCTTAATTTTATGCTAAACTATTTTTACATGATTTATTATGCATGCGTAATATAAATGTGATAAATATTATTCGATTTAAATGAATTATATTACATGTGTTATAAGAGAGTTTTAATTCTATATAAATTGTATAACATGCATGTAATGTGGCGGTAAGTCTTTTATGTGTTGGCTAAAAGTTAAATGCCTATGTCTTAGAAAAGTAAGATAATCATTATCTTGAATATCTTGTTCATATCTCCTATTTTAATGCTATTACTTGCTTCTGTTGCTATAGTAGTGGCGGCAGACTTCATAATTATTAGAGATATTGGATAAGTATTAAGTCCATTGAGTTATTTATGTGACTTGGTCTTTCTAGTCAAAAAATGATAGAGTCAGTTTTCAAAGGATATCCGAAGTCAATTGAATTTGTTATTTCTGTAGCAATGTAATTATTTTTCAAACAGGAATAATATTGGAATGCTAGTTATCTCATTGTATCTAGTGGTTCTAACAGATTAAAATTTTGACAACGGAAATATTTGTTATTTTCACAACGCTCATTTGTTTTGGACTATAAAGGCAGAACTGTCATCAGTGAAAAGTACAACACTTACAACACTTGAATTAATATCTTTCACTCATATACTTTGAAAGTTATTCTCATTTTGGTGCAAATTCTGAGCTGCTGATTCAGTGATATTTCTAGTCAAATTTTCGTGGGCATTAAATTGGTGATATCTTTTACTATTTCTATTTGATCATTGCATTCATTAGTTGAGCCTTGCATTGTTAAATTTCTTATTTGCTTTGATCATTAGACCTCTATCATTGTAATCTTAAATTTGTTTTTTAGACTTAGTGTTGTCTAAAGGTTTTTAATCCGGGTGGATTAAGGTTTATTTACAAACAGGTTCAAGGAAGCTTAGGTGCTTAAGGGGTGCATTGGTGCACAAGGAGCAAGTGTGCTCAAGTGAATTATTGTAATTCATTTCAATAAAATCTGTATTGTAACAAGAGTATTTTAAAGAAATAAAAGTGAGTCTCCAATACTAGTTGGTATTGGACGTGGAGTAGGCTATTATTATAGAGGGTAATAGTCGAACCACGTAAAAATCTTGGTGTTATTTTTATTAATTGATTTTACTTATTTACATTCAAGTTAATTGATTTGCTAAATAAACAAAATTCGCTCATAAGTATTTTTGTTATCATTAAATATTTTATTTAATTTTTAAAATCACCAAGATATTTTCTTAAACAAAAAGTCAATTCGGTAGACTATATTCATTCAGCTAGCTGCATTCAGTTATATAGTTGACTACATTCGATAATTTGGTTTAAAGATTTTAATTGGTCATAGTTTGTATCAACACTTATTCAACCCCCCCTTCTAAGTGTGCCTTATCTGAATTTCAATATTCCCTTTATATCTAATTGTTCTATTTACTTTTAACCCTTAAAAAACAATATCTTCTATTTCAAATATATTGTTGGAATATATAGCAATATTAACAAGACCAATTGACAAATAAAACTGGAACAACTTATCTGATATACTAAGAAAGCCGAGGCGTAGCAAAGCTATTGTCCTAAGAAGTGATTCTGCCATCACTAGTTATAAACCTTTGGTACAGTTGAGCTCCACAGCGTTCACCCTCCAGGATTCAACGTCGAAGCCTTCAATTGCGTGTACTCGCAGAAGAAGACTGTGGACTTGCCTTTGTGGATTGCTCAATTAGCAGATTATATAAGAAGAGAACAGACTATTTAGGGACAAAAGAAAGAAAGAAGAAGATATACTACAGTGTCATTTTTCTCTGAAGAACAAAGTGGTTTATATAAGAAGAAGAAGAACGATGCAAACCATAATGTTCGGAATACAACGGTAAAGAGAACGTTGGCATTAAGTTGGGTTTTTATGTTAACGAACGTTGGAAAAAAGTTAACGTTGGGAAATAAATTGATTTACGTTATTGGCACTAAGGTTTTCTGACAGAAAGTCCAAGAACCAAGCTTGGCCTAGCCCAATTCCTTAGCCATCTTCATGTGCGCGAGCTAGCCCAACCCTTTTTCCCAACCAAGTTACTAAGCTCATACCAACAAACACTAATATACACCATGAGTGTTTTTAAAATAGCCAATGGGGACTTTGATAAATCCATAAATATTTGAAGCATAACCAACAATCCCCCACATGATTCAAAATTATCAAAGATAGAAAAATTAAAAGGATGTAAGAAGGGTAATGGATTTTAGATACATAAAGTTGATACCTTGTGGGTTTGAATCAACACTTAGTGGTAAAAGTAGTATGCACACAAGCCAATCATGTTTGATGATAAAGCATATACTTTGTAACAATCTTATTCATTTATTAATAAAAAGTATTAATTTATTAAAGACTTTTAATTATCTACATGATGCTGCTTTATAATATGTGATAAACCCATAGTTTTAAGCAATGCTTTTAGAATAATGATGATGATCATTCTAATGAGATCTAAATTCTTAGAAAGCTTAAAACTAAAATAGTTCACAATCGTTAGATTACTAAATTGGGGATTAGTGAATCCGGATAGATTGGTACATACGTTGCTTGCTCATTGGATGAGGATGATTGATCTCATGATCATTTGTGTGGAGACACTAAAGCAAGTATGTAGGTGCTTATTAGAGAATAAGTTTACTAAACGTGGCTCGCTAAGGAATACCTAATGGAGTAAAATCTTGTGTATGATGAGTTATACTTTGACTTATTCCTTAAGACCCTTAGGGTATATCAAATGTAAGACCCCAACTTTTTATAAATAAAATTAAATTTCCTCTATTTATTATTTTGAAATAGTAATGGTTGATTTGATTAATGTGGTTAGTTATGGGTAAAATGCGCAAATATTTTAAATAAGCAGGTGGTTATAAAATATTCATTGTTGTCGGGGAATATTCGTTTGGTCGCGTAACATTCTTCCTGTCAGAGAATATTCGTACGATGACACAGTCTTTTGTGGGCCCCATAACGGAAAGCGATTGGATGAAGAAAACGACAAGTATAAGTTGTTTATAAATAACGGCGATAGTTATTCTGAATTATCTTGTTGGAATACCCGGTGGTTTAAAACACAATGAATGGCGTTGTTGCAGACAAGAAGAGCACGCAGTATTGCACCAATTATTGATTCTTATGTAAAAAGGCACTACTCAATAATTGTTACAGTAATTACTGTTCAATATTTTATTTTATCGATTCAATAATTGCTATGTTAATATTTTATATTATTGTTGTTTCAATAATTGTCACTACACAGTATTTTCCATTATCAGGTCAATAAATTCATATTATTTTAATAATATTACTAGATAACATTATTGACAATGTCTAGAAAGTTCTGTCTAAGGAGAGGTTTGGTCACCTAATTGTGAGCCAGTAAGGAAAAATCCTTATTGGAAAGCCCTCTCTTTCCTGAGAACGGCCTGGTTGTCATTATTATGATTTTATAATATTATTTGTGAATAATTAATTATTGATTTATATGATAAGGAAAATATTCATTTTATGTGGATATAGATGGAGAAATTTTTTAAAGTGACAATTGTTGAAAATTGATATTTTATCTTTTCTGATAAAATAATTTATTTAAATATGTTATTATATTATAATAATATAATACTGGCGATATTTTTATAATGTATGTGGGATATATGAGTAGATGAGGAGAAGGAGTATTTTTATTGCAATAAATACTAAAAACATGTTAAATATGTTGGTGGACCCAATTTTTGACTGAAATTTGATTATAGCCTGTAAAATCGTTCGTATGTGGATTTTGGTCAATTTCTGTTTGGAATTTGGAAAAACTTAAACTTAGAAAGTTGTAGAGAATTGAATTTCCTATGGAAGGATATAAGATTCAAATTTTTCTGATAAAAGGGCTATTTATTATGAATTATTGAAGTTCTGGGATAATTGATTTTTGAAGTCTTAATTTTTTTTTAATAAAAATGTTTTTTTCATTTTGTGGGCCACAATAACATGTGCAAAGTGCTGAAATCAGTTGGTAAAAGTGGGCGTAAGAAATTTATTTATATATATATATATATATTAACATTTTATTAAATTTTCTGCTTTGGTGTTCTAAGCATTTTCCTATAAATAGGGTGCTTAGGTTAGAATTGAAAATCACACCAGAAACTAAAGATTTCTCTCTATAATATCGAGCGTATTTTTGTGAGTATTTTGGTACTTTGAGTGTTGCTATACGGTGCAAGTTCCTTCAGCACTATATCCAGTATTCCAGTCAGAAATACTTTCTTTTTGAGGTAAGGGATGTTATTTTTTTATAAATGATATTAATTCTTTCGATATCATTATGTCGAAATATTGGTAAGATTTTTCTTGTGAAATTCTTGTCTTTTAGTGTCGGGATTACTATTCACGTATACGACACTATTCATGTATACGACACTATTCACGAATACGGCACTATTCACAAAAAAATTAAATTTTCGTTGTTTGTCCAAGATATCTATTATGGATACTAGCTTTGATTGTATCCATGTTTTGATCTTCATTCTAGAATTTTACTCCACTATGGTTATTTATGAAGTATTTTTGAACTTGGATAAACCGAAGTACGAATCCCAAATATTTGTTCTTTTGTCTCACTGGATTCGTTTTCTTAAAAATATTTTTCATCATCCTCAGTCCTAAATGATGATATCACTAAATATCTTTGGCCTGTAGTGCAACAATGAATGATTTTCTGATGAATATCTTTGGGCCGTAGTGCAAAGATAAACAGGTGTTTAGATGAACACGACCAACAGATAAATATCTTTGGCCTGTAGTGCAAAGATGAATATTTGATTCCAAATATATATTGATTGATGTTACAGGGATAAAATATTGATGATGAACTTTTAAATTCATATATAGAAATTAGTAGATTTTATTCTCTACTTAACTCGTCTAATGAATTATTATTTTCACTGCGAATATTGATTTAAAACTAGTTGTCTATTGTATTCTATTAGATTTTTCCCTGTTGAGGACTAACGATAGTTTGTTCTATATTATTTTAGTCATAATGTTCTTTACTGGGCTAGTTGAGCTCTCCCTTTTCCTTTTTGTTCCATTTTTCTTCTCTGGAGGCGAGAATGTAGCGAGTACTAGTTGGGGTGTGGAATGATGGTTCTAGAAGTTGTCCTAGTAGTCCTCACTATTTTGTAAAATAGTGTATTAATAATTGTAATGAGGACTTATTTGAGTGTGGATATTGTCTAGATGATAATATTTGTATTTAAACTCACAGTTTAAGTGTTGTCGTATTTTGCACGACAATTGTATTAATAAAGTTATAGTTGTTTCTGTACCATGTATTTGGCGACTCAAAATGGGTGTTGTATACCTATTTTGGGGGCGTCACATCAAAGGGTATGCTTGGGTATAATAAGTTATACATGGAGATAATGTATGATCAATAAAGAATCTACCGCTTCTAGTAAAAGAAGATAAATGTCATATATGATTCGATAAATGACAACACAGTAGTCCTTGGCCAAGACAGAATGAAATTAGAAAGGATTTTCTAATTTGCATTATTTGGAGTTGTGCATTTAAGAGTCGAAATACATATAATTAAATTAAATAAGACTTGACACTAATTCCATGTCTTATATTTAATTGGGACATTACTCAAAGGTTCTTTTATGATTAATGTTGAAATCTATATTATCTGGAAAATCGTTAATCGCTGGGGAGGCTTATCCCTATTGTAGAATACATATTATTTATTTAAATTAATTAATAGTTTAATTTATTTATTTAAATAAGATTAGAATTGTTCTAATTGATTTATTCACAACCGATTTAATATGGAGAACCTAAAGGAACACACCATAAAAGGAAGAATAATTATTTAAGAAACAAATGGCATAATCGTAAAATAAGTTAAGTATATTTAATTTAATCTATGGTGATGAAATAAATTAAATAGCTTAATATTTATTATTTAATATTTTGGAAATATTAAATATAAATTAATAAGAGGAGTCTTATTATTATTATTATTATTATTATTATTATTATTATTTAATTCCTAAAGGAGTTTGGAAATTAATTAATAAAAGTACTCGCATATATCATAATAAGATTAGGAGGCTAATTAATTAAAAGAGTATAGTTAATTATTCCTAATAAGATTGGGAGCCTAATTAATTAAAGGAGTTTAATTAATTAAAATAAAACCTAATTCCTTAATTGTTAAGGAGGGTTGCCTACATCTATAAATAAGAGGATTCTTATTATGGGTGGGTGTTGTTGTTGACTTTTTCACAACAGACGTAATTCCAATAGTTGGGAGAGTACACTTTTTTCTATAGAGATAGAAAACTAGGGTTTAGCCAACTACCCTTCTTCTTGAATATTTCTTCTTCCTTGGTGGATCACCTCTAGAGGCCAAACATTTGGGTGGCTAACATTGATCAAAGGAAGGAACCAAACCCGATGGATTCAAGTTGAACGCGAAAAGGATTGGAGGTGAACATGTACCTGAGGAAGCTCGAATCTTCAAAGGTATGATTATTATTCTTCATATTTTCGTTTAATTAATAATTGTGCATAAAGGATGATCCGGGTATATGATTTGTAAAATTTTAAAACTCTGATTTTCCATGCTTTCGCTTATTTTGTGCAATTTGATTGCGTTCATGAATATTACAAACCTAACAAGTGGAACAAGTTCATGATTGTAGATTATAGGTGAACTATATTTTTGAACCCATTATCTATGATACAATCAATTGAACTTTCACACATATCTAAACATATCTAAAAATCCTGAATCCACATAAGTCCGCGGTTGGGCGAGTTCTAAGCCATGCGTCATATCCCAGATTTTCATAAAGGCTCTAGAGAGTTTGCCAAATACTCTCATAGGAAGCGGCATATACCTCCACCTTTATATAGGTGAACTCATCAAGTGTAAACTGACATACACCACCCTTTAGGGCTATGAGTTTTATTAAGAATCTAAATGATTCATCCTATCACAATTTGTCAGTAAGCACCACATACACACATGGAGAAATATAAATAATTGTATTGCTTTAATTAAATAATTACATGACTTGTTGTTACCCATTGAACCCAATTCATGGGATCTCCAATCACATGGGTTGGGTTTCCATTACATATTATTTACTCAAAATATTGGCAATAGTCTCATCCCTCTAGATGCTTCTTGGACTACCTTTTTACTCAATCCCTTAGTAAGCGGATCCACTAGGTTCTTTTTAGACCTCACAAATTTCATGGAAATAACACCGTTACTGATCAGTCCTAGTACAATATTATGCCTCAAACAAATATGTGACGCCCCCAAAACAGGTATATAACACCCATTCTGAGTCGTCAAAATACATGGTACAGAAATAACTACAACTTTATTAATACAACATAAAAACTGAGTTTAAATACAAATATTGTCATCTAGACAATGTCCACACTCAAATAAGTCCTCATTTCAATAATTGATACATTATTTTACAAAAATGGTGAGGACTACTAAAACGACTTCTAGAACCATCATTCCACACCCCGACTAGTACTCGCTACATTTTCGCCTCCTGAGAAGAAAAATGGAACAATAAGGAAAAGGGTGAGCTCAACTAGCCCAGTAAAGAATATTATGACTAAGATAATATAAAAAAAATTATCGTTAGTCTTCAACAGGGAAAAAACTAATAGAATACAATAGACAACAAGTTCTAAATCAATCTTCGCAGCGGAAATAATAATTCATTAGAAGAGTTAAGTAGAGAATGCAAACTACTATCTTCTATATATGAATTTAAAAGTTCATCGCTCATCTTTTATCCCCGTAACATCAATCAATATATATCTCGAATCAAATATTCATCTTTGCACTACAGCCAAAGATATTCATCATTAGTAATGTTCATCTAAACACCTATTCATCTTTGCACTACGGGCCAAAGATATTCAGTTATATCATCATTTAGGACTGAGGATGATGAAAATATTTTAAAGAAAAACTAATCCAAAGAAACAAAAGAACAAATATTAAGGATTCGTACTTTAAATAATCCAAGTTCAAAATACTTCATAAATAACCGTGAGGAGTAAAATTCAAGAAATCAAAACATGGATACAATCAAAGCTAGTGTCCAGAATAGATATTTTGGACAAAAAGAAGAAAATTTCATTTTTCGATAAATAGTGTCATATTTGTGAATAGTACCGTATACGAGAATAGTATCGTATACGTGAATAGTAATTCCGACACTAAAAGATAGAAATTTCACAAAAAAGATCATCATGCTTCTTGAATAGTACTCGTGAATAGTAACTCGTGAATAGTAACTCATGAATAGTAACTCGTGAATAGTAACTCATGAATAGTAACCCCGACATAAAAAAGTTCTAAATTTGATAAAAAGTTCTCACCAATATTTCGGCATAATAATATTGAAGAAATAATATCAATTTTAAAAAAATAATATCCCTTACCTCGTAAAGACAGTACTTCTAGTTGAAACACCGGATATAAGTTATGACTTGAACTTACACCGTATAGCAACACTCAAAGTATTAAAATACCCACAAGAATACGCTCGATATATAGAGAGAGATATCTGTAGTTTCTGGTGTGATTTTCAATTCTAACCTAAGCACCATATTTATAGGAAAATGCTTAAAACACTGATGCAGAAAATTTAATATAATATTAATATATTATATATAAATTCCTACGCACACATTCTAAGATCTGAACTCAACCATCTTGCACATGCTAATGATGCCAACCAAGTATAAAAAACATTTTTATTATTTAAAATAATTAAAACTTCCAAAAATTAATTATTCAGGAATTTCGGAACTTCAATAATTCATAATAAATAGCCCTTTATCAGAAAATTCGAATCTCGCTTCTTTTTATAGGAAATTTAATTCTCTACAACTTTGCAGAAGAAAGTTTTTCCAAATTCCAAACAAAAATTATTCAAATCCACATACATGACGATTTTACGCACTATAATCAAATTTCGACCAAGAAATGGGTCCACCAACATGTTTAACATGTTTTAAAACAACTTTTGCAACAAAAAATACTCTTCCTCCTCATATACTCATATATCCCACATTCATTGTAAAAATATCATCGTTATTATATTATAATAATATAATAAAATATTATTTTATCGTAAAAGATAAAATATCAAATTTTTTTTAACAATTGTCACTTTAAAAATTTTCTCCAAATATAACCACATAAAATTAATATTTTCCTCATCATATAAATCAATAATTAATTATTCACAAATAATATTATAGAATCACAAGATCGCAACTGTGCCGCTCCTGTGAAAGAGGGGGCTTTCCAATAAGAATTTCTCTTACTAAATACAAGCGCAATTAGGTGACCAAACCTCTCTTAGACGTAACTTTCTAGACATTGCCAATAATGTTTTCTAATAATATTATTCAGATAATATGAATTATTGCATCGATAATGGAAAATACGTGTAGTGACAATTATTGAAACAACAAAGAATATAAAATATCAACGCAAAGAATTATTGAATCAATAATATAAAATATTGAATCAGTAATTCATCGTAATAATTATCGAGTAGTGCCTTCACGTAAGAATCAATAATTGGTGCAATACCGCAAAGCCATCGCAACAACGCCAGACATCGTGTTTTAACCAATCCGGTATTCCAACAAAGTTAATTCAGAACCACTACGCCGCTTATTTATAAATAACTTATACTTGCTGCTTTCTTCATCCAATCGCTTTCAAGCTATGGGGCCCATTAAAGATCGCTACTGGTGCATTTAATATTCCCCGACAATGAAGAATATTCCACGACCAAACGAATATTCCCAAACAACAATGAATATTTTATAACCACCGCTTATTTAAAATATTTGCGCATTTTACCCATAACTAACCACATTAATAAAATCAACCCTTACTATTTCAAAATGATAAATAGAGGAAACTAAATTTCATTTATTAATAATTTGGGGTCTTACAACCTCCCCTCCTTATGAAATTTTGTCCTCGAAATTGACGTACGTACCTGGTGTTTCAAAAAGATGAGGATACTTAACTTTCATTTCCGTTTCCAACTCCCAGGTCATTTCCTCAATAGCATGGTTTCTCCACAAAACTTTAACTTGTGGTATGACCTTCATGCGTAGGACATGCTCTTTCCTATCCAAGATCTTGACAGGTACCTCCTCGTACGTTAAATCTTCTGTTATCTCGTCTGGTTCTAACTCAATAATGTGGTTCGACTCCTTCATATATTTACGAAGCATAGATATGTGAAAAATGTTATGAACACGAGACATGCTTGGAGGTAACGCGAGTCTATAGGCCACATTTCCTACTCGCTCAAGAATCAAATGGACCAATAAATCGTGGATTGAGCTTTCCTCTCTTCCCAAATCTTGTAACTCCCTTCCATGGAGCCACACGCAACAATACATGATCCCCAATACTAAATTCTACGCCCTTTCGATGAAGATCCGCATAACTCTTTTATCGATCCCGTCTTGCTTTTGTATATGTTGTCGAATCGCTTGGATCTTTTTCCGAGTCATACGCATCTCAACTTGGGTCCTAACAATGTTGCTTCACCTACCTCATCCCAACATATTGAGAGCGACACTTTCGTCCATACAATGCTTCAATGGAGCCACACCTATACTTGCTCGATAACTCTGTTGTTGTAGGAGAATTCCACCAATGGTAAATACTTATCCTAACCGCCTTTGAAGTCTAGGACACGTAGTCTTAATAGATCTTCAAGAGTTTGAATAGTCCTCTCTCGATTGTCCGTCCGCTTGAGGATGGTATCTCAACTAAATCGTAAATTTGTCCCCATAGCTTTTTTGCAAGCTAACCCAAAATCTTGAAGTGAATCTTGGGTCACG